>CM059425.1:58624925-59924925 GCA_030390025.1 Squalus acanthias
GTGAGTGAGAGTGAGTGAGAGTGAGAGAGTGAGTGAGAGAGTGAGTGAGTGAGAGAGTGAGTGAGTGAGTGAGAATCAGTGAGTGAGAGTGAGTGAGTGAGAGAGTGAGTGAGTGAGAGTGAGTGAGTGAGAATGAGTGAGTGCATGAGTGTGAGTGAATGAGAGTGAGAGAGTGAGTGAGTGTGAGTGAGTGAGTGAGTGAGTGTGAGTGAGTGAGTGAGAGAGTGAGTGAGAGTGTGTGAGTGAGTGAGTGGGTGAGTGAGTGACTGAGTGTGAGAGAGTGTGTGACAGTGAGTGAGTGTGAGTGAGTGAGTGAGTGTGAGTGAGTGAGTGTGAGAGAGTGAGTGAGTGTGAGTGAGTGGGTGAGTGTGAGTGAGTGAGTGTGTGAGAGAGAGTGAGAGTGTGAGTGAGTGACTGAGTGAGTTTGAGTGAGTGAGTTTGAGTGAGTGAGTGAGTGATTGAGTGAGTGAGTGAGAGTGTGAGTGAGTGAGTGGGTGAGTTTGAGTGTGTGAGTGAATGAGAGAGTGAGTGACTGAGAGTGAGAGTGAGTGAGTGAGTGTGAGTGAAAGAGTGAGTGAGAGAGTGAGTGAGTGAGTTTGAGTGAGTGAGTGAGTGAGTTTGAGTGTGTGAGTGAGTGAGTGAGAGAGTGAAAGTATGTGAGTGAGAGAGTGAGAGAGTGAGTGAGAGTGAGTGAGTTTGAGTGAGTGAGTGAGAGTGAGAGAGTGAGTGTGAGTGAGAGAGTGAGTGTGAGTGATTGAGTGAGTGAGAGTGTGAGTGATTGAGTGAGTGAGAGTGAGAGTGAGTGAGTGAGTGAGAGTGAGTGAGAGAGTGAGAGAGTGAGAGTGAGTGAGTGAGAATGAGTGAGTGAGTGTGAGTGAATGAGAGTGAGAGAGTGAGTGACAGTGAGTGAGTGTGAGTGAGTGAGTGAGTGTGAGTGAGTGAGTGTGAGAGAGTGACTGAGTGTTATTGTGTGAGTGAGTGAGTGGGTGAGTGTGAGAGAGTGAGTGAGTTGGTGAGTGAGTGTGAGTGAGTGAGTGAGTGTGAGAGTGAGTGAGTGACAGTGTGTGAGTGAGTGTGAGTGAGAGTGATTGAGTGTGAGTGAGAGAGTGAATGAGTGGGTGAGTGAGTGTGACAGAGAGTGAGTCAGTGAGAGTGAGTGAGTGTGAGTTTGAGTGAGTGAGTGAGTGAATCAGTGAGTGGGTATGTGAGTGAGAAAGTGAGAGTGAGTGAGTGTGAGTGAGTGAGTGTGTGAGAGTGTGAGTGAGAGTGTGAGTGAGTGAGTGTGAGTTTGAGTGAGTGAGTTTGAGTGATTGAGTGAGTGAGTGAGTGATTGAGTGATTGAGTGAGTGAGTGAGAGAGTGAGTGAGTGTGTGAGTTTGAGTGTGTGAGTGAGTGAGTGAGTTTGTGTGAGTGAGTGAGAGAGTGAGTGAGTGAGTTTGAGTGAGTGAGTGAGTGAGTGATTGAGTGAGTGAGAGTGTGAGTGAGTGGGTGAGTTTGAGTGTGTGAGTGAGTGAGAGTGAAAGTGAGTGAGTGAGAGAGTGAGAGTGAGTGATTCAGTGAGTGAGTGAGTATGAGTGAGTGAGTTTGAGTGAGTGAGAGTGAGAGTGAGTGAGTGTGAGCGAGAGAGTGAGTGAGAGTGTGAGTGATTGAGTGAGTGAGAGTGAGTGAGTGTTTGTGAGTGAGTGATTGAGTGAGTGAGTGATTGAGTGAGTGAGTGAGTGATTGATTCTGTGAATGAGTGATTGAGTGAGTGAGTGAGTGATTCAGTGATTGAGTTAGTGAGTGAGTGATTGAGTGAGTGAGTGTGAGTGAGTGAGTGGGTGAGTGAGAGAGTGAAAGTATGTGAGTGAGAGAGTGAGAGAGTGAGTGATTGAGTGAGTGAGAGTGAGTGAGTTTGAGTGAGTGAGTGAGAGTGAGAGAGTGAGTGTGAGTGAGAGAGTGAGTGTGAGTGATTGAGTGAGTGAGAGTGTGAGTGATTGAGTGAGTGAGAGTGAGAGTGAGTGAGTGAGTGAGAGTGAGTGAGTGAGTGAGAGTGAGTGAGAGAGTGAGAGTGAGTGAGTGAGTGAGTAAGTGAGTGTGAGTGAATGAGAGTGAGAGAGTGAGTGACAGTGAGTGAGTGTGAGTGAGTGAGTGAGTGAGTGTGAGTGTGTGAGTGTGAGAGAGTGACTGAGTGTTATTGTGTGAGTGAGTGAGTGGGTGAGTGTGAGAGAGTGAGTGAGTTGGTGAGTGAGTGTGAGTGAGTGAGTGAGTGTGAGAGTGAGTGAGTGACAGTGTGTGAGTGAGTGTGAGTGAGAGTGATTGAGTGTGAGTGAGAGAGTGAATGAGTGGGTGAGTGAGTGTGTGACTGAGAGTGAGTGAGTCAGTGAGAGTGAGTGAGTGTGAGTTTGAGTGAGTGAGTGAGTGAATCAGTGAGTGGGTATGTGAGTGAGAAAGTGAGAGTGAGTGAGTGTGAGTGAGTGAGTGTGAGAGTGTGAGTGAGAGTGTGAGTGAGTGAGTGTGAGTTTGAGTGATTGAGTGAGTGAGTGAGTGAGTGATTGAGTGATTGAGTGAGTGAGTGAGAGAGTGAGTGAGTGTGTGAGTTTGAGTGTGTGAGTGAGTGAGTTTGTGTGAGTGAGTGAGAGAGTGAGTGAGTGAGTTTGAGTGAGTGAGTGAGTGAGTGAGTGATTGAGTGAGTGAGAGTGTGAGTGAGTGGGTGAGTTTGAGTGTGTGAGTGAGTGAGAGTGAAAGTGAGTGAGTGAGAGAGTGAGAGTGAGTGATTGATTGAGTGAGTGAGTGAGTATGAGTGAGTGAGTTTGAGTGAGTGAGAGTGAGAGTGAGTGAGTGTGAGCGAGAGAGTGAGTGAGAGTGTGAGTGATTGAGTGAGTGAGAGTGAGTGAGTGTTTGTGAGTGAGTGATTGAGTGAGTGAGTGATTGAGTGAGTGAGTGATTGAGTGAGTGAGTGAGTGATTGATTCTGTGAATGAGTGATTGAGTGAGTGAGTGAGTGATTCAGTGATTGAGTGAGTGAGTGAGTGATTGAGTGAGTGAGTGTGAGTGAGTGAGTTGGTGAGTGACTGAGTGTGAGTGAGTGAGTGAGTGAGTGGGTGTGTGAGTGTGATTGAGAAAGTGAGAGTGAGTGGTTGAGTGTGAGTGAGTGAGTGAGTGAGTGAGTGTGAGTGAGTGAGTGGGTGAGTCAGTGAGTGGGTGTGTGAGTATGATTGAGAAAGTGAGAGTGAGTGAGTGAGTGTGAGTGAGTGAGTGAGTGAGTGAGTGAGTGAGTGAGTTGAGGAAAAATAAGAAGAGAAACTTAGCACTAACCCTGAGCTTCATGGAGGCCTCTACCTTCACCATGGCCCACTCCCTGTATGTTCTCAGGTTCGGTATGCCCTGCATGGCCTATTTATATTGACTGAGGAGTTTAAAATGAGGTGGCCATCCTGGGTCTGGTCCGCTCCCTCCTATCACCTGCTACTTTGTCCTCTAATCGGGGAAGAAGTGTGGTCTTATTGGACGTTTGAAGAGCATCCTGCATGATGTGTGTTGAAATTAACTTGCATCATGCTGAGTGGTTGTGTGAGACGTTTGCTTTGTGGGGATCATTTTTCTACCTGCTCAAATGGCAATATTTCCAGTTTTGAAACAGCAGTCTTTAAGTGTGCAATATGTTATGGATAGGAAGCGTGGAAATAACTGTCTTCTGAGAGCTTGCTGTACAGTCTCAGTCAGAGTGAAAGGAAACTGTTAGTAGCCTGCCACTTTGCATTCCAGTTGATATAGTACAATGCTGGCAAACCTTATCTTGGCAGACCTCCTGAGGCTATTAACCTTTTTACTTTATCTGCCCCTACATCATCTGAATGTTAATCTTTCTCACTGACTGTGGTAGCCATTTCCTGCCAAACAATCTTGACAGCACTCCTGCAACAAAGTTGTTGTGGGGTGCCAAAGAGGGAAATCTTACTTTGCTGCGCTTCTTCCCCACAATCCTCTCTAAATATGCGGTGGAAAATGGAGATAATCTGCCCTTTGTCCAGCTATTTCTCCCTGTGTGGACAGCAAAAGGTGAAGCAGCCCCTTTAAAAAGAAGCTGCAGCCTGCTGACAACGAGCTCTCATGGGCAGACCAGATCTGGGCCAGAGGCTTGCCATAAATAGTTTGCCCTTGGGAAATCCCATGAGATCAGTCCAGCAGAATTTTGGCGAACATTATGCCCGCTGTTCCAAGGTCCGGCCACTTTAGCAGCAGAAATGTGAGAAAGTTGACCCTCAGCTTCCTCAAGCTGGGCAAACAGCTCTTCCTGCACTTCAAAGGCCATGAAAGCTTGCTGTTACCCTGACCCAGGAGTCTTTGCAGTGTAAGCACCATCTTGTGGAGATGCAAGGCTAAGAGTTTTGCTTAATTGACACTGGATTGTACGTAAAATAAGGTTTCACATTAATTTTCGACAGGAGAAACCTGCCAATGTTGAACAGATAAGTTGAACAGTTCTGACGAAGGGTCATCGACCTGAAACATTCAGTTTCTCTCTCTACAGATGCTGCCTTACCTGCTGAGTATTTCCAGCATTTTCTGTTTTTATTTCAGATTTCCAGCAACTGCAGTATTTTGCTTCTGTATTAATGTTGAACAGATTCTGGACTGAAACTACTGACATACTCTTCGAAGGAGCTGCATATAGATATTATACATAACTTTGAGAAATAATGCAACATTCACTAGAATCACTCCAGTCAGAGAAGGTTTAAGCTTTGGTTTTATGTATGGTGAAATACCGCTGTCAGCTTTTTTTCTACCTCCATGTGTTGGATCTTAGCTCCATTTTTCTTAAAAGCCTTTTTTTGGGTCAATCATCTTACATTATTGATGTCCTTTCAACAGTTCTCAGGTAAGGACATTTGGGTATTTTTGTACTAGGGAATACACTTCAGAATGTTGTCAATTTTTTCACAAGCACATGTAAAATCAATACAGATAATTTCAGGTTTCTGCTGTGGATTCCATTTTCATAATTTCACTGCCTGTGTGCAGTAAAAAAAAAATAATCTGTACAAGTCAAGTGGCTTGCATTTGAGAGTTACAATAGTAATTGTCTATTATTGCAGTTGTGTTCTGATTTGGTCCCTTGTTATATCCACTGCGGATTCCAGTATCATTGTGGTGGATGATTTGGTGGAGAATACTTAGCAGATTTATCCTCAAACCTGTTGGAAATGCGCCAAAAGTGCCCTTCTGCCGACAAACACTTTAAGTATTTATGATAATTATTATTAATAATGTCTGCACTTAAGTTACAAGTTGATATGTTTTTATAATTCTGTTGCAAAATATGACTCATGTCCAAGAGTGACAGCCTGGCTTTCAATATATGCAGGGATTAATCTTACCGATAAACTGCCGGATCTGTTTTTGACTGTTGCGGAGCCAGTGCTGCTGAATTATATTGCTGGCTTCACATTGCTCTCTGGTCAGAACAACAGAGCTCTTGGGCATACATGTTACGTGCAAGCACAGAGCATTCCCCCCAACCCCACCCCCCCACTTCACGGATGTCCAAACGCTGTTTAAATTTTTAATCTTAGCAATCCAACGCTCAACCTTAGAAAACATTTAAACAATTTTTTAAAGTTAAAACAAAGGGATAGAATTTCATCTTCACTGACGTATCAGCTCAAGCCTGAATGTCGTCCAGGTCTTGCTGCATGCGGGCATGGACTGCTTCATTTTCTGAGGAGTGGCGAATGGAACTGAACACTGTGCAATCATCAGTTGTAGTTATAATTGCAACTAGTGAGAGCCTAATCATTGCACGAATACCTCCTCAAGGAGATATTATATTGCACTGCAAGATGTTTATGTTTCATCAATTTGACACCTTCACTCCCAAAGTTATACTATCATTTTTGCTTTAGTGCACAAACATCTCATGGATCAATATAAGAACTAAAGTGTAATTGGGGTTGATTTTCAAGTGATCACTTCCATTGGCGAGAAGTGGGCAGAGCTACCTGACCACTTGGGGGTATTGCTAACATATACTTATGAAATATAAACTCTTTAACTCCATCAACTAATGCCTCTCAAAAATATTCAGCTGCCAGGAACTAAAAGTGTTCTTGTAAGATCCTCAATGAGTTTCTTTTTTAGAAATAGGTATTAGACAAAGCACAGTTTATTCACTAACTGCTAGTACGTTAGTAACCCTGCAAGATTCCTCTGCTGTGTTTTTAAAAGGCATTATCAGGTCTCACATTTTTCACTTTGAAATTCTCAGTTTATTTACCATTTTGCCCACTTTATTCAGATCACATACACTGAGCTGCTTGTTTCATCTCTACAGACCAGATGTGTTCTGTGTACAGCAGATTTCACTTGAATATCTACATGACAAGTCAAAGCAATTTATCATCTCAAGAGGAGACAACTAGGGTTTACTGAAAAAACTCAGCATTAGAAAATCGGTTCATGTAATAAAAGGCAATCATTTTATATTATCTGCAGTTACTGGTGACTAATGCAGCAGTGTTCCAGTGACATCAGTACATAATTAACTTATCCATATTCAGTTTCAGAAATGAAACTCATTTCTTATATTTGCTTATTAGATTTAATCTTAATACATGTAAGTTCACAGTGTTGCTTCCTTGTCTTGGCCACAAAAAATACACCTTCCCTTTAAGTGCTACAAGCCCTTAAAAACCTGCGACAGCAACCAATTTCCCTCCTCATAGTCATCAATGTACCTACGGGAGCACGTTTCCCACTAGCAGATCACCTCACTCACACAAATGAAGGGCAATCGGAAAAATGCGACAGGTTCCCCCAGCAATTCCTCTGGGTGACCGTCGCTCTTAACCCTGCCCAGTTCCCGCTGGAAGACCAAAATCAACCCCTATATCTTTGAATTTCCCTCTCGAGCTGCACAAAGCCATAATATCATGGTTGGGGACATGGTTAGCCCATTGTTCTAAATGGCACGAAGCATGCACCAGGTCACCGACTGAGAGTCTGCTAACACTACAATGCATCACAGTTATTCCAGAACGCCTAGAAAAGATAGTCCGAACCATCCCTGCTGACGCCATCATTGATGAAGATGTTGGATAGGGCTAACCTTGATGGTGCATAACCTGGGCTCACAGATGAAGAATGACCACCTGGGCAAGGTACCCATGGCACTGTACCTCAGAAGGAGACAACGGGGGTCAATTTCACCTTCACCGTCTGGGCGGTAACCTGGCAAAGAGGATCACCTGCCTGTTATAGAACCTGCCTGATTTTCATTCAATTGATTCAATGGGATGAAAATAGGGGAGGTTCTACAATCGACAGGCAATCCAGGTGGTGAAGATGAAAATGATCCCTATTGCCTTCAGAAAGGAGAGGGGATAGAAAATATAAGAAAGAAAGACTTGCATTTATATAGCGTCTTTCAGGACCTCAGGATGTCCCAAAGTGATTTACATTTGAAGTGTAGTCAATGTTGTAATGTAGGAAACGCGGCAGCCAGTTTATACACAGCAAGGTCCCACAAACAACAATGTGATAATGACCAGACCATCTCTTTCAGGTGTTGGTTGAGAGATAAATGCTGGCCAGGATACTGGGGAGAATTCCCCTGTTCTTCTTCGAATAGTGCTGTGGGATCTTTTACATCCATCTGAGAGGGCAGGCGGGGCCTCAGTTTAATGTCTCATCCGAAAGACGGTACCTCTAACAGTGCAGCACTCCCTCAGTACTGCACCAGAGTATCAGCCTTGATTATGCACTCAAGTCTCTGAAGTGGGACTCGCACCCAGAACCTTCTGACTCAGAGGCGAGAGTGCCACCACTGAGCCACAGCTGACAAAAAAGTGTGTAATTACACACTTTAGAAACACCATAATGGCTCTCAAAAGTGCAAATAGTAATTGTTCATTGATTATGTAGATAAGTAAATTTAAGTCATTATTCAATAATATGGTACCAGTCAATACTTTAGGCTACTGCTCAGTTTTTAAACTACAGCATATGTTCTGAAGTACCATAATGCACTGTTGCTTACTGATGTGCAATGCAGGTCTGAAATTGCTCTGACCTGCATCGAAATCCACTCAGTAATCAAAGTGATTGTACAAACTGCATATTATTGGAAGAATGTCCTGTTGCTTAGCAACCTGCAGGCACCATCTCAGTATCTATAAGCTTAAAATGGTTGTTTTTCAATTTTTAAAAAAATATCCAGAATTTGTGGCAATGTAGATGATTTACTCATTTAATAAGATTACTGGGTTAAGGAGGAAAAAATTACACATTGAAAAATAGATGATTTAAACATGTTTTAAAACATTATTCATTATCAATAATATTATCAATGATTTTTTTTAACAGTGCAGCCTCAACTCTCCCTCACACAATAATTCCCCTCAAAATGCAAGTGAGGTGCACTCAATAATGTTGCCTCACTGCGCAGTTTTTACTGCCTTCAATGAGTGCACTTTCTATACTTTTTGAAGAAGGCCATTAAGGCTGGAGCTAGATGTAGTTATGTAAATCAGAACAGATGAAATAAAAAGGAATTTATTAACTCCCACAACACATATGCACACCCGGTGGTGTAGATGTGATGCCCTGTTTTGACATCCAGTTCGCTGGGCTGCCAATGAGTTATTTTGCCCAATGAGCTTTTGAGACGGTTTGGTCCTGAGCGCATGAATGAAGAGAGGATCCCTGGAGGTGATCGACAACAAAGCACAGTAATTGTACAAAAAAAAGAGAGAATATAGGAAAGGAAGGGACACTAAATAGAATACAAGGGTGATAACATCAAGCAATGGTTGTACACGTCAAACTTTATTTTGGATTTTCTAACACAAAAATGAGTGTTTCATTCATAAGCATCTAACAATCTCAGGAGTACTGAAACAGTGGTGTCATATGATTCCTGAACTTCACAGTGTGTGAGATAAAATTATAAAAAACATGGCCTGCCTAAGGAGCACAGCGTTCTCTGAAGATGTTGGCAGTCTAAGGATGAATAAGGTAATCAAGTTGAAAATTGTAAAAGCATTTGAAAACAATTATTCTCATATTAATTAACAACTATACAAACTTGATTAGATTACTTGATGAAAGAAATACACTGGAGATTTCCTAATATTTCACAAAAATTGTACCAATAACTTTATGCCTTAGAACAATTTTACTTTAAGTAGTTTTCAAGCGCTTGTAGTCAACCATGTAATTCAACAAGCAGCTGTTGTGATAATAAATACTACATCACTGTCACTACAAATAAATGGCAGAGTAGCATAATAAAAAGGTGTCAATCACATACATTCAACTGCTTTGAGCCTTACTTTGGTTCAAAATGCACAATATTGTTTTAAATATATATCTCTGTAAAATGCTCTATTGCATATATTGTTTTCTATTGCAACCTGCTTTATAGTAATTTGTGTCAAGACTGCAATTCAATATATATGTAATAATTATCATTAGTCAACTTTTGGCTTTCATCCTGCCAATTTATGAGTTGTGCATTCATTGGTGTGCTTAGTTGTCTTAGATAAGATGGATGCTACAAATCAGAGTGGCTACAGCCTCTGTACTATGAACAATTGAGCCAAAGTGCTTTGCTATAAGAAAGAGATTGCCAACCATGAGCACTGAAATTTGGTCTGTGTGACTGATAGGCTGGAATCAGTGGCAGAGGATATAGCCAATGGTTTCCTTGCCTCAGCAACTGAAGTCATCAACAAACTGAAGCTGCAGCATGCTAACCACTCATCCACTAAGCTCACGTTAATTTAACTGCAAAGGGAGAGAGCTGTCTGGCCAAAGCAGCGGGCATTTAAGATTATACTTGAAGCCACTTTGGAACAATCAAGACCTGCCACAAAGGTAAATTATAATTCAATGAATTGAGGGGCCAGGAAAGTCATTTGGAGATGAAGCAGGTTCAGTGAGTTGTGCCCATCTGCAACAGTGAACAATGACACTAAAATGATCCTGAAGGTTGAAATCTGTCATCATGGTAAAAGGGTTTATCTGGGATAGTGACAATAAGCAACCAGTCCAATCCTCTCCAACAAAGCCATGAAGGCAGCCTCAGGATTTGAAGAGTGCATTATACCGAGTTGCTGCTTAACCTAATAATCTGAAGTAAGGATCCATATACATGCAGTCTGGAAAATCTGCATAGACTGGGGATCTTAATAATCAGTTTGCTGGAAGGAAACAAACACTCTACTGATCATCAAGCTACTGATAGAGCAGCAACGTGGATGGTATTCATACTGAATTCCAAGAAACTGCTCTAGACAGACAGGGGAAAGAACAGTGCCAGAATGGTAGCATTGCGGGAACAGTAGTATAGTGGTTAATTACTGGACTAGTAATCCAGAGGCCTGGACTAATGATCCAGCGACATGAGTTCAAATCCCACCACAGCAGCTGTAGAATTTAAATTGAATTCAGTAATGGTGACCACAAAACTATCGGATTGTCCTAAAAACCCATCTGGTTCACTAATGTACTTTAAGGAAGGAATTCTGCTGCTCTTACCTGGTCTGGCCTATAATTGACTCCAGATCCACAGCAACGTAGTTGACTCTTAACTGCCCTCTGAAATGGCCTAGCAAGCCACTGAGTTTTATCAAACCGCTAGGAAAATCAATAAGAATAAAACTGGACGGACCACCTGGCATCGACCTAGGCACCAGATTCAGACATGGCAAACATAGGAACATAGGAACAGGAGTAGGCCCTCGAGCCTGTTCTGCCATTCAATGAGATCATGGCTGATCTGCGACCTAACTTCATATACCCGCCTTTGGCCCATATCCCTTAATATGTTTAGTTAACAAAAAGCTATCAATCTCAGATTTAAAATTAACAATTGATCTTGCATCAATTGCCGTTTGCGGAAGAGAGTTCCACCCTTTATGTGTAGAAGTGTTTCCTAATTTCACTCCTGAAAGGTCTGGCTCTAATTTTTAGACTATGCCCCCATTCCTAGAATCCTCAACCAGCGGAAATAATTTCTCCCTATCTACCCTATCTGTTCCAGTTAATATCTTGAAAACTTTGATCAAATCACCCCTTAACCTTCTAAATTCTAGGAAATACAACCCTAATTTGTTTAATCTCTCCTCGTAACTTAACCCTTGAAGTCCGGGTGTCATTCTGATAAACCTACACTGCACTCCCTCCAAGGCCAATATATCCTTCCTAAGGTGTGGTGTCCAGAACTGCTCACAATACTACAGGTGTGGTCTAACCAGGGTTTTGTATAGCTGCAGCAGAACTTCTACCCCCTTGTATTCTAGTCCTCTAGATATAAAGGCCAGCATTCCATTAGCCTTTTTAATTATTTTCTGTATCTGTTCATGACATTTTAATGATCTATGTACCTGGACCCCCAAGTCTCTTTGGACCTGCACTGTTTTTAGCTTTTCACCATTTAGAAAGTAACCTGTTCTATCCTTTTTAGGTCCAAAGTGGATAACCTTGTATTTGCCTACATTGAAATTTGCCACATGTTTTGCCCATTCACTTAATCTATCAATATCCCTTTGTAATTTTATACTTTCATCTACACTGCCTACAATGCCGCCTATCATTGTGTCATCGGCAAATTTGGATGACTTTCTATGCCATCATCTAAGTCATTAATAAATACTGTGAATAGTTGAGGCCCCAACACAGATCCCTGCAGGACACCACTAGTCACATCCTGCCAATTTAAGTGCCTACCCATTATCCCTACTCTCTGTCTCCTGCCGCTCAGCCAATTTCCTAACCAGGTCAATAATTTGCCCCCAATTCCGTGGGCTTTCACCTCAGTTAACAGTCTCTTATGTGGGAATTTATCATATGTGGGAAGTTCATATAAATAACATCCATAGACATTCCCCTGTCCACTACTTTAGTCACCTCCTCAAAAAATTCAATCAGGATTGTCAGGATGACCTACCTTTCACAAATCCATGCTGGCTCTCTCTCTCTGATCAGCTGAAAATTTTTGAGGTGTTCAGTCACCCTATCCTTAATTATAGGCTCTAGCAATTTCCCGACAACAGATGTTAGGCTAACTCGTCTATAATTCCCTGGTTTTCCTCTCTCGCCATTCTTAAATAGCAGAGTGACATGTGCAATTTTCCAATCTAAAGGAACGGTTCCTGAATCGAGAGAACTTTGGAAGATTATAGTTAGGGCATCTGCAATGTGCTCACCTACTTCCTTTAAAACCCTGGGATGGAAACCATCTGGTCCTGGGGATTTGTCACTCTTTAGTGCCATTATTTTCTTCATTACTGTTATTTTACTTACGTTAATTTTATTGAGTCCTTGTCCCTGATTCAATATTAGTTTCCTTGGGATTTCTGGCATGCTATCCTCTTCCTCTACTGTGAATATTGACGCAAAGTAATTATTCAGCATGTCCACTATTTCCTTATTATCATTGACAATATCACCACTTTCAGTTTTTAAGGGGCCAACATTGCTCCTAGGACTACCCTCTTTTTCCTAATATAATTGTAAAAATTCGGTGTTGATTTTGATATCCCTTGCAAGTTTCTTTTCATACTCCCTTTTTGTAGCTCTTACGATCTGTTTTGTGACCCTTTGCTGTTTGTTGTATCTTTCCCATTTGCCAGGATCTGTGCTATTTTTTGCATCTTTGTATGTTTTTTCTTTTAGTTTTATGTTGTCCCTTACCTGTTTAGTCATCCATGACTGTTTCTTTTGGCAAGTAGAGCTCCAGCCCCTCAGGGGTATAAACTGGTTTTGTATCACCTTAAATTCCTTTTTGAACATCTCCCACTGATCTTCTGTCATTTTACCCATTAACAGATTTGCTCAGTTTACTGTGGACAGTCTCGCTGAGTTTACTGTGGACAGTCTCGCTGAGTTTACTGTGGACAGTCTCTGTCTCATCCTGTTGAAGTCGGCCTTACTCAAATCTAGAATCTTAGCAGCTACGGCAAAGGCACACCCAGCCCAGTTAACCCGGCAAAGTCCTCCTCACTAACCTCTGGACTTGTGCCAAAATTGGGAGAGCTGTCCCACAGACTAGTCAAGCAACAGCCTGACATAGTCATACTCACAGAATCATATCTTTCAACCAAAGTCCCAGGCTCCTCCATCACTATCCCTGTGTATGCCCGATCCCACCAAAGGTGGCGGCACAGTGTTATACAGTCAGGAAGGAGTGGCCCTGGGAGTCCTCAACATTGGCTCCAGACCCCATGACGTCTCATGGCATCAGGTCAAATATGGGCAAGAAAACCCCCTGCTGATTACCACCTACCGCCCTCCCTCATCGGATGAATCAGTACTCCTCCATGTTGAACACCACTTGGAAGAAGCACTGAGGGTAGCAAGGGCACAGAATGTACTCTGGGTGGGGACTTCAATGTCTATCACCAAGAGTGCCTCAGTCGCACCACTACTGACCAAGCTGGCAGAATCCTGAAGGACATCGCTGTCAGACTGGGCCTGTGGCAGATTGTTGGCCAGCTTCTTCACTAAAAATGCAGAAACTTAACTGGACCCACCACAGAAATACTATGGTTAGAAGAGTAGGTCAGAGGCTGGGAATTCTGCGGCGTGTGACTCACCTCCTGACTCCCCAAAGCCTTTCTACCATCTACAAGGCACAAGTTAGGAGTGTGATGGAATATTCTCCACTTGTCTGGATGAGTGCAGCTCCAACAACACTCAAGAATCTTGACACCATCCAGGATAAAGCAGTCTGCTTGATTGGCACCCCATCCACCACCTTAAACATTCACTCCCTCCACCACCGGTGCACCGTGGCTGCAGTGTGTACCATCTACAAGATGCACTGCAACAACTCACCAAGCCTTCTTCAACAGCACCTCCCAAACCTCCAACCTCTACCACCTAGAAGGACAAGAGCAGCAGGCACATGGGAACACTACCACCTCCAAGTTCCCCTCCAAGTCACACACCATCCTGACTTAGATGACTTGGAAATATATCGCCGTTCCTTCGTCATCACTGGGTCAAAATCCTGGAACTCCCTCCCTAACAGCACTGTGGGAGTATCTTCACCTCACAGACTGTGGCGGTTCAAGAAGGCGGCTCACCACCTCCTTCTCAAGGGCAATTAGGGATGGACAATAAATGCTGACCTTGCCAGCGACACCCACATCCCATGAATGAAAAAAATAAAGCAAGTATCAATTCATTTTGGAGCTTACCTTAAGAAGCTTGTGGTTAGGATTGTTTGAGGCCAGACCCTTAGTGTTTCACAGTGCAGTTGTGGTTTCTATTCACGAGAAGGGGATTCCAAGGGAACCTGAAAAACACTGAGAAATCTCATTGTTATCAGTGGGTCTTAAGGTGGCTCTTTGGGTTGTCACTGCATACATAACAGATGCTCTGGAGGTCCATGGAGTAATCAGAAAAAAACAAGTGGGATTTCGCTCTTGTGAGGCAAATTGTAGAACAGGTCGTGGCTTTTAACGTAATTTGCTTTCCTGGCTGGCTTCCCACCTTGAACCCTCAATAAACTTGAGCTCATCCAAAACTGTTAACTCGCACCAAGTCCCATTCACCCATCACCTCTGTGCTCGCTGTCCTACATTGGCTCCCGGTCTGGCAACATCTCGGTTTTCAAATCCTCATCCTTGTTTTCAAATCTGTCCATGGCCTTGCCCCTCCCTATCTGTTTAACCTCCTCCATGCCTACAGACCTCCAAGATCTCTCCTCTCCTCCAAATCTGGCCTCTTGTGCATCCCTGATTTTAATTGCTCCACAATTGGTAACCTTGCCTGCAGCTGTCAAGGCCCTGAACTCTGGAACACCCCCCCTAAACTGCTCCACCTCTCTACCTCTCTCTCGTCCTTTAAGACGCTCCTTCAAACCTACCTCTTTGACCAAAGTTTTGGTCACCTGTCCTAATATCGCCTTATGTGATTCGGTGTCCAATTTTGTTTGATAACGCTTCTGTGAAGCGCCTTGGGATGTTTTACTATGTTAAAGGCACTATATAAATGCAAGTTATTGTTGTTGTTGTTGCAAACCATCATAGGGCTCACGAGAACCCTGCCTAAATTCCTTTTAGTGATATTTATAAAGCTTCTGACCTACTGGCCGTCATGAAAAAGCTGGAAGCTATGGGAAATAAATGGACAAATCTTGGATTTGTTCCAAGATGTGTATTCCAGCCCCCAATTCACTGAAAAGAGGAGTGAAACATGGGTTGTCTGCTGCCATCAATCTTATTTGATGTCTTCATCA
Organism: Squalus acanthias; assembly: GCA_030390025.1. NCBI lineage: Eukaryota > Metazoa > Chordata > Chondrichthyes > Squaliformes > Squalidae > Squalus > Squalus acanthias. The sequence goes on from CM059425.1 coordinate 58,640,154, forward strand.
ATGATGCATTGGATAGCATCACGAGGGACAGAAATGGAGTGTCTACTGCACAGTTTTTTGAAAATCTTATGCTTTTATCCAAGAATGATATTGTGTTGCTGGCATACTGACCTGAGATCTATTGGGCTCTACTCAGCATCTTGAACAATGGGCTAACTATATAGTGGGGGGTATCCGAGGCTGGAACAGAAGGGTCGTCTCCGGCCGATGTGCAAGATCCAGGGTCAAGCTGTGAGGGGCATATGTGGCAAAAAGGGGAAGTGGTTGCAGGAAGGGAGGACAACAGCCAATCTGTCATTGAAGTCAGCCTCACAGCAGGCATTCCCCTTTGCCAAAAACTTTTATACGAGAGCCCAGATTAAGCAGTTGATGATGAGTAAGCTTGCTACTTCGACATCTACAACATCAAGTCAGCTGGTATAACGGAAGCTGTCCTATGTAGGTCCTTCAGCATGCTAAAGTCAGATATATGTCTTATGAATAAGGGGGAAACTCTGAGACATGAGATGATGATTGTTAAAAGTTGTCTTTGGAGGCAAGGTATGGAAATACGTACTTATATATCTAGGGCTTGGCGCCTACCATGACTGGGTTGCAGGGAAAACACCTGCTGCTGAAGCTCTGCACTTCTAATTGGTGGAATTACCTTTCAAAGAGGTATGGTGTGCATCTATGCTGTAGCCATGATGGTGGTAATGCACTCACATATGATAGTGAGTTGTGCTGCTCACCATGCCATTCATGAGGAGCCCCTACTACCTACTGACCACCTAACAAGGGCTGAAACCCAGACTTGTCAGCTGTCTGATGACCAACTAGTGACCATTCTCCTTGGGGAACTAATTGTGGTCTCCTTAGGGTTGAGGTAACTCAAGGGTGACTCAGCTGCCAATGGAAGTTCAGACTCAAGTCAATCGTCGCTGGCAAATTTGGTAATCAGATACCTGAGGCAGACAGTTCTGCAGCTATCCAGGGCAAATGGCCAGTTTGTCTCACTACTGTTATTAGGGGCTGGGCTTTTTCCCAGTAGGCTCTAAATAACCCTGTAAGCCAAAGCCCGAATGGGAGGACAGTTATATTTGGACAAGTAGCAGAAAACTTACCATTGCCATGCTCTGGAAAGCAGCAGTTTTATCGAGTTAAACTCCAGAAATACCCCTAAGCATATTCGGAGGTTCCTAAGACTGGCTCTTCAAACCTGTACCCAAGCGCTTTAGATTTAACTAAATGGAATGTGCCCCATCTCAATATTTGGTAAACACAAAACCTACAGACGTCTGAAGATTTCTCAGTATTCTGAATTGGAGACACTTAAATATGGCAATTATTTTTAACACATGTGAGTCTGGTAAAAAAAAAATCTGCCAATTTATGGAATTCACAGCCCATTGATATCAAACAGCCCTCAGCCTCAATAAAAACGTAAATGCTTCATGCATGCTCACTTACTGTGGCAATTGTAACTGTGTTGTTCTGCAGTAATAAAGGAACACAAACATTTCCCATTTATTGTCATTTTTATACAATTTATCGCTTGCATTATTTCATTTTCTCTGTACTTGTTTGTATTATTTTATTCTAATATTATACTTTATTATTAATGAGGCCCATCACAGTCTTATCACAGGACCTCATTATATAACAGCTGTTTACAGCTGCGACCATTTTAAATAAATAATAACCAATTTACTTCCTATATTTGGTGCAGGAGAATAGCATTTATTTAGACAATCACATTTATTATTTTATTGATGTAATTATAAGTAATGGAGTTTCATACCGGAAGACTGATTTTTATCTTCTATTGAAAATGGCATGCATTATTTGAAGTATATATTCAAAATATCTGAATTGAAATATTGTAATAATCTATGCATAAACTCCCACAGTGCTCTGATAATCCAGATCATGGAGTAGCCAAAAATAGGTAATTGTGATGGCACAGTAATTTTTATTCTGAAATTTGAAAGTGTTTAGTGAAAAAAAAAGCACATGCTCTTTCCCCCCCTTTATTAATACACGCAAATAGTTTGTGTAAATGCAGTGGAACTGGAATAACAAGTAAAGAATTAACAATTCAGATAAGCTCTTGTGCAATCAATGTTTAAAGTATATTGTGTGCAAATATAACATTGGTTTTGATACAGGTCAATCAGATGCCCTTTAACAGCTTGTTGCACTTCTGTAAATAAATGCTCTAGGGTCCCGCAACGATCAGGGTTAGGGTCATTGCTTTTTACTATTTTCATGAATGACTTGGATGGAGGTGTTGGAGGAACAGTCCGCCGGTTTGTGGATGATACGAAGATTTTTGTGAGTATTAGAACAGAGATGAAAATAAATTACGGCAAGCAGATCTCGAAGCAATGAGGGACATGGGCTCATGTTGGCAAATGGTATTTCATTTAGATAAATGTAGTGTTATGCACGTGGGATGATTCAATATAAAACAAAACAAATCATTTTGTCCTTGTATAAGACTTTGGTTAAGCCTCACTTGCAATACTGTTTTGGTCTCCTCAAATGATGGGTGATATAAAGGCTTTGGAAAAGGTTCATATGAGGCCACAGAATGATGCCCAGCTTAAAACACCTTAGTTACCTAATAGACTTAAAAAGCTGGGTCTACTTACTTTAAAGATGCATAGACTTCAGGGTGATGATACAGTTGTTTAAAATAATGAAGGGACTAGACTGTGTTCATGTTGACAGATGATTTAAATTAGATTCAAGATAATGATTAGGTTTTAAGATAATGATCAAGAGAGAGATAGTACAAAGATCAAATTAATAGATTGGAACAAAGCCAACTATGAGGGAATGAGGATGAAGCTAGGGAGGTAAACAGGAGAAAAATATTGACAGACAAAAAGAACAACAGTGGGCAATACTTAAAGGAGAGGTCAATAGAGTTTAGGAGAAACATATTCCATTAAAGATGAACAAACTAACCAGGAATGAGATGCCATGGATAAATAATGAGATGTGGATAAAACAGGCATACACAAAGTATATAAACAATAAAGGAAAGGATGGCAAAGGGGAATATGATGAGCTTAGGAAAGAAGGTAAAGAGGAAATATGAAATGAAAATATCAAAGAATATAAAAATAAATAGTAAAGTATCCTATAGGTACATAAGTAACAAAAGGAGAATTAAGATAGGGATAGAGCTATTATGGAGTGAGCAAGATTGACTCAAAGGAGATGATGCTGAAATGGCAGAGATACTGAATAGATACTTTGCCTCAATTTTCACTGAAGAGGCTAACAAAGAGGAAATTACAATAGTAGATGAGGTCAAGAGGGATTTTACAAAAGTTAAGATAAAAAGAAAGGAGATACTAGACAAATTGGCCAAAGTTAAGGAGGACAAAGCCCAGGGTCCAGATGGATTGCACGCATGGATACTTAAAGAAACTAGGGAGGACATGGCAGTGGCACTAACATCCAGGTTAAAAATTCAATAGAAAAAGGAATAGTGCCAGAGGACTGGCAAACAATAAACATAACTTCTATCTTCAAAAAAGGGAGATAGAACTAATCCAGGGAACAATAGAAAGATAGCTTAATATCAGTGGTCGGAAAAATATTAGAATCTTTGCTGAAAGATGTGATAGCAAACCATCTAGAGACACAATATATCATAAAATATAGTCATCAATATGGATTTCTAAAAGGAATGTTATGTTTAATTAACCTTATTGAATTCCCTGAAGAAGTAACTGAAAGAGTAGACAAGGTCAGTGTAGGGGATGTGGTATATATGGGCTTTCAGAAGGTCTTCGATGAGGTGCTACATAAGAGACTCATGGTCAGGGCATCTGGAGTCAGGGGCCAAGTATCAGAATGGATTGCAAGATGGCTACAAATCAGAAAACAGAAGGTAGGAGTTAAGGGAAGTTTCTCAGACTGGCGGATAGTGGGAAGTGGTGCCCTGCAGTGATCTGTGTTGGGACCACAATTGTTTATCATATACATAAATGATTTGGACTCAGGAATTGGAACAACGGTGTCAAAATTTACAGATAATACCAAATTGGGGGGTATAGTTAATAATGTGGAAAATTGCACCACACTACCGGATGACATATACAAGCTGACAAAGTGGGTAGATAAATGGCAAATGAAATGTTAGTGGCCGGAAAAAGAGATATAAAGATAGTGTGAAATCCAACTTGAGGAAATGTAGTAGAAACCATCAACGACATCAAACTGTGATTTGTGTGAATACAGGGGGTTAACGAATTTTCAACAAGCTATGATTGCCAAAGAAGAGAAACATAGACAGAGGAAAGAGTGTCTGCTTGCTGCGACTTTAACAGCAACTGGGTTGTCTTTCATATGTCAGCGTTGGGGTAAAATATGTCTCTCTAGGATTGGTTTACAAAGCCATCTAAATGCTCACCAAAGACGCAGCCAATCTTAAAACTCAATTTTTTTAATGCTGAGAAACAATCTTACTCGATTATCAAGGGATTGCCAAGGAAATTGTTTTACGTTAAGGTTCCAATAAGACTTAAGTTTTACAGACAAAGCTTATGGCTAGCCTGATGGCATAGGATGAGTGCTTAAATAATGTCTCAATCACTTCAGCCAGGTTATATTGGCTGTGCACAATTGCATTCTCTGGCTCTGAAACATCTATACATGTAAATCAGTTCTGTCTTGTTTTGGTCTGGTTGCTGTCCCTTTAAATCAGGCACAATATATGAGATTTTAAGAAGCTACTTGCAGCTTCAACTTATTTCATTGCATATATTGCAAAGTTTGCTGTTATAGTCTCCCTAGTAACAGGTTTGAGAGTCAGACTAACACGTAATTTCAGATATATTCAGACTTTCAGTTATGAATATGACAACCTATTATTTTTTAACTCAGCCTTGCAGTTATGAATTACTAACAAGCTTTCATAATAGGTCAAGATCTTTAAATAGGTATGGACAGACAATAATCCTTGGGGTGTAGTAGAGCTGAACAAATTGAGATCATCTATAGAGAGGCAACTGAATATTAACTAGTGCTTACGATTCATAAGGAAAAAAGAAGGGAAGCTATACATGTAGAAAACTGTTGTTTATGTAATTGTTGGTTATTTTCTCCATCAAGGAGATAGAGGGTAGAATTTCTATTGTACTGTTGCAGGCTCGATTTTAATTCCCAGGTGCGAACGTGGCCAATCGAGCGGCTGGGAGCGGCAGCAGACAGGCTTGGCCTATTTTTCCAGCTGGGCCTCATTACCGTGCCTCTTGCCCACCAAATCAGTCAGGAAGTCAGAATGGAAGTGTCTGACCGACCGTTAAAATGGATAAGCATGACGGCGCAGCCAGGGACCCGGGGTACAGTCCCTGGCACAAAGTAAGTGCACTGGGAGGGAGGAGGAGGCCCAAGGCAGGGGAGGCCCACAATTTCCTTGTGGTGCCTGGGGCAGCACTACTGAAAGGGAAAGGAGTGGGTCAGTCCTCCGCTCCATTTTAACTGTGCCCCCCCCCTACTTGGTTTCTGCCAGACAGGGGGAGTTAAAATCGAGCCGGAGGAGTTTAGGTCGCCGCTGCTCTCAAATTTACTATCACACAGCCCTTCCAGGTGCTCACTAGAAACTTCAAAAGTGCTAAAGAAGAGTTATTGTAATGCATCATGACTGGTTGATCTATTTCCTATTCCTGTTACAAAATTCGTTTGCATGAAATTGCCCCTTTGACAATCATATGCACCTGCCATTTTGTTTTCAGATAGTATTTTTTTTTTCAGTTAATAACTTTCTTTCAAAAAAAGAAAATAAATGGTAATGCCAACTAGGTTCGGTTTGGGCAAATCCAAACTTTGGACAATTAAACTGAATATCCAGGTCAGGGTGCTTCATTCATTTCTCACAGTAATAAGTACTAATTAATTCAACTGAATGCTGAAACATACAGAAGTTAAACAAAAATGCATAGTTTTCTATTCTAAATATATGTGCCCTAAAGCAAAGCTGCTCAGCCCTCTTTTGCAGCCACCAGAAAAAAATATGATTTGCATTAAAATATGTTGGATCAAAAATATATTATGTTGGAGCCAGAAAGATATTGTGGAATGGTTCGAATGCATTCATGAGAGAAAAGATTCTGTTGTTCTAATTACTGAGGACTCGTATGATTCATTACACAACAACAATCTTTCCAGTGAATAAATGCAACTGCAGGTGGGTTTTCAAACCCTCTATCATTGTGGCAATTCAAGCATTAATAAACAAACAATAATGTTCTACTTTAGTTATTTATTTATACATGTTCTGCATAGTTCGCCTATGGATTGAAATACATAATCACTTTTGAGATTTCAAACATATATAAGTTACTGAATATAAAAATTCTTGCTGGAATATTCCACACAATTCTGCCAAAGAAGGAAGCGGTGCTCGTTGGAATGCAGAATATGTTGTGAGCTCTCAGGAGTTGCTTCAAGCCGTGATGTGTTTAAGGGAACTTTTATTAACAAAGGATTTATATATAATGTGGATAAAATTGAATTTTTCATCGAATACCTAGCCTGTAAGAATCAACGGGCGCGAAATTCGGTTACGCCCCGTTTGGGGGAGGTAACCGAGTTAAGGCCGGACATTTAGCGTCCGGCGTGGAAGTACCACCCCGACTGCTAGATTCACCGTACCGCCCCGCACAGGAAGTGGAGCGCAATGTTGGGCACTCCACTTCCTGGTGGGGTGGTAACCGAGGCATAGTCGGGGCATGATCGGCAGCGCTGCCGCGTTTCAACGCCCCTCCCCTTCAGTTAAAAGGGAGGGCTGTTGCACACTCTGCAGGGTCTCCGATGGCCCACACTAGGCCACCAGGGCGGCGTGGTGCCACGGCTGCAGCTCAGTGCCAAGACGCAGTGCCGGGCTGCGCAATCACAGAATCACAGAAATTTACGGCACAGAAGGAGGCCATTCGGCTCATCTTGTCCACGCTGCCCGACAAAGAGCTATCCACCCTAATCCCACTTTCCAGCACTTGGTCCGTAGCCTTGTAGGTTATTGACCCTTCTGCTAAGGGAAATAGGTCCTTCCTATCCACTCTAGGCCCCTCATAATTTTATATACCTCAATTAAGTCTCCCCTCAGCCTCCTCTGTTCCAAAGAAAACAACCCCAGCCTATCCAATCTTTCCTCATAGCTAAAATTCCCCAGCCCAGGCAATATCCTCGTAAATCTCCTCTGCACCCCCTCTAGTGCAATCACATCCTTCCTGTATTGTGGTGACCAGAATAGCACGCAGTATTCTAGCTGTGGCCTAACTAGTGTTTTATACAGTTCAAACATAACCTCCCTGCTCTTGTATTCTATGCCTCAACTCATAAAGGTAGGTATCCTGTATGCCTTCTTAACCACCTTAACTACCTGTCCTGCTACATTCAGGGATCTGTGGACATGCACTCCAAGGTCCCTCTGATCCTCTGCACTTCTCAGTGTCCTACCATTTATTGTGTATTCCCTTGCCTTGTTAGCCCTCCCCAAATGCATTACCTCATACTTCTCCGGATTGAATTCCATTTACCACTTTTCTGCCCACCTGACCAGTTCATCGATATCTTCCTGCAGTCTACATCTTTCTTCTTCATTATCAACCACATGGCCAATCTTTGTATCATCTGCAAACTTCTTAATCATACTTCCTTAATTCAAGTCCAAATCATTGATATATACCACAAAAAGCAAAGGACCCAGTACTGAGCCCTGCAGAACCCCACTGGAAACAGCCTTCCAGTCACAAAAACACCCTTTGACCATTACCTTTTGTTTCCTGCCTCTGAGCCAATTTTGCATCGAACTTGCCATTTTGCCTTGGATCCCATGGGCTTTTACTTTCGTGACCAGTCTGTCATGCGGGACCGTATCAAAAGCCTTGCTAAAATCCAATTACTTTAAATCTATGCCCCCTGATTATGGACCCTTCTGCTAAGAGAAATAGGTCCTTCCTATCCACTCTATTTAGACCCCTCATAATTTTATACACCTCAATTAAGTCTCCCCTCAGCCTCCTCTGTTCCAAAGAAAACAACCCCAGCCTATCCAATCTTTCTGGTGGGCGATGGCGGCCAGGACCATGCTACGGCCCACCACGGAGGGCAGCGTGGGTCTCGGCTGCACCTCCCCTTTAAATACTGCCCCGCGAGCGGAGGTCGGCCCGGCTGGCGATCCGCAAGGCTGGCGCTGACATCGCCGGTGGCAGCCTCGCGTGGCACAGCCGAATTTCTGCTGCGGGGCGGTAAGGGGACGCGGCGGGGCGCTAAGAGGTCACGGTGCACGGAGATGACGTCATCGCCAGTGGCGCAGTGGCCCGGGGCGCTACTGGCGGGTAGCGCCTCAGCAACGTCCCACCAAATTTCTCAGCAGGCACTATTTTCGTCCCCCCCCCGGGCGATTATCCCTCCGCGCCCCATTAGCGCCCCCCCCCCCCCCGAGGCGTTAACGGCAGGCGTAATGGAGCCAAATTTCTAGCCCAATGGTTTTAAAGTCTGCACAATATGCCATCTAAATTAGGCAAGGACAATTAAAAAATCTTTTCTCTCAAACAATGGCCTTGGACATTGTTTTTCATGGTAACCTACTTTTAAAGGACCATCATAACAGTGAAAGAGTTTTTCACCCACCTACATTTCTAATTTATAGCCTCACTGCCACACATCTGTCCTTTAATTATAAAATTAGAATTTCAACGAGCAAAAACCATGAGAAATGTAAGTAATGAGAGAGAAAATGGCAATGATGCATGCAGGTAGTTCCTCAAGAGCCTGAGACACCATCTGCACTGCCTCCTTTCATTCACACACAGCCTCCTTAGATTGCTCTGCTAGGCTGCAGTTCATTGTTGCTGAGCAGGCTTGTTTGATGTTTAGGCCTCACAGGGAGGACACAGAGACTTCTAACAGCATGCCTTGTTAGAATGTAATGGGCAAAATAATCCACGAATTAGTCTTTGCAGTGCAGATCAACAGATTTATTACTTATTATTGCTGTTATTTTGTTCCCTATACACTTGTCAGAACTAACTGTAAAAGATACAAAGCTCAAGACCCAGGACCTGACAACAAATGAGAGAATATCAGGATTGGCAAGAAGCTAGTCACTAATTCATACTAATGATAAAAGCTTCTCCTGCAGCAAACAAAAGATTAATTAGCAAATATCAATTTAAATATAAGAGGCATAAACTCTTTCATTACCATGCCTGATGTCCTAGACGTATGTAATGAACAAAATGTATTGCTACAAGCAGCATTCGAATCCCTTTGGTAAGAATAAAACATGTTGAAGTAAATTTCGTCATGGTGCTGCACTTCCTAATCATGATAAACAACTTTGGATTCTGAGTCTTGTAACACCATGATAGTCTGCTGCAGTTTTAATGTACTGGATACACTTTCAAGAACTCAGATCTACATTTTAATTAATTGTGTTTTATTGCAATTAAAATCAAACTTTAGTAATAAGCTTTTAGCTTTAACTAATGTGGTTAATAGGTTAATTAATCAGGGAGCGAATGCTTATTATTTAAACCTTTTCTTTTTGCTGGCAGAAATTGACAATTTTGTTTTATACAATAGTTCTAATTACATCTGCAAGGTATAAGTATCTGAGTAAGAATTGGTACACAGGTGGTCACATAACACTCACAAATATATTTTCCAAATCTGCATGTACAAGATTTTATGGATTTTGTGCGCATAGACGCAGATGTTACTGTGGCGGTTTTCAGGTGACCAATTCCATCAGTGCGAGCCCTCTGCCTGCTCGATGAAATCAGTCTGAGGCCTGACAAGTTTTTACAGACATGCCTCATTTTGAATAATGCTAGCGAGCTGCGAGCGCTGAATCAGCACTCACAGGCGGCTTGCAGGTTAGTGGTGGGGATGAGAAATTGGACGGTTCCTTCTCCGAGCCAATGTGGAAGTAAAGTGTAAAAGGGGGGAAGCAATCGTGGGAGGGGTGCATGGACGGACCGGCTATAGGCCAGAAGATTTTATTGGGCCTGGAAGAGTATTGAAAGTGCTCAGTTAATCTATCCCTAATGACAGATTCTAGTAGCTTCCCTACAACTGATGTTAAAAGGACAGGCCTGTAGTTACCTGGGCGATATTTAAATTTGGAGGTGGTAGGGAGCAGAGGGGCTGGAAAGCGGTCAGGAAACTGGTCAGGAAACCCGGGAGAACAGGTTTCCCACAGGCCCTGACAAATTTAAAGGCAGGGCCTGATTAGCATTTGGAATCACTGGCCATGATTTTGCCAGTGATCAGAGGACGGGTTTGGAGGCGGGTCAGCGGTTAAATTCGAATTGATTGACGGCGGGTTCCGATCCCGCCGTCAACCCGCCTCCAATTAGCTTTCCCAAGTGTCGGGTCCCTGATTTCCCAATGGACCCGACACCTAGCGGCGGGAAGCGGATTAAAGGCAATTACCTGCCTATTAACAGGTACTTGCCAGTAGTTTTTAGCCTGTTTTTGGATTTTCCCGCTTCTGGGTCGGGTTTCCCGATGTCCGGACACCACGCCAGGTAAGTGTGGCGTGTTGTGAGTCTGCTGTAATGTTTGTGGAATGATGACAGCTGCAGAAGTGGTGTGAAGGATCCAATGTTGCAAATGGTGAGTTTCAGAGCAAAGAAAATGTTGGGTACTGCATTTTTAATACATTTTCAGATTTCTCAGCTTACAAGTTTTTAAATCCATGTCCAGTGCCTCCTCATTGGGAGAACCTCTCTCACCAATGACAGATCGCTTCTGTCACCTCACCTGCAGCTGCCATCTATTCCAGCCTATGGAGGGAGTCATTGGAGAGCCTGGGTGCAAGAGGTCACCTTTGTGCAGTGATTATCAGTGTTTTCAGCACCTCAATGCTGTCAAACACTGAGAAATCAACTATCAAAATAAAATCGTGCATGGTCCCTTTAAGGAAACCGGCAGATGACACGTCATCAAATGACGTCATCAGACCCGCTTCCTGTTAATTGGCCAGCAAGCCCACAGGGCGGGCTTAACAAGGTCAATCAAGGAAAAATCACATCTGTGGAGTGGATACATCTGGGGACGGGACTGGAAGCTGAAAACCAGCTGTCCCGTACTCAACCCACCTCCATTAATAAAATTGCGGCCACTGTTTCCTGCTCGCAGCCAACCAGATGGAAAGGCTGGCTGACAGTCGGGCGGGTAGGCCTGCAGCACCAGGTCGCAGAGAGGAGGGAGGTTTCGAGGGGGGGGGCAATCAGAAGCCGGAGGAGGATCGGAGTCGGAGGGGGGAGGCTGTCGAGGGATCAGAGTGAGAGGGGGAGGCCAGAAGAGGATCGGGGCCAGAGGGGGGAGGCCAGAGGATGATCGGGTGTTGGAGGGGGCGGGCGGAAGGCCAGAGGGTGATTGGGGCTGGAGGGGGATCGGGCCAGGAGTGGGGAGGCCGGAGGGGAGATCGGGGGCTGGAAGGGGGAGGTCAGAAGGCCAGAGTGGGGATTGGAGGCCAGAGGGGGAGTCAGGGGCAGAGAGGGGATTGGGGGCTGGGGGCCAAGGATCGAAAGCCAGAGAGGGAATAAGAAGGGTTGGGGAGTTGTGGGGTGTCCGATCACGAGGGGTTGGCAACGCAGGAACGCTGGATCTGGCAGGTAAGTGGAAAGGCACTTACCTCCTAGATCTAGCAGTCCTCCCCTTCCTTTAGCTGGCGGGTTTCCTGACGCCTGGGAAACCCACCTGTCGACAGTTAAATTTAAAACCGTTAAAACTGGAAGTGGGCGTGTTGGAGGCAGGTTTGGGTCGGGATTCAGTTTTTTAATGGTTGTGTTTATTTCCAACACCAGATTTCTTATTGGTCACCTTGGAGGACAAGACCTGATTTCTGATTGGTCCCCTTAGAGGACAAGACACACCCAGAAGTTTATTTGGAATGTGTAATTAGATCCTGACTGCCTAAGTACTTTGCAAAGTGTAATTCAAGCCATTCTGACTGTCAGGCTCCAGACAGAACAGAGCTCACATAGAACAGACAGGGCTCACCCTCCCGGGTTAAGACGTTATCCCACCCCCCAAACAAGTTCCTGCCCCCCAACAAGTTCCTAACCTTCCTCCCACCCCCAAGTTTCTGACCTTTTCCCCCTGCCCAAGTTCTTCCCGCCCCACCCCCCATCCCAGGTTCCTGACCTTCTCCCCTCCTGCACCCCCCACCAACAGATGGGGCATTGTGTGTGGATCACGGATTGTTAACAGGTTTATTGGGTATGAAGTGAATAGTGACAGTGTCATGACTTCCGGATTTCGACCAGTCCAATGATGTCACTTGCCACATACGCACCGAGCTTTCTGATAAATCAACCAGGGGGAGGAGCGGGAGAACATGGCGCGAGTGTAAAGGGGGTGGGGGTGGAAGAACGTGATCTGTCATACCATCGGGATCACGTTCTTGCTCTCTTCTCCCCGGCACCCCCCTTTAGACCTGGATCACATTCATCCCCCATCCCCACGGTGCTCTCCGTGCTCTTTAACCCCCCCCCCCTCCCCGAGTTCCTGACCTGTTCTCCCCCTGAGTTCCTGACCTCCTATCCCCTCCCTCCTCTCTCTCCCCCTCCTCTCTCTCTTCCCAAACTCTCTCTCTCCCCTCCTCTCTCTCTTCCCAAACTCTCTCTCTCCCCTCTGCTCTCTCTCCCCCTCTGATACCCTCTCTCTCTCCCCCATCCTCTCTCCCCCTCCGATTCCCTCTCTCTCCCCACTCTCTGTCGCCCATCTCCAATTCCCTCTCTCTCCCCTCCCCTCTCTCTCTTTTACCCCTCCGATTCCCTCTCTCTCTCCCCCTCTGACCCCCCTTTCTCCCCCTCCGATATCCTTTGTCTCTCCCCCCTCCGATTCTCTTTCTCTCTTCCCCTTCTGATTCCCTCTCTCGCCCCCCCTCCTCCGATCCCCCTCTCTCCCTCCTCTGATCCTCTCTCTCTCCCCTCTCTGATCCTCTCTCTCTCCCACCCTCTTTCTCACCCCCCTCCGATCCTCTCTCTCTCTCCCCCCTCTCTTTCTCCCCCTCTCTCTCCCTCCCCCTCCCCTTTGATACCCTCTCTTTCCCACTTCGCTGTGGCTCAGTGGGTAGAACACTTGCCTCTGAGTCAGAAGGTTGTAGGTTCAAGTCCCACTCCAGGGACTTGAGCACAAAAATTTAGCTACTCCAGTGCAGTGCTGAGGGAGTGCCACACTGTCGGAGGTGCCATATTTCGGATGAGATGTTAAACCGAGGCCCCATCTGCTCTCTCAGGTGGATGTAAACGAACCCTTGGCACTATTTCGAAGAAGAGCAGGGAGTTATCCCTGGTGTCCTGGCCAGTATTTATCTTTCAATCAACATAACAAAAGAAAAATTATCTGGTCACTATCACATTGCTGTTTGTGTGCAAATTGGCTGCCGCATTTCCCACATTACAACAGTGACTACACTTCAAAAATACTTAACTGGCTGTAAAGTGCTTTGAGATGTCTGGTGGTCGTGAAAGGCGCTATATAAATGCAAGTCTTTCTTTCTCTCTCTCTCTCCCCCCTTTCGATCCTCTCTCTTTCCCCCCCCTGGCCACCAATGGATCCAGTGACCTTCTTCCTTACGGAGCCAAGGAAAGCGTGGCCCCAAGGAGCAGGCCGCAACTGTTGGGTACCGCGCATGCACAGTTTCGGTAAACAGCACGCATGCGCAGAAGGCCGCAATGATGATCGTGCAGATAATCACTCCCTTTTTTAACTCTTTAATCCCCACCCGACCCCAACCCACCTGTTTTTCTGGGGTTTAAAATTCCCCCAATGGAGTGACAATAGCAAATTTCCAATCTTACGGCACAATGCCCCATTCAAAAGAGCTTTGAAACATTATGACTAATGGTCTGCAATTCCCTTACCTACTTCTTTTAATACCCTGGGGTGGAAACCATCAGATCCTGGATGGGCTAGAAATTCGTTATAGCCAAGAAATGGGCAGTGTTTAGAATAAAAATGGTTAAATAGTGCCGCCTGAAAATTGTCTAGACTGCACGCAAAATTCGTCCTCACTCCTCATTAAAATGATTGCAGTCATGATTCTCGTCTAAAAACTCAAGCTCATTGACGTTACACTGAAAAGCTGGACCAATATCGGGGCAGTCTAAACGAAGTAATGATTGCCACAGGCTTTTTTCACTACTTAAAGGGGAGGTGCATTGATGCTGCAGCACCTCATTCTCAGCATTGTTGGGTGTGCAGCTGCCTCAACAACCATAAGAAGAAGGACAAGGTGCAGTAGCACTTAATTACAAATCCTGATGGTAGATCGTCGCCCCAGGGAGAGAGCCTGTAGATTTTCCGATGAAGCTTTGGAGGCATTAATTTTAGCGCTGGAGAGAAGGCGGGTGGTCCTCTACCCAGCAACTGGCAGGAGGCCCTCGCCACAAGTCTGCCGGACTATGTGGAGGGAGGTGGCACTCCACGTCACAACCAGCACTGTGGTCCCCAGGTCCCACACCCAGTGCAGGAAGAAGTTTAACTACCTCACACGGGTGGTCAGGGTGAGTGAAGGCTTCAACAAATGTTACATACCACCATCTGCACCACAAGCTTCACACACTGCTCAATGCACTACACTCCCAGCACTCACCCACCAACAATCTCTACCTAGCAACACTCACACCCACATCTCACACCTTGCACACAATGACAGCTATTCAACTATGGCAGGCACAAGGGTCATTAGGTATTAAAATTCATGTGATATGTGTGATATGTTTATAGATAAATTTATTAAGTGTGTTAGAAATATTTTGTGGTCTCTATCATTTCACTTTTGCACCCGGGAGACACTGTGATATGGCGTGAGACAGGGATTGTATGATGAGGATGTGGTGAGCTACAGGGATCTGCGATTTCATTCGTGCGAATCGGAGTCTGATGAGCCAGTCACGGACAGCCCATCCGGAAGGCCGATTGTCTCGCTGCCTCCGCCCTCGCTCCTGTTCCTCCTCTTCCACTTCCTCCTCCTTCTCCTCCTCCTCCTCCTACTCCTCACCGTCCTCTGCCTCATCATCCTCCTGAGGTGGTCCCGCAATCCCTGCTAGCAAGGGCTGCGCCCACATGATGACACGAGTGTTGGGGTTGCGGAGGGGAGTCATGAGCCAGGTGGAGAGCGGATAGCCCTTGTCTCCGAGCAGCCACCCACAAGCTTCACGTGGTGGCTGGAAGAGGGCTGGAACACCTGTCTGGCGCAGGATGAAGGCATTGTGGCTGCTGCCAGGATAGCGGGCATTGATGTTGAGGATTCGCTGTGTGTGGTCGCACACCAACTTCTTCTTCTTAGGCAGTCCCTCGGAACCGAGGATGACTTGCTTCCACACTAAAAATGAGTTCTCAGGTGACTGATGAGTCCAATGCGGGACCTACAGTCTCTGTCACAGGTGGGGCAGGCGGTGGTTGAAGGGGCGGGTGGGTGGGGTGCTTGGGTTGACGTGCGCTCCTTCCGCTGTTTGCACTTGGCTTCCGCTTGCTCCCAGCGAAGAGACTCGAGGTGTTCGGCGCCTTCCCGGATGCTTCTCCTCCACTTTGTGCGGTCTTGGGTCAGGGATTCCCAGGTGTTGGTGGGGATGTTGCACTTTTTCAAGGAGGCTTTGAGGGTGTCCTTGAAGCGTTTCCTCTGCCCACCTGGGGCTCTCTTGCCGTGCCGGAGCTCTGAGTAGAGCGCTTGTTTTGGGAGTCTCGTATCGGGCATGCGGACGATGTGGCCCATCCATCGGAGCTGATCGAGCGTGGTCAAAGCTTCGATGCTGGGGGATGTTGGCCTGAGCAAGAACACTGACATTGGTGCGCCTATCCTGCCAATGGATTTGCATGATCTTGCGGAGGCAGTGTTGGTGGTACCTCTCCAGTGCTTTGAGGTGCCTGCTGTACATGGTCCATGTCTCTGAAGCATACAGGAGGGCGGGTATCACTACTGCTCTGTAGACCATGAACTTGGTGCTGGGTTTGAGGTCCTGGTCTTCAAACACTCTCTTCCTCAGGTGACTGAAGGCTGCACTGGCACACTGAAGACGTTGTTGGACTTCGTCTTCGACGTCTGCCCTTGTTGACAGTAGGCTCCCGAGGTATGGAAAGTGGTCCACGTTATCCAAGGCCTCGTCATGGATTTTGATAATCGAGGGGCAATACTGTGTGGCGGGGGCAGGTTGGTAGAGGACCTTTGTCTTACGGATGTTTAGTGTAATGCCCATGCTCTCGTACGCTTCTGTGAAGGTGTTGATGATGGTTTGGGGTTTGGCCTCAGAGTGTGCGCAGACGCAAGCGTCATCTGCATACTGTAATTCAATGACAGAGGATGGGACGACCTTGGATCTGGACTGGAGGCAGCGGAGGTTGAACAGTTTCCCGTTTGTTCTGTAGATTAGCTCCACTCCAGTGGGGAGCTAACTGAGGGTGAGATGGAGCACTGCAGCCAGAAGATCGAGAAGAGCGTTGGTGCGATGACACAGCCTTGCTTGACCCCGGTCCGTACGTGGATTGGGTCTGTGGTGGTTCCGTTGGTCAGGATCACGGCTTGCATGTCATCACTGGAAGGAGACACCACGGAACACACTCACTAGAAGGAGACACCGCGGGACACACTCACTAGAAGGAGACACCGCGGGACACACTCGCACACCAACTGCACATTAAGCGAGTGGTAGCCTTTGTGGTTACAGAAGATCTCAGGATTGTTATGCGGTGCCCGCAAAGCCACATGGGTGCAGTCAATGGCACCCAGCACCATGGGGAAGCCTGCTATACTGGCAAAGCCACATGCATGCTCGTCCTGCTTCTCTCTGGTGATCGGGAAGCTAACGTTGTCCCTTCTCCTGCTGTAGAGAGTCTCAGTGACCTCCCGGATGCAGTGAACTGTGAGACTGAAAGGATCCGCTGGTGAAGAAATTGAGACAACGGTGACTTTGACTGCCACTGGGATATCCATGGTCGCTTTGGTCTGAGGCTGAAGGTCTGGTTGCAGGAGGTGGCAGAGTTCTGTGACCACCTCCTTGGTGAAGCAAAGCCTCCTAATACACTGCTCCTCGCTTAATTGAAAGTAGGAGAAGTGATATCGGAAGAACCTAGGAGGGCAAAGCCTCCTGTTGAGAGACCTGATGGCCCTCCTCCTCCCTCTGCGCACATGTTCCAGTCTTTCTCGCTGCTTCCGCTGCCTCCACCGTGGGTCCTGGAGGGCGAGGTCGACTGCCAGTACAGCCCCCATGACTTTTAACAAGTGTTGTAGTTTGAAGCATTGCAAAAATAATGAGGGTGTTTTGTACTTGCCAGAATACTCCCTGATACCAAATAACCTTGAAATAACTAAAGAAAACTCGTGCAGTAGCAGGAAGTAGCTCACAGCCACTCAAACTACAAAACCCTGTCAGGTGCGAGTGATTGGTGATGATCCCTTTAAATTGCGTCAATGCAGCCGGCTTCCTGCTGCTGCCGCCACCTCAACCTGTCGTTGCTTTCTCCAGCCGATAAGTTCATTGGCTGTAACGAAGTTGGGAGATCGGGCATCAAGTGATCGTTGCACACTCACTGACGTCACAATCTCCGTGATGGCGAGGTCCCTGGCGATCAAGTTCAGCGGCAGTGCTACCGGCAAGACTGATATGGCGTGCGGTGCTGGAACCAGCATCAGGTGTCGTTAGAGCGCTGAATGGTGTGTTAACGCCATCCGTGTGGTGCTAAACACACAAATTTCTCACCCTTGTTTATTTTAATCCAATTATTTTCTCCATTACCATGTGGTTACTTATATTGAATCCAATAAGTTCTACCCCTTGATTTATTTTTAGTTTCCTTTTTATCACTGGTATTTTATCCTTTTCGTCTTTTAAACCTCTTTTATACTCTATTAATAAATTTGCTATTGCCTTGTTATGTATTACAGTATCACCTGTGTCTATCTTTAATGGGCCCACATCTCCCTCAGCCACTCTCTTACTCTTGTATATTTATAAAAACTTTTACTGTTAGCTTTTATATTACTTGCAAGTTTTTTGTATATTCCTTTTAGCAGTTCTTAATATTTTCTTTTTGTCCCTTTGCTGCTTTCCATGTATCTCTCAGTCCGCTGGATTACCACCTTTCTTAGCATTTGTGTAAGCGATTTCCTTTAGTTTTATATTCCGTTTTACCACATATGTTGACCATGGTTGCTTGACTGTACAAGTGGAACTTTTATTCTTATGGGGTATGTATTGGTTTTGTATTGTACCAACTACTTCTTCTTTAAATACCGCCCACTATTTTTCTGTAGGTTTATCTGTTAAAAGTTCAGCCCAGCTTAACGTGTACAGCTTACATCTCATTCCTTCAAAGTCAGCCTTAACTAAATTGAAAATTTTGGTTTGTGTGTGACCTTGCTCCTTCTCGAACTTATTGTCAAACTCTAGCATGTTATGGTCTCTGTTTACAAGATGCTCCCTTACTGTTAGATTATTAATTAATTCTGGCTTGTTACTCATTACTAAATCTAGTATAACCTGTTCCCTTGTCAGTTTTAAAACATATATTT
Source organism: Squalus acanthias (assembly GCA_030390025.1). Taxonomy (NCBI): domain Eukaryota; kingdom Metazoa; phylum Chordata; class Chondrichthyes; order Squaliformes; family Squalidae; genus Squalus; species Squalus acanthias. The sequence continues at coordinate 58,658,680 of CM059425.1, forward strand.
TGGAAAACTGTCCTGGATACACTCTAGAAATTCATTGGGGGAGAAATTCAGTATCGCCCCATTTGGGGCGCAATTATCGGCCAGGCGCAAAGATTAGCGCCTGGCGCTAATTATCGCCACTGACTCCAAACTTGACTTTTATCGCCCCTGGAGGTGATTGGAGTGCTAAATCAGGCGCTTCACACCTGTCTTAAGGCGCAAAGGCCGAGGAGCGAGGTGCTACCTCAGAGCGCTGGCGAAGCTCATGTGATGTCAGTCAGCAATGGAACACACACACAATGGCCCCGGCCAGTTCTTAAAGGGGATGGTTAATCTTGCTTTCCATCCACATCCTGCTCATTCCAGCCTTGAATCTCGGCCTGGAGAGACCTGCACATTAAATCTGCTGGAAAGAACAATGGAGAGTACCAGCGAAAGAGCTCAGAGTGCAGCCCCCACAGTCTCTTCTAAATCGATACAAGGAATGACAAATCAAAATGAACCTGCAAAGTGCTGCTCAGTACCCAAAACTCGTTCACACAGCGTTGAATCTCTCCAGAAGTCTCTCTACCTCTCTCTCAGAATGCGTGGTTCAAAAATGGCACCAACAATAAAAGGCAGGAAGTGGTCGCCTTTAAATAGCGCTCCCCCAGTCCCTTCATGACTGCAAAACGCTCCACTCAACCTGTCGTTGCTAGCGTCAGGCGATAAGGCAGGGGGCGCCACTCAATATCCGCTCCGGGGCGATACCGGGGTGTTGCGCACTCGACTGACGTCACGATCTGCCGGCGCAGGAGATCATGGCGGTAGTGTTTAGCGCCGCCGCAAAATGTCTAGTTAATTTCGCGAGCGGCGCAAACATCGCCGCGCCTGGGCGCTAGATGATTTGCGCCCCATTAGCGCCCTCTTAAGGCGCTAACGGGAGGTGCAACCAACTGAATTTTTCCCCCATTGACTTTACAACTTGAGCTGTTTGTATCTCCCAGTCCATGTGAAAATTATAATCTCCCATTATAACTGTTTTGCAGAATAGAGATTTTGAAGTCAGGGAGTTAGTGGAAGGATAGGGATGATGGGTGAAAGGAAATTTGTATGGAATAGGATGCAAGTGGCAGAGTTCTGGATAAGTTGGTATGTATGTAGGATGGACTTGGGGCAGATAATGAAGAGCATTGAAGGAGTCAAGCTTGGAGGTGCTGGAGCGACAGAGACAGGCATTATCAAGAAGTGGAAATAGGTGGTCTTGGTGATGGACTAGATGTGGTGTTTGAAGTGAGCTCAGTTCATGGTCAAAAATGACAACAAAATTGCACACTATTAGAATCAGGCCTAGCGCTTAGCATCGAAAGGGGATGCAACTGGGACTTAAATTGAAAGTTTCTGTTGCGAACTTAACAGGATGACTTTGATCTTTCCATTTCTAAGCTGGAAAAAGTTCTATGTAATCCAAGACAGGTAGCTGAACAACACAGCAACATTTATTGAATCTACGCTGCTGGTAAATTGTATACTTGTGGAAGCTAGGCCCCATGTTTATGGATAATGTCACCAAGAGGCAGCATATAGATGAGGAATACGGGGAAACCAAGGATAGCATTTTTGGTGCGTGAGAGAGGTGACTGTATGGGCATGGGAGGAAAGGTCATTAGGTAGGAATGTAACCATCCGAGGGTGGTGTTGCAGGGGTGTAATACAGAAGAGAGCCAGTGGAAAACGATGGATTGATCAACTGTGCTGAAAGCCATGGAGGGGTTAAAGTGGGATAACATACTGTTGTCAAAGCCACGCAAGATAACTGCTTTGTAGTGTTTGACTTCCTTCAGAACTTCAGTTACAGCCCATTAAGTAAATGGTGTCCAAATATAATTATGAAAATATGTAAAATGATGAATGCTTGGGATGGATATGACTTTAATAAGACAATAATTAAGTCAGTACTTTTGATAACATGGTAACTGCCCAAGCATATAAACGTCAACAGAACCTTGGAGACTGAATTACAGCCTAAAAGTCACCCACCGGAATTTATTATATAGTGACATTATTTTAAAATAAAACGCCTAAAATGCTTTGCTGTCTAGAGAGCTTCTGAGTTTGTCAGCTAATATTTTGAGCTATTCAGAGTTAAGACTATGCTGAGTGACTGAATACTGTGATATCTCAGTGCAAAATATAATTAGCATGTGACTCTCAAAAAGGTATAATTAATTTAGATTTGCAATAGATTGACAGATTTCACTGCAATGCGTGTTATAATTCCAGGTGTATTTTGCAAGGCTTTGCTGGTGATATGGAGAGTCACATGCGTTGGCTGTGATCGGGAAATCAGGTTTCCAATGTTCTGACAAATGATTTGGGCCAAAATAATGAAGCCTTGCTACTGTGTAGCTTCACCTAAATATTAAAATCCCATTATTGCTGGTCCCTTCAGGCTAGGCTATGCCCACCGTGCAACACATGCTCTTAAAGGGAGAAGATAAGCTTTTATTTTTTGTGTGTGTTTGGATGTCCCCTTTGCTGCATTTTGCTCCATGAGTTTTGGAATGTGAACCCAAAACACTAATGAAAATCTTGAAATCCAATGTATTAAAAAAGAATTAAATTAATTCTGTCACCTTGAGACTTGGTCATAGACCTACACTCAGGGGCCTTTCAGTTATATATTGTTTTTGAGTCGTCATCTTCTCTTGGAACTGTGTCAGATTTATTGAAAGTGTTTCCCAGTTTTGAAGGTTATCATGTATAAGATACTGGCTGGCGGGTTGGGGCTTCTGGCAACCTACCTCTGATTTGCCTGCACCAGCCCCATAATGGCAGCTCTCAACCATTATCCTCATAGACAGGAAAAAATCATTTTACCCACAAACATTGGCACTATGGAAAGCTAGGGCCATTAATATTAGGCACTGTGACTGACATAATAGTGCACCAGAGGAATGAACAAATATAAGGGCCTAGAAATTCGGGCGGTTTGCACCACTCATTACCGCCACCAGCTGGTGGTGGATACTGCAGCAGGCACCATTTTTCAAGTGCCGGTAAACGCAATCGCCATAGGAATTTAACTGACTGAGATCATGACGTCAGTGAGTGTGCAATGCTCACTTGACACCCGATCTGCATTATTTGTTCTTGCCATTAAACTTACCGGCATGTCAAAACAATAACAGGGAGAGCAGGCGTCCAACAGCAGGAAGGAGGTTCTAGCAATGATCTTTAAAGGTTGCACCTGACGTGGTTCTGCAGTTTAATTGGCTCTGTGCTACTTCCTGCAACTCCAACAGCTTTCTTTCAAGGTTATTTGGTAACAGGAAGTGTTGTTGCAAGTGAAGAAGTCCCTCATTATTTTTTAAAGGCTTCTGCTCACAACACTTGCTCACAGCATGGGGGCTGTACTGGCAGTCGACCTCGCCCTCCAAGATCTATGGCAGAGGGAGCGAAGGCAGCAAGGAAGATGGGAACATGCGCGCAAAGGGAGGAGAATGAGGGCCATCAAGGCACTCAACAGGAGGACTTACCCACCTAGGATCTTCTGACAGCACTTATCCTACCTCCAATTAAGCGAGGAGCAGTGTCTTAGGAGGCGATGCTTCACCAAGGAGGTGGTCACAGAACTCTGCCACCTCCTGCAACCAGATCCTCAGCCTCAGACCAAAGCGACCACGGCTCTCCCAGTGGCAGTCAAGGTCACCATTGCCCTCAATTTCTTCACCAGCAGATCCTTCCAGTCTGCAGCAGGAGACATAGCGAACATCTCACAGTTCGCCGTCCATCGCTGCATCTGGGAGGTCACAGAGGCTCTCTACACCAGGAGAAGGGAATACATTGGCTTCCCAATCACCAGAGAAAAGTAGGATGAGCGCATGTGGCTTTGCCAGGATAGCGGGCTTCCCCATGTTGCAGGGCGCCATCGACTGCACACACGTGGCTTTGTGGGCACCGTATAACAATCCTGAGATCTTCCATCACTGCAAAGGCTACCACTCACTTAATGTGCAGTTGGTGTGCGACCACACACAGCGAATCCTCAATGTCAATGCCCGCTATCCTGGCAGCAGCCATGATGCCTTCATCCTGCAACAGCAATCTTCCAGCCACCACAGCAAACTCGAGCGTGGCTGTTCAAAGACAGGGGCTATCTGCTCTCCACCTGACTCATGACTCACCTCTGCAGCCCCAACACTCATGCCTAGCACTCATATAATGAGGGCCATGCTGCCACCTGGAACATCATCGAGAAGACCATCAGACTACTGAAGCAACGGTTCCGCTGTCTTGACCGCTCGGGAGGAGCCCTCCTGTACTCAGCAGAGCAGGTGTCCCATTTTGTGGTGGTTTGCTGCATGCTCCACAACTTGGCCATCATGAGGGCCCAGCCCTTGCCAGCAGGGATTGTGGGACCACCTCAGGAGGAGGACAAGGGAGAGGAGGAGGAGGAGGATGAGGTGGAGGAGCAAGGAGAAGCGGAGGGAGGGAGGAGGCAGGCAGCCAATCGTCCATCAGGATGGGCTGTCCGTCAGTGGCTCATCAGACTCTGATTTGAATGACTGAAATCCCAGATCCCCGTTGCTCACCACATTCCCATCATACCATCCCTGTCTCATGGAATATCATATCCTTCTCCTGGGCACAAAGCTGAAATGAGAGACACCACAAAAGATTCCAAACAAAATTAATAAATTTAAGAGTATTCACATGACACATATTTACAATAATACTATTAACTAATCACCCTTGTGCAGTCCCTTAGGACGCGATTTTACGAACCTCGGCGGGTCCGTGGCGGGCAATGTCGGTGGCGGGTCCTGGCCCCGCTGCTGGCTCCATCCTGGCCTCTGAAATGACTCTCCAATGATTGGGCTTGTTAAGCCTGCCCAGCGCATTTCCTGGTCAATTAGAGGAAGCGGGTCTGATGACGTCACTTGATGACGCGTAATCAGCCGGTTTGCTTAAAGGGACCATGCCCAAATTTAGTTTGACATTTGTGCTGTCAGTGTTCTACAGCATTGAGGTGCTGCAAACACTGACAAGCATTACACACAGGTGCACGGCTGCACCCAGGTTCTCCCAAGAGTCCCTCCATATGCTTATGGAGGGAGTCACAGCATGCAGGGAGGTCCTCTTCCCTTCCAATGGGGGGAAGAGACCTCTCCAGGAGAGCAATAATGGCCTGGTTGCACATTGCAGAGGAGGGCACAAGCAGGGATGTTGTCAGCAGGATCTGGCTACAGTGGCGCAAATCTATCAATGATCTCAGTCAATCACGAAACATTACTACAAAGCCATGCTCAACCTCATCCTGCTGTGCCACTCATCACATCCCCATCACTCTGCCTTCCCTACCCTACTCCTGCACATCCTTACTCACAACAACTTACCTTGGACCTCCACCCATCCCCCTCTATCTACATTATCACATCCCCATCTCACTAGCCACCCCTCACACTCACCCTTATCCTCGTGTAATCATACCAACTAACAACACACAAGGGTAGGCACTTGGGTGTTTTAGCCAATGTTCATGTAAAGTTTCTGTAAATGTGCTGTCAAACATTGAAATCTTTGCATTCTTGGACAGATTTGTGTGTACCTTTGGAAGTGGCTTAGTGAGTTGCAGTGAATGGTGAGACATAAAGGTACCCCCCGTAATGCTGATGAGTGTGAAAGGAATGGCTTGGGCATTGTAGGGATGCTTTATGGTGTTGGTGTGGAGGTGGTGCCAACCTGGCTCATCACGTGGCAGCCAGGGTGTACAGCATCAAGTGAAGTAAATGTGGCCATGGTGAGGCCATCCCTGGCCTCCCAGGGAGCAATGTGGTCGGGTGCTGATGCCCGGTGTCCTGTGCAGCTTCAGGTGATTGTGGAGAAGGTTGGTGTTGTTGTTGGGGCTGCTGGTGTGCCTGGTGCTGCTGGTGTTGGGGCTGATCGTTGAGGGATTCTGAGGACCAAGGTGAGAGAATTTCAAGGACACCCATGCTGATGGAATAGATGGCAGCTAAAGTAAAGATGACAGAAACAATCTGTCAATGGTGGGAGAGGAAATGAGGTCAGACTGGATGGAGACTTGTGTAAAGACTTGCACCATCCTGAATCTGTAGTGGAAATGCAGTTTAGAGAAGCTAGTGGTTAAGGGAACATATCTCATAAGAACATATAAGAACATAACATAAGAACATAAGAAATAGGAGCAGGAGTAGGCCATTTGGCCCTTCTGCCTGCTCCGCCATTAAATAAGATCATGGCTGATCTTCTACCTCAACTCCACTTTCCTACACTATCCCCATATCCCTTGATTCCCTTAATATTCAAAAATCTATTGATCTCTCTCTTGAATATACTCAACAACTGAGCCTCCACAACCCTCTGGGGTAGAAAATTCCAAAGATTCACCACTCTCTGAGTGAAGAAATTTCTCCTCATTTCAGTTAAAAATGGCCTACCCCTTATTCTGAGACTGTGAACCCTGGTTCTAGACTCCCCAGCCAGGGGAAACATCCTCCCTGCATCTACCCTGTCAAGCCCTGTAAGAATTTTGTATGTTTCAATGAGATCATCTCTCATTCTTCTAAACTCTAGAGAATATAGGCCGAGTCTACTCAATCTCTCCTCATAAGACAATCCCCCCATCCCAGGAACTAATCTGGTGAACCTTCGTTGCACTCCCTCTATGGCAAGTATATCCTTCCTTAGGTAAGGAGACCAAAACTGTACACAATACTCCAGGTGTGGTCTCACCAGGGCCCTATATAATTGCAGTAAGACGTCTTTACTTTTATATTCAAATCCTCTTGTAATAAAGGCCAACATACCATTTGCTTTCCTAATTGCTTGCTGTACCTGCATGTTAACTTTCAGTGATTCGTATACAAGGACACCCAGGTCCCTCTGAACACCAACATTTCCCAATCTCTCACCATTTAAAAAATACTCTGCTTTTCTATTTTTCCTTCCAAAGTAGATAACTTCACATTTCTCCACGTTATATTCCATTTGCCATGTTCTTGCCCACTCACTTAGCTTGTCTATATCCCCTTGAAGCCTCTTTGCATCCTCCTCACAACTTACATTCCCACCCAGCTTTGCATCATCAGCAAACTTGGAAATATTACATTTGGTCCCCTCATCCAAATCATTGATGTAGATTGTGAATAGCTGAGTCCCAAGCACTGATCTTTGCGGTACCCCACTAGTTACAGCCTGCCAACCCGAAAATGACCCATTTATTCCTACTCTCTGTTTTCTGTCCATTAACCAATCCTCAATCCATGCTAGTATATTTCCCCAATCCTATGAGCCCTAATTTTGTTTAATAACCTCTTGTGTGGCACCTTATCGAATGCCTTCTGAAAATCCAGATACACCACATCCACTGGTCCCCCCTTATCTATTCTGCTCGTTACAACCTCAAAAAACTCTAACAGATTTGTCAAACACGATTTCCCTTTCATAAATCTGTGTTGACTCTGCCCAATCCTATTATTGTTTTCTAAGTGCCCTGTTACCACGTCCTTAATAATAGATTCTAGCATTTTCCCTACTACTGAAGTCAAGCTAACTGGTCTGCAACTCTCTCCCTCCTTTCTTAAATAGTGGGGTTACATTTGCTACCTTCCAATCCTCGGGAACTTTTCTAGAATCTATTTTGGAAAATGACAACCAATGCATCCACTATCTCTATAGCCACCTCTTTCAAAACCCTAGGATGAAGGCCATCAGGTCCAGGGGATTTATCAGCTTTCAATGCCATTAATTTCTCTAGTACTATTTTTTTACTAATTCTAATTTCTTTCAGTTCCTCATTCTCGCTAGAGCCTTGGTTCACCACTATTTCCAGGAAGTTTTTTGCATCTTCTTCTGTGAAAACAGATACAAAGTATTTGTTTAATTTCTCTGCCTTTCCTTATTCCCCATTATAATTCCTCCTGTGTCAACCTGTAAGGGATCTACATTTATTTTCACTAATCTTTTCCTTTTTACATACCTTTAGAAGCTTTTACAGTCTGTTTTTATGTCTCTTGCTAGTTTATTCTCATATTCTATCTTCCCTTTCTTTATCAATTTCTTGGTCCTCCTTTGCTGAATTCTAAAATCCTCCCAATCCTCAGGCTTACTACTTTTTTTGGCAACATTATAAGCCTCTTCCTTTGATCTAATACTATTTTTAACTTCTCTTGTCAGCCACGGTTGGATCACTTTTCCTGTGGGGTTTTTCTGCCTTAAAGGAATGTATATTTGTTGTAAATTATGTATTAATTCTTTAAATGCTAGCCATTGCTTGTCTACCATCATACCTACTAATGTAGTTTCCCAATCTATCGTATCCAACTCACCCCTCATACCTACGTAGTTTGCTTTATTTAGATTTAAGATCCTAGTTTCGGATTTAACTAAATCACTTTCAAACTCAATATAAAATTCTATAACCTTATGGTCACTCTTCCCTAAATGCCCCTTTACTACAAGATTATTAATTAACCCTTTCTCATTGCACAATACTAGATCTAAAATAGCCTTTTCCCTAGTTGGTTCCTCAACATACTGATCTAGAAAACTATATTGCATACATTCCATGAATTCGTCCTCCACACTATTACTGCAAATTTGCTTTGCCCAGTCTATATGTAGATTAAAGTCCCCCATGATTACTGTATTACGCTTGTTACATGCGCTTCTAATTTCCTGATTTACACTCTGCCCTACATTACAACTACTGTTTGGGGGCTGATAAACAACTCCCAACAATGTTTTCTGCCCCTTGCTGTTTCTTAGCTCCACCCAAACTGATTCTACTTCTTGATTTTCAGAGCTAAGATCCTTTCTCTCTACTGTCTTTATCCCATCCTTTATTATCAGGGCTACCCCTCCTCCTTTTCCATTTTGCCTATCTCTTCTAAAAGTTAAGTATTTAGTTCCCAACCTTGGCCACTTTGCAACCACGTCTCTATTATGGCTATTAGATCAAACATGTTAAATTAAATTTACTCTTTCCTGAATCCTCCCACCCCCCCTTCATTAGCTTAAAGCCCTGTCTACTGCCCTAGTTATTCGGTTCGCCAGGACACTGGTCCCAGCCCGGTTTAAGTGGAGCCCGTCCCAATGGAACAGCTCCCTCTTTCCCCAGTACTGGTGCCAGTGCCCCATGAACTGAAGCCCCTTACTCCCACACCACTCTTTGAGCCACGCATTTAAACCTCTAATCTGTTTGTCCCTATGCCAATTTGCTCGTGGCTCAGGTAACAATCCAGAGATTATTACCTTTGAGGTTCTGCTTTTTAATTTGGATCCTAGCTTCTCAAACTCCCTCAGCAGAACCTCATTCCTTGTTCTACCTATGTCATTGGTTCCTACATACACCACAACAACTGGATCCTCTCCCTCCCACGCCAAGTTCTTCTCCAGCCGCGAGGAGATGTCTTTAACCCTGGCACAGGGCAGGCAACACAACCTTCGGAACTCTCGGTTGTGGCTGCAGAGAACAGTATCTATCACTCTGACTATACTGTCCCCTACCACAACTACATTCCCTTTGACTCCCCCCACTTGAATGGCATCCTTGCACCATGGTGCCATGGTCAGCTTGCTCATCCATCCTGCAGGCTTTTCTCTCATCCACACAGGCAGCAAGAACCTCATACCTGTTGGACAAGGGCAAAGGCTGAGGCTCCTCCAGCACTGCACCTGGGGTCCCCTTACCTGCCTGACTTGCAATCAGCTGGGAGCTTTGACTTGACATTTGAAGCTGTCAACTCATCAGCTGATTCAATGGCCACTGACTTCCCACCTCAGCTTCACAGACGAGGTCTAGGCACAGTGGGAAACTGGTGGGTGACCTATCAAATCCAAAAAGCTGGGAAAAAACCATTGATAAGTGGCTGTAAACAAGCCACTAATGATTTTAATTGCCTCCCCCGCCGCTGCCTGTCAGGTTTGCTCAGCGCTGACAGAGCCAACATTGGGAAAGTCCAGTTCCCGACCAGCTGGCAATCATTTTAAATTTAACAGCTGACCCGCCATCCATCCCGTCCAATGAGCGCCGGCAAAATTCCAGCCTTAGTGTCTGTCTTTCTTGTGGGTTTTCCTAGCCTAGTGCTCCTGCGAAGTGCTCCCCCAGTGGCTGCAGCATGGCTGGTGGAAGGCTGCGTAGTTTCCGTGCGGGAGACTTCAGATGGCCTTTTAGAATGACCTCGAGCAGCTCTGGACGTAGAAGGCCCGGCTGTAGACTGCACCACCTCGGCATGGGCGGCAGCAGCCTGGCTGGCTGGCTAACAGGCAGCGGCAAGGGCAATGGCGGAGTGGCAGTGGTGGGAACAGGAATACTCTCAACCCGAGAGAGGACAGCAGGGTCCTGTTCCACTGACCCACTGCCACTCCCCAGGGGCAGCGCCTCAGCATTCCTAGTAATCTTTTGGAGCACGGATTGCTGGGCAGCTGAGAAACCCTGCAAGCCCCGGTCGACAGTGGTAAACCCAGCCATGATGGCAGCAGTCAGAGCTTGGGTGGCTTCAAGCTCAGATTGCATAAGAGCACTCTGAGCTTGGGAGACTTCAAGCTGAGACTGCATGACAGTAGTTTGAGTTTTGATGGCACCAAGCAGAGACTGCATGAGAGCAGTCTGAGCTTCCACTGCAGCACTAAGACATTGGGTCGCTTCCGCCTGTGCTGCAGTGGAAGCTGCGATATCACCCATCATGCACGCCATCATGTCTGGGTCGCCATGGTCTCGCTGGGAGTGTACGATTATTTCCAAGCTGGAAATCCTTGTCTCCATGCTCTGCGCAGAGCCCCTTGCAATGTTGGAGGCGGACTCCTCCACGCTCGTTGACATTGCCGAGAGGCTCTCTGGCAGACTTGCCATTGCACCCATCATTTCTGTGTGCATACCTGTCACCCTTTCTCTGAAGGCCTCATCCAAGTCCTGTGCAAGAGTACTCGCACACAAACTCGCCGTCCGCGGAGATGGCCCCCGAGCTACCCTTTCCCCCTGGCCTTGCTGCAGCCCACTCGTGCCCGGTGCAGATCCCGCTTCTACACTAGCCTCTGAAATTTGTGTAGTGCTAATTTCTGAGCTGGTGTCTGTGATTGAGAGAGGCAGTGGCATGGTGTCTTCTTCCTCCTCTTCTTCTCTCCCCTTGCTTTCAGTGTTGCCCTCGGGGACAGGCTGCTCGGCTGCTTGTTGATTATCTGAAAGCCGAAAGGCACAAGAGTCGGATTATGGTGCGGGGGGATGGGGGGAAGCCAGAAATGCATGCATACAGCATGAGTAGCTTGAAAGTGAGAAACGATTGTGGGCTGAGGAGGAAGTGAGATGTGAGAAGAAGGATTAGGAATGAAGGGGTTCAACCTCACTGGTTTGTGAGTGAGTTTAGTGCAATGTGTTTGGGTGATGTGCCTGGCATAACTGAATAGCTGCCATTGTGTGCAAGGTGTGATATGTGGGTGTGAGTGTTGATAGGTAGAGATTGTTGATTTGTGAGTGCTGGGGGTTTGGTGCATTGAGCAGTGTGTGGTGAGCAGTGTGTGAAGCTTGTGGTGCAGATGGAGGCACATGGCATTTGCTGAAGCCTTCACTCAACTTGACCACCCGTGTGAGGTTGTTAAACTTCTTCCTGCACTGGGTGTGGGTCCTGGGGACCACAGTGCTGGCTATGATGTGAACATAAGAACATAAGAACATAAGAAATAGGAGCAGGAGTAGGCCAATCGGCCCCTCGAGCCTGCTCCGCCATTCAATAAGATCATGGCTGATCTGATCCTAACCGCCAATCTACTACCTACTATCACAGAACCATCTCCTGCATCTAACAGAATTGCACACACGAAATAGGAGCAGAATCAGCCTACACGGTCCCTGGGCCCGCTCCACTACCCACAGGGCCATGACCGATCCGAACCTAGACTCATGTCCAAATTCCTGCCCGCTCCCCGTAACCCTTAATGCCCTTTACTTCTAGGAAACTGTCTATTTCTGTTTTAAATTTATTTAATGATGTAGCTTCTACAGCTTTTTGTGGCAGCATATTCCATGGACCTACCACCCTCTGAGTGAAGTAGTTCCTCCTCATCTCAGTTTTGAAAGAGCAGCCCCTTATTCTAAGACTATGTCCCCTAGTTCTAGTCTCACCCGTCATCGGGAACATCCTCCCCGCATCCACCCGATCCAACTCCTTCACAATCTTATATGTTTCAATAAGATCGCCTCTCATTCTTCTGAACTCCAATGAGTAGAGTCCCAATCTACACAACCTCTCCTCATATGACCACCCCCTCATCCCCGGGATTAACCGAGTGAACCTTTTTTGCACTGCCTCGAGAGCAAGGATGTCTTTCCTTAAGTAAGGACACCAAAACTGTATGCAGTATTCCAGGTGCGGTCTCACCAATACCTTGTACAACTGAAGCAATACCTCCCTATTTTTATATTCTATCCCCCTAGCAATGAAAGCCAACATTCCATTTGCCTTCTTAATCACTTGCTGCACCTGCATACTAACCTTTTGAGTTTCGTGCACCAGGACCCCCAGATCCCTTTGCACTTCAGTACTCTCCAGTTTCTTGCCATTAAGATAATAAATTGCTCTAGGATTTTTCCTGCCAAAGTGCATCACCTCACACTTTCCAGTGTTGTATTCCATCTGCCAAATCTCTGCCCACTTACTTAGCCTGTCTATGTCCCCTTGCAGGTTTTTTATGTCCTCCTCACTCACTACTTTCCCTCCCATCTTTGTATCATCTGCAAATTTTGATATGTTACACTTGGTCCCTTCCTCCAAATCGTTAATATAGATTGTAAAGAGTTGGGGACCCAGCACTGACCCCTGTGGAACACCACTAGTTACTGATTGCCAGTCTGAGAATGAACCATTTATCCCAACTCTTTGCTTTCTGTTAGATAGCCAATCCTCTATCCATGCCAGAATATTACCCCCAATCCCGTGATTTTTTACCTTAAGCAATAATCTTTTGTGTGGCACCTTGTCAAATGCCTTTTGGAAGTCTAAATACACTACGTCTACTGGTTCCCCTTTATCCACTCTATATGTTACTTCCTCAAAGAACTCCAGCAAATTTGTCAAACATGACTTCCCCTTCGTAAAACCATGCTGACTTTGTCCTATTAAATTATGATTATCCAAATGTCCTGTTACTGTTTCCTTAATAATGGACTCCAAAATTTTACCTACCACAGATGTTAGATGTGGTCCTTGATCTCATGCCACATGATCCAGCCTGTGTGTTGTGAGGGCCTCCTGCCAGTTTGCAGCTACAGGACTGCCCACCTCCTCTCCACCGCGAATACCAATGCCTGCAGAGCTTCATCGGAAAATCTACGGGCTCTCTCCCTCCATTTAGGTTCTGCCATGATGACTTGTAACTGTCTGTTCCTTGTCCTGAAACATCTTTATTTTGCTGTTGGGGTAGCTGAACACCCAGCCACCCTGACAATGAGGTGCTGCAGCATCAATGCACCTCCCCTTTAAGTAGTGGAAAAAGTCTGTGGCAATCACGACTCTGAATTAGACTGGCCCTGATATTGGTCCACCTGTTCAGTGTAAAGCCAATGAGCATCAGTTTTAGCACAAATTTTGCGTGCTAACTAAACCATTTACAGGTAGCGCAGCTTAACCTCATTTAGTTGTTTTACTTGCTTTTTCCATATTTTACATTTACTTTTCCTTTTTCACTAGGTTCCTCCCCATCCAAAATGAACCATTCCCAGCTGAGAGGTCAACTGGGAATCAAGCCTCTAATAGGGTTGCTCTTTAAGCACCTTTTGCTGGGCAGCATTCTGGCAGTCCCTGTATTGTATTTTCCGACTGATTTTATGGCATTAATACAGTTCACACCAGACCTAATGAACAACAATATTTTTAATTTAGATCCTAAACGCAATGCTAATGCTAGTTACTGTGGATTAACACCTTCAATTTAGATCTTAATGAGGGAAACATGATTGTAAATAATTCAATACATTCATTTTTATTGTGTTATTTCCATGTTATTGATTGCATGTATAAAAGCCAACATATATCTATTTTTAATAGCATTGGGATTGGAAAAGGAGGGACATAAGGACACATTTCACTGAGTCAACAGCAATGGCAGAAGCACACAATATTCTTACCTACTTAGATAGAATCAGGGAGGAAAAGGGGTTAATCCTCTTTGGAAAGAATATATAGGCCTGCAGTAAGTATTTGGCTCCAAGGGAAAGGGAATTCCTCAACTGAATTCAGCCAACAAATAAATAAAAATTGTAGCTGAAATTCCTCTTTTAATGAAAAATGCCAGAAGCCTACTTTCTGTCACTTAATCGTCAACCTCTGACAAAAATGTGAGAATGTAAACAATTGAAATGTTACAATAGCAAAATACTGCGGATGCTGGAAATCTGAAATAACAACAGAAAATGCTGAAAACACTCAGCAGGTCAGGCAGCATCTGTGGAGAGAGAAACAGAGTTAACGTTTCAGGTCGATGACCCTTCGTCAGAACTGGAAAAAGTTAGAGAAGTAACAGATTTTTAAGCAAGCATGGGGCAAGGAAAGGGAGGAGGGGAGGAAAGAACAAAATGGAAGGTCTGTGATAGGCTGAAAGGCAGGAGAGATTAAAAGACAAAAGGGATGATGGTGCAAGGTAAAAGGAGATAGTAATGGGACAAGTTAAGAAACAAAAGATGGGTCAAGAGGAGGTGTAAATGGCAATGGCAGAATCATCAACAGCTGCCATGTGAGAGAAAAAAAAGAGAGAACCTGCTGACAAGGGCGGTGCTGTTGTTGTTTGGCGAACCAAGCTCTACCGTGCGGAGGCTGAACGCCAACTCTCTGACACCTCCTCCTACCTCCCCCTGGACCATGACCCCACTACCAAACATCAAGCCATTGTTTCCAAGACTGTCACTGACCTCATCTCCTCTGGAGATCTTCCCTCCATGGCTGTCAACCTCATAGTCCCCCAACCCCGCACAGCTCGCTTCTACCTCCTTCCCAAGATCCACAAACAGGGCTGCCCTGGTAGACCCATTGTTTCAGCCTGTTCTTTCCCCATGGAACTGATTTCTTCTTATTTCGACTCTATTTTTTCTCCCCTTGTCCAGTCTTTTCCCACCTACATTCGCGACTCTTCCGACACCCTCTGCCACTTTAACAGTTTCCAGTTTCCTGGCCCCAACCGTCTCCTTTTCACTATGGACGTCCAATCCCCCTACACCTCCATCCCCCACCAAGATGGCCTGAGGGCGCTCCGCTTCTTCCTTGAACAAAGGCCCAACCAGTCCCCTTCCACCACTACCCTCCTCTGCCTGGCTGAACTTGTTCTCACATTGAACAACTTCTCCTTTGACTCCACTCACTTCATCAAATTAAAGGTGTTGCTATGGGAACCTGCATGGGCACTAGCTATGCCTGCCTTTTCGTGGGATATGTGGAACATTCTTTGTTCCAGTCCTACTCAGGTCCCCTCCCTCACCTCTTTTTCTGGTACTTTGATGACTGTATTGGTGCCATTTCCTGCTCTCGCCCTGAACTAGAAAATTTCATTTACTTTGCTTCCAATTTCCGCCCTTCCCTCACCTTCACATGGTACATCTCCGACTTTTCCCTTCCCTTCCTCGACTTCTCTGTCTTCATTTCTGGGGACAGGCTATCGACAAACATCCACTATAAGCCCACTGACTCCCACAGCTACCTGGACTACACTTCCTCCCACCTGGCTTCCTGCAAGGACTTTATTCCATTCTCCCAGTTTCTCCATCTCTGCTGCATCTGCTCTGACGATGCCACCTTTCATACTAGTGCTTGCGATAAATCTTCCTTTTTCCTCAACCAAGGATTCCCCTCTACCGTGGTTGACACGGCCCTTGACCATGTCCGTTCCATTTCCCGCACTTCTTCTCTCACCCCTTCCCCTGCCTCCCAGAACCACGATAGGGTTCCCCTTGTCCTCACCTTTCACCCCACCACCCTCCACATTCAACAGATCATCCTCCGCCATTTCCGCCACCTCCAGCGTGATCCCACCACCAAACACATCTTCCCCTCTCCTCCCCTTTCAGCATTCCGAAGGGTCTGCTTCCTCTGGTAGAAGACACTAAAAGCATCCCAATAATAATTGAAAATCAAGGAGCTATGGGGAGGGAGGAACTTAAAACAATGACTATCACTAGAGAAAAAGTACTAGGCAAACTAATGGGACTAAAGGCTGACAAGTCCCCTGGACCTGATGGCCTACATACTAGGGTCTTAAAAGAAGTGGCTGCAGAGATAGTGGATGCGTTGGTTGTAATCTACCAAATTTCCCTGGATTCTGGAGAGGTCCCAGCAGATTGGAAGGTCACAAATTTAACACCCCTATTCAAGAAAGGAGGAAGGCAGAAAGCAGGAAACCATAGGCCAGTTAGCCTAACATCTGTCATTGGGAAAATGCTGGAATCCATTATTAAGGAAGTAATAGCAGGACCTTTAGAAAATCATAATACAATCAAGCAGAGTCACCGTGGTTTAATGAAAGGGAAATCGTGTTTGACAAATTTACTAGAGTTCTTTGAGGATGTAATGAGCAGGGTGGATAAAGAGGAACCAGTAGATGTAGTGTATTTGGATTTCCAGAAGGCATTCGATAAGGTGCCACATAAAAGGTTACTGCACAAGATAAGAGCTCACGGGGTTGGGGGTAATATATTAGCATGGATAGAGGATTGGCTAACTAACAGAAAACAAACAGTCAGGATAAATGGGTCATTTTCAGGTTGGCAAACTGTAACTAGTGGGGTGCCACAGGGTTCAGTGCTGGGGCTTCAACTATTTACAATCTATATTAATGACTTGGATGAAGGGACCGAGTGTACTGTAGCCAAATTTGCTGATGATACAAAGATAGGTGCGAAAGCAAGTTGTGAAGAGGACACAGAAAGTCTGCAAAGGAATATAGATAGGTTAAGTGAGTGGGCAAAAATTTGGCAGATGGAGTATAATGTGGGAAAATGTGAGGTTATCCACTTTGGTAGGAAAAATAAAGCAAATTATTTAAATGGAGAGAGATGCCAAAATGCTGCGGTAAAGAGGGATCTGAGGGTCCTCGTACATGAAACACAAAAAGTTAGCATGCAGGTACAGCAAGTAATTAGGAAGGCAAATGGAATGTTGGCCTCCATTGCAAGAAGGATGGAGTATAAAAGCAGGGAAGTCTTGCTGCAACTGTACAGGGCGCTGGTGAGACCACACCTGGAGTACTGCGTGCAATTTTGGTCTCCTTATTTAAGGAGGGATATACTTGCATTGGAGGCAGTTCAGAGAAGTTTCACTAGGTTAATTTCTGAGATGACGGGGTTGTCTTATTAAGAAAGGTTGAGCAGGTTGGGCCTATGCTCATTGGAGTTTAGAAGAATGAGAGGTGATCTTATTGAAACATATAAGATTCTGAGGGGGCTTGACAGGGTAGATGCAGGGAGGATGTTTCCTTTCATGGGGGAATCTAGAACTAGGGGGCATAGTTTCAGAATAAGGGCTTGCCCATGTACAAAGGAGGTGAGGAGGAATTTCTTCTCTCAGAGGGTCGTGAATCTTTGGAATTCTCTACCTCAGAGAGCTGTGGAGGTGGAGTCATTGAATATATTCAAGGCAGAGATAGACATATATTTGAGCTACAGGGGAGTCAAGGGTTATGGGGAGTGGGTGAGAAAGTGGCGTTGAGGCCAAGATCAGATCAGCCATGATCTTATTGAATGGCGGGGCAGGTTCGAGGGGCCGAATGGCCTACTCCTGCTCCTATTTCTTATGTTCTTACTTATGTTCCACGACACCCTGGTCCACTCCTCTATCACCCCCAACACCCCTTCCCTTTCCCACGGCACCTTTCCGTGCAAGCGCAGGAGATGCAACACCTGCCCTTTTACCTCCTCCCTTCCTACTGTCCAGGGCCCCAAACATGCCTTCCAGGTGAAACAGTGATTTACTTTTACTTCTTGCAATTTTGTATACTGTATTCACTGCTCACGATGCGATCTCCTCTACATTGGGGAGACCAAACGCAGATTGGGTGACCGCTTTGCGGAACACCTCTGTTCAGTCCATAAGTGTTACCCCGAGCTTCTAGTCGCCTGTCACTTTAATTCTCCGCTCCACTCCCACTCTGATCTCTCCGTCATCAGCCTCTTACACTGTTCTAATAAAGCTTAACGTAAGCTCGAGGAACAGTGCCTCATCTTTCGATAAGGCACTTTACAGCCTTCTGGACTCAACATCGAGTTCAACGATTTCGGACCATAACCTCAGCCCCTATATTTTTTTTTTATTTTTTTTTCTCTCACTTGGCAGCTGTTGATGATTCTGCCATTGCCATTTGCACCTCATCTTTTGTTTCTTAACTTGTCCCATTACTATCTCCTTTTGCCTTGCACCGTCATCCCTTTTGTCTTTTAATCTCTCCTGCCTTCCAGCCTATCACAGACTTTCCCTTTGTTCTTTCCTCCCCTCCTCCCTTTCCCTGCCCCTACACTTGCTTAAAAATCTGTTACTTCTCTCACTTTTTCTAGTTCTGACGAAGGGTCATCAACCTGAAACGTTAATTCTGTTTATCTCTCCACGATGCTGCCTGACCTGCTGAGTGTTTCCAGCATTTTCTGTTGTTAATTGAAATGTTATGTTCCTGTCAGAAAGATTTCATTAACATAAAGAACAGCTGTCAGCCAGTGATAGTGCACCTGCAGTAATGATCCTGTCACACTTCTTAAACATTGAAGAAGGCAATTAAGTGGTATAAATTTCCCAAACTTTGTTAATGCAACTGTGTTAGAAACAGCTTAATGTCAAAAAAGAAAATTATGCTTCAGTATCAATGCACCTCAAGCACTCAGTAGCGCTGTTGTGACATTTTTAGTGGACCCCAAATATGCGGCGAAGAAATGTGGTTGATCTACACCACCCAGATGGTAAACAATGTGGCTAAGGCTATAAAATAATAACATATAGTAAAGAATAAACCACATGACATCAGGAAGAACACTAAGCTAATGTTTGAATATTACTGTAAATTAGGCAGAGGGCATATGTGTACCTGATAAAGTTGTAGTGGCAAGAAGTATATGCAAAAAATTACCATACTAATGCAAGAGAAAGGTTAAGAAAATTGTAATTAGTAAGGTTTTAGAAGTGAAACTAGTTTTGAAATGTAAATTAAATTATATGCAGCACAATGGTAGAGAGTAAATTCCATGGGCCACCTTACCCTGTCTAAATTCGCATTGCTCTTATGTTTAAAGACAAAGGGCTGGATTTTGAATGACCCATGGAGTTGGGTTTGGAGGCGTGTGGGGGGTTAAATTTGCGGGGTCGGGGTTTCCGACCCCATCCCGACTCCATCCCGCCTCCACGCAATTTTGACATAATCAGTCGCGGGGTTCCCGACTCCGTCCCGCCTTCAAGAGGCGGGAGAAGCCATTAAAGCCCTTAACAAGCTCTAAATTGGCTCTGTAATGCCATTTTGAAACGCTGTAGCTAGTTTAACCCTCTTCTGACGTGAAGCACGCCTGGTGTGAAACACTCCAGTGAAACCTGGTGGGAGCACAAGTGGATAGCTGACTATCGGCTGCAGGTGCACTATTACAACGGAGATGTGATGAAGGTAGTAGTAGTATTAGGTCTGAACGCCGCCTCTGATGCTGCTGCATTGAATGTCTTCAGAGACTGCCTGGGAGGACTTGCTTCGCAAAAAAATTCTCTCTCTCTCTCTCTCTCTCTCTCTGTCTCTCTCTCTTTTTCCCTCCCCCATTTTTGCATCCAGGTCCACTCACATCAAAAGCCAGGCAGGTCCTCTCTCACCAACAGTCTCTGAGACTAGGCAGTCAGCAATGATGACATCATCAGAGGTGACTTTCAGACTGAAAACACTAATTAATTCATGGGTTCCCACATGCTCCAACTCAATTGCCCAATTAAGTGAAAATTGCATCAGGCATCCACGTTAATCTGGAGTCGGGGGGGAAACACGAAATGCGGATTACACGACCCCAACCCGACCCCAAGACAAAATCCAGCCCAAAGGGTGAGAAATTCAGTATGTTAGCACCTCCAGTTAGCGCCTGGCGGGGGCGCTAACAGGGCACTAAGGTATTAGCGACCGGGCGCGGCGAATGCAGCAACACCTGCGAACTTCAGTGCTGGTTTAGCCCCGGGCCTCTAGCACCTTGCAGATCGTGACGTCAAAAAGTGCGCAGCGCCCCGTTATCGCCCTGGATGGAAAATTCACTCGCTCCCCCTGCTTTATCGCCTCGCGCCAACAACGCCAGCAAGAGGAGGTGTTGTGAACTCGGCTGGCCGCTTCGGGAGCGGTAATTAAAGGGAATGCTTTTCAGCTAGCGCAACCTTTATTATTTGCACCAGTCTGGTGCCTGAGCAAAGTTTTTTAATGTTTCATTAGTGCAAGATGTCCAAGTCCTTCACTTTGTGAGAGTGTTTGGGGCTGTAATGGCAATCGCCCAGGTCACCTTGCAACACAGAAGTGATGACAACTAACTTGTGCAGCATCATTGGCCCTTCCCTTTAATCGAGGGAAGCTGCCTCTGTGATGAAAGAGTGCCGTTCACAATGCGCTCGAAATTGTTTACTGCTCTGCTGCTACCACCCCGCTCTCGGACTTTAGCGCTCTAAGAGAAGTGTTTGGCGCTTGATTTAGTGCTCCACTTCCCTCTTGGAGCGCTAAAAGTGAATTTCACGGGAGGTGAGAATGATTAGTGCCTGGCGCTAATTTTACAACTGCCTCTTCCTGTCTTTTTCTGTGGTCGACATTTATGCACCACTCGTTCTGAGAGAGAGAGAGAGATTCGGAGAGAGAGAGAGAGACTTCTACATTGACTCAACGCTTTGTGAGGTAGTTTTGCCTAGTTCAGCCTAACTTTGTTGCTACTTTAGTTGCTGTACCTCATTACTTTTCTGGCAAAGAGAATATGGGGGCTGCAATGATTGGGGGCGTCGTCCTGCTCCAGCTGAATCGGAGGATAGTGAGACGCAGACAGAGAGTGGCAATGATGGCCAGACGGAGGAGGGCCATCAGGCGCATGTACAGGAGAGCTTACCCTCCCAGGGTATATCGTGAACAGCTCTCCTACATCCATATGTCCGAGGAGCTGTGTTTGCGAAGGCTGCGATTCAGCAAGGAGGTGGTCACTGAGCTCTGCCACCTGCTGCAGCCAGATCTGCAGCCTCAGCTGAGGTCCAGGACGTCTCTGTCGGTGGCAGTGAAGGTCACAGTGGCTTTGAACTTCTACGCCACTGGCTCATTCCAAGCTGCTGTTGGGGACCTCGCCAATATCTCCCAGTTTGCGGTGCATCGCTGCATCCGGCAGGTCACCAATGCCCTCTTCAGAAGGAGACGAGACTTCATCTCTTTCCCTATGACCCCAGACAAGCAGCGTGACCGTGCTCTGGGCTTTGTGAGGGTAGCGGGCTTCCCCATGGTGCAGGGTGCCATTGACTGCACGCATGTGGCTTTGCGTGCTCCGCGAGAGAATGCAGAGGAATTCAGGAACAGAAAGGGGTTCCATTCCTTGAATGTGCAGTTGGTCTGTGACCACAGACAGGTGATACTCGCTGTCAATGCCCACTATCCGGGCAGCTGCCACGATGCTTTCATCCTGCGCCAGACTACTGTGGCAGAAGTTTTCGAGGCACCGCATCAGCCAGTTGGTTGGCTTCTGGGGGACAAGGGGTACGCATTGAGCACCTGGCTGATGACACCGCTCCGTACGCCAAACACCCCTGCTGAGCTGCGGTACAATGAAAGCCATCAAGCAACCAGGAACATTATTGAGCGCACAATCGGCGTGCTGAAACAACGGTTCCGCTGTCTGGACCATTCCGGAGGAGCCCTGCAGTACTCGCCTGAGCAAGTTTCGAACTTCGTAGTCGTGTGCTGCATGTTGCACAACATGGCAATCCTCAGGACCCAGCCAATGCCACCAGGCCTTGTAGCACCACCAGAGGAGGAGGAGGAAGAGGAGGAAGAGGACGAGGACGATGATCATCAGCAGCACCAAGGCAGGAGGGTGGCCCACAATGGTCAAACTGCAAGGGCCGTCCGTCAACGACTAATAGCAAGCCGCTTCTAGGGCCCCTGCCATTGCTACAAACACTAATCAACCCAGCACGCAACCCCTAAGCCGGCCAAGGCACCAATAATTCCAACCACCAGCCATGTATATTTTGAATACAGAAACTTATTTATTTTACAAACTCTGTGTGTGTCAATTCCTCATGACAAACTCATAGAAATAAACACAAAAAAACAGTCAATAACATAACTGGTTCTCACAACCTGGAGATAATGTCCAAAACACTAAACAAAAGTTGGACCATGAACCTCGGCCTTTAATAAAAAAATGACCAACATTTTGGCACACCTCCTACTTTTTGCCCTTTGAGGGTGATCTCCTTCCCTTGCGCACTTCCCCCCTTCCAACCCTACTGCTCCTCCGTAATGGGACCTCAGTGGCTGCAGCAAGGCTGGTGGAAGGCTGCTGCTCATCAGACCCTGACACTGCAGATGCCCCTGAAGGACGGCCTCGACCACTTCTGGGCCTGGAGGGCCCGGCTGCAGACTGCACCAACTCTGCATGGGCGGCAGCAGTCTGTCCTACAGGCGGTGGCAAGTGCAGTGGAGAAGTGACAGTGTTGGCAGCAGGAATGCTGTCATCGTGAGAGAGGACAGCAACTCCCTGCTCGCCCGACACACTGGCACTCCCACGGGGCAGCACTTCAGCATCCGGAGCAATTTGCCGGAGAACTGATTGCTGGCCTGCTGCGGCGCGGTGACAGCCCCGGGGACATGTGCACGAACCATCGAGGATGGCAGCAGTCAGTGCTCGCGTGGCCTCAATCTGAGTCTGCATGAGAGCAGTCTCAGATGGGTTCCTGGCAGCCAGTGACTGAATTGCAGCACTAAGCTTTAGTGTGGCATCCGCCTGTGCTACAGCGAAGTGCTCCACACTCCTTGCCAGTGATTCAATGCATTCGGGCACCCTTCCCACTGCACCCATGAGCTCAGTGTGCATGCCTGGCTGTTCATTTCTGCAATCAGCCGCTCCTCCTCTGCGTCCATTGCAGTAGGAGTGTCTGGCATACTCTCCCTCTGGGGAGAAGGCCCCCGTTCTTCCCTACCCCCCCCATGGCGTTGCTGCAGCCCGCTGGGTCCTGGAGCTTCACCATCATCAGCCCCTTCCCCCCTGCTCCCCTCCGGGGAAGGCGTGTTCCCAGTGTGGGCATGGGCTTCCTCGGGAGAGGGTGGCACTGATGCTCCGGCTTCCTCTTCCTCCTCAGCTGCAGCATCACTCCCAGTGGCAGCTTCAGGGCCCGTCTCCTCAGCTGGTGAATCACCATCTGAAAGCAGGGAGGTACAAGAGTGGCTTTAGCGTGAGGACAGGGTGGCAGTAAGGGAGGAATAAGTGCAGCGAGTTAGCAAGTTGGATTGAAAGTGTCAAAGGCTGGTATTGTGAGGGACAAGTGGAAGGACAGAGGACAAAAAGGTGATGACCTTACCATTGCTGTCCACAACGGGGTCGGCGTCTCCAGTGGCGACGGGACCGATCACCCGGCTTGCCACAATCCTGTGGACGCGCTCCTCCAGATCGTTGAGGGGTTGCAGCTGAAGCCGCCCTCCACCCGTCCGTTGCTGCTGTCTCCGATTATGAGCCAGCTTAGCCTGCAAGAAAAAGGACAGCATCTGAGTAAATATACAGCCATGGTCTTGCCTGATGTGCCTCCCATAGGTGAATAGCCCTTACTGTATGCAGCCATGGTCTTGCCTGATGTGCCTCCCATAGGTGAATAGCCCTTACTGTATGCAGCCATGGTCTTGCCTGATGTGCCTCCCATAGGTGAATAGCCCTTACTGTATGCAGCCATGGTCTTGCCTGATGTGCCTCCCATAGGTGAATAGCCCTTACTGTATGCAAAGTGTAGAATGTGTGTGTGTGTTTGATGAAAGGGCCATAGGTGTTGGATGAGTGTTGTGCATTGGGGTTTTAAGACCCTCTGGCCATAGAGTGAGGTTGAGATGGAGGGATGGAGAGGTATTGAGAAAAAGCCACTCACCCTGACGACCCGAGTGAGGTCGTTGAACTTTTTGCGGCATTGAACATGGGTCCTGGGCACCATGCTCCTGGAGGAGACGCTCTGAGCCACCTCCCTCCACACTCTTCTGAACTCGCGTGGCAAAGGCCTCCTGCCACTCTCCGGGAACAGCATGCATCGTCTGCGCTCCACTTAAAGTTTTAGCGCCCCAAACGGGCCTATACCTGTGATATCTTGAGACACAGCATATATATACACAACAGCACAACATGACTTCCGGTAAGAACTGTACTGAATATGGCTTTATTATTACATACATCAGTAGTCCACCAGGTGGCTCTATTACACATCTCCCTCCTTATTGAAGAAGTTAATCACAGCAAATAATCATTGTACATGACTTGCATGGTATACACAACTCTTGGTATACATTTCTCAAATGAAACCCATTTTATGTTTCCAAATTCTACTATAGAATTCTGTAACACAAACAAAAGATATGAACTTATTTTCCATATTTACAGATTAAACTTAACCACAGGTTTTCTGCTTTGAAGAGGATACTTTCTTTCTTGAACAGAACTTTCAGATCTTGCTGTAGGACTTTGATTCATTCTAGACTGAGCCTGTGGAGAATTTTTCTCCAAGGGCTGACCTTGATCTCATTTAGACTCTCTACACTTTCAGATTGTTTGTCTGCCTGACTCTGGCTCAGACTTAAATTCTGACTTTATTTTGGACTTGTTTCTGGTATGTCTGATGTAGGATTTGCTACTGGTACTCTACTTGTAACAAGACTATCTGACTCATCAGAATAAATTGAATAATCCCAGCTTTCAACTCCTTCCACATCTGTAGGTAAGATATGATCAATGTGAACAAACCTAACCTTTCCATGATCAAACATCTTGACCAAATATGTGCGAGAGCCACATATCTTCACTACACTTCCTGGTAACCACTTTAACCATTTATGGTGATGGTTCTTCACTCTAACCTTCTGGTTCAACTCCACACTTCTCTCTCTAACTCTACCTTTATTGGGTGTAGCTTGTGTTGGGGATGGCAACCTGGACATAGCATCAGCATTACTGTGATTAGCTGATCGTCTGAACTCAATGTCATACGTATACGCTGACAAAAATCAAAGCATTCGGACTGCAGCTAAGGTTGGAACTGGGGACTTTGGATGGAGGATTGCTGTCAGGGACTTATGTTCAGTAACTATGGTAAACTTATGACCAAACAGGTGTTTGTGAAACTTCTTGACCCCAAAAATCAATGACAAAGCTTCCCTTTCGATCTGCGCATAATTCCGCTCACTGGCACTGAGCATGCATGAGGCAAAAGCAATTGGTCTCTCCTCCCCACTATCTAGTACAGGAGAGATCACTGCCCCAACTCTGTACAGAGAGGCATTACACACTAACTTGATCTGCTTAGATACATCATAGTGAACTAACTTTTACACTCTTTGAATGCTCTGTTGCATTCTTTTGACCACTTCCAAGGGACCAGTTTTCTCAACAGCTCATTCAGTGGATGTAACAATGTAACCAAGTTTGGGAGGAACTTTCCGTAGTAATTCAAAAGACCCAAAAATGATCGCAGTTCAGAGACATTCTTGGGAGTGGGTGCATTTCTGACTGCATCCAGTTTTTCCTTGGTTGGATGTAAACCATCTTTGTCTACTCTGTGTCCTAAGTACTCCACTGAGTTTTGAAACAACTCACACTTGTGAGCTGTCACTCATATGCCGTGCTTCTCTAGCCATTTGAGCACTTCATTCAACACCTCATCAGCACCTGTTTGGTGCTGAAATGAGTATGTCATCCAAATAACACACTACCCCTTCAATCCCTTGCAAAATTTGGATCAACCACCCCTGGGGTATGTTGAGGGCAGAAGACACTCTAAATGGTAGCCTATTGAACTAATATAGGCCTCGGTGAGTATTTATAGTCAAGCATGACTTGGACTCTTCATCTAACTCAAGTTGTAGGTAGGCGTTGTTAGATCTAATTTTGAAAAGATCTGGCCACCTGTCAGCGTTGTGAACAAATCTTCCACATTTGGCAAAGTATTGGGTAGATTACACTCTAGAACCTGGTTTACAGTTACCTTATAATCACCACACAACCTTACCTTACCATCTAACTTAGGTACAACAACACTGTGTGTAGCCCAATTACTCAGATCTACCTTAGAGATAATGCTCTCAGTTTCTAGTCTTTTGAGTTCTTGCTCAACTTTCTTCTCGAATGCGTATGGTACAGGACGTGACTTCAGTAAACTGGTCTTGCATCCTTCTGCATTCTGACACTCGCCTTGAAGTCTTGGATCGGATTGCCCGTTTCACTGAACACCTTCAGATACTGCTCGATGACATCATTGTTCGATGCACATTTCGCTTCCACATGAAAAATCTCATTCCAATCCAGCTTCAGTGATCTCAACCAATTTCTACCTATCAAAGCAGGCTTGTCTCCTGCCACTACTATGAGAGGCAAGCTCTGACACTGATCCTTGTATTTCACTGGTATGGTGACACTTCCTACTACAGGGATTTGCTCTCTTGAGTAGCCTTGCAGTTCTGCCTTTGGTTTCTCTAGTTGATAATCACGCAACTTGTTGCGATATAGTGATTCCGGTACTACGCTCACAGATGCACCAGTGTTGATTTCCATGTTATCCTGGTTCCTGTGACATCTACTTGGATGACGATACCTCGCGAATCGCTGTTAGATACCTTTGTGCTCCTGATGACGTGAATCTCCAGAAACTCCTTGTCCTGCTGCTTCTCTTCAATGGTATGTAGTGTCTGGCAATTTCTGCTTCGCATTGCCAGTCGGTTTACTCTTCTGTCGGCACGCCTTCACAAGATGCCCAGTTTTCTTGCAGTAGAAACACTCTGCCCTCACATCTGAACAGCTTTGAGCGATGTGTTGTCCCAGGCACCGATAGCACAACTTCAATGCACTGTTACCTTGGTCAGTTGCTGAGGCCTTGGGGCCCAACTGCCTTTTACTTTTAGTCTGCAGCCGATTCACCTTGGTTGTCTGACAACTGGAAATGGCACGGAACTCTTGGGAGTATCGGTCGGCCACATCCATCGACATAGCTGTCTGACAAGCTAAATCAAAAGTCAAGTTAGGGGTTGTCAACAATTTACTTCTGATACGTTCATTTTTAAACCACAAACAAAGCGGTCACGCAAAGCTCGGTCCTCAAAGTTTCCGAAATGACGGTGAATGGATAGCTTTTTTAAAGCTACAATGTACTCACTGATACCCTCGTCATTTAAATGATCACGTGTTCCAAAACGATAACTTTCAGCAATTTCCAGGGGCTCAGGACTGTAGTGTTGTTTTAACTTGGTTAGGATCTCCTTCAGTGGTGTGTCCTTCGGCTTGATGGGAACAAACACATTTTTCAGGGTTTCATACACCTCGGGGCCTGCTTCAGTCAAAAAAATGTTTCATTTCTAAAACCGCCCAGTTACGGTTTACATCATCAGGGACTTCGACAATACTATTTGCGGTGAAAAACATTTCTAGTCGCTCCACATATGCTTCGAAAAGTCTCTTGGTCATGATGGTACTCACCATAGTGCCCTATTATTCTCATAGGTGCAGCCATCTGGATTTTAGCAACGTTGACAGTTCAGCCACGTGTGCTCGAAATTTACCTCGGATTTTTAAGTTTTTCTGCAAAACAAAGAACCTCTAACAGTCTCTCCGTTGGTTTCCAGGATTATCCTCCAACAAAAATTTCAGCTAGGGAATCCGCAATCGCATCCTCATCACCAATTCTGTGATATCTTGAAACAGCACAGCATGGCTTCCGGTAAGAACTGTACTGCACATGGCTTTATTATTATATACATCAGTAGTCCACTAGGTGGCTCCATTACAATACCGAATTTCTCCCCCATAGGCTGTACATAACAGGAGGGTGCAAGAAATAACAGGTGGTGAGTCTCCAGACCAGAAGTTCTAGCACTCTATGAGGAAGCAATTATAGATCTTCTTGGAAAAGAGTATGGAAAAGGCATGGGGCCAGTACAGTACAGAGCACTTGTATTGGCCAGATGGAATGCAATAATCTTCTCCAACTCTGTCCATTTCTATATAACTCATGATATGTACCTATTCAGGTGCTCTGAGATTTGGACAATATGTTACCATATGTCCCCAAACAGTGATTTGTGGAGGTGTATAATAGGCCATGTAATCACAATGTAATGTTTATATGGACGTGTCCTTATTTACTCATAATATACTAGCTTCACAGAGCAATTAAAACAGAGTCACCCTACACCAAAGAGCAACATTCATCAGAACATCAACCATTACCACACATATTTGCATTAAAGCCCAACACAGACACACTTGCAAGATTTAGATAATGATTTGGCTGTGGGAGCACAGAAGGGTG
The DNA here is from genome assembly GCA_030390025.1 of Squalus acanthias. Classification (NCBI taxonomy): domain Eukaryota; kingdom Metazoa; phylum Chordata; class Chondrichthyes; order Squaliformes; family Squalidae; genus Squalus; species Squalus acanthias. The sequence goes on from CM059425.1 coordinate 58,687,155, forward strand.
ACAAATTAAGCACTGGTGATGAAAAGGTAGCAACGATAAGGGGCCAACTAATGCCCTTATATTTAAGCCTCTCTGTGGTCTTGCGCTTCCCTATCTTTGTAGCTTCTCCAACCAACAACCTTCCCACCCCCTCCCACTGTAATCCCAACAACAACAACAACAACTTGTATTTATATAGCACCTTTAACGTAGTAAAACGTCCCAAGGCGCTTCATAGGAGTGTTATAAAACAAAATTTGACATCGAGCCACAAAAGGAGAAATTAGGGCAGGTGACCAAAAGCTTGGTCAAAGAGGTAGGTTTTAAGGAGTGTCTTAAAGGAGGAAAGAGTGGTAGCGAGGCGGACAGCTTTAGGCAGAAAATTCCAGAGCTTAGGCCTAGGCAGCTGAAGGCACGGCCACCAAAAGTTGAGTGATTATAATCAGGGATGCTCAAGAGGGCAGAATTAGAGGAGCACAGATATCTCGGGCATTTTATGCATCTTCCTCTTCCTTCACCACTTTAACTACCTGGGTCCCACTCTCTAAATTTCCTCCATAAACCTGTCTACCTCCCTCTCTTTCTTTAAGATCCTCATTAAAACCCACCTCTTTGACGAGGCTTTTGGTTCTCCTCCTTTGGCTGAGTATTTATATTCTTTACACCTTTGTGAAGGGACTTGGGACGTTTTTCTACATTTATATAGCACCTTTAATGTAAATTGTTATTGTTGAGGTGCATAGGAATATATATCTTAGTCAGCCTACTTTGGAACAGACTAGTACAGCAGCAGCACCTGTATTAGAGTCACTTGGACCCTTGCATAGTCTGTGGAAGGCCAACACCTAGGTATGTAATGCTATCTCCCACACAAGTGATATAATGGAGTACAATTGTTTGCACTGCACTCTGTTGTTGAGAACATGACAACACTTGAGTGACATTTGCAGTGAAGACGGAACAAGCACAAACATTTTTTCCAAAACTTTTTGCTGAGGTTCATGAATCTATTTTTAGAGGAGTGGGAATCCTCATAAATGTACTAAAAACAGACAAATAGTTCATTAGTACTTTCTCCATATTATCCACCACTTTTGTTTTTGAAGTTCATCTCCAATATATCACAAACAGATTCGAGTTGCAGTCTGTAGTTGATAAAAGCTTCCCAGTACAAGTGAAAGTGAGCACACCACTCAAATTACACACCTACCATTTCTGTTCTCACTAATTTGCTATGTGCAGGCATATCCGGCAGGTAACAGTTGATTGATGAAAAGACAAAATAGACCAGTAAAACCATACTTATCAGTTCTATATTATCATTAGATTTATAATGTTCCTGATTATCATCGACCACAAATGTGAATTTGTATAAACCTTTCCACAATTAGGTCACAAATAGGAAAAATTATTATTCAATAAACATGCAAATTTCCAATGTCAAGAATATGTTGATATGTCAGTTAACCCCCAGCATCCTCCCATACTCATTCATCCTGTCCCAATGTTTACGAAGAGCTCAAGAAAATCAGCTAACAATGAACTCCATGTCAGACTTTGCTTTACTGATGGGAAGATTTTGCAGAATCACCACAGCTGCAAAGATACTGGAAAGATAATTGAAAGATTACATAGAAAGAAAGAAAAGAAGAAAGAATTGAATTTATATAGCACCTTCACAACCTCAGGTCATCCCAAAGCGCTTTACAGCCAATGAAGTACTTTCTAGTGTGGTCACTGTTGTAACGTAGTAAAGTGAAAGGCAAAGAACAATGATCTACTCTGCAGCTCACATCCGGAACTGAAATATAAAATTTATTTTGCATTATTCATGTCTGGCTTTATATGTCTTTGAAATCAATATTAATGAGAATTGGACGATTTCTATAATGGACATCAGCCCTGTCGGTTTACCACCCAAGTGTAGAAGACGGAAATTACATTAGATTTAGCAGTTAGCTGGAGTTTGCAATTAGACGTTGATAATATGTGTATACTTGTTGTTGGATGTGATATTCTACTCTACGTAGAGGCTAGAAACAGCAGCAGAAAATACCGTCTCTCAAAAGGCCAAGGTTTATTGCTGTGAGGAAGGCACAGCTAAGCAGTACTGATTTGAAAGTTGAAGTCAATAAGAAAGCAACAATGAAGTAATGGATTACCTTCCAAAAGAAACAATTCAAAGTCAGTAAGGAATGTCAGGATAATTTCAAAAGCAAGGCCTAAATTTCTAGGACAGCGTGATTGCAAAGGAAACAAGCAGAAATACTTCAGGAAAAATTAGAATTCAGAATGATGGATAATTGGCTTCAGTACAAAAATAAACTAAGGATTAGTAAGTGATAATTTGAGAAGAGAAAATTGCTATGGATGGCAAAAGTAATAGTAAGATATTGTAAGGGGTATCTTAATCGCTCCCACACCCCTCCGGTTCCTAGACTTTGGACTTATTTAGGGGTTGTGAACAAAATTGCAGTAAACGACAGGTTCTGATGAAAGAATTTTACTTTATTAAAAGAAAAAGGTAACAAACTTGAAACACACTTATTACTTAAAACACAGATGGGGAGCACACGGTACAAGCGAGGGAAATGACAATATATCAAACAAAACCTTATCCCTCCCAAAGATCCCACTATCTAGCTAGGTTTTTGGTTTCAGGAGATCGGGGATACTGCTCACCAACGAATCCTTGACAGGATTTTTTAGAGTCTTTTGTTTAAAAGACTCCGTAAGGCCCTTGTTGCTGCGAGGTGTCCGATGGTCACTGAGGCAGTCGCTCTGGTTTCTTCTTGCGTGCTGGTCTGTTTTCTGGCCTTCTTCCTCATGGCTTGTGGTAGGTTTTGCTGGAGCAGGGAGAGAGCTGTGTCCGCGTGGTCAGCCAGTCCGAAAGAGAGAGAAATTATGGCACAGGCTTTCAAATTATACTGTTTCTTTTTCGCGCCCAAAAAACCCTTACTAAAACGGATTCCTTTTGGTTGCAAATGAACCTTGCTTAGTCCAATTGTCTAGTTTTGGCGGGCTTGCCAGTTCCGATGGCTTTTGCTCAGTGTTAAACATGTCTTGATCGTTTTCCGATTTAAACACAGCCTTATCTACGCGCCAAATCTCCACCCTATTGTCCTAGGTCTGTTGGCGGGCTTTTAAATCTGTTCTGTGGATACCTGGTTGATTGTTTTTTTTGATGGGATAATGGCTATGAAACTGTGTGATCGAAGTTTTATTGTCAGGAATCGTTTTTAGATTTCCAGCCTCTTGTTTGCCCCTGGGGATTCATATTTGAATGTGTTTGTGAGTTTTTGCTTTGTCTCTTGCACCTTGGTAGGATTCGCAGTGTAAACAATTCCCAGACAACTTGATCTGTTCACTGCCCGGCCACGCCCCTCGCAGCTTGTGTCTGTGAAAGGTGTCTCTCCCAACAGTAAGATTCAAAAAGTCAGTTTCCTCAGGTTTTTTTCTTCCCTGATCTTTAGGTTTTTACATCAAATCACTTCAATTCAGCCCCATCATCCCAAGTTTGTATGAAAAGTCCAAAAATCACTCCCTTTAGGGCTCTGTTCGAGTTTCTGGGGGATTTTGCAAAGCCTACATATTTTTGTTTATGCTCGCAGAACATTAAAGGATGTATTGGGGAGGGAGGGAGATTTTGTCTGTGTGCTACGTGTAATAAAATCATAATCCCGTTTGTAAAGAATTAGATTTTGATTTTGTAATACAAAACATACAGAGGAAGTCTCCCAAAATCATTAATAGAGAAAGTGAGTAGTTCAATGATAAGAGAATGGCATTGCCTGATCTTCTATCAATATCACAATATGTGGCAATATGTCAAAAGGCATAAATCAAAATTTCAGACTCTCTTATAGAATGTAAAATCAATTAAAGTAGTGGTGATATTAGAAGACTAGTGGCATTAAAATACATAAACCCTGAGGCCAGATATCATCATATACCAAAGAATATTTAAGGAAGTAAGTAAAAGTAGAAGTAGCAGTGACCTTCAAGTTTACTGATAACAGGGATTCAGGAGGACGCGAAAGAGAAAATGGTACTGTCACTGTCAAACTTACCAGGAAACAACTCAGAGGAGTATCATCCAGTGAGCATGAACCAACTGCAGTAAAAACTTATAGGAACATAACTCATGATCTTGGATAAGATTGGTCTTTTCTGTTCTGTTGCTCTTAAAGCTACAGTCAAAATGGCTATTGAGAAACGTGCATGAAGGGCCGAGGCCCACCTGCACTGTACAAGTAAATTACAGTTTCATTGGAGAGTGAAAAAAAACAAAAGAACACAATGGAGGTGGATCTATCCCAGCATGCACAACACCAATAAAAGTCCCCTATCAAAACTGTAGGACCTGTAGATTTAATTCAACAAACAGATGCTGTTTAAAACATCATTGATAGAATGACACGGGATGCAACACAAAAAATTGTTAATAGGGAGAGATTATCCACTCTTACATATTACATTTGGTATTTTGTTTCCCATGCAGAGCATTTGTTCTGGAAGTATGCCAACTATGTGAAGAGTAATACCAAGACTAGAGCTATTTAACCTTATCTCTCAGCCACCTATTGCCCATCTAAGTAGGTGTTGGGCCTCTGCCAATATGCTCCTTGGGCCAGCTGATACAGTCTATATAAGAATAACCTTCGTTGACTGTGTGCAAATTTGATGGTTCATAAAGCTGTTAAATGTTGAACAAATGAGTCGAGTGTTTGCCTCTAATGCTGTTCTATGATTTTTAATGACAACAATATACATCAGCTTTACTGATAACAAAACGCACTTGGGTGAAAAGAAAGTAGTTCTTCAGATTTCAATCAATATGTTTACAGATCTCATGAAATAATCTCCACAGAATTTGAAAAATATCAATGCAGATTTCCACTGAGTCTGGTTGCGGCTTCATGAATTTTAGGGTCAAGTAGAAATTTGAAAGTAAGGAACTTTTCTATTCATCATGTTTCTTGGACATCTGGAGCCTGAAATATCACCTTGCACTGGAGGCATCATGGGAGTTGCTGTCAGGGGGGAGGGAGGGGCGGAAAGTGGGATGGAACCCAATTCTGCTAGGATTCTGCCCTTTGGAAAGGAGGTTGGGAAATTCTGGAGGATCTACTGCCAGCCGCTTCCATGCCAAGAGGACGTGACTGGTGGAGTTTGCGAGGAAATTCCGCCCAGTACACCTTCTGATAGACCCAATAGAACCTACATGTGCTCAGAGCAGGTGTAGCCTAGCTACCATGAGCCTAGTAAAAAGTCCCAGAATGCCAGAGGGGATCAATTCCCTTGCTGGGATCGCATGACAGCTTGTTGGGAGCTGGAAAAGTTGGGGCTGCTCTGTTTCTTTGAGACCCTTCCTGGACCGCACCTGCTGCACCAGAATGCCATTCAGCTGCTCTGACACTCCAGACAGTGTTGATGCATGTGATAGGCCTGCCCCAACCATAGTAACACACCGTCCTCACAATTTTGGCAGAGTCGACGGCCTTCACTTTAGGGGGCTGTGGGTTCTGTTCCATCGCACTTGTGTCAGCGATGCAGGTCAATCAAAATTTTGGCTGCCTGCTGGTTATAAGGTATAAAAGAGGATTTATTAGGAATGAGAAAATATAGCTTGAATGCTGAAAATGTTACAATATAAACCACAATATACAAAACATGAGTTCCTAAGCCTTTTAAATAACCATAATCAATCACTCAGTAGCAGAAAAGCCCAAACACTACTATTACAAAATTCATCCTGATTTGAAAAGGTCAACACAGAGACAATGGAGAAAATAAATCATTCAGTATGGAAATAAACAGATTAGACTGAAAGTGGACATATCTTCAGCGATTGATATCCATAACTGTTAAATGGCAACAGAACACAAATAAATCACACTGAGAAACCAGGGATCTCACACTTTAAGGCCAGAATCTCGAATTGTACCCTTGAAAATAATGATTTTAACAGCTCTTATTCGGCTGAACATTCTGCAAAACAACTTTCTGCTGGGAGCTAAATGAGCAATTAAAATGCAAATCCAGCAAGTTCTTAAAAATAACAAGGAGGCTAAAGGTGAGATATCATTTGTGCGGCGTAAATCGACCAGCAAGTTCTGGAGATTTGCAACAAGTTCTGGAGATTTGCAACTGACTGTGTATCTCTTAATCCCCTGAACATGCTGGCCGATTTGTGCATTAGTAAGGGCGTGCATCGTTAACATGCCCCTTTTCCCCTTATAGTTTGATATTTTATTTCGCACATCGCCATGATTTGCAAACATGCGTATATAATGATATACAACAGTTGCCCTGGATACTCGGGGTTTCCAGAAGCTATCACACCGTGCAAGTTCTACACAACACAGGGTTCCACTGTCCTGCCAATATATGGACTCAAAAGTTCAAATCAAAAAATAGTTTCAAACCAACTACACTTCATAGCACTCACTCCAGTTCAGGCCAAATTTCCTTTACTGGTTCAGCTGCATTCTCATTCTGCTGGCTGCTGGCCTCTCAACATCTTGATTGCCCTCACTTGTGCAGTCTAATAAAATCCTCTCAAAACAATCAATTCAAACACAGGTACCATTTTCAAAACAGCCAATCAATGAAAAAGCACCGCCAGTACTATCACACCTAAGTCAAACCAGCCCAGTCAGTGCTTGCAAAGACAATCCCAGTTAACAGCTCATGAAACAAAAAATATAATTTGGTTCTTACCCACTCAGCAGTTGTGGCCACACTCTCTCTCTCTGTCGGTCGTTTGCAATTCAGTTGTATATATTGTGCATATATAACATAAATTGTTATCACTATTGTTAAAGTTATACTTTCAATATATGAATCCTGCAAGATAGGAGAAAAATAATATTCTAACCTTACATATAGTAACTAAAGTGTATTTAAGAACACAATCGTCTGGAACTTCCAGGAGGGCTTTCCTGATCGTCCGCCATAACTTCAATGGAAGATTGAGGAAACCCCAAGAAACAATCTACATTTCTCTGGGGCTTCCGTCAATCCACTGCAAAAGTTACGGCAGATGATTGGCAATTCCCCCCTCCCCTCCCTGCGGAAATTCTACCCCAATATTTTTAACACATTTCAGTCTAAATGAACACCAAGAAGTTTTACCAGAGACAAAGCTGACCTAATTCTCCTACTTTGGATCTTGAGAAAGCAGAATTGTTTTAAGTTCATTACTTGTGGAACTTGTGGTCATTTTAAATTGCAGAGATCGGTTTGACACTGATACCTGCTTTAAAGCAGTGCAAACCACAGCACTAAATAATATTGCTGGCTCCACACTGCTCTGTATTAGGGCAGAGTGAGAGCTGGACATTTCTGTGCTTAAACACATGCATAGAGCTCCACTTAAAAAAAATGGTTAAAATGTTTAAGTTAGAAGAGCTCTTTAGTAACATCGTAAACTTAAAGAATAGTCCAATTTTAATGGCTTCAGTTATACTGCAGTCAGTGTGAAGCTGAAAAAAAGAGAGAACTCCTCAAGTGGTCCATACCACTTACCAGAATGTAAGACATTAAACCTCTCTCGAGTACTCTCCATTGCCTATTTTTTTCAAAAGCTTCGTATCCAGTCTCACATTCCACCTGGATTCCAATGGCTTTTCAGCTATTCATAAATCTTTCATGTGGAACTTTGTCAACACATTTCTCAAAATCCATGTCAATGATATAATTGAGAGATCCACTATCTGCTTTTCTCTAACATTCTCAAAGAAGTCAGCTCCTCCCCCATAAGTAAAAATGCACATCAAAACAAAAAGTCCTAAGAACAGAGATGGCCCAGTGTCCTAATGTATTAGTGTACTGTACCATGACAAGAACATCAAGGTTTATATTTCACCTTTATCTGGTAAAATACAGTAAATGGAGCCAACCTGTGCTTCTAGCCATGGCTGGGTTTCATATAAAAAGAAAGGCTTGCAATTAGAAAGAAAGAAAGATTTGCATTTATATAGCGCCTTTCACGACCACTGGACATCTCAAAGCGCTTTACAGCCAATGAAGTACTTTTTGAAGTGTAGTCACTGTTGTAATGTAGGAAACACGGCAGCCAATTTGTGCACAGCAAGCTCCCACAAACAGCAATGTGATAATGACCAGATAATCTGTTTGTTTAGTGATGTTGATTGAGGGATAAACATTGACCAGGACACTGGGAATAACTCCCCTGCTCTTCTTCGAAATAGTGCCATGGGATCTTTTACGTCCACCTGAGAGAGCAGACAGGGCCTCGGTTTAATGTCTCATCTGAAAGATGGCACCTAAAACAATACAGCACTCCCTCAGCACTACACTGGAGTGTCAGCCTTGATTTTGTGTTCAAGGCCCAGCAATGGGACAGGAGCCCATGATTTTCTGACTCAGAGACTAGAGTGCCATCCACTGAGCCATAACTGACACTAAACGCTAATGTCAGACATGGGATTAGCCAGCTTGCTCAGTCAACAGGAGACAAGCTTGATGCAGGGCAAGGTTTTCTATGAGAAACCTCAGTTGTTTGAATAGACAACATGTTTGACATTACTATACAGCTGTTATTCAAGGTGTTCCTGTAGACAGAGTGAAAAACTAAGCCACAGGTCAAGTAATCTCCCTTTGAAAATCATGTGCCTGTCCTCACTGCCACCAGTGCACACACTACTTTATCCAGTTTTTATGCATTAATCCACTAAATAAATCCTGATATAACATCTTGCCAACACATGGTACAATATCACTGCTTGCCAAATCATGTGAGCTAATTGGAGCAACAACTCTCAATCACTGTCTGCCACAACACCTCAACAGCAAAATGTAGTGAAAGCAGTAACTGGAAAAAGGAAATAAATCCTTAAACTTATGTATACATTATATAAAGTGTACATTCCAAAGTAGTAACATATCTCAGAGTTGAAGTGACATTTGGCAAACTGCTCAAATTTTGCTTTCGTAGCTTATGCGATCTTCTCAACCCTTCGCCAGGTTATTACATTGGGACACATCGTAGACTCCATGCTGTCACAGTGATTATTTTAGTGCCTGGTAATTATTCGTATTATTGTACTAAGGCAATGTAGTGAATTATTGCTTTACACTTGTGACAATTCATGGGAAAGCTAGGGAATCTAAATCGTATTGATAACAATCAGCAGTGTAATGACAGCAGACACCATTGCGGAATGGGCGCGCATATTCGAGATGTTCTTTTATTTTGCTTCAGTCATCATATCTCGACTGCTGCAGGGCCTCCAGTGATTTGATGCAACAGAACAACATGTTTGTATTATTACTATAAAGCCAGTTTTATTGAATTAAAATGCATTTAAAAAAAACAACCAGAGTAAGAAACAAAATGTAACAGCCCTTGCCTAAGTAATTATTGCGGGATGCTTGAAAAAATCTGAGTCAGTATTTAAACACAACCTGATGCAATCCTCAAAGGGTGCAGGTAGATGAGCAGCAGCAGGAAACAAACCAGTGGAACTAGTTTACAATTCAGTGAACTGTGTGTGCGTAGAAAAAGCCAAAGGTGAATGACTTTAACTTCTACATATCAGCACCTGCTTGTTAGCAATTTAAGTTATGAGCCAAGAAATTGCTGCCGTTCGTTATTAGTCGGCATACACTTAACAGGGGAGTTATAGCTGTCGGGTGGCCGGACAGTGGAACAGACGGGCCCACCGGCCGATCCCTCTGGTGGGAGACCATTTCAAGGGCCAGTCTTCACTAACATACATCTGACCAGCTGCACACCCCGAACGGGCGACCGGCCGCAGCTCACCGGCTCCAGTTTGGCGCAATATTGGGCGGCTCAGAGGCTGACCTTGCCAGCAGAAAGTTAGTTTCGGGGGGTAGTGAATGTCATCGTGAATGGGAGGAGCCCAAGGCAGCAGCGGCCCACATTACTCTTGTGCAGCCTGGAGGAACACTCCTGGCTCCTGCTGACCCCAAAGAAATACTTTCTCAACGCTTACCATTTCAGGCCTCTTCCTCTTGCCTGCCAGGTTTTACGGAGTCAAAATTCCACGGCACACACTTCGCCCAGTAGACGATTAAAATTGCATCGGGGTCCTAGGTATACCATAAGACTCTGATTTGCATGGGTAAATGAGGCCCCTGCCTGATTTAGATGGGAGCCTGGGCCGTCCAATGGAAAAATGTCAGCAAAGCAGGAACAGGGCGGCAAATCCATCACCTCAGTTTTAACTCTGCTGCTGCCCTATTTCTGCTGGGAGGAGGCAGCTAAAACTCCCCCCCCCCCCACCCCCTCCCCAATATGTTCATATAACAATCCTCTGTCTGCTCTTTTAATGCAGCTATTAGCCGGTTTAATTTAAATGGCTTAATGCCCCACTAAAATAGCAGACAGAGGAATGTCATCCAAGTCTGTTTGGCATTCTTTCACTGATATGGCAAACTGCAATTATAAGTAATAATTTAAAAATATTTTGGCTTAATGTAAAAGGTTCACATGATAAGCGATTGGATGATTATCTAATTTGTGTTCGGTGAAAATGCTTTTCAAGTGCATTTATCATTAATTTTATCTGATTTTAATCAGTGGATGAACCTGAATGTCAGTGTAGTCAGTGTAGCTGAATGCCAGAGTTAAGAGTAACTATGCTCAACAGCAAGACGGCATTTGACCAAATAAGACACCAAGGGACTCTAGCAAAACTGAAGTCAATGAGAGTCAAAGAGAAAACTCTTCTCTGGCTGGAGCCATACCTGATACACAGGAAGAAGGTTGTGGTTGTTGGAAGCTAATCAATGTAGCATCAGGACATCACTGCAAAAGTTCCTCAGGGCAGTGTCCTTGGCCCAACATTCTTCAGTTGCTTTATCCATGTCCTTCCCTTCATCATAAAGTCAGGAGTGGAGATGTTCACTGAGAATTACACAGTTTTCAGCTCCACAACTCATCCAATAATGAAAAATCCCCTGTAAGGCTACAGCCCACCTTGGGCTGACAGGAGGCAGGTAATATTTCCACTACATTAGTGCCAGCCAATGACCATTTCCAACAAGAGAAAGTGAAATCACCCCCCACCCCATCCTTCAATGGCACCACTTTTGCTGAGTCCCCATCGTCAACACCTTGGCATCTCCACTGACCAGAGGCCTAACCAGACCAGCCATATCAACATTGTGGCTACAAGAGCAAGGCAAAAGCAGTGTGTTCTGCAACAACTGGCTGGCCTTCTAAACCCTCAAAGTCTCTTCATCATCTCGTCAGGTGTGTGATGGAATATTTACCATTCACCTGGATAAGTGCAGTTGCAACAACATTCAAGAAGGTCGACAACATCAAGACGTTTGCTTGATCGGTGCCCCTGACACTGGACTCAGTATCCATCCACTCCATCACCAGTGCACTGTGGGTGCAGTACGTACTATCTACAGGTTGCAGTGCAGAAACTCACTAAGCTTACTTTGACAGCACTTCCCGACCCTGCAACCACTACAATTAAGGACAAAAGCAGCAATACCATGGGAACACCATCACCTCCAAGTTCCCCTCCAAGTCACACACCATCCTGACTTGGACACGTATTGCCATTGCTTCATCATCACTGGGTCAAGGTCCGAGAATGTTGTATCCAACATAATCGGGGAGGCACCTTCACTTTAGGAACTGTAGTGGTTCAAGAAGAAGGTCCACCATCACCTTCTAAGGCAATAAATGCAGCCTTTTCAGTGCTGCCTAAATCCTGGGGAGAAATAAAAGTCCCAAATATCATTTGATAGAATTAGATGTGAAATGGAATGATCCCTGCTTCCGAAGACTGAGGCCCAAGGATCGCGAGAAATTGGCCCTTGGGCCTCGTCTGGATAATCGCGCCTCCACAGGCAGATCACCCAACTGAATAAGTACATTTCAGGCCACCGACCTCGCTGGCAGCAGCCCTCAGGTACTCCGAGAGGTGGGGTGGGGAGGACAGCTGGAGGGGTGCTGATCGCAGCAACTGTCAGGAGTGCCGTGGAGCCAGAATGCATTTTTTTTAAACGGTGGTGTCCGCTGGCTTGGCCACATCCATGCCTAGAAAAATGGAGCGGAGCAGGCCTGATATTGGATTGGACGTTTTTCAGGCGTCCTTGGGGTTCACGATGTTAGTCCTCACAATTGGGTCTCATTCAATGGATCAATTTCTACCCCCCAATCTTGCTTATTCCCCACAAATAACCTCATCCATAGAAGTTTTTGTTGTGCTGTATGGAATTAAACACTTATTTCTAAAAATATTGCCACATTGATATGATTTGCAGAGGCAGACAACAAGCTACATCTATGAGCCTAATTGGACCATTTCAGGTTAATTTCCAGATGGCTCAATTTGGCTGTTTTTAGTTTTTCACAAAATGGCAGCACATTCTGAATGAGGTACTGCATAATTTTATAGATTAAAACACAATACCAAACATTGGAATTCAAACATTTGATTTTATTGTCTTATTCTATGTCCACAGTCGAATTATTTCAGCAATATATTACCAATTTACACAAAATAAACTTCATTCAGATCTATTCAGTTTCAATTTGAAAGCTGATATTCCTTTTTTCTAGGACTATCATAGCAGGAATGCAGAAGTCAGATATCACTTTATCCTGACTGTCTTAGATGTCTACGAAAATGTCATTATACTCCCAATTTTTTTTATTGTTCTCTAGCTAATGAAAGTACACTGTTATCATTCTAAAGCCGTGGATACCGGCACAAAGTGATACTAATACAATGAGAGGCTCTGACCATATAACATACCAGTGTGACTTTGGTCATCCCAAAGTTGCTGAAGCACTGTGTTACATTCGTAAAATGGGATGCATTATTTCAGAATATCAACATTTGTATTAAATTAGAAAATTTATTAATCTTTCAATTGCCATTTCTGGTGATTTTTTGTGATCAGCACTTCTGGCACAGAATGAACACATGCATGACATCCGCCATATTGGACCCTTTGCACCTGTAAAATGGGCGTAGAATGATCGAATTTCGAGGCCAATAAATTTCAACTACTTTCCCCAGTCTATGGACTCATGTGTTGATATTTCAAGAAAAGGTTGTCCTGGCTATCAGGCAAATTTGACCTAATTAGTTTCTGAGTAGAGTTAGTAGCACTAAAATCAAATTGAAACTGTGGCTATATATTGACAATTTTTTGTTAATGGACACTCCCTGACACAGAGACAATGCAACACTTTTTCACTTACAGCTCGTTGAAGACAATTTTGAATTCACGTTTAGCCTGAATATCTAACTAAGTCATATAAAAAAAATCAAGATGTAGAAATTGGTCTGGGCCCAGACTCGGCGCTGCGCAGGAAATGAGCGCCCCAACCGAGTAAAACAGGTGCAACGAGGGTCCAATTTCTACCCCAAAATCTTTTCTCTATATGACACAGGTAGGAAACTCTGCCTTCATCACAGTTATAGCTTCTGGGTAAAAGTGGAACCAATTATTTAACATTACAAAAATCTCAGCAAAAGATTTTGGAACTCATTGGGGTGGATTTTGACTTTGTGCAATAGTGTAAGATGGGCAATAGCCAATCGGCAGCCTGTCTTACATCTCGCCCCATTTTTATTTCCATTGACTTCAGTGCAAATGTCCAATGACAAGTGATTACAATCACAACGGAAGCCAGTGCGCACTTTGCAAAGCTGTGCTGAAAACATTTTTTTGTCTTGGCCCCATGTCACATTGGCTATGTGCGGAATCAGATTTCAGCAGATCGCCTTGGACATGCGGACATGGCTGATTAAGCTTAAAGTGTGGTCTTTCATTTAAAAGAAATCCATTTGGCATGGAATTCTTTTTGTTATAAAATGTAAAATGAAAGGTATTTGCAGTTAGAAAACCATCCTTGATGACTAATTATTTGTGGCAGTGACAAGACAAAATTACTTGAAGAAAAAGAGAACTTTGATTTAGCAGATGTATGGAAATGAAGGCCGCGATTTCGCCGACCGAGACGGGTCTGGGGCGGCCGGGGTCGGTGTCGCGGTCTGAGCCCACTGCCTACTGCAGCCCGCACTCTCCAAGTGATTTTACGTTAATAGGGCTTGTTAAACCCGCCTTGCGATGTTCCCGGCCAATTAAAAGGAAGCGGGTCTGATGACATCATTTGATGATGCGTCATCAGCCGGTTTCCTTAAAGGGACCATGTCCAAATTGATCTTGACAGTTGTGCTGTCAGTGTTCTACAGCAGTGAGGTGCTGCAAACACTGACAAGCACTGCATAAAGGTGTACGGCTGCACCCAGGCTTTCCCATGACTCCCTCCATATGCTTATGGAGGGAGTCACAGCATGCAGAGAGGTCCTCTTCCCTTCCCATGGGTGGAAGAGACCTCCCCAGGAGATCAACGCAGCCTGGTTGCACATTGCACAGGAGGGCACAAGCAGGGATGTCATCAGGAGGACCAGGCTGCAGTGGCGCAAACCTTTCAATGATCTCAGTAGATCACAAAACGTTACTGCAAAGCCACACTCAACCTCATCCTGCTGTGCCACTCATCACATCCACATCACTCTGCCTTCCCTACCCTACTCCTGCACATCCTTACTCACACCAACTTATCTTGTACCTCCACCCATCCCTCTCTATCTACATTATCACTTCCCTATCTCACTAGCAACCCCTCACACTCACCCTCATCCTAGTCCAATCATACCAACTAACAACACACAAGGGTAGGTATTTGGGTGCTTTATGCAATGTTCATGTAAATTTTTTGTTAATATGGTGTCAAACATTGAAACCTTTATTTTAAACACTTTAACTTATTGGACAGATCTGTGCTCACGTTTGGAAGTGTCTTAGTGAATTCCAGTGAATGTTGAGACATAACTACCGCCCCTCCCTCCCCCCGCAATTGTGATGAGTGTGAAGGGAATGGCTTGGACATTGTAGGGATGCTTTATGGTGCTGGTGTCAACCTGGTGCATCATGTGGCAGCCAATGTGTACAGCGTGGCCTCCTGGGCAGCTATGTTGTCGGGTGCTGATGCTCTGTGTCCTGTGCAGCATCAGGTGATTGCGGAGCAGGTTGGTATTGTTGTTGGTGATGTTGGTGTGCCTGGTGATGTTGGTGTTGGGGCTGATCGTGGAGGGATTCAGAGGACCAAGGTGAGATTTTTCAAGGGCACTGATGATGCTGGAATAGATGGCAGCTGAAGTTGAGATGACAGAAGCTGTCAATGGTGAGAGAGCTTGCTCCAAGGAGGTGACAGTGGATGGAGAGTTTACTCCAAACACTTCCAAACTGCATACAGCTCATAAGTGTCTTCCAACTCCTGAAGGCTCAAGCTTCTGACATTGGAAAGTGAACAGCTGTGAAATGATAGCTTTCATACCACTTTTGCAGCTGTCACCTATTCACAGCAACGGGGAGACATAGAGAACCCGACCCACTTACCTGGCGTCTTCTCCGAACGACATGAACCTCGTTAAAAAAGTGGTAAAATAGAAATAGGCTGGCAAAATAGTAGTTAACAAGCGTTTAACAAGCATTTAACTATCTTAAATGCCTCCCCCGCCGCTTGGTGTCGGGTCTGTTCTGAAATCGCAGAGCCGACACTTTGGAAACTTACATGGTGGTGGATTCGGAGCGGGCTCCCAACCTGCTGTCAATCATTTTGATTTTGACAGCAGACCCGCCTCCAAACCCGCCCTCTGAGCGCCGGCAAAATCGCAGCCGAAGTATTTAAACAGTTGTTGTATTCCTTAAAGAATTATTGGAGAATAATTTATATTTTCGATTCAGATGAACAGGCATCAAAGGTTACTTTTGCCTTAATAATAATGACATTCTTTGAATTAGTAATATTCCCTAATGTTTCTACAACATTCTAGCATGGACTGAGAAAAGGCCTTTTACAGCTCATGAGGCCTTGTCCTTCCATGATGTTCAATCTATTCCACAATGTAATTACCCCACACATTTAATCACCCGAGGGAAAGAAGACAAGTGGTCACTTTCCATTCAAAGTTATTTGCAGGAGACACAGCTGGATCTACAACGGACTCTTCCTTTTTGAGTCCAGATGAAAGATCTCAGGCCAAGATGTTACCCTAGCTTTTCTCTATCCAGTTGGATCTGCTGTGTATTGCCAGCATTTTATATTTTTTTCCTAATTTCAGTTTTATAGTATATTAGTTCTTTTTATCTTTAAAAGAACTGCATCATTTTGCAGGAATAAAGCTGAATGGACCAATGCGCAGGTATCCAATCTGGCAGTGGTTACAGATGCTGCAGAAATTTCACGATAAGGTTTTTCAACAGTTTGGAAGATGGAAAGCTCATGTCTTTCAAACTGTTCAGAGAAACATGAAAATGGACTATGTGGTCATTACCATATAGAGTTCTCCAAATTGGCTTTGTGTAGTCTTTCTAAAAATCATTACACAATAAAGCAAAACCATTAAAGAACTTGATTGTAGTCTGTACATGCAGACTTATGGGCCCTGATAATAACTGTGAGGCAGGAAGAGAGCGGAGGAGGGGGGAGGATTTGTGGACAGGTCCTGCCAAATTTAACAGCAGGACCTGTGTTAAATTTTTTTCTACAGGTTTCCCATCGACAGCCAGCCAGATTGACAGGGTGGAAAGCAGCCGGGGAGCATATCAGAGGTAAGTCGGACATCGCAGGGGGTTTGGCGGACTCTGACATCACGGGGGGTGGGGGGGGAGTCAGACATCACAGGGGTGGGGGGGGAGTCAGACATCACCGGGGGTGAGGGGGAGTCAGACATCACGGGGGGTGGGGGGGAGTCAAACATCACGGGGGGTGGGGGGGAGTCAGACATCACGGGGGGTGGGGGGGAGTCAGACATCACGGGGGGTGGGGGGGAGTCACACATCACGGGGAATGGGGGGAGTCAAACATCATGGGGGATGGGGGGGAGTCAGACATCACAGGGGGTGGGGGGAGTCAGACATCACGGGGGATGGGGGGAGTCAGACATCATGGGGGGTGGGGGGGAGTCAGACATCACGGAGGTGGGAGCGAGTCAGACATCACGGGGGGTGGGGCGAGTCAGACATCACGGGGGGTGGGGGGAGTCAGGCATCACGGAGGGTGGGGGGAGTTAGACATCACGGAGGGTGGGGGAGTCACACATCACGGAGGTGAGGGAAGTCAGGCATCACGGGGGTGGGGGGGAGTCAGGCATCACGGGGGATGGGGGGAGAGTCAGACATCACGGGGGGGTGGGGGGAGTCACACATCACGGGGGGTGGGGGGGAGTCAGACATCACGGGGGTGGGGGGAGAGTCAGACATCACGGGGGTGGGGGGAGTCAGGCATCATGGGGTGGGGGGGAGTCGGACATTGCGGGGGGTGGGGGGAGTCAGACATCACGGGGGTGGGGGTGGAGTCTAACATCACGGGGGTGAGGGTAGAGTCTGACATCGCGGGGGGTTGGGGGAGTCAGACATCACGGGGGTGGGGGGGAGTCAGACATCACGGGGGGTGGGGGGTGTCAGACATCACGGGGGTGGGGGGGAGTCAGACATCGCGGGGGTGGGCGGAGTCTGACATCATGCAGGGTGGGCGGAGTCTGACATCACAGAGGTGGGCAGAGTCTGACAGCGCAGGGGTGGGGGAGGAGTCTGACTTCACGGGGGTGGGGGGAGTCTGACATCGCAGGGGTGGGGGCGGAGTCTGACATCACAGGGATGGGGGAGTCAGACATCACGGGGGTGGGGGGAGTCTGACATCACGGGGTGGGGCGGAGTCTGACATCACGGGGTGGGGCGGAGACTGACATCGCAGGGGTGGGCGGAGTCTGACAGCGCAGGGGTGGGGGAGGAGTCAGACATCGCGGGGGTGGGGGGAGTCTGACATCATGCAGGGTGGACGGAGTCTGACATCGCAGAGGTGGACGGAATCTGACATCGCAGGGTTGGGGGCGGAGTCTGACATCACGGGGTGGGGCGGAGTCTGACATCACGGGGGTGGGGCGTAGTCTGACATCGCGGGGGTCGGCGGAGTCTGACAGCGCAGGGGTGGGGGCGGAGTCTGACATCACAGGGATGGGGGAGTCAGACATCACGGGGGTGGGGGGAGTCTGACATCACGGGGGTGGGGGCGGAGTCTGACATCGCGGGGGTGGGGCGGAGTCTGACATCACGGGGGTGGGGCGGAGTCTGACATCGCGGGGGTGGGCGGAGCCTGACATCACGGGGTGGGGGTGGGGGTGGAGTCTGACATCGCGGGCGGAGTCTGACATCACGGTAGTGGGGGTGGAGTCTGACATCACGGGGGTGGGCGGAGTTTGACATCGCGGGGGTGGGCGGAGTCTGACATCGCGGGGGTGGGGCGGAGTCTGACATCACGGTGGTGGGAGCGGAGTCTGACATCACGGGGCGGAGTCTGACATCGCGGGGTTGTGGGTTGTCAGATATCGTGGGGGGTGGGGGGAGCGGGGAAGAATGGCCGATGATGGGGTATCCATCACAGAGGTTAAATAACGGAGAATGCCAATTTCTGAAAGTTGTATGCATCCCTTTGGCTAAAAAACATTTTAACCAATTGATTACAGTATACAGGATTCAAAATTGGACTAAATGCAAACAATGCTTTTGTAGATCACAAATGGATAATGATAAATCTAAAGGATATGTCATGGTTATACAAGCTAATGCATTGAAAAATGAAGAAGTGAGAATTAGAATGTAACATGCACATAGATCCGATAAACATGTCCAAATGAAGGGTATCTGCATCTAATGCATTTGAAGTATGTAAGGGGGCGTGTCTCAGACGGTGCTGGTGCGAGGTTAGGCCTCCGTTGCCTATACTATTGCTTGCTCTGGTCTCCGGCCAGCCTTTTTGCAATAAGCACCTGTGAGTGGTTCGACCCACTCGCCCTTACGGTTCTAACACTGGACTTAGATGCAGGGAGCAGTAATGCAGAGAAAAACTCAAATAGACCCGGTTGAATAGTACGAAATGGAAATCTTTATTGCATGGCGTCTAAAATCATGAAATACATGTCATAGGCGCAAATCAAAGATAGTACAAGTATACATACATTCATAAAGCTTGGTCTATGGAAATGGAGAACACACGGCACATCGTAAAAAGGGGAACACATTATATCTTAACCTTATTAAAACCACCCTCCCTTAACAATACCTACACTACGTCTGAATTTGTAGGATCGGAAAACATTCTCACCACTCGTGTTACTTCGGAGATTTTAAAGTGAGGCACTCAGCTCGTTTCGCTGCAGCGCCTGACTGTCACGTGTTTGGAAGGGTCTCTGCACCCCACTTGTTTACTTTCGCTGCTGCGAAAAGCAGGCCAGACTCCCTGTTGTCATGAAGAACTCGACGGAACTCGGATACAATTCAAAGAAGAGTCTTCCTGTGTTCGACACAGGTTGTAGTCGGTAGAACTCAAAGAAGAGTCCTGTATTTATATTTTTTGGGCGCGGTCGGGGTTCACTGACCGTGGCGGCACGTGGAACTTCTTCTCGTCTTCTTCTCGTCTTCTTCTCGGGCCTCCGGGTCCAGACACCGTTTACCGACACTCGGGATGGTGCACCCTGTTACTTGCCCTTGTCGGGGCGGCTCGTACCGATTGAGCTCCACCCAACACTCGAATAACCGACCAGTACGGCTAAGAGTCAAGAGTCAACAAAGTCCAGAGAGAAAATCAAGCGCCCACAAGTCAAGCGAGTTCATGAAGAGGCAAGCGAATAAGAGGTCTGCAGAGAGATAAGAGAGCGATGGACATTTGTTCTCTATAGTTATAGTGATGTGTCCGCTTATCTCCTGCTCAAATCTTAATGTTTGTCCTTTGTGTAATATTTGGCGCTCAAAACTCCCAGCATGGGGCGATTATCTTCTTTAACGGGTTTCGGTAGCACCTGAAACTGGCCAACTATCCGTTAATGTTTTCCCCATTGTTGATCCAGCCAGGATGTGTATGAATCGTCTCCCTGACTGGTTTTGGGGCCCCCCGAATACCGACTTAATCACCCGTCAATGTCTCTCTCATTGTAGAGCCGGGGGGGTATTTGTGTATTGATGTGTCTGGATGGGCCTTCGATTGCCCAGTACAATGATCCTTACTGTGCATAGGAAAACGATTCCAGCACTTATATCTTTGCTATTGTTCCAAATGCAAACGGGTTGCATCCAGTCTTTATCAGTGTTTACCGAGTATGATCCAATCTTATACTGAATGTATATTCGACGCCATTTTGTCTGCCCACTGTGTTTCTGGAAGCTTCTGCCATGATGCGCGGCGGCCATTTTACAGGCTTCTGTGTCCTTTATTATCAGGACAGCATTTCGTTTAATAAAACTGATCAAACGAATCTGCTTCTCTTATGTTATTTTGAATCGCGATAAATGCGAACTCTACAAGTAATCATATCAATGTAAGATACAATTCTAAAAGCAATTTAGTGTGATATTAGTTATAAAATGTTACATCAAATAAAACATTCCATAGAGACAGTAAAGTGCTGAAAGTAACTTTCATTTATTGTAATGTGGGACCATTTTTCATTTAACTCCTTTACAGTTTTTACACTTGTCATTCACAGACAAGATAAAACAAACATTATTTACTGCATGATTTACTTCCAACCTTTCAGCACTAACTCAATAGGCAAGAAGTGCGAACATGGCTAGGCTGCACTTATTGATTTAATTTGCACATGACAATCATCTGAACTGGTTTGTGAAAAGAAAATTACTCTATTTCCTGGTTTAAAAAAAAGAATTATTGGTGAAATTTCCCAAAGATTTACAGGATAAAAACAGAGCTCCTGTATAGAAAAGTGGCTAAAAACAGTTGATTTGTATTAAGTTTATTTTTTTTTACACTGAATGCGACTGCTATGCGACTTCTTCAGGGATTCAGGCCATGTCCCTGCCTAGACTCCCAGTGGAGCCCACTTACATCCTTCTGAGGGTCAGTATGCCTCATCTCATTGAACACTGAGAGGTTGTTTCCCCTGGCTGGAGAGTCTAGAATGAGGGGTCATAGTAGGAACATAGGAACAGGAGTAGGCCATTCAGCCCCTCGTGCCTATTCCTCCATTCAATGAGATCATGGCTGATCTGCGATCTAACTCCATGTACCCGCCTTCGGCCCATATCCCTTAATACCTTTGGTTAACAAAAAGTTACCAATCTCAGATTTAAATTAACAATTGATCGAGCATCATTTGCCATTTGCGGAAGAGAGTTCCAACCTTCTACCATCCTTTGTGTGTAGAAGTGTTCCCTAATTTCACTCCTGATAGGTCTGGCTCTAATTTTTAGACTATGCCCCCTAGTCCTAGAATCCCCAACCAGCAGAAATAGTTTCTCTCTATCTACCCTATCTGTTCCCCATAATATCTTGAAAACTTCCATCAGATCACCCCTTAACCTTCTAAATTCGAGGGAATACAACCCTAATTTGTGTAATCTCTACTCGTAACTTAACCCCTGAAGTCCGGGTATCATTCTGGTAAATCTGCGCTGCACTCCCTCCAAGGTCAATATATCCTTCCTAAGATGTGGTGCCCAGAACTGCTCACAGTACTCCAGGTGTGGTCTAACCAGGGTTTTGTACAGCTGCAGCATAACCTCTACCCCCTTGTACTCTAGTCCTCTAGATATAAAGTCCAGCATTCCATTAGCCTTTTTGATTATTTTCTGTACCTGTTCATGACATTTTAATGATCTATGTACCTGGACCCCCAAGTTTCTTTGAACATACACTGTTTTTAGCTTTTCACCATTTAAGGGGTCTTTTAAGACTGAGATGAGGAGGAATTTCTTCACTCAAAAGGTTGTGAATCTGTGGAATTCTCTACCCCAAAGGGCTGTGGATGCTGAATCGTTGAGATAGATAGATTGTTGGACTCTAGGGGAGAAAGTGGAGTTGAGGTCGCAGATCAGCCATGATCTTATTGAATGGCGGAGCAGGCTCAAGGGGCCGTATGGCCTACTCCTGCTCCTAATTCTTATGTTCTTATGTTCTAAGCACTGCCTGACATGGGAGACAAGCTAGATTTTACCAGCCCTGAGGAGGCGGGTCTGGAGGCGGGACTGCTGGGAGAATCCCCAAAAATGGGAGCGGGTCCCAAATGCGCTCCCAACCCACCTCCAACCAATCTTCCCGGGAGTCAGGTCCCCGATTAGTGCAGGGTCCCAACTCCTAGAGGTGGGAAGAGAATTACAGCCATTTAACTGCCTGTTAACAGGTAGTTAACAGGCAGTTAAGAGGCTTTTGCCCATTTTTCCACTGTTGCTGCAAGCTTCCGAACGTCGGGGAACCCCGCCAGGGTAAGTGAGGCGTGATGTGGGTCTACTGTAATTTTTGTGTATATATGACAGCTGCAGAAATGGTTTAAAGGATTCAATGGGACACTGGAGAGTTGCAGAGGTAAGGAAAAGTTATGAAAGTAATGTTTAATGTGTTTAGATGTTTCTGCAGGTGACAAGCTGTGAAGTGTTTGTGTCGGCTCATCTCATCGGGAGAAGTGACAGTTGGCTTCTGCAAGCTCAGCTGCAGCTACCATCTGTTTTATCCTAAGGAGAGAGTAATTGGAGAGCCTGGGTGCAAGGGCTCACATTTGGACAGTGAGTGTCATTGCTTGACAGCACCTCAATGCTGTCAAACACTGTCAAATCATCTGTCAAACAAGTGTGGTGCATATGCCTTTAAGAAAACCGGCAGATGAAGCGTCATCAAGTGACGTCATCTGACACTAGCTTTCCCTTAATTGGCCGGCAAGCTCGCAGGGCGGACTTAACAAGGCCAATCAGGGGAAAATAGCGTCAGCTCGTCAGACGTCGCTGGGGGTGGGACTGGAACCCAAAAACCAGCAGTCCCGCCTCGAGCTCGGCCTGGAAGGTAAGATTCCGCCCAGTACTGTGGAGGATGGAGATTCTGCCCCAGTCAAAACCCTGCAGAAATCCCAGCAAAGCCAAGGACCCAGTGTATCCAAATGTATCCGGGTCCTGACTCATGTCCAGGGATTTCTGATGCACTCCGGGTGGAATTACACCAGAAGTGTGTCAGCAGGCCCATGTAAACTTGGGGCTGTTATGTGTTTTTGCATAAAATTCAACATGTTTGTGTATTTTTCAGTAGCCAGTTTTCAGCATTAAAGCTTTATTGATTCCTTCTATAGCAGCATATTTCATCGTTTATTTCTAACTGTATAAAAAATAATTCTGTTTGAAGTTATACAGCTGTTCAATGTGACAATATTATCAGGTTTAAGAGTAATTTCAGCATTTGATTGTCTACATTCTAAATGTATGATTCAATATTTTGCCTGTTTGCTTCATTCCATTTTGTAGTTATAAAATATTAGCACTTACTATCTCCTATACACATTAAGCTGGGAGAAATTTGGTACTGGGTCCTTGGGCTGCTTTTAGGTTTCCCACTCCCACTGTTACCATTCCTATAGCAGTAAAGGAGTGCAGACTTTAAAAACCAGGAAGGTTACTCAGTGCTGAAATGTCTGACTGATCATCATGAGCAGAAGTCACCAATTAACTAATATCACATTTACTAAATTGGCCGCAAATTGACGGGTTAGAAAAATGAAACCGAATTGTGCATTTACTGTGGATTGATGAGTCTCCATAATTAAATATTTGACGAGGATCTAAAGTGCAATGAGGTAATTAAATCTACATTTTTCACTTGGAGTATTTGAATATGAAGACCAGCTTAGTTATTCCCAATCAGATACAAAAGTAATTTCTTTACACATATTTATTCACCTTGAATACTCAAGTCAGATTTTGTACCATGTTGGGTTCTCCTGGATCCAATATGTTCCACTTTCAAATAACATAGCATACTAGCTAACTTGTGAGAATAATATAACTAATAATAATATGACATGAAAACTGTGTTTCAGTCTTTGACTACAGAGCCAGGATTCTCCTATTAAGGGCAGCGTTCCAGCAGGATGGGACTTCGACCCACTCCCTGAGATCTTCCCCAACCCACAACCTATTTCCTGAGATCTGGAGTCATTCACTATGCACGGCAGGTTCCTGGGGGGATTCCCAACACCAAGAGAGAGCCCACCAGTGCGAGGTTGGAAGATCTCAGAAGAGGTGGTGAGAAACTTAAAGGGGCAGAAGTGCCCTGAAGTTGGGAGCGCATGTCCCACAGAAGCCCTCAGCTGAGACCAGAGCCTACAGCAGTTAAGTGTTCAGAATCTAGTACAGTCAATGGTTAGATGAGATTTTCAATTTCCACTTTTTATTTCACAGTTTTATTGAAATAAATAACAAAAGGCAGACAAATCAGCAGCTACAATAACATTTAAAACCATGAATAAGATAACGGAGCTGAGTGCTAACAAAGGAACATAGGAAAGTACAGAGCCAAAGAAGATGGGGGGGATGACTCATCGGGGGAAGGCACCAACAGCCAGGCTCATGGCACCATGACTGGCTCTGTTGCAAAGAAGGGAGGGAAAAAGAGTGGCAGGGCTATAGTAATAGGGGATTCGATTGTAAGGGGAATAGATAGGGGTTTCTGTGGTCGCGACCGAGACTCCAGGATGGTATGTTGCCTCCCTGGTGCAAGGGTCAAGGATGTCTCGGCGCGGGTGCAGAACATTCTGGAGGGGGAGGGGGAACAGCCAGTTGTCGTGATACATGTTGGTACCAACGACGTAGCTAAAAAAAGGGAAGAGGTCCTACAAGTAGAATTTAGGGAGTTAGGAGCCAAGCTAAAAAGTAGGACCTCGAAGGTAGTAATCTCTGGATTACTACCAGTGCCACGTGCTAGTAAGAGTACAGAGAACAGGATAGTTAGGCTAAATACATGGCTTGAGCAGTGGTGTAAGAGGGAGGGTTTTAAATTTTTGAGGCATTGGAACCAGTTTTGTGGTAGGTGTGACCTATACAAAAGGGACGGTCTACACCTGTGCAAAGATGGAACTGATGTTCTCGGGGTAATTTTTGATAAAGCAGTTCGGGAGCATTTAAACTAGTATGGCAGGGGGCTAGAAACCTATGTAGTGAAATAGAGGAAAGTGAAAGGCAGACAGAAATAAATGGTAAAAGGGTGAGGAACAAAAAACAAAGGGCCAAACTAATTCATAAAAAATGTGAGCATAAAAAAAGCCTGAGGATTTTATACCTTAATGCGAGAAGCATCAGGAACAAGGTAGATGAATTAGCTGTGGAAATAGAGGTTAATAATTATGATCTAATTGGGATTACGGAAACATGGTTGCAGGGTGAGCAGGGCTGGGAGCTTAACATACGTATTCAGTATTTAGGAAGGATCGACAAAAAAGAAAGGGAGGAGGGGTAGCATTGCTGGTAAAAGAGGGGATAAATGCAATTGAAAGGAAGGATATTAACTCAGTTAATAGAGAATCTATATGGGTGGAGCTAAGAAATAGCAAGGGGCGAAAAACATTAATAGGAGTGGTATATAGGCCTCCAAATAGTAAAATAGAGGTTGGGGAGGGCATCACGAGGGAAATTAGAGAAGCGTGCAATAAGAGCACAGCTGTCATCATAGGTGACTTTAACTTACATATAGATTGGACTAGCCTAATCAGTAAAAATAATGAGGAGGAGGAATTCCTTGAGTGTTTAAGGGATGGTTATCTGGATCAATATGTCGAGGAACCAACTCGGGAACAAGCTATATAGGACTGGGTACTGTGCAATGAGAAGGGACTAATTAGTAATCTTGTTGTACGGGGACCCTTGGGTCAGAGCGATCATAACATGATCGATTTCTCACTCGAAATGGAGAGCGAAGAAATTGACTCAGAGACTAAGGTCCTGAATTTAAACAAGGGGAATTATGATGCCATTAGACGGGAACTGAGTAGGTCTGATTGGACAACGTTCCTGGGAGGACTGGAGGTAGATAAACAATGGCAAGCATTTAAAGATAGAATGACAAAATTGCAAAAATTGTTTATACCAATCTGGCATAAAAGGAAATCTAAAAAGGTGACTCAACCGTGGATAACAGGGGAAATTAGAGACAGCATAAAATCCAAAGATAGGGCGTATAAATTAGCCAAAAAAAGCGCCAGAGCGGAAGATTGGGAACAGTTTAAGATAGAGCAAAGGAGGACAAAGGGCTTAATCAAGAGGGGCAAAATAGCTTACGAAAGCAAGCTGGCGGAAAATATAAAAACTAACTCCAAAAGCTTTTATAAGTATATCAAGAGGAAAAGACTGGTGAAAACCAAAGTTGGTCCATTGCAGTCAGATACGGGGGAATATATAACGGGAAATAAGGAAATGGCAGACCAACTAAATGCATACTTTGGGTCAGTCTTTACGAAGGAAGACACAAAAAACCTCCCTGGGATATCGGGAAAAATAGGGACATTGGCAAAGGAGGAACTGACGCAAATCAATATCTCTAAGGATATGGTGTTAAGGAAGCTAAAGGGATTGAAGGCGGACAAATCCCCAGGGCCTGATAACATGCATCCTAGGGTACTGAAGGAGGTGGCCCTAGAGATAGCGGATGCACTAAGTATGATTTTTCAGAATTCATTAGACTCGGGAACGGTGCCCATGGATTGGAGGGTAGCTAACGTTACCCCACTATTCAAAAAGGGGGGTAGGGAAAAAGCAGGTAATTACAGACCTGTAAGCCTTACATCAGTTGTGGGCAAAATGCTGGAGTCCATCATTAAGGATGAAATAGCGGAGCACTTAGCAAATGGGGACAGGATAGGACAGAGTCAACATGGATTTACAAAGGGTAAATCGTGCTTGACGAATCTATTGGAATTTTTTGAGGGAGTAACTGGTAAAATAGATGGGGGAGAGCCAGTAGATGTGGTGTACCTGGACTTCCAAAAGGCCTTCGACAAGGTCCCACATAAAAGATTAGCATGGAAAATTGAAGCTCATGGGATAAAGGGGAAAGTATTGACGTGGATAGAGAACTGGCTGTCAGATAGAAAACAGAGAGTTGGAATAAACGGCTCATTTTCTGAATGGCAGGCAGTAACAAGTGGGGTACCACAGGGATCTGTCCTGGGTCCCCAGCTGTTCACAATTTACATTAATGACCTGGATCAGGGAGTCGGATGCAGCATTTCCAAATTTGCAGACGACACTAAACTAGGAGGGGGGGTGGGCTCAGAGGAGGAGACCAGGAAGCTCCAGAGCGATTTGGACAGATTGGGTGATTGGGCGGATAAATGGCAGATGCACTATAATGTGGACAAGTGCGAAGTTATCCACCTTGGGTGCAGGAACGGGAGGGCAAATTATTATTTAAATGGCAATAAATTGGGAGAGGGGGAAGTACAGAGAGACCTGGGTGTTCTTGTACACCAGTCACTGAAGGCGAGCATGCAGGTGCAACAGGCGGTCAAGAAGGCAAACGGTATGCTGGCCTTCATAGCAAAAGGGTTGGAATACAGGAACAGGGATACCTTGCTGCAGCTGTACAGGGCACTGGTGAGACCACACCTCGAGTACTGTGTACAGTTTTGGTCGCCTCATCTGAGGAAAGATGTTCTTGCCATGGAGGGGGTGCAGCGGCAATTCACCAGGCTGATACCAGGAATGGCGGGATTGACCTATGAGGAGAGACTATGTAGTTTAGGGATGTACACACTGGAGTTTAGAAGATTGAGAGGGGACCTCATAGAAGTGTATAAAATTCTGACAGGTCTAGACAGACTAGATGCAGAAGGAATGTTTCCCTTGGCGGGTGAGAACAGAACTAGAGGACATAATTTAAGGATAAGGGCTAAACCATTTAGGACATAAATGAGGGGGAATTTCTTCACTCAGAGGGTGGTGAACCTGTGGAACTCATTGCCACAGAGGGCAGTGTACGCCAGCTCATTAAATATATTTAAGAGGGAATTAGATATATTTCTACAGGCAAAAGGGGTTAAGGGTTACGGAGAGAAGGCGGGGACGGGATACTGAATTGGAGGATCAGCCATGATCTCATTAAATGGCGGAGCAGGCTCGAAGGGCCGGATGGCCTACTCCTGCTCCTATCTTCTATGTATCTATGTATATAAGACCTTTTTGGCCCTGCATGATCAGAAGCCAGCATTACCTGTCTGGCCATACCGGTCAAGGTGCCACCAACCATTTCTGCGGCCGCTGGAAAAATCTTCTGAAAATGACTGTGGTGGCCTGCCTTCTCGGGATCTGGATTAACAAAGGGGAAGAGGCCAAGCTCTACCATTTGTTGCATGGACACTGTGCAGCATAGAGCTTGCATATGTGCAGGGACAGGTAACAGTCATCTGTTAACTGAAACTTGCTGCACCTTCTTACAGGCATGCTGCAGTGCTGAGCTATGGGTACAATGGCACAGAGGAAAACCCTCCTCGCCAGCATTTCACTCAGCACCACGCCTCTTTGTGACTCTCTCCTTTAATTGTCTCTATCACTTTAAATTTGACTTACACAGACAACTTTCCTCCCCTACCAGGGGGTGCCCTCCCTAGATCCATCTGAGTTAGGAAGAAAGAACTTGCATTTATATAGCGCCATTCACGTCCTCGGGACATCACAAACTGCTTCACAGCCAATCAAGTGCTTTCGAAGTGTAGTTACTGTTGCAAAGTAGGCAAGCACAGCAACCAATTTGCATACACCAAGGTCCAAACAGCAATGAGGTAAATGACCAGATAATCTGTTTTTGGTAGTGTTGTTTGAGGGATAAATGTTGGCCAGGTCACTGGGAGAACTCCCCTTCTTCATATAGTGCCATGGGATCTTGTAAGTCCACCTGAGAGTGCAAACAGAGCCTCAATTTAATGTCAGGAAAAAGTGCTGAGTAGACAATCCTACTTGGTCTTCTCCCAAAGTCATAGATGCCAGTGTCCAACCAATCCAATTCACTCCACATGACATTAAGAAGCAGTTGGGTGCTCTGGATACAGCAAAGGTTATCAGTTCCAAGAACATCCCTCTAGCCAAGCTGTTCCAATGCAGCTGCAAAACTGGCACCTACTTAGCAATGTGCAAAATTGCTTAGCTATGCCCTATCCACAAAAAATGGACAAATCTAATCAGGCCAATTAATGCTCTCAGTTCCTTTCTAATCATCGCAAAGTAATGGAAGGGGTCATCATTAACGTCATCAGTCAACACCTACTCATCAATAATCCACTGACACTCTCACAGCCTTGATCCAGACATAGAAATAAGAATTGAATGCTCGGGGAGAAGTGAGAGTCACTGTCCTCACATCAGCATTCGATTGAGTTTGGCACCAAGGAGCCCTGGCAAAACTGGGATCAATGGGGATGAAGAGCTGAGCTGGCAAAATGTGCACAGGCCTGATCTGGTCTCACTAGCACTGTGCCCGAACCAAATAATTGACTCTTAAATGACATGAAGTGGGTATAAATTCATCTTGGATGGTAGTGTAAAATGGGCAATAGTAAATTGGCAGCCTGTTTTAGACTCCGCCTGATTTTCCTTGCCAATGGAAAAGAAAATCGTGCAGAGTGTAAAATGGACTGCCGTATCCCTCATTTTGCAATAGTGCCCAAGATGATTTTATTTCCTGTGCAGTCTTGCAACAGAGCATAGAAGTTTTCATTTTATGCTAATTCCAAAGCAGTACTACGATTTGAAATAACATAAATAGACAATTACAAAAAAGAGATCATGGAAAATAAATAAGAACAAAAATAGATAGAAAATTATCTAATAGTGATATAAAAAGACAGTCTTTACAATTTGGGTCTAATTCCCTTTAAACAATGGGCCAGATTTTGCTGTCAAAATATTGGTGAGGCTAATGGCGCTCTCCATTATTTATGCGCAAATGGTACAGCAACTTCAGGTGAGGGGCAGATGCGCGGTTAAACTCAAATATTCAAAAGTTGCTGTCCAAGTTGCACCGCTCCGCTGTTAGCTTCACGAAAACGACATCTTGCTGTCTGGTTCACCATCGAAATGCATTGAATGTCGTGAAGTTGCTGTATTGCGCGGTAGATAAAAACTAAACTTGCCACAGAAAGTTAAGTCTTGTCCATTCTAGTCTAAGTACCCCTTTAATGTTGTGATGAATGTTAATTACTGCTGGTCAACCTCTCTGGCACTGAAAATTAGCTATTACAAGTGTGGAGTCTCATTCTTTCAGGTTTTAATTGTTGGTGGCGATTTTAAAAATGTAAAATTTTAAACGTTAATTTTTTTTACTTTTCCTTCTGTCTCTTTTTTGTCTCTCTCTTAATACAATCTTTCTTTCCCTCTCTTTATTTCTCTCTGTGTGCCTGATTTGGCATTGCATTCACCCACTCTAATTTACACTTCCTTCTCCGTCCTTCAGCTGTGTATTTCACAATCCTTCAATCTGATTGGTTAAGGAGATACACAGTTGCTTGCCTTGTTCACTCAGGTCCCAGGTGCCCTGTTGCCCTCACTGCGACATTATCAGCTCACAAGTTCAGCAACTTGCCACGCCAAAGATTTTAAAACCTAAATGTGCCAGGGCAAGTCTAACCAATGGCAGATGCCGTTAGATGCCCTGCTACAGCAAAATCTGGCCCATTATAAATAATTGCAAAATGGGTTTGGAGAAATAAATAAGACTGAATTTTAAAATCAGAATGTTTCCTACATCTATTCCACCATAGAGCTCTGATTGTACCAGGGAGCAAATGAGATCCATCCAGCAATATGATAAGAAAATCATACTTACACTCCATATTTGCTCAGCCGGTATGGAGTATTTGTCAAAATCTGTCCACAAATAGCCAGGTTTACAGCAGCAAGTAGAGTCAATCTGCTCAAAACCACTTCATTTGATTTTGCTTTCAGTCCAGTGGTTTGCTGCACTCACATTGAAATAGATTTGACATTTGAGGAATTCAGCTGTGATGGTGGATGGCACATAATCAAATTGACATCCACTTCTGCCTGTTGACAAGCCACAGAGGTCAAAGGTGAACTCCAGCTCCACATTTATACTGTGCTGATGTGCTGATTCTCGAGCCACATAAAAAAGAAACTCGTGATGAAGAGTTGAATTTTCCTGTCAGGATGACTCTGATGGGATGAAAATCAGACGCATTCAATAATGGATCAGCGATCTGCTCTGCTAGCGGCAAAGTTAAAAATTACCCCCCCCGCCGAAAGTCATAATTTAGCAGAATTAAGAAAGGTTTTCTCTACTCTGAAGTTGAAGTCGTACAGCATTTACCCCGAGAAAAGAACTTATAATGGAAGCAAGGCTTAAGGGGATTGATTTTCACCTAGCTATTGTCCCGTTTTGACCTGTAAATGGACAATTGTAGGTTGAAAATTCCAAGCAAAATGCCAACTTCCAAGTGGCCATGGTCGGCCCGTTCTGATTTCAGATGGATCCTGCTCCTGCTGTTAATAGGCAGGGGCCTCAATAAAATTTAGAAAAGTGGTCAAATAACTCAATTAAGATCCCAAAGCAATTTTCATGCCAATCATGGGACGGAGAGGCTAAGGGATGGTCATTTCCAGTGCTACTTAAAGGGATTCTCACCTGTTCCCATTTAAAATGCTGCAAAGATTTGTGAGATGTTTTGCTTACAGTTTATAGTAGTTTTTGGCAAGTTACTTTCTGATGGATAACTGAATGACTTTGGGCTTTACGCAGATTGCAGGCTTCCCCCATGTTCAGGGCATCATTGACTATACCCTCATCACTCTACAGGCTCCTTCAGACGTGCCCGTTGCTATAATGAATCGCAAGGACAACTTAATCTGCCTGAAGATACTGATAGTCATGTCACCTGATGCTGTATGGTCACCAGCAACTACATCAACACTGCACACAAAGGTTTCAAAATAGTCTATCATTTTACTGGCTTACACAAATGCCTACATACTAATTAACACTCAGGTGTTAGGCCATAGTACCTTCTGAAGTGCTCTCTTACCTCGTCTAGTACTCCTACAGTGCTTCAGTATGTGAGGTGGAAGATTGCTGTGGCTCAGATAAGGGCTCTTGAAATGCTCATGGTCAATAACATTTGGAGCTCAAGACTGAAGGTTCGGCTACAGACTTCAACAATTTCCTGCAGCAGAGCAGGTATTAGTTGAGGGGGTGGCAAGGGTGCAGATGTGTTGCCAACCTGAGAGAGGGCAACAAGTTTCACTCCCATTGCACGACTCCTATGCTATTGGGATGAGGCTCAGCTCTCCCACTGATCTGCGGGAGAGCAGACTGTAGGACATCCATGATCTGATTGAACCCTTTATCCATTTGGTCTCCCACCCTGTCACAGGTGGACGAGATAGTGGAGCCCAGAGCCTGCATAGCCCCAGTATGAGCATCTCTGAGAGATGTTACAACTGGGGCCACAGACTCGTGCATGAAGGGCATGGCTGCAGTGTCCACTGAAAGTGACCATATGCACCGTGGTTGACTACAGAATGCCAATGGCATGCACCAAAACCCTACACAAGTTAGTATTGGACTCCTCAACAATCTCTGACATGTTGCCGTAGCTCTCTGGCAGGCAGTCCAATACAGTCAGCAATTATTCTTTTAAAGGCTAGACTCCTAAAGTTTGCATCTTTGTCCTCTTCAGTAGAGCTAGGGCCTGAGCTTGTCTTCTGGTGAGCCAATTCCCTGGCTTTCCTTTCCACCTGCTCCTGCTCATATGTACTGAGTAAATCAGCTAGTGCAGACTCCTCTAACTGACTATTTATACCACGGGGTTCCGATTTCTGTGTTGGTGTTTGGAAGGGTAAGAGCGAGTGAAGGTGCAACTTT
Organism: Squalus acanthias; assembly: GCA_030390025.1. Lineage (NCBI taxonomy): Eukaryota > Metazoa > Chordata > Chondrichthyes > Squaliformes > Squalidae > Squalus > Squalus acanthias. The sequence goes on from CM059425.1 coordinate 58,719,859, forward strand.
GGGGGATTGCTCCCCATTGTCTGTGAAGGTACAGGGTGGGTGTTGTCCGTAGGATCTGGCAAAGCGTCAGAGAGACAATGTTGAACATGCAATGGCAAGATAAGCAGTAGCAAATGAGTGGCAGATCAATGCAGTGCCAAATTGTTATGCTGTGTATGTTTAAGACTGAGAGAGTTAAGTGGAAAGAGAAAGCGAAGAGAAAATTCCCTACTGCACATGGCTTCCAGCTGGGCCATTTCCAATGCTGTGTGGTCTCACTCTGTCAATGATGTCGATGGCCACCTCCCCCACTGAGGTCAAAGTTTGCAATGTGGCAGAACCTCCACCTGTTCTTGAGGCCTCACTTCGATTGTGTGCCTATTTCTCCTGCAAGTGAGTGGGAGTGGGTTAGTGTATGTCCTGTTGAAGAGCTGTGAATATGTCTGAGGTAACTAAGCATAGAGAGCATGCTGAGAGGAAGAAGCAGCAAGTATGGGGAAGAGGGAGAATCATTGTGAGGGCAGTAGCTGGTGTTGAGTGTGTGAGTGCACGTGTTCCGTTGTGATTGAAGGAGAGGCTTGTGCAGTGTATGGGTTGGGGTTGGAGGATTGTTAGTGCTAGGGCTAATACTGGTGTTGCAGGGCTGTAACGGGAGTAAGAGAGATGTGAAGAGGAGTCTCACGTTGGCAGTCTTGGTAAGGTCATTAAATTTCTTTCTGCACTGCAGCTAGATCCTGGAAGTTATGCTGCTGGCATTGACCTACCCAGCTACTTCCGCCATTGCCTTGCCTAATTTGCCGGGGCAGCTGTTACCCATCTGAAATAAAGAGGACATCCTTCCTGGTCACTTGCACCATGATGATCAAGGCAGTAACTGAAAATCTGAATGCCATGGCCATTGTTATTAACATAAGAACATAAGAAATAAGAGCAGGAGTAGGCCATATGGCCACTCGAGCATGCTCCGCCATTCAATAAAATCATGGCTGATCATCGACATCAACTCCACTGTCCCGCCCGATCTCCATATCCCTTGATTCCCCATGAGTCCAAAAATCTATCAATCTCAGCCTTGAATATATTCAAAGACTCAGCATTCACAGCCCTCTGGGGTAGAGAATTCCAAAGATTCACAACCCTCTGAGTGAAGAAATTCCTCCTCATCTCAGTCTTAAATGGTCTACCCCTTATCCTGAGACTATGCCTCCTAGTGCTAGTCACTCCAGCCAGGGGAAAGAACCTCTCAGCATCTACTCTGTCAATCCCTTTCAGAATCTTGTATGTTTCAATGAGATCACCTCTCATTCTTCTAAACTCCAGAGAGTATAGGCCCATTCTACACAATCTCTCATCATAGGACAACCCTCTCATTCCAGGAATCAATCTAGCGAACCTTCGTTGCACCACCTTCAAGGCAAGTATATCCTTCCTTAGATAAGGAGATCAAAACTATGCACAGTACTCCAGGTGTGGTCTCACGAAGGCCCTGTACAATTGTAGCAAGACTTCCTTACTTTTATACTCCAAACCCCTTGCAATAAAGGCCAACATGCCATTTGCCTTTCGTATTGCTTGCTATACTTGCATGCTAGCTTTCTGTGTTTCTTGCACGAGGACCCCCAAATCTGCTATTCTGCTAGCTGCCTCAGTAACACACTGTCTACTCATCACTACTGAAAATGCCACCTCCCCTTTCAGAGCTGCAGTTTGGCTTTAAGAAGTGGTAGGCCCACCAGATTTCCTGCCCGCCCAAACAGAGAGATGCTCATCAGCAGCATGATTAACGTTGGCAGCTCACTTCGTATTTAAATGTGGTCCGACTACCAAAATGGATCAGGTCTCCCACTGACATCATTGGGCGGGTGAAATTTTCTTCTTCTTAGGCAGTCCCTCGGAACCGAGGATGACTCGCTTCCACATTAAAAATGAGTTCCCGGGTGATTGATGAGTCCGATGCGGGACCTACAGTTTCTGTCACAGGTGGGGCAGACGGTGGTTGAAGGGGCGGGTGGGTGGGGTGCTTGCGTTGACGTGCGCTCTTTGCGCTGCCTGCGCTTGGCTTCCGCTTGCTCCCGGCGAAGAGACTCGAGGTGTTCGGCATCTTCCCGGATGCTTCTCCTCCACTTTGTGCGGTCTTGGGCCAGGGATTCCCAGGTGTCGGTGGGGATGTTGCACTTTTTCAAGGAGGCTTTGAGGACGTCCTTGAAGCGTTTCCTCTGCCCACCTGGGGCTCTCTTGCCATGCAGGAGCTCCAAGTAGAGCACTTGTTTTGGGAGTCTCGTATCGGGCATGCGGACAATGTGACCCGTCCATCGGAGCTGGTCGAGTGTGGTCAAAGCTTCGATGCTGGGGATGTTGGCCTGAGCAAAAACACTGACGTTGGTGCGCCTATCCTGCCAATGGATTTGCAGGATCTTGCGGAGGCAGCATTGGTGGTACCTCTCCAGTGCTTTGAGGTGCCTGCTGTACATGGTCCATGTCTCTGAAGCATACAGCAGGGCGGGTATCACTGCTGCTCTGTCGACCATGAGCTTAGTGCCGGGTTTGAGGTCCTGGTCTTCAAACACTCTCTTCCTCAGGCTGCACTGGCAGTTTGAAGGCGGTGTTGGACTTCGGAAGGTGCGGCACGGGCCAACAGCGAGGTCGGGGGGACCACAATGCGGGTGAAATGTACACCTGCCCACTGCCCATTGATCGGCACCACAAACAGAAGTCACCCCCTAGATCTTTTGCTCCTCTTAATAACTGGTTCATAAATGTTCTTCCCCTCCCATTCCTGCACACAGAAAATTGATGTTTGTTCAAAGATGACATGAAGAAGCATAAAATCTGCGTAATTGCTTGCGTTGCAGGCAGTAAACGGTCCACATTTTGTATTTTAGATTCAGGCTAATGAAGTGAAAAATGGCAGGGAGATCAATAATGAGACGTGAGGTCAAGAAGGAAACGAGTGCAAACAAATAGGGCCCAATAAGGAAGCCTTTTTAATAAAGTCCAATAAGCTGCAGGTAGAGATTCAGCAGAACTGGCAGTTAATTAATTAAATAGAAGGCTCAGGAACTGAAGGGCAATGCATGTGTAATGGAATTCATCTTCTCTGTCATTTTGCTTCACAATATCCTGGGTTTACCACTGAAGCTAATGGCAGGGATTTTAGGAATAAATGTTGGTATTTGTCGATCTAACTTTGTTATATCTGGATGGAAAAGAAAATACAACAACAGAAATTACCATTGTCTTCTAAAAAAAAAATGACTTAAGCCTGTGCATGACAACAAGACAGTTGTTGGTTTATTTCAGAGAGCAGTGAACTTTCAATGCTCTGTGATAGATGCACAGTGGAAAAAAGTCACAGGCTTTAGTTGCCTGCAAAAAGAAGCAGCTATGATTTATTGTCCCACTCCCCCTCCAAAATAATCCTCTAAATGATAAACCATTTAGCAGTTGGCACCTTGATCAAATGGTCCTAAATTGGCTGTTCATCATAGCCCATCATCGGGGAATACCACCAGCCCTTTGCCTCATTACTACAACTCATCATACCTAGAAACTTTATTCTACATTGGGAGAATACAAAGGCACCTCATTAAATCCACTGATCATTGAAGTATTCTTGCATTTTGACATTAAAATCTGAATTAAGCACTGACACAACTAATACTCTGAATAATCAGATACTTTATTCAAAAATGTTGCAAAAGCTACAGGGTAAGCTTAATTGAGATGTAAGACTGCTCAATTCACTGCTTCACCTTTCTGTGTCTGAAACCAACAGTAATAAATAATATCCGGTGACTGAATACCTAATTGCTGCACTTATACTCGTGCCATATGTTTTCCTTTTATCTCAGATAAGAGCACAAGACTCACATTTCCTAGATCTATGCTGGTAATTACTATGTATCAAAACATGGACTAATATGTGCTCAAAATAAATGGCTGGGATTTTGCTCTCAGCGGTGAAGGAATGGCACTCGCCATTCACCTCGCTGACAGCTGCCCACAAACTGCTCGTCGGCTTTGTCAGTGGAGATTTCCTCAAATCCAGTGTCTTTTTCAGTGTGCGTCCTCTACAGGCAATCTATGGCATCTGTGAACAGGGAAAGCAACAGTGAGGCTCTTCAACCAATCAGATTAAAGTATCCTCACTGAGCCACGCAAAGTCCAAACCAGGAAGTATAAATTAGATTTAAATGATGTACAGAAAGCAAAAGAAAGATTGAAAAATACAGATGGGATTAAGGGAGAGAGATAAAAGAGACAGACAGAAAAAGTTAAAAAAAAATGTTCTTTTTATTTTTTTTACATCTCCAACACTAATGTTCTTCTGAGGGAATGAGACTCCACAATTGTAAAATTAATTTTTCAGGGCCAGAGAGGTTGTTCAGCAGTAATTATCACTTATCACGCTGTTATAAAATCACTTAATCCTGAATGCACCAGCCCTAACTTTATCAGCCATGTTTAGCAAGTTCACGCCATTGCAGTCATTCCAATGCCAAGTTTATTGGCGAGGACTGGAATAGCGAATCCTGTGGAAGAGCAGGGTATCTCTGACAACAACTTCCGGATTTCTGCGTTTAACTGCATGTGCATACTCCAGAAGTTGCTATCAGATTCCTCCATTATAAAGGTGAGCACTGATAGCCTCGCCGTTATTCTCATCGCAAATTCTGAGCCACAGTTATTATAGAAAACTCAAAAACAACATAACTAGATTTGCACAAAAGAAAATGTTTTGTAGAAAATCAAAATCCTGATCAGTGTTATAGAATTCATAAAAGATTGATGATTGTTTGAATTCATCTAAATCAAGAGGATAGAATAAATAAATATATCAAACATTATTTGAATTAAAGGCCACACTTGCCATGAACCAAAGATATTGTAAAATTAAATTGACATGATCAAGTATTGCCTGTCTCAAAAAGGGGCTGCTATGAGGAATTTCTACTTGCAAGATTTCCCAGCATTCGACCCAGAATTTCCTGATGTGAACAGTAGCAACTTATGACCATTCAAAAGGCAATGCAAGTCCACTGATAATGTTTACTTGAAAAAATTTCTGGCATGTAAAACCAGATATAATCTGAAAAAATATGCCATTGAGTTATTTTAGCTTCATTTTATGTTTCAGTTTTCTCCCTTCACCTCTCCCCTCATGAAGATGGTTACTCGGGCAGAAACGCATTTCCAGATTATCAGAGAAGACATAAGAAATAGGAGCTGGAGTAGGCCATATGGCCCCTCAAGCCTGCTCCGCCATTCAATAAGATCATGGCTGATCTTCTACCTCAGCTCCACTTTCCTGCTCTATCCCCATATCTCTTGATTTCCTTAGTGTCCAAAAATCTATTGATCTCAGTCTTGAATATACTCAACAACTGAACATCCACAGCTCTCTGGGGTAGAGAATTCCAAAGATCCACAACTTCTGAGTGAAGAAATTTCTTCTCATCTCAGTCTTAAAAGGCCGTCCCCTTATCCTGAGACTATGCCCCCCAGCATCTACCCCATTAAGCCATCTAATTTTACGTTTCAATGAGATCACCTCTTATTCTTCTAAACGCCAGAGAATATAGGCCCATTCTATTCAATCTCTCCTCATAGGACAACTCTCTCATCCTAGGAATCAATCTAGTGAACCTTCATTGCATTCCCTCTAAGCAATATATCCTTCCTTAGGTACAGAGACTAAAACTGTACACAGTACTCCAGGTTTGGTCTCACCAAAGCCCTATAAAATTTCAGCAAGACTTCCTTACACTTATACTCCAACCCCCTTGCAATAAAGGCCAACATACCATTTGCTTTCCTAATTACTTGCTGTACTTGCGTGTTAACTTTCTGTGATTTGTGTACAAGGACACCTAAATCCCTCTGAATACCAACATTTCCTAGTCTCTCACCTTTTAAAAAATATTCTGCTTTTCCATTCTTCCTACGAAAGTGGATCATTTCACATTTCCCCACATTATACTCCACCTGCCACCTTCTTGCCCACTCACTTAACCTATCTGTATCCCTTTGCAGCCTTTTTGTGTCCTCGTTACAGCTTACTTTTTCACCTAGCTTTGTATCGTCAGCAAACTTGGCTATATTACACTCGTCCCCTCATCTAAGTGATTGATATAGATTGTAAATAGCTGAGGCCCAAGCACTGATCCTTGCGGCACCTCACTAGTTACAAACTGCCAACCTGAAAATGACCCGTTTATTAAAGACATCTAACCTCATATCAGAAATGCACTTCTCCAAGGTTTGCCCTTGCAGTAACCAGAGAACATTGCAGAAATTAAAAGAGCAGGCTTAAATTAACAGAAGTGAGTGTAAATTTACAACCAACAGTTATACATTCCTTTCTGGCGCAAAAACACAAAAGAAAAAGCGGCCCAAACATGGCTAACAAAAGAAATTAAGGATAGTATTAGATCCAAAGAGGAGTCATATAAAGTTGCCAGAAAAAGTTGCAAGCCTGAGGATTGGGAGCAGTTTAGAGTTCAGCAAAAAAGGACCAAGAGATTGATTAGGAGGGAAAAAATAGAGTATGAGAGTAAACTTGCAAGGAACATAAAAGCGGACTGTAAAAGCTTCTACAAGTATGTAAAAAGAAAAAGATTAGTGAAGACAAATGTAGGTCCCTTACAGTCAGAAACGGGAGAATTTATAATGGGGAACAAGGAAATGGCTGAGCAATTAAACAAATACTTTGGTTCTGTCTTCACGGAAGAGGATACAAATAGCTTCCCAGAAATGCTAGGGAACCAAGGGTCTAGTGAGAAGGAGGAATTAAAGAAAATTAGTATTAGTAAATAATAGTGCTGGAGAAATTAATGGGACTGAAAGCTGATAAATCCCCAGGGCCTGATAATCTGCATCCCAGAGTACTAAAAGAGGTAGCCATGGAAATAGTGGATGCATTGATTGTCATCTTCCAAAATTCTATAGATTATGGAACAGTTCCTGCAGATTGGAGGGTGGCAAATGTAACCGCACTAATTAAAAAAGGAGGGAGAGACAAAACAGGGAACTACAGACCTGTTAGCCTAACATCAGTAGTAGGGAAAATGCTAGAGTCTATTATAAAGGATGTGATAACAGGACACTTAGAAAATATCAACGGGATTAGACAAAGTCAACATGGATTTATGACAGGGAAATCGTGTTTGACAAACCTACTGGAGTTTTTTGAGGATGTAACTGATAGAATAGATAAGGGAGAATCAGTGGATGTGGTGTATTTGGATTTTCAGAAGGCCTTTGATAAAGTCCCATATAAGAGGTTAGTGTGCAAAATTAAAGCACCTGGGATTGGGGGTAATATACTGGCATGGATTGAAAATTGGTTAACAGACAGAAAACAGAGAGTAGGAATAAATGGGTCTTTTTCGGGGTGGCAGGCAGTGACTAGTGGGGTACCGCAGGGATCAGTGCTTGGGCCCCAGCTATTCACAATATATATCAATGATTTGGATGAGGGAACCAAATGTAATATTTTCAAAAGTGAGAAGTCACACAACACCAGGTTATAGTCCAACAGTTTTATTTGAAATCACAAGCTTTCGGAGCTGCTGCCCCTTCGTCAGGTGAAGTCAGGTGATTTCAAATAAAACTGTTGGACTATAACCTGGTGTTGTGCGACTTCTCACTTTTGTCCACCCCAGTCCAACACCGGCATCTCCGCATCATGGCTAATATTTTCAAGTTTGCTGATGACATCAAACTAGGTGGGATTGTGAGTTGTGAGGAGGATGCAAAGAAGCTTCAAGGTGATTTAGACAAGTTGAGTGTGTGGGCAAATACATGGCAGATGCAGTATAACGTGGATAAATGTGAAGTTATCCACTTCGGTAGGAAAAATAGAAAGGCAGAGTATTATTTAAATGGTGATAGATTGGGAAATGTTGATGTACAAAGGGACCTGGGTGTCCTTGTACACCAGTCATTGAAAGCAAACATGCAGGTGCAGCAAACAGTTAGGAAGGCAAATGGTATGTTGGCCTTCATTGCAAGAGGATTTGAGTACAGGAGCAAGGATGTCTTACTACAGTTATACAGGGCTTTGGTGAGACCACACCTGGAGTATTGTGTGCAGTTTTGGTTTCCTTACCTAAGAAAGGATATACTTGCCATAGAGGGAGTGCAGCGAAGGTTCACCAGACTGATTCCTGGGATGGCAGGACTGTCGTATGAGGAGAGATTGGGTCAACGAGGCCTGTACACCAGATACATCGACAACATCTTCTTTCTTTCGACCCACGGCAAAGGATCACTGAAAGGACTACACGATAACATCAACAGGTTCCATCCCACCATCAAACTCACCATGGACTACTCCTCAGAATCGGTTTCATTCTTGGACACACGAATCTTCATCAAAGACGGACACCTCAGCACTTCACTCTACCGCAAGCCCATGGACAACCTCACGATGCTCCACTTCTCCAGCTTCCACCCTAACCACGTTAAAGAAGCCATCCCCTATGGACAAGCCCTGCGAATACACAGGATCTGCTCAGACAAGGAGGAACGCGATGGACACCTACGGACGCTGAAAGACGCCCTCGTAAGAATGGGATATGACACTCGACTCATCAATCGACAGTTCCGACGGGCCACAGCGAAAAATCGCATCGACCTCCTCAGAAGGCGAACACGGGACACAACCAACAGAGTACCCTACGTCATCCAGTACTTCCCGGAGTGGAGAAACTACGCCATGTTCTTCGCAGCCTTCAACATGTCATCGATGACGACGAACACCTTGCTAAGGCCATCCCCACGCCTCCACTACTCGCCTTCAAGCAGCCGCCTAACCTCAAAAGTACCATCGTTCACAGCAAATTACCCAGCTGTCAGGAGAACAGCGACCATGACGCCACACAACCCTGCCACGGCAACCTCTGCAAGACATGCCAGATCATCAACACAGATACCATCATCACACGTGAGGACACTACCCACCAGGTACATGGTACATACTCATGTGACTCGGCCAACGTTGTCTACCTCATACGTTGCAGGAAAGAATGCACCGCGGCATGGTACATCGGCGAGACCATGCAGACACTGAGACAACGTATGAACGGACCCTGCGCAACAATCGCCAGGCAGGATTGTTACCTCCCAGTCGGGGAACACTTCAGCAGTCAAGGACATTCAGCCTCGGATCTGCGGGTTAGCGTTCTCCAAGGCGGCCTTCGAGACACACGACAACGCAAAATCATCGAGCAGAAACTGATAGCCAAGTTCCGCACCCATGAGGACGGCCTCAACCAGGATCTCGGTTTCATGTCACGCTACAGAACGTGACTCGACATCGTTGTCTGGTTCACGGGTGTGATTTCCAGTTCTTAAAAAAAAGTTAAAAGCTTAACTGCAGACTGCAGCATTTGACACATTGGACCCCCTGTGACCCACCTCATTGACTTAGTTGTACTCTGCTGTGTCTTTGATGTAATGCCTCCCTGACGGATTGTATCTCTGCAGACACATTGTTCTCTGTCTATATATACTTTGTAATCGATTTGTATTCCCTCACTGTACCTGAAGAAGGAGCAGAGCTCCGAAAGCTCATAATTTCAAATAAAACTGTTGGACTATAACCTGGTGTTGTGCGACTTCTCATTTGTATTCACTAGAGTTTAGAAGAATGAGAGGGGATATCATTGAAACGTATAAAATTCTGACAGGGCTGGACAGACTGGATGCAGGGAGGATGTTTCCCCTGGCTGGGGGGGTCTAGAACAAGGGGTCACAGTCTCAGGATAAGGGGTAGGACATTTAGGACCGAGATGAGGAGCAATTTCTTCACTCAGAGGGTGGTGAACCTGTAGAATTCTCTACCACAGAAGGCTGTGGAGGCCAAGTCACTGAATATATTTAAGAAGGAGATAGATAGATTTCGAGACACAAAAGGCATCAAGAAGTATGGGGAGAGAGCAGGAATATGGTATTGAGATAGAGGATCAGCCATGATCGTATTGAATGGTGGAGCAGGCTCGAAGGGCCGAATGGCCTACTCCTGCTCCTATTTTTCTATGTTCTATGTTTCTATTCTGGTTAAATCTTTAAAATTACCCTCATTGAAACAGTTTATCGATCTATCACTAAAAGAAGGGCCTCCATTTATAACGTGAGGAATCCAATACTGTCACAGGTACATCAATTTTAACAATGCAAACATCACACAAGTGAAAACAACTTTGAAGATGAAGGGTACCTCTCTTGCTTAAGCGCCTTGGGACGTTTTACCACATTAAAGGCGCTATATAAATGCAAGTAGTTGTTGCTGCTGAAAAATGCATTTTTTTTGTATATTAGGTGGCATGAAAGATAACAACAACTTGTATTTATATAGCGCCTTTAACGTAGTAAAACGTCCCAAGGCGCTTCACAGGAGTGTTGTAAGACAAAAAATTGACACCGAGCCACATAAGAAATTACAGCTGGAGATAACTATACTAAGGACAGATGTTTCACAGGTTTATTGCTTGTGATTGCTGGAAGCGGAAAAAGAGATGTCCTCTGAAGTTATGGCTTGGGATACTCGTGTACAAACACTTAGCACACTGAAATGCCTGAAATAACTCGCTGCTATTTTTGCTGAGGCATAACTTCATTTATTTTAAATGGGTTTGTTAAAATTCAGGCTTTTTCCCAACATTATAAACTCATATTTACAGCAAAAGATAGCTTCCATACAAAGATCCTGTGAACTGAATCGTGTACTGTTATGCATGAAGTGAATGGGAAAGCATGCAATGACAATTTCTCTTTTACCACAGGATTATATGATGGAGACAACATAGGCTGCCCACACTCTCCTCCTGCACTCCAAAAGGTGGCAAATATCAGACCACTACATTCAGGCTAACACTATTAACCTAATTTATTTACAAGTAAGACAATTACACAGAAACAGAAGAATACAGCAAGAGATAATGGGGTAGATTTTAACTTTTGGGCAGCAGATTGGTGGAGCACACCGGCCGGCCCCTCAGTCCAGCAGCAAAGAAGTCGGAGCCATTTTGAGGTACTGGCCTCATTTAAATAGAATCGGTCAGTGCTCCTCCCCCCCCCTCACCCCCAAACGGCTATCTCAGCTAGAAGCAAGGAAAATCATGAGGGGGGTCGGGGGCGGGGTAATCGCGATCCTGGGGAAGGAAACACGGAGTGGCAGAGGACCAGCGGGACTTCATCCAGAGAGCACACATTCAAACAATTGGTCCCTAGGTTTCAGCTGTAGCTAACTGATGTCGGCTTTAAATCATATTACTCTGTTTATCTAAAATCATATAAAATGATATCAAGCAGACATGCTCCTATTTGAGGTATAACGCAGCTCTACTTGCATCATAGAGGAATTTCACGGAGATGAATTAAACATTCATACAATAGTGTCTCATGGTATAATTTCAGGACCTTGGATAATTGGGACTGGGGTACTAAGTCGAAATTATGCAGGTACAGCAAGCAATTAGGAAGGCAAATGGTATGTTGGCCTTTATTGTAAGGGGGTTAGAGTACTGTAGTAAGGAAGTCTTGCTGCAATTGTACAGGACTTTGGTGAGACCACACCTGGAGTACTGTGCACAGTTTTGGTCTCTGTACCTAAGGAAGGATATACTTGCCTTCGAGGGGGTGCAACAAAGGTTCACTAGATTGATTCCTGGCATGAGAGGGTTGTCCTATAAGAGATTGAGCAGATTGGGTCTATACTCTCTGGAGTTTAGAAGAATAAGGGCAATAAAAATGCTGGCCTTGCCAGCGATGCCCACATCCCATAAACAAATTTAAAAAAAGAATGAGAGGTGATCTCGTTGAAACATACAAGATTCTGAGAGGCTTGTCAGGGTAGTTGATGAGAGCCTGTTTCCTCTGGCTAGAGAGTCTACAACTAAGGGCCATAGTCTCAACATAAGGGGTTGGCCATTTAGGACTGAGATGAGAAAACTTTCTTCACTCAGAGGGTTGTGAATCTTTGGAATTCTCTACCCCAGAGGGCTGTGAATGTTCAGTCATTGAGTATATTCAAGACAGAGATCGATAGCGTTTTGGAATCTAAAAGAATCAAGGGACATGGGGATCGGGCAGGAGAGTGGAGTTGAGGTCGAAGATCAGCCATGGTCTTATTGAATGGCGGAGCAGACTCGAGGGGCTTGCTCCTGCTCCTATTCCTTATGTTTTTTATGTTTGCAAGATTTTGCATCGCCTAATGAATGTTCCAATTGCCCGTGGTAGGTGGAAATTAAAAACCTTTTCTTTCAGTATTCTGACAATATTCAGATTTTAGACTCCAGTGGTTGGTTTTCAACGGCTCCTTCAGGCGCTAAAGAGTTTCCGAGGTGGCCAAGGTAGGGTCTTGAGCTGAAATGCCAGTTTAGCCCGTGCTTAACACAAGACGTCATCTTGGTAAAGTAGTTGAAGCTTGCGCTAGGAACAGCCGCCCAGAGGATCATTAAGGGGATGATTGCCACTTAAATTGCCTGCTAGAGCTCATTAATGAGGCTGCACGACATTTTGGTGGATAGCGCTTGACCTACGCCCTCTCCTAACAGCAACCAGCTGATTGGGAGTAAACAAGTCGTTGTTGAGGATTTCGAGCTCTACTTAAAGGCATATCACCTTTTACTGTTCATTTGGCATGGGCTCGACGGACCGAATGGCCTCCTTCTGTGCTGTAACCATTCTATAATTCTATGCTGCTGGAGATTTGAAGAGGATTTTGAAACACATCGGGAGACTTTCTGGGACAGTTTGTCAAGACTTCACCGACACTCTATCAACATTTATTCCGGAAATCCTCTGAGGACTTCACCTAAAAAGTGTAAGTGGTGCACTAATGCTACCTTATTGGACACTTTATAGGAGTCTCCAGGAGAGAGGGAGTGCGTGGTCATGGGCATTTTGCTAGGGGTCCCCACTTGGTCTGCAGGAGGAATGGGAGGAGGAGATGAGGCCAGGCAGAGCAGCACCAGCTGCTGCACGACAGGGGGACAGAAGGGCGAGGGCGAGGTGGACTCTCTCCCCCTGCGGGTACAGGACATCCCTCCTCCTCTGGACCTCCTCCATCAGGACCTCCAGTGCCGTATCCGAGAACCTGTGCACCCTCTCATTCGGTCCCTAAGCCATCCTGAAACCTGCTACTGTGTGTCAGCCAGCGCATTCCACACCTTCAGTGGAAGTGGGTGAATGGAGCCCACATATACTGCTCCACCAAAATTGCTTCTCATCAGCGCTTGTGTGTTAAACCTGCAGGTGTCTGTTTTAGCACATCCATCAAATTATGGTAATCAGTAATTAAGACCAAAATTGGGTGCTAAAAGCAGACTTTCAACCAGAGGTGCCTTATTAACACAGCCTCCATTTAACACCTGTCTTCATCTTTTCACCAAAATAACCCCCTAGGTGCCCTGGTCAACATTTATCTCTCAACCTAAACCTAAAACAGATGATCTGGTCATTTATTTCATTGCTGTTTGTGGGACCTTTCTGTGCGCAAATTGGCTGCCTCGTTTTCTACATTACAACATCGTAAAGCTCTTTGGGAGATCCTGAGATCGTGAAAAGGTGCTATATAAATGCAAGTCTTTATTTTCTTTCTTTAATGAAGGAAATGTGCAGGAAATAGTTAAGTACGAATTTGAAAGGATTAGTCAGATTCCACTGGAATAACAAGAACCATCAATAAAATAGCACAATCTGTGGCCTAGCCATCAGACATTAATAATGCAGTTGAAATCTTTGATAATAGATGAGACTGTGAACATGAATACAGTAGTATCCAAGGAATTACAAACATTTCAGGTCACAAAAGCTATTCACCTCTCCCAAGCCCTTGGATTCATAGCAAATGGAAAATATTATAAAACACCGATGAGTCACAGCGAATTGAAGACCCATGAAACTTCAACTACTACTACAGATGACATGAATTAATATGAGATAAGAGATGAAAAATAAACAGGTTCAAACATAGTAATCTAAATTTTCTGATTGTTTTTATCTGAAAAGCAGGCAGAAAATGGTCAAAATGGATTGGAAATTGGGGTGGAGAACAGTCCCACATAATTTTCTGGCCACATCTTTTGGTGCCAACAGTTAACAGATTCAATATGTAAATGTGCATTAAATGATGTATTAACATCCTTCATGCAATTTCCTGATATTTCTGCCTGGTTATGACCAATTCATCTACCCTAAGAATCCAGGGTTACTAAGGCCTGAGCTGCTGATGACATGATTTAAAGAGCCCTGCCGAAAGACTACAAGGAGAATTTCCACCTATTTTGTGACATGGTCATTAATGGCAACACCATGAGAATCACCTTGTACTTAGATTTTGTGGAAGAACAGGAGGAGGACTAACAGAGGAATGCAAGGCAAGTTTGGACACGACAACGACACACCCAGCCCAGTTGACCCTGAAAAGTCCTCCTCACTAACATCTGGGGACTTGTGCCAAAATTGGGAGAGCTGTCCCACAGATGAGCGAAGCAACAGCCTGATTTAGTCCTACTCACAGAATCATACCTTTCAGCCAATGTCCCAGACTCCTCCATCACCATCCCATGGTATGTCCTGTCCCGCCAGCAGGACAGACCCACCAGGGGTGGCGGCACAGTGGTATACAGTCGGGAAGGAGTGGCCTTGGGAGTCCTCAACATTGACTCCAGACCCCATGAAGTCTCATAGCTTCAGGTCAAGCATGGGCAAGGAAACCTCCTGCTGATTACCACGTACCGCCCTCCCTCAGCTGATGAATCAGTACTGCTCCATGTTGAACACAACTTGGAATAAGCACTGAGGGTAGCAAGGGCACAGAATGTACTCTGGGTGGGGGACTTCAATGTCCATCACCAAGAGTGGCTCAGTAGCACCAAGAGCTGGCCGAGTCCTGAAGGACATAGCTGCCAGACTAGTTTTGCGGCAGGTGGTGAGAGAACCAATACGAGAGAAAAACCTACTTGACCTCGTCCTCACCAATCTACCTGTTGCATATGCATCTGTCCATGACAGTATTGGTAGCAGTGACCATGAAATCCCATCTTCACATTGAGGACACCCTCCATCGTGTTGTGTGGCACTACCACCTTGCTAAATGGGATAAATTCAGAACAGATCGAGCAGCTCAAAACTGGGCATCCACGAGGCGCTGTGGGCCATCAGCAGCAGCAGAATTGTATTCCACCACAATCTGGAAGCTCATGGCCCGGCATATCCCTCACTCTACCATTACCATCAAGCCAGAGGACCAACACTGGTTCAATGAGGAGTGTAGAAGAGCATGCCAGATCAGCACCAGGCATACCTAGAAATGAGGTGCCAACCTGGGGAAGCTGCAACACAGGACTACATACATGCTAAACAGCGGAGGCCGCATGCTATAGACAGAGCTAAGTGATCCCACAACCAGCGTATCAGATCAAAGCTCTGCAGTCCTGCCACGTCCTGAATGGTGGTGGACAATTAAACAACTAACGGGAGGAGGAGGCTCTATGAACATCCCTATCCTCAATGATGGCAGAGCCCAGCATGCGAGTGCAAAAGACAAGGCTGAAGCGTTTGCAACTACCTTCAGCCAGAAGTGCCGAGTGGATGATCCATATCGGCCTCCTCCTGAGGTCCCCACCATCACAGAAGCCAGTCTTCAGCCAATTCGATTCACTCCACATGATATCAAGAAACGGCTGAGCGCACTGGATACAGCAAAGACTATGGGCCCTGACAACATCCCGGCTGTCGTGCTGAAGACTTGCGCTCCAGAACTAGCCACGCTTCTAGCCAAGCTACAACACTGGCATCTGCCCGACAATGTGGAAAACTGCCCAGGTATGTCCTGTCCACAAAAAGCAGGACAAAACCAATCTGGTCAATTACCGCCCCATCAGTCTAAGAACAGAAGAACAGAAGAAATAGGAGCAGGAGTAGACCATTCGCCCCTTCGAGCCTGCTCTGCCATTCAATAAGTTCATGGCTGATCTTCTACCTCAACTCCACTTTCCTGCACTATCCCCATATCCCTTGATTCCCTTAATATCCAAAAATCTATCGATCGCTGCCTTGAATATGCTCAACGACTGAGCCTCCACAGTCCTCTGGGGTAGAGAATTCCAAAGATTCACCACCGTCTGAGTGAAGAAATTGCTCCTTATCTCAGTCCTAAATGGCCGACCCCTTATTCTGAGACTGTGACCCCTGGTTCTAGACTCCCCGCCAGGGGAAACATCCTCCCTGCATCTACCCTGTCAAGTCCTGTAAGAATTTTGTATGTTTCAATGAAATCACCTCTCATTCTTCTAAACTCTAGAGAATACAGGCCTAGTTTACTCAATCTCTCCTCATAGGACAATCCCCCTATCCCAGGAACCAGTCTGGTGAACCTTCGTTGCACTCCCTCTATGGCAAATATATCCTTCCTTAGGTAAGGAGACCAAAACAGTACACAATACTCCAGGTGTGGTCTCACCAAGGCCCTATATAACTGCAGTAAGACGTCTTTACTCTTATACTCAAATCCTTTTGTAATAAAGGCCAACATACCATTTGTTTTCCTAATTGCTTGCTGTAACTGCATATTAACTTTAGCGATTTATGTACAAGAACACCCAGGTCCCTCTGAACACCAACATTTCCCAATCTCTCATCTTAAAAAATACTCTGCTTTTCTATTTTTCCTACCAAAGTAAATAACTTCACATTTCTTCACATTATATTCCATTTGCCATGTTCTTGCCCACTCGCTTAACCTGTCTATATCCCCTTGCAGCCTCTTTGCATCCTCCTCACAACTTACATTCCCACCTAGCTTTGTATCATCCGCAATCTTGGATATATTACATTTGGTCCCCTCATCGAAATCATTGATGTAGATTGTAATTAGCTGAGGTCCAAGCACTGATCCAGTGGTACCCCACTAGTTACAGCCTGCCAACCCGAAAATGACCTGTTTATTCCTGCTCTCTGTTTTCTGTCCATTAACCAATCTTCAATCCATGCTAGTACATTACCCCCAATCCCATGAGCCCTAATTTTGTTTAATAACCTCTTGTGTGGCATCTTATCGAATGCCTTCTGAAAATCCAAATACACCACATCCCCTTATCTATCCTGTTAGTTACAACCTCAAAAAACTCTAACAGATTTGTCAAGCACGATTTCCCTTTCATAAATCCGTGTTGACTCTGCCCAATCCTATTATTACTTTCTAAGTGCCCTGTTACCAAGTCCTTAATAATAGATTCTAGCATTTTCCCTATTACTAATGTCAGGCTAACTGGTCCATAGTTCCCCGTTTTCTCTCTCCCTCCTTTCTTAAATAGTGGGGTTACATTTGCTATCTTCCAATCCACAGGAACCGTTTTAGAATCTATGGAATTTTGGAAGATGACAACCAATGCATCCATTATCTCTATAGCCACCTCTTTTAAAACCCTAGGATGTAGGCCATCAGGTCCAGGGGATTTATCAGCTTTCAATCCCGTTAGGTTCTCCAGTACTATTTCCTTACTAATACTAATTTCTTTCAGTTCTACTTTCAATCAGCAAAGTAATGGAAGGTGTCGTTAACAGTGCTATCAAGCGGCACTTACCAATAACCTGCTCACCGATGCTCAGTTTGGGTTCCACCAGGACCACTCAGCTCCAGAACTCATTACAGCCTTAGTCCAAAAGGTGAGGTGAGAGTGACTTCCCTTGAAATCAAGGCAGCATTTGACCAAGTGTGGCATCATGGATTCCTAGTAAAATTAAAGTCAATGGGAATCAGGGAAACCTCTCTACTGGCTGGAGTCATACCTAGCACAAAGGAAGATGGTTGTAGTTGTTGAAGGTCAATCAGCTCAGCCCCAGGACATCATTGCAGGAGTTCCTCAAGGCAGTGTCCTAGGCCCAACCATCTTCAGCTGCTTCATCAATGATCTTCCCTCCATCATACGTCAGAACTGGGGATGTTCGCTGATGATTGCACAGTGTTCAGTTCCATTCTCAACTCCTCAGATAATGAAGCAGTCTATGCCCGAAAGCAGCAGGATGTGGATGACATTCAGGCTTGGGCTGATAAGTGGCACACAAATGCCAGGCAATAACTATCTCCAACAAGCGAGAGTCTAACCACCACCCCTTGACATTCAATGGCATTACCATCGCTGAATCCCCCATCATCAACATCCTGAGGGGTCACCATTTACCAGAAGCTTAACTGGACCAGCCACATAAATACTGTGACTATAAGAGCAGGTCAGAGGCTGGGAATTCTGCGGTGAGTGTCTCACCTCTAGACTCCCAAAAGGCTTTCCACATCTGCAAGGCACAAGTCAGGTGTGTGATGCAATACTCTCCACTTGCCTGGATGAGTGCAGCTCCAACAACACTCAAGAAGCTCGACACCATCCAGGACAAACCAGCTCGCTTGATTGGCACCCCATCCACCACCTTAAGCATTCATTTCCTGCATCACCGGCGCACCGTGGCTGCAGTGTATACCATCTACAAGATGCACTGCAGCAACTCGCCAAGGCTTCTTCAGCAGCACCTCACAAACCCACGACCTCTACCACCTAGAAAGACAAGGGCAGCAAGTGCATGGGAGCACCATCACCAGCAAGTTCCCCTCCAAGTTACACACCCTCCTGACTAGGAAATATATCACCATTCCTTCATCGTCGCTGGGTCAAAATCCTGAAACTCCCTTCCTAACAGCAGGGTGTACCTTCAACACACGGACTGCAGCGGTTCAAGAAGGCAGGGTAATGAGCACAGTGGATAAGGGTCAGCCAATGGATGTGGTGTATTTGGATTTCCAGAAGGCATTCAATAAGCTGCCACATAAAAGGCTACTGCATAAGATAAGAGCTCACGGAGTTGGGGGTAATATATTAGCATGGATAGAGAATTGGCTAACTAACAGAAAGCAGAGAGTCGGGATAAATGGGTCATTTTCCGGTTGGCAAATGGTAAGTAGTGGGGTGCCACAGGGATCGGTGTTGGGGCCTCAACTATTTACAATCTACATTAATGACTTGGATGAAGAGACCGAGTGTAATGTAGCCAAGTTTGCGGATGATACAAAGATGGGTGGGAAAGCAAGTTGTGCAGAGGACTCAAAGAATCTGCAAAGGGATATAGACAGCCTAAGTGAGTGGGCAAACATTTGGCAGATGGAGTATAATGTGGGAAAGTGCGAGGTTATCCATTTTGGCAGGAAAAATAAAAAAGCAAATTATTATTTAAATGGAGATTACAAAATGCTACAGTTCAGAGGGATCTGGGGGTCCTTGTACATGAAACACAAAACGTTAGCATGCAGGTACAGCAAGTAATCAAAAAGGCCAATGGAATGTTGGCCTTTATTGCAAGGGGGTTGGAGTATAAAAGCAGGGAAGTCCTGCTACAACTGTACAGGGTATTGGTGAGACCACACTTTGAGTACTGCATACAGCTTTGGTCTCCTTATTTAAGGAAGGATATACTTGCATTGGAGGCAGTTCAGAGATGATTCACTCGGTTGATTCCTGAGATGAGGGGGTTGACTTATGAAGAAAGGTTGAGCAGATTGGACCTATACTCATTGGAATTTAGAAGAATGAGAGGTGATCTTATTGAAACATATAAGATACTGAGGGGGCTCGTCAAGGTAGATGCAGAGAGGATGTTTCCCCTCGTGGGAAAATCTAGAACTCGGGGGCACAGTCTCAGAATAAAGGGTCGCCCTTTTAGAACTGAGATGAGGAGGAATTTCTTCTCTCAGAGGGTCATAAATCTGTGGAATTCTCTGCCCCAGAGAGCCGTGGAGGCTAGGTCATTCAATACATTTAAGGTGGAGATAGACAAATTTTTGCAAGATAAGGGAGTGAAGGGTTATGGGGAGCCCAAGATCAGCCATGATCTTACTGAATGGCGGAGCAGGCTCGAGGGGCCAAGTGGCCTATTCCTGCTCCTATTTCTTATGTTCTTCTGTAAGGCAGCTCACCACCACCTTCTCAAGGGCAATTAGGGATGGGCAATAAATGATGGCCTTGCCAGCGACACCCACATCCCAGGAATGAATAAATTAAAAAAAAGGTTACACAGCACTGTTAGTGGCAGTGAATGCCACAGCAGCACATCACTTCTTTGCTTCTGGACCATTCCAAGATGTTTCTGGCAATATCAACCACAGTAGTCAATGTGTAATACATAGATGTATAAAGCAAGTAATTGGTGCCTTGTATTTTAAGTAGGTGTACCAGGTAGAATAGTTATTGTAAGCTTTTAAAATATATACCCACATATTAGTACTCATTCTGCAATGGCTATACAAAGTCAGGCCTGGAGTATGAGAGACATTGTCTCATTAACCATTCATGAGAAGAGCTAAGAAATACAGTAGCTGTATTGTAAATCAGTCAAGAATACAGAGGGGCGGCAATGGTATGAATTGGCTGGGGTGATGGATGTACTGGGAACAGATTAATTAAGGAAAGCCAACACGAATTTGTTAAAGGCAATTCATGCTTAACCAACTTGATCGAGTTTTTTGATGAGGTAACAGAGAGGGTTGATGAGGGCAATGCAGTTGACGTGGTGTACATGGATTTCCAAAAGGCGTTCGACAAACTGACACATAATAGGCTTGCCAGCAAAGTTGAAACCCATGGAATAAAAGGGAAAGTGGCAGCATGGATACAAAATTGGCTACTTTTTTAAATTATTTATGGGATGTGGGCGTCGCTGGCAAGGCCATCATTTATTGCCCATTCCTAATTGCCCTTGAGAAGGTGGTGGTGAGCCGCCTTCTTGAACCGCTGCAGTCTGTGTGGTGAAGGTACTCCCACAGTGCTGTTTGGGAGGGAGTTCCAGGATTTTGACCCAGCGACGATGAAGGATCGGCGATATACTTCTAAGTCAGGATGGTTTGTGACTTGGAGGGGAACTTGGAGGTGGTGGTGTTTCAATGCGCCTGCTGCCCTTGTCCTTCTAGGTGGAAGAGGTCGTGTGTTTGGGAGATGCTGCCGAAGAAGCCTTGGCAAGTTGCTGCTGTGGATCTTGTAGATGGTACAAACTGCAGCCACAGTTTCTCGATGGTGGAGGGAGTGAATGTTTAAGGTGGTAGATGGGGTGCTTATCAAGCGGGCTGCTTTGTCCTGAATGGTGTCGAGCTTCTTGAGTGTTGTTGCAGCTGCACTCATCCAGGCAAGTGGAGAATATTCCATCACACGCCTTACTTGTGCCTTGTAGATTGTAGAAAGGCTTTGGGGAGTCAGGAGGTGAGACACTCGCCGCATAATACCTAGCCTCTGACCTGCTCTTGTTGCCACAGTATTTATGTGGCTGGGCCAGTTAAGTTTCTGGTCAATGGTGACCCCCCAGGATGTTAATGGTGGGGGATTTGACGATGGTAATGCCATTGAATGTCAAGGGGCTGTGGTTAGACTCTCGCTTGTTGGAGATAGTCATTGCCTGGCACTTCTGTGGCGCGAATGTTACCTGCCATTTATCAGCCCAAGCCTGAACGTCGTCCAGGTCTTGTTGCATGCGGGCATAGACTGCTTCATTATCTGAGGAGTTGTGAATGGCACTGAACACTGTGCAGTCAGCAGCAAACATCCCCATTTCTGAGCTTATGTTGGAGGGAAGTTCATTGATGAAGCAGCTGAAGATGGTTGGGCCTAGGACACTGCCCTGAGGAACTCCTGCAGCGATGTCCTGGAGCTGTGATGATTGACCTTCAATCACCACAACCCTCTTCCTTTGTGCTAGGTATGACTCCAGCCAGTGGAGCGTTTTCCCCCCGATTCCCATTGACTTCAGTTTTACTGGGGCTCCTTCATGCCACACTCGGTCAAATGCTGCCTTGATGTCAAGGGCAGTCACTCTCACCTCACCTCTGGAATTCAGCTCCTTTGTCCATGTTTGGACCAAGGATGTAATGAGGTTGGGAGCAGAGTGGTCTTGGCGGAACCCAAACTGGGCATCAGTCAGCAGGTTATAGGTGAGTAAGTGCCACTTGATAGAGTGTCGATGACACTTTCCATCACTTTGCTGATGATTGAGAGTAGACTGATGGGGCGGTAATTGGCTGGATTGGATTTGTCCTGCTTTTTGTAGACAGGACATACCTGGGCAGTTTTTCACATTGTCGGATAGATGCCAGTGTTGTAGCTGTACTGGAACAGCTTGGCTAGAGGCGAGGCTAGTTCTGGAGCACAAGTCTTCAGCACGACAGCCGAGATGTTGTCGGGGCCCATAGCCTTTGCTGTATCCAGTGCGCTCAGCCGTATCTTGATATCACGTGGGGTGAATTGAATTGGCTGAAGACTGGCTTCTGTGATGGTGGGAACCTCAGGAGGAGGCCGATATGAATCATCCACTTGGCACTTCTGGCTGAAGATGGTTTGAAACGCTTCAGCCTTCAGTGACAGGAAACAGAGAGTAGTGGTGAGTGGTTGTTTTTCAGACTGGAGGAAGTTACACAGTGGTGTTCCCCAGGGGTCGGTTCTAGGATCACTGATTTTCTTGATATATATTAATGACTTGGATGTGGGTGTACAGGGCACAATTTCAAAATTTGCAGATGACACAAAACTTGGAAGCATAGTGAACAGTGAGGAGGATAGCGATAGACTTCAAGAGGACATAGACAGGCTGGTTGTAAGGGTTGCGTGTCTCAGACGGTGCTGGTGCGAGGTTAGGCCTTCGTTGCCTAATACTATTGCTTGCTCTGGTCTCCGGCCAGCCTTTTTGCAATAAGCACCTGTGAGTGGTTCGACCCACTCGCCCTTACGGTTCTAACACTGGACTTAGGTGCAGGGAGCAGTAATGCAGAGAAAACTCAAATAGACCCGGTTGAATAGTACGAAATGGAAATCTTTATTGCATGGCGTCTAAAATCATGAAATACATGTCATAGGCGCAAATCAACAATAGTACAAGTATACATACATTCATAAAGCTTGGTCTGTGGAAATGAAGAACGCACGGCACATCGTAAAAAGGGGAACACATTATACTTTAACCTTACTAAAACCACCCTCCCTTAACAATACCTATACTACGTCTAGATTTGTAGGATCGTAAAACATGCTCACCACTCGTGTTACTTCGGAGAATTTTAAAGTGAGGCACTCTGCTCGTTTCACTGCTGCGCCTGACTGTCACGTGTTTGGAAGGGTCTCTGTACCCCACTTGTTTATTTTCGCTGCTGCGACAAGCAGGCCAGACTCCCTGTTGTCATGAAGAACTCGACGGACCTCGGACACAGTTCAAAGAAGAGTCTTCCTGTGCTCGATACCGGTTGTCGGTAGACTTGAATGAAAAGTTCTTTATTTATATTTTCGGGCGCGGTCGGGGTTTACTGACCGTGGCGGCACGTGGATTCTTCTCCTTTTCTTCTCGTCTCGTCTCGTCTCTTCGGGCCTCCGGGTCCAGACACCGTTTACCGACACTCGGGATGGTGCACCCTGTTACTTGCCCTTGTCGGGGCGGCTCATTCCGATTGAGCTCCACCCAACATTCGAATAACCGACCAGTGCGGCTAAGAGTCAAGAGTCAACAAAGTCCAGAGAAACACAGAAGGCTGCTCGTCCAGCAGAGCGATACTCGAGGATCAGAATAAGAGAAATAAGAGACCGATGGACATTTGTTCACTATAGTTATAGTGCTGTGTTCCCTTATCTCCCGCTCAAATCTTAATGTTTGTCCTTTGTGTAATATTGGCGCTCAAAACTCCCAGCATGGGGCGATTCTTCTCTTTAACAGGTTTCGGTAGCACCTGAAACTGGCCAACTACCCGTTAATGTTTTCCCCATTGTTGACCCAGCCAGGATTGTATGAATCGTCTACCTGACTGGTTTTGGGGGCCCCCGAATACTTGCTTAATCACCCGTCGATGTCTCTCTCATTGTAGAGCCGTGGGGGTATTTGTGTATTGATGTGTCTGGATGGGCCTTCGATTGCCCAGTACAATGGTCCTTACTTGTGCATGGAAAATGATTCCAGCACTTATATCTTTGCTATTGTTCCAAATGCAAATGGGTTGCATCCTGTCTTTATCAGTGTTTACCAAGTATGATCCAATTTTATACTGAAATGTATATTCGACGCCATCTTGTCTGCCCACTGTATTTCTGGAAGCTTCTGCCACGATGCGCGGCGGCCATTTTACAGGCTTCTGTGTCCTTTATTATCAGGACAGCATTTCATTTAATAAAACTGATCAAACGAATTTGCTTCTCTTGTGTTATTTTGAATCGCGATAATTGCGAAACTTTACATGGTGGAATGGGCGGACACATGTGTAGAATTCGCAATTATCGCGATTTCATTTTTATAAGGAGAAAACACAAAGTTTCGTTCAAAACAGCTTTTATTTCAGCGGAATGCTGTCAGGTTTAAATTGGACACAAGCAGCCTGTAAAATGGCCGCCGCACCTCGTGACAGAACATTCTAGACTTTTCAGCAGGCAGACAAGATGGCGTTCCAATAAACATTTTTTTGCAGGATCGATAACGATTCAGCACAGTGAAGACAATACACAGGACATTATGGGTTTACAGTATAAACATCGATACTGGAATCGGTCTCCCAGGTACAAAGGAAAGCCATCAAGGGCCCATCCAAAGGACATTAATATGTAAACTCCCAACGGCTCTACGATGAGAGAGCCGTTAGCAGGTAGTTATACAGGACACTTGGAAGCCCCAAACCCCTCCAGGGGGAACACCGACCGATCTAACAATGGGAGAAATATTAACAGGTACTCAAACATTCAGGAGTAGCCCCGAAACCCATTAAGGACAGAGATCACCCATACAGGACATTTTGGGCGCCAAACCTTAAACAAAAGAATGGACATTGTAGTTGGGCGGGAAACGGAAGAACTGTGCACTATAATTGCAGGCCCCAAACCGTCCATTCGCTCTCTTGATTCTTGCTCTGGCCTCTTGATTCTTGCTCTTGCCTCGTGTTCTTGACTCTTGCCGCTTGTTGCTGTTATCATCGTGGCTGCTCCTGTGTAAAAGACTGTTGCAAAGACCTATGTTGGTAGCTGGCAGCGGAACCGAAGGCCCGGGATGAGATGAGATGAGATGAGATGAGAGGAGAAGAGAAGAAGACCTTATCCATCGCCACGGTCAGTAGATCCCGACCGCGCCTGTAGGTCGATCAGCCAAGTCTTCTTGACAGGAAGTTTTCTTCTTTAACAAGACATATTGCATCAATGATAACTGGACTGTGCAAACACATCGTATCAGCGATATTGACAACGGTGCTCCACCATACCCTGTATCCAACCAACAGAGGTCTTCACTACAGCGGACGGTCCAGCCGACTGACCGAGCAGCAGAAGCAGTAAACAAGTGGGACCAGGAGATCTCCTGACCAACACGTGGGTGCTGCGGTGAAAAACATCCGATCAGCTATTCGGGATTTCTCCGAGTTATTACGAGTGGTGAGCATGAGTCTCGGGATCCTACGAAGCTAGTTTAGGATAGACATTGATAGGGGAGGGTTTTAAAGATTAAGGATATTTGTAATGTGTGCCCTATTTACGTTGTGCTGGTCGTTCCTCGTTTCCCTAAGAGTGATTATAACTGTTTGTAAGATTGTACTGTCATTAATCTGTGCATATGACATGTATTTCATAATTTTAAGTATCATGCAATAAAGATTTTCCATTTCGTACCGTTCAAACCAAGTCTACATGAGTTTTATCTCCATTACTGCTCTCGCATCTAAGTCCAGTGTCTAGAACCGTAAGGGAGAGTGATTCGAACCACTCACAGGGGTGTCTAGTGTTCCCAGACTGGCTGGAGACCAGGCCTAGACCCGCACTGACATACAGGCTGCACAGAGCCGCGTGAACCTCACAGGCTACGAGACACGCAGGGTCAGGAGAGTATCCCTTACACATGGCAGATGAAATTTAACGCAGAAAAATGCGAATTGATACATTTTGGTAGAAAGAATGAGGAGAGGAAATATAAACTAAAGGATACAATCCTAAAGTGGGTGTATGAACAGAGAGACCTAGGTGTATATGTGCACAAATCGTTGAAGTTAGCAGGGCAGGTTGGGAAAGCAGTTAAAAAAGCTTACGGAATCCTGGGCTTCATGAATAGAGGTATAGAGTACAAAAGTGTAGAAATTATGATGAACCTTTATAAAACACTGGTTCGTCCTCAACTGGAGTATAGTGTCCAATTCTGGGCACCGCACTTTAGAGAGGGTGCAGAAAAGATTTACGAGAATGATGCCAGGGATGAGGGACTTCAGTTACGTGGATAGACTGGAGAAGCTGGGGTTGTTCTCCTTAAAGCAAAGAAGATTGAGAGGAGATTTGATAGAGGTGTTCAAAATCATGAGGGGTCTAGGCAGAGTAGATAGAAACTGTTCCCATTGGCAGAAGGGTCGAGAACCAGAGGACACAGATTTAAGGTGATTGGCAAAAGAACCAAAGGCGACCTGAAGAAAAGCTTTTTTATGCAGCGAGTGGTTAGGATCTGGAATGCACTGCCTGAAAGGGTGGTGGAAGCAGACTCAATCACGGCTTTCAAAAGGGAGTTGGATAAGTACCTGAAAGAAAAAAAATTGCCGGGCTACGGGGAAAGGGCGGGGGAGTGGGGTTAGCTGAGGTGCTCTTGCAGAGAGCCGGCACGGGCTCAGCTGGCCGAATGGCCTTCTTCCATGCTGTAACCATTCTATGATTCTATTAGATAAGACTTCAAATGATCACTCATGTGTGGAATGTCCAGAGTGTAATAAAAAACCTAAGACATCAAAGGCATGCACAACAAATGGTAGCAGCTAATCATAACACTAAAGGAGGTTACGTGTTAACAGCATACACACAGAATGTGATGACATATGGCACTCACATTTGTCCTACGTAATTAAACCTATAAAAGTTATAACACACTGGAACTCCTTGAGGATTTTTGAGTTAGTCTTGCTGAGGCTAGCGTAAGCAATCAAGACGGCACGCTTGCAACCTCCTGAAGGAATCCCTGGTATTTGAGTTAGAATTGGCACCTATATCTCATTAGCACTGCATCTAAGGGGTTGTGTTACATTATCTCATTGACTTGATTTAATAAAGAGTATTAATCAGAAAATGTCAGTGTTTCCTAGTCCTCAAACATATATGAGAGGTAAAGGATGTATGACAATATCCTGTATAAACCCACCAAGTTTGCTCAGACAAGGGGGATGAATTTCCTCGAGGATTTTCCCATAATAACTTTGGTGGAAGTTTGGCGAAAACCCTGTTTACATGCAAGCGGGAGAAGCTCTGAGGAAATTCCTGACAAAGTAATTTTATCTTCTTCCCAAATGGGCAACAGAATGAAGGAACTACATGATTTTACAATTCCAAAGAATTCCAGGAATTCCAAAGGTCTAGGGGATTATAGATTGCACTATGTGACACTGCATACTCCATTGTACAATGTCACTGTCTATATAAATCACCAACGATTCGACTGCTTGAATGTTCAGCTCATTTGCAGCCATCATTGCAAGATTATGCAAGTCAATACTCCCTTCCCAGGAGCTGTGCTGATGCCTTCATTTTAGAGCGGTTTATCCTCCCACTAATATAAAGGCAAGTGCAATATGAAGGCTATCCTCTGCAACCAAGATTCATCAGCATATGGGGCATCCCAAGGACACTAGCTGAAAGCAGGTATAATACGGATGCATGCTTCCACTGGGGTTATTATAGAGCACATCACTCATATGCTGAGGCAGCAGTTCAAATGCGTTGTCTAGTCTAGGGATGTCTTCCTGTACAGGCTAGCTAAAGTGTCAAGGATCATGGCAATCTGCTACATGCTGCACAACTTTACCCTGCAAAGAGACATTAACATGGAGGCCCTGGAAGACGAAAGTAACCATGCAAGGAGAGAAGGAGCAGCATAAAGAGACTGAGGAACAGAATCCATTGCTGGCTGCAAGAGCCAATTGGCAGGATCTTACATAAGAGGCTTTCTCCTATCATGAAAAGCTGCTCATTTCATTAACTATCCTAGTGATTAACCTTCATCAACTTTCATTAACCTTCGCTTAATGCTCCCAATGAACTCCTGCAAGTTTCCAAACCTTATTTACTGTCTAACTGCAGTGAACCAACTTTTTCTTATTATTACCCTACACGTGATGTGGATGAATGCTCTACTGTTCTCAGATATATCTCCCCAAAAGTGCTGTGGATGCTGGGTCAACTTAAATTTTCGGTACTGAGATTGATAGATTATTGTTAGACAAGGGTATTGAGATATATGGCAGATAATTTGAGATACAGATCAGCCATGACATAATAGAATGGTGGAACATGCTCGAGCGACTGAACGGCCGCCTTCTGTTCCTTTGTAGCCCACAGTCATACATGTCAACTGTCAGCATTTACCCAGCCTCTTCAATCTGATGGTGTTTGCTGGGGGAAATCATAATTTTACTCTCAGGCACTTCTCGGTAAGTCAACCAAGTGTACATGGGTGGAGTTTTGTGCGTGCATGAAGGCCAAAAATTTATGTGCACTCATGAAAGTTAGGGGAAAACTTTAGGTCTGTTCTGCTTTAGCCTGGCACTTGGCAGCAAATCAATGAAGGGATTAAAATTGAATTTCTCTGAATTGTATGTCAACACTGGAGAGTTTATAATATTGGTTATTGACAGCTTTACACTGTCTGTGTTTTAACAATAATAAGAATTAAATTGGACGGAACACCCGGCATCGACCTCAGCACCGGCTTCGGACACAACAAAGGCACAGCCAGTCCAGTCGACCGTGCAAAGTCCTCATCACTAACATCTGGGAAATTGTGCCAAAATTGGGAGAGCTGTCCCACAGACTAGTCAAGCAACAGCCTGACATAGTCATACTCACAGAATCATACCTTTCAGCCAATGTCCCAGAATCCTCCATCACCATCCCTGGGTATGTCTCGTCCCACTGGCAAGACAGACCCACCAGAGGTGGCGGCACCGTGGTATACAGTCGGGAGGGAGTAGCCCTGGAAGTTCTCAACATTGATTCCAGACCCCTTGAAGTCTCATGGCTTCAGGTCACGCATGGGCAAGGAAACCTCCTGCTGATTACCACCTCATGCCCTCTCTCAGCTGATGAATCAGGGCTCGTCCGTGTTCAACACCATTTGGAAGAAGCACTGAAGGTAGCAAGGGCACAGAATTTACTCTGGGTGGGGGACTTCAATGTCCATCACCAAGAGTGGCTTGATAGCACCACTACTGACCGAGCTGGCCGAGTCCTGAAGGACATAGCTGCCAGACTTGGCTTGCGGCAGGTGGTAAGAGAACCAACACGAGGGAAGAAGTTACTTGACCTCGTCCTCACCAATCTACCTGTCGCAGATGCATCTGTCCATGACAGTATTGGTAGCAGTGACCACCGCACAGTCATTGTGGAGACAAAGTCCCTCCATCGTGTTGTGTGGCACGACCACCATGATAAATGGGATAGATTCAGAACAGATCTAGCAGGTCAAAACTGGGCATCCATGAGGCGCTGTGGGCCATCAGTAGCAGCAGAATTGCATTCCACCACAATCTGTAACCTCATGGCCTGGCATATCCCTCACTCTAACAATACCATTAAGCCAGGGGATCAACCCTGGTTCAATGAGGAGTATAGAAGAGCATTCCAGGAACAGCACCAGGCATACCTAAGAATGAGGTGCCAACCTGGGGAAGCTGCAACACAGGACTACATGCATGCTAAACAGCGGAAGCAGCATGCTATAGACAGAGCTAGGCGATCCCACAACCAATGGATCAGATCAAAGTCTGCATTCCTGTCACATCCAGTCGTGAATGGTGAAGGACAATTAAACAACTAACTGGAGGAGGAGGCTCCATGAACATCCCCATCCTCGATGATGGCAGAGCCCAGCATGCGAGTGCAAAAGACAAGGCTGAAGCGTTTGCAACCATCTTTAGCCAGAAGTGCCGAGTGGATGATCCATCTCAGCCTCCTCCGGAGATCTCCAGCATCACAGAAGCCATTCTTCAGCCAATGCGATTCACTCCACGTGATATCAAGAAATGGCTGAGCACACTGGATACAGCAAAGGCTATGGGCCCCGACAACATCCCGGCTGTCGTGCTGTAGACTTATGCTCCAGAACAAGCTGTTCCAGTACAACTACAACACTGACATCTACCCGAAAATGTGGAAAACTGCCCAGGTATGTCCTGTCCACAAAAAGCAGGACAAATCCAATCCGGCCAATTACCGCCCCATCGGTCTACTCTCAATCATCAGCAAAGTGATGGAAGGTGTCATCGACAGTGCTATCAAGCAGCACTTACTCACCAATAACCTGCTCAGCGATGCTCAGTTTGGGTTCCGCCAGAATCACTCGGCTCCAGACCTCATTACAGCCTTGGTCCAAACATGGACTAGAAACTTAACTGGACCAGCCACATAAATACTGTGGCAACAAGAGCAGATCAGAGGCTGGGTATTCTATAGCGAGTGTCTCACCACCTGACTCCCCAAAGCCTTTCCACCATCTACAAGTCACAAGTAAGGAGTGTGATGGAATACTCTCCAGTTGCCTGGATGAGTGCAGCTCCAACAACACTCAAGAAGCTCAAAACCATCCAGGACAAAGTAGGCCGCTTGATTGGCACCCCATCCACCACCTTAAGCATTCACTCCCTGCACCACTGGCGTACCATGGCTGTAGTGTGTACCATCTACAAGATGCACTGCAGCAACTCGCCAAGGTTTCTTCGACAGCACCTCCCAAACCCACGACTTCTACCAGCTAGAAGGGCAAGGGCAGCAGGCACATGGGAACACCATCACCTCCAAGTCACACACCATCCTGACTTGGAAATATATCACCGTTCCTTCATCGTCACTGTGTCAAAATCCTGGAACTCCCTCCCTAACAGCACTGCGGGAGTACCTTCAACACACGGACTGCATCGGTTCAAGAAGGCGGCTCACCACCACCTTCTCAAGGCCAATTAGGGATGTGCAACAAATGCTGGCCTTGCCAGCAACGCCCACATCCCATGAATGAATTTAAAAAAAACTCACAAGCTGTTATTGCAGAATAAATTATCCCTATGTTAAGATTAGTGACCTAGGCCCAACTGAATCACACTGAGCTAATTCAGTTCAATAACTGAGCTTAGAGTTGGTTTATTTTATCCTTTCACTAAGAAATAATATAACTTGACAATAGTTTAAAATACAAGACAAATTAATCTGATTCAAGTACAATTATTGACTGAATGGCTGCTTATTAATATTGTTTTAAGGATCCTCTTTTATATCTACAGTTTGAAGCCAGCAGCATCATTATGAATTGTCGAACCCTAATAATACAACAATGATTTTTAGTTCTATAGTACTGTATTTTTTAAAATGCTAAATACTTTGGAGGGTGAGAAAAGCAATGGGCCAGAAATTCGGCTCTTGTCGGGTGAGTACGCGCTGTGTACTCACCCGTAAGGCCACCTGAAGTGTCGGTTTCACGCATGCAGTGCGCATGCACGGGAAACCGGAACTTCCGTTCCCCTGAAGGGAGGGGTTCAGAAGTCGAACGCGTGCGCGGGAGAGGCAGCGCGCACGCAGCGAACTTTGGTTTTTTTTCAGGTTTCTCCGTGAGGGTACGTATGGAGAAGCTGCACATTTAAAAAGGAGGCGCAAGGCCTGTTTTTAACAAGGTAAGTGGTTAATTAATTACAATTTAAACATTTTTTCAACAGGTTTATCTTTTTTACATACTTTAAAGAAAGGTAAGTTTATTTTTAGCACCGTTAAAAAGTTTAATTAATTTTTTCAAAAATTAAAATTTTTGTTTAAAGTAGTTAATTTATGTAATTTATAGTTATTTTAAAAATGTGATTTTTAAAAAAATTATTTGAAGTTTAAGTGTGGTTTTGGGGCCGATCTCTATTCATAGATTTGACAGGTCTTCCTGTCAAATCTATGAATGAAAATTCCCTGCTAGGATTGGCTCACCATGGCCCACGTGATCCCAGGGGACGCTTCGAACTAACTGCGCCCCTGGGATACGCAAGCACTGTGCGCCGGCAGCTGCAGGAGGCTCAGGACCCGAATTCCTCGTGGGCCCGAAGCACAACGGCAGGCGCGGTAGGTAAGTACGCGCGCGATGCTTGCACCCGCAGGAAGCCGGAGAGCTGAATTTCTGGCCCAATGTAACTAATAATATTGGGAATAACTTTGTTCTAAGATTACAAAACACAACAACAGCTCAAGGTGATGGTGTACCTTTGCCCACTGTAGCCTGTTTTCTGTCATGGTCATTCAATTAACCCTTTATTTGCACATCAGACACTGCCTTAAATATGTCAATATTATGAAGATTTTATGTACCCATTGAAAAATAATTTGCTTTCCTTTTAAAATCTATTAAATCCTGGATCTGTGTCATTCCTCATTTATGCAGGACATTGCATTATATTGATTCCAAATATTACTACATAGAAGTGGTAATTATGTAGTAGAAAGAAAATGTACTGAAATTGGTACAACAAGCTGTACAAATGCAACATTTTTCCAATGGGGCAGTCAGAATGCATGCATACCATGTGACTGCTGCTCCAGATAATGGGAGGAGATGGCAATGCTGTTGGGGAACACTGGAAAGAGCCTTTGTTTTACCTTGGAGCTCCCTCTTCTGAGCCTGGTGAATGGGTAGCTGTTTGAAAGACACTGACCCTCAATGTTCCAGAGTGCAGTTTGTGGTTTGTATCCACAAGGAGGATATCAGTGAGATTGTAAAGTACCTGAAATCTTGCTCATATCAGCAGCGTTAAGATGTTCTTTGGATTGTTGGGGCACAACAATTGAAGGTTTTGAATGCCCACAGAGTAATCAATAATCAGAAAATAATCAGAAAAGAGTGGTCTCATGAGGAAAGACAGTTTTCATTTTAACCCTCGTTAGTTCAAATTCATTTATATTTCTCTATACATAATTGAAATAACAAGAGAAAAACCCATATAATGCTACAATTTTATAACTTGTACCAGTAGAGAGCTTGACTTCCATTGCATCTCCCTCTAAACATGAATAATGTTAGAGTTCCTTCAGAACTTGCTACTGTTATATTAATCATTTTTGTCTTGGCTGTCTGTTTTTGAGTTCTGAGATAAACATAAATAATATAAATGCATCTAATCTAAGCATTTAGAATATATTAGAGAGAGGAATGTTTCATTAATCACAGATGCAATAGGCTGCATTTGCTAAATAAATATTCTCTTAGGTGTAGAACTAAAAAAAATTTCTGGAAAGTTACTTCAGAAAATGTTGAATAGCTTGTGCCTTAACTTGTTTTGCTGTTCAATACAAAACAATCTGGTTAGTTTGACTGTACTAAAAATAGTTCCATCTTCATTGCTTTTGGATCAGTGCATGAGTAGTGAATAGGGTAGGGCTTACAAGCAGCAAGTACTGGCATGCTCTGTGAATAGCCGCTCTTGCAGTCAACCATAGAAACATTTCTGGGCATTGTAGGTGTAAATGCGTGCTGGAAGCTGCGATCTGCTATCTTGTTGAGCCTCTTCAGCTGACAGTGATGGTTCAGTGAAGCCTTTGAACTCAAGCCCTTGGCTTCTCAGAAAAGCACAAATCTCCAATGAAAAACATTCTTAAGCACACTTTAAATACATAAAATGCTATTGTATAGGTAAGTCTAATCATTTCCTTGTAACATATGTAATTTTTGATATTATTTTACAAACCAACTTTCCAGTACTAGGTTTCTCAGTTTAATGAAAGTCCAGTGTGGCAGCCCAAAGGATTTTAATAAAATATTTGGAACAATTTAATTAGTTTGCTATCTTTATAATTGGTAATTTTTGTTGAGTACTCATATTGTTGACTGGTTGTTTTAATTCATCCTTAGGAATTTGCATTGGAAGTTTATGTACCCACTTTGATAGCACAATTTCTTATCTGTTCAATTGTGATTTAGTGCAAGTTTTATGAATATGAAATTTCAATCAGGTGCAATTGTGATGAAAAGCTGCACATATAAAATGTGCAATGTCCAAACTGGAGAAAATTAGCACTAGATGCAAGAATATAGCTATAATGTTTAATGTGCACTAAACCGAGGCATACAGTACAAAATATTGCATGTTACTATATCAAAGTATTTTAACAATAAATTTTGCATATTAAAAAGATAAATGTTTAACTTCACCCGTTTTTGCAGAAAAACTACAGAATACTTGAATTCTTGGAGAAGCCAGAAATAGAAAGATTTTCCACTGCTTCAGTTTCTGAGAAGAAGAGGAAATTTGGTACAGTTTGAGCTTGCTGTATGAAGCCCACCAGGTTGGCCATCAAAAGGCTCAGAGGAAGTCTGGCTGATGACCTCCCGGTTCTGCAGGGATACAGACAGCAGAATGTTATATTCAGCAGATTGATAATAGATGCATCCTGCTCGGATAACTGTGTCCATTGATAGGGTGATGCAATGATGTAACAGTCCTGTGCAGCCAGCTGAAGCCAGTATCAATTGCACTAAATAGCCATTTGGCGTCCTCAAGGTATACCATATCTCCTGCTCCCTCAAGGTGCAGAACAAGGGAGTTTCAATGAGAAACTCCTGACCTCTGTCCTTGAGGTGTCCCTCGTTTTTGGTGCATGCAAGGGGTGCCACTTTGGACCATTCTTCAGGGGATCTTCTGTTTTATTTCATTCATGACTGTTGTGAACATTGCGTGTTTCTTTTTATATGCTCTTTTTGATTTTTGCATTCATTTCATATTTGTCTAAATTATTTCTGGTCAAAATGTAAAAATTGATTGACATGAAAACATGTATTGCTAATCCTTAACCAAATCAGGGGGCTAAATGGGTGAGTGCTCCTCAACAGTGATAAGGTTTTTGAGAGGACAATCTCGAACACTGCCCTTCCTTTACATTATTTTATTATAAGACTACCTTTTTCTTTGCCATGAATTTTAGATCAATAAGGTACTTCCTGCAATCCTCTATTAATCTTTTCGTTTGAAATTTTTGCCCAAACATTGACATCCATAATTGAGTCCCTAATATGTATCTTCAGCCCTCATGATGTTATTCATGCAATTTTGCTTTTATTATGAGCAGTAAAAATAAAGTCTTACTTGTTACCAAAGGTTAAGCTTTTAAATTCCTGTTGTGCTATTTAATTTGTATGATTACAGCAAATATTCTACAGGGTGGCTTAAATTACTGTCAGAGATAAATGATATGTTGTAACCTGAATGATGGATAACCCAGCAGTTACTGCCTAAATAGGCTGAAAGGGCAATTCAATTCCTTGTATTATCCTTCCATGCACTTTTACTCCATCTAATGGCCCAGAGAATTAGTTCTATACTGCAGAGGTACACCTTCAGTCAATCAGATACTAAATAGTTGAAGGAAAGTGTACCTGGCAGGAAGTAGCAGTGGGTGCAATTGTGTTTAAATGCTTTAAAATTGTAATAGCAATGAGCTTTTAATTGCCTTTCGCTTTAACAGTAAAATGTGTAAAACTCTGGAATGGGTTTGGAAGTCAATTTAGAAGAGAAAGTCAGCTGTGAGGACTAAAAAAGTAGAAATCAACCTTCTTGACCAGACTCAAGAAATTCCTCGGGTCGCAATCTAGGGGGTTATGCTGGGGTTGTGCCCTTTGGTACACTCCAATGCCGACCCTGCTAGAGTTCACTGGGTCAGTGAAAGGGCACCTCATTTGCATAGGTCAGGTGGGCACAAGTGCTATTTTGAGCACAGCACCAGTGCCTGCCTGTTAATGCCTGCTGGAAGCTCTGGTGCTCAGGGCCCTTCTTCCCTGACCCGAACTATGGTGCTATTGACTCCAAGCAAGGGGACCAATCTGGAGAATTTATTTTTCAAATGTAAAGGGGGAAAAATTCGGTTGCTTTGTGCCTCCCATTAGCGCCCTAAGAGGGCGCTAACGGGGCGCATAGCAACTAGCGCCAGGGCGCGTGGCCGCCAACGCCTCCCGCGAAATTCAGCGTGAGGTTAGCGGCAGCAATAACCGGTAGCGTCCCACGGCGCTGCGCCGCTGGTGATGACGTCATTGCAGCGCCCCACTCGGCCGCGATCTTCGGTAGTGCCCCCTGACTTACCGCCAGACGCTATGTCTGACGGGGTCAGGGGGGCCTACCTGCAGCCGGGGAGGCGATATTTAAAAATGAGGTGCCGGGCGGCCATTTTTGTTGCTGGCCGCCTGCCAGCACCTGCCTCTGCTCCCATCCCCGGCCTCCTTGCCCGCCCCCCCATGGAGTGCTGGCTGCGCTCCATGAGCCCGGCACTTCTCTTGAGTGCCGGGCTCTCTTGCCGGCACTCCCGATCCCCGGGGGCCCAGCTGGGCCCCGGGTCGCGCTGCGCAAGGCCCCTCCCCTTTAAGGAGAGGAAGGCCTGCAATACCGCGGCACGTAGCGCTGCAATATTCCCTCGCAGCACCCCAAGAGGGAGGCGGGACGCTTCCAGTAGTGCCCCACCTCCCTCTTGGGGCGCTACCACTCAATTTCTGTCGCGGGGGCGCTAATTTTTCCGGGGCACTAACCCGGCAAAGTTAGCGCCCCAAAAGGGGCGCGACTCAATTTTTCACCCAAAGCGTTTAGTGGCCGAAGCCACTTGCCTGGTCTGGACCTGACCAGTGGGGCCCACATAAGCCCTTGCAGAGCCAACAAACCTGCCTCCACTCACTCGATGTACCAGCTGCCACTACTACACCAGGTCCTTCTTCAGGCTCAGCAATGGGAATCCCTGGTTTAAGAATAAGCTGCCTCTGGCTCCACATCACCACCTCCCAGGTCTTCTTTGTTTTACTGAAAGTTCCACTGATCTCTCCTAGGAATTATGGTGGAAACCCAGAAAAATCCCAAGGAATTTCAGTCCCCTAATCTTTACAAAGGTTAATCTCCGCATTCTTGATACCATCTCTTAAAGCCAGTGTTGTGTGCTTGATTTCATATTTTAATGGCGTGATTGACCACAATTTTCACTTATCACAAATACATTGCAATGGTATCATAGCTGCTAAAATATTGATGAATGGAATCATTAGTTATATAGAGCTACCTCTTCGCAGCAGGAATGGCTAGCTCGTTTTCATTTAGATTGACGATTTCACTAAATATATTGGTCTCTGTGTACTGAGAATGTGCATGTTAGTATTTCCCAAGTGGACTCTCTGGAAATGCATTCAAAAGCTGCAGTTTATAGTTAACAAGACCTGAAAGAGCTAGAATTCTGATTCATTCTATATTGAACGGGCTCACCCATACCTCGCTCCTATGTTACTGCAAAACTATATTCCCTTCTGCCTCCAATCAAATGACCCTGCTGCCAATACATTAACGAAAGTTTCCTGAACCACACCTTCAAGTTTACACTGCTTGCCTGCAGTAAAGATGCGTTCACACTATAACTGTAGCATCAGTAATGCAGCCAGTTTTAATTTAAATGTAGGGCCTGAGCAGACACCAGAGTGAAGAGGAGCAAGACTCCCTGGGAGAAGTAGTCTCACTCCATTTTCCTTCAGAGTCACTACCAGCTTAGCATCAGTGCAATACCTTTGCACCGACACTAAACTTGTGTTATGAATGCACAGTAAGATACTCTACCTTCTCTCAAAACTCGATTCATCACTGTGCATATATGTCGGTATATATGTCCTGTGTTATGCATTTAGCAGCACATGCACAGTGCTGCTCTAAGTATCAGTTTGTGTAACCATACATATTTCTACCTAAAGGCACATCACCTGCTGGCACTAAGGATGCAGATGCACACTAGATTATGGGACATTATGACAATTGTTAGATTAGAGCCAATAAGACATTGGCCCGGATTTTGCGGCAAAAATAACAGTGAGACTGTCAGCGCTCACCGTTATTAAAGTGTAAATCGGACAGCAACTTCCGGTGACCGCACGTGCGCAGCTAAACGGGGAAATCCGGAAGTTGCTGTCCGAGTTGTCCTGCTTCTCCACAAGCTTCGCTACACCGGTACCGCGCCAAGAGAATCAGCATTCAAACATATGAAGGGCGTGAAGCAACGTTCCCTAGAAGGTGCGCGGCCACAGTTGGGGGGCTGTATTCCTCTGAAGGCTGAGTATACCTACCCGAGATCACAACTACACAAAGACATATCTCTTTGTACTTGTGGACCCACCTCATCTCTATGATGCCAACATCAATGAGCGGTGCAGGTCCGGTCAAGTCAAGCATGTCATCTTCCCAGGGGTGCAGATAATCTACATGGTAATGGACACCACTAGTTCCAGGCTGTGCTCCTACATTGTGAGCAGCCTTGGTCTGCACCTAGCAGGTAATTTAAATGACTATAATATGCAACCAGATTACACTTTATATCGAGGTGCCTCACATCAGTGGTTTCAGGAGGGCCTAACGAATGCCTCGTCCACTTAGCACCTGGTTTAGGCTCTACTTGAAATGTAGCCTCTCCTAAACATCACGTTCTCCCACAGAGAAAGTCGCTGGACTTTAGTTGTTTTCTAACACACCAACCTGGATATTTGCTGCTGGTAAGGCATCACTTAATCTGAACATGCTTTCCTTTTATGGGTTAACAGTCGCAATCTGTGGTCGGAGGCTTGCCATGGGTGAATGCCTCCGTACCGCAAGAAAACGCTGTACTTACCTGCTGTCTCCGGAGCTTCAGACTCTTGCGGTCCTGGGCCTACAGGCGTATGCCTGCGTAAAGGCCCACGTATCCCGTGGGCGCATGCGATTCACAAGCGTCCCTGGGATCAAGTGGGTCAGCCCAACCAATCAAAAAGGGGGATTCCCATTATGCTTATGGAGAACCATTTACATACAGAGACCCCATAAGCATAATGGGAATCACCTAAACGATACATTTTCACACCACTGAAATAAAAATAAATCATGACAGGTTCAATATTAATTAAAATACCATTTACTTGAACATGTAAAATAAAAATGTAATTTTTTTGAAAAATAATTTGTAACATTTTTAAATGGGGCAAAAATAACCTAAACTAATTTTAAATGTAAAGGAATGTTTAAATGATTTTTAAAAAATTATTTTAACATTTATTTTAACCCTTACGCTGGTAAAAGAAGGCCTAATGCCTGCTTTTACCAGGCATAAGGGTTTGGTGGGTATTCGCTGTGCAGTAGTTGGGAAAATAGCCTAACTCTGTGCCAGCGAATGTCAATATCCAGTGGATTCGTACGATCTGTTAAGCAGAAACTTGACAGATCGCAAGTTCCAGGTTTTCGCACATGCACAGCGAATGCGGAAACCCCAAACTTGCAGGGCACTTACAATGGCGTATGTGCGTACGCCGTCATAGACCCCTTAAAGTCCGGGCCGATATCTCCTGTTCCTCTGCTCTGCACAGCTGGCACAGCGCCATGCTTTTATCACAATTATTGAGGCTATTAAGGCACTTAGTAAGTGCCTAATGGCCCCCATGCTGACTGACGATTTTTTTCCGCTGCTGACCTGAACAAGATGGGGAGTTAGATTATTGAGAATCTGTGGGCTTGGATCTTAGTCAGGTTGCACCAGCAGCTGCTAATTATTTGCAATGTTAATAGCATTTCCAACAACTCTGAAGCTGAGAATTAGCCTCAGTTGTCATTCAAAGGCAGAAGTTCTTAAAGTAAGCAGATGCTTAACTATTGACTAACACCATAGAGCAAATAATTGTGCAGGGTTTGTTATGGAGTGTGGAACCTCTTGCACTTGGGTATTTTTTCAAGCTTTAAATATAAGAGCAGGGAGGTTATGCTTGAACTGTATAAAACACTAGTTAGACCACAGCTAGAGTTCTACGTGCAGTTCTGGTCACCATATTACAAGGAAGATGTGATTGCACTGGAGAGAGTACAGAGGAGAGTTACAAGGATGTTGCCAGGAATGGAGAATTTTAGCTATGAGGAAAGATTGGATAGGCTGGGGTTGTTTTCTTTGGAACAGAGGAGGCTGAGGGGAGACTTAATTGAGGGGACTAGATAGAGTGGATAGGAAGGAAACAATTTCCCTTAGCAGAGAGGTCAATGAACAGGGGGCATAGATTTAAAGTCATTGGTAGAAAGATTAGAGAGGAGTTGAGGAGAACTTTTTTCACCCAGAGCATGGTGGAGGTCTGGAACTCATTGTCTGAAAGGGTGGTAGAGGCAGAAACCCTCATCACATTTAAAAAGTATTTGGATATGCACTTGAAGTGTCATAACCTACAAGGCTACAGACCAAGAACTGGAAATAAGGATGAATAGCTCTTTTTCGACTAGCACAGACACTCTGGGGGGAATTTTCCCAGCCCTGGGGAGGCGGACTGGCAGGAAAATGGCAGAAACTGGGAGCGAGTACCGACCCCGCTCCCAACCCGCCTCCGTGCCAGCTTCCCGGGAGACGGGTCCCCGACTCGTGCAGGGACCCGTCTCCTCGAGGCGGGAAGGGGATTAGAGCCAATTAACTGCCTGTTAACAGGTAGTTAACAGGCAGTTTTGAGGCTTATCCGCATTTTACCCCTGCAAGTGTGGGCTTCCCGACGGCTGCGAACCTCGCCAAGGTCAGCGAGGCGAGCAGTGGGTCTGCGGGGGTGAGAGGGATCGAAAGGTCCGCTGTGGAGGTGAGTGATGGGTGCAAGTGTGGAGAGGTAAGTATGAGAGGTGAGTGTAAAGTGTTGGAAAAAGTTTCCTTACCTTTGCTTCTTCCTGCAGGCTTCAACCTTTGAGGATCCGGAGGTCCCTCATCTCAAGTTCATAGAGTGCATCTGGGATGGTTTCCTAGAACAGTATGTAATG
Source organism: Squalus acanthias (assembly GCA_030390025.1). NCBI lineage: Eukaryota > Metazoa > Chordata > Chondrichthyes > Squaliformes > Squalidae > Squalus > Squalus acanthias. Next base: position 58,760,627 of record CM059425.1, read on the forward strand.
GAACCAACCAGGGAGCAGGCTATCTTGGATCTGGTACTGTGTAATGAGACAGAATTAATAAATGATCTCATAGCAAAGGATCCTCTAGGAAAGGGTGATCATAGCATGGTTGAATTTCAAATTCAGCTGGAGGGTGAGAAAGTTGTATCTCAAACCAGTGTCCTGATCTTAAACAAAGGCAATTACAATGGCATGAGGGCAGAACTGGATAAAGTGAAAGGGAAAAATAAATTAAAGGGTAAGACAGTTGAAATACAGTGGTGGACATTTAAGGAGATATTTCATAACTCTCAACAAAAACATATTCCAGTGAGAAAGAAAGATTTTAAGAGAAGGGAGCACCATCCGTGGCTAACTAAGGAAGTAAAGGATGTTATCAAATTGAAAACGAAGGCATACAATGTTGCCAAGATTGGTGGTAGACCAGAGGATTGGGAAATTTTTAAAAACCAGCAAAGGATGACTAAAAAAAAATAAAGAGAGAGAAGATGAATTATGAGAGTAAGTTGGCAAGAAATATTAAAACAGATAGTAAGAGCTTCTACAGGTATATAAAAAGGAAGAGAGTAGCTAAAGTAAATGTTGGTCCCTTAGAGGATGAGACTAGGGAATTAATAATGGGGAACGGGGAAATTGCAGAGACTCTGAATAAATATTTTGTATCTGTCTTCACGGTAGAAGAGACTAACAACATCCCAATAATGGATAATCAAGGGGCCACAGGGAGGGGGAAACTAAAGACAATCACTATCACTAAGGAAATAGTACTCAGTAAAATAATGGGACTAAAAGACGACAAGTCCCCTTGACCAGATGGCCTGCATCCCAGGGTCTTAAAAGAAGTGGCTGCAGAGATAGTGGATGCATTGATTGCAATATACCAAAATTCCCTGGACTCTGGAGAGGTCCCAGCGGATTGGAAAACCACAAATGTAACGCCCCTATTTAAGAAAGGAGGGAGGCAGAAAGCAGGAAACTATAAACAAGTTAGCCTAACATCTGTCGTTGGGAAAATGCTGGAGTCCTTCATTAAGGAAGCAGTAGCAGGGCATTTGGAAAATCATAATGCAGTCAAGCAGAGTCAGCATGGTTTTATGAAGGGGAAATCATGTTTAACAAATTTGCTGGAGTTCTTTGAGGATGTAACGAGCAGGGTGGACAAAGGTGAGCCAATGGATGTGGTGTATTTGGATTTCCAGAAGGCATTCAATAAGGTGCCACATAAAAGGTTACTGCATAAGATAAGAGCTCACAGAATTGGGGGTAATATATTAGCATGGATAGAGAATTGGCTAACTAACAGAAAGCAGAGAGTCGGAATAAATGGGTAATTTTCCGGTTGGCAAACGGTAACTAGTGGGGTGCCACAGGGATCGGTGCTGGGGCCGCAACTATTTACAATCTACATTAATAACTTGGATGAAGGGACCGAGTGTAATGTAGCCAAGTTTGCGGATGATACAAAGATGGGTGGGAAAGCAAGTTGTGCAGAGGACTCAAAGAATCTACAAAGGGATATAGACAGGCTAAGTGAGTGGGCAAACATTTGGCAGATGGAGTATAATGTGGGAAAGTGCGAGGTTATCCACTTTGGCAGGAAAAATAAAAAAGCAAACTATTATTTAAATGGAGAGAGATTACAAAATGCTACAGTTCAGAGGGACCTGCGGGTCCTTGTGCATGAAACACAAAAAGTTAGCATGCAGGTACGGCAAGTAATCAAAAAGGCAAATGGAATGTTGGCCTTTATTTCAAGGGGGTTGGAGTATAAAAGCAGGGAAGTCCTGCTACAACTGTACAGGGTATTGGTGAGACCATACCTTGAGTACTGCGTACAGTTTTGGTCTCCTTATTTAAGGAAGGATATACTTGCATTGGATGCAGTTCAGAGACAATTCACTAGGTTAATTCCAGAGATGAGGGGGTTGACTTATGAAGAAAGGTTGAGCAGGTTGGGCCTATACTCATTGGAATTTAGAAGAATGAGAGGTGATCTTATTGAAACATATAAGATACTGAGGGGGCTTGACAAGGTAGATGCAGAGAGGATGTTTCCCCTCGTGGGCATAGTTTCAGAATAAAAGGTCGCCCTTTTAGAACTGAGATGAGGAGGAATTTCTTCTCTCAGAGGGTCATAAATCTGTGGAATTCTCTGCCCCAGAGAGCTGTGGAGGCTGGGTCATTAAATACATTTCAGGTGGAGATAGACAAATTTTTGCAAGATAAGGGAGTGAAGGGTTATGGGGAGCAGGCTGTGAAGTGGCTTTGAGCCCAAGATCAGCCATGATCTTATTGAATGGCGGAGCAGGCTCAAGGGGCCAAGTGGCCTATTCCTGCTCCTATTTCTTATGTTCTTATGTTCAACGGCAGAGATGACAGAATGGCTGCTGCATTCTCAGATGCAGCAGCCATCTGCTTTCTGCTGAGGAGAGAGGTTTTGGTGAGCCTTCTGTGCAAGGGCTCATTTTAGAACAGATATTGTCAGTGTTTAACAGCTTCTTAAAGCTGTCAAACGCTGACAAATCATCTGTCAAAAAATTTTCGACAGCTGAAACGTCATACACTGACGTCCTCTGTCACCAGCTTTCCCTTAATTGGCTGATAAACTCGCAGGGCGGGCTTAACAAGGTCAATCAAGGGAAAATAGCGTGGGTTGGTCAGACGTCATTGGGGGTGGGACTGAAATCCGAAAACCAGCCCGGTGAGTCGAATGGCCTCCTTCTGTGCCGTAAATTTCTATGATTCTAAAGCTGCAATGTTCCAGAATGAAATCCTTCATTTTTTGCCTCCACATTCAAATAAGCCATGTTAAAGAAATTCTATTATCATTCTGGCCCACTGCTCCATGGCAACAGGTATTGATCCCTGTGGGATATTATTAAAGATTTTATGACTGAAATATTTTGATTTTAGCAATCACTTGGAAAGAACTTAATTATGGAATTCTGGAGCTACTATTAGTATTACCCCCTTCTTTTATTCCAGCTTGTATCTTTTTTATTCATGCTAAGTGATGATTTGGATGAAGGAACCAAATGTAATATATCCAAGTTTGCTGATGATACAAAGCTGGGTGGGAATGTAAGTTGTGAAGAGGATGCAAGGAGGCTTTAAGGGGATATAGACAGGCTAAGTGAGTGGGCAAGAACATGGCAAATGGAATGCAATGTGGAGAAATGTGAAGTTATCCACTTTTGTAGGAAAAATAGAAAAGCAGAGTATTTTTTAAATGGAGAGAGATTGGGAAATGTTGGTGTTCAGAGGGACCTGGGTGTCCTTGTACACGAATCACTGAAAGTTAACATGCCGGTACAGCAAGCAATTAGGAAAGCAAATGGTATGTTGGCCTTTATTACAAGAGGATTCGAGTATAAGAGTAAAGACTTCTTACTGCAATTATATAGGGCCCTGGTGAGACCACACCTGGAGTATTGTGTACAGTTTTGGTCTCCTTACCTAAGGAAGGATATGCTTGCCATAGAGGGACTGCAACGAAGGTTCACCAGACTGGTTCCTGGGATGGGGGGATTGTCCTATGAGGACAGATTGAGTAGACTAGGCCTATATTCTCTAGAGTTTAGAAGAATGAGAGGTGATCTCTTTGAAACATACAAAATTCTTACAGGGCTTGACAGGTTAGGTGCAGGGAGGATGTTTCCCCTGGCTGGGCAGTCTAGAACCAGGGATCACAGTTTCAGAATAAGGGGTCGGCCATTTAGGACTGAGATGAGGAGAAATTTCTTCACTCAGAGGGTGGTGACTCTTTGGAATTCTCTAGCCCAGAGGGCTGTGGAGGCTCAGTCGTTGAGTAGATCCAAGACAGAGATCAATAGATTTTTGAATATTAAGGGAATCAAGGGATATGGGGATAGTGTAGGAAAGTGGAGATGAGGTACAAGATCAGCCATGATCTTATTGAATGTCAGAGCAGGCTCGAATGGCCAAATGGCCTACTCCTGCTCCTATTTCTTATGTTCTTATGTTCTTATAAGTGGGACTTTGAGTTTGCTACAAGGGCCTTTTGTGCCATTATCTGGCCAGCCTCTATTTTATTGGTGTGCTGTGCAATGACATGAGCATGTCCCAAAACACATTTTTTTGTTGGTGCCTTGTACACAAATAAAGGTTGGAGGTGTGTTGTGCACAGTTACGAATTTGTAACAGATAACAGGGTAATCTTTGCATCACTGTTGAATGGTATCATCCATAGTGCAGCATATACAATTTCGTTAATACAAAAATGATTTAAGGTTCCAAAAGGCTGAAGTCTACTGGGGAAGAACACTGGAGAAACATTTACAGGGACCCGATTCATTTTATAGCTCAATGATCGGTGCAGAGTGTTCGAGTTGGACTTGAAGTGTCATGTGTCTCTGGATTGTGCTTTGCCATGCCACTGAAGATGAGTGTATCACTCTCCTTCTCTGTCACTATTACTTTCAGATTCCAGCCAATGCATCAATCAAAAGAGCAAAGGTTATCTTGTACTCCTCATGTTATGGCATCTGTTAGCGAGTAGATGAGAATAATACTGAACTATGCCACTGCCTGCTGGTGCTACTCATCAGGCAACACTGAAACAAAAAGCAAAAACAAAACTGCAGATGCTAGAAATCTGAAACGAAAACAGAAAATGCTGGAAACACGTCAGGTAGCACCCATGGAGAAGATAATGGGCCGAAAATTGATCCGGGACGCGAGAGTACGCACTGCATACTCTCGCGTATTCCCACTCCAATTGCCGGTTTTCTGCATGCCCTGCGCATGCGCTGAAAACCGGCAATTGCTCTTCCGAAAAAGGGGCGGGGCCTGAGTGCATCGCATGCGCGCTACAGGCTGCGCGCACGCTGTGCACTTCATGCTTTGGACGTGCAGGAGGAGTAAGACCCGCTTTTAAGAAGGTAAGTAGTGAATTAAGTATTTTTTTGAATTTTTTTTTACAGGTATATCTTTTTTATAGACTTTAAAGACAGGTAAGTTTATTTTTATAACTTTTTAAAAGATTTTAAATTTTTTCAAAAATTTAATTTTTTATTTAAAATGGTTAATTTAATTAACTATACTTATTTTATTAATGTGATGGTTTTTTTTTTAAATTTAATTGAGGTTTAGCTGTTATTTTGGGGGGGTGTAAGATTCATAGATTTCACAGCAGGTCTGTGAAACTTTTGGGCCGAAACTTGATCCCGGGACGCGAGAGTACGCACTGCATACTCTCGCGTATTCCCACTCCAATTGCCGGTTTTCTGCATGCCCTGCGCATGCGCTGAAAACCGGCAATTGCTCTTCCGAAAAGGGGGCGGGGCCTGAGTGCATCGCGTGCGCGCTACAGGCTGCGCGCACGCTGTGCACTTCATGCTTTGGACGCGCAGGTAAGTACTGAAGATTTTGGAAATGTAAAAAGGAGGAGTAAGACCCGCTTTTAAGAAGGTAAGTAGTGAATTAAGTATTTTTTTGAATTTTTTTTTACAGGTATATCTTTTTTATAGACTTTAAAGACAGGTAAGTTTATTTTTATAACTTTTTAAAAGATTTTAAATTTTTTCAAAAATTTAATTTTTTATTTAAAATGGTTAATTTAATTAACTATACTTATTTTATTAATGTGATGGGTTTTTTTTTAAATTTAATTGAGGTTTAGCTGTTATTTTGGGGGGGTGTAAGATTCATAAGTCTCTCAGCCATGCTGTGAGACTTATGAATGGAAGATGGTGTGCTGCCATTGGCTCTAACTGAGTCACGTGATCCCACAGCTCGCACGAATTAACTGCGCCGCTGGGATACGCAAGCCCAGCACAGCTGATGTCTGGAACATCAAGTTCGTGCGAGCTGGATCAGAAAAAGCATAAGCGAGGTGAGACATCGCGGGAAAGGCTTACCCCCGCGGGAACAGAGCGAGATCAATTTCTGGGCCAATGTCTCCGGTGCCAACCCTTTGGCAGAACCGAAAGATATTACAGATAAAAAGCACTTAAAAAGGAACTAAGGGAATGTAGAGGAAAACACACACACACACACAAACATGAGAATAAAAAGAATGAGCTGTAAAATGCTTAAGTGGAAAAGAGATGGTTAAATGAAAGAATTTACATTAGTTTGAGATTAGAGGAGTCATAATGAGAGAAATAAAAGAAATTAAAGACATTGGCTACACAGGGAAGACGTGAATAACTGAGGCAGTTGTGGGGTGGGGTTGGTAAAGAGGGTAGAAACAGAAGCACAAAGAACTGGCAAAGCAGAGCAGGGACCAGTGGCTGCAGAGACTGTGAACAGAAAAGAGCAGGTCAACACCAAGGGTTCAAACTGCTCCGCCAGCACAGTGCTCCGATGGAGGGTCCTCCTCACCCTAAGCATGAATCTATTCCTCTCTCTCTCCACTGAAACACTGGAACACCTATTCTGCAGCACCAACAATTCCTGCCAAGGAGAAAGTGGGAGGTATATTTATGGTCTTAAATTATTAAAATCAAAATGAAGGCCAGAGAACTGCAAAATGCCCAATAGAAAAATAAGATTCTGTCCCTCACGCTGGGGTTGAGCTTTATTGGAATAGTGTAGAAGGCCAAAGACAGTAGGAGTGTGATGGGGAATTTAAATGGCAACTGAGAGGGAGTTCAGAGTTGCACTTGCAGACAAAGTGGAAGTGTTCAGCACAGTGGTCTCCCAATCTGCGTTTAGTCTCCACAATGTACAGAAGACTGCACCGTGAGAAATGAATACAAAATACCAAGATGGAGGAGGTGCCCATAAATTGCTGGCTCACCTGGAGGGAATGTTTGGAGTTCAGGACAGTGTGTGGAAGGAGGTGAATGGGCAGGTGTTGCATCTCCTGTGCTTACATGGGAAGGTGCCATGGAAAGAAAAGCAGGTGGTAGTGGTAGGAAGAGGGAACAGTTCTGTCAGAATATGGAGAGAGGAGGAGAGAAGAAGATGTGTTTGATGGTGAGATCATCAAGCTGCTGGAGTTTGCCAATTCTTTCTGCTTCTATTTCTACTTGCCTTACTCTTCAGCTAGTCACACACTCACTCTGTCTTGTAATGTCTTTACTGTGGTGTATGTGTGTGAATGTATTCCCCCTTTCCCCAGTTTCCATTCCTTTTTAAATGCTGTTTTTATGTAGTTCTGATGAAGGATCCATAACGGAAACGTTAACTTGCTGAGTGTTGACTACACCAATAGGCCCATTCATTCAACTATACGGAGGAAAAGTTGGGTATCACCCATTTTGGGGCGCTAATATCGGCTGGGCGCAAAGTTTAGCGCCCGGCGTTAATTATCGCCTCCAACTGCAAAATTAGCATCTATCGCTCCTGGAGGTGATTTGAGCACTAAATCAGGCGCAACACACCTCTCTTAAGGCGCTAACGTCAGGGAGCGAGGCACTACCTCAGAACGCTACCAAAGCTCAGGCGATGTCAGTTATCATGGAAGCCAGACAGACTGGCACCGTCCAGTTCTTAAAGGGGAGGGACCATCTTGCTGGCCAGCCACACCTGCTCATTGCAGCCTTGAATCTCGGCCTGGAGAGATCTCTAAAGCAATTGTGTTGGAAACAGTAATGGATAGGCCCAGGGAAAGAGCTCGGCGCTTAGGAACCTCAAAAGTGGTGCTGAGCGCCAAAACTCCTTAGGACAGCGTTAAATCTTTCCAGACGTCGCTCTCCCTTTCAACCTGCGTGTACCAAAAATTTTGCCGACAAGAAAAGGCAGGAAGCACCCGCCTGTAAATAGCGCTCCCCCAGCCCCTTCCCAACTTGAAAACGTTCCCCTTTACCTGTTGTTCCTAGCGGCAGGCGCTAAGGCAGGGGGCGCGACTCAATATCCGGTCTGGGGCGTTGCACACTCAACTGACGTCACAATCTGCGGGCGCAGGAGATCGCGGCGGTTGTGTTTAGCGCCGCCGCAAAATGACTTGTCAATTTCGCGAGCGGCGCTAAAATCGCCGCGCTCGGGCGCTAAGTTCCTAGCGCCCCGAGGAGGCGCTAACCAACCGAATTTTTCCCCCTACATTTCTAGAAAGACCAGTCCCAGCTCACTGAAGTCACAGGAGGTGGATATTTGAGGTTCATTCTTTGACGTCTTTAAACTTCTAACATTTCAAAACTAAGGGGTTGAATTTCTAAGGAGGTTCTCCCAATTGTCCGCTGTAACTTTGGTGGAAGATCTGTGGAAACTCTGGAGAAATGATGCAAGTGCTGTTCACTCTGTTTCTCCAGAGGTTCTATGGATCTTCTGCTGAAGTCATGATCTGAGGTATACCGAGGTACTCCTGCTCCTCCTGGTCCACAAGGAAGCACAGGCACGATGGGCCGAATGGCCTCCTTGTGTGTGGTAAGATTCAATGCCCCCAATATTTACCTGGAGCCAGGAAGAGAATGGGGGGACGGGGTGGTTGATTTGCAGATGGGAAACCCAAATTTAATGGTAGAACCTGTTTTAAAATGTTACAAAAGATTTACTGCCCGACAGCCAGCTTGATTGACCTGTTGGGCGGGAAAGCAGATGGTGAGCGATGGCAGCTGAGTCGGAGATCACGGGGGGCTGGGAGTAGTCGGAGACCGCAGGGGGTGAGTACTCAGAGATCCTGGGGGGGGGGCGGGGAAGGTGGGAGTAGTCAGAGATTGCGGGAAAGGAGGGTGGGATCAGTCAGAGATCACGGGGGGGGGGATGGGGGTTTAAATAGATGCTATCAGTGCTCACCGTTATTAAAGTGTAAATCGGACAGCAACTTCCAGCGATTGCACATGCACAGTTAAACACGAAATCAGGAAGTTGTTATCAAGTTGTCTTGTTCCTCCACAAGCTTCGCTATACCTCACTGAGAGAATCGCCATTGAAGCACATGGAATGGCGTGAAGTTGCGGTACTAACCCATTAGATAGCCACTAAGCACGCCAGAAAAAGCTAGGGCTGGTCCATTTAAGTGTAAGTGAATTTTTAGCAGCATGATAAGTCTTAATCACTACCAAACAACCTCTCTGGCACTGAAAATAACTTTTACAAGTGTGGAATCTCATTCCTTCAGATTTTAATTATTGTTAGAGATTTTTAAAATATTAAAAAATATAAATAAATAAAACATTTTTTTACTTTTTCTTCTGTCTCTTTTATCTCTCTCTCTCTCTTAATCACATCTTTCTTTCCCTCTCTTTATTTTGCTTTCTGTACATGATGTTGGGGCCGCCAAATGTTATATCCTAAACTATATTAATTGAGTTGCGCTCAAGTTGTATTAATGGATTATATGCTTGGAGAATTGTATTATTGGATTGTGTGCCTTGGACTATGGTAAACATGGAGTATGGACACAATGTATAACGAGTTAAGATAAATAAGTAACCATTTGTGTACGCTAACATGACAGTACTTGGGTCTGCATTGTGTAAAGAGCTGGGTGCACGTAAACAGGCTAAACAAGGCACAGGGGAGCACAGCAGGATGTCATAACTCAAGATAAGGAGTGGACATCATCCTTCACCATCGTGTAAGGAAACCAGCTGCTTAACTCGTAACCACAGGTCTGGTGGTCTTCCAGTGCACCAAGGCCATTCTGGAGGCCTAGGGTGGCCTATGGATCTATGCATTGGTTTGCACTCGGTCCTTTTGCACACAGCACTTTGCACACAGTACACCCATGTATGGGATGGGACATTACCATGTAACCTCCATAAATATGCTGCTGTAACTGTATCAAGTTGAGTTGGTGGTGGCAGACAGCCATACTATACTCCTCTGCTAGCTTGTAATAAAGCTCGATTTGATTCAACGTGATGTCAGACTCCTGGTGGTGATTTCCCACAACAATGATATTGCATTGAATTAAATATTCCAACTGATACTTCCTGGTTTAGACTCTGCGCGTCTCATTAATAATTCTTCAATCTGATTGGTTGAAGAGACACGCCTTTGCTTGTCCTGTTCACACAGGTCGCATATCTCCAGTAGAGAGTGCGGCGCTGCTTTAACTGTCTGATAACCGCAAATTACAGTGTAAAAGCCCACAGAAAGTCTGTGGGCAAGTGCAAGTGTAATGAACGACAAGCGCAGTTCGTTTGCCGCTGACCGCAAAATCTGAGCCAATAGCTCAAATGGCACAGGAAAAATAAGTCAATCAGAGAACAATTGATTACATCTCTTAAGTAATGAATTAATTAACCCACATCCATCTGAAACCAGCCCACAGGTAAGACACCAAATAAATAAGTTTAAACAGTTCCTAGTCATGAACACCTAAAATGAGTAAATTAAAGTAAAATACAATAAATTAAATGAGTAAAAATGTCCGTACTTCTACCCCAATCACTCACTGAGGCTAAACTCCACTGGCTCTCACTGGTCAAGAGCTCATTCACTTAAGTGGGTTCCATTGAATGTAATATCTTCTAATGATAAAATAACCTTTTTACAGGTCTATTCTGGAGAAGCAATTGCCCTTTTGCCCATACATGCCAAGTATATTGAACTTTACAAAACCTCACTAAAATAATGTAATTTTGGATTTCATGCCTTTTTTATTACTGTAAACTTTCCTAATCTATTTATGAAAAGTTCAAATTTTTGATTTATACTCTCAGACTGGTATAAGCAGCAAGATTATTTTCCCTATCTGAAAAGTTCATGAAATGATCTTCTTGCTTATAAAATGAAATGAGACTGTCAACAGCTTAGCCGGTAACCAGTAGCTGTCGCCTTTCTGTGTTTCACAAGTGAAAAGGTCAGAACATTTGGTAGTGGATTAGAGACCTCAGGGCTCTGTGCCCAGTGAACAGTAGAAAATACCACAAGCACAGATTGAAAGACATGCACCATTGGCTGAAGCTCAGGCTACATCATATGTTACAGAGATGAGGAGCTTAAGTCTACGAAGTCAAATAATGGAGGGCTGCATAACACTAAAGAAAGCTTGCAGCTGAAAGTGGAATACAAAGCCTCGAGTTGTAAAGACAATGCACAATTTTTAATAAGCAACCAAGTTGGGTGCTTTCCTTCCCTGTAACTGAAGCCTGAAAGTAGTTTCTATTTGCCTGTTGGTATGACAACAGCAACAACTTGCCTTTATATAGCTCCTTCAACATAGAAAAAATCCCAACGCGTGTCACAGAGGCGTTCGGAAAATGGACGCCGAGCCAAGGTGAAGAGATTAGGAAGGGTTACCAAAAGGGTTTAGGGAGGGAATCCCGGAGAGTGGGAACTGGGCAGCTGAAGGCTGACTTATGAAGAAAGGTTGAGCAGGTTGGGCCTATACTCATTGGAATTTAGAAGAATGAGAGGTGATCTTATTGAAACATATAAGATACTGAGGGGGCTCGACAAGGTAGATGCAGAGAGGATGTTTCCCCTCGTAGGGAAATCTAGAACTCGGGGGCATAGTTTCAGAATAAAGGGTCGCCCTTTTAGAACTGAGATGAGGAGGAATTTCTTCTCTCAGAGGGTCGTAAATCCGTGGAATTCTCTGCCCCAGAGAGCTGTGGAGGCTGGGTCATTAAATACATTTAAGGTGGAGATAGACAGATTTTTGCAAGATAAGGGAGTGAAGGGTTATGGGGAGCGGGCAGGGAAGTGGCTTTGAGCCCAAGATCAGCCATGATCTTATTGAATGGCAGAGCAGGCTCGAGGGGCCAAGTGGCCTATTCCTGCTCCTATTTCTTATGTTCTTATATTCTTATGGCCGGCAATGCCAGCACAAAGGGAGGGCACAAGAGGTTGGAGTAAGAGGAATGGAGAGTTCTGGGGGGGTGGGTGTTGTATGGTTGATATAGGTTACAGAAAAAGGGAGGGGGCAAGGGCATGGATGGATTTAAACACAAGGATGAGAATTTTAGATTTGAGGTGTTAAGGGACCGGAAGCCAATGTAGCTCAGCAAGAATGGACATGATGAGCAAGTGTGACTTGGTGTGAGGCAGGATATGAACAGCAGAGCTTTGTATGAACTGAAGCTTAGGAAGCGTGGAGGATAGGAGGCGGGCCAGGAGAGTAATGAAGTGATTGAGTTTGGAGGTGACAAGCACATGGATGTAGTTTTCAGTGGCAGATGGGCTGAGGTAGTGATAAAGGCAGGAGACATTATGGAGGTGAAAGTAGACAGTCCTTGTGATAGATAGGATAGGCGGTCGGAAGCCCAGGCTGATAGGACATCAATGTTGCATACAGTCTGGTTCAGCCTGAGACAGGGACCAAGGAGGGTGTTGGAGTTAGCGGCAAAGGTGCAGAGTTTGTGGAGCGGGCCGAAGATGATGGTTATAGTCTTCCCAATGTTTAGCTCGATCACTCAGCAATGCCATATAGATTTATCCAAAACAGTCTTAAATGAAAGCCATTACAGCCAAGAAGGGCTAATAGGGCGAAGGATGTAATTAAACCATTAATTAAATACAAAATCAGACAAAAGATTACGCCCAAAAAGCTAACCTGTCTTTTCTCTTACAGATGCCTGCTGTGTATTTCTCTTCAACACTTTCCGTTTTTGTTCGAGGTTTTCAGCTTTTGGAGTTTACCTCTATTTATACCATTCATCAGATGCAAGATTCGAGCAATAGGTAGGATAAGTTAATTTATGGGCTACAAATCATTCATAATTAACCATTCAATAATGGGCTAGGGATTTCTTATTTGTCTGCATTATTATGAATAATATTTATAAAAAGGAAAAATTTTATGTTATGAAGATGCGGCATTTATATGTATGAGGATAAGCATAAGAAAATGTACATAAATGTGGATTATATATGGTATGGCAGTCAGGTGTAACTGAGAATTAACCATATATGTTTGTGGAAGATATGTTGATGAATAATCAGACAAACATACTGTGGCCAATTTTCATCTCATAGTAATGGCCGTTTGCATTTAACAGCCTGAAACTAATGCAGCCCACTTACTGTTGTTTTTACATGAGTTCCGATTTCAGATGGTCATGAATTCTGGTGGCAACAGCTCCTTTTTTTGCATTTATTTATTCATTCATGGGCTGTGGGCGCCGCTGGCAAGGCCAGCATTTATTGCCCATCCCTAATTGTCCTTGAGAAGGTGGTGGTGAGTCGCCTTCTTGAACCGCTGCAGTCCTTGTGGTGAAGGTGCTCCCACAGTGCTGTTAGGGAGGGAGTTCCAGAATTTTGACCCAGCGACAATGAAGAAACGGCCATTATATTTCCAAGTCAGGATGGTGTGTGATTTGGAGGGGAACTTGAAGGTGGTGGTGTTCCCATGCGCCTGCTGCCCCTGTCCTTCTAGGTGGTAGAGGTCGCGGGTTTGAAACATTAGTGAGCCTCATAAATACATGAAAATAGGGGTGAAGTGAAGTCATTTGAACCCCAATGCCATTATCCGCCCTCACTGACTGACCACTGCCAGTTCCTGTTCCAACCCATCAACCATAGGTGGTACAAGTCAGCAGGCAGCCATTTGGAGCTCTATTTACAGGGATCCTCAGCTGTTCTCAGGTAAAGCTGTCTGGAACTTTTAGGGACATTTTTCTTGCATTAGCTAGTGGGTGTTTTCACCTTAATAGTGCCTGTAGTTCGGCTCTGAACTCACGCTGTCTGCTGCCCCACAATGTTGTTTCTCTTTGTGCCATATAAAAATCCACCTCCCCTTAAACTTGCTGCTGCAGGTCCTTGAGAAGCAGCCACACTGCCCAATTTCCTACCTCCTAATCAGTGAGCTGCCTATGGGGAGCACCTTTCATGCTAGCAGCTTGGCTCAAGCATGTTAACGAGGGATGACCCAGAAATTCACACGGGTCCCCCGTCAACTGCTGTGGGTGACCACCACTCTCACCTCACCCAAGGTCTGGCCGTTTCCTGCTCGGGGATGAAAATCGCCTCCACTATCTTTAATCCTGATTCCTGCTTCTGCCTTAGTATTCATTTCACTGCACTCCTGTTTAAAGCAAATGTGCCTAATGCTGGTGATCTAATTATGTGTAGGATACAGCTTTAGCTAATGCTGTGTAGCAATGAAGTAAAATAGTAATTTTGTGGAATTATAATCATAAGGAATGACAAAGTGACACAACTTGTAACTTGGTACCGTATCAACAGCCATGAAGTGTACTATTTCTCAATTGAATGGTGCTGAATGTTGTCTAACATCGCTCTCTTCATATTGTACAATGATTATTTAACTGAACTTTTCATGTGAGTACTCATTTCTACTGAGGCACAGTAGTGCACAGCATAGGCCCATGTTGCAAAGATTTTCTTTCTGGCCACAAAATTTAACACGGCATCCTTGTTGGGCTGCTTTTATTGCCTTGCTACTTCAGAAAGGATGAGGCAATTATGCTATTTTTACATTTCTTCCTAGCTACCAAATAAATGAATTCCTGTGAAAATGTAAAAACTGCACCTTTTAAACCTTAAAGCACAATGAACCAGTCACCTCATTCACCGAGCACTTCAGACAAGATAACCCACCCTGCAGTAACAGGTCTGTTTTTAATGCTTTAAAATGTAACCATGTCAATCTCTAAATGTGTTGCACTTGATTAGCGGCAGAACAACCTTCAGAATTGGTTTGAAGCCAGTGGCTAATTTCTTCAAAATTATTCCAAGCTCCGAAATAGATGGTAGATTTAGGAGGCACAGAAAATAAGCGTTGGGTGAAAAATTAAAATAATGTATTAATAAAAGCAAGAAAAAAAATTAAATGCAAAGATAAAACAAATGGATTTGAAAAATTGGGGAAGAGTGCAAAAGGGTCCAATGAGGGACATCAGGGTCAGTATAAGTATGTTTTAAAATGATTCAAATTGCATTTTAAGTGTTTATGTTAATTATGTGAGCCCTTGCATATGAGTATTTTTATTATTGCAATATTAGTTTTTATGCCGGCATAACCACGGCTAGGCTGAAAGCCTTAAATTAAGAGCAGTTGTGTCCAATTGGATTTTGCCTATGACTCAGACTTTCTTTTTGTGCTTTTCTTACATTGTAGGGTGTGAAAAGTCACCAAATTGTGAATTCTGCAAGGTCTAGTTTGCAATTGAAAAAGGCTTCAAATGATAAATGCAAATCTTTGAAGCTGAAAGCACGCTTTCTACTAAGAAATGAAACCGTTTTAATGTAGCATGTTTGTATTTTAAACTGGTCGGATTTGATGGTTAAATCCTCAGATTCTTATTATCTTGTGTTAATGGAAAATTATTCAAGCATTTTTTTTACAATGTGCGCTTATTTTTAATTCATTCAACAGGTGATGCAAACAAAAAACAAAGAACCAAGGAAAGGAATCATCTTGTCAACAAAGTTTACATTCTCAGATCATGCCATGTTAATAGGATTTACAACGATGACACAATTCCATTGAATTGGATTAGAAACACAGGGGCAAAAAAAATCACATGTATTCACAGATGTGTGCACTGTGATATCTGAGGAGATTAGTCTGTCAATTTACATAATAGGTAAGTGTATGTCAGACTGTAATGTGATGCAGAGATATTTAGGAGACAATGGTCACTGTAACTGGCTCTGCTGTGCTATGCTTCATTTCGCATGATGAAAAACACTATCATTCTCTAATTACTTATTCTTCCATCTGGAACAAACTAAATGCATGTGCAAGCCATTTGTTCATGTCTCGTTTCATTATGTCCAAACCCAGTTCTAATTTTCTTTCGAATTTTGTATAAAAGCCATCACCAATTTCTGGAATTTGTTCACATGACCCTTCATTTTCATAAAACACCATGCAGTATTTCCTAGCAATCCACTGAGTACAAAGCGAATGTTGGGAATTTTCATTTTGAAACTACTTTATACACAGCACTACATGCTAAACTTGATCAGACCACCCTCTCCCTTTCACAATATACATTAAGATACATTTGGGTTAACTTTCAACTTCAGCAGGGGCAGAAAACTGGCGGTATTAGGTTGGCCGCCATGATACACCACACCGGATTTTTCTTTCCATTCAAGTCCTCTCTCAGCTGATGAATTAGTACTCCTCCATGTTGAACATCACTTGGAGAAAGCATTGAGGGTAACAGGGGCACAGAATGTACTCTGGGTGGGGGACTTCAAGGTCCATCACCAAGAGCGTCTCGGTGGTACCACCACTGACCGAGGTGGGAAAGTCCTGAAGGATATAGGTGCCAGAGTGGCCTTGCAGTTGATGGTCGGTCAGTGAACCAACATGAAGGAATAGCCTGAATTGATGCACGATCTGTGATTTTTGACATTGCCACTCTTAATAACAACCTCTCCAAACCACGCACGGAAGAATGTGTGCATGCAGAAGTACAACAGAGCTGCTGCCAGCACTTCTTAAAGGGACACACCCAACTTTCAGGTAAGTTTAGATTTTGCTTTTGGACTGGTTTGTTACATTTTATTAGAGTTGTTAAAATGTGCAGGGAGTGCTGCTGGACATTGGCAAGGCTTTGGCTCTTAAAGGAAGGCCTCTGAGAACACCACCTGCTCCCAGTCCTGGGGGCTCTAGTTGCAGTCACCTTTGGGCTGCAGCATCGCATGGAGATGGAGCAGAGGCATGGAGATGGAGCAGAGACCAGACCACTGTGGGTAGAGGTCCTCTCTTCCAATGTTGACCACCTGCACAAAGCTCGAGTGCTGTGCCAGAGACCCTGGGTGCCCTTTCCCTGGCCTGTTGAGCCATTTGTGTTAGTGCTGAAGCACTTTTAGGATTTTTGATCAGCAGAAGGCAGCTCACCTATAAGAGGTGCAGACTGCCTAGTGCTCAAGCAATTTTACATTTTTTTAACTACACTAGGCAGCTCAACTTTAAGAGCTGCAGACTGCCTGGAAGAGGAGCAGGCTAGCTTTAAGTAAAGCTAGCTTCAGTCCAGCAACACGAACTTCGGCCCCCTGCTGAGCGCACAGCCAGTCAGCAGCTCGTTCAGCGCTAGGCTGTATGTTACCATCATGGTACTTAGCAGGCAGCACAAAGTTGACGTGCTGCCTACGCTTTTTGAATGGGCGCGGGCATATCTGGCATCATGATGCCCGTACCCATTTTCTAGCGGTATCGAATTTACCGGCCATGGTGTCTAATGCCCCCTGTGACACAAGGTTAGCATTAACAAAGCATTAACAAAGCAGAAAGCTACCTTATGTAGGTTTAGATTTGAAAGTGAGGGAACAGGCGAAGGAGGAGCGAGGAAATAAAGCCCGAGGCTCGAGGCCCAGACCGAGTTATTGGGAGCAGCAGCGAGAGCAGACTGACCTGTGAGGGAACAGGCGAAGAAGGAGCGAGGAAATAAAACCCGAGGCTCGAGGCCCAGACCGAACTATTGGGAGCAGCAGCGAGAGCGGACCGACCTGTGAGGGAACAGGCGAAGGAGGAGCGAGGAAATAAAGCCCGAGGCTCGAGCCCCAGACTGAGCTATTGGGAGCAGCAGCGAGAGTGGACCTCAACAGGCAACATTCGAAAGTGACGTCAGAGATTAAAAGTGACGTCAGCACAAGGGAAGGAGCTGATTGGTAAGTATGACCTGGTGAGTATTTCTACAATCTAGTCGTTAAAGTAAAAGTAAGGTCTCTAGTTTAGAGTAAGTAGTGTTTAAAGTGAAGTAAGGTCCCTAGTGTATTTAATATTCTTTAATTTAAAGGAAGTAAAGGGAGTAAATTAAGGATAGGACATGGCAGGGCAGCTCGGCAGCGTGGAGTGCTCCTCCTGTGCTATGTGGGAAGTCAGGGACACTTTCGGTGTCCAGGGCGAACACGTGTGCAGGAAGTGTCTCCAGCTGCAGCTGCTCGAAATCCACGTTTCGGAGCTGGAGCTGCGGCTGGAGTCACTGTGGAGCATCCGCGAGGCTGAGATCTTCGTGGATAGCACGTTTAACGAGGTGGTGACACCGCAGGTAAAGAGTGCATAGGCAGACAGGGAATGGGTGACCGCCAGACAGAGTAAAAGAACTAGGAAGGTAGTGCAGGAGTCCCCTGGTTCCATCTCCCTCTCCAACAGATTTTCTGTTTTGGATACTGCTGAGGGAGATGGTTTCTCAGGGGAATGCAGCAAGAGCCAAGTCCATGGCACTACGAGTGGCTCAGCTGCACAGGAGGGGAGGAAAAAGAGTGGGAGAGCAATAGTGATAGGGGATTCTATCGTAAGGGGAACAGATAGACGTTTCTGTGGCCACAGATGTGACTCCAGGATGGTATGTTGCCTCCCTGGTGCCAGGGTCAAGGATGTCACTGAGCGGCTGCAGGACATTCTGAAGGGGGAGGGTGACTAGCCAGAGGTCGTGGTCCATATCGGTACCAACGACATGGGTAGAAAGAGGGACAACATCCTGCAAGCAGACTATAGGGAGCTAGGAAATAAATTAAAAAGCGGGACCTCAAAAGGTAGTAATCTCAGGATTACTCCCAGTGCCACATGCTAGCGAGAGCAGAAATAGGAGAATAGACCAGATGAATGCGTGGCTGGAGAGATGGTGTAGGAGGGAGGGATTTAAATTCCTGAGGCATTGGGACCGATTCTGGGGAAAGGTGGGACCTGTACAAGCTGGACGGGTTACACCTCGGCAGAAACGGGACCAACATCCTCACAGGGGGGTTTGCTAGTGCTGTTGGGAAGGATTTAAGTTAGTTTTTCAGGGGGCTGGGAACCTAAGTGTGGGCCCAGAATGGAGAGAAACAAAGCTGGAAGTGCAAGTTAGAAAAGTAGTCAGCAAAACTAGTAGGGAGCAGAAACAAAGGCCAACAGTAAAGAGGGTCAAAGTGCAGAAAAATATTGAACAGGCAAAGTTGAAGGCACTTTATCTAAATGCAAGTAGCATTCGCAACAAGGTGGATGCATTAATGACACTAACAGAGGTAAATGGGTATGATGTAATTGCCATTACAGAGACATGGTTGCAGGGTAACCAAAGCTGAGAACTGAATGTTCCAGGGTACTCAACATTTAGGAAGGACAGACAAAAAGGAAAAGGAGGTGGCGTAGCGCTGTTAATAAGGGATGAGAGCGGTACGGTGGAGATAAAAGATATTGGCTTGGCAGATCGTGATGTAGAACTGGAATAGAAACATAGAAGATAGGAGCAGGAGTAGGCCATTCGACCCCTCGAGCCTGTTCCGCCATTTAATGAGATCATGGCTGATCATCCAAATTCAGTACCCTGTCCCTGCTTTCTCCCCATATCCTTGATCCCTTTAGCCTTAAGAAATATATCTAACTCCTTCTTGAATATATTTAATGAATTGACCTCAACTGCCTTCTGTGGTAGAGAATTCCACAGGTTCACCACTCTCTGGGTGAAGAAATTCCTCCTCATCTCAGTCCTAAATGGCTTACCCCTTATCCTTAGTCTGTGACCCCTGGTTCTGAACTCCCCCGCCATCGGGAACATCCTTCCTGCATCTAATCTGTCAAGTCCTGTTAGAATTTTATAAGTTTCAATGAGACCCCTCTCATTCTTCTAAACTCTAGCGAATATAAGCCTAATCGACCCAATCTCTCTTCAAACGTCATTCCTGCCATCCCAGGTATCAGTCTGGTGAATCTTCACTGCACTCCCTCCATGGCAAGAACATCCTTCCTCAGATAAGGCGACCAAAACTGCACACAATACCCAAGGTGTGGTCTCACCAAGGCCCTGTACAACTGCAGCAAGACATCCTTGCTCCTATACTCGAATCCTCTCGCTATGAAGGCCAACATACCATTTGCCTTCTTAACCACCTGCTGCACCTGCATGCTTACCTTCAGTGACTGGTGCACAAAGACACCCAGGTCTCGTTGCACTTCCCCTTTTCCCAATCTATTGCCGTTCAGATAATAATCTGTCTTCCTGTTTTTGCCACCAAAGTGGATAACCTCGCATTTATCCACATTATACTGCATCTGCCATGCTTCTGCCCAATTACCCAACCTGTCCAAATCATACTGGAGTTTCTCTGCATCCTCCTCACAGCACACACGCCCACCCAGCTTTGTGTCATCTGCAAACTTGGAGATATTACATCTAGTTCCCTCGTCTAGATCATTAATATATATTGTGAATAACTGGGGTCCTAGCACCGATCCCTGTGGTACCCCACTAGTCACTGCCTGCCACTCGGAAAAAGACCCGTTTATTCCAACTCTTTGCTTCCTGTCTGCCAACCAGTTCTCTATCCAAGTCAGTACCTTACCCCCAATCCCATGTCCTTTAACTTTGCATGCTAATCTCTTATGCGGGACCTTATCGAAAGCCTTCTGAAAGTCCAAATATACCACATCCACTGGTTCTCCCTTATCTATTCTACCAGTTACATCCTCAAAAAATTCCAGTAGATTAGTCAAGCATGATTTACCTTTTGTAAATCCATGTTGACTTTGTCCGATCCTGTCACTGTTTTCCAAGTGCTCTGCTATTACATCTTTTATAATGGACTCTAGCATTTTCCCCACTACCAATATCAGGCTTACCGGTCTATAATTCCCCATTTTCTCTCTATCATCAGTTTGGGTGGAGCTAAGAAACAGCAAAGGGCGGAAAACATTGGTGGGAGTTGTGTATTGGCCACCAAACAGTAATGGTAATGTAGGGCACAGTATCAATCAAGAGATTAGAAGTGCATGTAACAAGGGCAATACGGTAATCATGGGGGACTTGAATCTACATATTGACTGGGCAAATCAAATTACCACTAATGGTGTGGAGGACGAATTCTTGGAATGCATGCGAGATGGTTTCCTGGATCAGTATGTGGAGGAACCAACCAGGGAACAGGCTATTCTGGATCTGGTACTGTGTAATGAGAAAGGGCTAATCAATAATCTTGTGGTAAAGGGGCCTTTAGGGACAATTAACCATAATATGATTGAATTTTACATTAAGTTTGAGAGTGATGTAGTCCAATCTGAAACTAAGGTCTTCAACCTAAACAGAGGAAACTACAAGGGTATGAGGAACAAGTTGGCCATGGTAGATTGGGAGACGACACTAAAAGGTATGAAGGTGGACATACAATGGCTAACATTCAAGGAAATAATGCATAATTTGCAACAAACATATATTCCTCTAGGGCATAAAAACTCAAAAGGAAAAGTGATCCAACCATGGCTAACAAAAGAAATTAAAGCTCGTATTAAGTCAAAGGAGGAAGCTTATAAAGTTGCCAGAAAAAGCGGTCAGCCTGAGGATCTTTTTAGAAATCAGCAAAGGAGGACCAAGAAATTGATAAAGAAAGGGAAAACGGAATATGAGCACAAACTAGCGAAAAATATAAAAATGGATTGTAAAAGCTTCTATAGGTATGTGAAAAGGAAAAGACTGGCAAAGGTAAATGTAGGTCCTTTACAGTCAGAGACGGGAGAATTTATAATGGGGAATGAGGAAGTGGCAGAGAAATTAAATAAATACTTTGTTTCTGTCTTCACGGAGGAAGACACAAAAAACCTCCCAGAAATACGAGAAAACCAAGGGTGTGACGAGAATGAGGAACTTAAAGAAATTATTATTAGTAAAAAAACAGTACTAGCAAAATTAATGGGACTAAAAGTTGATAAATCCTAAGGACCAGATGACCTACATCCTAGGGTTTTGAAAGAGGTGGCCATTGGAATAGTAGACGCATTGATTGTCATCTTCCAAAATTTAAAGATTCTGGAACAGTTCCTGCAGATTGGAGGATAGCAAATGTAACCCCGCTATTTAAGAAAGGAGGGAGAAAGAAAACGGGGAACTACAGACCTGTTCGCCTCACATCAGTAGTTGGGAAAATGCTGGAACCTATTATAAAGGATGCAATAACTGGGCACTTAGAAACTAATAGTAAGATTGGGCAGAGTCAACATGGATTTATGAAAGGGAAATCCTGTTTGACAAACCTATTGGAGTTCTTTGAGGATGTAACTAGTGGAGTAGACAAAGGGAAACTGGTAAATGTGGTGTATCTGGATTTTCAAAAGGCCTTCGATAAGGTCCCACACAAGAGGTTGGTGAACAAAATTAGGGTACATGGAATTAGGGGTAATATACTAGCATGGATTGAGAATTGATTAACAGACAGAAAACAAAGAGAAGGGATAAACATGTATTTTTCAGGATGACAGGCTGTGACTAGTGGGGTACCACAAGGATCAGTGCTTGGGCCCCAGCTATTCACAATCGAAATCAATGATTTGGATGAGGGGACTAAATGTAACATTTCCAAATTTGCTGATGATACAAAGCTAGGTGGCAGTGTCAGTTGCGAAGAGGATGTGAAGAGGCTTCAAGGGGATCTCGACAGGCTCAGTGAGTGGGCGAGAACATGGCAGCTGGAATATAATGTAGATAAATGTGAAGTTATCCACTTTGGTAGAAAAAACAGAAAGGCAGAGTATTTCCTAAATTGTGAAAGATTGGGGAATGTAGATGCTCAAAGGGGCCTGGGTGTCCTTGTACATGAGTCACTGAAAGTGAATGTGCAGGTGCAGCAAGCCATTAGGAAGGCAAATGGTATGCTGGCCTTCATTACAAGAGGATTTGAGTACAGGAGTAAAGAAGTCTTACTCCAATTATATAGGGCCTTGGTGAGACCACACCTGGAGTACTGTGTACAATTTTGGTCTCCTTACCTAAGGGAGGATATACTTGCCATAGAGGGAGTGCAACGAAGGTTCATGAGATTGATTCCTGGGATAGCGGGACTGTCGTATGAGAAGAGATTGAGTAAACTAGGCCTGTATTCTCTTGAATTCAGAAGAATGAGAGGGGATCTCATTGAAGCATACAAAATTATTACAGGGCTTGGTAGGATGGATGCTGGGAGAATGTTTCCCTTGGCTGGGGAGTCTAGAACCAGGGGCCACAGCCTCAAGATAAAGGGTAGGCCATTCAGGACTGAGATGAGAAGAAATTTCTTCACACAGAGGGTGGTGAATCTTTGGAATTCTCTACCCCAGAGGGCTGTGGAGGCTCAGTCATTGGGTATATTCAAAACAGAAGTCGATAGATTTCTGACTAGTAAGGGCATCAAGGGATATGGCGATAGGGCCAGTGAATGGAGTTGAGGCAGAAGTTCAGCCATGATCTCATTGAATGGCGGAGCAGGCTCGAAGGGCCGAATGGCCTACTCCTGCTCCTATTTCTTCTGTTCTTGTGTTCTTAAAGTTATTTGAAAGCGAAAGCTCTTAATGCAGCCAGGGGCTGCCTGTTTAAGTACATCGCTGTGCTAGTGAGCAGAATGCCTGTGTTGGCATTACATTCAGCATGTGCTCTGTTCACAAGCACAGGCGGTGTTCAAGCAGGCAGGTCCTGGGTGTGTCTGGAGGTTCTATGGTGATTTTAAAATCAAGCATCAGATAAAGGTAGGTTCTATTTTGATGAAAGAATGAAAAAAAGTTCATTCCTGGTTACATAGGTAGTAGACAATGAGATGGAATGATTAAATGTTTTTACTAATTAAACTGATTTCAAAGTCCATTTAAAACAATGGGGATAATTTTCACTTTTGGTGGGGGTGGAAAACAGATGATTCTAGTTTTTTTTTAATTTGTTTATCTGATGTGGGCAAGGCCAGCATTTATTGCCCATCCCTAGTTGCCCTTGAGAAGGTGGTGGTGAGCTGCCTTCTTGAACTGCTGCAGTCCGTGTGGTGAAGGTACTCCCACAATGCTGTTAGGGAGGGAGTTCCAGGATTTTGACCTAGCAACTATGAAGGATCGGCGATATACTTCCAAGTCAAGGATGGTGTGTGACTTGGAGGGGAACTTGGAGATGGTGGTGTTCCCATGTGCCTGCTGCCCTTGTCCTTCTAGGTGGAAGAGGTTGCGGGTTTGGGAGGTGCTGCCGAAGAAGCCTTGGCAAGTTGCTGCAGTACATCTTGTTCGCCGCCCGTTTTACTTCCTGCCTAATCTTCCTTTCCATTGACTTCAAAACCCATCAGGATGTATAACTGACGGCCAGTCTGCCGCTACTCATTTTCCGACTGCACTGAAAGTGAAAATTACTCCAAATGTATTTAACATTAGTAAAAATATACTGGATTTGGTTTCAAGATTTCTCTGATATTTGTGATGATCTGCTACATTCACTCCCATTATAAATGTAGTTGACTGTGGTGATATCACACCTACACCATTAATGACTTTTATATTTTATATTACTGCAGTTAAGTTTAACTGCCATTGCATTGCTGAATATTATGAAAACATGCAATTTCCCTTAATTTAAACCTGATGAGCATTTATCACAGCTGTTGAAAATTACAATTTTGGCATAGTGAACTTCACAATCTCTGTTTACAAAATAAATGCAGCATAATTGCTGTCTTCTCCAATATTGCAAGATAAACAGCATCTGTTTGGCTTTGCAAAATATCAAATCTGGAGGTGAAAGCTACTGAATTAATATGAATTAAGAGAATGGGGGTAGTTTTCCATTTTGGTGGGGGCGAAAAACTGGCAGAAGCGGATCACACGCCCATTATACACCCCGTCCGATTTCCATTTTCATTGAAGCCATTGCTCCTCTCCTCTCTCACCATTTCGCTGTTCATCTCCTTTTATTTCCCCTCTCCTCTGACTGCTGCCTCTCACCATTTCCTCTTTCTTCCCCACTTCCCTTCCCCTTCAGCAGACCTCCTCTCCCTTCACCCCTTCTCTCTTACTTGCTCCTTTACACCAGCCTACACCATCTATCAACCTTCTTGCCTTTTGCCTTAGTAGCCTTAGGCTCATGGGCTGTTCTTAGGAATTGGCATATCTCCTGGTTATAGTATTTATAGTATATCCCCTAATTTTTAATTAGTATATAATTTACAAGTGCCATGAGTGCTTTAAAAGAGCTGCCAGTGAACCTTGGGAGCAATGGTGATACAGCAGTGTTAGCACTATAAAGTCCGAAGCCAGTTAATCGGTGAAGATTGCCTGGGGGTCTCCCAGTAGCTGAAGTCGTGCCGCACCACACAGGAGAGGTTAGGAGATTATTACTGTCCCTTGCTGCTTTTCTCGGCTACAGACTGGAGTATTATTCTTGCACTGAAGCGGCAAGGGGAGGTGAGGTGAGAGTGACTGCCCTTAACATCAAGGCAGCATTTGACCGAGTGTGGCATCAAGGAGCCCTAGTAAAACTGAAGGCAATGGGAATCGGGGGAGGGGGGGAAACACTCCACTGGCTGGAGTCATACCTAGCACAAAGGAAGATGGTTGTGGTGGTTGGGGGTCAATCATCACAGCCCCAGGACATCGCTGCAGGAGTCCCTCAGGGCAATGTCCTAGGCCCAACCATCTTCAGCTGCTTCATCGATGACCTTCGCTCCAACATAAGGTCAGAAAAGGGTATGTTCGCTGATGACTGCACAGTGTTCAGTGCCATTCGCAACTCCTCAGATAATGAAGCAGTCCATGCCCGCATGCAACAAGACCTGGACGACATTCAGGCTTGGGCTGATAAGTGGCAGGTAACATTCGCGCCACACAAGTGCCAGACAATGACTATCTCCAACAAGCGAGAGTCTAACCACCGCCCCTTGACATTCAACGGCATTACCATCGCCGAAACCCCCGCCATCAATATCCTGGGGGGTCACCATTGACCAGAAACTTAACTGGACCAGCCACATAAATACGGTGGCAACAAGAGTAGGTCAGAGGCTAGGTATTCTGCTGCGAGTGTCTCACCTCCTGACTCCCCAAAGCCTTTCCACCATCTACAAGGCACAAGTAAGGAGTGTGATGGAATACTCTCCACTTGCCTGGATGAGTGCAGTTCCAACAACACTCAAGAAGTTCAACACCATCCAAGTCAAAGCAGCCCGCTTCATTGGCAACCCATCCACCACCTTAAACATTCACTCCCTCCGCCACCGGTGTACTGTGGCTGCAGTGTGTACCATCTACAAGATGCACTGCAGTAACTCGCCAAGGCTTCTTCGGCAGCACCTCCCAAACCCGCGACCCCTACCACCTAGAGGACAAGGGCAGCAGGCGCATGGGAACACCACCACCTCCAAGTTCCCCTCCAAGTCACACACTATCCCGATTTGGAAATATATCGCCATTCCTTCATCGTCACTGGGTCAAAATCCTGAAACTCCCTCCCTAACAGCACTGTGGGAGTACTTTCACCACACGGACTGCAGCGATTCAAGAAGGCGGCTCACCACCACCATCCCCAGGGCAACTAGGGATGGGCAATAAATGCTGGCCTTGCCAGCGACGCCCACATCCCATGAACGAATAAAAAAAAAATCTTTGGAGGTAGTGAGACAAAGCTAGATTTTTGTGTGACCGTTTCCACTGACTGGGAGGCGAGCAGAGCGAGCCCACTGCCCACCTACTGGAAGCAGTCCAACATCCGACATATTTTCGTGGTGGGGTCTCACAAACGTTCTGCTGGTCAGCTGCTCACGCATTTGGAGCAGCTCGCTAATTGGAAGGGGCAGGAAATCCTGGGGAAGGGTCGCAGAGGGTGGGACATCAGGGGAGATCAACCCCACAAAAATCATTTACAGACATTTTTGGGCACTCTGCCCATTGGTACTTCAAAATTACATCGAGGTCCTATTGAAGTTGTAGGACCCCAAATTGTTTGAGGTACAGCAGTGTAGTAGTGGGTAGTGTAATGGTTATGACACACTTCTAGCAACCTAGAAGTCAAGAGTTCAAAATCCCAGCATGGTAGCTTGTGAAATTGAATTCAATAAATCTGGTAATTTGTGGCTTGTGTCTGAAAAAATACTCATGAAAAGCCAACTGGTTCCCTAACTTCTCCAGCAAGGTGTACATGTGATTCTTGATGCCCTCTGAAGTGGCCTAGCAATCAATTGTTCATACCATTGTGAAAACACCATCACTATAAGGACTGCAGCAGTTCAAGAAGGCCACGAAATAAGGATGGCCAATATGTGGCCTTGCCAGCATTGTCCACATCCCAAGAACAAATATGAAAAAAACTTAACTGGTACAAGTAGAAAAAGGTTCAGCAATTGAGCTCTGGAGTGTGCAATATTTCTGCAAAATAGCTGATCTGCAAATTCAAAACTTGGAAAGTACAAGGAAATTTCCTAGTAGTCCACTCGTCCAGTCCCTAAAACAAATACATCTCAATTGTCCACTCCTTAAATATCTATCCAATTTTCCCTAAAATGTTGCACTATTATCTGCATCCCTGTCCATTATGTCCATTCCACATATTCACCACCTTCTGTGTAATATAATTAAATTCAAACTGTGCTCCTTCTGTATTCTAAGCTTGAGCCTATGCCCCTAGATCTAGAGCTTGTGGCAATCCCAAACATATTGGGGTAGAAATTTGTCTTTGCGCACCTCTTTTTCAGCGCAAAGCATACCAATTTAGCAGTGGATTGGCCTACGCCCAATCTGCACAGGTGTTGGTCCCACTGCTAAATTTGTGGGGGCCTTTATTTAGGTGTCTCAGTTGGATTCCTAAAACAGGTGTTAGGCCCCTTAAAAATCTAAATTAGGGGCCTAACGCCTGTTGAAGCACCCCATCGAGATATTAGTCAGTGATGAGTGGGCCAATTCCAAGTAAGTTAAATTTTTTTCTTTTGTTAAAAAAAATCCTGTGGAGCCAGAAGGAGCAGAAGTGCTGCTCTGACTCCACAGCAGTTGGGATCACCCCTCCCACCCCCCACCCACCTCAACCTTCCCCCTAGCCCACTCCAATCCCAGCTCCAGGGACGTACCTGCGGGCCACTGCCAACAAGTCAGGCAGCCCGACATTGATATCTTTGCTCAGGCGATGTGCCTGTGGTTTGATCGCAGACCAAAATCTACCGCATTATCAGCGTTCAATTTTATCTATTCCCTTAAGATTCTTGAATAATATCTCTCGAGCATTCTCTTCTCCAGAATAAACTTCTTCAAGCTCTCTGCACAACTTAGATTCCTTCAGCTAGATATTAGTTTGGCCACCCTTTTCTCTGCTTCCTGAACATATTTGATCAGAATTGTACACAGTATTCCAGGTGTGGCTGTACCAGTACCTGGTACAGACTCATCATCACCTTCTGGGATTCGTGCTCTATCCTATTGGCTACACATTATAAGATACGGTTAGGTTTCAGATCTATCAATGTTCATCATATCCACATGATGGTATAAGCTCATGCATCCTGATTCTGGACTGTTAATAATTCTAACTCCTGAGGAAAACATCAAACCAAATTCTTTGAAATTTCCCTCCAACTCCATTGGGCAATCAAGCAAACAACAGGAAGCCATGGTTACTCATGACACATCACAAAGCAAACCTAATTAACCCACACACTCACAAAATACGTCAATGCCCTCCCCCTCAACAACTTGTCGAGTCTCTTCTTAAAGGAATGTAGCATACCCATACTCACCACATCCTCCACAAATCTGTTCCAAGGCAACCACCCTATAAGAAGTAAAATACTTAACATCTAACCTGAGTCTTTGCCTACACATTTTATAGGTGTGCCCGCCAATTCTACTATCACGATCCA
This sequence comes from Squalus acanthias, assembly GCA_030390025.1. Taxonomy (NCBI): domain Eukaryota; kingdom Metazoa; phylum Chordata; class Chondrichthyes; order Squaliformes; family Squalidae; genus Squalus; species Squalus acanthias. Next base: position 58,788,995 of record CM059425.1, read on the forward strand.
TTTTGAATATCCTGTCCAAATCTACTACATCCAATCCTTTCATAACTTTAAAAACATCATCCATTTCCCTAAGAGCCTAACTTTCTCAAAAATGACTATCCCTAACTCTTTAAGCCTATTTTCACAATTAAGAGATCTAAGTCTAGGTATCATCCATGTTGTTTTCCTCCATACCTTCCTAGAATTTCAATATCCATTACCAGATTTGGGGACCAAAAGTCAATCAATATTCCAAGTGCAGATTTACTGAAGCCTTAACAAACCTAAGTACGGTGATCTCAGTTTATATTTTATTAACCTAACAATTTTTCCAAGAGCCTTAATTATCTCTATAACTATCTTACATTGTTTGTATGCATTTAGTAGATGATCAACAGATACCCCAAATCCATTCCCTTCTCTTACTTTTAATGGACATCCAAACATAGAATAAACATGTCTTAAATTGCCCGGCCTCGAATGCATAACACAGCAGGCATCCTTCCTTCCAGTTGACTTGGCTAATCTAACTATTTTTAATTTATTATAACATATTGGCCCATATTTTCCGACCCCCACAGGTGCGTACGAGGTGTGTACGTGCCCATAGGGGCCGCGCAAGTTCTGGGCTTAGGCATGCGAAGCGCATGCGCTGAAACCCGGCACTTGCGATCTGTCAATCCAACGCATGCCCAAGAAAAGTGCCTTTGCGGGTGGAGAGTTGTTCTATTTGCTCAACTTCCGCCTGCTGAAAGGCCATAGAATTCTTATGCCTGGTAAAAGCAGGCATAAGGCCTGCTTTTACCAGCATGAGAGTTTAAAAAAATAGAAAAATAGGATTTTATCACTCACTTATAAATTAAAAACCCTGTCCAATAAGGTAAGTTTATATTAAGTCCTGTTAAAACATATTAAAAAAATTCAAACAATTGAATTTTTGTTTAACATATTTAATTAAATGCTATTTTAATTAATTTTATATATGCAATGGTTTTTCTTTATTTATTTCAGTGTGTTGGTGCTTTTTTGTCGTCATCCCCATTCATACTTTTGATAGTTCTGTCCGTACGGACCTGTCAAAAGTATGAAGGGGGATTCCCTTCTTCCATTGGTTGAGCTGGCCCACGTGATCCCAGGGGCGCTTGCGAACCACATGCACCCCTGGGATATGTGGGCCTTTGCGCATTTCCAAGAGGAGAGGCCCAGGATCGGAAGCCTCCATATCTCCGGGACCAGCAGGTAGGTTCGTAGATTTTTTGCTGATCGGAGGCATCCGTCCGCAGGAAGCCTCCGATGGGAAATTCAGGGCCATTAACTATCTACTGCTAAGTGTGCAGTAAGAACGGTTATTGCCCTCATCCATATACAGCCGACTAATGAAGATAGTGAGCTCAACGCTGAGTTTCACCTTTCTAAAAAAGGCTCTTGCTTTTTATGATGAATATATTTTTAGAAATAAAAGGTATGTGCTTTATAACCCTTCCCAACTATGCTAATGTTGCATTAAGTGGAGTCTAATATGTTAATTGCAATATTTTTATCACAAATATTTGCTGTTATTTCCTGATTTCAGCAAGGTTGCTTGAGCTGCTTGTAGATTGTAGCAGGTAATCTGTTTCTAAAGGCTGATTCTTTCTTTGGGGCATTAATAATTCAGACTATTTATAACATCAATGGTATAGTTATTGAACTTCAGTACTCAGAAATGAGTTGACATCAGGCTCTGCTTTCTAGATTGTACTCTGAAACATCCAAAATTCTCCAATCTGCTGTCAAGAATATCTGAATTTTTCCTTCAAACTTTTTCACTGTATTTTGGCCCAATATGTTTTCTCTCTCCCACTTTTGCATTTGCAAAAATTCCCTGAAGAATAATTCTACATTTGACATAAAGCAGGAACATAATTTATCCCCCAACCAAAATCCTTATTTAGTTGAAAAGGGCTCTAAAATAAATGATGTAGAATGAGAAGCTCTCAAGATAAATCAGTGGCCCCAAAAATCTGCAGTTGTGTCAAGATTGTGACTGCTGATGTTCTCCAGCGCTGACACCACCAGAGTTTGTGGAGTCAGTGGGAGAGTGCCTAATGTACATGGGTCTGATGGGTGCCCATACCATCTCTGATGCCTATCTGCCCCCTACAGCTGGAAAATCTGATGCATGTCCTTGTGGGAGTCGTCCAGCCACCCCACCAATCCCATTGAGTCCCTCTTCGCTCCCCTGTGCAAGCACAGTGACCCATTTTTAAAAAAAAATTCCAGCCAATTTTTTAAAATTCTGTGGGGTAAATTTTTATCTTCACTGCATGGGCAGTAATCTGGCAGAGTGGATCACCTGCCCATTATAGAAACCGCACGATTTTCGTTCAATTGTGGAATGAAAATCGGGCGGGTTCTATAACAGATGGGCAATCCGTTTCACCAGATTACCACCCGTGCAGGGAAGACGAAAAACTACCCCCCAGTTCTTGGAAGTTCAGGCCACTTCCCTGGTCTAGACATCCCACCCCAGTGGGGCCCACTTGCATTCATCAGCTGGCCAATACACCTCATCTCTCTTAGCATGCTGGCCTACACTCCTATGCTGAGTCCCAACTGAGCGGAAGTGGAAACTGAGGAAGTGGAAACGACTGCGTAAGTAGCCCCGGACCCCAGATCTGCTCCTGGGGTAACCCCCTAATGTCAATGGTCTTGTAAAAAAGAGGGGGAGGATTCACCCCTTAAAAGGCCAATTCTAAAATTCCAAAAACAGTGGGGAGCCAATGCAACCAGGTCCCTATCGTTTTCTGGTAGGCTTCAGTGGAATCTCTGTGGAAATTAGGGGTCAATTTGTCTAATCTTTAGGTTGAGAAGTTTTATTTTTTCTTCAGATGTCCTTTGATCAAAAAATATTTGGGGGGGGGGGCGAGAGTGGGGAAAGAGAATAGGCCAAAGTTCTGAACAATAGGGGGAAAAATTCAGTTGATTGCGCCTCCCGTTAGCGCCTTAAGAGGGCGCTAATGAGGCGCAAAGCATCTAGCGCCCGGGCGCGGCGATGTTTGTGCCGCTCGTGAAATTAACTAGACATTTTGCGGCGGCGCTAAACATTACCGCCACGATCTCCTGCGTCGGCAGATCGTGACGTCAGTCGAGTGCGCAACGCCCCGGTAGCGCCCCGGTGCGGATATTGAGTGGTGCCCCCTGCCTTACCGCCTGCCGCTAGCAACAACAGGTTGAGGGGAGCGTTTTGCAGTCAGGAAGGGACTGGGGGAGCGCTATTTAAAGGCGACTGCTTCCTGCCTTTTTTTGTTGGCGACATTTTTGAACCACGCATTCTGAGAGGGAGAGAGATAGACTTGTGGAGAGATTCAACGCTGTGTGAAGGAGTTTCGGGTATTGAGCCGCACTTTGCAGGTTCATTTTGATTTGCCCTTCCTTGTATCGATTTAGAAGAGACGGTGGGGGCTGCACTCTGAGCTCTTTCCCTGGGGTTCTCCATTGTTCTTTCCAGCAGATTTGATGTACAGGTCTCTCCAGGCCGAGATTCAAGGCTGCAATGAGCAGGATGTGGATGGAAAGCAAGATCAACCCTCCCCTTTAAGAACTGGCTGGGGCCATTGTGTCTGTGTTCCATTGCTGACTGACATCACATGAGCTTCGCCAGCGCTCTGAGTTAGCGCCTCGCTCCTCGGCCTTTGCACCTTAAGACAGATGTGTAGCGGCTGATCTAGCGCTCCAATCACCTCCAGGGGCGATAAAAGTCAAGTTTGCAGTCGGAGGCGATAATTAGCGCCAGGCGCTAATCTTTGCGCCCGGCCGATAATTGCGCCCCAAACAGGGCGATACTGAATTTTTCCCCCATAGTGTCTAAAATGTGCATTGACACCATCTTTTAGGGAGGTTGGAGACATTCCTGGAAAAATTGCACTTTCCAATTTACGTCCAAGCTCATGACAAATAGCTATTAATGAAAGAGGGTGTTGGTAACTTGAATTGCTCAATCAAAATTATTTTCAGTTCATCAAAACTAAAAACTACCCCTCCCACTAACCTGTCTAAGTTCTCCTGAAGTCTTTCACAGTTTCCTCGCTGTGTGCCATTTGTGTTGTCAGCAAATTTTGAGATTGTGCTCCCCCTGCAAAAAGTCCAAATCATTTATATAAACCTGCACTGTACCTTGGGTTAAACAGCTTCCAACCCTTGTCCAATCTGAACAACACCCAATTACCATCATTCTTTGTTTCCTGTCCATTATCCAATTTTCTATCCATGTTGCTACATTTTCTCTTATATCATCTGAATTTTTCAAATGAACCTCTTGGCATTATTGAACACCCTCTTAAATCCCATGTACACTACATCTACTGCATAATCTCAAAACTTGCTGACAACAAAATGGAGGTAGGCAATGAACAGCGAGGAAGCCTGCAAATTACTTCAGGAGGACTTAGACAGGTTAGACATCTACTGCATTCCCTTTATCTATTAATCAGTTACTTCTTCATAAAATTCTTATTAATTTTTTCAAACAAAACATAAGAAGATAAGAATTAGGAGCAGGAGTCGGCCATTTGGCCCTTCGAGCCTGCTCCGCCATTCAATAAGATCATGGCTGATCTTCTACCTCATCTCCACTTTCCTGCACTATCCCCATATCCCTTGATTCCCTTAATATTCAAAACTCTATCGATCTCTGTCTTTAATATACTCAATGACTGAGCCTCCACAGCCCTCTGGGGTAGAGAATTCCAAAGATTCACCACCCTCTGAGTGAAGAAATTTCTCCTCATCTCAGTCCTAAATGGCCGACCCCTTATTCTGAGACTGTGACCCCTGGTTCTAGACTCCCCAGCCAGGGGAAACATCCTCCCTGCATCCATCCTGTCAAGTCCTGTAAGAATTTTGTATGTTTCAATGAGATCACCTCTCATTCTTCTAAACTCTAGGGAATATAGGCCTAGTCTATTCAATCTTTCCTTTTAGGACAATCCCCTCATCCCAAGAACCAGTCTGGTGAACCTTCGTTGCACTCTCTCTATGGCAAGTATATCCTTCCTTAGGTAAGGAGACCAAAACTTTCCTTAGAAAATCTGTGTTGGCTGTTCTTGATTAACTGGCTATCTCATAGAAGGCAGAGGGTGGTGGTGGATGGAACATTTTCGGACTGGAGACCAGTTACCAGCGGTGTGCCACAGGGGTCGGTGCTGGGTCCTCTGCTGTTTGTGATTTTTATCAATGACTTGGAGGAGGGGACTGAAGGGTGGATCAGTAAATTTGCTGATGACACCAAGATTGGTGGAGTAGTGGATGAGGTGGAGGGCAGTTGTAGGCTGCAAAGAGACATTGATAGGATGCAGAGCTGGGCCGAAAAATGGCAGATGGAATTTAACCCTGATAAGTGCGAGGTGATTCATTTTGGTAGGGCAAATTTGAATAAGGATTACAGGGTCAACGGCAGGGTTCTGAGGAACGTGGAGGAGCAGAGGGATCTGGGGGTTCATATCCACAGATCTCTGAAGGTTGTCACTCAAGTGGATAGAGCAGTAAAGAAGGCCTATGGTGTGTTGGCGTTTATTAACAGAGGGTTTGAGTTTAAGAACCGTGAGGTTATGCTGCAACTGTACAGGACCTTGGTGAGACCACATTTGGAATATTGTGTGCAGTTCTGGTCACCTCACTATAGGAAGGACGTAGAAGCATTGGAAAGAGTGCAAAGGAGATTTACCAGGATGCTGCCTGGTTTGGGGGGGAGGTCTTATGAGGAAAGATTGAGGGAGTTGGGGCTTTTCTCTTTAGAGCGGAGGAGGATGAGAGGCGACTTAATAGAGGTTTATAAGATGATGAGGGGGATAGATAGAGTGGATGTTCAGAGACTATTTCCTCGGGTAGAGGCAGCTGTTACAAGGGGGCATAACTATAAGGTGCATGGGGGGAGATATAGAAGGGATGTCCGAGGTAGATTCTTTACTCAGAGAGTGGTTGGGGTGTGGAATGGACTGCCTGCTGTGATAGTGGAGTCGGACACTTTAGGAACTTTCAAGCGGTTATTGGATAAGCACATGGAGCACACCAGAGTGATAGGGAGTGTGATAGCTTGATCTTGGTCTCGGACAATGCTCGGCACAACATCGAGGGCCGAAGGGCCTGTACTGTGCTGTACTGTTCTATGTTCTATTAACCAATGCATTTCTAAGTACTCACTCAGTTTATGAACAATGCTGCATTTCCTGCAATGTCAGTCTTAATAATGAGCTTGCACCCTAGTGTGGGGCTCAAATCCATAACTTTCTGATTTAAAAGCAAGGATGCTACCAACTGAGACAAGGTGACACTAACCCGATTGGTCCAATAAATTGCAGGGATTGCAAAACCAAGAGAATTCATGATCATCGTTAAGAAGAAATAGAGCAGCCCAACTAAAAGGCAAATGTAGAAGAAGGTGGTGAGAAGGATTGACTACTGACTATCATTATTCACATATATAGCTGACAATTCCAATGCACTCAGTTTGCTCCAACGATTCTGTAGGCGAGATGCATTATATTCAGGTAAGTTATAGATGAGGCCATAAAAGTAACACTGCTTCAAATAAACAATACAAAATGTCCACTCATTCATTGTATATTGTTTTTCCCATTGGAGAAGAAGACTGCCTTTAACCAAAGGCATTTAGACCAAATGGATGGCTGAAAGTAGCAGGTCAAATCCCTCACCCCTTCAGAAAGGAAACCATAATGGAGGTCATAGGATGCATAGCTGTACATAATGTGTGGCACATTTAAACTGCAGGACAGAACCACACTCCTGGTTTGTACATTTACAATTGCATACCTTAACTGTTCAAACGTTTTTCAGAAAATGTAAAGCCGAGACTGTGGTGCACTAGCAAATGTGTCACGTATTCTTTGTGTAGCAACAACATTCCTAACTATCATATATTTATTCATCATGTGACCTTTTCTTCTTTTTACAGATATAAGCCTGTATCCCAGAAGTATCAGGCTATGCCATCTCATTGACTAGACAATCCATAGCATTCAGCACCATCATTACTATCATAATCATCATGACCTGAGCCAAGCATTAGCCTCATATACACACACTTCAGAGGGTTTTCGGACATGGAATAGGAAAAACAAGACGGGGCCAAAAATCCTCAGACTTGCACCACCACTGTGTGGCAGAATGGGAATCCTGCTGCGCAGGTGACCTCTGCTCCTGACCTCGCCCAAGTACCCATGCTCAGGGCAGGCTCAGCTAATTAAAATAGTCTTGGTAGGCACCCGCTTTGGATGCCTGCTTGGGGAGGTGTGGAAGAGGAAAATGAGGTGCTACACGATCATATGGGAATGCCACTGACAGGTTCTTACCATAACTTCCTCCAATGCAGGTACTCCTTTATAAAAGGGCCAACATTTAAAAACAAATTAGGCACAATTCTGGGGCCATCTGGGTTAGGACCTCGACCTGGAGGCTTCAATGGATACCACTTCTGCTGATCCACGCAGCTGTGTGCCAATAACGTACCAGCATCAGAGTCACTCAGCGCAAAGGAGCCATGGGAAATCTGGCGAGGGAAGCCCTCCCACCAGCCACTTCTCCTTGTGACACAATGGGCCTTGTATGGGGTGGAGAGAGCGTCCGCCCACCTTCCCCCAGCTCCAGTGGAGATTATCGTAGTCTGCTCTTCCGGGTGGAGACCTGTATTATCAGATCCTGCTCAATTTCCACTCCTTCTGGACCTCTTCTCCCCACATTAAACCCCACCCCCATTGCTTCCCAAGCCCTGAGAAAATTAGGGGCCAATGTGTCTGTTTTCACAGATGTGGTAGGAGCAGAGGTGGTGACTGACGAAAGGCTGATGTGCGGAGGCAGGGCATCATCACGGACTCTGCCGAGTTACTTTGTGATTTTGATCTCATGAATCCAGCGGTAAAGCAAGGGGTACTTCATGAGCATGAATGAGTGTGCAGGTTACTTAATTCCTTACACACTAGTCTGCAAAGTGGCTTAGTTACACTTGCGGATTCAATTAGCCATTTGCACAGTGTCACGCAGCAAGGATTGTCTGCTCTGTAGAGTGCCATTGAGCAACATGCAGCATCACGTCATCAACAAGGGAGACAGAGAAACCTAAGGCACACAGGTTGCAATCACAACAGAAGCATCACTGAGGAATGCCCCCAATAGTAATGTCAAGGCACTAAGTTCCACAATCCTTGGTACAACAACTGGTTTGAACTCACTTGGAGACCGACTCCAGAAGGGTTCAGAGATTTAATTGTCGTGCAACACACTGTGGCCAAAAGGCCAGTGACCAACGTCAGGATTCACCATCCAGGAGGGGCATGTGGGCAGAAGCACAACAGGCAGCTCTCAAGTCCCGGGTAATCCTTTTGCTGGCACCTACCTCTTGAGAAGTAACAGGATAAGCCCCCAAAAGCAAGCTGGCTTCCACAACCAGAAAAGAACAGGCTATTCCTAGATACAAACAGGACTATCAGAGTCTGCCACATACCAAGATAAGCAGGATAACAACCAATGTTCCCTCTAATTATTTTTGGCCCACGCGGCCCCTTTAATGGGCTGCGTGGGCCATTCAAAACTATTTAAAAGCCAGCTCACCAGCTGCACGGGATCTTTAGAGTGCTGTGTGACCGCACAGCTTAAAGGGATCATTGATCACAACCATATCACAGCACCCATGCAGTTTCATACACTGCAATAATTAAGTTGCTTCTTTCAATGTCTCCTGCTCTATCTGTGCTGGACCTCGGCCATTCCTTTCCAGCACCTTTTACACTGTGTCATTACCTCAGTGTGCACTTAAAGGCAAACCTGAATATATTTGTACTTTCCAAAGTTAATTACTGTTTAAAATGCCCTTAAAGAAATTGTTAATTGCCCTGTAATGTACACTTACCATGTGCTCTCACTCTTGTGCACAGAGGAATTTCACCTCCAAAGTGAAAATAAATGTGAAATACAACACTGGTTTGACATCTTTATACATGTAATGTAACAAATGTTATGCAATATAAGCTGCTCATGAGTTAATTAGAGGGCTAACTATGGGTTACTAAAAGTTTTCAGGAGACTTTACTCCTGCTGGTTTAAATACAATTTTGTTGTTTTCAGTTTGTGGGCTACAATGTGGGCATTCCCTTCTCTACAGTGGGCCAGCCAGCGAGAAGGGAGCAGTATTAACCCTTTAATTCATCTTTGAACTAAAATTGAGAGCCAGATAAGCACTTTTAAAGCACTGAGGAGGCAAAGGCGATTTGCACACCAAATTGTTGCAGATTTGGGCATAAATGAGTGACAACAGCCAGTTTGACAACCAAGAGCTACAGGCCCTTTTAGAAAGGAGAGAAAGCACACAATTTAAAAAGTGACCCTCCCATCCCTTTTGCACCAGACAAGAGAGGAGGTAGTTTAAAATAAGCAGCACCAGTCAGCTACCACAGTCTAGGGTGTGACTGATTCCTATGAAGGGCCCTTGCAATGCATAAACCAAATAGATCTAGGGCTACCAGCATCCCAGCAAACCCTGCAGCCAGCCAACACAATTATTCCTTCCACGAGGGAATCACTTCGAAGTAGTGGTAGTTTAGGTGTCACGCATTTTTAAAATTTGTTCTCAGGATGTAGACTATGCGGACAAGCCTGCAGTTATTGCCCATCCCTAGTTGCCCTGAGAAGGTGATGGTGGGCCTTCTTGAACCACTGCAGTCCTGTGGTGATGGTGTTCCCACAGCGGTATTCAGCTGTTGACCCGGTGATGATGATGGAATGGCGATGTTGTTGAACATCCTGGAGAGATGTGTGCTGGACATCTTGGGGAGTTAAGGGTTAACAGTCAAACTTCTTTGTACCTTGTTTCGATATAAACAGGATGACTTGAAGTGTCGTAAGGAGAAAGCATGGCTTGTCTTCTGATATGTAAAGTGCTTGAGCAAAGAAATAAGTGTCAGTAATGACGTCAGCCATGAGTGATTAAAGTGTAACTTTAGGGAATAGGGTATCCATTAGCTGCAGTATAGAAAGACAACAATTGGTAAAGCTTTTTCTTCAAAGTTGTTAGTAACAGATAGTTCAGGATGTCTTGTTTAAGGGAAGTAGTTTTGAAGTAAACAACTACAACTGTTTACAAGAATAGATTGTCTTCAAAGGATTTGGGAGTAGATATATCATGCAGTCATATCCATAATATTTTCCTTTGATGTAGCCAAAATATGGTGTATAAAGGAACTTGGTTTTCAATAGTAATTCAGAGGGCTCTGAGTACTAGTATGTCAGTCTATTGCTTGAATAATCTGCGGGACAGCTTTTCCAATTTGGGCACAAGTCCCCAGATGTTAATGAGGAGGACCTTGCAGGACTGAGATTGCCCAAGTATTTTCCTAATACAACGCCAGGGTCATTGCCAGTAGGTCTTTCTCATATCTATTTTATTATTCTGTTTTATAGTGATTGTTTCATAACTGAGTGACTTGCTATGCCATGTCAAAGGGTATGAAGGACATTAGGGAGCCAATTACATAGAATTACATAGAATGTACAGCACAGAAACAGGCCATTGGGCCCAACAGGTCTATACCGGTATTTATGCTTCACACGAGCTTCCTCCTATCCCTTTTCATCTAATCCTAGCACTATAACCTTCTATCCATTTTTACCTCATATGTTTATCTAGCTTCCCTTTAAATGTATCTATGATATTTGCCTCAACTACGCCTTGTGGTAGTGAGTTCTACATTCTGACCACTCTCTCGGTAAAGAAGTTTCTCCTGAATTCCCGACTAGATTAATAGTAACCATCTTATATTTATGGCCTCTAGTTTTGGACTCTCCAACAAGTGGAAACATCTTCTCTACATCTACTCGATCAAAACATTTCATAATATTAAAGACCTGTATCAGTTCACCCCTCAGCCTTCTCTTTCTAGAGAAAAGAGCCCCAGCCTGTTCAATCTTTCCAGATAGGTATAACCTCTCAGTTCTGGTATCATCCTTATAAATCTTTTTTGCATCTTCTCCAGTGCTTCTATATCCTTTTTTTAATATAGAGACCAGAACTGTGCACAGTCCTCTAAGCGTGGTCTAACCATGGTTCTATACAAGTTTAACATAACTGTAACATAACATAATTAACAAACAGCTGATATTTACAATAATCCTACATATTTCATGGTCATTTTTCCTGGCACTAGTCCACAAATTAACAAATTTATTGAATTCAACTTCACAACTTGCCATGGTGGGAATTTGAACTCATGACCTCTGGAGTACCATGCCCACTATACTATAGCCAATCTTCTGACACAAAGCACAATCACCAAGGGACAGCACCATGCCAACTCAAGCTGCCAACTTTAATACATGAGATAATGGAGGAAATAAATATTCTGCACTTGAGCTGAAAACTGTGCTCAGTTATTGGTGACAATATACCAGGAGCCCAATATATGATGGTAATGAATGGTATTTGAAGAACGAAGGCAGCGAAATTCCCCCTCTGAGCGCTGGCATTTCAGGCCGGTTTCGGCAGAAAATTGGTGGCCACCTCGCTTCTGGCTACATCCGGTGTGGGCTGCGGCAGCCGCCATTTTGGGCAGGTCGGTAGCGCCGCCGTTGCCTGCGTTTGGCAGAATAATGCAAATGAGGCAGATCGTGACATCAATCAGCGTGCAACGCTGCTTGGACGCAGGACCTGCTATTTTGGATGTCGATGCTCGACTGCACGCCCACTCCATAGCACGCACAGCTCAACGCGTGGTCAACTGCACGAGGGACCTCCCACCAGCAATATTTAAAGGGATCATCAACAACATTCAGGTAACTTGCTTATTGATTTCTACTGGTTTTGTGTAAATTTGTGGAACTGTTTGGAGCTTTCTACAGTTATTTAAAGTTGGTGAGTTGACAGGGAGTGGTGCTGCAAGTGGAGAAGGCCTTGCTTCTGAATCCAAGGGTTCTGCTCACACCACTTGCTCTAGTTGCACGGAACGGTAGCATAGTGATAATGTCACTGGGCTAATAATCCAGAGGCCTGGACGAATGATCCAGTAAACAGGAGTTCAAATCCCACCACGGCAGCTGGGGAATTTAAATTCAGTTAATTAAATAATTCTGGAATAAAAAGCTAGTATCAGTAATGGTGACCATGAAACTATCGGATTGTCGTAAAAACCTGGTTCGCTAATGCCCCCTTTAGGGAAGGAAATCTGCTGGCCTTACCTGGTCTGGCCTATATGTGACTCCAGACCCACAGCAATGTGGTTGACTCTTAACTGCCCTCTGAAATGGACTAGCAAGCCACTCAGTTGTAACAAACTGCTACGAAACACAATAATAAGAATGAAACTGGACAGACCACCCAGCATCGACCTTGGCACCGGCTACGGACACAGCAATGGCACACCCAGCCCAGTCGACCCTGCAAAGTCCTCCTCGTCAACATCTGGCGACTTGTGCCAAAATTAGGGGACTAGTCAACAGCCTGACATAATCATACCTTTCAGCCAATGATCCAAACTCCTCCATCACCGGCAGGACAGACCCACCAGAGGTGGCGGCACAGTGGTATATAGTCGGGAAGGATTGGCCCTGGGAGTCCTCAACATTGACTCCGGACCCCATGAAGTCAGCCTCAGAGCAGAACAATGAGGGCGCTGCCAGTGGCCCTCAACCTTTTCGCCACCGGATCCTTCCAGTCTGGAGCAGGCGATATAGCTAACATCTCCCAGTTCGTCATCCATCGCTGTATCCGAGAGGTCACAGAGTCTCTGTACTCCAGGAGACGGTATTCATTGTCCTCTCTCTGAACAGAGAGAAGCAGGAGGAACGTGCATGTGGCTTTGTCAGGATATTGGGCTTCCCCATGGTGCAGGGCACCATCGACTGCACACACATGGCTTTGCAGGCACCGCATATCAATCCTGAGATGGACCATAACCGCAAAGGCTACCAATCACTTAATGTGCAGTTCGTGTGCGACTATGCCCAGCACATCATGATGGTGAATGCCCGTTATCCTGGCAGCAGTCATGATGCCTTCATCCTGCGCCAGTCCGGTGTGCCAGCAATCTTCCAGCCACCACTGCTCAGAGACAAGGGCTATTTGCTCTACACCTGGCTGATGACTCCCCTCTGCAACCATATAATGACAGCTGTGCTGCCACGAGGTACCTCATCGAGTAAACCATCAGGGTGCTGAAGCAACGGTTCCGCTGCCTTGACTGCTCGGGTGAGCCCTCCAGTACACGCCGGAGGCTGTCTGCTGCATCTTCCACAACTTGGCCATCATGAGGGCGCAGCCCTTGCCACCACGGGTTCTGCGACCACCTCAGGAGGAGGAGGAGGAAGGGAGGCAGCAAATCCCTGTGAGCACCTCATCAGACTCTGATTCCAATGAATGAAACCCCTATTCCCCGTTGTTCAACACTTCCCCACCTTACCATCCCTCTGTCACAGAACATCACAGTGTCCTCTTGGGCACAAAGCTGAAATGAAAGCCACCACAAAACAAACATTCCAAACATAATTTATAAATTATTTAATCTGGGTAAGGGGATCAAGGGTTATGGGGAGCGGGCAGGGATGTGGAGTTGAGGCCAAGATCAGATCAGCCATGATCTTATTGAATGGTGGAGCAGGCTCGAGGAGCCAAATGGCCTACTCCTGCTATGTCTTATGTTCTTATATTCTTATGTAATACTACATAACAAAGTCAACTAATCACCCTTGTGCATTCCATTAGTGTCTGTCTTTCGTGTTCCTTTGTCTATTCTAGTGCTCCTTCTCAGTGCTACCCCAGTGGCTGCAGCATGGCTGGTGCAAGGCTGCTGACTTTCCATGGAGGGCACTGCAGATGGCCTTGCAGGACCTAGAAGGCCCGGCTGTAGACTGCACCACCTCGGCATAGATGGCAGCAGTCTGGGATGGCTGGCTGACGGGCAGTAGCAAGGGCATTGGCAGAATGGCAGTGGTGGGCGTACGAATGCTGTCACCCTGAGAGAGGATAGCAGGTTCTTGCTCCATGGAGCCACTGCCACTCCACCGGGGCAGCGCCTCAGCATTCCTAGCCATCTGTTGGAGGACAGATTGCTGGACTCCTATGAGACCCCGCAAGCGCCTTTCCACACTTGTAAACCCAGCCACAATAGCAGCAGTCTGAGCTTGAGTGGCAGCAAGCTGAGACTGCATGAGAGCAGTTTGAGCTTCCACTGCAGCACCCAGACATTGGGTCACTTCCACTTGTAATTCAATTGAAGCGGCGACCATCACCCATCACACACAGCATCATGGTTGGGTCCACAAGTGCTCTAATGGAGTTGCCCAGCACTTCCATCCTGGAAATCATGTGCCCCAAGCTCCGCTCGTAGCCCCGTGCAATGTTGGGGCTGGACTCCTCCATGCTCCTTGACAATAACAAGAGCCTCTCTGACAGGCCTGCCATTGCACCAAGCATTTCTGTGTGCATGCCCATCACCATTCTTCTGAAGGCCTCCCCATCGAAGTCCTCATCTGAGTCGTGTGCAGCAGAATTCGTGTGTGAACTCGCCCTCCAGGGAGCTGGCACCTGTGCTACTCTATCTCCCGGACCTGGCTGCAGCCCACGTGTGCCCGGTGGCTCACCACATGCAGATCCCGCCCCTAGACTACCCCCTAAAGTACGTGCAGTGCCATTTTCTGAGCTGGTTTCTGGAAGTGTCCGATTGAGTGACAGTGCCTCTTCTTCTCCATCACTCTCCTTCTCTAGTTGGTTGGGGACTGGCTGGGCTGGTGGCAGTTCTTGGGTATCTGAAAGGAGAAAGACACAAGGGTCAGGTTGTGGTGGGGGTGGGGAAGCAAGATGTGCATGCTTACACCATCAGCAGCTTGTAAGTGAGAAGAAATTGTGCGATGAGGGGGAAGTGGGATGTGGGAAGAAGGATTAGGTATGAGCATACTGTCAATGCTTTCAACCTCGCCGCTCGCCACGGCCTCAGTGACGGCCCCTCCAATTATCTCCAGCACCATCTCCTTCAGCGCAGTAAAGTTCTGCAGACGTGCTTCACTCCCGCCTGTCTGCTGCTGCTCACAGCAGTTGTGAGCCACCTTGGCCTGCAATTGAAAGGGAAATGTGTCAGTGAGTGTGGTGCAATGTGTTTGAGTGATGTGCCTGTCATGGTTTAATAGCTGATATTGTGTGCAAGGTGTGAGATGTGGGTGTGAGGCTTGCAGCAGTGTTGAGTGTGTGAGGTTGAGGTGAAACTATGATTGTGAGGTATGAGACGTGATTGCTAGAGATTGTTGGTAGGTGAGTGATGAGGGTGTGGTGCATTGAGCAGTGCGTGAGGCTAGTGGTGAAGTTGATGGGATATGGCATTTGAAGATGCATTCACTCACCTTGACCACTTGTGTGAGGTCATTAAACTTCTTGCTGCACAGGATCCAGGTCCTGGGGCCAACACTGGTGGCACTGGCGGCTTGGGCTATCTCCTCCCACTGCCTTCTGGCATTCTGTGCCAAAGGCCTCCTGCCAACCTGCGGGTAGCGGACCTGTCTTCTGCTGTATACACCCTGGAGCAAGATCTCCAGTGCTGCATTTGAGAAGCACTGTGCCCTTTCTTTTCCCTGTTGCGACATGGCTGCATCCACAGTGACAATGAGGTGCTTCTGCAACAAAGCATCCCCCCTTTAAGAAGTGCAGAGAGCCTCGGCAAAATTTTATTGGCCAGCCGGCTGCACCCGATATCAGCCCTCCTCTTGAGCGCTGAGCAAACCAGCAGCAGATTTAGCACTGAGCTCAACACTCCAATCATTATAATGAGCAGGCAGCGCTAATTTCGCGTGCCGCCTGCATCACTTTGAACGGGCATGGGCAGATCGCACATTGCAATCCCCGCGCCCGTTTTCGGGCCTAATCCAATTTCACCCCCTATGTATTAAAGTGTGGGACAAGGTGGTTTTGGGCACAGTTGTTTGACAGATATGGTTTGCCCCTTCAAGAAATGTTGCAGTTGTTGCACTCAATCATTTTTTCCTCAGAGCAAAATAAAAATATGATGGCATATTTATTTGCATTTGAATGTTCCGTCCATTAAAATCTTGTATGCATACTGAGCTCCCAGCAGGCAAAGCTCCATGCCGGGAATGCAAATTCATAAAATATATTCTATGATTGTCATCAACAATATAAATGTGTTCAAACAATTTTCTTTGAAGGGATAAATCCACCTCCTCCCATCACCGTGAGCAGAGAATTATTCAACATTTACTTCTCAAGCATGTGAAGGATTTTCCTTATTAGCCAGACATTCCATGACTTCTAATGCTTTATACACAGAAGCATTTTTCATTTAAAAATTTGACAGACATTTGGTTAAAATATTAATGTTTCCATTTGTAAATAGTACAAAGTTGTTGGAAAATATAAATACTGTGTTGAACTGAATAAAATCATTGATTTGAAGAGTCATCAACAACATAAACATGATGTTTGCAAAACAATTAATGCTTATTAAAACAATCTTTAACCACCAGAATGAAAGCACCATTATAAGGAAGGCAGAAGGAAGAAGAACTAGGGAGCAGCCATGTCAGGTTTACTTCATAATTAAGAACTCAGATGTGCAGCCATGCATATCTTTATTGGCTCCAGACAAACATGTTGTCTGTTTAATAAAAGATTCTGCTGCTTAACATTAAACTGACATTAACCTTTAGACTCTGGAGCAGAGTGGACTAACACCAGAGGGAAGTGAGATGATGAGCAAAGGAGGGCAATGAATACAAAGACAATAAGAAGCATTGCCATGCAAGGGTCTGGCCACTGAATGAAAAGGAGAAAGCTAGGAGAGATGAGAAAGTGAGGAAGGTTCGCTCAACATGCAAGTCTTGCACTCTGTTCTCCATGCCCATGTAACCTGAATTCCCATTGTGGACATTTCAGATGCCAGTCCAAACCAGAGCCCATTATTTCTACCTCCTTTTCTTTTGCTCTTGGCCTCTTTTGGGTCCTTAGAATCATAGGATCATAGAATGGTTACAGCACAGAAGGAGTCCATTCGGCCCGTCGAGCCCATGCCAGCTCTCTGCAAGAGCACTTCAGCTAATCCCATTCCCCCGCACTTTCCCCGTAGCCCTGCAAATTCTTTTCCTTCAGGTACTTATCCAATTCCCTTTTAAAAGCCACAATTGAATCTGGCTCCACCACCCTCTCAGTCAGTGAATTCCAGATCATAACCACTCGCTGCGTAAAAAAGCTTTTCCTCGTGTCGTCTTTGCATCTTCTGACAATCGCCTTAAATCTGAGTCCTCTGGTTCTCGACCCTTCTGCCAATGGGAACAGTTTCTCTCTATCTACTCTGTCTAGACCCCTCATGATTTTGAATACCTTGTCAAATCCTCTCAATCTTCTCTGCTCTAAGGAGAACAACTCCAACTTCTCCAATCTATCCACGTAACTGAAGTCCCTCATCCCTGGAACCATTCTTGTAAATCTTTTCTGCAATAGTGCCCTGTACACCTAAGTCCAAATCATTAATATATATCAAGAAAAGCAGTGTCCTAGTACCGACCCCTGGGGAACACCACTGTATACCTTCCTCCAGTCTGAAAAACAACCGTTCACCACTACTCTGTTTCCTGTCACTTAGCCAATTTCGTATCCATGCTGCCACTGTCCCTTTTATTCCATGGGCTTCAACTTTGCTGGCAAGCCTATTATGTGGCACTTTATCAAACACCTTTTGGAAGTCCATGTACGCTACATCAACCACATTGCCCTCATCAACCCTCGTGTTACCTCATCAAAAAATTCAATCAAGTTAGTTAAACACAATTTGCCTTTATCAAATCCGTGCTGGCTTCCCTTAATTAATCCACATCTCACTCCTTCTCTTCCACTTCCTGCCACCCAGTCATGCTACCTTTCATTTCACTCCTCTCAGATAGCTTACACACCCCCCTCCCCAATCCTTAAACAAACTCATCACTACTCCTCTGCTTTCCAACTCTCCTGTTGCTGTCTCAGCCTTGAATAAGACCACAGCTACCCTTTGTGCCTCTCTTGGCATTCTCCAAAGGGCCTACCGAGGCACCTGTCGCCTCCTTCTTACAAGCTGTGACCTTGACTGCCCCCCATTGTCCACCCTCCATAAACTTCAGCTCATTCAAAACTCTGCTGCCCGTATCCTATTTCACACCATCCCACTCACACATTGCTGACCTACATTGGCTCCCAGTCCCCTAATTCTTATTCCCATGTTTAAAAGTAGTGAAGTTATGCTAAACTTGTATCGAACCTTGGTTAGACCACACTTGGAGTACTGCATACAATTCTGGTCACCATATTATAAAAAGGATATAGAGGCACTGGAGAGGGTGCAGAGAAAATTTACAAAGATGATACCAGAAATGCGAGGGTATACCTATCAGGAAAGGATGAACAGGCTGGGTCTCTTTTCTCTTGAAAAGAGAAGGCTGAGGGGTGACCTAATAGAGGTCTTTAAAATTATGAAAGGTTTTGATAGAGTTGACACAGAGAGAATGTTTCCACTTGTGGGGAAGAGCAAAACCAGAGGCCATCAATATAAGAGAGTCACCAAGAAATCCAATAGGGAATTCAGAAGAAACTTTGTTACCCAGAGAGTGGTGAAAATGTGGAACTCGCTACCACAGGGAGTGGTTGAAGCGAATAGTATAGATGCATTTAAGGGGCGGTTAGATAATCATATGAGGAAAAGGGAATAGAGAGTTGTGCTGATAGATTTAGATGAGGAAAGACGGGAGGAGGCTCGTGTGGAGCATAAATGCCGGCATGGACTGGTTGGGCCGAATGGTCTGTTTCTGTGCTGTATATCCCCTCTCCCCTTCATATCTTTAACTTCCTCAAGCCCTACAACCCTCCCCAAACTCTGTGTTCTACCCACTCTGACCTCTTATGCACCCCCCACCCGCCCTTTCCCCCCACCTTTGGCGGCCGTGCCCTCAGCCCTCTAGGCCCGACACTCTGGAATTCCTTCCTTAAACCTCTCCACCACTTCACCTCTCTCTTCTCCGTTAAGACCTTCCTTAAAACATACCTCTTTGACCAAGCATTTAGACACCCCCCTCAATATATACTTCTTTGGCTTGGCATCCATTTTTGTCTGATTATGCTTCTGTGAAGTGCGTTGGGATGTTTTTCTACTTAAAGGTGCTATATAAATGCAAGTTGTTGTTAAATTTGTTATTGGCACCAGTATCAACAGAAGAACTTTGTTACCTAGCAGGAGTCAATATTTCTTAATAAAATTGGTTGCAAATTGGACTGCAACTTTAACTCACTGAGCAAAATCCAGAGCACAACCTTAAACTGGATTGCTATACTCTTTTGTTCTTATAGTCTCCAGTTTGCTGATTTATAGTTGCTTAGCTTATTTATCTGTATACTTCTGTGGCTATCTCCAGCTGATGTTTATAGCCATCATGAGTCAGAACCAAAGCACAAAACTGTGCTTGACAGTGCCTTTTATGTTAGCTCTACACTTCACTGCTGCTTAGCTAGTTAAGTCTTGTGGTATGTATGCATAGACATAGGTAATTATCTATTTTAAGTGGCAGCTTGTCTACAAATACACAAATCACTAAAAGTTGCACCACAGGTTAGCAAGACCATTAAAAATGCAAACCAAGCACTAGGGTTTATTTCTAGAGGGATAGAATTGAAAAGTAGGAAAGTTATGCTAAACCTGTATCGAACGTTGGTTAGACCACACTTAGAGTACTGCGTGCAGTTCTGGTCTCCATATTATAAAAAGGATATAGAGGCACTGGAGAGGGTGCAGAGAAGATTTACAAGGATGATACCATAAATGCGAGGGTATACATATCAGGAAAGGATGAACAGGCTGGGTCTCTTTTCTCTTGAAAAAAGAAGGCTGAGGGGCGACCTAATAGAGGTCTATAAAATTATGAAAAATGTTGATAGAGTGGATACAGAGAGAATGTTTCCACTTGTGGGGAAGAGCATAACTAAAGGCCATCAATATAAGATAGTCACCAAGAAATCCAATAGGGAATTCAGAAGAAACTTCTTTACCCAAAGAGTGGTGAGAATGTGGAACTCGCTACCACAGGGAGTGGTTGAAGCGAATAGTATAGATGCATTTAAAGGGAGGCTGGACAAGCATATGAGGGAGAAGGGAATAGAGGGTTATGCTGATAGATTTAGATGAGGAAAGACTGGAGGAGGCTCGAGTGGAGCATAAACACCGGCATGGACTGGTTGGGCCGAATGGCCTGTTTCTGTGCCGTATATCCTATGTAATGTAGTCTTATGTAAATTGAACAAAAATATGCAAATTAGTTACATTTAGAGTAGATATCCCTGTATATAAACTGAAAAGACTATCTATTTAGTAAAATTAATGAAAAAAAGTAACATTAAATTAGGCCAGGCCATTCAGGAGAACATGGGCATGGAGAACAGAGTGCAAGACTTGCATGTTGAGGAACCTTCCTCATTTTCTCATCTCTCCTAGCTTTCTCTAGGAGAGATGAGAAATGGCCTACTCCTGCTCCTATCTATGTTCTATGTTTCTCCTTTTCTTTCAGTGACCAGACCCTTGCATAGCAATGCTCATTATTATCTTTGTACTCATTGCCCTCCTTTGCACAATCAGGAGAAAAGTTAGGAAACATTTCTTCACGCAAAAGGTGGTAGTAGTGTAGAACTCTCGCCCACAAAAAGCATTAGATGCTAGCTCAATTAATAATTTTAAATCTGAGATTAATAGATTTTTGCTAGCCAAGGGTATAAAGGGATATGGAACCAATGTGGGTGGATGGAGTTAGGATACAGATCAGCCACGATCTCACTGAATGGCGGAATAGGCTCAAGGGGCTGAATGGCCTACTCCTGTTCCTATGTTCCTAAATTGATATTCAGCGATATTTTTTGAAAGGTTTAATTTTAGTCAGACTTGAAACATTCAAAAACAAATGTGTGAATGTTCAAAAAATACACAAAATTAATTTTATTACAATTGCTAAATAGCATTACCAGCAGGGTCTGCACCAGAAACATTGGCCCAGATGTTGCGGTCACCATCGAATGAACGTGTCAGCTGTTCATTGCACTTACACTTGCCCACTTTCAATGGGCTTTTGCACTGGAACTTGCTGTGATTAGAAATCAAAAATAGTGCAGCGCCCTCTACAGGGGATCTGGGGCCTGTGTGAACAGGGCAAGCAACTGTGTATCTCCTTAACCAATCAGATTGAAGCATTCTTAATAAAGCGGGCAGAGCCTGAACCAAAAAGTGTAAGTTAGAATAGTTAATTCAATGTCAAATCATGTACAGAGAACAAAATAAAGGGAGAAAATGAAAGATGGGATTAGGAGAGAGCGATAAAAGAGACAGAAAGAAAAAGATTTTTAAAACAATTTATTGAAATTTTTTAATTTTTTAAAAATCTCCTAAAATAATTAAAATCTGAAGGAATGAGATTTCACACTTGTAAAAGTTAGTTTTCAGTACCAGAGAGATTGTTTGGCAGTAATTAAGACTTATCATGCCGTTAAAAAATTACTTACACTGGAATGGCAAGTTTATTGGTTATCTAGTGGATAAGTACAGCAACTTCACGCCCTTCCATGTGTTTCAATGCCAAGTCTCTCGGGGAGGTTCTGGAGGAACAGGGCAACTCGGAGAGCAACTTTCTAATTTCCGCGTTTAACTGTGCATGTGTAATTGCCAGAAGTTGCTGTCCGATTTACTCTTTCATAATGGTGAGCGCTGACAGCCTCACCGTTATTTTTAACCACAAAATCCGGGCCAAAATATGTCCATGATTTAAGCAACACACCACTATGAAGGGAGAATGAATCTGTAATGCGATGCACTGGTAGTTATATTAGGAGAGATAATATTTTGAAGTGATTGATCAGTCTGATCTGAACTCAAACCCAGATCCTGCGATGAAAGTGTACTTAATGTGTCATTCAGTCCCACTAATAGTCATAACGTAATTTAAATCCAAATGCATTGGAAGGGAACTTTTACCTTTGCTTATATGCGGTGATCTCAGTGCAAATGGAATTCTGGTACAAAAAATGTGTTTAAATTCATGTATGAACATTAGCTGGGATTAAATGTCACAATGGGAAATTACAATATTTTTCCACTGATCAGATCTGGGTTTGAATCCAATTAAATTTATGGTATCAATCGGATCTAAATCAAGGGTCTTAATTGCAAGCTGTCTCAATCCAGTTCCTGGTGGACACAGGTCCACAGCAATAAACTGCCCACAATATGGCACTTGTGCCAGTGTCGTGAGAACAATATTAAGCATCTGGTCTTGCTACACTGCTCATGAAATGTTTCATGCTGATAATTTGGTGCCGAAAGTGGAAAAAGTGTCATTTCCCTTGAGGAGCACAAAAATTATAGAAATTTGAAGTTACACAGAATAATTTGCCAGTGATATCCCATCCACAGTGGAACCAAAAATTTTATACACATGAGAATAAGAGTACTGTAATAATATTCCATAAACAATCCATGACTTTTTTTCCACCTAAATGTTGTTAATTTTTTAATGTTTCATTATATTAATATTAGATACGCGCTGCACATAGGGAATCAAGATCAATTGTAATCCTCAAGTGAAGTGGGGTTATGTGGCAGGGGTAATTGGACAACATATAGATAAGCATATATAATATAAAATATATACATATTCAGTACCCATTTTGAAGTTATATATTCTGTACTTATCTTTATATCATACTTCGATTTGATATTATTTATAGTTAAGTAGCAAAATTGATGGCAAATTGGGAAGCAGAGAAATATGGAGCATAGGAGTTTCTCTGCAGTACATGCTAAGGAGCTGGGAGATGCAAAACTAAGTTGCTACACAGCTGCCACTGGTGAGAGGTTGCAATTGCAGGGTGCCATGTTTACAAAGACAGTTTCCATTACAAATGTGGACATAGGAATTTATAATAGGAAAAAATTGACACCACAGTGTAACAAAAAAATGACAATAGGAAGTAATGTTTGGTTGACAGGAAGTGTGCACAAACATACAGTTTTTAATATATTGATGGTTGAGCTTTTTTTAAGGGACTTAGAACAACAATTTCCTCAATAAGTGTTTCCACTATCACACTCCTTCATTGTAACAGGTTGTAATGACCACCATGATTGGGACAATCTACTGATATAAACTGCCAAGGTTCACACAAGAATAATGCTCACTTAGGCTTGTCCTCTCGCATGTAAAATTTGTGTATCTGAACCCCTAAGTCTATCTGCTCCTTTTGAAGTTTTACCATTTAGTGTATGTGTCTTCTCCTTAATCATCCTCGTGAAATGTATTACCTCACATTTCTCCAAAGTAAATTTCATCTTAAATCAATCTGCCCAATCTATTAAACTGTCGATGTCCTCTTGAAGTTGGTTATAGTCCTTTTCTCAGTTGGCCACCCTTACTATTTTGTGCCATCTGCAAAATTTGCTTTTGTGCCCCTTTTACCCATTATCTAGTTCATGGTCACATACAACCAGCATTTGTATAGAGCCATCCGATTACGATTCACAGAAGCATAATCAGACAAAAAAAATGGAGGCCCAGCCAAAGAAAGATATATTAGGAGGGTTGGCAATAGGGTGGTAGTTTGGAAAGACATAGCGGTCGAGGGTGGGTGTTTTGAAGAGTGGTGTGATGATGGCAGTTTTGAATTGGAGGAGGGCAGTACCTGAGAAGGAGGAACTATTGACAATGTCAGCTAGCATGGCAGCCAGGAAGGAAAGTTGGGTGGTCAGCAATTTAGTGGAAATGGGGTCAAGAGAACAGGAGGTCGGTCTCATGAACAAGATGAGCTCAGAGAGAGCACGCAACCAGATAGGAGGAAAACTAGAGAAAGATATGGGTTGAATCCTGGTGCAGTGGGAAGATGTTCGAGGGAAGTGTATCAGTGGGTGCATTGCTGGAGGTTGTCCAAGTGGAAAGAGAGGGCCAAGGAGTGAAGAGTCAACCTCAAGCCAGCAGAGATTGGCCCTGGGGTTCAGCAGTGCTGCGTAGTGGCCTCAAGCATTAACGTTGTGCAGCAAGAATCCAGTATACCAGCAGAGGAGCGAGGAACAGTGGGAGTGAAATCCGAGAAACTTAGAGCAGTCTAGGTAGCCATTGAAGGATGAAAGTTAAATCCACGGAATCAGTGCAGATGAGGGAGCTGGTCTGGGGAACAGCTGTAGACAGGTGAAAAAAAGAAAGACTTGCATTTATATAGCACCTTTCACAAACTCAGGACCTCCCAAAGTGCTTCACAGCCATTGAAGTACTTTTTGAAGTGTAGTCTATGTTGTAATGTAGGAAAAACAGCATCCCATTTGCAAACAGGCTCCCACAAACGGCAATGTGATAGTGACCAGATAATCTGTTTTTGTTATGTTGATTGAGGGACAAATATTGGCCAGGACACCGGGGATAATTCCCCTGCTCTTCTTCAAAATAGTGCCATGGGATCATATACGTCCACCTGAGAGAGCAGAAGGGGCCTCGGTTTAAAGTCTCATCCGAAAGACGGATGAGGAACACATAAGATGGGAAGCAACAGCAGGAGCTTGAGGAGCCGGTCCAACCCAATCCAGCGAAGGTTGACGGAGCAGTTCTGAAGGATGAGTGGAGACAGCAGCCACAAGAAGCAAGCAAAGCAGAGATGCATTTAAGGGGAAGCTAGATAAGCTCATGAGGGAGAAAGGAATAGAAGGATATGTTGCTGGAATTAGATGAAGAGGGGTGGGAGAAGGCTCGTCTGGGGCACAAACGCCGGCATAGACCAGTTGGGCTGAATGGCCTATTTTGTGCTGTAAATTCTATGTCATTCTATGTAATGTAATCATTCAGCAGCAAGGGAGCAGAATCCAAAGCCCAATGGGAACCAGCAGGAACAGATCCGAGCTAGCTCAGTGTAGAGTGAAAAATTCCCAGCAGAGGAGCAGGAAAGTGAGCCCACAGAAGCAGACCAGGTACTGGAAGTTATGAAAACATGCTAAAATATACTCATAATAAATATCTCAATTCAACTACTCTCAGAGGATTGAGGGAAGATCAATGGTCCCACAGTGACCCTTTTATACCCACATCCAGTTCAAAACTTCATTCTGTTTTCCATCTTTTAACCAACTTGCTATCCATTGTGCCACATATTTTCTGCTGTGCAGAACCTGTCAAAAACCCACTGAAAATCCATATACTAAACATTTACAGCATTTCTTTTAT
Organism: Squalus acanthias; assembly: GCA_030390025.1. Lineage (NCBI taxonomy): Eukaryota > Metazoa > Chordata > Chondrichthyes > Squaliformes > Squalidae > Squalus > Squalus acanthias. The sequence goes on from CM059425.1 coordinate 58,814,219, forward strand.
CAATACGCTCTATTATCTCCTCAAATTTGCCAGACACAGCTTGCTGTTAGCAAGGCCATTTTGGCTTTCCTTAATTAACACATATCTCTCTGGGCAAGTATTAATTTTATCTCATATTGTGCTCCCTAGAAGTTTGCCCATTAATAATGTTATGCCGACTGGTCTATAGTTATCTGACTTATTCCATTGGCAACCCTGTCCTCTGGAAAAATATCTGTATGCTCGGTTGTTTAAAAGATTGTGATCAGAAGCTCTGCTGTTGTCCTCTGGCATCCTCAGCATTCTAGAAAGCATGCCATCAGGGCCTAGTGCCATTTCTAATTTGAGTTCCATCAATTTTTTAATATTACTTCCTTATCTTTAGTTATTCTATCTAATTGCTCTACATCCTCCTCTTGCACCCTTTCATTCCCACCACCGCACACTTCTGTAAAAACCAAGGCAAAGTACTTGTTCTGACGAAAGGTCACCATCCTGAAACGTTGGGCTGGATTTTGCGGGGGAGAGGGGTCAGTGGGCGGGATTGGTGATGGGTCGGGTGGGAAAATGTTTTTTTTCCCCAGCGGGTCAGGACCCCGCTGTGACCCCACCGCCACGCTCCTTTCCCCGATGTCGGGTCTGTCAGCGCTGAGCAGACCCGACACACAGCGGTGGGTTCACAGCGGGGCACCCAATTCAGGTAATTAGTGGCTTGTTTAGAGCCACTTAAGAATGAATTTCAGCTCGCCTTCTGCATTTGACAGCTCGCCCACAGGGTCATGTCTGTCAAGCTGAGGTGGGAGTTCAGTGGCTATTGAATCAGCTGTTGAGTTGACAGCTTCAAATGTACAATAAAAGCTCCCATCTTACAGAGATATCTTCCCTCAGTCACAAACTCTTCCTCACCGCATTTCCACAACAGATTCACCATGCTGCAAGTCTTTACACAAGTCTCCATCCAGTCTGACTTCATTACCTCTCTCACCATTGACAGATTGCTTTCTGTCACCTGCCATCTATTCCATCAGCATGGGTGCCCTTTAACGCAGAAACGTTAAACAAATATTTTGTATCTGTCTTCACAGTAGAAGACACAAAAAGCATACCAAAAATGGTGGGGAACCAAGGGTCTAATGAGGGTGAGAAATTTAACATAATTAATATAAGTAGAGAAAAAGTACTAGAGAAACTAATGGGACTAAAAGCCGACAAATCCCCTGGACCTGACGACCTACATCCTAGGGTTCTAAAAGTGGTGGCTGAAGAGATAGTGGATGCATTGGTTTTGATCTTCCAAAATTCCCTAGATTCTAAAATGGTCCCAACGGATTGGAAGGTCGCAAATGTAACACCGCTATTCAAGAAAGGAGGGAGAGAAAAAACAGGGAACTGCAGGTCAGTTAGCCTGACATCAGTCATCGAGAAAATGCTGGAATCCATTGTTAAGGAAGTGATATCAGGGCACTTAGAAAATCATAACATGATTTTGCAGAGTCAACATGGTTTTATGAAAGGGAAATCATGTTTGACAAATTTTGAGGATGTAACTAGCAGGGTAGATAAAGGGGAACCAGTGGATGTAGTATATTTGGATTTCCAAAAGGCATTCGATAAGGTGCCACATAAAAGGTTATTACACAAGATTAGGGCTCATGGGGTTGGGGGTAATATAGTAGCATGGATAGAGGATTGGTTAACGGACAGAAAACAGAGAGTAGGGTTAAACAGATCTTTTTCAGGTTGGCAGGCTGTAACTAGTGGGGTGCCACAAGGATCAGTGTTGGGGCCTCAGCTATTTACAATCTATATTAATGACCTAGATGAAGGGACCGAGTGTAATGTATCCAAGTTTGCTGATGATAGAAAGCTAGGTGGGACAGTATGCTGTGAGGAGAACACAGAGTCTGCAAAGGGATATAGATAGACTAAGTGAGTGGGCAGTAAGGTGGCAGATGGAGTATAATGTAAGGAAATGTGAGGTTATTCACTTTGGTAGGAAGAATAGAAAAACAGAATATTTTTTAAATGGTGAGAAACTTTCAAATGTTGGTGTTCAGAGAGATTTGGGTGTCCTCGTGCAAGAAAGACAGAAAGCTAGCATGCAGGTACAGCAAGCAATAAGGAAGGCAAATGGCATGTTGGCCTTTATTGCAAGGGGGTTGGAGTATAAGAGTAAGGAAGTCTTGCTACAATTGTACAGGGCCTTGGTGAGACCACACCTGGAGTACTGTGCACAGTTTTGGTCTCCTTATCTAAGGAAGGATATACTTGCTTTGGAGGCGATGCATCGAAGGTTCACTGGATTGATTCCTGGGATGAGAGGGCTGTCCTATGATGAGAGATTGTGTAGAATGGGCCTATACTCTCTGGAGTTTAGAAGAATGAGAGGTGATCTCATTGAAACATACAAGATTCTGAAGGGGATTGACAGGGTAGATGCTGAGAGGTTGTTTCCCCTGGCTGGAGTGTCTAGAACTAGGAGGCATAGTCTCAGGATAAGGGGTAGGCCAATTAAGGCAAAGATGAGGAGGAATTTCTTCACTCAGAGGGTTGTGAATCTTTGGAATTCTCTGCCCCAGAATGCTGAGTCTTTGAGTATATTCAAGGCTGAGATAGATAGATTTTTGGACTCATGGGGAATCAAGGGATATGGAGATTGGGTGGGACAGTGGAGTTGATGGCGATGATCAGCCATGATCTTATTGAATGGCGGAGCAGGCTCGAGGGATCGTATGGCCTACTCCTGCTCTTATTTCTTATGTTCTTATACTCTCTCACCTTGGTCCTCAGAATCCCACCATGATCAGCCCCAACAACAGCAGCACCAGGCACACCAGCAGCACCAACAACAACACCACCAACCTTCTCCACAATCACCTGATGCTGCACAGGACACAGGGCATCAGAACCTGACCACATTGCTGCCCAGGAGGCTAGGGATGGCCTCACCATGGTCAGATTTACTTCACTTGATGCTGTACACCCTGGCCGCCACATGATGCGTCAGGTTGGCACCACACTACACCAACACCATAACGCATCCCTACAATGACCAAGCCATTCCTTTCACACTCATCACCATTGCAGTGAGTACCGTTATGTCTCACCGTTCACTACAACTCACTAAGCCACTTCCAAAGGTGCACACAAATCTGTCCAAAAACGCAAAGTGAAGAAAATAAAGGTTTCAATGTTTGACACCACATTAATAGAAGCTTTACATGGTCATTGCATAAAACACCCAAGTGCCTACCCTTATGTGTTGTTAGTTGATATGATTGCACTAGGATGAGGGTGAGTGTGAGGGGTGGCTAGTGAAATGGGGATGTGATAATGTAGATAGAGAGGGATGGGTGGAGGTGCAAGGTAAGTTGATGTGAATAAGGATGTGCAGGGGTAGGGAGGGCAGAGTAATGGGGATGTGATGAGAGGCACAGCAGGATGAGGTTGAGTGTGGCTTTGTATTAACGTTTTGTGATCTACTGAGATCATTGAAAGGTTTGCGGCACTGCACCCAGGTCCTCCTGACCACATCTCTGCTTGTGCCCTCCTGTGCAATGTGCAACCAGGCTGTGTTGATCTCCTGGGGAGGTCTCTTCCGCCCATGGGAAGGAAAGAGGACCTCCCTGCATGCTGTGACTCCCTCCATAAGCATATGGAGGGAGTCATGGGAGAGCCTGGGTGCAGCCCTGCACCTCTGTGCAGTGCTTGTCAGTGCTTGCAGCACCTCAATGCTGTAGAACACTGACAGCACAATTGTCAAAATAAAGTTGTCCACGGTCCCTTTAAGGAAACTGGCTGATGACGCATCATCAAATGGCGCCACCAGACCCGCTTCCCCTAATTGGCCGACAAACGCGCTGGGCGGGCTTAACAAGCCCAATCTAAGGAAATTAATTTCAGAGGCCGGGATCTCTTCACAGATGCGGCCTAACTCGCTGAGTATTTCCAGCATTCTCTGTTTTTATTTAAGGTAAAGTACTTGTTTTGTATTTCTGTCATTCCATCATCCTCTAAGAAAATTCCATTTTTTTAGTACATTTTACTTTATACGTGTTTATAAAATCTTTTACTATTTCCCTTTATGTTACCTATTAGTTTTTCTTAGTACTTCCTCTTAGCCTCTGTAATCTCTCTTTTTGTTTCTCCTCTATATTTTCTATATTCAGCTTGATTTTTTTAAATATTATTAGCCCTAGATTTGTCATGTGTGTCTTTTTTACGACTCATTTTAATTTTAATTTATCTCCTTATCCAAGGACCTCTAGATTTTGCTGCATCTCCTTTACTTCTTGTGGGAACTTGTCTAGTCTATACACTAATCATCTCCTGCTTGAATATTTCCCATGTGCACTGTTTTACTTTTGTTTTATCTGAGCTAGTTCCCTCTTTATCTCATTAAAATTAACTTTTTTCTGATCGAGCTTTGACTTATCTCGCTCCTTTTCACTTTTTATATTGAACCTAATTATGTTATTATCGCTGTTTCTTAGATGTTCCCTTACCCTTACATTAGCTACTCACCCGAGTTCATTTCCTAGAATTAGATCCAGCACGACTACTTTCTGAGCTGGACTACAAACACACTGATCTACAAAGTATTCCTTGACGACTGTAGAAACTTCTCTCCTTATTTGCCACTTACATTACTTTGATCACAGTCTAGCTATGGATAATTAAAATCACCCATTATTGTAGTCTATTGTTCCTGCATTTTCCTCTAAATTTTCAACATATCTCTTCCTCTAACTCCTTTCCATTGTTTTGTGGTCTGTGATATCCTCCCAATAGAGTAACTATTCCCTTCTTATTCCATAACTCTCAACAAATAGATTGGCCAAATTAGCTTTTGTGATCTCCCCTATATCATCCTCCTGTTCTAGTGCTGTAATTGAATATTTCATTAACACTGCCACATCTCCCTTTTTTGCTAATCTATCTATCTTGAATATTTTGTAACCAGGAATATTCAGCTCTCACCCCTGCTCTGGGCTAAGCAGCATCTGTTAATGTTATTATGTCATACCCCTCCCATAATAAATTATGCCGCCCGCTCACCAATTTGATTCATAATACTTTGTGCATTAACATACTTACAACCCATACTTTTTTACTCTAACCTCCTTCTAATCTGCTTTTTTTCTTTTAGCTTTCCTACACTCCTTGTCCACTTTGCTCCTCTTTCTATTTCCTTATTTTGTTCTTCCTTTTCCCCCAGCCATATTAGTTTAAACACTTCCCTACAGCACTAACTATTCTCCCAGTAAGGACATTGGTCCCAGCCCTTGCATCCTGTACAGGCAACTCCTGCCCCAGAACTAGCATAGTATAGCATGGTTACACCACAGAAGGAGACAATTCGGCCCATCGAGCCCATGCTGGCTCTCTGCAAGAGCACTTCAGTTAGTCCCAATCCCCCGCCCTGCAATTCCCCATAGCCCTGCAATTTTTTTTTCCAATTCCCTTTTGAAAGCCACGATTGAATCTGCCTCCACCACCCTTTCAGGCAGATCCTAACCACTCACTGTGTCAAAAAGTTTTTCCTCATGTCGTCTTTGGTTCTTCTGCCAATCACCTTAAATCTGTGTCCTCTGGTTCTCGACACTTCCACCAATGGGAACTGTTTCTCTCTACTCTGTCTAGACCCCTCATGATTTTGAACACCTCTATCAATTATCCTCTCAACCTTTGCTGCTCTAAGGAGAACAATCCCAGCTTCTCCAGTCTATTCATGTAACTGAAGTCCCTTATCCCTGGATCCATTCTTGTAAATCTTTTCTGCATCCTCTCTGAGGCCTTCACATCCTTCCTAAAGTGCGGTGCCCAGAATTAGACACAATACTCCAGTTGAGGTCGGACCAGTGTTTTATACAGGTTCATCATAACTTCCTTGCTTTTGTACTCTATGCCTCTATTCATGAAGCCCAGGATCCTGTATGCTTTTTTAACTGCTTTCTCAACCTGCCCTGCCACCTTCAACGATTTGTGCACATCTACCCCCAGGTCTCTCTGTTCATGCATCCCCTATAGAATTGTACCCTTTAGTTTAAATTGCCTCTCCTCGTTCTTCCTATCAAAATGTATCACTTCGCACTTTTCTGCATTAAATTTCATCTGCCACGTGTCCGCCCATTCCACCAGCCTCTCTATGCCCTCTTGAAGTCTATCACTAGCCTCCTCACTGTTTACTAGACCTCCAAGTTTTGTGTCATCTGCAATTTTAAAAAATGTACACCCAAGTTCAAGTCATTAATATATATCAAGAAAAGCAGTGGTCCTAGTACCGACCCCTGGGGAACACCACTGTGTACCTTCCTCCAGTCCAAAAAACAACCGTTCACCACTACTCTCTGTTTCCTGTCACTTAGCCAATTCCGTATCCATGCTGCCACTGTCCCTTTTATTCCATGGGCTTCAACTTTGCTGGCAAGCCTACAAACGCCTTTTGGAAGTCCACGTGCACCACATCAACCGTATTGCCCTCATCAACCCTCTCTGTTGCCTCATCGAAAAACTCAATCAATTTAGTTACACACGATTTGCCTTTAACAAATCCGTGCTGGTTTTCCTTAATTAATCCACACTTGTCCAAGTGACTGTTAATTTTGTCCCAAATTATCGTTTTTAAAAGCTTCCCCACTACCAAGGTTAAACTGACTGGCCTGTAGTTGCTGGGTTTATCCTTACACCCTTTTTTGAACAAGGGTATAACATTTGTAATTCTCCAGTCCTCTGGCACCACACCCGTATCTAAGGAGGATTCGAAGATTATGGCCAGTACCTCTGCAATTTCCACCTTTACTTCCCTCAGCATCCTAGGATGTGTCCCATCCGGTCCTGGTGACTTATCTACTTTAAGTACAGCCAGCCTTTTTAGTACTTCCTCTTTATCAATTTTTATCCCATCCAGTATCTCAACTACCTCCTCTTTCACTATGACTTTGGCAGCATCTTCTTCCTTGGTAAAGACAGATGCAAAGTACTCATTTAGTACTTCAGCCAATACCTCTGCCTCCATGCGTAGGTCTCCTTTTTGGTCCTTAATTGGCCCCACCCCTCCTCTTACTACCCGTTTACTATTTATATGCTTATAGAACTATGTCCAATGTCCCAAGAATGTTAATCCTTCCTTCCTACAGCATCTCTCCAGTCATGCATTCAACTTCCTTATCTTACTATTCCTACACTGACTAGCATGTGGCACTGGATGTAATCATGAGGATACTATCCTGGAGGTCCTGCTCTTTAATCTATCTCCTAATTGCTGAAACTCCCTTTGCAGGACCCCAATTTTATTTCTTCCTATGTCATTGGTCCCTTACTTCACATAAATTTTTACTGAAACTGTAGTGAGAGTAGCTTCAGAGTACAAATGTTAATCTCAGCTACTATTGTAGCAATTGTAAAAAAATAAAGTGTCATCATCCACCTGGATTCCAGGTGTAGTTACACTGTATATTTAACTGTTTGTGCTCTAATGAGGCAGACGGGAGGCTAAGGCGATTAGTAACTTGGACAGCCAGGATGTGGACTTCTGTAGAAATAATTGTCTCTACATGGTTGAGAAATACAGAATTAATAGGCATTCAATTGAATGTAATCAACTGTTCAGCCATCATATACAAGTTTAATTCCCACATACAAGAAGATACCACCAAATCTTTTCACTTTTCCAACTGAATTGTTGGTAAAGCATGCAGTGAATCAAACGTCTGAACAGATATTCGAAGCCCAGTGGGATTGTAACTCAAGCCACTCTGAAAATGGAAGACTTTTTCACATCAGAGGTTATAAACTGATATCCAAAGGGGTTATTCCATATCAAAGTGGTACAATAATTTGCAAGGTCTGAGAATCGTTTTGCGAAATGGAATTTAAGCTGTTATATCCCAAACTCCATTCATTATTCAGAGGTGTTTGGGGTTAAAAGAATTGAACTTCCATTAGAGTGCATCAGTTACATCACAGGCTCCACAATAATATTCCACAGTTAGATTATTAATGGCACAGGGCAAGGTTTTGTCACATACGTCGTGAACAGAGCAGAAATCATATTAAATAAGATTACACAAGTCCTGAAGCAAATTACATTAGTGAAAAGGTAATGATTTATTCAGATTTAAACTGACCGAAATTGTTCTTATTGAACTGCAGTGTTGGTTTCAGTTATTTGAAGGATAATGACAGAAACCAACTTGTTATGACTTTTTTTCCCCCAACAAGCTTATAATTCATCACCGTGCTCATAGTCTAATGATGGTTGCTGTGGGACTTCTGTAAAGAAATTTTAATAAAGCTTTGACTTAGTGTTATTCTTCTACAGGTTCGGTGTTGAATTAAACATAAGGCTGAGAGTTATGCTAACAGTATATCGACTGACAGCGGCATTGCCTCTGCAGAAATTATTAAAATATTGGTGTGACATTTTCTGTAAAGATTTATGGCTGTCCTTTATTACATCTTTTACCAATTTCACAAAGGTTCTTTTCATCTCATTATTACTGTCTTCTCCCTGAGTATTGTGTGACCATACTCTATACTAAGCAGATCTCTCAACCTCAATTTCTATTCAATGCATATCATCTGCAAAATACAGCGAAATGATTATTGAAGCATACGACACAGTTAAAAGGAGTTTCATGCAGGCAGCTTTATTGGCTTCACATTTAGGCTTTGGCTAGAAGTTATATAATTGATCATTTTACACAAATATGTCAAAGTCTCAAAAAGACAACATTGTTGAGAGTAAGATCTCCAGAGAGCTGTACAAATTATTAAGCAGGGCATATGTGCCACCTTGCCAATGTTAAATGTGTTCATATGCTAAGCCTAGGACATAAGGTATTGCTTTATCTTACAGTACAATTAGAATAATCCTGCAAACTTATCATGAAGGGAGGATTCCAGAAATACAAGTCCAAGTGATGTCTGAGAGCTGTTAATGCATTGGCCCTGAAAATCTGCAGAGCCTGCTGGTGCACTTCCAGCGTAAGTCTTCCAGGAGTGCAGCCGAGGGGCGGGAAATTAGATATGCCGGGTCTTGCCTACGCTCCAGATTTCTGTCACTGCCTGTTTGGGGGCGCAACCTCCATCCGCCTCAAACATGATCTATGACAGCAAAGGGTATGACGCCTGAGGCAGGGAATTCCCACATCAGGAATTTCCTCTTCCTTGGCTTCCTTTCCACTGAGCACCTTGTACACCTGGCATGCCAGCTCTCGGAGCTGCAGATGTGGGGGTCACCTGAGGGTCCAAGCCTGGGTCATGACTTGATCACTCCCCCACACACCCCCCAAAAAAATACCTGCATTTCAGTGACTTTAACCCCCTTGTAAAGTGGACTGATTGTGCCACCAAAAATGTCATCATTGTCTTCCTGTTTTTCCCCCTTTCTGACAGGCATTCAAGATGGCCCACAGTGACACAGGCAACCATCAACCATACGCTGATAAGACATCCTCCAACTGACCCTGAATACTTCAGCAGGGTCGGGGTCAGAGTTCACTGGTAGACATTCTTCAGCACTTATACCAGCAGAGTGGTTTAGCAGATGCTCAGGAGCCTGCACTTGAATTTCTCGCGCAACTAACATACAAATTCAGCTAAATTCATCGTTTCACCAAAACCTCAACCAGTCTGACAGGTGGAGCACTGAGATATGGCACAATAGCCCATCTCAGTGACAGAAAAAATTGTTACCACCAGTCCTGCAGAATTCTGTTGGCCATAGCACTTTTTGCAGCAAATGAATTTCCCATCTGAAGGAAGACGTGTGATAACAAGTGCACTAAAGAAGCAAAAAGGATCAATCTACCTATCTATCGCTTAGCTCAGTAGTAGTAATCTTGGCTCTAATTCAAAATTGGTGGGTTCAAGCTCACTCCAGGACCTTAGCACATCATCTTGGCTAACCTTTCAGTGCTGTACTGAAGGTGGGCTGCGTTGTCAGAGGTGCTGTCTTTTGCATCAGATGTCAAACCAATGGCCATGGCACAATTCATAGAAGAGCAGGGGAACATGAAAAATATATTTTCTGTCTATGCATACTATACCTGTAGTGCTGTCTCTGTTGAAGAGAATGTGCAATGATTTACACATAGATCACCAGTTTTCGCAACATGTTCACAGAACTAGAGATCTGATTGTAATATAAAAATTATTGAGAGCTCCAAACAATTACAATGCACTAATTGCAAGTACACTGGTCCACCCCATAGCTTGTCCTAATACTTGTCGTCACCCAGTCACAACAATTGTACCAGAATTCTGAAAACATAAATATATAGCATCCCTCTGACTTGATGAACTATTTACAAAAATGTAAATAATGTTCACAGTAGAATTCTGGAAGAAAAGAAATGCAACTAGGGCAGATATATATTTTTATTACTAATGTTCTGTAATCCTTTCTCATGCTTGCGGCATTCTTTCTCCTGTTCCGTGTTTCGATTTCTTTAACATTTCACAACACTCCAATTAAATCTGAAGTGGCAAAATATAAGTATGGCACGCCTGTTGTGAGCTGTAAATGCACCATGGTGTCTTATCATTATCAACCATACCTCCAAAGGTAATTTTTATTCATTTGTCATGGACCTAGTTTAGATTTCTAGCTCCACGGTTCATTACAACTGTAAATATCTGAAAAATATAATTACATTTTAACACCTTAGCCTCACCAGCAATCACTGGTACCAGTAAGTGCCGAGTGGATGATCCATATCGGCCTACTCCTGAGGTCCCCACCATCACAGAAGCCAGTCTTCAGCCAATTTGATTCACTCCACGTGATATCAAGAAACGGCTGAGCGCACTGGATACAGCAAAGGCTATGGGCCCTGACAACATCCCGGCTATCGTGCTGAAGACTTGTGCTCCAGAACTAGCCGCGCCTCTAGCCAAGCTGTTTCAGTACAGCTACAACACTGGCATCTATCCGACAATGTGTAAAACTGCCCAGGTATGTCCTGTCCACAAAAAGCAGGACAAATCCAATCCGGCCAATTACCGCCCCATCAGATTACTCTCAATCATCAGCAAAGTGATGGAAGGTGTCATCGACAGTGCTATCAAGCGGCACTTACTCACCAATAACCTGCTCACCGATACCCAGTTTGGCTTCCATCAAGACCACTCTGCTCCCGACCTCATTACAGCCTTGGTCCAAACATGGACAAAGGAGCTGAATTCCAGAGGTGAGGTGAGAGTGACTGCCCTTGACATCAAGGCAGCATTTGACCTGAGTGTGGCATGAAGGAGCCCCAGTAAAACTGAAGTCAATGGGAATTGGGGGGAAATCTCTCCACTGGCTGGAGTCATACCTAGCACAAAGGAAGATGGTTGTGGTGATTGAAGGTCAATAATCACAGCCCCAGGACATTGCTGCAGAAGTTCCTCAGGGCAGTGTCCTAGGCCCAACCATCTTCAGCTGCTTCATCAATGACCTTCGCTCCAACATAAGGTCAGAAATGGGGATGTTCGCTGATGACTGCACAGTGTTCAGTGCCATTCACAACTCCTCAGATAATGAAGCAGTCCATGCCCGCATGCAACAAGACCTGGACGACGTTCAGGCTTGGGCTTATAAATGGCAGGTAACATTCGTGCCACAGAAGTGCCAAGCAATGACTATCTCCAACAAGCGAGAGTCTAACCACCGCCCCTTGACATTCAATGGCGTTACCATCGCCGAATCCCACATCATCAACGTCCTGGGGGTCACCATTGACCAGAAACTTAACTGGACCAGCCACATAAATACAGTGGCAACAAGAGCAGGTCAGAGGCTAGGTATTCTGCGGTGAGTGTCTCACCTCCTGACTCCCCAAAGCCTTTCTACCATCTACAAGGCACAAGTAAGGAGTGTGATGGAATACTTTCCACTTGCCTGGATGAGTGCAGCTCCAACAACACTCAAGAAGCTCGACACCATCCAAGACAAAGCAGCCCGCTTGATTGGCACCCCATCTACCACCTTAAACATTCACTCCCTCCACCACCGGCGTACCGTGGCTGCAGTGTGTACCATCTACAAGATGCACTGCAGCAACTCGCCAAGGTTTCTTCGGCAGCACCTCCCAAACCCACGACCTCTTCCACCTAGAAGGACAAGGGCAGCAGGCGCATGGGAACAGGACCACCTCCAAGTTCCCCTCCAAGTCACACACCATCCTGACTTAGAAGTATATCATCAATTCTTCATCGTCGCTGGGTCAATATCCTGGAACTCCCTACCTAACAGCACTGTGGGAGTACCATCACCACACGGACTGCAGAGGTTCAAGAAGGCGGCTCACCACCACCTTCTCAAGGGTAATTAGGGATGGGCAATAAATGCTGGCCTTGCCAGCGACGCCCAGATCCCATAAAAAAAAACGAGTAACATAAACATATGAAATTGATGGGCAGGTAAAGACCAGCTGGTCCATCAAGCATGCCGCACACCATGATGGCTGGAACATCCTGCGAAACACTTTCTACCTCCTTCCCTCTTCCCTTCTCCTTCTCCAGTCCTGTGTTGAAGAACAGCTATTTAATGCAGGACAGATGGATGGAGCACTTCCTTGCTACCATTACTTAGCAGGATTTTAACATTTCAGGGGTGAATATCCGTGGGGTTTCTCCCACTCGTCCTCTGTAACTTCAGTGGAAGAGCTGAGGAAATCCTGAGCAAATAGCTGAAACCAATTTTCCGAAGTTTCCGCGGTTCTTCCACCAGATTAACGGCAGACGAGTGGGTGAACCCGTGTGGAAATTCACTCCCTTCATTTTTCTCTTTATATTTACAGTCTCAGTGGAGCTGTACATGTAAAGTGGCTTCATGATGAATTTTGAAACTATACTGTCTTTGAATTGTACTTGCCCATCATTTATATAACTTCAAATCACACTTAAGGGACTTCCAATATAGTGGCCAAGCAGGGTGGGTTTGGAACATGAGGGGCAGTTAAATTGTTAAAAATGGGATTCCCGACCTGATCACACCTCCAACCCGCCCACTTCCGGTTTTGCCGGAGGAGGGACGAGGCGTTACCTTCATTTAAATATTGTAATGAGGCTGGATTTGAATTTAAGTGCCTGTGGACGGGTTTCGCACAATTCGTGAAACCCGGCAGTTAAACCGAGGTGGGGACTACTGCATCCAGGAGGTAAGTGGCTCTATACCTACCTCCTGGATCCAGGGTCCCTGCCTAACCCACTCCCCACGATTGGAGACCCCACCACAAGGCCTCCAATCGCCTTCCCAGGCCTCCGATCCCCACCATGAGGCCTCCCGCCCCCCCACCCCACTGATGATGCTGAGGCTGGCCACAAGCCACCGGTAGACAGCCCCGATCCTCTCTCTCCCCCCCCCACTGACACACACCCACCTGCCGATTCCCAAGGCGGCCGTTACCCAACCACCATCCCCCCATGATCCCCAAGGCAACTGTTCCCCGATGCCCCGCCACCCCCCTCCCGCCACGATCCCTTCCCTGGACCGACCCCTCGCTCCCTCTCCGCAACTGAGACCTACCCACCCGCAGCCTCTCCATCTGGCTGATTGTGGGCGGGAATTCGAAGCCTCACATTCAAATCAGGCCCTGCCATTAAAGTCGGCAGGGCCTGCGGGAAACCTGGCTTCCCGGGTTTCCCGCCTGCCTCGGAGGCCCCCCCGCCCCCAACCCGCCTCCGTTCAGAAAATTCCGGCCTCTGGCTTCGGTCTTCCCAATATTTAGCTGGAGGAAATTTTGCTCATCCATTACTGGATGTCAGACAATTTAGATACAGTGGAGGGGTCGAGAGAGGTGGTGGTGAGGTAGAGCTGGGTGTCGTCAGCGTACACGTGGAAACTGATGCTGTGTTTTCAGATGATGTCACCAAGGGGCAACATGTGGATGAGTAATAGGAGGCGGCCAAGGATAGATCCAAGGATAGATACAGGTAACGGTGCGGGAGCAGGAAGAGAAGCAATTGCAGATGATTCACTGCCTACAATTAGATAGATAAGAATGGAATCAGGCAAGTGCAGTCCCACCCAGCTGGACGACGGTGGAGAGGCGTTGGAGGAGGATGGTGTGGTCAACCGTGTCAAAGGCTGCAGACAGGTCGAGAAGGACGAGGAGGGATAGTTTACCTTTGTCACAGTCACATGGGATGTCATTTATGACTTTGATAAGAGCCATTTCGGGACTGTGGCAAGGGCGGTAACCTGATTGGAGGGATTCAAACATGGAGTTCCGGGAAAGATGGGCACGGATTTGGGCATCGACAACACGTTCAAGGACTTTGGAGAGGAAAGAGAGGTTGGAGATGGGGCGGCAGTTTGCAAAGATAGAGGGGTCAAGGGTTGTTTTTTTGAGAAGGGTAATGACAGCAGATTTGAAGGAGAGGGGGACAGTACCTTAGGAGAGAGAACCGTTCACAATATCAGCTATCTTAGGAATCAGCACAAGGAGATGTATAGAATAAGGTTGCAGTTCGGTAATGTGAGCACAATGATGTTAGATGAGGAAATGTAAAGGAGAGTATTGTAGAAAGTGCTTGAAGTCACTTTCTCAGTGTTATGTGGACATGAGCGTTCCTCAAAAGGGACAGCTCAGCCACTCAGCTAAATGTTTATTTCAATGAGTGCCAGGCACACCAGTTTTCTTGGCATTTCGAGAGCTCCATATTCTTGCTCAATGTTTCAATACTGCTCAGGCCTTGACTGTGGGTTGATCTCCTCCTCCATGGTTAAGCCTCGTTGCATTGCAAAGTTGTGAAGCAATCAGTAAATAAAGAGAATGTGTTAAACACTAGTGAAGTATACTGTAAGCCATCCTGAAGTTGTTGAGACATCTGAAGCTCTGCTTCAAAACGTCAATGGTATATTCTATCCGATTGCTGTACAGATCTCATTGTATCTGTGCTTTACAGGTGTCTGTGTAGTCGCAAGGGTGTCATTATCCAGAGTCGCTTTGATCTTTGAGGACCCATCCTTTCACTCTGCTGTCACCTTCAAAAACGTCTGAAACAGACAACTGTCTTAAAGTGAAAGCATCATGGCTGCTGGCTAGGAAGCAGGCATAGATGTGCAAGATATGTCGTTGTTGGTCACTGACCAGCTGCATATTGATGCATAGAAGTCCCTTCTGTTCATGTAAGCCATGCTATTGTGCCAAAGGACCCACATGGCCACATGGGTATGATCAAGGACCCCAGTACTTTGGGAAATCCAGCAGTGGAGTGGAATTAAGCAGCTGTGGCATTTTGTTGTTGCTGTTCAATAGAACAAGAGATGTTGGTACTGGCACTGCTGAACAATGTATCTGTCACCCGTTTGATATATCTGTTGACAGCAATGCGATATCTGTGGATTGCAAACTCAATACTGCAAAAGTCCCACTACTGGCCTGGAAGGAGCCAGAAGCATAAATGTTGAGGGCCATAGCCACCTTGACTGGAAGTGGCAGTGCCCTGGTTGTGGTGGAGGTTGGTTGCAGGTCTCCTTGAAGTAGATGGTACAGCTCGGTAATTCCCTCCTTGCTGACCCTGACCTTGTGGAGGCAGTTCTCCTCAGTCAGTGCCTGGTAGCTGAGCTTGTGGAAGAGTTTGGTGGCATATTGGCAGTTGTAGCCAGTGAGCCACCGGTGAAATTTGATATCCTGGCAGCCCCTCTTCATCCATCTCCATTAAATCCAGTGAGAAGGGAGGACTGAAAGTAATCTCCATAACCTACACATGTGTGGCAGTGAAAAGAAAATGGAAGAGTGCAGCTTTAAGAGATCAGATACCTACATGTAAAAATCAGGCTGGCCTTTAATGTAATGCATATGCAGGGTGTGCAAATCGGAAAATGACAGGCTCCATCTGTAAGCAATATTTATCAGGAGATTTGCAATGCTAATGAAGGTCTCACATGTGCTATGCGAGAAAATGTGCATGGCAGGGAACTAGAGCAGGGATTTCACACACAGTGCTGAGTGGGCAGAAAGCAAACGAGCTGAGGAACTTATGATTTTCTGGCCTCTGCATGCACAAATCCCACTCTGTAAGCATTTAAACTGGTAGGAATATCCAGGCCATGATAGCTTTATTAAAATGTTCTTTTGGCTTCAAATGATTTTAAAACGTTTATTGCATTTTTGTGTTTTATAGATCCGTGAGTGCAGAAATGTTTCTGTTCCAAAGAGTGGATCTCTAAGAGAGGAGGTCATACTGATGCAGTCCACCCACAATAACAACAGTAGTGTAATATGAGTGGGTGAAATTGTACTGTGAGCGCACTGTTGAACTGAATTAACAACATGAGGCATTTGGATATAAACAGAAAAGAATAACGGTGAGGATCCTGACGTACCCTGTTATGAGATCAGTGGTGATACGATTTTATTATCTTCACTCAATTCTATCCAAAGGAGCGTGTTGAATACAATTTTATGTTCTGCATAAGCACCAAATTCCGTCTGTAGAGTATGACAGTCTGCAATTGTTCAATCCCAAAATAGCGGGTATGGCGGGGGGGAGTCGGGCATCGGGGGAGAGTCGGACATGGGGGGAGAGTCGGACATGGAGGGAGAGTCGGACATGGGGGGAGAGTCGGACATGGAGGGAGTCGGGTATCGGGGGGGAGTTGGGAACCGGGGGGAGTCGGACATGGGGGGGGGGGGGGGGGGGAGTTGGGCATCGGGGGAGTGGTCAGACATTGGGGGTTGTCGGACATTGGGGGGTCCGATCTTGGGTTGGGGTCCAAACGAGGGGATAGAACAAGATAAGCATGGGGGGCCGGGAGGGAAGCACTCCTGCTCCTCTTGGCCCACAAGCAGTGCAGGAATATTAAAATATTATAATGACCGGCCCGCGTTCCGAGAGTATGTTGGTCGCCCACCCCCCAACCCAGCTCCGTTAAAGGCGGAAATGGGGGTTTTGGGGGTCGGGTTTCCCATTTTTTCAATTTTTAACTGCCCCAGCCCCGCTGCCTGTCCTTTAAGGGTTAAAATTCTCCCCCACCCCACCAAGTCTTTTTTTAATGTTTTACCATTTCAGGACTAAACAACAGGCATGAGGTAAGCACACAGCTCTGGCAGCTTAGGGCTATGATCATAAAGTGCCTATCATCTTAATCAACTATTCATCTATTAATTGCATAGCCTTGGAACTGATCAGCATTATTCGGATTTTAAATTATCCTCTCTGGTCTGCATCATCGATGAGGATCTTAAGGTGCTTGCCATCTTTGTCAACTGGTAAAGTTATTAATATTGTATAAAGCTTCATCCAATAAGATTGATGGGGTAGCAGAACTTCCCAAACGATACTGTCACTTTAGATAAGTCAAATAATAATGAATGCAATAGATCAGAATACATAAATAAATGTTACTTGCAGCAAGACATGTGTAAAATACAAATGGCAGAGGCAGGAGGTGCGTTTGTGGGATTGTTCTATAGCTCGGAGACTCAGTTAAAAGTTGTCAGATTGAATTGGTTTTATTGGAATGTATAAGAATTATTATTGGTGTGCTCTGGGAGTCTATGTAGTGGAGGATATGCAGGAGATTCAGGGAGGTAGTACTTACATGGAATTACATAGAGTCTTACACAGAAACACACAGGCCAACTGGACGATGCCGGTGTTTATGCTCCACACGAACCTCCTCCCACCCCTCTTCATCTAACCCAATCAGCATATCCCTCTATTGCTTTCTCCCTTATGTGCTTATCTAGCTTCCCCTTAATAGCATCTCTGCTATTTGCCTCAATTATTCCTTATGGTAGCGTGTTTCACATTCTAACCACTCTTTGGGTAAAGATGTTTCTCCTGAATTCCCTATTGGATTTATTACTGACTAGGATTTATTACTGAAAAGGAAGACAAGGCAAGTAGTGCAGGAGTCCCCTGAGTGCATCTCGCTCACCAACCAGTACTCAGTACTGGTGAGGGCGATGGTTCCTCTGGGGAGTACAACCAGAGCCAAGTCCACGGCACCACGGGTGGCTCAGCTGTACAGGGGGGGAGGAGGAAGATCAGGAAAACAATAGTGATAGGAGATTCGATAGTTAGGGGAACAGACAGGCGTTTCTGCGGCCGAAAAAGGAAATAAGAGGGGCAAAGAGAGAATATGAGAATAGATTGGCAGCTAACATAAAAGGAAATCCAAAAGTCTTCTATAGGCATATAAATAGTAAACGGGTAGTAAGAGGAGGGGTGGAGCTGACGATTAGGGACCAAAATGGAGACCTACGCATGGAGGCAGAGGGCATGGCTGAGGTACTAAATGAGTAGTTTGCAACCGTGTTCACCAAGGAAGAAGATGCTGCCAAAGTCATAGTGAAAGGAGATAGTTGAGATACTGGATGGGATACAAAATTGATAAAGAGGAGATACTAGAAAGGCTGCCTGTACTTAAAGTATTTAAGTCACCAGGATCGGATGGGATGCATCCTAGGATGCTGAGGGAAGTAAAGGTGGAAATTGCGGAGGTACTGGCCATAATCTTCCAATCCTCCTTAGATACGGGGGTGGTACCAGAGGACTGGAGAATTGCAAATGTTACACCCTTGTTCAAAAAAGGGTGTAAGGATAAACCCAGCAACTACAGGCCAGTCAGTTTAACCTCGGTAGTGGGAAAGCTTTTAGAAATGATAATCCAGGACAAAATTAACAGTCACTTGGACAGGTGTGGATTAATTAAGGAAAGCCAGCATGGATTTGTTAAAGGCAAATCAGGTTTAACTAAATTGATTGAGTTTTTTGATGAGGTAACAGAGAGGGTTGATGAGAACAATGCGGTTGACGTGGTGTACATGGACTTCCAAAAGGCGTTTGATAAGGTGCCACATAATAGGCTTGCCAGCAAAGTTGAAGCCCATGGAATTAAAGGAACAGTGGCAGCATGGATACGAATTGGCTAAGTGACAGGAAACAGAGAGTAGTGGTGAACGGTTGTTTTTCGGACTGGAGGAAGGTACACAGTGGTGTTCCCCAGGGGTCGGTACTAGGACCACTGCTTTTCCTGATATATATCAATGACTTGGACTTGGGTGTACAGGGCACAATTTAAAAATTTGCAGATATCACAAAACTTGGAAGTATAGTGAACAGTGAGGAGGATAGTGATAGACTTCAAGAAGAGATAGACAAGTTGGTGAAATGGGCGGACACGTGGCAAATGAAATTTAACGCAGAAAAGTGTGAAGTGATACATTTTGATAGGAAGAACGAGGAGAGGCAATATAAACTAAAGGGTACAATTCTAAAGGGAGTGCATGAACAGAGAGACCTGGGGGTATATGTGCACAAATCGTTGAAGGTGGCAGGGCAGGTTAAGAAAGCGGTTAAAAAAGCATACGGGATCCTGGGCTTTATAAATAGAGGCATAGAGTACAAAAGCAAGGAAGTCATAGAGTTATAGGGCTGGATTTTCAATGACCCGTGGAGTCGGG
This sequence comes from Squalus acanthias, assembly GCA_030390025.1. Lineage (NCBI taxonomy): Eukaryota > Metazoa > Chordata > Chondrichthyes > Squaliformes > Squalidae > Squalus > Squalus acanthias. The sequence continues at coordinate 58,833,604 of CM059425.1, forward strand.
TTTGGAGGCGTGTGGGGGGTTAAAGTTGCAGATTCGGGGGTCCCGACCCCATCCCGCCTCCAACCCGCCTCCATGCCAGTTTCGCTGGCGGCGGGTACCCGACCTGTGCTGAGACCCGACTCCCTGAGGCGGGAAGGGATTAGTGACAATTAACTGCCTGTTAACAGGTAGTTAACAGGCAGTTTTTTGGATAATCCCTATTTTAAAAGGTGAAATGTGGGCTTCCCGACAGGTGGCAACCACGCCAAGTTATCGGGGCGGACCGTGGGTCTGCAGGGGTTGGAGGGGTCGATATGTCCGGTGGGCAGGTGAGTGATGGGTGCATGTGTGCAGAGGTAAGTGTGTAAGGTAAGTGCTAAGTGTGGGAAAAAGTTTTACTTACCTTAACTTCCTCCTGCAGGTGTCAGCCCTTCAGTTCTCGGGAGTCAGAAATCTCACCGGCACAGAAAGCAGAAAAGCCGTGGTCCTGTCAAAAACTGCAGCCTTCTGTTTTCTGTGGTGGAATGATTTCTAACTCAGCCTGAGAGGAAGGACTCAAGTTAGAAATCATATTGTCAGTGTTTGACAGCTTCACAGAGCTGTCAAACGCTGATATTTCATCTGTCAAAAGCTCTTGACAGATGAAATGTCAATCTGTGGCGGGCTCAACAAGGTCAATCAAGGGAAAATACAGTGGGTTGGCCACATCTCGATGGAGGCGGGTTTACAAGCCAAAATGTGGGATTCACGACACCAACCCGACCTGAGTATCAAAATCCAGCCTATAGAGTCATAACGGCACAGAAGGAGGACATTCGGCCCATTGAGTCCGTGCCAACTCTCGGTAGAGCAATCCAGTCAGTCCCATTCCCCCACTTTATCCCCGTAGCCCTGCAAGTTTATTTCCCTCAAGTGCCTATCCAGTACTCCCTTGAAAACATTGAGTGTCTCCGCTTCCACTACTTCCGTCGGCAGCGAGTTCCAGGTCCTAACCACTCTCTGCGCAAAAAAGTTTTTCCTCACATCCCCCCTGTAACTCTTGCCCAAATCCTTAAATCTGTGTCCCTTAGTCCTTGTACCATCAATTAGTGGGAATAGCCTTTCCCCGTCTAGCCTATCCAAACCCGTCATAATCTTGTACACCTCTATCAAATCACCCCTCAACCTCCTTTGCTCTAATGAAAACAAATCCAGCTTCTCCAACCTGTCCTTGTAGCTAAGATCCCCCATCCCCGGAACCATTCTGGTAAATCTCCTCTGCACCCTCTCAAGGGCCTTCACATCCTTCCTAAAGTGTGGTGATCAGAACTGGACGCAATACGCCAGTTGTGGCCTAACCAGCGCTTTAGAAAGGTTCAGCATAACTTCTCTACTTTTGTACGCAATACCTCTATTTATGAAACCCAAGATCCCATATGCTTTGCTAACCACTCTCTCAATATGTCCACCTTCAGGGACCTATGCACATTAACTCCCAGGTCCCTCTGTCCCTGCACACTCTTTAAAACTGTGCCATTAAGTGTATATTGCCTCTCCATGTTCCTTCTGCCAAAATGCATCACCTCACACTTCTCTGTATTAAATTCCATCTGTCACTTGTCTGCCCATTCTGCTAGCCTTTCTATGTCCTGTTGCAGCCGATTGCTATCATAGAAACATAGAATCTAGGAGCAGGAGTAGGCCATTCGGCCCGTCGAGCCTGCTCCGCCATTCAATACGATCATGGCTGATCATCCAAATCCAGTACCCTGTCCCTGCTTTAATCCCCACAGTACACATAACCCACCCTACCCCCGTAACCCCACGTATTTAATTCCCCCTAACATATCCCATCCTATCCCCATAACCCCACATATTTAATCCCCCCAAACACTAAGGGTCAATTTATCATAGCCAAATCAACCTAACCCACACATTTTTGGACTGTTTGCCACACCCCCAAGTTTGGTGTCATCGGCAAATTTAGAAATTCTACTTTGTATTCCAATATCCAGGTCATTTATATATATCAAGAAAAACAGTGGCCCCAGCACTGACCCTTGCGGAACACCACTGTCTACCATCCTCCAGTCTGAAAACAGCCATTTCCCACAAATCGCTGTTTTCTGTCCTTAAGCCAATTCCTTATCCAAGCTGCCACTGACCCACCTATTCCATGAGCCTCAATTTTGTTAACCAGCCTTCTATGTGGTACTTTGTCAAATGCCTTCCTAAAATCCATGTCGGCAACATCCATTGCATTCCCTTCATTGATCCTCCCTGTTACTTCATCAAAAAATTCAATTAGATTAGTCAAACATGATCTGCCTTTTACAAATCCGTGTTGGCTCTCCTTAATTAGCTTAAACCTCTCCAAGTGCCGGTTAATTTTTTCCTTGATTATTGTTTCTAAAACTTTACCGCCCCCCCCCCGCCCACTGATGTTATGATGAATCTTTATAAAACACTGGTTCAGCCTCAACTGGAGTATTGTGTCCAATTCTGGGCACCGCACTTTTGCAGGGCTCTGGGGAAAGGTCGAGGGAGTGGGATTAGCTGAAGTGCTCTTGCAGAGAGCCGATATGGGCTTGACGGGCCGAATGGCCTCCTTCTGTGCTGTAACCATTCTATGATTCTATGATTCTATTATTAATAAATGGGCTAGAAATTCAGTCGCGCCTAGGAAGAGATGCTAACTTTTGAGAAGTTGGATGTTTAGCACCAGGCGCTAATCAATGTCGCTGTCCGCTAAATTCAGTCTCAGCGCTCAAAGAATGCAAGGGAATGCTAAATCAGGTGCTAATGACGTAGGTGAGTGACTCATAACTGACATTTGGAACGGAAGTTCCTTGTCAGCTGGGGCGCATCCCTTTAAGTAGCGTCCTGCCATCGGCCAGCTGGCTGGTTCACGCCTCCACTCCCTGACGTTGTCGGAGCGAGGCGGTAAGTTGGGGGGCACTACTGAAGTTTGCGGATCAGGCGCCCAGCGAGCGTTGCATGCTCACTGTCATCACGATCTGCATGGCGAAAGGTGCCGAGGCACTAACTGTTATTGCCAGCCCTATGGGGCCAGTGAATTTGCCGTGCAGCACGGGATTCGCCCCGCCATGGCACTACTGCCTGAGCGCCCCATTAGAGCCGCCGCGAGGCGCTAACTGGGGGCGCTAACATGCCGAATTTCTCCCCCTTTGATTCTATTCAAGTTTAACATAACTTCTCTGTTTTTCAATTTGATCCCTCTAGAAATGAATCCCAGTGCTTGGTTAGCTTTTTATGGCCTTATTAACCGCTTCAGTACTTTTAATGATTTGTGAATCTGTAACCCCCAGATCCCTTTGCACTGCTACCCCATTTAGACACTTAGGGGGAGAAATTCAGTATCGCCCCATTTGGGGCGCAATTATCGGCCGGGCGCAAAGATTAGCGCCTGGCGCTAATTATCGCCACTGACTGCAAACTTGACTTTTATCGCCCCTGGAGGTGATTGGAGCGCTAAATCAGGCGCTTCACACCTGTCTTAAGGCGCAAAGGCCTGGGAGCGAGGCGCTACCTCAGAGCGCTGGCGAAGCTCATGTGATGTCAGTCAGCAACGGAACACAGACACAATGGCACGGGCCAGTTCTTAAAGGGGATGGTTAATCTTGCTTTCCATCCACATCCTGCTCATTGCAGCCTTGAATCTCGGCCTGGAGAGACCTGCACATCAAATCTGCTGGAAAGAGCAATGGAGAGTACCAGGGAAAGAGCTCAGAGTGCAGCCCCCACAGTCTCTGCTAAATCGATACAAGGAATGGCAAATCAAAATGAACCTGCAAAGTGCTGCTCGGTGCCCAAAACTCCTTCACACAGCGTTGAATCTCTCCAGAAGTCTCTCTCCCTCTCTCTCAGAATGCGTGGTTCAAAAATGGCACCAACAATAAAAGGCAGGAAGCGGTCGCCTTTAAATAGCGCTCCCCCAGTCCCTTCATGACTGCAAAATGCTCCCCTCAACATGTCGTTGCTAGCGTCAGGCGGTAAGGCAGGGGGCACCACTCAATATCCGCTCCGGGGCGATACCGGGGCGTTGCGCACTCGACTAATGTCACGATCTGCCGGCGCAGGAGATCGTGGCGGTAGTGTTTAGCGCTGCCGCAAAGTGTCTAGTTAATTTCGCGAGCGGCGCAAACATCGCCGCGCCTGGGCGCTAGATGATTTGCGCCCCATTAGCGCCCTCTTAAGGCGCTAACAGGAGGCGCAACCAACTGAATTTTTCCCCCTTATTTTCCAAGCAGTATGTGACCTCCTTTCTCTTCCTACCAAAATGCACCATCTCACACTTATCTATATTGAAATTAATTTGCCATTACACACCCATTCTGCAAGTTTATTAATGTCTTCTTGTATTTTGGTGCATTCTTCCTTGGTATTAACGATACCCCCCAAATTTTGAAATTGTACTTCCGATTCCAGAATCGAAAACGTTTAAGTAAATTGTGAACAACAGTGGTCCTAGCATCGATCCCTGTTTCCCACCTTTTGCCAGTCTAAGTAGCTACCCTCAACCCCTACTCTGTTTTCTTTTAATTAAAGTATTCATTTAATTGTGTTTTTAATTGAAGTATATTTAAATGTAGTCCAGTTTCTGTGGCAAACTATTTAGTTTTGCTTATATTAAAAAGTCATGACACAAAGGCCCCGATTATAATGGGGTGGGTGTGGTGCGGGTACGGTGCGCGCGAGCCCTGAAGCGGGCGGTACACCTGGAGAGTCAGGGGATGTGGAGGCCTGGCCGATTTTAATGGCCGGGCCTCAGTGCCATAACTTTCATCAGAGTCCCGCCCAAACCCAACCATAGTCCAAAGATCGCAGGCAGAAGGGCACAGCTGGGGACTGCGGGATCGGTGCCCGGCAGCAGTCAGCTAAGTGGTAAGGCGGTGGTGGGGAGGGGCGGGGGAGGGAAATCAGGGAGCAGAGGTGATCGGGGGGAGGGAGGAAATCCCAGGGTAAGGGGGGCCCAAAGCTTCATTATGAGGCCCAGAGGACCATTTCTGCTCCTCCTGACCCACAAAGAAACCTCAATGAATCTCCCTGGGCCTCGATCTACCTGTCAACGTGTTTGGCCCACTGCTCCCCCTCTTAGGCCTGCAAGTAAAATTGCAGATCAGGTCCCAATTACATCACTGGGACCCGATCTGCATATTTAAAGAGGACCCCGCTGCCTTCCTGTGGATGTCTTGCTCGCCTGCACAAATGAGCGAGTTAATATTCGGACCCGGTTGGAAGGCAGGGGGATCGGAGTGGGTAAGCTGTTTCCCTAATTTTAACAGACCCTCCCAGCCCAGTTTCTGCCAGCCTGGGGAGGGGGTTGAGCGGAATTCAAATTGGGGCCATATGTCACTATTATGCTGCTGATCTCTCCCCGGGATTGTCCCCTCCTCCCTCCTACCACCCCCCCACCCCCACCCCCACCCCCATAAGGACCTGGAGCTAGAAACCTAATTACAGCATGAACAAGGTACTTCCAGCTGTAAGTGGATTCTGTATACCGATACCCATAGAATGCCATAAAATTACTGTCAATCGCTACAATCCTATAGGATTTTGTCTTTTAAAATATCATTAACCCAGACAGGATTCTGCATTCATAGAAACATAGAAACATAGAATCTAGGAGCAGGAGTAGGCCATTCGGCCCGTCGAGCCTGCTCCACCATTCAATACGATCATGGCTGATCATCCAAGTCCAGTACCCTGTCCCTGCTTTAATCCCCACAGTACACATATCCCACCCTATCCCCGTAACCCCACGTATTTAATTCCCCCTAACATATCCTATCCTATCCCCATAACCCCACATATTTAATCCCCCCCTAACACTAAGGGTCAATTTATCATAGCCAAATCAACCTAACCCACACATTTTTGGACTGTGGGAGGAAACCGGAGCACCCGGAGGAAACCCACGCAGACACAGGGAGAATGTGCAAACTCCACACAGACAGTCACCCGAGGTCAGATTCGAACCCGGGTCCCTGGCGCTGTGAGGCACCAGTGCTACCCACTATGCCACCGTGTTGCCCTCGAGGGAAACTGAAACAATCCCCTTCCTCACAATCGGACACAATGTTTACATTTATATTTTTCTATTTAATTATATGATAAAATTATGAACCATAGTAAATCATTGTCAACCTGCTCCCATTGATCTAGCAAATAAACAACATATTTAAACAGCAAGAAATCTAAAACACTAATGTGTCATGGCCAATTCATCCATTTGCATTCAATAATTCAAAGAGCTTATTGGTAGTGTTAGGTAAAACAATTATCTGTGTAAATTAAACTGTTTGGATTGCTGCACTCACTAAATATAAATGTCTCTAAATGAGCAAGATATCTGTTAGCATGTCAGAACCAGTTTAATGTCAGATTATTGCAAATATTACAACTGTTTCCATTTGTTTTGAGAAGTAGATTCACTTATCTGTACAAAAATATGTAAGCAGGAAAAACTGCTTCAGAGATACTATTTTATTCACCACAATACAAACTGCTATTCTCCTAAATAGAGCCAATCGGGAGTCCTTCTTTCGACCCCGACACTGTAAGTGCAGTGAACGTTTATTTCCAGTAATTGTCTGGTGTCATCTGAAGTATCTGCTGCCACCAGCTGAAATCCCACAATGATTAAAAAGCCGGTGAGACTCTTTCACAGTCAAGGACTGCAAGGAATATTATCTGAAAATCGCTGGAGGGAAGGACATGATCAGATATTGTTTGACAAAAAGATTGCCTCACAATTACAGTATGAATTAGCCAGTGACAGGGGCAGGAGTACAGATATGTCAAGGAAAGGACAATGGCTAACTTGACATGACAGTACATTTAACTGAGAAAACCACTGGTAACACTTTATGCTAAACTGCTTCGACAGAATCGAAGAAAAATCCATTCAAGTGATTTCAAGAACTGGAAGAAAAACATAATCAAATACTTAAAGATGATCTCCAGCAAAAACGCTTTCAAAAAAGAACGAAATCATTTACTGTTAAACACTGCCACATGTTATGCACCAGTATCTGACAGCAAGAGTGCTGAAGTTCATCCAGTTGTATGGGTCAGTTCAGAGGAATTAATAAGATGCTTCAGCAAATCGGTTTTCTGTTTCAGGAATGCAAACAGATTTTCTCCAGCCCTGTCTCAATCAACAAAATTTAGCATAATCTTCTCCTACCCAGATCTCACAGCTGCCTCCATTACTTTTAATGGCATTCACAACTGTCTGGGGCAGGTTTGTTTAATTTATGTCAAATTATGTTTGAAGCATTTCATGGCTTATGGTTAACATTACAGTAATAAAACTATTCCTGATGTTTGAGTAGCTTTATTACGATAAAAGTTCGGATTTCAGCATTGATGTGGCTCTGCTGAAATCTCACAGAAACAGTTGGCCTGGGGAGACGCGAGCTCCCTGAACCTCACAGTAGTCTAAAGGCTAAGTGACGAAGGTACTGATGGGAGCCACCTCCTGCTACTACTGCCACCTCATAGACACAGCAACGTTGTTTGTTTTCTTTACACAGAGTATGCTCAATTCACACATAAAATGGTGTACTCATGAATTATTTAGTCAGCTCACTAATGAAAACATTTATCATATGCCATAATCCATCATTTGCCTCTCTATATTTAATGTGTTAAGGTCTGTTTTATGCATACATGAGTTTAATGCCATAGTTCTTATTAGTTCAAAAAGAACAAGAACAAAAACTTGCATAACTATAACACAGTAAAACATCCAAAGGTGCTTCTCAGGAGCGGTATCAGACCAGAAACACTGAGCCAAAGAAGGAGACAGACATCAAGACAGGTAACCAAAAGCTTGGTCAAAGAGGTAGGTTTAGAAGAGTGTCTTAAAGATGGAGAGAGAGGTGGAGAGGCGAAGAGGTTTGGGGAGGGAATTCCAGAGCTTGGGGCCTAGACAGCTGAAGGCACGGCCACCAATGGTGGGCAAAGGAAATGGGAGTTGCCCAAAAGGCCAGAGTTGGAAGAACGCAGAGATCTCGGAGGGTTGTAGGGCTGGAGGAGATTACAGAGATAGGGAGGGGCGAGGCCATGGAGGGATTCGAATACAAGGATGAGAATTTTAAAATCAAGGTGTTGGTGAACTGGGAGCCAATGTAGGTCAGCGAGCACAAGGATGGTGGGTGAACAGAACTTGGTGTGAGTTAGGATACGAGCAGCAGAGTTTTGGATGAGCTTAAGTTTATGGAAGGTGGAAGATGGGAGGCCGGCCAGGATAGCATTGGAATAATAGAGTCTGAAGTTAACCAAAACAGGGATGAGGGTTTCCGTAGCAGATGGGCTGAGGCAGTGGCAGAGACAGGCAATGTACGCAGAGGCAGTGGAGGGGTCGAGAGAGGTGGTAGTGAGGTAGAGCTGGCTGTCATTAGCACACATGTGGAACCTAACATTGTGTTTTCGGATGATGTCGCTGAGGGGCAGCATGTAGAAATAGGAGGAAGCCAACGATAGATCCTTGGGGGACTCCAGAGGTAATGGTGCGGGGAGAGGAAGAGAAGCCACTACAGCAGATTCTATGGCTACAACTGGATAGGTAAGAGTTGAACCAGACAAGGACAGTCCCACTCAGCTGAACAATGGAGGAGAGGTGTTGAAGGAGGATGGTGTGAACAACTGTGTCAAAGGCTGCCGACAGGTTGAGAAGGATGAGGCAGGATAGTGCACCATGGTCAGAGTCACATGGGACGTAATTTGTGGCTTTGACAAGGGCCTTTTCAGTCCTGTGGTGGGGTGGAAACCTGACTGTAGAGGTTCAAACATGGAATTGCAGGAAAGAAGGGCACAAATTTGGGAGGTGACAACACAGAGAGGAAAGGGCAGTTGGACATTGGGCAGTAGTTTGCAAGAACAGAGGTGTCAAAAGTGGGTGTTTTGAGGAGAGGAGTGATGACTGCAAATTTGAAAGGGAGGCAAAACAGTACTTTAGGAGAGGGAACCATTTACAATTATCAACTAGCATGGGGACCAGGATGGGAAGTTGGATGGTCAACAGTTTAGTGGGAATAGGGTCAAGAGAGCAGAAGGTGAGTTTCATGGACAAGATGAGCTTGGAGAGGGCATAAGGGGAGATAGGAGAGAAAATAGAGAAAGATGTGAGTTCACGGCTAGGGCAGTGAAGAACCTTGGGGGAGTTTTGACTTGGTGAGCAAGGGGAAGGGAGGGAAGTGGCAGAATCAGTTGAATAAATGGTCTCAACCTTAGTGACAAAGAAGTCCATGAGCTCCTCGTGCTTGTTGTACAAGGTGAGCATGGAAGGGGCAGGGAGAGGGGTTTAAGGAGATGGTTGGTAGTGATTCTGGAGTAGTGAGCAGTTTTGGCAGATGAGAGCATGGCCTGATAGTGCTTCATGTGGTCCAGCCAGATCTTGCAATGAATGGCTAAACCAGTTGTAAACCATAAATGTTCACATTTGCATCCCTTGGACTTAAGGGAGTGGAAATGAGGGCTGTATCAAGGGGAAAGACCAGGGTGAGAGTGAATAAGGGTTTTACTGGGGACAAGGGTGCACATGAGCGTGTGATTGAGCAGATTGGTAGCCCCAGAAGTATTGTGGCAAATGGAGGGCCAAAGGCTCGACAGTTGGGAGTGTGAAAGTGCCATTATGAGTGACATAGGAAAGAGTTTTTTTTCAGGGGTGAACGCAGAAGGAAGTGGGGTTGGAAGGAGGATGCGAGTCTGTAACTGAGGCAAAGAAAGAAAGAAAGAAAGACAGACTTGCATTTATATAGCTCCTTTAACGACCACCGGACGTCCCAAAGCACTTTACAGCCAATGAAGTACTTTTTTGAAGTGTAGTCACTGTTGTAATGTAGGAAACGCGGCAGCCAATTTGTGCACAGCAAGCTCCCACAAACAGCAATGTGATAATGACCAGATAATCTGTTTTAGTGATGTTGATTGAGGGATAAATATTGGCCAGGACACAGGGGATAACTCCCCTGCTCTTCTTCAAAATAGTGCCATGAGATCTTTTACGTCCACCTGAGAGAGCAGACAGAGCCTCAGCTTAACATCTCATCCGAAAGACGGGATCCGAAAAATGGGAATAGAGAGGCCTCGTGAGATGGCAAGGTTGAGGGGATGGCCATGGATATGGGTAGGTGAGTTTATATGGAGGGAAGGGTTAAGGGAGTACATAATTCAAGATACAATGTGGTAGAAAATCCCATGCATTTATCATTTAAGATTTTTTTTTGACAGGAGCTTCAACATTAAAAAAGATTTGAGTTAAAAAAAAAATCCTCAAGAAATTTTCCATCACTTCTCATGCTATTCCGATCTGTATTATCTTCCACAATTACTGCCACTCCCATCCTACACCATTAGATTATTCTTTTAGATGTTTTTGATGTAGAACATCAGTTTATTTCTACTACCTCATAAACCAGAAGCTGAACAGTCAAGTAGGCAACTTCATAGCTGGGCGGTAACAGTGAATACTTCAACTTCACCCTACTGCTCTCTCTCTATCTGCATAGTATTGCTTCACAGCGTTTGTTGCTGTAATACGTAATTAGATATTACTTATACACATATTCTCTGAAAGAAATCTTAATCTGTTGTTGCTCCTTCATGTTTTAGTTTGACGCAACAAGATTAATTGAAATAGGAAATCTTCAATTAAAAAAAGTTGTAACAATTCAGCACTTGATAATGCTGGGAGAGAGACATTAGTATTCAAAGGGTAGTTTTAATTAAACAGGCGAAGGCGAGCTTGGGAATTCAGTCAGAGTGTATTAGTAGCAGCAAAACATATTATATATTTATATTTTCATTAAAAATTAGAAAGAAATAGATGACAGCATACTGCAAAGGTACAGTGAAAAACCTATCCCTAATTATATACAAATGCCCTCTCCTCTGACCCACCACCTGCACCAATATCGATGCCTCTGTTGATCTGCTCCACAATTGTCTTGTCTCCACCTATGATGCCCTTAGCCCTCCAAATCCCAGATGGCATCTCACCCTCACATTTCCCATAGCACACTAGCCAGCTCCATTGACTGTATTCTGTCAGCCAAAGACTAGAGTGCACATGGTGATCGACCACCCTGGCTATCCGTTGCCAGATCTGGCTCAATCACCTCAAACAGTACCAACGTCTCCTCCCTATGGTTTTCACTACAAATTTCAAGGCCAGAGTTCTCTCTTCTGCAAAGTTCCACACAACTATTATTTCTGTCTTCATCAGGCCACCGTAGTTCCTTCTCCTTCAGCATATCAATTTCATAGGCCTCTCCTCATTTTCAAATCTCTCCATGGTCTCAACCCACCTTATCTGCATGAGCTTCTCCAGCCATATGTCTCAATGTGCCTGTCACCCACCCCCCACCCCCGCCACCCCCCCCCCCCACTCCGTCTGCATGGCCATGTTGAGACGGCTTGCACTCACCCCTCTTCCACTGAACCCCTGAACTCCTTTCTGCTCCTCTACCATCCTTACAGCACTGGATGTCAGGGCCTAACAAGTGGCCCCTCCATCCTAGCATTCAACCATGAGCAAACATCCACGTTTCCCTCGTTTTAATTTCATTAGCATGTGCCTCCCCCATCACTTACGCATTTTGGTTGGGAGGCCCACCCTCTATAAAAGTTGAGGATGGTGTGTGTGTGTGTGTGTGTGTGTGTGTGTGTGTGTTGGGGGGGGAGGTGCGGAGGGGGCGCGGGGACATGGTGGAGTGTGCCACAGCACATTTCCAACCTCATTCACCTTAGATCTGCTGGGACTGGGCCAGAAAGCTTAGGTCTAAAACTGCATAATGAATTCCATATATTTTCTATGCCAAATGCAAAAACATTTTGTTAACAGCATATCAACTTAAAATGATAGCTCACAGATCTTATTTGTCGCCCAAGCGGGCTACTTGCCTGCTATAGTGAGGAGAGGAGGCCGTGGTAATCACCCTGGAGAGCTTATTGGCCATTGTCATGTAGAATTCGCAATATATCGCGATTTTATTAATAAAGAGAAAAACACATAGTTTCGTTCAAACAGCTTTTATTTCAGCGGAATGCTGTCAGGTTTCAAAGTGGACACAAGCAGCTTGTAAAATGGCCGCCGCACCTCGTGGCGGAACATTCTAGACTTTTCAACAGGCAGACAAGATGGCGTTCCAATAAACATTTGTGCAAGATCAATTAAGACTCAGCACATTGAAGATAATACACGAGACATCATGGGTTTACAGTATACACATAAATACTGAAATCGGTCTCCCAGGTACGAATGAAAGCTATTGTACCAAGTAATCAAGAACCCATCCAAAGACATTAATATGTAAAATCCCAACGACTCTACGATGAGAGAGCCGTTAGCGGGTAGTTACAGAAAACACTTGGAAGCCCCAAAACCCCTCCAGGGAGAACACCGACCGATTAAACAATGGGAGAAATATTAACAGGTACTCAGACATTTACGAGTAGCCCCGAAACCCATTAAAAACGGAGATCACCCTATACAAGACATTTGAGCGCCAAACCCTAACAAAAGGAAAAGACATTAAGGTTGGGCGGGAAACGGAAGATTTTGTACTATAATTACAAGCTCCAAACCGTCCATCTCTCTCTTATCCTCTTATCTTGCTGGTGTTCATCCTCGTGGCTGCTCCTGTGTTCTTGACTCGCCGTCTTGTTCCTGCTTGCCTCGTGTCTCTTTTCAAAAGACTGTTGAACTTTGTGATCCGCTCGGATCTACCTCGTGTCGTGTCGCGAAGACCTGTGTAGAACTGGGCTCTGAAGCCTTGAAGCGGGCGCACCATTCCGATAAGTCGGTAAACGGTGTCGGAACCAAAGGCCCGAGATGAGATGAGATGAGATGAGATGAGATGAGAAGAGAAGAGAAGAAGACCATACTTATCGCCACGGTCAGTAAGCCCCGACCGCGCCTGTAGGTCGAATAGACATTTTCCTTGCCAGGAAGACTTCTTTGAGTTCTACAGAACTGACACAGGAAGACTCTTCTTTGAATTTTATCGCACCCGTGCGAGGGCACAGGAAGACTCTTTTTTTGAGTATAGTCGGAACTCTGAGGACAACACAGATCTTCATGACAGCAGACGTTCCAGCCTGCTAGCCGGAGCAGAAACGAGTAAACAAGTGGGGCCAGGAGACCCCCTGATCGACACGTGGGCGCTGCGGTGAAAAACATCCGATCAGAGTTTTCGGAATTCTCCGAGTTATCACGAGTGGTGAGCATGAGTCTCGAATCCTACGAATCTAGCTAGGACAGATATTGATAGGGGAGGGTTTCAAGTATTAAGGATAATTGTAATGTGTGCCCCCATTTACGATGTGTCGTTCGTTCCTCGTTTCCCTGAAATTAATTACATAACTGCGTGCAAGATTGTACTGTCATTAATCTGTGCTTATGACATGTATTTCGTAATCTTAAGTATTATGCAATAAAGATTTTCCATTTCGTACCATTCAACCGAGTCTACCTGAGTTTCATCTCCATTACTGCTCTCGCATCTAAGTCCAGTGTCTAGAACCGTAAGGGCGAGTGGGTCGAACCACTCACAGGGGTGTCTAGTGTTCCCAGACTGGCTGGAGACCAGAACAGGCAACAAGGCCTAAACCCGCACTAGCACCCGGGCTGCACAGAGCCACACGAATCTCACAGGCTGAGAGACATTCAGAAACCCTTACAGTCAGCACTCATTCAAGATCAGCTAACACATGGTTCGTGCTTGGGGTTCTTCTCCTTTTCACCAAACAACATTCAACTCCTGTAAGAAAGTGCATCAAGCAATTCCGTCAAGAATGATCAAAGCTCATCGTGAGAATCATTACCAGATCTGTCAATAAAGCATATGCAAAGCAACATTTGCTAAGTCAAAAGCAAAATACTACGGATGCTGGAAATCTGAAATAAAAACAGAAAATGCAAAAACCTGCTGAGTATTTCCAGCAACATTTGCTAAGTGCTGTGCAGTATTTGTTATAAAAAAAACACAGCCCTAGGAATATTCGTGATCAATCTTTCTGCATTCCTTTCCACCCACTCCTCCCTCCTCCTACCTTAAAGGCATTGGCCTCAAAAATGAGTGGCCAATCCAGCAAACACCCACCATAACTTCAGCAGGTGTCTGCCAGAACAGCCAGAAACTAGTCCGGGACCCAGATATGCCGGGCCCCAGCCTTGCAGTGAACTTTCCACAACGGCCTACCTCAAACATAGTCACAGGCTGGCACTCCCTAGCTCGAGGGTTGCTTTGCCCTGGACCTTCAGTGGGACCCAGCACCTGGGACACTCTTGGCCTGTATTAGACAGTTAATCAGTACCTGAGCCAGCTAAGATATCATTAATAATCATTCTTTTACTGTAAATGTTATGAACTTGTGCTCCCGGTGCGAAGCTTTGTTTGTGAGGAGTTCATGTTGGGAATTTTTCATACTGATGAATTGATAAAATAACCCTTTAAGTTCCACATTATAAAGCAAAAATTAGAGGGGCTGAGTTTCCACTCGGGTTATTCCAGGAAACTGGCTAGCTCCGCCCCTTTGCGCCTGTACACAAATTGTGGTTGAAGTGGGAGTAGGTGTATAAGATGCTCACCCATATGTGGTAAGATGTATTAGGGTGCCATGTAAATGAGGGAAATATGCAATTAGTCTCCTAGTAATCCTGGGCCCTAGGGCCACCTGTGCGTCCCTTGTGTTCAGCGTGCTAAGAGCATGGGAGGGTTTTAAATGAAAAGAGGCTAATTTCATCAATTTCAGAACAATCAACTGCGTTGCTGAAAATGGCATTGAGCATCTTGAGGCACTTTTTTGAATGTTGGGCCCAGGACCATGGGCCTCTTACACTGCCACAAGACCCTTCCAATTCAGGTGGGTGCCCCAGTTGCGCTACAAATAGCACTGGTGCCTGTCCAAAATATTTAAATATCCCGATCGCCCTGGTTCCAGGAAATGGCCTGGGGGGAAAGGGGCAGAAGAAAGTTCTGCTCTGCACAACATCCAACTCCAATGATGGCTCCCGTGGAATTTTAGCCCCAGGGTATTGAAGAAAGCAAGGTACAGAACAATTATTTTAAAGAATATTACCAGGCTTTCTGATTATTCCCAACACTCCTAAAATTCAGACAATGAGAACTCGCTGATCTATCAACTTGAACTATGAGTCTTGTGGCGGCCCAGAGAATGCTCACTAAACCCACGGCACTACTTATACTAATGTACTCCACTAAGATTGCACAAATATCCTCTGCTTTTTAATGATTTGATGGAGTGTCTGCCTGTGAATGGTGACCTTGAAAGGCTTTTGTTACCATACAAAGAAGATTTCAAATACGTAAGTAATGCCAAAGTAAGAAATGCTAATACTGTTGTTTTGATTGAATCTGACAAATTGTTTCAAGAGTGTTCCCGAAAGCTTGTTTCATAATGCTGGCAGCACTAAAGCAATGTCTTATTTTATAACTCATCCAAAATTTTGCAAAATTAATCCATGCCCTTGTTTCACTTAACAACAACAACAACTTGTATTTATATAGCGCCTTTAACGTAGTAAAACGTCCCAAGGCGCTGCACAGGAGTATTATAAGACAAAAAATTTGACACCGAGCTGCATAAGGTGAAATTAGGGCAGGTGACCAAAAGCTTGGTCAAAGAGGTAGGTTTTAAGGAGCGTCTTAAAGGAGGAAAGAGAGGTAGCGAGGCAGACAGGTTTAGGCAGGGAATTCCAGAGCTTAGGGCCTAGGCAACAGAAGGCACAGCCACCAAAGGTTGAGCGATTATAATCAGGGATCCTCAGAGGGCAGAATTAGAGGAGCGCAGGTATCTCGGGAGGGGGGGTTGTGGGGCTGAAGGAGATTACAGAGATAGGGAGGGGCGAGGCCATGAAGGGATTTGAAAACAAGGATGAGAATTTTGAAATCGAGGCATTGCTTAATGGGGAGCCTGGGGTGATGGGTGAACGGGACTTGGTGCGAGTTAGGACATGGGCAGCCAAGTTTTGGATCACCTCAAGTTTACGTAGGGTAGAATGTGGGAGGCCAGCCAGGAGTGCGTTGGAATGGTCAAGTCTAGAGGTAACAAAGGCATGGATGAGGGTTTCAGCAACGCATGAGCTGAGGCAAGGGCGGAGACGGGCGATGTTACGGAGGTGGAAATAGGCGGTCTTTGTTATGCTGCGGATATGTGGTCAGAAGCTAATTTCAGGGTCAAATAGGACACCAAGGTTGCGAACAGTGTGGTTCAGCCTCAGGCAGATGTTAGGGAGAGGGTTGGCATCAATGGCTAGGGAACGGAGTTTGTGGCGGGGACCGAAAACAATGGCTTCGGTCTTCCCAATATTTAATTGGAGAAAATTTCTACTCATCCAGAACTGGTACATTGGTATAAAATACCACTCATTTAATCTTGCTGAGGATTGTTTGAAAATTTCCTTACTCGATTCTGCTCCGGTGCTAATGGTAAAATTGGATTTAAATCACGTGAATGGAGGACTAATGGTCTAACTAATTATAAATGTTATTTTGATCAATCCTCCCTTGAAGTTGCCATGCCATTAAAAATGTCACAATTAAACAACTTTTGATTTCAATCATGTGAAAATATAATCTAATTCAAAATAACATAAATTTGTCAAAGCCATTAGACCATCTTGTCTGTGTTTCACACTTCTGATGCAGAAATTAACTTCAAACCAATTTATTTCTCTCAGTCTCCAAGCCATAATACAATATCCTTTTAAAAGCTGCAGTCTCTGTTGGGTGTCAAGCAATATTAATGAACAATTAAAATCTGAAGATGATAAATATGCCTAAAATATGGGGTTTTTTTGTTCATGAGGGCTGTAGGAATGACACAGTGCCAGCCCACAGGAAGTGTGTACCTGCACGTTTCAGTAAACAGGTATCAATAAAGGCAAATGAAACAACTAAAAGTGCTAATTAATATTAGAAAATGGGTCTTCATCATGTTAATCTGGTATAGTCCCCACCGCTGATAGAGGGTGTGTTCGTGCGAGCACCATTTGCCCATTATATGTGATGGCCAGGATAACGTGGTAGCGCTATAAGAATGTTGTCGGCCCTCATCCGCAGCTCCCTGAATGAACCTCCTTACTGCCGGACCCTAAACCTGACCAAGGACCACAAGCACTGCAGCACCAAACTCACTCTGGCCGCAGGACTCTGGAGCAGCAGGACCATCATTTAAACCAGTGGGTCCATAGAGGACCAGTAGAGACTTTCCAGGGGGTCCACGAAACATTGACCCATTATTCGTTGGAGAAGATCTCTGAAAAATTTGCCGATTGTAAAAAAGAACCAGTGAGGATTGGGGAGGTGGCAGGACCAGAGTGTTCATGTTCGGGTTCTTTCCAATGACCTCCTTGGTGTCTGTGGGAGGAGAACGGAGGACGGCTATCTGGTAGTGCGACGAAGGGCGACTGAGAAATAGAAATGTTTCATCGGGAGTTGTTAAGTTTCAAAGTTCAACCAAGGGCGAGTCGTGGCGTTCACAGCGAGACTCCTGCTGGCTTTGTGCGGTCTGCTGGAAGGTTGTTATTCGTTGCGCAAAGTTTTCCCGAGCCAGTTGCGTGAGATAACCTTGGATCATTAATGTCAGCAAGTGGCAATCACTGCGGGGCTGAACCGAGCCGAAATCCTGTTCCTGCGGCAGCACCGATTTATGTGCAGGAAAGTTCTGGCAAAGTTGCACGGTGGAGGAAGCGGGGCTGTTGGAGGACCAGGGCCCGTCAGGTTGCACGGCTGTTGTTTTTTTTGGACGGGGAGGGGAGAGCAGGGTTCGGGTTCGGGTTTGCGTCTCACTGGCTGGATATGGCAGGGTGCGGACTGGCTGAGAGCCGGAAGTGCAAGGACTCCTTCCTGACCCACTGGGAACACCCTGACTGCGAAAAGAACCAGTTTGTTTAATATGGATGGCGGCGGACGGTGTGAAGTCATTTACGAATTTTAATTACGAACCTTTTTTTTTAATATAATTTGAAATCAGCGAAAGCCTGGATTTTAATTCAATGCTGAAGAAGTGAAATTAAAAAGATCTCAAGCAGCTGGATGTTTCGGTAGGTTTTTTTTTCGTCTCGAGTCCTTTTTAATTTCACTTCTTCAGCACTGAATTAAAATTGAGGCTTTTGCTAATTTCAAATTATATTTAAAAAATAAAGTTCAGAATTAAAATTGGTAGATGAGCAGTAGTTTTTAGGATGGTACTTGAAATTAGTGTAACAAGTATGAAAGTGAACAGCAGGCGCAGCTTTAATTAAATTGCAAGCAGATTCTGCTAAATCAAACAGATCAGATTATGATTATAGTTCTGAATCAGAAGTGCCAAACAACCATCGTGTGTATTATTCACCCTTCCCAAAATTCCCGACAACATACATTTGTGAAACATCATCTTCTGCTATGGCAGCAATGAAGACAAAGTACAGGTCCCGTCTGGAAGTGGAGAATGATTTACGAGTGTCATTTTCAAACATCACACTAAGGATAGACAGACACTGCAGTGGGAAGCAGACACACCCATCTCACCGATATCTGTAAGTAACTAGCTGTTTTCTTCAAAGCATTATTAAGACACTCTTTACATGCAGCACTTTCATATTATGAGTATTATACAGTATTAGAATTTAGATGGGGGGGGGTCCGTGATTACTAATCCATTTGAAAAGGGGTCCTTCAACCAAAAAAGTTTGAGAGCCACTAATTTAAACAACCCAAACCATTTAAGCAGGACCACCATTTAAACAACCCAAACACCTTCGGGCACTAAATTTCGGCTGCTGGGATTCTTGTGCATGGAGTGTTATTTTTGTTAAATATAAATATATTTTTAAAAGCATGCATCAATTTTTCGTGTTTACTTCACTCACACAATATCACAGCTGACTGAGTACAGCTGTTTCCGCCAGAATTAAACGGAGCATTTAAGAGGCTATAACCGGCAACTTTGAAATCGACGTTAACGCAAATGGCTATTTGTTATCACGTTTTGGCCGATATAAGCGACTGCCCATTTTAAGCGTGTATGTTTTGAGTGGCAGGGACTGTAGTAAGGTAGCATAGTGGCTTCTTTAGTATCTTTCTCAGACTGACTTCTGGTATGAGGGCTAGATACTGAATAATAACATTTTTCACCTGAACCACTATTGGTCTGAAAAGTTCATGTCGACACCAAGTTATTACAAATAAAGTAATTAAAGAAACCACTACACCAATAAAAAAACATTGTAAGAATAGGTAGACTGGTAGGACTGACAGACATGAGGTAATTCAGTGCTATCAACAAGCGCAGCTCCTTGCTGTGAGCGGGTGATTACAGAATCACCGGTGCTTCAGCAGTTTATTGTTGATTCAAATGTACAAGTCACTTAAAACAGCACACTTTATTTGAAAGCAAATCTATATGCGTGCATGCCAGCAGATTTCAGTAAGAATAAAGTTATGTTGAGGAAATGCAAAGAGAGGTAATCCGCTTTTAAATTTTACCTTCCTCCCTCTCTGTGGGAAATAATTGGCCACCATTTAGTGTGGAGTTGCAGGCGTAGAACTAATATCTATCAAGCTGTGTGTTGATGTACTGATTACTGAGCTACTATTAAGCCTCGAATGTTATTTTTAAGTCTGTGGACGAGAGCATTCTAATGTTGGAGAGGGTTTGGAAAAAAATGATAGGGGCCAGGAATTTCCTCGGTGCTGTTCCCGCTCTGCCGCCGTTTCTTCGCCGAAAGTGTGGCAGAAGCCCCGTTGATGCACGTAAACGAGGTTTGTGCTGCACTTCCAGCGAAGTTACGGTGCAAGAGTGTGAGCAGCTCGGAGGAAATTTCCAGACAAGAATGATTCCAGGACTGGGGATGCTAAATTATGAGGGGAGACTCAAAAAGCTGAACTTGTTTCAACTGGAGTAAAGATCGAGTAAAGGACATGATTCAAGTCTTAAAAGTGTTGAGAAGCATAAATGATGTAGATAGAAGCATCCTCCTTAGCCTGGACTGTGAGCCCAAAACTTCGATATTGAAATTTGCTGATATAACAAAAGGAGGGGGTTTGGCAAAGAGAGCCTCGGGAGATGGGGGTTTGATGTCAGCAGCTGGGGAGGCCGAGAGCTGCAGCGATCCCGATGGTGCTTTCATAGAATCTTACAGCACAGAAGGAGGCCATTCAGCCCATCGTGCCCGTGCCAGCTTTTAGAAGAGCTATCCAATTAGTCCCACTACCCACTCCCCACCCCCGCCCCCCCCCCCCTTTGCTCTTTCCCCATAGCCATGCAAATTTTTCCTTTTCAAATATATATCCACTGCCCTTTTGAAAGTTACTATTGAATTTGCTTCCTCTGCCCTTTCAGGCAGTGCATTCCAGATCGATTCTCCTCATCTCCACTCTGGTTCTTTTGACGATTATCTCAAATCGGTGTCCTCTGGTTACTGCCCCTTCTGCCACTGGAAACAGATTCTCCTTATTTACTCTATCAAAACCCTTCATGATTTCAAACACCTCCATTAAATCTCCCCTTAACCTTCTCTGCTCTAAGGAGAACAACCCCAGTTTCTCCAGTCTCTCCATGTGACTGAAGCCCCTCATCCCTGGTACCATTCTAGTAAATCTCCTCTGCACCCTCTCTGAGGTCTTGACATCATTCCTAAAGCGTGGTGCCCAGAATTGAACACAATAATCCAGTTGGGGCCTCACCAGTGATTTATAAAGGTTTTAGCATATAAATTCCTTGCTTCTGTACTCTATGCCTCTGTTTATAAAGCCATGGTTCCCGTATACTTTTATAACACCCATCTCAACTGGTCCTGTCATATTCAAAGATCAGGTCTCCAAGTTCCTGCACCCCCTTTTAAATCATGCCTTATTAGTCTGCCACATGGCTGACTTCCTGACCAAAACACCCTGGAAGTCAACTGAAAGCAGCTGCCAGCCGTTAAAAGTACCCCCTCCATTTAAAATGCTCCCTGTCTGGTTTCAACAGGTGGGGGAGGGGCTTAAAATTCCCCACTCATATATTTTGGGTAAGATAGAACAGGCAAGGATGTTGATCAGAGGGACAGTACTGATAGGGGAAGTCTATACCACAGGAGTGAATAGGAAATGGGTTTTCCATTGGAATTCTAAATATTGGGACCAAATGAAAAGTGGTTTGGTCCATTGGAATTCTATACAATGGGAGTGAATGGGAACTGCACTGTAACAACAAAAACATTAGCAAACATCTGACAATAGACATCATCCTGAATAGTTTCAGTACTGGGATCATTATCACAAATTCAGCTCCTGTAGCTAAGTCCATTCAAAGTGTTGTTTCTCATCTGCTACTATTGCTTTACTGAGCATTGTGCTCTGTCTGCAGCAAGGGCTGAATTCAGCCTTATTTGTCAATAGGACCTCCAATTTTTGATCCTCCTTTTATTCTCATTTAGTCTCCCTTTCAAGCCACCCCTCCCCTTCCATTCTCTGGTTGAGATGTGGGCAGGTGGCCTGCTACTAGGCATCTGCCAGTGATGCTTTGAAAACTGCCACCAAAAGGGTCGTAAGTGCAGCTAAGGGTACCTAATAAGAAATGCACTGGGAGACAGTCCATTCCATAAGGCAACAACTTAAAATTGCGAAGTGGCTGAGCTTAGTTTAGCTTCCTCAGCATAAAATTGTGTCCCCTTTCTCTCTACTGATCCAGCGTAAAGGACTACTCTTCATCTACCCCATCAATACAGGTAAGTAACTTACATTTTATTTGCAGACATTCTGCAGTATTGGTTTTCCCTGCCAGATTTCCATCCAGTTTGAATATCACTGTATTTCCTGGTCAGATTTGGTTCAAAGCTGCACCATTTTGGTGGGTGCCAAAGCAAGCTGGCCCTGCATGCTTTTTGACACCTCCTCATACTCCAGAGTCTTGGGCAAATAATCTAAGTTGCCACGTCAGTGCAGCACTGAGGTACCATTGTTTGGATGAGAATAAAATCAAGGTCCTCTCCACTGTTTACGCGAAAGTACGTGCACACGCGGCCGCGCAGTATTCTGAAAGGTCCCGCCCAAGCCGCTCACCGGCTTTTACATTGTAAATACCACGTATGCGCTGAAATTTAAAGGGACATTAAAAGAAACAGGCCGCGCAGAACAAAGCTCAGCTTGCAAGGAACATTGGTCCTGTCTGTCATCTCAGATGGATGTAAAATATCCCATGGCACTATTCAAAGAAGAACAAGGATACATAAGAACATAAGAAATAGGAGCAGGAGTAGGCCATTTAGCCCTTCAAGCCTGCTCCGCCATTCAATAAGATCATGGCTGATCTTCCACCTGATCTCCACTTTCATGCACTATCCCCATATCCCTTGATTCCCTTAATATTCAAAAATCTATCGATCTCTGTCTTGAATTTTCTCAATGACTGAGCCTCCACAGCCCTCTGGGGTAGAGAATTCCAAAGAGTCACCACCCTCTGAGTGAAGAAATTTCTCCTTATCTCAGTCCTAAATGGCCGACCCCTTATTCTGAGACTGTGACCCCTGGTTCTAGACTCCCCAGCCAGGGGAAACATCCTCCCTGCATCTACCCTGTAAAGTCCTGTACGAATTTTGTATGTTTCAATGAGATCACCTCTCATTCTTCTAAACACTAGAGAATACAGGGCTAGTCTACTCAATCTGTCTTCATAGGCCAATCCCCCCATCCCAGGAACCAGTCTAGTGAACCTTCGTTGCACTCCCTCTATGGAAAGTATATCCTTCCTTAGGTAAGGAGACCAAAACTGTACACAATACTCCAGGTGTGGTCTTACCAGGGCCCTATATAATTGCAGTAAGACGTCTTTACTCTTATACTCAAATCCTCTTGTAATAAAGGCCAACATACCATTTGCTTTCCTAATTTTGTTTGCTGGACCTGCATGTTAACATTCAGTGATTCGTGTACAAGGACACCCAGGTCCTTCTGAACACCAACATTTCCCAATCTCTCACCATTTAAAAAATACTCTGCTTTTCTATTTTTCCTACCAAAGTGAATAACTTCACATTTCTCCACATTATATTCCATTTGCCATGTTCTTGCCCACTCATTAGCCTGTCTATATCCCCAAGAAGCCTCCTTGCATCCTCATCACAACTTACATTCCCACCCAGCTTTGTATCATCCGCAAATTTGGATATATTACATTTGGTCCCCTCATCCAAATCATTGATGTAGATTGTGAATAACTGTGGCCCAAGCACTGATCTTTGCAGTACCCCACTAGTTACAGCCTGCCAACACAAAAATGACCCGTTTATTCCTACTCCCTGATTTCTGTCCGTTAACCAATCCTCAATCCATGCTAGTATATAAGCCCCAATCCCATGAGCCCTAATTTTGTTTAATAACCTCTTGTGTGGCACCTTATCGAATGCCTTCTGAAAATCCAAATACACCACATCCACTGGTTCCCCCTTATCTATTCTACTAGTTACAACCTCAAAAAACTCTAACAGATTTGTCAAACACGATTTCCCTTCCATAAATCTGTGTTGACTCTGCCTAATCCTATTATTATTTTCTAAGTGCCCTGTTACCACGCCCTTATTAATAGATTCTAGCATTTTCCCTACTACTGATGTCAGGCTAACTGGTCTGTAGTTCCCCATTTTCTCTCTCCATCCTTTATTAAATAGTGGGGTTACATTTGCCACCTTCCAATCCACGGGAACCATTCTAGAATCTGTGGAATTTTGTGAAATGACAACCAATGCATCCATTATCTCTATAGCCACCTCCTTCAAAACCCTAGGGTATAGGCCATCAGTTCCAGGGGATTTATCGGTTTTCAGTCCCATTAATTTCTCTAGTACTATATTTTTACTAATACTAATTTCTTTCAGTTCTTCATTCTCGCTGGAGCCTTCATTCTCCACTATTTCCGGAAAGTTTTTTGCATCTTCTTCTGTGAAGAAAGACATAAAGGGCTGGATTTTGCCAGCCTTGAGGAGGCGGTTTTGGAGGCGGGACTGCTGGGAAAATCAAAAAGAATGGGAACGGGTCACGTACCCGCTCCCAACCTGCCTCCAAACAAATTCCCAGGAGTTGGGTCCCCGATTTGCGCAGGGACCCGACTCCTACCGGCGGGAAGAGGATTATAGCCATTAACTGCCTGTTAACAGGTAGTTAACAGGCACTTAAGAGGCTTTTTCCCATTTTGAGACTGCTGCTGCAGGCTTCCTGATGTCAGGGAACCCCGCCAGGGTAAGTGAGGCGTGCTGTGGGTCTGTTGTAGAGTTTGTGTATAGATGACAGCTACAGAAGTGGTGTGAAGGATGTAATGGGACTCAGGTGAGTATCAGAGGTAAGGAAATGTTGGAAAAGTCATTTTTAATGTGTTTAGATTTTTCTGTAGGTGACAAGCTTTGAAGTGTTTGTGTGGCCTCACCTCATTGGGAGAAGTGACAGATCACTTCTGTACCCTCACCTGCAGCTGCCATCTGTTTCATCCAAATGAGAGAGTCATTGGAGAGCCTATGTACAAGGGCTCACCTTTGTACAGTGATTGTCAGTGTTTGACAGCACCTCAATGCTGTCAAACACTGACAAATCATCTGTCAAGAAATGGTACATGTCCCTTTAAGAAAACCGGCAGATGAAGCGTCATCAACTGATGTCACCTGACACTGGCTTTCCCTTAATTGGCCAGCAAGCCCGCAGGGTGGGCTTAACAAGGCCAATCAGGGGAAAATAGCGTCTGTGCATCGGATGTCTCTGGGGGTGGGACTAGAACCCGGAAGGCAGCAGTCCCACCCCCAACTCGTCTCGGTAAGTAAAATCCAGCCCAAAGTATTTGTTTAATTTCTCTGCCATTTCCTTAGTTCCCATTATAATTTCTCCTGTCTCAACCTGTAAGGGACATCTCCTTTTTACATACCTATAGAAGCTTTTACAGTCTGCTTTTATGTCTCTTGCTAGTTTACTCTCATATTCTATTTTCCCTTTCTTTATCAATTTCTTGGTCCTCCTTTGCTGAATTCTAAAATCCTCCCAATCCTCAGGCTTACTACTTTTTTTGGCAATATTATAAGCCTCTTCCTTTGACCTAATACTATCTTAAACTTCTCTTGTTAGCCATTGTTGGACCACTTTTCCTGTGGGTTTTTTGTGCCTTAAAGGAATGTATATTTGTTGTAAATTATGTATTAATTTTTTTAATGCTAGCTATTGCTTACCTACCGTCATACCTTTTAATGTACTTTCCCAATCTATCTTAGCCAACTTGCCCCTCATACCTACATAGTTTGCTTTGTTTAGATTTAAGACCCGAGTTTTGGATTTAACTAATTCACTTTCAAACTCAATATAAAATTCTATCATATAATGATCACTTTTCCCTAAAGGCCTCTTTACGACAAGGTTATTAATTAACCCTTTCTCATTGCACAATACTACATCTAAAATAACCTATTCCCTAGTTGGTTCCTCAAAATACTGATCTAGAAAACTATCTCCCCCTGTCCTGACCAACATTTATCCCTCAACCAACATCACCTGAAAAAAAATTATCTATTCATTTATTTGATTGCTGCTTGTGGGACCTTGCGGTGCACAAATTGGCTGCTGCATTTGCCTACATTGCAATAATGACAACACTTCTCAACCTTCTGTAGAACCTGCAAATAGAGTGGGATGCCCACAACTCCTCTCAAAGCAGCATAATTGGCTATTGCCAGGGGAAACAGGCACAGATAACGAATATGGTAAGGCTCTAATAAGTTTTACAGGTTTCCTCTCTCCCACCACAGTAATATCGCATTGAACCAAATGACTACACAAAATCTGCAACCGAGCAATACACCTTTAACAACAAGGATGCAAATTGTAAAGTTTCGCAATTATCGCGATTCGAAATAACGAGATAGAAGCAGATTCGTTTGATCAGTTTATTTAAACGAAATGCTGTCATGATATAAAGGACACAGAAGCCTGTAAAATGGCCGCCGAGCATCGTGGCAGAAGCTTCCAGAAGTACAGTGGGCAGACAAGATGGCGTTCGAATAAACATTTTCAATATAAGACGGGATCATACTCGATAAGCACTGATAAAGACAGGATGCAACCTGTTTGCATTTGTGACAATATGAAAAGATAGGAGTGCTGGAATCGTTTTCCATGCACAAGTAAGGACCATTGTACTGGGCAATCGAAGGCCCATCCAGACACATCAATACACAAATACCCCCACGGCTCTACAATGAGAGAGCCATTCTCGGGTGATTAAACAAGTATTCGGGGGCCCCCAAAACCAGTCAGGGAAACGATTCATACGATCCTGGCTGGGCTAACAATGGGGAAAACATTAACGGGTAGTTGGCCAGTTTCAGGTGCTACCAAAACCTGTTAAAGACAAGAATCGCCCCATGCTGGGAGTTTTGAGCGCCAATATTACACAAAGGACAAACATTAAGATTTGAGCGGGAGATAAGGGAACGCAGCACTATAACTATAGTGAACAAATGTCCATCGCTCTCTTATTCCCTTATCTCGCTGCTGACTGCTGAGGGTTTCACTCTCTTATTCGCTTGCCGCTCCATGGACTCGCTTGACTGGTGAGCTTCTGTGCTTTTCCTGGACTTTGTTGACTCTTAGCCGTACTGGTCGGTTACTCGAATGTTGGGTGGAGCTCAAACAGAATGAGCCGCCTCAACGAGGGCAAGTGGCCGAGTGCACCATCCCGAGGGTCGGTAAACGGTGTCTGGACCCGAAGGCCCGAAGAGACGAGACGAGACGAGAAGAAGAGGAGAAGAATCCACGTGCCGCCGCGGTCAGCAAACCCCGACCGCGCCCGAAAATATACGACCCATTTCTTGAACTCTACAGGTTACTGCACGAACCGGCCAAAGACTCTTCTTCAAATTCTACCGACAACTGGTGTCGGTACAGGAAGACTTTTCTTTGAATTCTACAGCCGGGCCCGAGTGCTGTCGAGTTCTTCATGACAACGGGGAGCCCAGCCTGCTTGTCGCAGCAGCGAAAATAAACAAGTGGGGTACAGAGACCCCTCCAAACACGTGACAGTCAGGCGCTGCAGCGAAACGAGCTGAGCGCCTCACTTTAAAATTCTCCGAAGTATCACGAGTGGTGAGCATGTTTCCCGATCCCACAAATCTAGATGTAGTGTAGGTATTGATAAGGGAGGGTGGTTTTATTAAGGATAAAGTATAATGTGTTCCCCTTTTTATGATGTGCCGTGCGTTCTTCATTACCATAGACCAAGCTTTATGAATGTATGTATACTTGTACTCTCGTTAATTTGCGCCTATGACATGTACTTCATGATCTTGGACGCTATGCAATAAAGATTTCCATTTCGTACTATTCAACCGGGTCTATTTGAGTTTTTCTCTGCAT
This sequence comes from Squalus acanthias, assembly GCA_030390025.1. Taxonomy (NCBI): domain Eukaryota; kingdom Metazoa; phylum Chordata; class Chondrichthyes; order Squaliformes; family Squalidae; genus Squalus; species Squalus acanthias. The sequence goes on from CM059425.1 coordinate 58,860,969, forward strand.
TACTGCTCTCGCACCTAAGTCCAGTGTTAGAACCGTAAGGGCGAGTGGGTCGAACCACTCACAGGTGTTTATTGCAACAAGGCTGGCCGGAGACCAGAGCAAGCAATAGTATTAGGCAACAAAGGCCTAACCCCGCACCAGCACCGTCTGCGATACAAGCACGACAAAACCCTTTACAAAATGAAGGTAAACAATGTCTCATGCAGCACCCATTTTCTCTGGGTATTGAGCATCTGGATCACTGTTCAGTCACTCCAAATGTATTATGGGCACATCCAATAGTTAGCAGAAAAATCAGGCCTTTAATGAGCTTAGTGCTCAACAGATGCTTCCTCTTGCATTATGATGCTTATTCTACACTGCATGTTTAGAAGGCCTCAGTGCTCCATAGTGCCATAGGGCACTGAAGATTTTATTATTGGTCACAGATTTTTTTTTAATTGTCTATAATAGCAATACCACAGGTGGATCAATTAGTCTGGTATAAGTAATTGAACAGTCCTGGGTGATTAACACTGATGCTTTTAGGCACTAAACACTTATGACACTTGAAAAGGCTAACAGACAGCAATTCAATTTTATACTGACAATACTTTCTCTTCTGCCTTCGCTAAACTATCCTGATTGCCAGTGGCTTCTGTTACATAAACACTTAGGGTCACGTTAATGAGAGACAAAGGAATGCCATACTCCGCAGAGTAATTACAAGAAAACATTTCAGATCGCTGAGGTTTGGAGCTCGTCAACCCTCTGTTCCATCTGGTGTGGTGGGAAGATTAACTCCAATTAGTCTTTCAGTTACCATGCTCTGTAATAAATCATACACCTCTATGATCCCTGCTGTACGGATGACTTGAACTTAAAACTAGTTTATCTAATCACCAGGAATTTGGTATTTTCAGCATGTTCTGGAGGCGTCTTATGTACATTACACTTGTTCCCATTATGGAGTCTATAGTGCAGTTCCACTGCTCTCTCAGTGCTATGTAATGCTGCAGTGTTTTTAGCTCCTCCTGCTATGAAGCAAGATAGCTAACTAAAATAATTTAGCTACGATCCCACTTCACATCTGGGATGCACATGGGTCAAGAGGGGAGATATTTGCCACGAGCTGCTGGTTAGCCTTAATGATTTCCTGCTAATAAGGGGGAGAAATGGCTTCACCAACTGATGAAATCCTGCTGTACAAATTCCTCCACAGAAAGGTACTCTTATTTGGACCAGAGGGACATCCTGCCGTTAAAACCAGTACCAGAGCAACCTCTACATAGCTTGCAGAAAGTATGAATGCAATCTCACGTGTCCCAAGCGGATGAGAAAGTAAGTTACTTATCTGCAAAAGGTTGTCAAGGTAAGTGTACTCACTTCATTCAGTAAGTGAATATACAAAGTAACAATTATAGTAAATCTCACCTCACTTCAACTTAATTTCAGTAAACCTCATTGTAGTATAGAAAATAACAAAGCACATCACACGATCCCCGTTAGTGGCGTAAACATTCACATTTTGTGGGCAGCCCTTTCTTTAACCAGGGGGATCTGTCTAGCCATCGTCTCTCCTACCAGATCTTAAACAAAGTTAACCCTGGAACATGTTTTTCTGTCCTGTGCAGAAAGTCAGTAGTTTGAGTACTGATGCACTCTTTGTCCACGGATTAGCCAGCTGGCCTCTCAACAAACCCAGCTGCCGTTCCCCTGGGTAGAGCCTCCTAGAAACCACCTTCTTCTCTTTCCCAGGTGAATGGGACCAACTCAGCATAATGGGAGGTATTTTAACCGTGAGGAGTGTGTGGGTTGAGGTGCAGGTGGGGGAGTTAATATCGGCAAAAGTGCGGGCGCATCAGGAAGCCGGCTCCAACCCGCCGACTTCCACGTTTAACTTGAGTGCGTTGGGCTGCTTGTGCGCAACCCCGTCAGGAGAGGACTGCTGTTGAGAGACCTGCAGCTGGACAGCAGAGAACGGAGCAGCAGAGAGGGAGCAGCTCACAGGAGGCACTACCCGCAACACGGTGAACAGGCAGAGGCTGAGTTTCCTTGACGTGTCGGAACAGCAATGTATCAGGAGGCTGAGGTTGTCGCGTCAGGTGGTGGCAGACATCTGCAGCTTCCTAGAAGAAGACCTGCTCTCTGCTGGACCTGGTGGCCACGTGTTACCAGTGACTGTCAAAGTGACCATGGCCCTCAACTTTTTTGCCTCCATATCCTTCCAGAGCTCTGCCGGAGACATATCCAGGATCTCCCCAATAGCAGCCCACGAATGCATAAGACAGGTGACTGATGGGTTGTTTGCCTGGGCCGGCAATTATGTGAACTTCGCCTGCAATGTCACCAGTCAGAATGAACGGGCGCTCGTGTTTGCGGCTCTGGCTGGCTTCCCACAGTTGCAGAGCACCATCGACAGCACACATGGTAATCTACATGCCCCAGATCAAGCAGGCGTATTCGTGAACCACAAGGGCTTCCACTCCATCGATCTGCAGCTGGTGTGCAACCACAAAAAGATACTTCTGCAGATGCACTCAAGATTCCCGGGGAGGTGCCATGATGCTTTCGTCCTGTGGCATTCCAAGCTCCCTGACATCGTTGGACCTGGAAGCACACTTAAGAGGTGGCTGCTAGGAGACAAGGGATACCCACTTCAAACTTGGCTGATGACATCCAACCAATGAAGCCCAACGGCACTACAATGAATGCCATATGACCACCAGATGTGTGGTCAAACAAGCCATCGGCATGCTGAAGATGCGAGGTGCATATACAGATCTGGAGGTGCCCTTCAGTACCAGCCAGGGTGCCCAGAATGATCGTGGTGTGCTGCGCTCTGCACAACATCGCGCAGCAGCGAGGTTTGGAGCTGCAGGAGGAACAAGGTGCAGAGCGCACATGGTCTGCGGACAATTCCAAGGAGGAGGACAAGAAGGAGCAAGGTGATGAGAGCAATGCAGCACCAGCTGCACACATTGCTGCCTGGAATGCCAGGGATGCCCTTATTAATACACAAGCAAAATACAGCGGATGCTGGAAATCAGAAATAAAAACAGACATGCTGTTGAAAGGTCACCGACCTGAAATGTTAACTTTGTTTCTCTCTCTACAGAGGCTGCCTGACCTGCTGAGTTTTTCCAGTATTTTCTGTTTTTATGCCCTTACTAATGCAAGGTTCACTTAGGTTGCACCAGTGGACCAATGTCAGAAGCACATGCAATGGCCACTCTTCCCGCCCAATGCCACTGACACCAAGCAGTCCTGCAAACAACCAACCACCCCTTGCACATCCCCCGCCCCTACCCCCCGCATTGGTCCCCATCAATTCATTCATCATCAAACAAGTTAAAAGGCGACTTGCCACCAATGTTCCCTGTAATTTTTTTGGGGGGTGCACGGCCCCTTTAAGAGGCTGCGCGGCCCATTCAAATTTCCACACGTGTGGTTTTTCCATTGACAAACCGGCAAGTGGCCTGCACGGGAGCCTCAGACAGCTGTGCGGCCGCACGGCTAAACTTAAACATTGCTTGCCACCCAGCAACCCCCAGGAATGGGCAAGATTGGAAAGTGGTGCAAAATAATAACATTTATTTGATTCTACTAAAAAGAACAGAAACATTACAACATAGCATTTTCTCAAACACCCATGTGCGTACCCTTGTGCAACTATAAAGCCTTACTCGACCTTTTCCTACCATTCCTATGTGGTGCAACCCCTGTGGTTTCAGCAGAGGTAGACACAGGCTGCTCAGCTCCCTGCTCTGACTACTGAGATGCTCTTGGCCAACAGCCTCTGGGTGTTGGAGCCCATGAGGGCCCCACCAAAGGCTACCCCACCTGCACCTGTTCAGGTGCAGACTCGGCCATCGGGACATGAGGCAGCATGTCGGGTACTGCCTGAGGTGGGGGAGGGGGGGGTGCGGAATGAGTGAGAAGTGGCAGCGCTTTGGATGGAATTCCCACTTCCATGTCCCCTTTGGCCATCATCCCTCTCATGGACCAGCCACAATTCACAGCTACCATTCTGCTGGAGAGCACTTTGGTGCAGATCAGTGCGATGCTGTAAGGCCAAGGCTAAGATATCTCTCATCCTATTTAAGGCGGCAGACATGTTGACGCCCAGAGTCTGCACGGCCGTGGTCAAAGCGTGAATGGACTCATTTGATTGCCATGTTGATGTTCCACAGAGTTGGCCACCCTATCCATGCAAGAAGACATCGTTGAAATGCCCTGCGACATCAACCCACTCATGCTTGAGGGGGACTACTCCATTCTCTCTGCAATCGTGGTCAGTGTGCTTGGAAGGCCTGTCGGTACATCGCACATTCTCTGCTGCTCCTCAATGATTATCCTTTTCATCAACGGCCCTCAAGATACAGCACGTGTTCAGCTGAGCAGAACTTGGAGGGGGCTGCGCCCTCCGATGCAGACACTCCACACCATCATCTGCTCTCGCTCACTTATGAAGTGTGAGTCACCAAGTGAAAACCCAACTATCTTTCTTCCTGATCCCATCAAAGTGCGAGTATCTGATCTGGTGCATGGTATGCATGAGCCTTGTGACAGTCCACCCTCAGAATGAATCAGCTCCTCTGAGGATTCATCGCCGCAAGGTACATGGACTGCTGCTGCACACATGAAGGCCCTGGCGCAAAGAAACAATATGAAATAGTACTGGCAAGATAAGTATGTTGCAACTTATTATTATTATTATGATGATCATATTTCACTCACTGTTGAAATCAAGTCAACATGACTGAGTGTTGTATGACAAGTGCATCGCTACTATTTAATTGTGTCACCAGGTGGCTGGGAGGTCTCCAACTCCCCATCTCTGATAGCCAGGGATGCCGAAACACCACTGATCTCCAGCATCTCCCCCTCTGCATTTGTGAGCTGAGAAATCTGTGGAGGCCCGCCTCCAGTTTTCTCCCTCTCCCTAGTGTTCCGTGCTCTCTTCTATAGAAACATAGAATCTAGGAGCAGGAGTAGGCCATTCAGCCCGTCGAGCCTGCTCCACCATTCAATACGATCATGGCTGATCATCCAAATCCAGTACCCTGTCCCTGCTTTAATCCCCACAGTACACATATCCCACCCTGCCCCCATAACCCCACGTATTTAATTCCCCCTAACATATCCCATCCTATCCCCATAACCCCACATATTTAATCCCCCCTTAACACTAAGGGTCAATTTATCATAGCCAAATCAACCTAACCCGCACATTTCTGCAATGGGGGAAAGGACAGACCTATGAGTGAATGTAATCACATGTGTTCACCTGATGGATTCAGTGCATTTGGTGAGGGTGACTATCAGGGTGAGGCATAAAATTGCATAAGGATGAGGGTGAGTGGCAGTGGTGAATGGATAGATGGGGATGTGAGGATGTGCATAGAAATAGAAGTATGGGTGTGCTTGCAAGGTAAATGGGTGTGAGGAGTGATGTGATGGAGTAGGCTTGACGAGGCAGAGTGAGGGTGTGGGGTGATGCACACAGCAGGATGTAGGTGAATGTGCAACTGTACTCAGCTTTCCTGACCTGGTTAGGTCATTAAAGCGTTTTCTGCACTGAATCCAAGAGCATGGCGCAGTGCTCCTGCTGCTGACCTCCTGGACCATCTCCAGCCACACCTTCTTTGTGGCAGCAGCAGGTTTCTTCCTCCCATTGCTGGGGAAGAGTATCTCTCTCCAGCTCTTCACAGCCCCCAGCAGCACATCAAGGGAGGCATCATTAAAGTGGGATGCAATCTGTGACTGTCCTGAATCCATCCTCACAGTTCTTCCTCTCTTGCTTCCAACTCCAAACTCCTCCAAATTCCATCTTCGGATTGGCCCTTTAAATACTGGAGTTGAGATCACCTCGTGGGTCCTCATCGCACCCACTACCGTGCAATCGACATCAAACCTGGAAGTAAAATGCTAATGAGGGGGCTGCATTAAAATGTCACAGACAGACGCACTGAAATTCCTTCCAGGTGCCCAAAGCGACATCGGAACCGCCCCTGCTACCAACGTGCCTCCGAATTAACATCAGGGTCAATGAGTCAATTTACTCTAATTGCCTCAACTCAAACTGATATCCAGTAGCAACATTCGATACACTGATCCATCCAGCTTTAATACACATCTCTTCTGCATTGCCCTCCCCCTGTCCCCACCCCACACACACATAGCCTCTGGATGCTGTGAAAAACTTAATCTCTTGAGAGCTAAATTTAACGTACTGATAACATCTTAAATATAAATCATACCAAGATCCTTCCATGGCAAAATAGTCAGAAACCCCAAAACACAATAGCCACAAATGATGAACCACCAACTGGTACAAAACCAACCAGTGAAATCACTCAACATTTTTCAACAGCAACTTCCCTTGGTATAGAGCCTTTAACATAAAAGTCCCAAGGCACTTCATAAATAGAAATAGTCAGGGTGGCGTCTGGTAGCACTGACGAGAGGGCTCCCTTGATCTGGCAGCACTGAGTATCCCACAGTTTGGCAATACTAGGAGGAGAATGGTCCTGGGAGAAAGGGAAGCATCCTCTGGTAACACCGGTGGGGGCGGGGGGGGGGAGGGTTGGGTTTTAGAGTCGGCAGCACTGGGGCAGAGGTGAGTCCCTCCAACCTGGTAGCACAGAGAGAGGGAGCCCTTTGGGGTGTGGCAGCACAGAAAGGGATCCTGGCATTCGCCAGCATTGTGTGGTAAGTGAGACTGTCCATTACTTTGGCAGCACTGGCCAAGAGGGGGAAGGTGACAGAAGGTTCTGGATCTGGTGGCACGCGGGGGAGTTAGGTCAGGAATCACTCCTCCACTTGGTCCTCGTCTTTAGTTCCATTCCCCTGACCTGTACCAACCATTTTGATGCACATCCAACTTGTTCTTGGTCCCTCTGGGTCTGTTGCCAGCCCAAAGCCAATTTTCAGTGCGATTAATGCTTATACTGTAATTGTGAAGAAGAATGGTGACTTGGGCATGGTAATAAAAGACTACTTTCAGCATGAATGAACAATACTTGTGGAACATCATAAATGGGCCCCATTTTTGCTTCTTTTGTTCAAGGTAATACAATTGTTTTTATAAAATGTCATCTTTCTTATGCAGCAGAAACATAAATTAAGCATGGTTTGTTCTTTCCCTCCACCTCCCCAAAACTTGACTCAAAACTGGTTTCCACTACCATTAGCTGTGTGAGTATGAGTAGACCATTACCATTGTAAAATGCATGAAAAGATGTCTGAGAACTAAATAAATGTTATTGCTACCTGACAAGTAACAACACATACAGTCACAATCAGCCACACCGAAGGTTTGAATCAGCAAAATACCCCAATCACCCTGAGATCATAGAATATACAGCCCCCTCCCAACAAAAATAGGACAGAACTCAGCTGTGACTCTGGAAAAAAAAATCCAACAGGATAACACAGCAAAGTATAGGACATAACAGAACAGAGAATGACAAAGAATTAATTGAAACAATAGAAAGCCACAATCATCATTCAACCACAGTCATCATAGCCAAAGATATTGGGCCAAAAATTCGGCACTTGCCGGGTGAGTACGCGCTGTGTACTCACCCGTAAGGCCACCTGAAGTGCCGGTTTCCTGCATGCACTGCGCATGCGCGGGAAACCGGAACTTCTGGTCTCGTGAAGGGAGGGGTTGAGAGGTGAACCGCGTGCGCGGGAGAGGCTGCGCGCACGCAGCGAACTTAGGTATTTTGTCAGGTTTCTCCGGGAAGGTAAGTATTGAAGAAGCTGCGCTTTTAAAAAGGAGGTGCAAGACCCATTTTTAACAAGGTAAGTGGTTAATTAATTACAATTTAAAAAAAATTTCAACAGGTTTGTCTTTTTTAGATACTTTAAAGAAAGGTAAGTTTATTTTTAGCACTGTTAAAAAGTATTCTTTTTTTTAATTTAAATTTTTGTTTAAAGTAGTTAATTTATTTAACTTATAGTTATTTTAAAAAATGTGATTTTTTTTTCATTTATTTGAAGTTTAGGTATTGTTTTAGGGCCGATTTCAATTCATAGATTTGGCAGGTCTTCCTGTCAAATCTATGAATGAAAGATGGTCTGCTGCCATTGGCTCTCCATGGCCCACGTGATCCCAGGGGACGCATCGCACTAACTACGCCCCTGGGATACACAAGCACTGCGCGCCAGCAGCTGCAGGAGGCCCAGGAGCTGAAGTCCCCGTGGGCCCAGAGGTCAACGGCAGGTGCGGTAGGTAGGTGCGCACGCGATCCTTGCACCCGCGGGAAGCCAGGGAGCCGAATTTCTGGGCCAATATTCATCGAGTTCACTTACAGAAGAGTTTGAAAATTACATGTGTGGAGTCCACTAATGGCTCAATGAGTGAATGACTTGAGCCATTAGACTAGAAAGGTCCCAAGTTCAAACCATAGTTAATGCTGAGTTATCTGATCTCAGCCTGGTTTGTTACAGGAGCACAAGAGTTGGCTTCAGTGTCTCTGGGTTAGGGAGTGGAGGGAAATCAAAATCAGTCGAGGTTCCCACATCTGATCACTATCTAGTGACCCCTCCAGAAACATAAGAACATAAGAAATAGGAACAGGAGTAGGCCATTTGGCCCTTCAAGCCTGCTCCGCCATTCAATAAGATCATGGCTGATCTTCTACCTCGTCCCTACTTTCCTGAACTATCCCCATATCCCTTGATTACCTTAATATCCAAAAATCTACCTATTTCAGCCTTGAATATACTCAATGACTGAGCCTCCACAGCCCTCTGGGGTAGAGAATTCCAAAGCTTCACCACCCTCTGAGTGAAGAAATTTCTCCTCATCTCAGTCCTAAATGGCCGACCCCTTATTCTGAGACTGTGACCCCTGGTTCTAGACTCCCCAGCCAGGAGAAACATCTTCCCTGCATCTACCCTGTCAAGCCCTGTAAGAATTTTGTATGTTTCAATGAGATCACCTCTCATTCTTCTAAACTCGAGAATATAGGCTTAGTCTACTCAATCTCTCCTCATAGGGCAATCCCCCCATCCCAGGAACCAGTCTGGTGAACCTTTGTTGCACTCCCTCTATGGCAAGTATATCCTTCCTTAGGTAAGGAGACCAAAACTGTACACAATACTCCAGGTGTGGTCTCACCAGGGCCCTATATAATTGCAGTAAGACGTCTTTACTCTTATACTCAAATCCTCTTGTAATAAAGGCCAACATACCATTTGCTTTCCTAATTGCTTGCTGTACCGGCATGTTAACTTTCAGTGATTTGTGTACAAGGACACCCAGGTCCCTCTGAACACCAACATTTCCCAATCTCTCACCATTTAAAAAATACTCTGCTTTTCTAGTTTTCCTACCAAAGTGGTTAACTTCACATTTCTCCACATTATATTCCATTTGCCATGTTCTTGCCCATTCACTTAGCCTGTCTATATCCCCTTGAAGGTGCACATTTGTGGATGTAGGGTCGGACTTATCTGTAATGACCCCGTGACCAATGGCTCGCTGCTACGTAATGACATGGCTGCCACAAGAATGACACCCAGTGGGCAAAGTATCAGAGGCTTTCCCATGCTCATGGAACTATACCTAAGCATGGAGTCATTTCTTTCAGGAAAATAGAAGTTTGAGGGAAACATTTTCCAAATGAAACTACACAGAGTGGTAAATGCAATTGAAATATTTGGTGCTGCCGCTGACAAGCTAACTAAACAATAAAGGAAATGTCCTGTCACACGTCAATGAACTATCAAAAATGTAAAAGAGCTGCTAACCCTCATGTGCCGTTCTTTTATCCAGATATATATCTGACATCAAAAGAAACTAACACAAATTTCTACGACCAGGCAGTGAAAGACTTGAAGGGTTTTCCAATCTAAGCCTTTAATGTACAAAAACATCCTAAGGCGTTTAATAGATGTACATGCAAAAAAATAGATGAAGAACCAAAGGAGATATTGGCCCAGATTTCACGGTAGCAGGGCATCTAATGCCGTCTGCAGTTAATTAGACTTGCCCTTGCACGTATAGGTTTTTAAACTTTTTGCGTGGCAAGTTGCTGTAAGTGCGAGCTGATAACAGTGCTGGATGGGAAATGGAGCATCTAGGACCTGAATGAACAGGGCAAACAACTGTGTATCTTCTTAAGCAATCAGATTGAAAGATTGTGAAATAAAAAGCACAAGGACTGAGAAGGAAATGTAAACTAGAGAGGGTGAATTCAATATCAAATCAGGTGGAGAAAGAGAAATAAATACAGGGAAAGAAAGATTGGATTAAGAGAGAGAGAGAGAGAGAGAAAAAAAGAGACATAAAGGAATTTTTTTTCCAATTTGACATTTTTATTCACCAACAATTAATACCTGAAGAAATGAGACTCCACACTTGTAATAATAGTTAATTTTCAGTGCCAGAGAGGTTGACCGGCAGTAATTAACACTTATCACATTGTTGAAAGGGTACTTAGACTTGAAATGACAAGACTTAACTTTCTGTGGCGAGTTTAGTTCCTATCTACTGTGCAAATGCAGCACCTTCACGCCATTCAATGCATTTCAATGGTGAAGCAGACAGCAAGATGCTGTTTTCACAAAGCTAACGGCAGAGTTCTGCAACCTGGACAGCAACTTTTGAATATTTGCGTTTAACAGCGCATCTGCCCCTCACCTGAAATTGTTGTACCATTTATGCAGAAATAATGGTGAGCGCCACTAGCCTCATCATTATTTTGAGAGCAAAATCTAGCCCATTAGGAGAGGTGACCAAAAGATTTGTCAAAGATGTGGCTTTGAAGGAGGGTCTTAAAGAAGGAGGTGGAGGTGGAGGTGTAGGGAGGAAGTTCTCGAGCATGGGGGGTCTATGCGGCTAAAGACACGGTTACCAATGGTGGGGCGAAGGGAGGGGGAATGCACAAGAGGCCAGAGTCAGAGGAAATGGAGAGGTTGGGGGTTACACCACAGTACACTCTCTAAATAGAGTTATATAAGTAAATAGACATCACTACAGAACCAGTTGTTCCTTCAGTTATAGCAAAAGTTTGCATGCTGCATATTGAATAGACAATAGAGGAAATTATCTCAATGAAATCAAATTATAGAGTTAAATTATACAATGCACACAATCACCAACTAAGATCAGGATGATTTCCTCAACTCATCCTTCAAATCTAGAAGAGTCAGGAGAATTTTTCAATTCACAGATCATTTTGTTCAAGAATGTAGATCACAATCCAAGGAAAAGTGCTTTTGAATGATCCCTGTTTGATTTGTCTTATCTGTTCTTTCATATGATTCTGCGGGCCACCTAACATTCCACACCTGATCATTCATGCTGTTGCCCTTATAAGCCTCCTCTTCCCATGATCACTTTAAATACAACTTTGATGTTCTCTTATCCCCCTCCTTGTTCCATCATAGCTGACATAAGATTCAATTCCATGTATTTATTTGTTACAGTATTGTAACTCTTCTGTTAATTAATTCTGAAATCCTATCTCACTCCAAAATGTAACTGTGACTATAAGCATCTTTTTTTTTCATCAAAAAGATAAATGATATGTTTTGGGTGGAGGTGAAAGGTCTCAATGGGTAAAAGAATGAAGGGACCAAACCTCCAGCATTCCAGCCAATGGTAGCGCAACACAACAGCAACAGTAATAACAATTAGATGAACTTAAACCTCAATGTAAATGAAGAACATATAGATCTTGGAGGTAAGTTCAAAGCAGCAAAGGAGTGTTCAAGGGAGATTATAGAAGCAGACAGATAAGTCTAGAGATGAAGCATAAACAGACAATTTAGCAAAAACTTTGTTGGCACCAATCTAAAATGCATTGGCCTAGAAATTGGATAACATGAAAAAACGGGCCTGGGCAATGCAATGAGATATGCCCACGCCCGTTGAAAGAAGTTCAGGCAGCACGTCAAATTGGAGCTGCCTGCTACTTTACATGACTGCAGTGCACAGCCTAGCGCTGAATGAACTGCTGACCGGCTGTGCACTGAGCAGGGGGCCAAAGTTCACATTGTTCGAGCAAGTCTAGCTTTACTTAAAGAGGCCTGCTTCTCTTAACAGGCAGTCTGCACCTCTTAAAGGTGAGCTGCCTTCTGCTGATGAAAAATTACACTTGGAAGTCTGCACCTCTTAAAGGTGAGCTGCCTTCTAGTGATGGAAAATGGTAAAAGTGCTTCAGCATTATCCCAAATGGCTCAACAGGCTAGAGAAAGGGCACCCAGGATCTCGGCCGCAGCACTCGAGCTTTGTTCAGGGGTCAACACTGAAAGAGAGGTCCTCTACCCACAGGGAACCAGGAGGCCCTCCAAAAAGAAGGATGTAGGACCAGATCACTGAGGCTGTCACTGCCAGCAGAGTCGTCCCCAGGACCTGGCTCTAGTGCCTAAAGAAGTTTCATGACCTCAGACGAGTGGTCAAGGTCAGTGAAATCATCTTCAAAAGCCGTCTCCTACTAACTGCACCACTAACCTCATACACTGCTCAATGCACGACCGCCCCCATCCCCCCAAATCAATCACTCACCTACCAACAATTTCTACCAAACACGAGGCTCACCTCACATTCCTAGCTTCACCTCACCCCTTTGGCGGAGACGGTGCTGGCCATTCTTGGCAGGGGCATGGCTGAGCCCTTGGCAAGTGGCGCGGCTGAAAGAATACAAGATGCCAGTATCCTCATACGTTATTCTCCTTCTCACATCCCACTTCGCCCTCCTAGCCAATATTTATCCTTCAATCAACATCACTAAAACACTAAAACTGGTCATTATCACATTGCTGTTTGTGGGAGATTGCTGTGTGCAAATTGGCTGCCGCATTTCCTACATTACAACAGTGACTACACTTCAAAAAGTACTTCATTGACTGTAAAGCGCTTTGGGATGGCGGTGGTTGTGAAAGGTGCTATATAAATGCAAGTCTCTATTTCTTTTCATCCCATAATATCTTCTGACTTACAAGCTGCACATGGTGTAAGCATGCACCTCTTGCATTACCACCCTCCCCTCACCACAACCCTACCCTTGTGCCTTCCTCATTTCAGACACCCAAGAAATCCAGCCTGCCCAGCCAGTGGTTGACTAAGAAGAGGGAGAGGAGGCTGAAGAAGAAACACTATCACATGATTTCACGCTTCCAGCCACCAGCTCCTCCAGGTCATCCTGCAAGACTATCTGCCGTATCCCCCACTGAAAGTCAGCAGCCTTCCACCAACCATGCTGCAGTTGCTGGGGTAGCACTGCGTGGCATCAGTAGGTTAGGCAGAGGCACACACAAGACAGTCACTAAGAGAATGCACAGGGGTGATTAGTTGATTTCTTGATGTAATATTGGATGCATATATGGATAATGTTGGATTGGAAAGTTTGCTTTGTGGTGGCTTTTATTTCAGCATTGTGGCCAAGAGGATGCTGTAATGGTTAGTAACAGAGGGAAGGTAAGGTGTGGGACAAATGTGGAAAGGGGAATTGGGGTTGTGTCCACTGATACCGCAGGCAGATGATTCCATTCCAGATATCCCGGCCAGAAAGGGGCTGTCTAGGTTGCCTCCTTCTTTCCGCTTCCTCCTCTTCTGCTTCCTCCTCTTCCTCCCTCTGCGAGCAATTTGTCTCTTTTGCTGCCTCTGCTCCATTTCCATGTCACACTGCAGCCCAAGGGGTACTACAACTAGAGCCCCCAGGACTGGGAGCAAGTGGTGTTCTCAGAGGCCATCCTTTAAGAGCCAAAGCCTTGTAAACATCCAGCACTGCACTGCCTTCACACTTCAACAACTTTTCAAATGTATTATGACAAGTTACTACTCCAATAAAATGTAAAGAAACCAGTACAAAAGCAAAAATCTAAACTTAACTGGAAGTTGTGTGTGTCCCTTTAAGAAATGCTGGTAGGGAGTCCGTAATACTGCTGAACGTGCGTGCTTTGGAAAGGGTGTTAAAAGGAACAGCGATGTCCAAAATATACAATCTGACTCATCTCCAAATCTGGAGCCAACGAAGGCAACGGCAGCGCTGCCGACCTGCCCAAAATGGCAGCCACCGTGTTCGACGCCAAAGGTGGACGGAAGCGAGGCGGCCGCCATGTTTTCTTCCAAACCGGCCTTAACAGCCGGCGCAAACGGGCCGAATTTCACGGCCATTATACCTTCTAGACAGCTCATAAGATGCTAAGATATTTTGAGATTTGAGTTTATAAGGCGCTTTAAAAAAAAACACATCAATAATATTTAAGAGATTTAACTTTAGAGTTATTAAATCTTGGAGCTTTTGCTAGCTTAAATCAACAGATCCGATGCAAAAAAAAATTATTTTATTAACTACATTTTGCTTATCTTAGATTGCACACCATTCACAGTAGAAAATATGAACTAAACACATTTTCATCTCATGAATCTGACTTACAAAACAAAAAAAATGCAAGAACCAGCTGTCTATAAGGATGAAAGGTAATAGGCATGGAAATAAGAAGAAAGGGTATATCAAGGTGAGGACACTAATTTAGAATTTAACTTTGCTCTAACATTTTTTTATTATTATGAATGCACCAGCCTGTATAAGTTGATGAAGACAGAGACTGAGAAAAAGCATCTGTTTCTCAAGGTTAGAAACCAAAAGATGTTGATTTGAATAAATAAATTGTTTCCATGATAGATGTAATCAGTAAGTTCACTGAAGCAGCAAGCAAGTCATTTGCAGCCTGATGTTGTCCAAGGCAGTGAAATGTGTTACTGTGATTGAGCACAGATATACTTTTGGGCAAGTAATGCTGGAGTATATAAGCATATGTGTACATATAAATGTACCTGCATTACCAGAGGTGCACCTTCTGCTAAGAGTCCAAACACCACTAACTGTTTTCCATCAATGTGTAGCATCCAGCAGATGTTAAACTACAGCATCCGACAGTCATGGCAATATTTCCCCCCACATACGAGTAGTAAAGAACATAAGAACATAAGAAATAGGAGCAGGAATAGGCCACTTGGCCCCTCAAGACTGCTCCGCCATTCAATAAGATCATGGCTGATCTTGGGCTCAAAGCCACTTCCCTGCCCGCTCCCCATAACCCTTCACTCCCTTATCTTGCAAAAATCTGTCTATCTCCACCTGAAATGTATTCAATGACCCAGCCTCCACAGCTCTCTGGGGCAGAGAATTCCACAGATTTACAACCCTCTGAGAGAAAAAATTCCTCCTCATCTCAGTTCTAAAAGGGCGACCCTTTATTCTGAAACTATGCCCCTGAGTTCTAGATTTCCCCACGAGGGGAAACATCCTTTCTGCATCTACCTTGTCGAGCCCCCTCAGTATCTTATATGTTTCAATAAGATCACCTCTCATTCTTCTAAATTCCAATATAGGCTCAACCTTTATTCATAAGTCAACCCCCTCATCTCAGGAATCAACCGAGTGAATCGTCTCTGAACTGCCTCCAATGCAAGTAAATAAGGAGACCAAAACTGTATGCAGTATTCAAGGTGTGGTCTCACCAATATCCTGTACAGTTGTAGCAGGACTTCCCTGCTTTTATACTCCAACCCTCTTGCAATAAAGGCCAACATTCCATTTGCCTTTTTGATTACTTGCTGTACCTGCATGCTAACTTTTGTGTTTCATGCACAAGGACCCCCAGGTCCCGCTGAACTGTAGCATTTTGTAATCTCTCTCCATTTAAATAATAATTTGCTTTTTTATTTTTCCTGCCTTGTTGCAAAAAATTCTTCTTAACACTCTCCGCTTTCGCAACAGAGATCAAATTTAGGAATGAACTAGTTTGTATTCTCAATCTATTGACTGCTGCTCTATGCCCATGAGTTCCTGTCAATCACAGAGCAGGAAATCAGGATCAACAGTCAGAGGCTTAAAGCAAAACTACATTCACCACATTACTGCTGTGAAAACTTGAATATCCTCTTGTAACAGATTTCAGAACATGACTTTTTATTTAAAAAATTCAATAGGAAGGCTCTTTTTCTCATCGAACTGCAGGATTCATTTTTCTGCTTTGCATTAGCATTCTTATGTAATGAGTTGTTAAGCAGGCTAGCAAAGGTTGATCAGAACGGTGCACTACCAGACTTGCAGATTGCAAAAATTTGCTTGAAGATATTACGCAAGGATTGAATTTTATATTGGATTAACACCTCATCATAGAAGCATGTTGAAGCAAAATGGGAGAATATTAAGTGGATACCTGAATCTGTCAGTTTCATTCAGACACAGCTGAAAACACCTTCAGGCAAAGTCAAAATGTCCCGGAGAATTTCCACGTAACAATGACAATAAGAAAAAGATGAAACCCAATTCGTCATGTAAAATCCTCAGTATACCAAGAAAGCCTTGTTCAATGCATCTGTTTTATAGTTCTACTGTATTTTTATTTCAGTATTTTATTTAATCTTTTAGAAGTCATTTTCTATCACTAAAATCTGAACTTGTTTAGATTAAACTATTTTTCATATGATTTCTAATGTTATGTTCCATTTTATCTGTTGTGTCAGTTTGACAAATGGCTCAAATCAAGTAACATGTTCTGTGATCAAAAGGCTAATATAGCTGCCAAGTGGAAGCAAAGAATTGAAGCATGTTTCAGTTTTTTTGTAAAAGCCAAAGTGATATTTACTTTATGTGAAAGGAGATTTGCTGCCATAAATATTACTAGTTATCCCTTCCTGATACCTTAGCTTTGTGCCTATAATGTAAAGCATATTTGCCCCTCAAATGAGCTTCCGACCACATATCTGCAGCATAACTAAGACCGCCTATTTCCACCTCCATAACATTGCCCGTCTCCGCCCTTGCCTCAGCTCATCCGCTGCTGAAACCCTCATCCATGCCTTTGTTACCTCTAGACTTGACTATTCCAACTCGCTCCTGGCTGGCCTCCCACATTCTACCCTACGTAAACTTGAGGTGATCCAAAACTCGGCTGCCCGTGTCTTAACTCGCACCAAGTCCCGTTCACCCATTACCGCTGTGCTCGTTGACCTACATTGGCTCCCAGTTAAGCAGATCCTCGATTTCAAAATTCTCATCCTTGTTTTCAAATCCCTCCATGGCCTCACCCCTCCCTATCTCTGTAATCTCCTTCAGCCCCACAACCCCCCTGAGATATCTGCGCTCCTCTAATTCTGCCCTCTTGAGCATCCCTGATTATAATCGCTCAACCATTGGTGGCCATGCCTTCTGTTGCCAAGGCCCTAAGCTCTGGAATTCCTACTTAAGCCTCTCTACCTCACTTTCCTCCTTTAAGACACTGCTTAAAACCTACCTCTTCCTTAAGTGGCTCGGTTCAAATTTTTTGTCTTATAATACTCCTGTGAAGCGCCTTGGGATGTTTTATTACGTTAAAGGTGCTATATAAATACAAGTTGTTGTTGCATGAAGGAATTTGTGGCTTAACTGAAAATTAGCCATCTTAAACTGAAGATAAAATTAGAAACAAGAAATACTTGACAGTTGTTGAAATAATGTGACATTGCAAATGAGCAGATGCACTCTAATAATACAAAAAAAATGAAGACGAATCAGACCAAAAGGTTAGTTCAGTGATCTTGGACTCCTGGTTGGGAAGCTGCATTCACAGGAAATGTGGATCGGAGAAAAGGAAAATTATAAACTAAAGCATAGCCATAAGGATTAAATCAGAAACTGGCCATAATAATCTTTGCAGCCTTCCAAAGTTCACTAGTTCACATCGTTGGCATATTATGAAAATTAAATCATGTTTACTGTTGCATTGGATCCACTTCAGTTTAAGAAAATTTATATATATCAGAAAAAAAATTCTGCCCCTGTGTAGAGCATTTTGGGACAATTTCTCTGTTAAAGGCACTATATAAATGCAAGTTGTTACTGTTTTTGAATTATGAGTCATGTAAGGAGTGGTACATGGTTGTCGGTGCACACTTTAATGAAGACCTGACACTCAGTGCAGTTCTGAAGGAGTGCTGCATTGTCGGCAGTGCAATCCTTTGGATGAGATGTTAAAACTAGGCCCTGTCTTTGACTTAAAAACAGAAAATGCTGGAAATACTCAGCAGGTCAGGCAGTATCTGTGGAGAGAGAAACAGAGTTAACGTTTCAGGTTGATGACCCTTCGTCAGAACTGGAAAAAGCTGGAGATGGAACAGGTTTTTAAGCAAGTGTAGGGGCAGGGAAAGGAGGGAGGGGAGGAAAGAACAAAAGGAAAGGTCTGTGATAGGATGGAAGGCAGGAGAGACTGTCTTTGACTGTTCTAGTGATTCAGGTGGACAATAAAGATCCAATGACACTCTCTGGATAGCTTGTCCAACATTTTCCCTCCACTATCACCACCAAAACAGATCGATTTGCATTCACCTCACTGCTGTTTATGGGATCTTGCTGTTCACACATTGGCTGCCAAGTTAGCCTACATAAAGAAATCATTTGCACTTATTTAGCTTCTTTATGTCCTCAAGATGTTCCAAAGCACTTCACAGCCAAGTGTGGTCATTGTAGGCAAACATGGCAGACAATGAGAGAAAAATTCAACTTCAGCAGGGGTGCAAAACAGGCGGCAACAGATTAGCTGCCCGTTATACACTCTGCCCAATTTTCCTTATCATTTTTAAGTCTTGATCTGAAAGGGTTGAAGGTGTTCAGATGCCAGCAATACAGTCCACTATGGAGGCTGCTGCACAATCTTCAGTAACTCATGTGAACCGATGTATAGACAATTGGGTACAACTTAAACTTTTGGAAATTCTGCATTAGGTCTTCTGCTACCTTGACAATTGTTTTCTTTGGAGAAATTAATGAAGTATGAAGAATTGTGTTATCAAAACATTTAGTACTTCTTGAATACAATTGGATATTGTGCTATGAGCAAGGCACATTTCTGCCAGATACTTGGAAGAACTCTGCTAAAGAAAAATTCAAAGCATTCATAATCTTTATTGTCATAGATAGTGTGAGGGGAGAGGCAGTAGGGTACAGGGGGTGGAGGGATTGATTGAAACAGTTTCCAAAATCTGTAAAAATCAACTCTGTGGTGAAATTCTGTTCAATCGGAGCTTCCTCACAAGTGGTTTTCGGAGAGACTAAGTTATTCTAAATTCTTCCACCTGGATACATACCTCTACTGAATCACTTCCTCCTCCATTGTAAAACCTATTGCATCATGTGCTCCTCTTCTGAGAGAGCCGCTATAAGTTTCCCAATTATAGGCATGTTACAAAAAGCAAGAGCATGCTGGTGGCAATTTAAACTTACTCTGCACCGAGTGGAAGATTAAAGTAATGATGGATGATCATGCAGATTCCTCAACAAATTGGATCTACCTTCCTTAATTGGTTAATTGCTGAAATTAAACACTGGGTGGGAAACTTTTTCTGCTGTAATAAACAGGGAGTAGGTGGGATGAACTTGGAGAAATACAAATAAAATTCAGATGTCTCCCCAAAGTCCAATTTCCTATTTGGCAGAGGGGATTTATTGACACTTGGGTGAACCGCGCATGTATCAAAGTGAAGCCGGCAAAGACAGCAGATGATAACTTGTTCGGGAAACCTATTAGATAAGCAGCACTCAGATATCTCGCTCTGCTGATTCTCGCTTCCTTACCAGCACAATCTGTGCCATGGAACTGGAGGAAAAATTTGCTTGTAAAACAAGTAGCTTTTACTTTCAGGATTTTAGGTTTATTGAGTTGAATGGGGAGAAATTTGTCAATAGAGAAATAGCAGAATTTGTTTCATCAGATCAGGAACAGGCTCAAGGGGCTGAATGGCCAACTTCTGTTCCTATGTTCCTAGATTTGCTCCTAAATGGGGCAGCTTGTATAAACTTTATTCTAAATGTTTAAAAGAAAACATCAAAAGCATCAAACCACAGTTCATACTGCATACACCCAGGCACACAATATACATGCCCAGTGACCTGGCTGAATCATGCCTCTTGTGGACCAATCATAGAGCAACATTGATGTCACCAATTGCTAGGGTAATGTCCCAAACCATCCTGTCCAGTTGACTGAAATATGTGACAATCCAGCCTACAACATGAAAACCAGATGGGAAAAATCAGGCGAAAAATAATTTTGAAATCTTTCAAAATTGAAAGGTTTTAAAAACCTATATTTTTTTGAATTTTGTGCCAGTTTGTTCTGACTTAATATAGTTTAAGTTGTGTTAACAATGTGAAGGTCTAGGAACTAGTTACATTAATTCATGCGCAGGAATTTCTCTTTGCTACATTTCTCGCTCCTTCTCCTGCAGGTGCTGGCACATGGTAGGGTCCAGATCCATGGACGCTGACGGTTTTCCTGCACTTCGTCCGAGTGATGGTCTTGGTGTGCTGTGTTTACCAACCCAGCCATCTGGGTAGCTGTAACATGAAGGAATGCTGAGACTTAGTAGCCTGGATTTTCTGTTCCCAACCACCCATTGGAGCGACATTAATTGGAAGGCCTGTAACAGAAAATGGCCGGGGGCACCTTTCCACCAGAATTCCGCCCACTTTTACACCAGCCCCATTCTGCAGCATCATTGACATCGGCTGGGAAACGTGCGTAACTAAATGCAAATAAGATGGTAATGATGTGGTGACGCCATTTTCCTTCATTTCGGCATCGATTGCGGCGAATCTTTCTCGATCAAGTAAAACAGGCATCCGGGGTTGCTGGGCACCAGAGAAGCGGCAGAGGCGAATTGAAAAGAGTTCGGCAGCAAAATTTGTAGCATTTTCAGAAATCTTGGGGGCAATCTTTTACTTCCGCCTGAAACGGGCACTAAGTTGGCAGAGCAGCCACGCCCACACGCCCAAAGCCAGTGTCAAGAAAACTGAAGCAGGTCGTGCCGGGGGTTGGGGGATTACATGGGTCAGCAGGGGGCCAGAATTTTATTTGTGGGTCCAAGAGGATAACCCCTGCATGTCTTGGTGCCTTAAAAGTAAAAATGAAACATTTCTTCGGCCACTTTTTGAGTGACCTCCAGCAGTCCCTTTAAAGACTGCTGCTTAGGCCGCTGAACATCTGGTACAAATGGGCAGAGTGTGCGTGCCATATGCTCTGCCTAATTGAACCTGAAATTTGCAAATGGGCTCCTATAACCAGCATAGGATCCCGATTTGCATATTTAAGAAACAGCCGGCGTGCTGCTCCCTCATTTACAGGCCGCCTGAAAATTGCATCAGGCGGACCTTGGGTGTCAATAGGGTGACCCCCCAAACCAAAATTTTAAACTGCTCCCCACCCAATTTACAAGTGGCAAACAAGTGGCCAGCAGTTGAAAAGCAGCCACCATATTTCTGATTTGATGTTGTTGAGGTTTTTTCTGATTCTTTTGTTGTTGCCAAATACTTTCTATCTGTCTTTGTGACATTTGTCACTTCCCCTGCCCCATTTCAGACAGAGTACAATGAGGTTCCCATTGGGAATTCCCCTGTATCTTTGCTTTTTGGAAGAAAGGGAGGAGCAACAGAGGCAAGCCGCAGCAGAGGTGCACAGCACCTATCTGCCACTACCCTCACACTCGAATATACATCCAGACATACTACTATCTTCCATTGTCTCAGAAACAGTCGTTTTACTAAAGGAAGCCGTCACTGAGTTATGCCAGATGCTACATCCTGACCTCAATCACAAGCACCGTGCTGCCAGTAGCTATAAAGGCCACAACTGCTCTGAATTTTTATGCTGCAGGGTCATTTCAGGCTGCCACTAGGACATCACTCAAATCAGACCATCAGATGTGTACAGCTGATTTGCTTGCTGCAAGAAGCAATTCAATGAACTTTCCCATGATCAACAGGTAACAGCATGATCGGACTTAGTAATTTTATCAAATGGCACAATTGTCAAAGGTCCAAGATGTCATAGATTGCACCCCTGTGGCTATACTTGCTCCCTTCATCAATGCCACTCTCCTTGTCAACAGGAAAGCAGTCCACTCTTTCAATGCGCACCATGCTCTGCAGCAGCAATACATCATGCAAGTGAATGCTCACTTATCTGACAACCGCCACTATGGGGGGAATTTTTCGGGGGGGTCAGCGGACGCGTTTGGTGGCGGGTCGGGTGGGAAAAAATGTTTTTTGACAGCAGGTAGGGAACCCGCTTTGCTCTTTGGAAGAAAGGGAGGAGTCTGTCAGCACTGAACAGACCCGACACCAAGTGGCAGGGGAGGCAATTTAGGTGATTAAGAGCTTATTAACAGCCACTTAAAATTATTTTGAGCTCACCTTTAAATTTTACGAGGTTGCCCACGGGTACCACGCTGCTCAGGGATCACGTCAGGTAAGCAGGTCAGGAGTTGTGTTACCATGGAATCATCTCTTTACTTGACAGCTGCAAATGTGCTATAAAAGCTCCCATCTCACAGCTGTTCACTTTCCAAGCTCAGAAGCTGTTGCTTACTGCATTTGGAAGACAGATTGAGCTTTATGCAGGTTGCAAGTGTTTGGAGCAAACTCTGTATCCAGTGTCACCTCATTGGAACAACTTCTCTCACCATTGGCAGAATGCTTCTGTCATCTCACTTCACCTGCCATATACTACATCAGCATCAGTGCCCTTGATACTATCTCACCTTGGTCCTAGAATCTCACCACGATCAGCCCCAACACCAGCAGCATCAGGCACACCAGCAGCACCAACAACAACACCAATCTTCTCCGCAATCAATTGATGCTGCACAGGACAGAGGGCATCAGCACCCAACCACATTGCTGGCCAGGAGGCAAGAGATGGCCTCACCATGGTCAGATTTACTTCACTTGATACTGTACACCCTGGCTGCCACATGATGCGCCAGGTTGGCACCACCCCACACCATCACCATAAAGCATCCCTACAATGCCCAAGCCATTCCTTCCACACTCATCGCCATTGCGGGGGGTACCGTTATGTCTCACCATTCACTGCAACTCACTAGGCCACTTCCAAAGGTGCACACAAATCTGTCCAAGAACGCAAAGCATTGAAAATCAAGATTTCAATGTTTGACAGCACATTAACAGAAACTTCACATGAACATCGGCTAAAACTCCAAGTGCCTACCCTTGTGTGTTGTTACTTGGTATGATTAGACTAGGATGAGGGTGAGTGTGAGGGATGGCTAGTGAGATGGGGATGTGATAATGTAGATAGAGAGGGATGGGTGGAGGTGCAAGGTAAGTTGGTGTGAGTAAGGATGTGCAGGAGTAGGGTAAGGAAGGCAGAGTGATGGGGATGTGATGAGTGGCACAGCAGGATGAGGTTGAGTGTGGCTTTGCAGCAACGTTTTGTGATCTACTGAGATCATTGAAAGGTTTGTGCCACTGCACCAGGTCCTCCTAATGACATCCCTGCTTGTGTCCTCCTGTACAATGTGCAACTAGGCTGCATTGATCTCATGGGGAGGTCTCTTTCGCCCATGGGAAGGGAAGAGGACCTCCCTGCGTGCTGTGACTCCCTCCATAAGCATATGGAGGGAGTCATGGGAGAGCCTGGGTGCAGCCCTGCATCTCTGTGCAGTGCTTGTCAGTGTTTGCAGCACCTCAATGCTGTAGAACACTGACAGCACAACTATCAAAATAAATTTGCACATGGTCCCTTTAAGGAAACCGGCTGATGACGCATCATCAAGTGACGTCATCAGACCCGCTTCCTTCAATTGGCCGGTAACCTCGCTGGGCAGGGCTTAACAAGCCCAATCAACATAAGATCACTTTGGACAGCGGGCTGGAGCCAGCAGCGGGGTCACAACCCGCCACCGACCCCGGCCGCACCGGACCTGCCGAGGTAGGGGAAACCATGGCCTCTGTGCTCATTTTATGCCAATCCAGCATGCCAGCACTCTTCCATCCTGAACGGGAAACCACGGAGTAGCTTATGGGAGATCAAGGTCATCCTCTGCACCCGTGGTTGATGCTACCTGTGCAGTTTTCCAGGACACACACTGAACATTAGTACAATGAGGTCCGTACAGACACCTCTCTGACATTTTGATAGCAATTGCAAACTTTCTTGCAGCCAAACTGATGTTGATAATACTTGACCTTTAAGCTGCTGCAGGCCATTAAATCCTGCAGCAGTGCACTATTACCTGCTCTTCAAGTTAATAAAGTGTCACAAGTCTGAATATTGTTATATTGATATAGACCAGTTTTCTACAGGCATTTACAATGCCTAGGGCTCACTCAAATTAATCGAATTAAGATGACCCCAGAAATTACACTGGGGTCAGCGCCAGTGATGTCAGATGAGTGCTATTGCCAACCTATCACACTTTTGGCAGGGATCATGCCCCAATGAAAAATCGGAGTGTGTGAGCTGTGCTCAAATGTCTCCACACTAGTGATCCCATTGTTGGAAACTATTTGGAATTCACTGTCTGAGTGAGAGGTGCTGTTGAAGCTTCCCTCAGACATCGATACTTTTGTTGCCAGGTTTATGTAATTTCCAGTTTCCACAAGGAAATGTAACTATGAGAAGCCTTGAATGAGTTATTTAATTATGGAAAGGTGAAGGTAAAAAAATAGTTTACATAATTTGCTCTTCAATACATCAGTCTAAATGTTCAATACATTTCAGAGCTAAACTCTACTGCTCCCCTAGCTAACGTTACATTTTTACACTTTTACAAATTAGATTACATTTGCTTCTATTACATTACACATCCATCAGACAAGCAGTAGTGTCTGTAATGGTGAAGATACTGTTTTGAATCCAGACTTTATTTTAGACTATTTAACTATTCAAGTAAGCTATTGGTGACAGAATTCAACACATTTTCCATGCAGTAGTATTAGGAATAGGAAATGCAAATGCAGTATAATATCGGTGCCCAAAAAATGCCATATTTGGCTGAATATCACATGTATTTCAACTGTTCCTCCCAGCATCACAATTTCAACAATCTGCTTCTGATAACAACATATTCATTATTGGGGTGTAGACCCATCATCAACAGGTTAGACTTGAACATCAGATTAAAATTTATAAAACTAGGTCTGTTTGCAATATCATTTTTAGATGGAAAAGAGGAATTTTTTGTTGATCATTTTTGATAAAATCCTCCACAAAATATTCCGTTCTGCTACACTGCAGTGTGCATATACTGAGAATGAAATTTCATTATCATTTTTGATAGCCTATTTGTGCAAAGTATTAGATGTAACTGTACTTAGGCTTCAGTGTAACTGAAGAGGAAACAGATTTTTTGACAAGCAAGATATTTGTTTTATTCAAGTAAAACTGGATTTCCATCAAACACTGCATTTGACACCATGACAAGGAGATTGCGATTGTGCTGGCATTTACACTTGTCAGATGTTATAAAACTGCAGAACTGATAGGATTTCAATGATTGTGCTGGAAACATGATTCCACTTTGGAGTAAAGTGGCCTGCTTTCCTGTCCGCTTTGTGACAACTGGTAATATTTGCACTTATTGGGGTCGCTTCCGATCTTTGGGCGACCAACCAGTGAAGCGCAGCAGCCGGTTGCCCGTACCTATGGAGAAGAGGTGGCAGCGATTGTGAGGCAATGGCCTCATTTACACCTGGCAGGTGAGCTGTGGGGCGCCAAACGGGTGTCCCGATGCAGTTCATCGGATTGAGGCAGACCGCCTCGGCCACAGTCAGGATAAGTGCGGGGGGGTCGCAATCGTGGAGGGGGTTTCCCAGGGCAGCAGTGTCCCAGGTTATTTTTGTGGGGCTCTGAGGAGCGTGCATGGCGAAGCTCCAAAAAAATTCCAAGCTGAAATGGCAATCAGGGTCCTAGGACCCCAGTATGTATATTGAAATGGGCTTACTGCCGGAAACGGGCCGGCAACTTAGGTAGGCCCCTTTCAAAATGGCGCCAGCCACATCATCAGGGTTAATGGGGCGATAAGGCTACTGACCCCATTTTGAGGCTGTTACCGCCTCGTTAACGCCAGGCCTAGCACATTCAAATCGACCCCGTTGAGTTTTCAGTTAACTGTTTAGGTACGTATGGCATTTTAGTATCTAAACATGTGTTAATTAATACTTACTCTCCCAGAAGGTTCTGTGAACTTCCAGACTCACTTGTTCACCATTTTTTTAAAGTTCTAAGCTCACAAACTGATGCTGAAACAAACCCGAACATTATCATGACAAAGCTACTCAAATGTTAGAAGTAATTTCATTACTGTAATATTGACCTTGTACTGCAAAATTAAACAATTTTACATTCAGATCAAATCTTTAGTCTATTTCTGCTCTTCCCCTTTTGTCCTCAATTCTCTCCTTCTTCAACATCATCACGTAATTCTACTTTTATCATTTTAACATCACTTTTACCTCATTTTATCTAATATACCCTATTCTATTTATTCTAACCTTTTTCCTGTAAATGAAAACTACTATTCAGTGCTTTATTTACCTTTCTGTAATTACCAGGCAAGCCCAGGCTCCTTTTTTACACAACAAATTGCCTCCTTAAACTCCTCCCCCCCACCCCTATTCTCAAACACCTGGTACAAAGAGCTTGTGAAATCAGCCAGTGCATGTCCAGTAATGCCTTCTTCTCCCTCCCCCACAGTGTCATCTTCAGGGTCCCCAAAGATTTATTCTTGGCCACTGCTCTTCTTTATCTACAATCTGCCCGTTGGCCATATCATTCGCAGGCACATATATATATACACCGCTGATACCCGCATGTACCTCTCAACCATTTCATTCGACCCCTCAACTGCCTCTGTGCAATCAGATTGCTTGTCTGACATCAGGTTTTGGAAAAGTCACAACTTCCTCCAGCACAATGTTGGAGCAACAGCAACTTGCATTTATATAGCGCCTTTAAAAACTTCTCAAAACTGATTCCATCCCGCTTTCTGGCCACTCTCTCAGGCTTAATCAGACTGTGTAATCTTAGCATCCTGTTTGAGCCTGAGCCGTGTTTAAAACTCCACATGTGTATCTCCTAATGTAGTGGTACAGCACATTTAGCCTCAACCCGCTGCGCAGTGTCAGATGGCCGATGTCACAGCTTCCACTGCAGCAAAAATAGCTTCTAGAGCAGCACCAACAGCTTTCATCAAAGGTCTAAAGGCTGCAGTGGAAGCTCAGACTGCTGCCTTGCAAGTTCAGACTGCTGCCATTGTGGCGCTAGCTACCACTGTTCAAAGGGGCTTCCAGAGCCTCACAGCAGTCCATCAATCTGTTCTCCAGAAGATCAGTAAGATTGCTGAGGCATCGCCCCGGGTGAGTGGCAGTGGCTCCATGGAGCGCAAACCTGCTGTCCTCTCTCAAGATGACAGCATTCCTGCTCCTACCCCTGCCACTCTGCCAGTGCCCATGCTGTTGCCTGTCAGCCAGCCAGCACAGACTGTTGCAGCCCAGGTCGAGATGGTGCACTGAAGCTGGGCCTTGTAGGCCCAGAGCTGCTCGAGGTCATCCTCCAAGGCCATCTGCAGTCTCCTCAATTGAAGGTCAGCTGCCTTCCTCCACCCATGCTGCAGCCACTGGGGAAGCACCTCGTAGGAGCATGAGGAGAGGCAAAGGCACACGGAAGACAGGCACTGATGGAATGCACAAGGGTGATTAGTTTATTTTTGCATGATCGTCATGATTGAATTTATAAATTTGGATTGGAATTTGCATTTTTTGGTGGTTTTTATTTGTGTGCTGTTGGAAAGAGGACGACGTGATGGTCAGTGATAGAGATAAGGTAAGGAGCGTGGGACTGTTGGTGAATGAGGAGGTGTGATTGAGGTTACTGGTATCGCTCATTAATTATTTCATCATGTAGAGGCTGGACAGAAAGGGGCTATCTATGTTGTAGCCTCCCTTCCTCTTTATGTTCCTCTACTTCCTGTTGCACTTCCTCTTCCTCCTCCTCTTCCTCATGCTCCTGCTCCTGATAGGTGTTGGCAATGGCTGTTCCCTCATAATGGTGAGGTTGTGCAGCAGGCAGCATACCACCACAGAGCTTGAGAACCGCTCAGCGGAGTACTGCAGGGCTCCTCCAGAGCAGTCGAGGCAGCGGAAGCGTTGCTAGAGGATGCCGAAGGTGTGCTCTATAATGTTCATTGTGGCAGCAGGGCTCTCATTGTAAGCGTGCTTTGCACGTGTGCGTGAGTTCTGGACCAGAGCCCTGAGCCATGTCATGAGTGGATTACCCTTATCGCCATGTAGTGAGCCTTTGACTTGCCATGGTGGGTTAAGTACAGCTGCCACAGGTTAAGGCTGGAGCATGGCATTCGAAAATGGCAGCGCTGGCGTCAAATAATCTGCCTGCTCTGCATACTGCCGATGGTCGTTCGGTGCGTGCACGAACCCCTTCACCAAAGTGGTGTCTGGCGTACTTCCCGTTGGAACTGTCAGCGCGCATCTCAGGCCCCATTTTTGAGCATTAGGAGGCCATGTAGCATCTAAAAACGAGCGGTAGAGTTCAATTTCTCCCCCTTGTGTCTGATATTCCCACAAGTTGAATTCCTGGTTGCACTTGTGTAAAATCAGGCACAGGCACTGAACTACAAGGATGGAAATAAAATGTAACTAAGAATCACTTATGGCACTACTTAAGTGCCTCCTACAGCATATTTGGCAGAAGTTCAACAGCAGGTCACTAACCTGCTCTCTTGCCCAAGGATAGTACGTGGCATAAGAAGAACCAGGAAAGTAAAGCAACAGGAAAAGTTTCTCTGCTAAACATCTTACCAGCTCTTCTTGTCTCTAGAAATGAAGGTTTATCACCAGCGAAGGTCACAACAGCCACAGGTGAGTCAAAACCAATACACTGAATGCCTGCGTGAGTCAACACAATTAAGAATGCAAAACTGCAATCTTTATTCTAAATGCCAGGGGGTTAGTGGATCAGAGGAATTGGAATAGTTACTGACTATAAACTGTTTCAATTGGGCACATGTCTACTTTCTTACTTGTTAGTTAATACTGGAGCAACAAATTAGTTTGCTCACTGTATTTAATTTTATATTACAGTATTTATTATCTCAAATCGAGAAGCAGTGACGGACCCTCTCCAGGATTAGAAAAATTGAAGAATACATCATCTAGATGTTGCTGACACTTGTTGGTAATAAAAATAAAATAACTCAATGGTCTGATTTTAACTCTGTGCCAGTTTTCAGTGGGTAAGTTTTGGTGTCAGCTCAAAACTCTCCCATTCTAGCCAAAGTTAGGCCCAGGGAATTAAATACCCCTGGCCTCACTGGGGGGTTTCCCATCCGATTCGCTGAACTGCCATTGCAAGGAGGATCTCCAAAATACAAGTCCACCAGGCATGGAGAGAGATTGCTGAGGTGATCAGCTCCAGGACAATCTCCCCACGGACCTGGACACAGTGCAAGAAGCACTTCAATGACCTCACTAGAGCAGCGCATCATTTCTCCAGCTCTCTCAGCAACACATGGCAACAGGCCTTCCCCTCAACTCCACCCCCCCCACTCTCTACAAATCCCTCCCCTCCGTCACATCCTCCCCCACTCAGCACAAGGACACGCAATATCACCTCTCATTCTCATTACAAACACACACTCACCTCTTTTTTGATCCTTTCACAGCAGCCACTAGCACCATTCTCCTCAAGCTTGCTAGCCTTTGCACAATCCAACTACTCTCATGGCTCCTTCCTCACTTCACACTACACACACCTGCTTTCAATTCAACACCTCCACATCCTGATTGCCTTTTGCTTCTTCTACCTCTCAGCATCTGTAAAACAAGCAGAAGCCCCACACATCTGTACTCACCTTTCTCGGAGACACTAAGTAACTCTCGGCCTCTCTCTCTGCAGGACAAGACAGCGCACAACACCAGGGAGAGGAGTAAAACCAGGGAAGGACAAGCCAACCTCATGATGTTGTCGGAGCTGGAGCAGGAAGCTCTCAAGGTCAGTGACCCTGCAAGAACTGTCATTGTAGGATATTTTGTGGCTGGGGGTTTCTGTGAACAGAGCCTCTGGGGGAAAAATTCAGTCGCGCCCCATTTGGGGCGCAAATATCGTCCGGGCGCAAAAATTAGCGCCTGGCGCTAATTATCGCCACTGACTGGAAACTTCACTTTTACCGCCCCGGGAGGTGATTGGAGCGCTAAATCAGGCGCTGCACACCTGTCTTAAGGCGTAAAGGCCGAGGAGTGAGGCGCTAACTCAGAGCGCGAGCGCAGCGCAGGTGCTGCCAGTTAGCGAGGGAACACAGACACACTGGCGCCGGCCAGTTCTTAAAGCGGGGGGGCGATCTTGCTCCCCAGCCACACCCTGCTCATTGCAGCCTTGAATCTCGGCCTGGAGAGACCTGTGAATCCATTTTCCAGCCAAGGATGGAGAGGGTGAGAGAACGAGCTGAGCGCTTCACCGAGCGGGCCTTGGATGCTCTGGTTGGCGCGGTGGAGCGCCGAAGACCAATACTGTACCCAGAGAGTGGCAGGAGGCCTTTGCCGCGCGACTACAGAAGAGTGTGGAGGGAGGTGGCTCAGCGCGTCTCCTCCAGGAGCATGGTGCCCAGGACCCATGTCCAATGCCGGAAAAAGTTCAACGACCTCACTCGGGTCGTCAGGGTGAGTGGCTTTTTTGCAATACCTCTCCATCCCTCCATCTCAACCTCACTCTATGGCCAGAGGGTCTTAAAACCACAATTAACAACACTCATCCAACACCTATGGCCCTTTCATGAAGCACACACACACATTCCATACTTTGCATACAGTAAGGGCTATTCACCTATGGGAGGCACATCAGGCAAGACCATGGCTGCATACAGTAAGGGCTATTCACCTATGGGAGGCACATCAGGCAAGACCATGGCTGTATACAGTAAGGGCTATTCACCTATGGGAGGCACATCAGGCAAGACCATGGCTGTATACAGTAAGGGCTATTCACCTATGGGAGGCACATCAGGCAAGACCATGGCTGTATACAGTAAGGGCTATTCACCTATGGGAGGCACATCAGGCAAGACCATGGCTGTATATTTACTCAGACGCCGTCCTTTTTCTTGCAGGCCAAGCTGGCGCATAATAGGAGACAGCAGCAACGGACGGGTGGAGGGCGGCCTCAGCTGCAACCCCTCAGCGATCTTGAGGAGCGCGTCCACAGGATTGTGGCAAGCCGGGTGATCGGTCCCGTCACCACTGGAGACGCCGACCCCGTTCTGGACAGCAATGGTAAGGTCATCACCTTTTTGTCCTCTGTCCTTCCACTTGTCCCTCACAACACCAGCCTTTGACACTTTCAATCTAACTTACTAACTCGCTGCACTTATTCCTCCCTTACTGCCACCCTGTCCTCACGCTAAAGCCACTCTTGTACCTCCCTGCTTTCAGATGGTGATTCACCAGCTGAGGAGACGGGCCCTGAAGCTGCCAGTGGGAGTGAAGCTGCAGCCGAGGAGGAAGAGGAAGCCGGAGCATCAGTGCCACCCTCTCCCGAGGAAGCCCATGCCGACACTGGGAACACGCCTTCCCTGGAGGGGAGCAGGGGGGAAGGGTCTGATGAGGGTGAAGCTCTAGGACCCAGCGGTCTGCAGCAACGCGATGGGGGTAGGGAAGCTCGGGGGCCTTCTCCCCGGAGGGAGAGTATGCCAGTGAGTCCTGCTGCACTGGACGCAGAGGAGGAGCGGCTGATCGCGGAAATGAACACCCAGGCGGTGGGCATGCACACTGAGCTCATGGCTGCAGTGGGTAGGGTGCCCGAATGCATTGAAGCACTGGCAAGGAGTGTGGAGCACTTCGCTGCAGCGCAGGCGGATGCGACACTGAAGCTCAGTGCTGCAATTCAATCTCAGACTGCTCTCATGCAGACTCAGATTGAGGCCACGCGAGCACTGTCTGCTGCCATCCTCGCTGGTTCGTTCACATTTCCCCGGGGCTCTCACCGCGCCGCAGCAGGCCAGCAATCTGTGCTCCAGCAGATTGCTCCGGATGCTGAGGTGCTGCCCCATGGGAGTGCCAGTGTGCCGGTCGAGCAGGGAGTTGCTGTCCTCGCTCAAGATGACAGCATTCCTGCTGCCACCACTGTCACTTCTCCACTGCAGTTGCCACCGCCTGTAGGACAGACTGCTGCCGCCCATGCAGAGTTGGTGCAGTCTGCAGCCGGGCCCTCCAGGCCCAGAACTGGTCGAGGCCGTCCCTCAAGGGCATCTGCATTGTCAGGGCCTGACAGTCAGCAGCCTTCCACCAGCCTTGCTGCAGCCACTGAGGTCCCATTGCGGAGGAGCAGTAGGGTAAGAAGGGGGGAAGGGCGCACGGGAAGGAGTTCACCCTCGATGTAGGAGGTGTGACAAAATGCTGGTCATTTTTTTATTAAAGGCCGAGGTTCGTGGTCAAACTTTTGTTGAGTGTTTTGCACATGATCTCCAGGTTGTGAGAACCAGTTATGGTAATGACTGTTTTTTTGTGTTTATTTGTATGAGTTTGTCATGAAGAAATGACACACACAGAGTTTGTAAAATAAATAAGTTTTGGTACTCAAAATATACATGTTTGGTGTTTGGAATCATTGGTGCCTTGGCCGGCTTAGGGGTTGCGTGTTGGGTTCATTCATGCTGTTCTCAATGGCAGAAGCCATTTCCACGGCAGGG
Source organism: Squalus acanthias (assembly GCA_030390025.1). Lineage (NCBI taxonomy): Eukaryota > Metazoa > Chordata > Chondrichthyes > Squaliformes > Squalidae > Squalus > Squalus acanthias. The sequence goes on from CM059425.1 coordinate 58,893,454, forward strand.
GCCTAGAAGCGGCTTGCTATCAGCCACTGACGGACGGCCCTTGCAGTTTCACCATTGTGGGCCGCCCTCACGCCTTGGTGCTGCTGCTGATCATCCTCCTCCTCCTCTTCCTCCTCTTCCTCCTCCTCCTCTGGTGGTGCTCCAAGGCCTGGTGGCATTGGCTGGCTCCTGAGGATTGCCATGTTATGCAGCATGCAGCACACAACTACGATGTTGGAAACTCGCTCAGGCGAGTACTGCAGGGCTCCTCCAGAATGGTCGAGACAGTGGAACCGTTGCTTGAGCACGCCGATTGTGTGCTCCACGATGTTCCTGATAGCTTGATGGCTCTCGTTGTACCGCAGCTCAGCAGGGGTGTTGGGCGTACGGAGCGGTGTCATCAGCCAGGTGCTCAGTGGATACCCCTTGTCCCCGAGAAGCCAACCAACTGGCTGATGCGGTGCCTCGAAAAGTTCTGCCACAGTAGTCTGGCGCAGGATGAAAGCATCGTGGCAGCTGCCAGGATAGTGGGCATTGACAGCGAGTATCAGCTGTCTGTGGTCACAGACCAACTGAACATTCAAGGAATGGAACCCCTTTCTGTTCCGGAAATCCTCGGCATTCTCATGCGGAGCACGCAAAGCCACATGCGTGCAGTCAATGGCGCCCTGCACCATGGGGAAGCCCGCTATCCTCGCAAAGCCCAGAGCGCGTTCTTGCTGCTTGTCTGGGGTCATGGGGAAAGAGATGAACTCTCGTCTCCTTTTAAAGAGGGCATTTGTGACCTTCCTGATGCAGCAATGCACCGCGAACTGGGAGATATTGGCGATGTCCCCAACAGCAGATTGAAATGAGCCAGTAGCATAAAAGTTCAGAGCCACTGTGACCTTCACTGCCACCGACAGAGACGTCCTGGACCTCAGTTGAGGCTGCAGATCTGGCTGCAGCAGGTGGCAGAGCTCAGTGACCACCTCCTTGCTGAAGCGCAGCCTTCGCAGACACTGCTCATCAGACATATGAATGTAGGAGAGCTGTTCACGATATACCCTGGGAGGGTAAGCTCTCCTGTACAGACGCCTGTTGGCCCTCCTCCATCTGGCTATCATTGCCACTCTCTCTCTGCGTCTCTGTCTCCTCCGATTCAGCTGGCGCAGGACGACGCCCCCCATCAGTGCAGCCCCCATATCTCTTAGCAAGCAAAGTTATGAAGGCCAGAAACCAAAGTACCAGCGAAGTTAGGATGAGTAGCCAAAACTACCTCACACAGCGTTGACTCAATGCAGAAGTCTCTCTTTCTCTCTCTCCGAATCTCTCTCTCTCTCTCAGAACGAGTGGTGCAAAAATGTCAACCACAGAGAAAGACAGGAAGAGGCCCTCTTTAAATAGCGCCCCCCCCAGCCCCACAGCGGTTGTTAGCGTTCCACTCTTCCGGTCGTTGGATGCGCCAGGCGGTAAGGATGGTGGCGCCACTGAAATTCTGCTCCGGGGCGCCACAAGGGCGTTGCACTCTCGTATGACGTCACAATCTGCGCGCGCAGGAGATCGCGGCGATAAAGTTTAGCGCCGCCGCAAAATGTCTAGTTAAGTTCGCGAGCGGCGCAAACATCGCTGCGCCCGGGCGCTAGCTGCTTTGCGCCCCATTAGCGCCCTCTTAAGGCACTAACAGGAGGTGCAACCAACTGAATTTTTCCCCCTCTGACTATTACTTGCACCCTTTCATGAACCTCTGAAAAAATGCACAGTTCCCCAACTTGACTACGTCACGCTGCATTGTGATGCGTCATTTGTTATTGTGCAACCTCTCAATGTCATCTTTACTCTTGTCCCTTTTCTCTTTCCTCTAAGTCTTTCTTGACAGCCAGAATCCCCAAAGAAGACACCTCAAAAGAAGGAGAATCCTTCTGAGGAGGCACTGTCATGTGCTCCATCACTCTAAAGCACCAGACAGAGATTGACACCCTGGATGAATTAGAGCGTGAGGTAGAGGGGTCTGCACATGATGAAACACCCAGTACTAGTGAGCAGCAGCAAATACTAATGCCAAGAACAGACCAGGAGACAGCTTGCCGGAGAATGAAGTCTTCTCCCAGCTCTGCTGAAGAGGACAGAGATGGGGTCTTCATGGTTTGAGCAATGAAAAGAAAACTGCTTGTGTTATATCAGGTATTGGAAGGCCAACCATAGAATTTCACCACCATGGCTGAAAGTGTCGAGAGATCCGCCTCCAGCCTGAGTGCTGTCATCTCCCAGGGCGTCAGCAGTCTGCAGTCCACCTTGGAGACTGTGGCCACCTCCTGGGAAGCTGCAACTGGGCCCTTGCAACAGGAGTCAAGGTTGACAAACTTTGCAGCTTTGGTGGAAGCTCAAACGACTGCTATGCAGACTCATGGCTCAAATCTCTGCTCTGCCTTCGATAGGCAGATGTCCACGTTGGACGGATTGGTGGAGCAAATGAATATTCAAGCAACATTTCCCCCTAAGGTGCGCACCGCACATCAATCGGGAGATCCCGCACAGGCCGCTCACAAGCTGTTGCCACACATGCGCACAGCAAATTCAAAGGGACCGCACGCATGAAAAAAGAAAATTAGGAGGGAACATTGCATTCAAGGTGTCACTCATCTTCTGCAGTCTGCCGTCCCACAGAGGAGTCGCAGTGCTGAGCCCCAGCCCCATGGGAATGGCAGTGGAGCAGCTGGAGCAGTACGTGTTGCCCTCTGTCAGGATGTCAGCACATCTGCTTCCTCGCCACCCCCCTCAACCAATACCAGCCCCTGTGCCAGAAAATCAGCTGGGCCAGGCTGCACGGGCAATAGCTGAAGTGCTACAATCTGCAGCCGGGCCCGTTCAGGCTTACGCTCCCAGAATTCACCCGCTACAAGCATCTCAAGCAACACGAGTAACCGTTACGTATCATTCAGTGGGTTAGCCGCTGGGCGGGACTTCTGACCCACCCAGTTAAAATGGTACTGGATTCCGATTTGAATGTATTCATGAGGCACCTGCCTCTTTCCGGCGGGAGCGTTTCTGACCTCAGTCAGCTGCAGAGTCAAAATGGCGGTCGGCGAGTTTATGACAGGAACGGGACGGTGAGTTGATTTTCCAGAACTGAACCGCTAAATCGCCCCGTTCCTGTCGGGTGGGCTGGGTTAAACTCACGGCCAATGTTTTGGAAAAGACTAGATAGATGTCTGGGTAAATTTAAAATTACTTTATATACTCAAGTAAATTAAAAAAAAATATTTCACATTACCTCTGCCCTTTGCTATACTCTCACTGTCTGTGACGTAATACAGACAACTGAAGGTGATTACAGTGATATTAGCCCTGGCACCATGTCCCTCCACATTAAGGATGGAACACAGAGGACTGTCAGATTCAGATTCATTCATTTCTCTAAAAGTGCAGAGAAACAGTTTCTCATGAAGCAACACCTTCATGCCAATGGAAACTTTCCTAGGGTTCTGGTGTGGTAGCTCATGCCCACATAAAGATAAAGACACCATTTAGTTGATACAATCATTGCAGCAACTGCAAGAGCTTATTTTCCCACAATATAAAGGTGATTTGCTGCACAGTTCTGGGGTGCCCATAATGCATATTGCTACATTTTACCCTTGTACATTTTCTCACTGTGATCTTGGGCCTGAATTTGCAGTCGGAGGCTTCCCGCGGGCGAATGCCTCCGAACCGCAAGAAAAGTACAAACCTACCTGATGGTCCTAGAGGTTCGGACACTCACGCTCCTGGGCCTCTACACGTGTGTAAAGGCCTGTGTAAAGGCCCACGTATCCAGGGGCGCAGGCGGTTCACAAGCGCCCCTGGGATCACGTGGGCCAGGCCAACCAATCAAAAAGAGAGATCCCTATTATGCTTATGGGGATTCCATTTACGTACAGAATCCCCATAAGCATGAATAGGAATCCCCAAATAACCACAATTACACACCAGTTAAATAAAAATAAATCATTACATGTTCAAAATTAATTAAAATACAATTTAATTAAACATTTAAAACAAAAATTTTATTTTTTGAAAAATAAATTTATATGTTTTAAAGGGGCTAAAATTAACCGAAACGAATTTTAAAGGTTTTATTATGTTTAAATAATTTTTTTTTAATTATTTAAATATTTATTTAAACTCTTACGCTGGTAAAAGACGGTCTTACACCTGCTTTTACCAGGTGTAAGAGTTTTATGGGCATTCGCTTGGCAGTAGTTGGGCAAATCCGCCAGCGAATGTCCATTTCCCGGGGATGCGGTGGATCTGTCACGTTGACAGATCGCAAGTTCCGTGTTTTCGTGCATGCGCATCGCACACGGAAAACCGGAACTTGCGGGGCACTTACGGCCATGTATGCACCGCCTACGCTGTCATAGGCCCCGGAAAATCTGGGCCCTTATTTGTTCCTAATTATGACCATCATATATCCCTTGTGGTAGCAGTACCAATGGAAGAAAGATTCATGTCCAAATAGAGATACGCATTTGCAGTGTGCACTGATGCAAGGAACATCAACACACATGAAATGTCTAAGAATGCCTTGAGCTATCTATGAGGCTCCAAGGATATGTTAGTTAAGCAAGCCATTACCACAAATAAACCACTTACGTGAAAACTAATGTCCTGTCTTTGATATCCAAGCTTTAAGCAATAATAGTTTGCAGCTGCTCGAAGTGACCTATCTAAGAACAGACTGAATGGCACTCCTAACTTCTACTAAACCATCCTTGTAAATCACTATAAAAAGAGCTTCGATGCCAGACACTGTACAACCCTAGTCTGGACAGTTTGCAATATTGCCCTACATTCCTGCATCTACAGTTCACTGAGGGTACCGTTCTAGTCAGTTTTTCAACAGACATTTCCAATAGTGGACTGAATTCCAGCTAATCTGTAGTCCAGGATCCTAGGAATCTTACGAGTGGAGCTTTCACTCTTGCTTTAAAGATTCATTTTTATAAATGGATCTCCCACAGCAAGCTCAAGGCCCGAGGTTGACCATGTATGTGGTGGGTGATGTGGATCCTGGGAGACCAGTGTCAAGGCTTGGGGCGAGGGCGAGTGCTAGGTTGAAGTTTGGGATATATGGATATTTGGGTATTGAAAAGCGAGCTGATTTAGAAAAGAAATAAAATTAAACAAAAAGAAAGGAGCAGTGTACTGGTGGCTCTGGGAGAAGCAAATGCAGAGACGGATTTGGGTTCAGAGCGGGGTGCAAGCTCCGTAAGTTAAGTTCAAGGTCTGTGGAGGCACATATGTATCTACATTAGCATATTGCAAATGGAGCTGCACATTTGTACAAGTAATCTATTTACCATTGTATCCTTAGGAGTATGTGATAATCCAGTCACTTTTGCATTCATACATTTAAAGCCATGTTATAATCAAAAGCATTCCTCTGTTTGAATCTGGGTGGGGCGTGTCATAGTGGTAATTTGTTTTATTGGAATGTGGCTGGATGAGATTTGATTTTGTGTATAAATATTTTGCTTCATGTGATTGGTAAATAAGGAAAGAAGAAGAAAGTAAATAAAATATACGATCATGCAAAATGACAGACATGAAAAGACCCACTGGTCTATCTAGCCTGTCCCATGTAATTGCGTCACAATACAGACTTACATCACCCACCTGGAGGTAAGTGATTTCCTGGGAGAGGTGAAAAACTAGATAAAAACCCAGGCCAATTAGGGAAAAGTCTGAAAACTTCCTCTCCAACCCCTTTAGGCAATCAAAACTAACCCAGGAGATCACATAGATCCTAATTTATATTACAGAATAGCTACCTCTAGTACAAGGTGATCTCCGCCCCAGCCAGAAACAGGTCTTGCTCCCTCTTGAAGGAATTCAGTGAATCAGCAATCACCGCATAGATGGCAACCTGCTCCCCAGCCAACCTAGTTCTTACATACTTTGTAAGCGTGACCCCTGGCCCTCCCTAACCTATTCAGTTGACATAATTGGTCCACATAAACACAATCTAGTCCGTTCATTATTTTATAAACCAGGATTAAATCGCCTGCATCTGCACTTTTCTAAAGTATACAGACCCAGCTCTTTGAGCCTATCTGGGTAACTGAGGTATTTTAAACTGGGAATTAATCTTGTGGACCTCCTCTGCTCTCTTTTCAGAGCCGCAATATCCCCCCCTCATGTGAAGAGACCAAAACGGGACACAGTATTCTAATTGAGGCCTAACCAAGGCCTTGTACAAAGACAAAATGGTATGCTTTGCTTTGTCATGAATTGTCCTGTGAATACAACCTAAAACCCTGTTTGCTTTAACCACATTGGTTATGAAGCTTCAGACAGTGTTCCACTAAAGTACCCAGATAAAACAAACAATTAGAAAAAGATAGAAGGGGGAATTTTAAGTTTTGCCAAGATGTAAAACGGTGATATCGGATTGGCTGCACAGTAAACACCCTGCCTGATCTGATATTACTCGTTCTACACCATCACCAAAAGTTAAAAATTATCCCCAGAGACTTCACAACTGAGGAAGAAAATTGGCACAAAAACTCAATGGTTAAAGTGTAGCCTGCTTGATGGCTATCAACTTAGATGACAGAAGAAATATTTTTTATAAATACTTAGTAAAGTCAAATCTCTAAAGCCCCAAAGGTAGAAGGGTTATGAATGCATATTTTCTCTCTGGTGTACAGCTGATGAAGTGAATCTTTGGATTTAAGGGGGTTACAGGAGGGTCATTTAGAAACTATTTGCACTTGATTAAATCAGTCAATTTCATTTATGTTACTGTTCGGTCAAACAATTTAGTTCTGCACAAGCAATTGACTTAGAGATTTTAAGCATTTTTTCACAAGAAAATAAATGTCAAAAATGTAAAGTTTTAAAAAATGAACAAATATAGAAAATATGGTTACAGCACAATTTTACTCCTTAACTGTAAGGTTATTTTTGATGCATTGCTAACTGTATTACACTGACCTTGCTAACTGTATTACTCCAAGAGTGTTAACTGTATTACTCTATTAGTAATTGTGTTACTTCATGACATTGCCAACTGTACTATTTCAGGACTTTGCCAAGTGTAATACTTTATGACATTGTTAACTGTATTATTCTACAATGATATATATTCCCTCTTCCCAATACAAGTCTTTTTTGTCTTTTCAAGCACAACCAATTTACAATTCAAGTTTAATTTGTGGGCTATATGACATGTGTCCCAACAGCTGCTTATTTATTCAGAACGCCTAGGCATACAACTGAAGGAAATCCTTCAGTACATTTATGAGATCCATGACTAAACTAGGAGGTGGATTTGCTGAAAAATAGGGGAAAAGTTGCCAAGAGGAGGAGAGGGGGAGAGGGAATTCACACCTACGTTTACCTATCACTTAGTACCCTGGGGGAGGTGGGGAGGAAGTCAGCCTCACAGGAGGCAGGTTACTTTGCTAACAACCCTCATATGATGAACTGGATTAAGCAGTCGGTATGTTTGCTTTGGACTTGGACATATAGTACATCAAAGTTGGGCACATCTCAAACTATCCTGCATGAAGACATATGTCCGTGAAATAGCTGATGAGCTGCTGGAAGGCATTAGCTGAAGGACAGGTATATAAACATGTACTAATGCATCTACCTGCAGTGAGGTAAGCAATTGCTGCTGAAGGTCTGCAGCTCCTGTTCTGTTGTCAAGAGGATGTTGAGCATAGATTCAGAAGAGAGAGAAGCAAAGCTGGAAATGGAAAGCAGTAAATTAGTAAGCGAGTTTGGAAGGCAGAGGAAACAAAGGCTGCAAAATAGACAACAAAGGGGTTTGGCAGTGCTTAATGGTATATAGTTCAACGCAACGCCGAGGGCACAGATAGCTTTGTGGAAGTATGACATCATAGCTATTACTGAAACATGGCTAAAATAATGGCAGCTCAACATTCCTGGTTACAGGGTTTTCAGACGAGATAGAGAGGGGAATCAAACAGGGGGGGGGTCGCAATATTGGTTAAAGAAACAATTTCAGCTGTGAGGAGGGATAATATGTTAGAAGGATCATCAAATGAGGCCATATGGGTTGAACTGAAGAAAAAAAAGGGGCAATTACACTGCTACACTATAAACCTCCAAATAGTCAGAGGGAGATAGAAGAGCAAATATGTAGGTAAATTTCTGAGAAGTGCAAAAACAATAGGGCAGTAATATTAGGGGATTTCAACTACCCTAACATTAACTGGGATAGAATCAGTGCAAAAGGTATAGAGGGCGCAGAATTCTTAAAATACATTCAGGAGAACTTTTTTAGCTAGTACATAGCAAGCTCAACAAGAGAGGGGGCAGTTCTGGACTTAGTTTTAGGGAATGAAGCTGGGCAGGTGGAAGGGGTATCAGTGGGACAGCATTTTGGTGGTAGTGATCATAATTCAGTTAGATTTAGCGTAGTTATGGAAAAGGACGAAAATAGTTCAGGAGTAAAAGTTCTCGATTGGGGAAAGATAATTTTACTAAGCTGAGATGTGATTTTGCAAAAAGTGGACTGGAAACAGTTACTTGAAGGTAAATCAGTGTCAGAGCAGTGGGAGGCATTCAAGGAGGAGATAGTGAGGGTTCAGAGCAAATAGGTTCCCACAAAGATAAAGGGTGGGACTTCCAAATCTAGAGCCCCCTGGATGTCAAGGTGCATACAGGGTGGGATAAGACAAAAAAGGGAAGCTTTTGTCAGATACCAAGAGCTCAATACTACAGAAAGCCTAGAGGAGTATAGAAAGTGCAGGGGTGAAATTAAAAAGGAAATTAGGAAAGCAAAGAGAGGGCATGAAAAAATATTGGCAAGTAAAATCAAGGAAAACCCAAAAATGTTTTATAAATACATAAAGAGCAAGAGGATAACTAAAGAAAGAGTAGGGCCTATTAGAGACCAAAAAGGAAGCTTGTGTGTGGAGGCGGAAGACGTGGGTATGGTTCTTAATGAATACATTGCATCTGTCTTCACAGCAGAGAGGGACGATGCAGACATTGTAGTTAAGAAGGAGGAGTGTGAAATATTAGATTAGATAAACATAGTGAGAGAGGAAGTATTAAGGGGTTTAGCATCTTTGGAAGTAGATAAATTGCCAGGCCCGGATGAAATGTATCCCAGGCTGTGAAGAGAAGCAAGCGAGGAAATAGCGGAGGCTCTGATCATCATTTTTCAATCCTCTCTGGCTACAGGTGTGGTGCCGGAGGACTGCTAATGTTGGACCATTGTTTAAAAAGGGAGAAAGGGATAGACTGAGTAATTAGAGGCCAGTCAGCCTAACCTGGGCAAATTGTTGGAAAAAATTCTGAGGGACAGTATTAATCGTCGTTTAGAAAGGCACAGATTAATTAAGGACAGTCAGCATGGATTTGTTAAGGGAAGGTTGTGTCTGACTAACTTGATGGAATTTTTTGAGGAGGTAACATGGAGGGTTGATGAGGGTAATGCATTTGATGTAGTCTACATGGATTTAGCAAGGCTTTTGACAAAGTCCCACTTGGCAGACTGATCAGAAAAGTAAAAGCCCATGGGATCCAAGGAAAGTAGCAAGTTGGATCTAAAATTGGCTCAGTGGCAGGAAGCAAAGGGTAATGGTCGACGGATGTTTCTATGACCGGAAAGCTGTTTCCAGTGGGGTTCCGCAGGGCTCAGTACTAGGTAATTGATGAGACATGCAGCGAACAGCACCAACCACTGTACAGGGCCTTCTTTGACCTCACAAAGGCCTTCGATACTGTCAACCGTGAGGGATTATGGAGTGTCCTCCTCAAATTCGGCTGCCCTCAAAAGTTTGTTACCATCCTCCGCCTGCTTCACGACAACATGCAAGCTGTGATCCTGACCAACGGTTCCACCACAGACCCAATTCACGTACGGACTGGGGTCAAGCAAGGCTGTGTCATCGCACCAACGCTCTTCTCGATCTTCCTTGCTGCAATGCTCCATCTCACCCTCAGTAAGCTCCCCACTGGAGTGGAGCTAATTTACAGAACAAACGGGAAACTGTTCAACCTCCGTTGCCTCCAGTCCAGATCCAAGGTCGTCCCATCCTCTGTCGTCGAATTACAGTATGCAGACAACGCTTGCATCTGCGCACACTCGGAGGTCGAACTCCAAACCATCGTCAACACCTTCACCGAAGCATACGAGAGCATGGGCCTTACACTAAACATCCATAAGACAAAGGTCCTCTACCAACCTGCCCCCACCACACAGTACAGCCCCCCGATTATCAAAATCCACGACGAGGCCTTGGACAACGTGGGCCACTTTCCATACCTCGGGAGCCTACTGTCAACAAGGACAGATGTCGATGATGAAGTCCAACACCGCCTTCAGTGTGCCAGTGCAGCCTTCGGTCGCCTGAGGAAGAGAGTGTTTGAAGACCAGGACCACAAACCTGGCACCAAGCTCAAGGTCTACAGAGCAGTAGTGATACCCGCCCTCCTGTATGCCTCAGAGACATGGGCCATGTACAGCAGGCACCTCAAAGCACTGGAGAGGTACCACCAACGCTGCCTCCACAAGATCCTGCAAATCCATTGGCAGGATAGGTGCACCAACATCAGTGTTCTCGCTCAGGCCAACATCCCCAGCATCGAAGCTTTGACCACGCTCAATCAGCTCCGATGGACGGGTCACATCGTCCGCATGCCTGATACGAGACTCCCAAAACAAGCGCTCTACTCGGAGCTTCGACGCGGTAAGAGAGCCCCAGGTGGGCAGAGGAAACACTTCAAGGACACCCTCAAAGCCTCCTTAAAAAAGTGTAACATCCCCACCGACACCTGGGAATCCCTGGCCCAAGACCGTACAAAGTGGAGGAGAAGGCGCCGAACACCTCAAGTCTCTTCGCCGGGAGCAAGCAGAAGTCATGCACAAGGAGCGCACGTCAACCCAAGCACCCCACCCACCTGCCCCTTCAACCACCCTCTGCCCCACCTGTGACAGAGACTGTCGGTCCCGCATTGGACTCATCAGTCACCTGAGAACTCATTTTTAATGTGGAAGCAAGTCATCCTCAGTTCCGAGGGACTGCCTAAGAAGAAGTACTAGGTCCCTTACTTTTTGTGGTATATATCAATGATTTAGACTTCAATATAGGGGGCATGATTAAGAAGTTTGCAGATGATACAAAAATTGGCCATGTGGTTGATAGTGAGGAAAAATGCTATAGACTGCAGGAAGATGTCAATGGACTGGTCAGGTGGGCAGAAAAGTGGTAAATGGAATTCAATCCAGAGAAGTGTGAGGTTTGGGGAGGGCTAACAAGGCAAGGGAATACACAATAACTGGTAGGATACTGAGTAGTGTAGATGAACAGAGGGACCTTGGAGTGCATGTCCACAGATCACTGGAGGTAGCAGGACAGGTAGATAAGGTGGTTAAGAAGGCATACGGGATACTTTCCTTTATTAGCTGAGGCATAGAATATAAGAACAGGGAGGTTATGCTTGAACTCTACAAAACACTAGTTAGACCACAGCTAGAGTACTGAGTACAGTTCTGGTCACTACATTACAGGAAAGATGTGATTGCACTAGAGAGGGTACAGAGGAGATTTACGAGGATGTTGCCAGGACTGGAGAATTTTAGCTATGAGGAAAGATTGGATAGGCTGGGTTTGTTTTCTTTGGAACAGAGGAGGCTGAAGGGAGACTTGATTGAGGTGTACAAAATTATGAGGGTCCTAGATAGAGTGGATAGGAAGGACCTATTTCCCCTAGCAGAGAGGTCAATAACCAAGGAACATAGATTTAAAGTAATTGGTAGAAGGATTAGAGAGGAGTTGAAGAGAATTTCTTTTCACCCAGAGGGTTGTGGGGTTCTGGAACCCACTGCCTGAAAGGGTGGTAGAAGCAGAAAAGCTCATCATATTTAAAAAGTACTTGGATATGCACTTGAAGTGCCGTAACCTACAAGGCTACGGACCAAGAGCAGGAAAGTGGGATAAGGCTGGATAGCTCTTTTTCGGCCGGCACAGACACGACGGGCCAAATGGCCTCCTTCTGTGCCTTAAATTTCTATGATTCTATGATGGTGGCAATGCACCCGTGTTTTATGGTGAGTTGCATTGCTCCCAATGCTACTTGATAGCAGTTCCAGTTGGCTGCTGCGCACGAAATGAGAGCTCATATCTGTGCTTGCCAATTGTCTAATGACCAGCTAATGACTGCTATCCGTGAGGGAAAAATAAGTGGGTTGCCTTTGGGGTCAGCTGGGCTCCAAGATGATACACATGGCAATGAAAAATTGGACAAAGCTGATCCACTGTGGTAGTCTCAGTAACCTGATAATTGTGGCGTGTGGGACCTCTGCACTCCAGGGAGTTACTGATGATTGACCAATGAGTTGGGCTCATTGATAGAGTCTAGAGGAAGAAGTATGACACTGGAGATGGATTTCTTCACACTCAGTTGCAGATAATCCTAAAAACCAAAGATCAAACAGGTCGAGTGGTCACAACTGGACAAACAGTGAGAAGCTTGCCAGTGCCGTGTGTTCGTACGCTGTGCAATTTTAACAATAATCACTGAATCCTATGTCATTTAATGCTTACATTTTATAAACTTCAGAGACTATGAACTTTTATAACATATGTTCAGACTAAATTCAAAATGAACAAGCCTACAAATTGGTTTCGGGCTGTTTAGGGGCAAAGAATGGTCTGTGCACACAGAGCACAAGCCAGAAGCCTAAGGCCCGAGGCGTGCTTCAAATTCAGCCCCAGGCCTCATTTTAATAATAGTGGTGAGCTGTCACCACCCGTCCCTAGAAAGGCAGCTTGCCGCTTTACTCCACTCCAATTTGGGCTGAATGCCTGATGGGCAATGGCAGTCCGGTAAGTCCTGGGAGTGGGGATGAGAATAGGAGTGGGGCTCGTACGAGCCGGCAGCAGCCCATACTAGTGCTGTGGAGCTGGGAGGAGCGCTCGTGCTACAGCCAGCTCCACACGAAGGTAAGTAAAAAAAAACTTACATTTTGGTGGCGGCCTCCAGCGGTCTCTTTAAGGATCGCTGGTTACTCCGCATGTAGACCAAATAATCCTGAGCAGCACAGACCTGGCGCCTGCACCAGTCACAGCAGTAACATATGCAAAGGGCCTAACGCCTGTTTTAGGCATCCACCAGGGATGGCTGGAAAGCCTCCTTTACCAAATTGGTAGTCCCCGAAACAGGCACAGAACTTCAAGCCCTTAAATGAGTTCTTTTTGCCCCCTTTTTTTGCACCTGGAAAACAAGTGTTCCCACAGTTACAATGATCAGAAAATATATAAAATGAACATGTAAAATGTGCAGAGGAGCTCTTAGAGTTAACATACTTCTTCAAAGCACGTACTTCTTCAAACACAAGTTTAAAATTGGCTACGGTTCTCCTTCATTTTTATGAGTCGGTAAAGAAACTATAAGAGTTCTGCATTAAAGCATTCTCACAACGGTTAGGTGCTCACACATGAATTATTTTAAATGTCAGCTCCCAGTAGCAAATGCCCTCAGTGTTTTTTTCACTTTGACTTTAAAACAAGGTTGTCAGCAGAATTCATTCAGTTACCATTCTTTCTCTTCAATAAAAGTCATGCCATCTTTGATTTATTATGACTGATTCTTAACTAGTTTGTGTCACATATTTCATCCATTTGCCTTTTTGAGCTCTCAGCAAACTCAGCATCTAAGAGTGTAAAGAAGCTCTTCAATAAGCTGGCAACAATCTAGAATGAAAGTCGAATACAATTTTGTCTTCAAACATTAATTGAAACACAATTACCTAAAGTACAGAATCCATATTCAAACACATGTTTATTAGTTAAATATTACAAGCTGTCTCACCAGCATCAACATATCTATGGATTTTTTAAATAAATCTGAAGTACGATTGAAGTGATTAGTCTCTTGCATTAATGAATTGTTCAGCTGTAATTTGATGAACCTACGTAAAACACAGCATTGGCTATCAAGAGCCCAGTAAGTGCAGTGCAGCAGAGAGGCAGTTAGGTTAGATGTGGTTACCGACAGCTCATAAGAACTGAAGCTCAGCTAAGCAGTAATTGATCACTTTTGAAGAATGCTGACACGCCAGCTGTTGAAAATCCCCCAGTGGAAAAATCAAACCATCCAAAGAAGCTAGATTGTAGGCTTTCAGCTGGCAATGTTACTGGTGGATGGTCACACAGAACTTTGAAGAAAAATCTGTTGGAAAGTGAATAAAACAAAATTCACAGCTTGATCTTGTTGTATCTACCTTTCAGCTTCTTTTTCACATTATCCAGAGATAAGTCCTGAGACGATCTGATGCCAGACCTTCAAGCAGAAGTGCCTCTGATCTGAATTTGCAGAAGAAAAGTTGATGGAAACATAATATCAGCAATAACTTGGATTTATATAGAGGATTTCTCTAGAGAATGTCCCAAGGCACTTCACAGAGAAGAAACAGACACAAAGTAGTGTTAAGAAAGATGACTGAAAACATGGTCAAAAAGAAGGCGAGGGCAGAATTAACAAGGGGGGGAAGAGGCTTGGGAAAGGGGTTCTAGAGAGTGGTGGAGCGGAGAGAAGAGGTGATGTACAGGAGAGTAGAGTCTGAGACTGAAGGGCATGGGCAGGGAGGTGTGCCAACCTGAAATCAAAATGAAAGGTTATTAAATTTATTTGAGACCACACTAGCAAAACAGTCTCAACCCCATCATTCATTATGGAAAAGAAAATCGGGCTAAGTGTATAAAGGGTGGCCGATTCGCTGTTGCCCATTTTGCGCTATCGCTCATGACGAACTTCTACCCCTATGTGTTTTTTTAACAGACAAGATGTGTGTGAGGGTGTCCGTACATGTGAGAGAGATGTACTTCCAGCAACCAATCATTCATTTTTTTAAATGTTTGCAGAGATGCCAAATAATGTCATAAAACAGCGTGCCACGTGTGGGATCCCCTCACTCAGTGCTTTCGGGCCCATGCCTTGCCCTTGTTGCTGATAGACACCAAGGGCTGGATTTTACCTTTCGGTGCGGCCTAAGGGCGGGACAGCTTCCTTCCGGGTTCCAATCCCACCCCCAAAGACATCCAACGTACAGATGGTATTTTGCGTCAATTGGCCTTATTAAGCCCGCCCTGCAGGCTTGCTGGCCAATTAGGAGAAAGCCGGTGTCAGATGACGTCAGTTAATGATATGTCATCTGCCGGTTTTCTTAAAGGGGCCACGCTCAATTATTTTTGACAGGTGATTTTTCAGTGTTTGACAGCATTGAGGTGCTGCAAACACTGACAATCACTGTACAAAGGTAAGCCCTTGCACCCAGGCTCTCCAGTGACTCCCTCCTTAGGCTAGAACAGATGGCAGCTGCAGGTGAGGTTACAGAAGCGATCTGTCACTGGTGAGAGAGGTTCTCCCAATGAGGTGGGACTACACAAACACTTCAAAACTTGTTACCTACAGAAAAGTCTAAATACATTAAAAATGATTTTCCCAACATTTACTTACTGCTGAAACTCACCAGTGTACAATTGGATCCTTTGCACCACTTCTGCAGCTGTCATCAATGAAGAAACGTTACAGTAGACTCACAGCACGCCACACTTACCCTGGCGTGGTGTCCGGACATCGGGAAGCCCGCAGTACACCTGTCAAAATTACAAAAAGGCTTTTAAGTGCCTATAATCCTCTTCCCGCCGCTAGGTATCGGGTCCATGTGCAAATCGGGGACCCGACACCTGGGAAGATTGATTGGAGGCGGGATGACAGCGGGTTTCTGACCCGCTGTCAATCTTTGCAATTTTGCCGGATATCCCGCCTCCAAACCCGTCCCCTGAGCACTGGCAAAATTCCGGCCCAAGTATCCACCAGTAAGCCAGCCCTAACAGCGATGCTAGATCAAAGGAGCCCCATGCTGCTAAACTCCAGGACCCCTAGCCCAGTTCTTTCAAACTCCAGAACTACCTCCCCACCCCACACCCCCAGTGTTACCAAATCCCAGGATTGTCCCACTCCCCTCCCCAGTTCTGCAAAATACCAGATATATACCTCCGATTGATTCATATTGCACACCAGCTTGCTGTGTATTCTCAACTTTAAAAATGATAAGGGATGAAAAGGTAAATGAATATGTATAAAATATAGTTTACAGTTCTCACAGAATAATGGAATGGGTAGAATTGAGAAATTCATTCTCCAAAGCACCAGTAAAATCCCAGAATACTTTTAAATAATGGAATTTGATTGATTTAATCATTGTAAATCAGTTGCCCTGATGTTATCCTCTGCATAGCATAAACATCCCTATTATTGTAAAACAACGAATCCTCTGACTCACCTTAAGCATTACCACCGGAGATCTACCTATCATCTAAATAATTTAGCTAGTAGTTCCAAAACACTAATTGCCTATTTATTGATTACCAGTAAAGCAACCACCTTTCCTCTGTACTATTTCTTCTTCTTCTTCTTAGGCAGTCCCTCGGAACTGAGGATGACTTGCTTCCACACTAAAAATGAGTTCTCAGGTGACTGATGAGTCCAATGCGGGACCTACAGTCTCTGTCACAGGTGGGGCAGACGGTGGTTGAAGGGGCGGGTGGGTGGGGTGCTTGGGTTGACGTGCACTCCTTGCGCTGCTTGCGCTTGGCTTCCGCTTGCTCCCAGCGAAGAGACTCGAGGTGTTCGGCGCCTTCCCGGATGCTTCTCCTCCACTTTGTGCAGTCTTGGGCCAGGGATTCCCAGGTGTCGGTGGGGATGTTGCACTTTTTCAAGGAGGCTTTGAGGGTGTCCTTGAAGTGTTTCCTCTGCCCACCTGGGGCTCTCTTGTCGTGTCGGAGCTCCAAGTAGAGCACTTGTTTTGGGAGTCTCGTCCATCGGAGCTGAGCGAGCGTGTTCAAAGCTTCGATGCTGGGGATGTTGGCCTGAGCAAGAACACTGACGTTGGTGCACCTATCCTGCCAATGGATTTGCAGGATCTTGCAGATGCAGCGTTGGTGGTACCTCTCCATTTACCATTATTTACCATTTACTATTTACCATTTAGCTAGCTAAAGTAAGCCTCGGTGAAGCAGCAGCAGGGGTTCAAAAGGAAATACAGGAACTTACAGCCAATGGCTGATGTAGAAACACAAGAAAACATGGAATAAGAAAAGGTGATTGGCCCAACAAGTTTAATAATGCTAATACATTTTAAATAATGAAGAGAAAATTGAAGATTTATTAGTCCTCCAAAAATTTCCAATGAGCCCATTTTCAATGTGTGAGCTAAAATAACCCAATGGTTTTAGATAGTGGACTTTCTTTTGCCTCCATAAGTTCTCATTTCAGTCTTCAAAACTATTAATAAGTGAATAATCTAAAAGTGATAAAAATTTTACTACATATTTACTGCAGTAAGTCCTTTATCTAAGAGACAAAATAATGAAAAATGCAATCTAATAGTAAGTTATTATTTTGTAGTTAACTATTATAAATATGGTCCATTTCTTTCTTGTAATCTTTTCTGACAATGGGAGTTAGCTGCTATAACTTATAGGGGGAAAAATTTGGTTGATTTGCGCCTCCCGTTAGTGCCCTAAGAGGCGCTAATGGGGCGCAAAGCAACTAGCGCCTGGGTGCGACGCCGCCAACACCTCCCGCGAAATTCAGCGGGAGGTTAGCGGAGGCGGTAACCGTTAGCGCCCCGCTTGCACCTCGGCTGCGATCTTCAGTAACGCCCCCTGACTTACCGCCAGACGCTATGTCCAACAGGGTCAGGGGGGCCTACCTGCGGCCAGGGCGGCGCAAATTAAAGGGGAGGTGCCGGGCGGCAATTTTTGTTGCTGGCCACCTGCCAGCACCTGCACCCGTGGCTGTCCCCGGACTTCTGTGCAGCCCCCCCGCGGAGTGCCAGCTGCGCTCCATGAGCCCGACACTTCTCGAGTGCCGGGTTCTTCTGCCAGTACTCCGATCCCTGGTGGCCCAGCTGGGCCCTGGGTCATGCTGCGCTAGGCCCCTCCCCTTTAATAAGGGGATGAAGGTCTGCAGTACCGCGGCGCGATGTGCCGCAGCGCTAGCGCCGTGATATTCACTCGCAGTGCCCCTAGAGGGAGGCGGCATGCTTCCAGTAGCGCCCCGCCTCCCTCTTGGGGCGCTACCAGTGAATTTTGGGCACGGGGGCGCTAATACCCCAAAGTGGCCGCGACCCAATTTTTCCTCCATAATTTCCTGTGGGGTTTCAATTAGTTCTACTACCTTCTGATAACTCACCTCAACTCAACTGAGCTTAATGAGCAGATCCAAGCACTTAAGTACACGAGATAGGTCCCATGTTTGATTCCAAGACTGTGCTGAGTTATCTAATCTCAGATGGGGCTATAATTGCTGAACAATTTCCTGATAAAGGACTGATCTATGTAGCAGAAGAAGTCACGCCCACTATGTTAACTTATGCAGTGTTAAAAATCAAAAAAACAGCAAAGGCACATAAAGTAAGCACGCATTAATGAAAAGCAGTATGTACGGTAGGGAATTCATGATAGCGAGGGAAGGACAGAATGAGGAACATAAGGTGAGGGAAATAATTTTGACTTTTATCCCTAATAGATATTTTAAAAGAAACCTGCTTTTAATGGGGAAGGGGTAAAACTGGTATCTGAAAGGGTTTTCTTTAAGGTGTAATATTTACATGTGTAAATGGGGTTATCACTACACTTCTGTTAAAGTTACAGTGGAGGAGCAGGAGGAGCTCCAAGGAAATTCCCAGCCTATGTGTAGATCTTGGCAACACACAAGAGAACAATCGCATAAAAGAGTACAAGAACAAACGGCATTTAATTGATGGATTCAGAAACAATTACACAGACATAGCAGATTTCACAAAAGCAGATAGAAACCAAACCAGATCGGGAAATAAGTTTCAGTTGCAGAAACTGCAGAAAAGCCCATTGTGAGAAGCCAGTTCAATTAGAGACTGTGTCAAAGGACAGAGCAGATAGATTGAAAAGATATGGAGATAACAAGAATGGAAACAAAAACAATAAACAGGTAAATATATAAAGGACAGAGAGAAAAGGTAAATGCATACCAACACAGACAAAATGGATACATGAGAGGCAGGCTGGGGATGGTTAATTTACTTATTTTCAGAATTATAGCATAATTATTTGCATCAAAAAGAGGTGCAGTGAAAAAGAATAATTTATCAAACCAAAAGATAGAAAGGAAGAGAATTATTTAGTTATTGATTTACAAGCACTCCATTAAATTATTTATTGGCTTAATTCTGTAAGGGTGGAGAGCATATTCAAAATTAATTAATTTTTAGTTATAAACAAGGTATGGAGGAGATCACTTAAATAAACTATCTGTGAGTTAGCCTGTAGCAAAGAGAAAATCACTTGAACTATCTGTTGATCATAACCAAAGGATAGAAGAAATTGATTAGATTAATTATTCAGCAATTTATTGTGGCAAAGAAACTGATTGAAATAATTGGCTGTTCTAAACCGGATTGGGAAGATTGATTAAACTGATTGAATGAGAAATGGGTTTCAGCTAGAGGGAGGAAGGAATCACTGTGAGGCCGCTGATTGGCTCTAGAAGCCATGGTGAAGTGCAGGTAGAAGTTGCCTTTCAAAATGCTGATTTCCAGGGTATCAAGTAGAACTGTTACATGATACTTGGCCATATGTGTAATTTCTGATTAGGGTTGTGTAAGTGGCATGTCTCGAGTAGTCGAATCAGGGAAAAAAGGCATATGGCAACATGCAGAATAAATGATGATGTGGAGGTTACATGAGAGGTAGGCTGGGGTTTCACTGTTACTGGACTCCAATAATAATGTTACCAGGTATGACTGCAAAGGGTATGGTGCAGCAAACACTTGGCTCAATTAAGCACCGAATATACAGAATCGAGGCAAAGTGATCAACACAACTGAATGAATTGAATCCATGAATTCAAGCTCAACTAAATAATAGAATCGTAGAATGATACAGCATAGAAGGAGGCCATTCGGCCCATTGTGCCCATGCAGGCTCTTTGGTAGAGCTATCCAATTAATCCCAGTCCCCTGCTCTTTTCCCATAAAGAGGAGAAAGTTACAATACAACACAAACTAAAATAGAGGCTGTGTGGTTAATATGTTTATGTGTAATACATTCCATGTAATGTGCATATAGCATGCAATTTATGGGATTAACAATCAATTGTAATCAAACACAGCCAAAATGTGATGAGAGTGGAGTCATGGCAATTAAATGACTCTGAACAAGCATAATTGTGTGGGTTGAATCTCAGCTCAGCATTTTACATTATCTGAACAAAGTTATGACATTGTCCACTAACCATGAAAATAGAAGAGCCATAAGTGGTTGCAAAGCGTTGATGCATCGACACACAGCAGCAGAGAATAATGGATGTGGATTCTATTTTCCTAACTTGGCTGAATTGTTCATCTCAGCAAAGATACCAAGCAAGGGACAGGCACTGCCCCAGAAAGAAAGAAGGAAAATCGTGTCTTGTTGTTCACTGTTGCAGTGAGGTCCATCTGTGTTTTGCTGCTAAGGCCCATCCTACACAAACTCCAACGGATCCAGAATTCTGTCACCTGGATCCCATCCTGTACAATTTTCTTCTCATTTATTACCCCTATTCTTGCTGACCTCCACTGGTTCCCCATACACCAGAACATTGGCTTCAAAATTTTCAACCTACGAATTTTTTTAAGTAAATGAATAAACATGATGTTAATGTTAATAATAACAGTCACAGTAGCACCAAGAATAGAACGTGTAGAAAGACTAATTTATATTTGAAATGAACACGCCGAGTGAATATAACAGTGTTTTACAATGCTGTTGGACCAATATCACAACTGCACTATCGCTGCAGTGGTGATTAAGTTAGATGATAAGGAGCAGGAAGGCATGCATATATTGGGAGATTTATCAGGCCAGAAATTATTTTAGCTTGGTGTGAAGCATGGCAAAAAATACTGATGTAAAAATTGGATTTCAAATTGTGATCTGAATAGCAAGCTTCTTTAAAAAAATAAATTATCTTCTTTTTAATGAAGTTAATTAAAAATGAATTAGAATTTAATCACAAGGTGTGCAGACAATTTTTTTTAAATTTTAAATGAACCATCTGACTGTACGTAGTAAGTTTAACAACACTGTTGCCTGCTCCGTGATCTAATTTTAAATGTTTCAATGCTGGCGTTTGAGAGACTCTTTAGCTGTTAATATTTAAACAGCATGTTGTTAGATCAGAGAATTTTCTGACAAATTTCAGATGTGTGTTGGTTATCCAATTTTAATTTACTGAGATTGGCTGAATGTGTACAACTACAAACCTTATACTAGAGCAATATGGATATATTGCCATTCCATCATCGTCACTGGGTCAAAATCTTGGAAATCCCTCCCTAACAGCACTGTGGGAGTACCTTCACCTCACAGACTGCAGCGGTTCAAGAAGGCGGCTCACCACCACCTTCTCAAGGGCAATTAGGGATGGGCAATAAATGCTGGCCTTGCCAGCGACGCCCACATCCCATGAATGAATAAAAGAAATACAGTGTACATTACTCTGGCAAGTCATGCATCTTGGCAAAATATAAGATTTGAAACCATAAACATAGTTGTTGTAATGGTTTCTATGAAGCTACACATGTTGAGAGCCAGCCCAGTCCAACACCGGCATCTCCGCATCATGAGAGCCAGCAGCAGACAATGTTATACATCAGAGTTTTATAGCAGTGTGAACACCTCAAACCCATGAATGCTACATTACATAGTTAACTGCACTGTTCTGGTGGCAATTCAGTGTTATGCAAAGTGAAATGTTGAAACTGAATGATTTTATCTATTCCATAAAAGAGTCAAAATCATGTCCAGTTTATAGGAAAAAATCTCCGATATATGCTACATTACTTAATGTTGAAAATAAAGGATATTTGCAGATCAACCATAACACAACAAAAATACCTTCACAAGTGAGGCTAACTAGTCTTGGGAACTTCTGGTCAATCTTGCAAGTACTGCAAGTGTTACATTATTTGGGCTAGTCATGGTATTCTTTGCACACCATGCTTACTGCTTTTGAACAAGAAAAATATATATATATATATATATGTATATTTTGGCCACAGCATAACCCAATTTCTATGATGTACATCCAATGCCAGGTCTGCTGAAAAATGATTTTTTATTTCCCGGAGATGTTATAAGAGTAACTATTCCTTATTTGCCTTAAAAATAAATTAAATTTATCCAATTCTATCTATAAAAATGATGGAGATTAAAATAGGGCTTCTCATTATCCTCCACCATTCACCAGTCAAGTTTATGACGCCAAACAGGTTTAAAAAAAATAAAGAAGTACAAAAGTTAGAAAGGTAATAAAAAAGCAATATTTTATACAATACAATGAATGAAAGAAAGGAGAAGCTGGAACACATGATGGTATGATAAGGAACTGAAAAAGAACATTGTGAAAAAACATAGAAGAGAAGAATGATAGACTGTCAAGAGAAGTCTCCAGGTGGAAAGGAATTATATGTGTATACAGGTTGTAAAATCAATGAAGATTTAATTTATAGATCAGGAAATCCAGATTTAGCTGGAATAAGATTACCTATTATGTCAAATTTCAATATTTCTCATGTGATGTAACTTAGAATAAAAACATGCAAAATGACTGGAATATATAAGACAGGTTCAACCCAACAAAATTATTTGAGGATATAATGAAGTCAGTTAGTGAAAGTAATATGGTTAATGGGTAGTATCTTGAATTTCAGACAGCATTTGAGAAGTTCCTACACAAAACTATCGTAGCTGAAGTGGAAACATTGGTAAAATAGGAAATTTAACTGCCAGTGATTTCAGCCTCAAGACTTCCAGGAGGTCTCCTAACTACCTACCAAATGCTGGGCTGTAAAATTTTATATAGTCTGGTACAGAGACTATTTTCAATATTGGTACCTGAACATTGCACAAACAATTAATCCCAGTCAGGGTTCCCACTCGGGATCAGTAACCAGCAGTACTTTAATTGTGCTCCTAGATTCAGGGCTAGAAGTAATGAGAGTTATCTCTAGCTGAAGGAAATCACCGTCCAGTTTTTACCTGAAAAATTAATATTTCCCCAAATGAAACAACTCATCACAGAGCCCACTTCAATAATGATTATATCTTGTCTATATATTACCATACTGTCTGTAGATTGAAATCATGCTGTGCAATATTAGTCATCAAGACATTTAAATAGCAGATTGAGAAATTTTATATTAACAAAGTCGTTAATGTTTTCATTATTGTGATTTATATTCACTAGTGTCCTTCATAAGATAAACTTCCAAACTCTATCTGAAACCTTGAAAAACTAAGGGGAGAACAGGTTTCTCATCGTAACTTATTTTTAAACACTGGGGACGATTAAGCACCGAACTTACAGAAAGCCCAAAATGGGCACAAATTCAGAAGTACATCCCCTGGGACGACCCAATAGTATCAGCAGGAAGTCTGAATCATTTTCAGGTTCAAACCTCATTAGATACAGTCAGCAAGCTCAATGAGCATTAGCGGGCAGTTCACCAAACCAGCGTGCTGAAAGTCCGGCAGCTCCATAAGTGAGCCAAGATTGTTCCTCCCAGCCCCACAAAACTCCCCTCCAAAAACGTTCCACTGGTTAGGCCGCTCACAAATGGACAGAGTGAATGCGGCACTTTAAAATTGCAAATGGGGTCTTACAACCCGCATAGGACCTTGATTTACATATGTAAACTGCCGCCTGCCTTTTTCACACCTGACTGCTGGGCACTCACCTTACATGCTCACTTAAAAATAGCGGCAGGCAGGCCTAAGGCATCTAAGGAGCAGCTGCTGTTACCTTGCTATTTTCAATAACCAGACACCTTGTAAACGGGGAGGTCGACAGTTGAAAATCACTCCCCCCCACCACCCCCAATTATGTTACTTCAGGGTAAGAAATAGACAACCTTGTGTGAACATTTAAATTTACAAATGAAACCGAGGTGTGATTTGAAGCTATCACTTGAAATGGAAAAAAATATCATTTGCTTCAAGTGGCACTGAATTTTTAAATTGAAAACAGGACCCTTTGTGTAAACTTTCAGTAATTGTGTAAACTTTAATCCAGAAATCTTAAGGCCATTTCAGGTTCCAGTATCGAGAAACTCCTTTCTTTCCCCTTAGTAGGAAGGAGGACAAAAATGAACAGGCAATTTATCCAGGAAAAAAATGTTGGCACATCATTAACTTTCAACTGCACAGATACAGCCAGAAATAGTATACCAATGCCCACAGGGTGAGGCATATATAGCACAGCACTAGAGTAAAAAGAGCATGAGCAAAAAAGCTGGCACAAGATATAGAATTGATTTGAACATGTCCAATAGGATCTGGAAACACATTTTTGAATTTTTTTCTGCAAAGTAATAAAGTGTATTTTTAATTGCAAAGCCCCACATGTTGAAGAAAAAAATGCATCTTTATTTGTAAATGTGTTGATTTTTCCTCATCAATTTCCTCTGCTAATTTTTTCACCTACTCTCCTGAAGCCATTGGCCCCTCACGTGAGTATGGTTCCACAAATGCTGGCATCCCTCCTGCACCTCAACCGAGGGGCGATCATTCATGGGGGATTCTTGACAGTGAGAGTTGGCAGGCTATTCTACCAGTGACCGCCACCAAAAGGTATGTGTTTTTTAAAAAACATTTTTATAAACATTCCCGTGGAGCCTTTTTTCATGGTAAAGTTGTGTGAGGCACAGCGGGCTACAACTATGCCTGACACATGAGCTGCAGCTTTCTGCAGAGCCAATCCCAACCTGTCCAGGCAGTGAAAACATCATTTTAAGACTCCTCTCAAGGACCATTTCTTATAGAGTCATGTACCTTGTTGTAGCGCTGCTCTGCTGCTGTTTGGGCCATTCTTGGTGGGGTCATTATCCATGGAAGCAAGCCATCTGTTCACATGATTTAATTCCCTGATGAAGTTAGGGAGGGCCTAATTTCGAAGGATGAATGCATCATGATAACTTCCAGCATATCTTGCGGTTATGTAATTAATCCTTTGCATGTTGTCACACACAATTTGTACATTGAGGGAGGTCGTAAAGCAATGTGGGTGCCATCGATTGCTCCCTGGACCTTGGGAAAGCCAGCAACCCCCTAAAACATGAGATCCCCCATAGCTTCCTGAAATGAGCCTGTGCCTTAAAAGTTGAATATAGATGTCACCTTCACAGCAACAGGGAGTGCATTGCAGGCTGATGACCATGGCCAAAAATCCTTATGCAGTAGATGGCAGGGCAACCCTATTGCCTCTTTGGTGAAGTGCACTTTTCTTATACACATCTCCTCACTAATTCCGCATATGACCTATGTTGTCTATATATTCTATGTGAGGCTAATATCTGGCAGGGTGCATCCTCCTTAACGACTGCAGGCTCTCCTTAGTTCCATCCTGTGCTGCTGCTTCACCTCCTCTTCAATGATAATGGGATGCAAGGGTATTCCCACAGGGAATGCCGTACCTGCTCCTGAGAAGCCCTCACTCTGAGTGAGATGGGAGGTAAAATCTCCCAGTGGACTTGGATAGAAGCAATGAGAAGCAATAAAAAGAAAAAAAAATTGGCTGCAAAAATCATTCCAAGCTGCACAAATCACTACTGAAAATCTCCACATTGTTCAAGCTCAAACTTTCTCACTTCCACCTGTCTCAGTTGACCCTGGCAACAGCTGCACTTTATGAATCTGAGTCGAACTTACCCCAAGTACTTTGTGAGTGCAAAAACAGGAAACCTGGATCTGTAGCACCACTCACCCTCATTATAATATATTTTTCAATTAACTTGTTTGGGACTCAGCAGAGGACTCATAGGAAGTCCAAAAATGCAAGGGAATTCAGGGAGATCAATTTTGGGATGGAAAACTGATGTAAATGGTTTTCTGCCAAACAAAAATACCCTGATGATACGCTGAAATTAACCAAAGACAGGATGGAAATTCTAGCTCTTCAACCCCATTCACTGAGTATGTGTGTTTTCTATTTTTCCTTCCTATGTGCAGTTCTTTACATTTATCTGCACTAAATTACATCTGCCATTGTTCTACCCACATACATATTTTGTGCACTCCCTCTGTAAGTTCTGAGCTGTTTCTCCGATTCCACTGCCCCTCCTAGTTTGGTATCATCTGCAAATTTGACCAATTTGCATTGAGTTTCTGAATCCACATCATTGAGGTCAAGTAAAACATAAGAACATAAGAAATAAGAGCAGGAGTAGGCCATAGGGCCCCTCGAGCCTGCTCCGTCATTCAATAAGATCATGGCTGATCATCGACGTCAACTCCACTTTCCCGCCCGATCTCCATATCCCTTGATTCCCCTAGAGTCCAAAAATCTATCTATCTCAACCTTGAATATACTCAAAGACTCAGCATCCACAGCCCTCTGGGGCAGAGAATTCCAAAGATTCACAACCCTCTGAGTGAATAAATTCCTCCTCATCTTGGTCTTAAATGGCCGACCCCTTATCCTGAGACTATGCCCCTGAAACAGTAGAAGTTCCACACTGAGCCCTGGGGCACCCCACTGACAACATTCCCTCTCACCCTGACATTACTCCTCTACCAAGTACTTGTTGTTTTCTACCCTTTAGCCAATTTCATATTGATTCCCAAAATTTCTTTGAAATTCCCACAATTTTGAGCTCATATAAGAGCTTTTTGGAAGTCGAGGTATATAACGGTCTGGAGGTCCTGCTTGGGCCGCTCACTGGCTTTTACATGGGAGAAACCACATATGCGCGAAAATTTGAATGGACCACGCAGCCAGTTAAAGGGACCGCGCATGAAAAAAACATTAGAGGGAACACTGATGACAGTGTAGGTTTTTCCGCAGTCCATGTGGGCTCTTACCTCCTCAATCGATTTGGAGTTGGTAGCAGGTTGTGTGTGACAGTGTGGGAGCGCATTGACTGTCCCTATGTCCCAACTGAAGTGACAGCGTATCAAGAAACAATCTAGATAAGTTGTACTTTGATGATGAGTAATTCAGAGCTTGTATTCATTATGATGCATTTATATAATTAAGGAGACCCACAGCTGAGATGATGCCATGTACTGTGGAACCTCAAAGAGTATTAGTGTCTCTCCATGGCAACAGAGTATGAACTGTATCATTAGACAGTGTCAGGTACTGCATCAGTTTCATGAAGCAAGCTCTCAAAATAAAACTTAAAATATATTGAGAATAAATTTAACTGCATATTATTCCTTTGAAACATTTAAGTAGCACAACACATGGCTTGCTGGCGTGAGATGTAATTATGGACCCAACAGGACATCAAATGCTTGTGACTTCTTCACTGAAATAACCACGGGGATACCTTTTATATAATACTCCTCATTGCTCTTATTCATAAAAAAAATTGATTAAGTATAAAAGAAAGTATAGCGTAAAAAAGTAATTTGGTTTTCCAATGTTTGTAGGCCATCTGATAAAACAATATCCTTCTATTCATTTGAACATATAAATCATGGGAAATATTGATTTAAACTCAAAACAGTTCAAGAATAGAAAGCCGTCTACCCAATGACCCCAAAACAAATGTCCTGTGGTTGATTTAGTCTTTCTAGTTTCCTTCCTCCTTCACTTGAACTCAGACTGGAGAATTGTTGAACAAGAACCATTTTAATGTATCACACAGGCTACGTGTCAAAACATGTTTAAAATGGCATCAATGCAATAGCTTTGAAAGATAATATTTCTGAGGTAAACAGTTTCTCTGCAGGGAGCCACATACATAAATCATACCGGGATTTCAATGGTTCATAAACACGCTGTGTAATGCTGAAAAATTGTGAAAAAGGGCAAGTGCTGTTTCAGGGCTCAGATCTGTCACCATTATTTTCATCTTGTTACTTTTCTTCTCAATTTTTTTCCAAAAAGAAAGTTGTTGGAAGTAACCATCAAGTCTAGCCCAATCATCTCCCAAATTGTTCTAATGGTGCTACATATGCAGTGTATCAAAAGACTTTCAAAGCAGCAGCAACAAAACTCCATTAAGAGATCATTTCTAATGTAAAGATTTTCACAGGAGGAAGCCACTTATGTGAAGCTTCCTGTGAACTTGATGGCTTATAAATACAGAATATGTGTAACATTGAAAAGTTTTTGACGGGGCAGGGTGATAGCTCTTTCAGATGTGAGGTTAGCAATGTTGCTACTAACCCATTTACCTTTGCTACCTTTTTTGTGTCTGCAGTGTTAACCGATCCATTCAAACGAGTTAATCTCCACTGCATGGTGTATGCTTTTGAAAGGATTGGGCACAATCCTTTCAAAAGCATTAGAAGAGCGTGCCAGGAGCAGCACCAGGCATACCTAAAAATGAGGTGCCAACCTGGGAAAGCTGCAACACAGGACTACATGCATGCTAAAATGCGGAAGCAGCATGCTATAGACAGGGCTAAGCGATCCCACAATCAACGGATCAGATCAAAGCTCTGCAGTCCTGCCACATCCAGTCGTGAATGGTGGTGGACCATTAAACAACTAACGGGAGGAGGAGGCCCCAAGAATATCCCCATCCTCAATGATGGTGGAGCCCAGCACGTGAGTGCAAAAGACAAGGCTGAAACGTTTGCAACCATCTTCAGCCAGAAGTGCTGAGTGGATGATCCATATCGGCCTACTCCTGAGGCCCCACCATCACAGAAGCCAGTCTTCAGCCAATTCAATTCACTCCATGTGATATCAAGAAACGGCTGAGCGTACTGGATACAGCAAAGGCTATGGGCCCTGACAACAACCCGGCTATCGTGCTGAAGACTTGTGCTGCAGAACTAAGCGCGCCTCTAGACAAGCTGTTCCAGTACAGCTACAACACTGGCATCTATCCGACAAGGTATGTCCTGTCCACAAAAAGCAGGACAATCCAACCCGGCCAATTACCGCCCCATCAGTTTACTCTCAATTATCAGCAAAGTGATGGAAGGTGTCATCGACAGTGCTATCAAGCGGCACTTACTCACCAATAACCTGCTCACTGATGCCCAGTTTGGGTTCCGCCAAGACCACTCGGCTCCCGACCTCATTACAGCCTTGGTCCAAACATGGACAAAGGAGCTGAATTCCAGAGGTGAGATGAGAGTGACTGCCCTTGACATCAAGGCAGCATTTGACCAAGTGTGGCATCAAGGAACCCTAGTAAAACTGAAGTCAATGGGAATCGGGGGGAAAACGCTCCACTGGCTGGAGTCATACCTAGCACAAAGGAAGATGGTTGTGGTGGTTGAAGGTCAATCATCACAGCCCCAGGACATCGCTGCAGGAATTCCTCAGGGTAGTGTCCTAGGCCCAACCATCTTCAGCTGCTTCATCAATGACCTTCCCTCCAACATAAGGTCAGAAATGGGGATGTTCGCTGATGACTGCACAGTGTTCAGCGCCATTCACAACTCTTCAGATAATGAACCAGTCCATGCCCGCATACAACAAGACCTGGACGACGTTCAGGCTTGGGCTGATAAGTGGCAGGTATCATTCGTGCCACAGAAGTGCCAGGCAATGACTATCTCCAACAAGTCAAGAGTCTAACCACCTCCCCTTGACATTCAACGGTATTACCATCACCAAATCCCCCACCATGAATGTCCTGGGGGTCACCATTGACCAGAAACTTAACTGGACCAGCCACATAAATAAAGTGGCAACAAGAGCAGGTCAGAGGTTAGGTATTCTGCGGCGAGTGTCTCACCTCCTGACTCCCCAAAGCCATTCCACCATCTACAAAGCACAAGTAAGGAGTGTGATGGAATACTCTCCACTTGCCTGGATGAGTGCAGCTCCAACAACACTCAAGAAGCTCGACACTATCCAGGACAAAGCAACCCACTTGATTGGCACCCCATCCACCACTTTAAACATTCACTCCCTCCACCACCGGCATACCGTGGCTGCAGTGTGTACCATCTACAAGATGCACTGCAGCAACTCGCCAAGGCTTCTTCGGCAGCACCTCCCAAACCCGCGACCTTTTCCACCTAGAAGGACAAGGGCAGCAGGCGCATGGGAACATCACCACCTCCAAGTTTCCCTCCAAGTCATACACCATCCTGACTTAGAAGTATATCGCCGATCCTTCATCGTCGCTGGGTCAAAATCCTGGAACTCCCTCCCTAACAGCACTGTGGGAGTACCTTCACCACACGGACTGCAGCGGTTCAAGACGACGGCTCACCACCACCTTCTCAAGGGCAATTAGGGATGGGCAATAAATATTGGCCTTGCCAGCGACGCCCACATCCCATAAACGAATTAAAAAAATGGAATGGCTATGAATCACAGGAAAACAAGACGATCCCATCAGCTCTTTTCTAACAATTGAAATTTCACCAGCCATCAGAATCCACTGCGCAATGCTGCCAGCAAGAATTTAAGTATAGATGCCTGGCGCTCTTCTTTCCCAGATTCAGAAGCAACAATAACTTGCATTTATATAGTACCCCTACATTAGAAAAATGCCCCAAGGTGTTCAGATGAGGAAGAGGAGCATTTAAGAGATGGAAGAGGTGATTGAAAGCTTGGCAAAGATATAGGTTTTGAGAAGACTTCTTACGTTGGAGAGGGAGATAGAGAAATGGAGATATATGGGAGGGAGGTCCATAGAGTCTCCTCTGGAGGGTCTGCCATCAACATTGGAACATAGGATTAGGGAGTTGCAAAGGAAGCCAGAGTCAGAGAACTAGAGGGCATGGAAGGCTGGAGAGGTTCACTAGGTACAGTGGATAAGACCTGAAGGGATCTGTATGAGGCTCCTGCATGATTCAGGTGGGAACCTCAGCCGCCAGGCTTCAAGTTAGCTCCAGGGCAGAAAAAGAGAAGTAAGTTGCCCACTTGGAATTAAATTCTGTACTGTCCACTTTACGCTGAGTAGAGAAATCTTCAAATTTTCTTTCTTGCTGTGCCCTGTTCTCTTTCTAGTGTACAATATCCTGTTTGACGGCATAGTGACTAAAACAGATGAAATTTTCTAAGTGAAGTTTTATTAATATATTGTACAGAATTAGTACCAGATCCATGCCTCCAACAATGTACATTACATTTGCCTTATTAATTGCCACCTAACAGACACTTTCAAAGGCACGTACATAACTGGTCTTAAATGCTTTCTCTGCTCTACAGTTGTCAAAGTAAAATCATCTATCACGGGACTAGAATAACTGTTTTCTCTCCTATGAATTACCTCCATTTATCCACATTAAGTGCCATCTGCCAATCCTTAGCTCAAATGCTAAGTTTCTCCAAAACCCTCTCAACAATATCTAATTATGCATTTTCACTTCCCACACATTTTGTCTCATGAACGAATTTATTCATGGGTGGAATTTTTCCCTTATGAGGAATGCATGGGTGGTGGATGGAGGGATGGAAAATATTCGACCTTTCCTTCTCAGCCATTTATAAAAATGATGAAAATGACCGACCTTCGTAGAAATCCATCAGTCACTCCACCTGAATAATGCCTGACTATAGCTGCCTCTGTTAATGGCTGCTTAGCAAATCTGTAGACCATATTCACTACTTCTCTCACTCTATCAGTTTATACCTTGACTACCAGTCTGTTGGGAGATAATTAATCAAATATTATCTATATCGACTGGGATACTCTCATCCACTAAACTAGTAATACACGCAAAGATTTATGGTAACCTGTTCAAAAATCCATGTTGACTTCTGTTAAACTCTATTAATTTTCATAGCTATTACTAAAACTCCTTTTATATAATACTCAAATGTTTTTGCTAACTTTAGATGGCAGCAGGTTCAAAGAAATTCCAATCTTCCTTGACCTATCAGTTGTTTAAATTCTAGCTCAGCCACTGAGAAACTGAAAAATACATTAATGTTACAGTATTAAAGCGATTAAAGTATGAGAAATAGCTATATTACTGTAATATTAAGGGAAATTTTCCTGGATCTGTACCCAGGCATACTGAATTGGCTGCGGGGAAGTGAATACTGGTCAAATTGAGCAGGTTAGAATGCACACCTTTAAAGGAACACTCACGATTTTCTCTCATTAGTTTAAATAGAGTAAAGCCACGTGGGTTCCTTTATAGTTGTGTGTTTCAACCCTCCAGATTTTACTGATGGGATGGAGATGGCCCTTTTCTCAGGGTCCTCAAGTCCTGGGATAGACACAAGTCAGGCTGATTTTGTTGCAGGCTCCTTCGCAGCCTGGTCCTCCAAAGCTAAAGGCTTCTGAGAGGAGCTGATGGTGTGCTCCTCTGTGCTACCTCCATGAGGGGAAGCAGCCACTGAGACATACACATACTAGCTTCTCCATTGATACTGGGAACAGGATTCTGGTTACCAATGATCAGTTGGGGAATGGACCTCATGGAATCAGAAAGATCCTTAAATCCTTGAGATAGTCAATCAAATGATCTTTAGTCCCTCAGGAATGCTGCCCTGTACACTTCCACATCTGCAACCTCTGGCTTCCTTGTGCTCTATGTCAATTCCTCATATACACTATCTTTATTCTCTCACTGCATTGGTGTCTCTTTGCTGTTGTGGGTAAGGGAGAGGATGAATGACAGTGTGCGTGAGTGGTCACCAGTGTTGCCAGAGGTAGAAGGGACTGCAAGGTCTTGTGCATCACCAATCTTCTCAGTTGTATCCTAGTTTGCAGCCACTGGAGGCAAAAAACAGTACTGCTAACTTTGGTCTGCTTGAGCAGCATTCTATCTCAATCAGCTATTCTTATGAAGAAAATGGTATCTGGTGAAGAGATTGAGGAATACATAGCAATATCAAAGGTATGCATTTTAATGAACCTACTGAGGACACAGAGACTCCCACATCTCCATTCCCAAATCCCAGGGCAGTGTCAAAGGCAATTATTGCCATTGCTTCCTCTTCATGTGCTGTTAAATGTCAAATGTTGGCACATCCTCTCCTCGTGCTCTGGCATTCCTTGGCAGTGTGTGCTGTCGTCTCCTGCAGGAGTGCTCAGTGTTAATTGGTTACTTCAGACTCCATATTCTGCTGTCACTCTCAACCAGAATTCATGTTCAATGTGATATCCCAAAGGGCAATGCTTGACTACAGTACTGGGGAATAGCCACGTGTTTCTCTCTGATTCATTTACCGACACTGTTATTTGTAAATATTCTTACCTTTGCTGTACTAGTGAGGTCATTAAACTTATTTTGATACTTCAAGGGTATCCTTGAGATTATGCAGGTCCCACTCACAGCCATAGCTACAGCCACTTCCCTCCACGTAGCCTATGATGTTGTATGTAATGGCTTCTTCTCTGGTACTCCAACTATTACATCACTCGTTCCTTTAATTTGGGCCAACAGCACTTCCACGTCAGCCTCAGAGAAGTTAGATGTTTGTCTTTTCCCTTCTTCAGCACTAGCTGTTCCAAGAGTCTGCTGAGGTCTATAACTGCATGCAGCCCTTTAAATATGGAAGTTGTGCCCTTGCTCTACACCCACCCTGAATTTTCCGGGCTCCCCTGGTGTTTCTGGCCCTCTGCTGGTGGGATTCTCACCTTTGTCCTGTCAGCATTATTTAAATTACCTGACCATGGGATTTTTGATGGGGTCAGTCTCCTCTGCTTTCACTGGGCATAAGACCAGCTCTGCCACATTTATGCTGCCCCATTGAGGACCCATGAATTTCTAAGCCAGTATATTAAGAGTGATTACAAATGTTACTATTCTCCTCAATGTCAAAACAACAAAAATATTTCTCCTGTGCTAATACTCAACTTAAAGTTGATTCCTGAAATACGATTACTCACTTATGTTGCAGAATGCCATCAAGCAGCCTCTGATTCATTTTGCATCTCTGCTGGCTTCAGACTGACTAGTAGAAAATAAGCCTCAGGTATACCATTCTAAATCCGTTGAAGATATATCAGAATAAAGGACTAAAGGACATTAAAAACTGTATCCCTCATAACTATATTAGTTGATCTTCCACTCACGTGTTTTTTCTTTTTACTCTGATTCACTTTGTTTCTCCCTACCATCTGGAACGATCTGTGATTGCTGGAAAGCAATACTTTTTCCAGTGAGATACCAGGGACACTGCTGAACAGAATGAAACCAATGACATGGCACTCAACATACGCTTACACGTTAAACCGCATTTTGTACAACAGGGACATCTACCAATTCATGCATATCAGACCATAATGTATATTCTCTGCAGCTTCCAGAAGCAACTCATAATGACTGACTTAACCCTGTGCATGGCATAAGTAGCAAGAATGAATGTAGTACATAAATCCAATCAATTCTTATTGAGCAGACAAAGATCTAGGGCCTAAATTTTCTCATATTATGCCATCAGTGCAACAGTGTCGGCACTGTGTCAGCACATACTGGGAGAACTTGGGCCCCAGTGAAGTGTTGGACTGCACTTTGGTTACAAGGCCAGGGCCAAAAGAGTAATGCCAAATGAAACAATTCCTATTCAGTAAAATCAATTTAATGCATGATATTGGGCTTTTAATAGCCTGTTGAAGATTAGATTGGCTTCTTTTAGCAAAGATATAGGAAGGTAGAGTGAGAAAAAAAGTCAATACTATAATTGTACTGCAACAATGCAATTTCTTATTGACCAGATTGATCACATTGAATAAATAACTTAAATGGAAATAAAAATAATAATAGCAATAACTAATGTTTCAAGAGAAAAGCCCAAAGTACATTGTCAGAAAGGACAGCATCTTCTGTTTGAATGGTGCTCCCTACTGAGCTCAGTTTGTGAAGCCCTTTTCAATACTCGATTTTATGTTCTGGCTTTCTGATGGGACAAATAAAACCTTGACTTATGATCCCCAGGTGTGGTTTTCTTTATCTGCAAACTGAGTAACTACTGCTATTCTCTACAAGTGAAGGTGATTTTCACCACCCAGACAAGTGATAATTCAGTCTGGTTGAAAAACAAAAGTAATAATTTATCTCAGAAAATGATTACTGTCACCAGCTGTGCACAGCCTTACATAACAATTGTATAATATATAGAAAGCAATATTGTTTCCTGTACTTAACAAGACTGATATCACCATAATAGTAGTCACGAGATATCATAGGCAAGGCTACAGAAATGTGGCAGGGCCAGACTATTGCCTGTCACTTTGGCCTCCCCCATGACCCTGTACCAAATCATTGGGATGAATGCCCGCAACAGAGGTGCCTGCGCCACTTTGCCAATGGAAAATTAGAAAGGCACCCTGCTGCTTCAGTGCTGCTCCTGGAGAGTGGGGGGAGTCTGATGGCCCGATCAGGTTAAAGATTCAAATGGCAAAAAAATCCGTTATCATCATAGGAGCAGAGTAAGATGGGATGGATTACTGTTGTTAATTTACATTTTGGGGGCCCTTTATAGGCCCACAACAGAACTCAGGTCTGCTCTCCGCAGGCATGGAAATCAGTAGACATAACAGGGGTGAGCCTAGTGGAATTCCCAGGGTAGCCAGGGAATGCCTCAGACACAACCCCAAACCACTGTAAAATTGTTGTAGGCACTACTGGACTTTCTGCACTCTTACGTGTACTTATTTCTTCGTGGGGCAGGATCAGTCTAGGGATCCCACTCCGGCAAGAGGAGGAAGAGCAGGAGCAGATGTAAGAGGAAGGAGCAAACAGATCTGCACCTGGAAGGAAACCCAATATAAGGAGGTGTGCTCATCGGAATCCTTACCCTCCCAACAGAGTTTACAGACTCAGGCAAACATGTTTGCAGTTCTCTGAGGAGCAGTGCATAAGGAGGCTGCACTTCTCTAGGGAGGCTGTTAGAGTTGTTTCAACTGCTGCATCAAGACCTGCACCCAAATGCCACAGCTAACACAGCATTGCCTGTTACAATCAAAGTCACTGCTTCCGGCTCCTTCCAATGGATATCAGTAATATCAGTAAGGCTGCAGTTCATGCTTGCATTAAGCAGGTGACTGATGCTATGTTTGCTAGAACAAAAGCATCCATCACTTTCCCCACAGATATCCAGATATAGCAGGGTAGGGCTCTGGGGTTTGCACAGATAGTAGAATTCCCCCAGGTCCAGGGCATTATTGACTGCAGCAATAACAATTGCAGGCTCCTTCACACAACGCCATTGCCTTCATGACTCGCAAGAGCTTCCACTTTATTAATGTGCAACTGGTGTGTGATCACCAGCAGCGTATCATTCAGGTCTGTGCCTGTTTTCCTGGCAGCTCCATCCCCCGAATCTTTGCCCCTTCATAGCAAGTGAGAGGCGAGCTGTTTGGGGACAAGGACTATCTCCTGCACAATTGGCTCATGATTCCTCTGAGAAACCTATGCTCAATGCTACAATCAGATTCACGGCTCAGTTACAGGCCTTATTGAGCAGGCCATTGGAGTCCTTAAGCATTCTGCTACCTGGACTGATCTGGTGGCTTCCTGCAATACAGCCCACAGAGTGTGTCCTGTATAATAGTGGTTTGCTATATGGTGCATCTTTTGTGCCGAAAATAGCATTACACCATACTTATGCTATTGTTTTGGAGTATGTCTTCAGGAACTTCCAGGCCATAATATGTCACAGGACTACCAATAATACTTTTATTGTGATAGTTCACAACAGAAGTTGTATGGGTTGCCCATCATGCACTCCTGTCCTCCATAATTAATGAAAAAACACCAAGCTATAATAACATATTGTTCAGGATAAAATTACAAATCACTTATATTCTAAAATTCAGGATTGTGCGGAGGCAAAATAAAACAGTATGAAACTAGTAGTACTAATATTTATAAAAATGACAAAAATTTGGATCAGTCCCGAAATGTATCCTGTTCAAACATGTTTTGACACAATCCAATAAATGCAAGTAGCAGCATTCCTACCATACTTAAGAAGCTCAGCATTGCTTTAACTGAAACCAAAATTAAACTGAGGAAATGTGCAATGGTCTACAGAATATATCCTAGGCTAAGATTCCTCGAAGCACAGAGCTGCCAATTTAGCCAGATTAAAGGGGAGCCTCTCACACACGCCTGTTCCTTTGAAGGAGCCTGCAGATCTTTCTCAGCAGGCTGATAATTATAATATAAATTATTTCTATTATCTCAGTGGATGGGATATGAATAGCAGCCCCTTACTGTCTAGATAGATGCTTACTACTAGATCGGGCCTGAAACAAAACCTTTTTTTAAACCTCTGTCTGTCAACCTCTCAGTGGCGGTGGCAATCACAGACTTCCTCTCACAGTGGAAAACTTGATGACATTATCATTTCACAAAGCTGAGGTACTGACAACCTCGACCTGATTCCATTTGTTTATGGGCAATAATACAAACAGCAGCAAGCCACCTTTCCCTGACCTAGCACTTTTTCTCCAGGCATTATTGTGTATTGCTTAAACTCAAGGCCCCAGCAAAGACAAAAGAATTCCTTTCAGCGGCAGCCAACAGAGTCTCATTTTAAATTCATAATGAATCATTTAATATGAAAAGATATAGGCCTAGAAATTCGATCGTGCCCGAAAACAGGTGTGCAGGGAGTTGGAGGGGGGCGCGCTGCACGAGCCCGTTTGCGTGATCGCAGGGGCCATGTGAAATTAGTGCCGGCAGCTCATTATCATGACTCAGGAGTGCAGCCAGAGCTAGCCGTGCTATTCATTGGCTGCCTGCGGGCCTGTTTGGAGTGGGTCTTGGAACCGTGCTTGACTGACGTCACTTAAAAGGCAGCTGGCACCTCAAACGGGAGGTGCACTCTCGTTGTCCAATAAAAATATTGGTAGGACATGCAGTGAAGTAATGTGAGAGAGAAATGAAAGAGCCAAGCAGTGATCCTGTCTTACCTTCTTGTATCCCAGTGTTCTGCTGAATAGCACAGGCCATTTAAAAGACTGCACAGATGTTTCCTGCTAATTCAGCTGCTTGCATTGGGTTTGCACAAATGCTTGGACCAATGAATATGCAAAGGAGCATACCCAGGGTATCTCCCTCCCGAGGCCAACGGCAAACGTAACACTTTTCTTTAAAGGTGGAACAACAATGTAAATCACTTTGAGAAAATTGTGGGCCATAGTCTCATTCTCCTATTACCACAGTCTCACACAACCTTAATTCTCTCTCCATCCCTCAACGCAGCGTCCTCATCTACATGGTTTCACCTCTCCCTACCGCTGCACTCTCTATCAGCCCTATGTTCCAGTATGCACGCTCTGCTTTCGGACTTAGGTCTCCTTCGCATTCCTCTTTTCTCTGCCGAACCTTCATCCACCGAGCCTTTATTGTTTTGGTCCCACACCCCTGAACACTGTCCCTAAGCTCCTCTACATTGGTAGTCTCTCCCTTCCTTCTAAACCCTCTTTAAAATCTATCTCTTTGATGTTGCCTTTGGCATCAACCCCTAACCCCACTTCACCTGACGAAGGAGCAGCGCTCCGAAAGCTCGTGATTTCAAATAAAACTGTTGGACTATAACCTGGTGTTGTGCGACTTCTCTTTTATCAGATCTATGATGCACTTTTGGATATTTTATGTTCATTGTGGTCCATAAATGCAAGTTTTGTTGCTCTCCTTGAATTGCTCTTGAAAATCAATTCCATGTGCTTTTATTTCTCTAAACATTAATCTTTCTAAATGCCTTAAATATGTTTTCTTTGATAAGATAAGTAATCTTGAAAGTCTTTATTAGCACATCATGCATTAACTTGTGCTAAGTGGTTTTCAAATGATTACAATTGATTTTCTTTTCAGAACTCACTGGGGCCAATTTTTCCCTCAACATCCCTGTGATGAGGTTATTTACACCAACATCAAGGGATTTTCTTCTTGTTACAGGGGCAAACATTTTGTTGGCAACAGTATCTGAGGAATCTCTTCCATGCTAAAACCGGTGCTCGACAACTATGCAGAGGGGAATGTCTGGCAACCACTGGGCTAGAAGCTAGTGAAACATTTCTGCACGCTAAGTTCCTTCTCGCGCAGACATTATTAATCATTTCAGTGATAGGGCCAATGAAAAGACGGCCTTCACTCCTCATAATAGTGCTTTTTTGGAAAACTGATAAATTTTAGCAAACAAGTAGACTTGTACATACACAGATTGGATTTATTTTAATAAAGGCATATAAATGACCCTAACAAAGAACCAATATAAAATGCCTTTGCCGGTTCTTCTGTGCTCAATATATTGTGCACTGCCAAAAATCACTGCTAATCTGATCAAAGTGTCGCAAGCAGTGATTTACGGAACCGTTTTAGTGTACAGTGCCAAATAGAACATTTTTCCTTTTTGGAAGGAGCAGAAAAGTTTACAGATTACATAATGCAAATACCAAATGCACTAGC
Source organism: Squalus acanthias (assembly GCA_030390025.1). NCBI lineage: Eukaryota > Metazoa > Chordata > Chondrichthyes > Squaliformes > Squalidae > Squalus > Squalus acanthias. Next base: position 58,932,756 of record CM059425.1, read on the forward strand.
AAAGGAAACAGCAAGTCCACTGACCTTTAAGCTCCAATTTAAATACCCCAAGCCTGACGAGAACTGACCATGCGAGGGGTTAAAATCAAAGCTGCGTCCTTACCTCCGCTCTCCCCGGACGCCAATGTTATTCTTGGGTTTCAGGAGGCTTGTGAGACCCTCGCCGCAGGCAAGTCAGGATCTCATACAAATTCAAATATCATTTGGACCCCAGCGCGATTTTAACCCCATGCACGAAATGGATCCAGGGCCAGAAGAAGTGCTTTTAATTTATTTATCAATCAGTTTCCTTGTGGTCCAGGAAGTGCAGGAGTGCTTTCCTGACTACAGAAGGAACCCTTGGGCTCCCCTGCCCCAGGCTTCCCTTCCCTCACTGCAAGAGCCTCAGGCTGATCAGCATTGGAAAAATCAAGTCTAGTGGTGACTAACATATGGATTAGGGTTTCAAACAGATTAAGGTAGAGATGGAGGTGGGCGATGTTATGGAGGTGGAAGTTGCAGGTCTTTGTATGGAGAGGATATGGGGTTGGAAACTCAGCTCGGGATTGGACAAGACGCTGAGGTTGCAAATTACCTGGTTCAGCCTAAGAAAATGACCAGAGAGAGGCATGGCGTTGGTGGTGAGGGTGGCAGTTTGTGACAGAGGCTAAAGATAATGGCCTGGATTTTGCGATGATGACGGTGAGGCTATCAACGCTCACTGGTATAATGGAGAAAATCTGTCAGAAATTTCTGCAGTACACACATGCGCAGTTAATTGCGGAAATCCGGAAGTTGTTTTTACTTTTTCTGTGTCTCTTTTATCTCTCTTTCTTAATCCCACCTGTCTTTCCCAATCTTTATTTATATTTCTGTATATGATTTAAATCTAATTTATACTTCCTGCTTTAGATTCTGCGTTATTCAGTGTGGATTATCTGATTGGTTGAAGAACCTAGCTGTTGCTTGCTCTGCTCACTGATGCCACAGATGCCCTGTAGTGGGCGCCGTGCTGGATCAGAAGCTGGACTAGTGCAAATCTACGCTGAGAAGCCCAAGAAAACTTTGTGGGGAGCTGTCAGCGAGATGAATGGTGAGCGCCATTCCGTTCATACTGACAGCAAAATCCAGGCCAATGGCTTTGGTCTTCCCACTGCTCATGGGAAGAAGTTGCAGTTTATCCAAGACTGGATGTTGAACAAGCATTCTGATCGCACAAATGCAGTTATGGGGTCGGGAGAGGTAGAGCTGGGTATCATTAACATACACGTGGAAGTTGACCCCATGTCTGCAGATGATGATGCCATGGGGCAGCATGTAGATGAGGAAAAATACAGGGCCAAGGATAGATCCATGGGGTCTCTGGAGGTGGGGAGAGAAGTCATTGCTAGAGATGTTCTGGTTACAATTGGATATGTACCTGAAATGCACTTCATCTAGCCAAGCCCAGGAGTACCTGCATTTTCTGTTCTCGGCCATTAAGATGAAGGTGGCCCCTTGTGCAGGCCTTCCCTCTGGCTGAGCCTTGCATCAGAAAGCTAAGCAGGAAACAAGGGCATTGCTGCTGGTCTGACTACATTCCTAGAGAAATACCCTCTTATCTGTGGCAGCCTTCTGTCTTTGGGCTGCCCCTGGGACTCTCTACACTGCAGGGAACTTTGCAAAAGGCTGAATGCCTACTTTCTTTGAGTGCTCTTCAAAATAAGCATCTGAAGAACAGAAGAAGAGGAAACAGAGACTGGAATCTGGGAATGACCTCATCCACCTTAATTCCATGGGACTATTGGATCTGCACATATTTCAGGCATAGTTTGGGGTCAACCCCAGGAACACCCAGAACTCCCAGGGCAATGTAATAGGGGCACGATAGACCTGGCAAAATGGATCTCTGTCCATATTTCCTGAGCTTTTGCTCTGGGAATGCGTGTTTCCTATGGTCAATGCCAGAAATAAGCTCTATATAGTCATGATTACTTTTAAAATATCTAAAGAGCCAGAAATAAATAATATCACCTTGGTCATGTTGATCAAGTTATCCTATTCCCACAAATGTTCCTCCAAAATTCAGACCACCATACAACATCTGCATGCATACCTTAATGCCACAATCTTATGATGTACTTTGGATTATGCAGCATCATGTTAACTCTGCCTGTTACACTTCCGCCGACATATTACTCCACAAATGCATACGTCTCAGAAGAGCTGATGCAATTGGAGCTACTTTGGGTTCAGCAGCTCTAGACTAGAACTTACAAGATGCAATTACAATGGCCCAGATTTTGCTCTCAGCAGCGAAGGAACGACGCTTGCCGTTCACCTCGCTGACAGCTGCCCAGAGTTTTCTCAGGCTTTTGAGTGGAGACTTGCTCCAATCCGATATCTGATCCAGTGCAGCACCCTCTACAGGGTGTCTGTAGCATATGTGAGCAGCGAAAGCAACAGCACAGCTCTTCAACCAATCAGATTGAAGAATCCTCACTGAGACATGCAGAGTTTAAACCAGGAAGTATGAATTAGATTTAAATCATGTACAGACAGTGAAATAAAGATTGGGAAAGAAAGATGGGATTAAGAGAGAGATAAAAGTGGCAGACAGAAAAAGTAAAAAAAAAAAATAATTTGAAATTTTTGAAAAATCTCCAACATTAAATTCTGAAGGAATGAGAGTCACACCTTTAAAATTTAATTTTCAGTGCCAGAGGCATTGTTTGGCAGTAATTATGACTTATCACACCATTAAAATTTCACTTACTCCTGAATGCACCAGCCCTAACTTTTTCTGGCATGTTTAGTGGATAACTAGAGGGTAAGTACAGCAACTTCATGCCCTTACATTGATTTCAATGCCGAGCCTATCGGTGAGGTACTGGTATAGCACAGCCTGTGGAGAAGTAGGGTAACTTGGACCACAACGTCCGGATTTCTGTATTTAACTGCACATGTGTGGACTCTGGAAGTTGCTGTCCGATTCACTCCATAATAACAGAGAGTGCCGTTAGCCTCACCCTTAATCTCAATACAAAATCTGGGCCATTATTGTGAACATAAATATACCTTGATGCTTCCAGTATAACAGGAGTGATAGACTAATCTCAGCACTGGTGAAGTGATTAAAGCTTGTGAAATTAATTTGTTTAAAAATTATTTAAAGAGCATGAGTGGACTTCCTATGGGTGTTGCTTATGGTAAGCTTGAGGATAAACAAACAACCTGTGGTTATGTAACATCGTATCATATCATATCATTGGGATGTCTCAAAATGCTTTACAATCAATGACTTACTTTTTGAAGTGCAGTCACTGTTACTATGTAGGCAAATGCAGCAGACAATTTCTTCACAGGTTCCACAAACATGAAATTAATCAATAACCAGATATTGGCCCAAAAATTCGGCTGAATACGGGAGAGTACCCGTTGCGTACTCACCCGTATTCGGTCCCAAAGTGCCGGTTTCCTGCATGCACTGCGGGGGGCGGTTCCTAGGTGAACCGCGTGCGCACTAGAGGCTGTGCGCACGCAGCACACTTAGGTTTTTTTTCAGGTTCCAACGCGAGGGTAAGTATGGAAGATTTTACACAAGAAAAAAGGAGGCGTAAGACCCCTTTTGAACAAGGTAAGTAGTTAATTAAGTATAATTTTAAAAATTTTTCAACAGGTTTATCTTTTTTAGAGACTTTAAAGAAAGGTAAGTTTATTTTTATAACTTTTAAAAAAAAATTAATTTTTTCAAAAATTTAAATTTTTGTTTAAAGTGGTTAATTTATTTAACTATAGTTATTTTATTAATGTGATGGTTTTTTTTAAAATTTATTTGAGGTTTAGCTGTTCTTTTGGGGTCTCTTTCAATTCACAGATTTGACAGGTCTCCTGTCAAATCTATGAATGAAAGATGGTGTGCTGCCATTGGCTCTCCATGGCCCACGTGATCCCAGAGGTCGCATCGAACTAACTGCGCCCCTGGGACATGCACACACTGCGCGCCGGCACTAGGGAGAGGTCCAGGACCCGAAGTTCCTGTGGGCCCAAAACACAACGGCTGGCGCGGAGTGTGATATCGCGCGCGATCCTTACCCCCGTGGCAAGCCTCTGAGTCAAATTTCTGGGCCAATGTGTTTTGGTAGTGATTGTTGAGGAAGGAATTTTGGCCAGGCAACCAAGAGAACTCCTTAGTCTTCTTTGAATACTGCCGCAGAAGCTTTTACGTCCACTGGAACAGGAAGATGGGTTATGTCTCATCTGAAAGACATCCAACAACGCAGCGCTCCCTTAGTACTGCGCTGTAGTGTTAGCCTAGATTATATGCTGAATTCCATGATCGGGTCTGAACCGTCAACATTCGGGCTTAGAGATTAGAGTTAGGAAGTCAAGCTGACAGCATTGTTTTGTAACTACAAGGACATTATACCATATAATGCACAATGCATGTTTATATAAAACAAGAGGACCTCCTGCGGCATTAGTGAGTAGGGGGATGTAGAGTTGTTAGTAATGTATATTATCAAGGCCACTATGGATCTATGGTGATTAAATAAGTCAAATAGCTTTTTTAATTACACAGTATTCTAATGAGTTTTAGTGATATTTACAGCCTGAAATTCCATGATTATTTTCATATTTGTATGGACATTGTAAATCAATGGCGGTGATTATTATGGGGCTGAATATCTACAGACATTTGATTCAGTCCACCCTGGAAGCTGTGCCGCAGACCCTACTGGAATTTCCAGAGTCCCGAGTGTTACACTTATTTAAACAATCGTGGCAGGTGCCCGCACCACTACAAGTGCACCTCAGGCACCCGTCAGTTCGGGAGGCCACAAAATTCCCCTCCCGCCTGCCATCCAGGCTCTCAATCTGGTCGGCTGGGAATCTGCACAAGACTATTTAAATGAGACCCTGCCGTTAAGATCGGTGAGGGCCTCCACATCCTCGGCCTTGCCGGGTTTTTCATCCGGAGGAGGGAGAATTTGTTTTGTTGACATGGTCCTTTACTTTTTATTTGCATGTAATTGCAGTAACATACCTGACATTAAGTGGCAACTCTCAGATTCATTGAAATGAACCCTTGCACCTCGGAGCAACTCCAAACTGGGATACTTTAAAGGCTAACGTCAGTCGTCAGCAATAAGTGAACACGAAAACCATCTTAATACATAAAGTTCATTAATTGAGCCGTTAGCTATATTTAGCCTTTGTTGTATTAGACTTACGGCATACTTTATACTATTACTGGGCAGAAATGGAATAAAAATGTGCTCTTTTCCAGTACTATTATCCTTCACTTTAATTAACACAAAATTCTCCAAAATATTAAAAATGAAAAGTGGAAATATAAATGCCGACAGGCATAACCCATAGTTTTCTAACTGGAATGTTCAAACACTGTCGTCTGCATGAATGGCTCTATCTTGTCATTTGTCTTCTGCGATAATGAGCTCAAGGCTAATGCTTGACCAATCACCACACAGATACTCAGCACAGATTTTGTTACATGAATATATAACTGTATGAATGGAGTGTCATGTATAATCAAAGCCCACACGCTGTGTAGAGGAATCTGATGTGAATAAATGTCTGGCACTTTCTTCATTTCAGCACTTCTTTATCAAGTATCAGTGTGTTCCTGATCTAGGGCTCCATTCTCAAAGAAGTCGTGGAGTTGATTTTCGTGCCAAGTGTATATCAGGCAGGCAGTGGATAGGGTGACTGTTCCGCTCAGGGAGAGGCCCGATCGACTTTCGTGGGCGGCCATCGTTTAAGTACAACAGGTGAGCAGCCAGCGCTAATCGTGCTTCTTATAGGCGGCTCGCCGACTGGGAGGGCAAGTAATCCAGCAGGACAGCCTCCATTCAAAAGGCAGACTGCAGCCATTAAAAGGGGAGGTGCTCTTTTCAAGGGTGGCCAGAGGAGAACGAGTTATTGAAGCAGCAGGCAGCATGACATGGTCCGGGGTTCCCTAATTCTCCAATGCAGTGGTGGAGGTGCTCATGGAGCAAGTAAGGAATGGATATGGGCAGCATTGTTCCGAGGATAAAAAAAGCAGCATCTGTGGAGAGAGAAACAGAGTTAACGTTCAACTCCCTCAGTACTGCACTGGAGTGTCAGCCTAGATTTTTGTGCTCAAGTCGCTGGAGTGGGACTTCAACCCACAACCTTCTGACTCAGAGGCGAGAGTGCTACCCACTGAGCCACAGCTGACACTGCTCTCCTAAGCCTCTCCTCCAATCACATTCGGACACTTCACTACTCCTCCTTCTGCTTGCACTCACACAATCAACGCCCACTACTAGGAACGTAGGTACAGGAGTCGGCCATTCAGCTTCTCGAGCCTCTTCTGTCATTCAATTAGATCATGGCTGATCTGTACCCCAGCTCCATTTACCCACCTTTGTTCCATATCCCTTAATATTCTTGCCTAATAAAAAATCTAGCGATCCAAGTCCCCTCTTGGCAACACTTGCGGTTTCTTTCTCTCGATATGCATGTTATCCTAATCAGCCTCACACATCTTCAAAACATTTCAACAGAGCAAGCACTAACCCACTTCCACGCTTCTTGCAGGAGAACCTGGCACACAACCGAAGGAGGAGGTCCTGCTGGAATACAAACTCTGGCATCAATGGCGGAGGCGACCATCAACATCATTGGCAGGGAGCGGACACGCAGCATTGGAGATGGCCAGACTGGAGGTCACACAAAGCAGCTGATTGGGCATCTTTACTTCCTTTTCTCCTTTCCACTTAACTCTCTTGCTCACACACGCACACACACACACACACACACACACACACACACACTCAGCATGTCAACCTGCTGCTTACCCTTGCTATTACATGCTAACCCATGTTCCTTTGTCCTTTTTCTCAGTCTTTCAGATGACTTGGGCCCTGTAGCCGCACAGTCTAAGGAGGAGAACGCTCCCTAAGATGCACCATCACTCGCTCTTGCCCTCCTAAGCACCAACACAGCGATTGGCACCGCGTGTGATATAGATAGTGAGTTAGAGGGGTCTGTACTGGGTGCAGATAGAAAGGACAGCCCAGGAAACAGCTCAGCAGAGGGCCAACTCACGTCCCAGCTCTGCTGAAGAGGACAGAGGAGCAGCTTTTAAAAGAAAAATGCTTTCTGTGCACCACCCATGGATCAGTGTATTGTACTGCCTGTCGAGGAGTTTCAGTTGCATGTCAGAGAGTGTGGAGGAGTCCATTACAGACTAATCTGGCATTCCGCCGCATGGCATCACGCCGCAGTCAACTATGGAGCATGTAGTCATCTCAATGGATGATGTAGCTGGGTCCTCCTCACAGGAGTCTGTGGCACCACTAGTAGCATCTCTCAGACTGGGGCCACGCAGCATCTGGGGTCCACTAGAGCTCAAAAGATACAGAAACTGAAAAGCCACTCTCTGTATACAGTTAGGCCGATCACCTGTGCTGTACATCAATAAAGTCTGCTCCCTTTACGACACTACAAAGTGTCTCGTAATTACTCAAAATGTGTTGTTGTGAAACAAAGAAGGAAAGTGGTTGACTGCAAACAGCCCTTTTTCCAGATGACAACTCTCTGGACCCTTGGTACCCTCTCATCCAAACTGCACGGCAAAGTGGAAAACTGCCGAGGTATGTAATGTCCACAAAAAGCAGGACAAATCCAATCCGGCCAATTACTGCCCCATCAGTCTACTCTCAATCATCAGCAAAGTGATGGAAGGTGTCATCGACAGTGATATCAAGCAGCACTTACTCACCACTAACCTGATCACCGATGCTCAGTTTGGGCTCTGCCAGGACCACTCGGCTCCAGACCTCATAACAGCCTTGGTTCCAACAGAGAAAAAAGAGCTGAATTCCAGAGGTGAGGTGAGAGTGACTGCCCTTGACATCAAGGCAGCATTTGACCGAGTTTGGCATCAAGGAGCCCTAGTAAAATTGAAATCAATGGGAATCAGGGGGAAAACTCTCCACTGGCTGGAGTCATACCTAGCACAAAGAAAGATGGTTATGGTTGTTGGAGGCCAATCATCACAGCCCCAGGACATCACTGCAGGAGTTCATTAGGGCAGTGACCTAGTCCCAACCATCTTCAGCTGCTTCATCAATGACCATCCCTCCATCATAAGGTCAGAGTTGGGGATGTTCACGGATGATTGCACAGTGTTCAGTTCCATTTGCAACTCCTCAGATAATGAAGCAGTCCATGCCCACATGCAGCAAGACCTGGACAACATTCAGGCTTGGGCTGATAAGTAGCAGGTAACATTCGCGCCACACAAGTGCCAGGCAATGACTATCTCCAACAAGCGAGCATCTAACCACCGCCCCTTCATATTCAACGGCATTACCATCGCCAAATCCCCCACCATCAATATCCTGGGGGCCACCATTGACCAGAAACTTAACTGGACCAGCCACATAAATACTGTGGCAACAAGAGCAGGTCAGACGCTGGGTGTTCTGTGGCATGTGTCTCACCTCTAGACTCCCCAAAGCCTTTCCAAAATCTACAAGGCACAATTCAGTAGTGTGATGGAATACTCTCCACTTGCCTGAATGAGTACAGCTCCAACAACACTCAAGAAGCTTGACACCATCCAAGACAAAGCAGCCCGCTTGATTGGCACCCCATCCACCACCTTCAACATTCACTCCCTCCACCACCGGCGTACCGCAGGTACAGTGTGTACCGTCTACAAGATGCACTGCAGCAACTCGCCAAGGCTTCTTCGGCAGCACCTCCCAAACCCGTGACCTCTACCACCTAGAAGGACAAGGGCAGCAGGCACATGGGAACACCACCATCTCCAAGTTCCACACCATCCTGACTTGGAAGTATATCGCCGTTCCTTCATCGTCGCTGGGTCAAAATCCTGGAACTCCCTCCTTAACAGCACTGTGGGAGTACCTTCACCACATGGACTGCAGTGGTTCAAGAAGGCGGCTCACAACCACCTTTTCAATGGCAATTAGGGATGGGCATTAAATGCTGGCCTTGCCAGCAATGCCCACAGCCCAGGAACGAATTTTTTTTTAAAAAGCCACGTGTTGACTTTCTTAATCTGTTTGTCCCTGTGCCAATTTGTACGTGGCTTGGGTAATAATCCCGAGATTATTACCCTTGAGCTCCTGCTTTTCAAATTAGCTCCTAACTCCTGATAGCAGGACCTCTTCCCTCATCTTTCCTGTGATGCGGAGATGCTGGTGTTGGACTGGGGTGGACAAAAGTGAGAAGTCGCACAACACCAGGTTATAGTCCAACAGGTTTATTTGAAATCACGAGCTTTCGGAGCTGCTGCTCCTTCGTCAGGTGACAAAGGAGCAGCCGCTCCGAAAGCTTGTGATTTCAAATAAACCTGTTGGACTATAACCTGGTTTTGTGCGACTTCTCACTTTCATCTTTCCTGTGTCATTGCTTTTGACATGGAGTACAACAACTGTATTCTCTCCCTCCCTTTCCAGATTATTTTCCAGCCATTTCAAGATGTCCCTTCCCCTGGCACTGGGTAGGCAACAAACCCTTCAGGACTCTCGATCCTGACTGCAAGGAATACTATCTATCTCCTTAATTATAGAATCGCCTATAACTACAACCTTTCTACTCTGCACCTCCTCCTGTTGGACAGCCTCCTGCTCCATGGTGCCTTGGTCAGCATTCTGTCTGTCCATCCCACGGTCTTTCTTAATCTGTTTGTCAGTCTGCTGAATGTTGGGTTTTCATGGCGAGCTTAGGACCCAGTGCTGAATTCAATGCTGAGGTCCAAGTTCGCCAAGGTGACATTGGCCCAGAAATTGATCTCGCTCTGTTCCCGCGGGGGTAAGCCTTCCCCGCGATGTCTCACCTCGCTTGTGCTTTTTCAGATCCAGCTCGCACGAACTTGATGTTCCAGACATCAGCTGTGCTGGGCTTGCGTATCCCAGCGGCGTAGTGAATTTGTGCGAGCTGTGGGATCACGTGACTCAGTTAGAGCCAATGGCAGCACACCATCTTCCATTCATAAGTTTCACAGACCTGCTGTGAAATCTATGAATCTTACACCCCCCCAAAATAACAGCTAAACCTCAATTAAATAAAAAAAAAACTATCACATTAATAAAATAAGTATAGTTAATTAAATTAACCATTTTAAATAAAAAATTAAATTTTTGAAAAAATTTTAAATCTTTTAAAAAGTTATAAAAATAAACTTACCTGTCTTTAAAGTCTATAAAAAAGATATACCTGTAAAAAAAAATTCAAAAAAATACTTAATTCACTACTTACCTTCTTAAAAGCGGGTCTTACTCCTCCTTTTTACATTTCCAAAATCTTCAGTACTTACCTGCGCGTCCAAAGCATGAAGTGCACAGCGTGCGCGCAGCCTGTAGCGCGCACGCGATGCACCCAGGACCCGCCCCCTTTTCAGAAGAGCAATTGCCGGTTTTCAGCGCATGCGCAGGGCATGCAGAAAACCGGCAATTGGAGTGGGAATACGCGAGAGTACGCAGTGCGTACTCTCGCGTCCCGGGATCAAGTTTCGGCCCATTAAGTCAGCGTAGCATGCTGACTGTTGTCACCCTCTGCCTAATTTAAATTTGCATGGCCATCGCTTTTACCAGCAGTGCTGCTGGCCCTCGGAAAATGGCGGACACCGGGGGACCCACCACCAGCTGGCGAAAGAGCGGTGGCTGCCGTGTTTTCGCTAAATTATGCCAGTAACGGGTGATGTAAAACACTCGAATTTTTAGCCCTTTGTGTCCTTCTCACAGCTTACTTTCCCACCCAACTTTGTATCATCAGAAAACTTTGATACATTATACTCGGTCTTCTCATCTAAGTCATTGATCTAGATTGTAAATAGCTGAGGCCAAAGCACTGATCCTTGTGGTACTCCACTAGTTCAGCATGCCAATCCAAAAATTACCCGTTTATTCCTACTCTCTGTTTTCTGTCCATTAATCAATCCATGGTACAGGAAACTCTTTATTAACCGGCACCGACGGGACCGGCGTGGTGCCGGTTTATCAAAAAGTCCGGATAACGGAGAGTTATATCTCCCAACGTACGAGAGCCCCGTACACATTGACATGCGCCTGCATTCGGAGCTCCGTCTCCCCGGGGACCACCAGCTGACCATCTGTCGTGTCCGCTGCCTACCCGGGCTGCACATTCCCCTCCCAATCTACATGCTCCGATACAAGGCAAACGCCTTGGGGTTTTTTTTAAAGTTAATCTTAAACGAGAGATGAAGGAAAACCCCGGTTACCTACTCAAGAATTTTGCCGGTTAAGAGAGATTTCCGGATATTTGGGTGCTGGTTAATAAAGAGTTTCCTGTAATATATTACCCCAATCTCATGAGCCCTAATTTTGTGTAATAACCATTTGTGTGGCATATTATAGAATGCTTTTTGAAAATCCAAATACACTATATCCACTGGTTCCCCCTTATCTACCCTGCTAGTTACAACATCAAAATCAGATTTGTTAAAGACGATTTCCCTTTCCTAAATCTGTGTTGACTCTGCCCACACATATTATGATTTTTTAAGTGCCCTGTTACCACATCCTTAATAATAGATTCTAGCATTTTCCCTACTACTGATATCAAGCTAATTGTTCTATAGTTCCCTGCTTTCTCTCTCCCTCTTTTCTTGAATAGCAGAGTTACATTTGCTACCTTCCAATCCACGGGGACCATTCTAGAATCTAGGGAATTCTGGAAGATCAAAACCAATGCATCCACTATATCTGTAGCTATTGCTTTTAAAACCCTAGGATGTAGGCCATCAGGTCCAGGGGATTTGTCAACTTTGAGTCCCATTAATTTCTCCAGTACAATTTCTTTAAGTTCCTCATTCTCGCTAGCCCCTAGGTTCTGCACTATTTCCGGAATGGTTTGTGTGTCTTCTACCAAGAAGACATGTTACAAAGCATTTGTTAAATGTCTCTGCAATTTCCTTATTCCCCATTATAATTTCTCTGTCTCTGCCTCTAAGGAACCCATTTTTACTTTTGTTAATCTCTTCCTTTTTACATATCTATAGAAGCTTTTACAATCTGTTTTTATGTCTCTTACTAGTTTACTCTCATATTCTCTTTTCTCTTTCTTTATCCATTTCTTGGTCAACCTTTGCTTAATTCTAAAATCATCCCAATCCTCAAGCTTATTACTCTTTTTGTCAACATTATAAGATTGTTCCTTTAATTTAATATTATCTTTAACTTCTCTTGTTAGCCACTGATGGATCACTTTTCCCATGGGGTTTTTATTCCTTAAGGGAATGTATATTCGTTGCGAATTATGAAGTAATTCTTTAAATGCTTGCCATTACTTATCTACTGTCATATCTTTTAATCTAGTTCCCTAATCTACCTTAGCCAACTCATACCTATGTAGGGCACGCTACAGCCCTCTGGACTCAATATCGAGTTCAACAATTTTAGATCATAACCTCAGCTCCAATCACATTTATATTTTATTTTTTCCACCCTTTTATTTGCCCCCCCCCCCACCTTTTTTTTCCTCCTAGAAGCTGGCAGCTGTCCTTCATTCTGCCAGTGGATTTCACACTTCTTTCAGCCTTAATCTGTCACATTAACACCACCTCTAGCCTTGCATATCTCTTAATGTCTCTTAATGTCTCTTCATCTCCCCCTTTGTTCTTTTATCCCCTCCCCCTTTTCCCAGCTTTACTCTGGCCTTAAATCTATTTGATTTCCGGCTCTTCACAGTTCTGACGAAAGGTCATCGACCTGAAACGTTAACTCTCTTTCTCTCTCCACGGATGCTGCCTGGCCTGCTGAGTTTTTCCAGCGTTTTCTGTTGTTATTTCATACCTATGTAGTTTGCTTTGTTCAGATTTAAGACCCTAGTTTAGGACTTAACTAAATCACTCTCCAACTCAATATAAAATTATATTATATTATGATCACTCTTCTCCAGAGGCTCTTTTACTACAAGGTTATTAATTAACCCTTTCTCATTGCACAATAATAGATCTAAAATACCCTGTTCCCTAGTTGATTCCTCGACATACTGATCTAGAAAGCTATCTTGAATGCATTCCATGAACTCGACCTCCACGCTATTACTGCAAATTTGGTTTGCCCAGTCTATAATGTGCTGATTATTTAGAGTCACTTCACTGCCATGGTTCTTGCATCCGTGCACTTCCTCTGATACCTTACTTGAGCGGAAAAGCAGTATTGGGAAGCAGGGAAAATGATGTTACAAAGTACCCTGAGATACTGATGAAGAAACTCTGCTGCCTCTTTTTCCTGTCAACCTCAATGCACCGGCATCATTTCCAGTAGTTGTGACACCAACATGGACATCGTCAGAGCAATAAAGGGCTTCATACTTTCTTGAAACTGCTGCTGACTTGAGTGTCAACCAAATCTGAAGTGAGAGCACAATGACTGGAGAGCGTGTGTGAGCAGAGACTAATGGATTATGATGAGCACATTGAGTCCCTCTCTTCACACTGTCTGCTGTTATTAACGGAGTCCAAACTGACCCTGAAGGCTTCTTGGATTTTACTCCCCGAAACATTCACAGAGGCATTGTAGTGAGGCATGAGTGGACCAGAAATAGTGCCAGTGCCCAGCAGCATGCAAGATGTAATTGTTGTTTCCAGGCCAGCAAACCAGCCATTCCATTCTCAACTGTCGGATGCAATGAGCACATTAGTTGTCAGTGCCTTCCACATAGCACAACATCCTCCTTTCCAAAAGGTCTTAAAGTGGTCTGCACCCCTCTGCATTACAGGATTGCCAAAAGGCACACTCAGCCTCTGCTGCTTGACTGCCCTGTAGCTATACCCGTCACCACTTCATCCCCAGCGTCCTGACCTTCACCCAATGAATGCTGAAACCTCACTTTCAGTGTATGGTGATTTGCTGGCATTTGTTGAAACTGCATAGTGAAGAAGATGGTGATGACAGGAAGCAGCTTATTTTCAGCCTGCCAGCTCACGTATACTTGTTTTGCCCACAACTATAAACAGAGCAGATGGAACATTGACTTCAATGGAAATAAAAATCGGGAGACATGTAAAACAAGCTGTTGATTCGCTATCACCCATTTTACACTATCGCACAAAGTCACAATTACCCCCACAGAGCTTATTTGGGACTATACTCCATTTCTGTCCTTGTATGCTGCACTTATACTGCCTCACTTTGATTGCTTTCTTGATGCCATGAAATTTCTTCCTCACCGCTTTCCATATGTTTGAGATAGTGGAAATTGCAAAGTCCCTGTCCACTATCTGTTGCCAGGGCTGTTGGTGACAGCCTGTGATTGCAAAGTTGAAAGCTGCTCCCTCATTTCCAGTTCTGAACCATCAGTTGCTCCATGGTCCTGTCTGTACAATAGGCTTTAAGGATGTGCTTCACTGTCACTCTGAAAGCTGCAAATTTCCACAGTGCACAGCTGCCGGTGTGGCCTGTGCCAGCACCTATACCAGTTAAACAGCTCATCAGCCAGTTAAGTGGTGTAAAATTGACATGATTGCAGGTGGCTTGGAATTAGTCATTCTTCTGGCTGTTAAAATTCTTGTTTCAAGAATGACAAAATTGAAAATGGTGATGTGGTGTCAGTTTACTTCCTGACTGCATTTAAAAAGTAAAAGCATGGAGTGTATCTCCACCCTTTCTCCTGGCAGAAAACATTCCCTTTGTCACTGCTAAAATGTCTGACTGTCACCTACACATTAAGAGCAGGCAGATTTCTTATAATGATGATTTCCAACCTTCGTTTGGCTTAATCTTTTAGTAGCCTTTCTCACTTTTTAAATGGAGTTTTGCATCAAATCTCTTTCCTGTTTCATTTTCTCAAAACAAAAAGAACCTGGGGTTGATTTGAACCCACCCCACCCAGCGGGAACCGGGCAGGAGGCCGTTAAAATGGATTGATCCGGCTTACCGCCCTGTTCCCGCTGAACTCCATTGGCCACTATTTTAACTTCTGACTTCATTTAGGTTGCTGAAGCACAAGCCAGAAGCAGGAGAATGCCTCATGATTACTTGCAAATCGGGGTCCTATGATGTAATTAGGTCTGACATGATTTTAATTGGGCGAGACTCAAGTCCCACTCAGCGGGCAAACCGATGGGTAAAACCTCACAGGATTTGCTGCAGGTATTGACTGACTGACTAGAAGCAGTATTTAAATGATCACTCAGCTGCAGGCACTCATATCATAGGGATCTGTATGCTTAGTGGATTTCCAAAGCATTTTTCAGCTTGGAGGTTGCTTGTTTCTGGGGTTTTTTGCATCACACACTCTGATTAAACTTTGACAGCTTATCATGGGTATCGATTTTGCTTCATTGCTTTGGATGAAGGAACAATTGGAGGAAGAGGAGCAACAACAGTGTCAGCTTCAACAACCAGGATGAGCAGCAGGTGGGCCTGTTAGAAGATGGCCGGTGAAGGGGCTGCTCGTAAGAGGCCTTACCTAGGCCACATGGTCTAACAGCCAAGAGTCACGTTTTTGAATATGACTGAGGAGTACTGTATCAGGAGGCTGTGCTTCACCAGGCAGGCTGTCACTGATCTACACAGCTTCTTGAAATAGGACTTGCTGCCCTCTGGACCAGGAGGCTATGCTTTGTCAATGGGTGTCAAAGTCTTCACCGCCCTTAACTTTTTTGCCTTAGACTCTTTCCAGGCTGTTACAGGAGACATCACCCACATCTCAAAGTATGCAGTGCAGAGCTGGATCAAGCACGTCACCAATATCCAATTTGCAGGGCCAAGCAATACATCACCTTTCCTGTGAACGCCAACACTCAAAACGACTGAGGTCTGGGTTTTGCAGCAGTGGCTGGCTTCCCTCATGCCCAGGGAATAAGGACAGTATTGACGTAACCAGCCAGCAGCCTTCATCAACAGGAAGGGCTTTCACTCCATTCATGTTCAGCTGGTCTGCGATCATCACTGAAGAATCATGCAAGTCTGTGCCAGTTTTACAGGCAGCTGTCACGACACCTTCATCCTGCAACACTCATCCACGCTTCACTATTGCACCCTTCTACTCTGGATTAAAATCAACCCTTTTGATTCCATATTCTGATATCTGAACAAGTATTTAATGTAGTCATAATGAAAAATGATGTAGTTACTGCAACCAACTCAGCTAACATTTTTCACAGTAAGATCAATGAAAGTTTTCCGCACATATAACGAATAATAATTAACAGGTACTCAGAGGATCCTTTGGATTGGTAATTACAGATACTTCTTGGTTCTGGACGTATGCCCAGATACGCCAAATAGTTCAGTATTGCATATATCTTTGTAATTTGTGCCTCATAATTCTTTTATTCTACATACCTTATAGATAGTGATTCAATAAGTAAAATGGTTTCAGATTGAGTACAATCCTGTTACATGGGGATGGGCTTTTCAAAATGAATGTGGGTATATATCGTCAATATTTACAAAGTAAATGCCGTCCCTACAAATTTGTGACCAGAACATTGCCATTTAGCAGAACATTGAATCACAGGAGCCTCTAGTTGCTTTTAATTACCAAATATGGTGTAATCATTGCACAACATTGGTATTCAGTTTCTTCCTGACAGCATGGGTCTGATTTGCAGCATGCTAGGAGGCACAAACATTCCCTCAGGAAAATGGTGCCTAGACCATTAAAATGACAGTTAGACAAGGGAAATAAACACTGCTGGAAATCTGCAGAGTTAAGACTGAGATATAAATTAACACTGCCAATTATTAGTCACAATAAAAATTAAAAAGCTTGCCCGATTGCAGGTTCTTAAAAATGCTGTCCTGTATGATTGATGGTTAAATGAGTTGAACTGAAATACTAATGTGGGTTCAGCATTTCCTTGAGCCCCGAATGGTACCAGTGACCACCGCACACAATCATTGTGGAAACGAAGTCCCGTCTTCACACTGAGGACACCCTCCATCGTGTTGTGTGGCACTACCACCGTGCTGAATGGCATAGATTCAGAACAGATTTAGCAGCTCAAAACTAGGCATCCATGAAGCGCTGTGGGCCATCAGCAGCAGCAGAATTGTATTCCACCACAATCTGTAATCTCATGGTCTGGCATATCCCTCACTCTACCATTACCACCAAGCCAGGGGACCAACCCTGGTTCAATAAGGAGTGTAGAAGAGCATGCCAGGAGCAGCACCAGGCGTACCTAAAAATGAGGTGCCAACGTGGGAAAGCTGCAACACGGGACTACAGGCATGCTAAAAAGCGGAAGCAGCATGCTATAGACAGGGCTAAGCGATCCCACAATCAACGGATCAGATCAAAGCTCTGCAGTCCTGCCACATCCAGTCGTGAATAGTGGTGGACCATTAAACAACTAACGGGAGGAGGAGGCTCCATGAATATCCCCATCCTCAATGATGGTGGAGCCCAGCACGTGAGTGTAAAAGACAAGGCTGAAGAGTTTGCAACCATCTTCAGCCAGAAGTGCCAAGTGGATGATCCATATCGGCCTACTCCTGAGGTCCCCACCATCACAGAAGCCAGTCTTCAGTCAATTCGATTCACTCCACGTGATATCAAGAAACGGCTGAGCGCACTGGATACAGCAAAGGCTATGGGCCCCGACAACATCCCGGCTATTGTGCTGAAGACTTGTGCTCCAGAACTAGCCGCGCCTCTAGCCAGGCTGTTCCAGTACAGCTACAGCACTGGCATCTATCCGACAATGTGTAAAACTGCCCAGGTATGTCCTGTCCACAAAAAGCAGGACAAATCCAACCCAGCCAATTACCACCCCATCAGTCTACTCTCAATCATCAACAAAGTGATGGAAGGTGTCATCGAGAGTGCTATCAAGCGAAACTTACTCACCAAAAACCTGCTCACTGATGCCCAGTTTGGGTTCCGCCAAGACCACTCGGCTCCCAACCTCATTACAGCCTTGGTCCAAACATGGACAAAGGAGCTGAATTCCAGAGGTGAGGTGAGAGTGACTGCCCTTGACATCAAGGCAGCATTTGACCGAGTGTGGCATAAAGGAGCCCTAGTAAAACTGAAGTCAATGGGAATCGGGGCCGGGCGGGGTGGTGGGAAACGCACCACTGGCTGGTGTCATACCCAGCACAAAGGAAGATGGTTGTGGTGGTTGAAGGTCAATCATCACAGCCCCAGGACATCGCTGCAGGAGTTCCTCAGGGCAGTGTCCTCGGCCTAAGTATCTTCAGCTGCTTCATCAGTGACCTTCCCTCCAACATAAGGTCAGAAATGGGGATGTTCGCTGATGACTGCACAGTGTTCAGCACTATTCACAACTCCTCAGATAATGAAGCAGTCCATGCCCGCATGCAACAATACCTGGACGACGTTCAGGCTTGGGCTGATAAGTGGCAGGTAACATTCGCGCCACAGAAGTGCCAGGCAATGCCTATCTCCAACAAGTGAAAGTCTAACCACCTCTCCTTGACATTCAACGGCTTTACCATCGCCGAATCCCCACTATCAACATCCTGGGGGCCACCATTGACCAGAAACTTAACTGGACCAGCCACATAAATACTGTGGCAACAAGAGCAGGTCAGAGGCTAGGTATTCTGCGGTGAGTCTCTCACCTCCTGACTCCCCAAAGCCGTTCCACCATCTACAAGGCACAAATAAGGAGTATGATGGAATACTCTCCACTTGCCTGGATGAGTGCAGCTCCAACAACACTCAAGAAGCTCGACACCATCCAGGACAAAGCAGCCCGCTTGATTGGCACCCCATCCACCACCTTAAACATTCACTCCCTCCAGCACCGGCACACCGTGGCAGCAGTGTGTACCATCTACAAGATGCACTGCAGCAACTCGCCAAGGCTTCTTCGGCAGCTCCTCCCAAACCCGCAACCTCTTCCACCTAGAAGGACAAGAGCAGCAGGCGCATGGGAACACCACCACCTCCAAGTTCCCCTCAAGTCACACACCATCCTGACTTAGTATATCGCCGTTCCTTCATCGTCACTGGGTCAAAATCCCAGAACTCCCTACCTAACAGCACTGTGGGAGTAACTTCACCACATGGACTGCAGCGGTTCAAGAAGGTGGCTCACCACCACCTTCTCAAGGGCAATTAGGGATGGGCAATAAATGCTGGCCTTGCCAGCGACGCCCACATCCCATAAAACAAATTAAAAAATTGTTTTCACTGATTTATGCCCATTTACGCCTATTTTAAATGTGGGCGTATTCTAATGAGATTGGGAGGACACTTGGGCGTAAACTGAAAACGGAAAATTGGGCGCAGCTTCAGGCGTAATTTCTTTAAGTTGTGTATTGTTCAAATGGACGGAGGAAAGAATAAACATAGGAACATGGGAACAGGAGTGGGCCATTCAGCCCCTCGAGCATATTCCGCCATTCAATGAGGTCATGGCTGATCTGCAACCTAACTCCATATACCCGCCTTTGGCCCATATCCCTTAATACCTTTGGTTAACAGAAAGCTATCAATCTCAGATTTAAAATTATCAATTGATCTAGCATCAATTGCCATTTGCAGAAGAGAGTTCCAAACTTCTACCACCCTTTGTGTGTCGAAATGTTTCCTAATTTCACTCCTGAAAGGTCTGGCTCTAATTTTTAGGCTATGCCCCCTAGTCCTAGAATCCCCAACCAGCAGAAATAGTTTCTCTCTATCTACCCTATCTGTTCCCCTGAATATCTTGAAAACTTCGATCAGATCTCCCCTTAACCTTCTAATTTCTGGGGAATACAACCCTAGTTTGTGTAATCTCTCCTCATAATTTAACCCTTGCAGTCCGGGTATCATTCTGGTAAACCTACGCTGCACTCCTTCCAAGGCAAATATATCCTTCCTAAGGTGTGGTGCCCAGAACTGCTCACAATACTCCACGTGTGGTCTAACCACGGTTTTGTATAGCTGCAGCATAACTTCTACCCCCTTGTATTCTAGTCCTCTAGATATAAAGGCCAGCACTCCATTAGCCTTTTTGATTATTTTCTGTACCTGTTCATGACATTTTAATGATCTATGTACCTGGACCCCCAAATCTCTTTGGACCTCCACTGTTTTTAGCCTTTCACTATTTAGAAAGTACCCTGTTCTATCCTTTTTAGGTCCAAAGTGGATGACCTCACATTTGCTTACATTTGCCATAGTTTTGCCCATTCACTTAATCTATCAATATCCCTTTGTAATTTTATGCTTCCATCTACACTGCCTACAATGCCGCCTATCTTTGTGTCATTGGCAAATCTGGATATATGACTTTCTATGCCATCATCCAAGTCATTAATAAATACAGTTAAAAGTTGAGGCCCCAACACAGATCCCTGCGGGGAACCACTAGTCATCTCCTGCCAATTTGAGTACCTACCCTTTATCCCTACTCTGACTCCTGCCGCTCAGCCAATTTCCTAACCAGGTCAATAATTTGCCCTCAATTCCATGGGTTTCTACCTTAGTTAAAAGTCTCTTATGTGGGACTTCATCAAATGCCTTCTGGAAGTCCATGTAAATAACATCCATAGACATTCCCCTGTCCACTACTTTAGTCACCTCTTCAAAAAATTCAGTCTGGCTCTCTCTGATCACCTGAAAATTTTTAAGGTGTTCAGTCACAGTCCATGTCTCAGTAATGGCTACCATGCCATACCCTCCAATTTGAATTCGTGCCTGCAGTTCATTCAGTTTATTCCTTATACTCTGTGCGTTTGTATAAAGAACGCTTATTTGGGCCACACACCCTAGCCTGTCCTTCAGCTCTAATGTTTTACTTACTTATTTCTTAGTGCTCTCTCCTGGTTTAATCACTTTACATCTTTTAATTTTCCCTCTACCTGTAGTGCCTAAAGCACAATTTCTGACTGTCACTCTACTCTCTTCCCTTTCGTTTGTTTTTGAACTATTATTTTTACTACAATTTCCACCTGAGCCCTCCCCCCCCATTTACTAGTTTAAAGTCCTTGGCCGGGATTTTGTTCACCTCAGTGGGTCCGGGGCGGGCAACGTCAGTGGCGGGTCCCGACCCCGCTGCTGGCCCCATCCAGCTGTCTAAAATGACTTTCCCTTGATAGGGCTTGTTAAGCCCGCCCAGTGCATTTCCCTGTCCAATTAGAGGAAGTGTGTCTGGTGGCGTCATTCATGACGCGTCATCAGCCGGTTTTCTTAAAGGGACCATGGCCAACTTTATTTTGACTTTTGTGCAGTCAGTGTCAGCTATGGCTCAGTTGGTAGCACACTCGCCTCTGAATCAGAAGGGACTTGAGCACATAAAGTGAGGCTGACACTCAGTACAGTGCTGAGGGAGTGCTGTACTGTTGGAGGTGCCATCTTTCAGATGAGACGTTAAACCGAGACCCTGTCTGCTCTCTCAGGTGAACGTAAAAGATCCCATGGCACTATTTCAAAGACGAGCAGGGGAGTTATTCCCAGTGTCCTGGCCAATATTTATCCCTCAACCAACATGACAAAAACAGATTATCTGGTCATTATCACATTGCTGGCTGTGGGAGTTTGCTGTGTGCAAATTGGCTGCCGTGTTTCCCACATTACAACAGTAACTACACTCCAAAAGTACTTCATTGGCTGTAAAGCGCTTTGAGACGTCCGGTGGTCATGAAAGGCGCTATATAAATGCAAGTCTTTCTTTCTTTCATTGAGTTGATGCAAACACTGACAAGCACTGCACAGAGGTGCAGGGCTGCACCCAGGTTCTCCCATGACTCCCTCCATATGGGCGGAAGAGACCTCCCCAGGATGTGAAGGAATTCTACTATATAACCTTTTTAGAAAAATATACTGTACAAGATAAATACACTATAGCCTTTTTAGATAAATATACTGTATAACTTTTTTAAAGGAAGGCATGGCAAACTGGATTTGGAAATCCTACCTTCTGAAAGAATTCTGGCCTCGTTGAGATAAGATAGTGGTTAACCCTGAAGAGTACCTTATAAGGAACTCGACCTTATAAATTCTTTGGGTTTGGAAATTTAGAAACCTAACTATGAAATAGCTATGAAAGAATTCTGGCTATTGAAATAGGACAAGTTGTTGGCCCTGAATAAGTAACCTTATTCAAACAGAAGAATGGGTGGCCCCGAATGGGTAACCTTATTAAAATAAGACAATGGTCACTCCTGGATGAATGATCTTGATTAAAACCTCTTGAGAATGACATGATGTAAGGTACATCTGCCCTTTGCCCACATATGGTAAACTTCCAATAGCTATTGATGATGTGGCAGTAAGAATTTCAGTAGGTCAGCAAAAAGATGATTAGTGATAATTAACTTGGATTAACAGAAACCTTATGAAAAACTGAAAGAGGGATATAAATATTGGAGTCTCGAATGAGATAATCAGACTCGCTTTAATCGGGCAAAGCGATTCTCGACTACAGGGGCGGCTCTGTAGTTCTTCACTCTTTTGAACCTCGGGGATTGAAGGTAACTGCTACCTTGATAATTGATGGATATCCTGTAATAGACAAGTTTAAGAACGGTAATACTGTGGCGAAGTTAAGATTTATAAGTAGGATTCTCTGTTAAGAATAAGATTGTATTTTTTCTCTTTTTAAAACTGTTAACGTTGCAATTGACTAATTCACCAACTGGAAATTGCATGTCGGTTTTTTTAATAAATCTCTATATATTTTTAGAATTGTCTTATATAAGACTTCTGTATCAATAACTCGTGAACCCAATCTTTTTACACTCTTTGGTGAAGAGTTACAATTTATGAAGGAAATCTCCAGACCCTCATAATATCCGGGACTTTACTGTCTGGCTAAACTTATTAAAAGTGCTATCTGGAGGACAGTAACATTCTCGGGTTGTTCCTTTCCTTTAGGGAGAAATAGCCCAGACCTTTAGACCCAGTTAAGCGTCTTTAGGATTCGGCTACCTCAACCTTTAGTTGAAGGTGAACATCTGAGAAATACGCCTGATCCGGGATAGCCCCAAAGGGGCTAGGACTAGTAAAAATCCTTTCAGGAGAGCAACACAGCCTGGTTGCACATTGCAGAAGAGGGCACAAGCAGGGATGTGACCAGGAGGACCTGAGTGCAGTGGTGCAAACCTTTCAATGATCTCATTAAATCACGAAACATTACTACAAAGCCACACTCACCTTCATCCTGCTGTGCCTCTCATCACATTCCCATCACTCTGCCTTCCCTACCCTGACCCTGCACATCCTTATTCACACCAACTTACCTTACATGTCTACCCATCCTTCTCTCTCTATCTACATTATCACTTCCCCATATCACTAGCCACCCCTCACACTCACCCTCATCCTAGTGCAATCATACCAATTAACAACACACAAGGGTAGCCACTTGGGTGTTTTATCCAATGTTTATGTAAAGTTTCTGTTAATGCGCTGTCAAACATTGAAACTTTTTTTTCAATACTTTGCGTTCTTGGACAGATTTGCGTGCACCTTTGGAAGTGGCTTAGCGAGTTGCAGTGAATAGTGAGACATAACGGTGTCCCCCGCAATGGTGGTGAGTGTGAAAGGAATGGCCTGGACATTGCAGGGATGCTTTATGGTGTTGGTGTGGGGTGGTGACAACCTGGTGCATCATGTGGCAGCCAGGGTGTACAGCGTCAAGTGAAGTAAATCTAGCCATGGTGAGGCCATCCCTGGCGTCCCGGGCAATAATGTTGTCGGGTACTGATGCCCTGTGTCCTGTGCAGCATCAGGTGAAAAGGTTGGTGTTGTTGTTGGTGCAGCTGGTGCTGCTCGTGTTGGGGCTGATTGTGGTGGGATTCTGAGGACCAAGGTGAGAGAGTAAAAAGGGCACCCATGTTGATGGAATAGATGGCAGGTGAAGTACAGATAACAGAAGCATTCTGTCAATGGTGAGAGAGTTCTTCCAATGAGGTGATACTGGATGGAGAGTGGAAAGCCTTCAGAATCTGTGATGGGAATGGACTGAGAAACATCTTGTGGCTGAGGAAAGTGATGATCTGTCAGGTGGGAGCTTTTACTGTACATTTGAAGCTGTCAATTAACAGCTGGAACAATGGCCACTGAATTCCCGCCTCAGGTTGACAGCCGTGGTCCCCGAACAGCGTGGTTCCCGTGGCCATGTAGTTAAAGTGAAAAGGTAAGTTAAAAAAGCCTGTTAATGATCTGTCAACAAGGCAATAATGAGATTAATTGGGTCGCCCGCCGCTGCCTGTCGGGTCTGCTCTGCGCTGACAGACCGGACATTGGAAAAGGCGCGTTGTGGCGGGTTCCCGACCCACTGTCAAAAAAAACACTTTCCCACCCGACCAGCCACCGATCCCGTCCACTGACACCCCGGAAAATTCTGGCCAATGTGACCGCCCTATTTATCCTTTCCGCTAGGATCCTGGTCCCAGGCTGGTGGAGCCCGTCCCAACGGTTCAGTTCCTTCCTGTCCCAATACTGGTGCCAGTGCCCCATGAAATGGAACCCCTCTTTCCCACACCACTCCTTTAGCCACGTGTTCACTGCCCTAATCAGCTTATCCCGACACCAATTTGCACGTGGCTCAGGTAATAATCCAGAGACTATAACCCTTGAGGTCCTGTTCTTTAATTTAGCTCCTAGTTTCTGGTACTCCCTAAACAGGACCTCTTGCCTACTCTTCCCTAGGTTGTTGGTCCCAACATGGACCAAAACGACTGGATCCTCCCCCTCCCTGTCCAGTATCCTTTCAAGCCGGTTCGAGATGTCCCTTACCCTGGCACCAGGTAGGCAACATACCATGTGGGACTCTCGATCTTGCTTACAAAGGATGCTATCTGGCCCCCTAATTATAGAATCCCCTACAACTACCACATTACACTTCCTCTCCTCCTCCTCCTCCCCCCACCCCCTTAGGACAGCCTCCTGCTCCAAAGTGCCATGGTCCACATTCTGGCTGTCCTTCCGACAATCTTTATCTTTATCCTCACAGGTAGCAAGAACATTGTACCTGTTGGATAGGATCAGTTTCTGTGGCTCCTCGCTCCCTTTCTTACCTGGGTTCCCCTTACTCTGTACACTATGGGTCACACCAACCCCGTTTTGATCCTGCACTTCTCTACGAGGTGTGACCGAGGTCTGAAGCAAACTGTCCAGATACTCTTCCCCCTCCCTTATGTGTCAGAGTGTCTCCAACTCGCACTCCAGCTCAGTGACTTTTGAGCCGGAGAGATTCGAGATGGAGACATCTACTGCAGATGTGTTCACTTGGAACAGTCTCACTGTCCACAAACTCCCACATACTGCAGTCCAGACACACAACCTGCTCTGCCGTATCTTAATCTAAACTTCTTTTATTTATTTAATTAGTTAAAATCTTTATTCAACAATTATTTATAGTTATATTAATTAGTTTATCTGATATAATTTATTAAATTAAAAACTGAGTTATAGTTTCCCACTCTTAGTTTAAACCACTGTCCGAGCTTAGAGAAAAAAAAATTAATACTCACCCACCAATCGCCTACCTGCTGTCCTGTGACGTCACTCCTTGTTTTTTGTTGTTTTAGAATTCGCCGGATTTGTACTGCCACCTCCATTCAGGTCTGCGCTGCCTCTCCTCCCGCTCTATTTATGTTCTGCCGGCTCCTCCGGTGCCGACTCCGTTCAGGTCCGCACACATTTTCCTGCAGTTGTGCCATTATTCTGCATGTAATGGATTTACAGTGCTAGGATTTTCAGAATACAATGAGTGGACAGCATCAAGTTATACCGCCCCTTTCACAGTTTTCTGAATTTGGAGGGCGGGGGAAACAGATTGGTTGTTGGAGTTGAGTAGAAGGAAAATCTTGTTTTTATAGATGGCTGGATGAAATTTGTGGAGGAGGGGAAACTATTTAAGAGGGATGACATTTAAATAAGTCAGAGACTGGCAACAACAACTTGTATTTATATAGCGCCTTTAACATAGTAAAACAACCCAAGGCGCTTCACAGGAGCGTTATAAAACAAAATTTGACACCGAGGCACATAAGGAGATATTAGGGCAGATGACCAAAAGCTTGGTCAAAGAGGTAGGTTTTAAGGAGCGTCTTAAAGGAGGAAAGAGAAATAGAGAGGCAGAGGGGTTTAGGGAGGGAATTCCAGAGCTTAGGGCCTTGGCAACTGAAGGCACGGCCGCCAATGGTGGGGCAATTAAAATCAGGGATGTTGAAGAGGCCAGAATTAGAGGAGCACAGATATCTCATAGGGCACAAAAAGTTAAAATTAAAACTGAGAATCCTTTGAATTACTATGACCAAGTGATAAGGTAGCTCATTCAGTGAAAGATGGGGCAGCTAATAATAAAGGTTCGACTAGTTTAAGTAATTCAGGAGAATGTAGTTTAAGGAATGAAGTGGGTATCTAAAAGAGCCTAAATGAATTATTGAGGTATTTTCATGAATACTTGAAGCATTAGAAATAAGTTGCTGTAACTTTGTACGGAAAATATCAAAGCGTTGAGGCTGCCGCGAAACACGAATTAAGGCTGAATCCATGTGTGGAAAACAAGAGACTTTTTTAATACAACTGCATGGCACAAAATGGCTGAACAGACTGCTCCCAGAATTCTCTGGAAAAATCCTGACGCCCCGCCCACTCCTGCCTTAAAGGTAAGGTGCCTTAAAGGGAATGTGCTCGATATTTGTCCACGGACGGAAAAGTGGATAATGCCCGTTTAGGTGGCGATCCGCCACACAGCTCCCCCCAGAATCCGCTTAGGAGGTGTGGACGAGACGGTGCGGCGGTCTGATGGGCCGGCCGGAGCGGCTCTTGTAGGACGCCGGTGGACGTGGAATGGCTGGGCGCGGAGCAGCCGGGTGAACCGGCTTGAGGGCAGGTCGGCCGCGTGGAGGTGGACGAGCTACAGGGACCTGCTCCCCGGGCTCCGAGTGTGCTGGCTTGAGTCGGTCCACCGACACTTTTTCGGTCCTGTCGCCCACTTGCAGGGTGAAAAATTTGTCCCCAGCCTGCAGTACCTTGTAGGGCCCGTCGTACGGGGGTTGAAGGGGTCCGCGGTGGGCGTCGTGCCAGATGAAAACAAACCGTACCTGGTGCAGGCTTAGTGGGACGTGTGAGGTGGATTCACCGTGTCGGGCAATGGGCACCGGGACAAACTGCAGCGCCGGTGAGGCGAAGTCATGGCGTTGCTGGTCGGCTGACCAGGGTGTCGTGGCGGTGGGCAGGAACTCACTGGGTACACGCAGCGGCTGACCGTACACGAGCTCTGCTGCCGATTCGTGGAGGTCTTCTTTAACCGCGGTGCGCAGGCCGAGGAGGACCCACGGAAGTCGGTCGGTCCAGGCGCCGTCCTGGAGGCTGGCTCGAAGAGATGCCTTCAAGGATCTGTGGAACCGCTCACACAGTCCGTTGGCTTGGGGGTGGTACGCTGTGGTGCGGTGAATGGTCACCCTGAGATTGCGTGCGACGGCGGTCCAGAGTTCAGAGGTAAATTGCGGACCTCTGTCCGACGTCATGTCGGAGGGGATGCCGAACCGTGCGACCCAGGTGCTGACGAAGGCTCTGGTGATGTCGGCGGTGGTGGTAGAGGTCAGTGGAATTGCCTCGGGCCAGCGTGTGGTGCGGTCAACGATGGTCAGCAAGTGCGTGTGGCCTTGCGACGGCGGCAGGGGCCCGACGATGTCCACGTGGATGTGGTCGAATCTCCGCGAGGGGACGGTAAACTCCTCGAGGGGTGCTTTCGTGTGTTGCTGTACCTTGGCCCGTTGGCAGGCTAGGCAGGAGTTGGCCCAAGGCCGCGCCAGACAAAGCGGTTGGCTACCAATTTGATGGATGCGCGGGCGCCGGGGTGGGAGAGGTTGTGGAGAATGTCGAATACCCAGCGGCGCCAGGATGCTGGGACGATGGGCCGAGGTTGACATAGGGATATGTTGCACTTGACCGTGACTGCGGTCGGGCCACGTAGCCCTGGTAGGTTGGTGGGTGCGGAGAGCAGATCAGGGTCGGTGATCTGGTCTGCTGCGAGTTGAGCGTAGTCGACTGCCAGGTGTGCGGCGTGGATGGCGGAGCGGGAGAGGCAATCGGCTACCAGATTGTCTCGGCCGGAGACGTGTTGGATGTCCGTGGTGAACTCGGACACTGCCGCGAGCTGGCGCTGCTGCCTGGTGGACCAGGGGTCGGTTGTCTTTGCCATTGCGAATGTCAGGGGCTTGTGGTCGACAAACGCAGTGAAGGGGTGGCCCTCAAGTAAAAACCGGAAATGGCGGACCGCCAGGAACAGCGCGAGGAGCTCGCGGTCGAAGGTGCTGTACTTGACCTCCGGGGGGCGTAGTTGGCGGCTGAAGAAGGCAAGTGGTTGCCAGGCGCCGTCGACCCACTGCTCATACACGGCGCCGACCGCGTGGTCGGAGGCGTCCGTGGTGAGCGCTACCCTGGCATTGGGCCGTGGGTGCGCGAGCAGGGTGGCGTTGGCGAGAGCGGTCTTGGTGGAGTCGAAGGCGGCGGACACGTCTGCCGTCCATTCGACCGCCATCTTGCCGCTCCTGCCCCGGAGGGCTTCATACAGGGGCCTCATGAGGGACGCCGCTTTGGGGATGAAGCGGTTATAGAAATTCACCATCCCGAGGAACTCCTGGAGGCCTTTGATGGTGGTGGGGCGGGGAAATTGTTGGACGGCCTGCATCTTGGTGGGCAGGGGAATGGCCCCAGCATGGGTGATGTGGTGGCCGAGGAAGTCGATCTTGTCCAGGCCGAACTGGCATTTGGCTGGGCTGAGGATGAGCCTGTGGTCGCTGAGGCGCCCGAACAGGACGCGAAGGTGTTCGAGGTGTTCCTGCTTGGAGGAACTGGCTACCAGGATGTCGTCCAGGTAGACGAACAGGAACTTCAGGTCCTAAAGGACCGAATCCATGAGCCATTGGAATGCCTGGGCTGCGTTTTTGAGGCCGAAGGGCATCCGCAGGAACTCGAACAGGCCAAAGGGGGTGATTACGGCTGTCTTGGGGACGTCCGCGGGGTGGATGGGGACTGGGTGGTAGCCGCGCACCAGGTCGACCTTGGAAAAGACTGAGCGGCCGGCCAGTCTAGCCGAGAAGTCCTGAATGTGCGGCACGGGGTACCGATCAGGGGTGGTGGCGTCGTTGAGGCGGCGGTAATCCCCGCAGGGGCGCCAACCTCCGCCTGGTTTGGAGGCGATGTGGAGTGGGGAGGCCCAGGGACTGTTGGAGCGGCGGATGATGCCGAGCTGTTCCACGGTGGCAAACTCGGTCCGCGCGATCTCCAGTTTGGTCGGGTCCAGCCTGCGGGCGTGGGCATACACTGGGGGGCCTGTGGTGGGATGAAGTGTTCCACCCCGTGTTTGGCAGCCTCCGCGGAGAAGGTCGGATTGGTAAGGGCCGGGAATTCGGCCAGAAGTGCCGAGTAGTCATCCGTGGCCCGGGCGTGGCACTGTGACACCATGTCGGCGGGTTGACGGGGGGCCATGGCGCCCAGGATGGGGGACATGGTGTTCATGTCCACAAGGCGGTGACGGGGGATGTCTACCAGTAGGCCGTGGGCGCACAGGAAATCTGCGCCGATGAGAGGGGAGAGCACCTTGGCAGTGATGAACTCCCATCGGTAGCGGCGACCAGCGAGGTCGAGGGTGACTGTCCGGGTGCCATACGTCTGGATTTCCGAGCCGTTAGCAGCAGCCAGCGCCGGTCCTCGTTCGCCCTTTTGGATGTCGAGGGAGGAGGCCGGGATGATGCTGTGCTGAGCCCCAGTGTCGCACAGGAACCGGCGGCCGGTTTTGTCATCCGTGACGAACAGCAGGGAGCCCGCGTGGCCCACGGCCATCGCGGGGGCTGGTACGGGGACGGACTTGAAAGAGCAGGGAGGTGTGCACCGTTGTGCCCTGGCGCCGAACCGTGCGTGGTAGTATCAGTGGTCCGGGTTAGTGGGGCGTGAAGGCCCCGTGGGCCTGGTGGCAGGCCCTTGTGGCCGCGTGGTGGCCGGTGAGGGGCGCGCCCAGGCATTGGCTGCCAGGTCCGGAGTGACGTCGCGGCTGGAGTGAGCGGACAGCAGCTTGTCGGCCTCCTCGGCCAGGGCTTTCAGGTTCGTGAGGCCGGACGCCACGATCGCTGGGCGAATGCTGAGAGGGAGCTGGCGGATGAACAGCGTGCAGAAGAGGGATCCGGGTGGGCTCTCGTCGGTGAGGGAGAGCATGTGGGAGAGGAGGTCTGACGGTGAGGCATCACCGAGGCCTGGAAGGTCAAGGAGGTGGCAGTTTCGCTGATATGCCGAGACCGTAAATTTTTTAAGGAGCGCTGTCTTGAGATGTGCGTACTTGCCTTCCTCTGGTTGGTTCTGCAGCGCTGTCGAAACCTTCGAAACTGTGGCGTTACCGAGTGATGTGACGAGATAGTCGTACTTCGTCCCATCTGTGGTGATGTTTCGCAGCCGGAAGCGAGATTCAGCTTGGAGAAACCAGGCTTCGTGCCGGTTTTCCCAAAACTCCGGCAGTTTCACGGAAACTGCGTTCGTGTCCACCATCGCAGTGCTCGGAATACGTTCTGAGCGTCGGGGTCACCAATGTTGAGGCTGCCGCGAAACACGAATTAAGGCTGAATCCATGTGTGGAAAACAAGAGACTTTTTTAATACAACTGCATGGCACAAAATGGCTGAACAGACTGCTCCCAGAATTCTCTGGAAAAATCCTGAGGCCCCGCCCACTCCTGCCTTAAAGGTAAGGTGCCTTAAAGGGAATGTGCTCGATATTTGTCCACGGACGGAAAAGTGGATAATGCCCGTTTAGGTGGCGATCCGCCACACAAGTGGCAAAGGACTGTAGGGTTATAAATTTGGGAGATTTTAACTGTTAGGTATGAAATGGGTTATCAAATGCGATAGGAGGTAATATGGAAATTTATTGAATCATCCACAATTGTTTTATGACTCAGCACATTGTGGATACTTCCAGACGAGAAAACTTAATTGGATTTAATATTCAGTACTAAATAGCTGAGATCTCTTGGGTGAACATCTGAACCTATTGTGATTATTGTATCTTTAGATTTTTACTAATGAGGCAGTGTTAAACAGGAGATAACTTAATGGTACTACATAATTTAATAAAGCCAAAATGTAAAGACACAAACGAAGACTCGGAGAGGGTGAACTGGATTATAGTACTGGGTAGTAATCCTTATAAGAAAAGAGCAATATTTCTTAAATGTTGTTGAAGGGGAAAGAAGCTTCATATTTCCCAGGAATACAAAAAGAGATGGGCAGAGGGTAAGCTGAAACCTCAGTGGTTGAAGAAGGACATTCTGAGGGGAATACAATTATAAAAGGTACTTTTCAATGTACAAAAGGCCAAATTGACAGGGATATAGAGACAAAATAACTAAAAATACTAAAAGGAAGGTTAAGGTTGCATGGCATAAACATATATCAAGGGAAATGGTTAGAATTTTTAAAGTATCTATATTTGGAGACAATGAACAATCAAGGACTGGAAAGGTCTTTTGAAAGATATATTAGGATAGGTTATAAACAAGGATACAGAAATGGCAGATTAGTCAAACAAAACATCTTAGGCTAGCTTTTATGATCAGGGGTAAGCCCAACCAGAAGCAGCTGGTGCAAGAAGTGCACCCATTAGACTTGTGGACCGAGAAATTGGTAAGTGCTGGATTCCCAGTGCAAATTAGGGGCAGGGGCCTATCCCTGCGCTGGGATTGGTAGGTCTGAGGCACACCCGATATTGGGCCTTGGACCACATTTGCATGAAACATCCCCAGGCAGCTCACCAGCGAAGAGGATTTCAATTTAAGGTTAAATGCATTGCCAGCAGCAGCCCTCAGGTAGGTCCTAATGGGGGAGGGGTGGAGTCAGGAGTTGGGGTGGGGGGGCGATTGGAATCGAGGGGGGCGATTGGGGGTGGGGACTGATCTGGAGAGAGGGGGGTGATCAGGAGGGGCCAAGCGATCGGGAGGGTGGCAGTGATCGGGAAGGAGGGGCGATTGGGAGAGAGGGGGAGCGGTTCAGTTGAGGGCTAAATCGGTCTTCGGCACTGCAGTGGACCCGGGAGGAGCAATCACTGAGTAAGCATCTATATGATGTACAAAAAAATCTTACACTTGCCCACATTTGCTGTCAACATTTTCCAGCATAAATTCCTGTGTCTACATTTTTAATAGAATTTGCCAATGCAAGCTTCACCCACGGGATTTACACCCACCCCCACCCCCGCCCAGCTGGCCTACATTTCCAAAGTCTTTATCTATACTTTCTGGAAAACTGAAATTAGATTATCGATCTTCATATTTTAGTACTGGCCTCATTTCCATCGAACCGTAAAAAATTTCAAGTGGAGTCTCCACTAATTCATCTTTCACTCCTTGGGATGTCCTGCGGTCATAGACCATGCTATATATGCAAGTTTGTTCTTTCTTCTTCTCTTAAGTACTCTGAAGTGTATTCCATCAGTCCAGTCATTTCATAAATCTTCAATTGCTGAAACTCCTCAATAACCATTTCTTTACTAAGTACTGATTACATCATTTTTTTAAAAATTAGCCCCCTGACAGCTTGGTTGCTGAATCAGAATTATTACTGTAATGTCTATCCATAAAACTTTATCAGAAGTAGGTATTTAAAAGTTCAGTCATACCTTTCTTTTCAACAACTTTAGGTTTTACTTTCCAATGTGAGGGAAGGGTCCCACCAGCATGAAATGAATGAGCTGAGCCTGTAAAATTGTGCGCTTGTAAATTCACTGGTTCCCCACTCTATTAGCACTGTGTACAACTGTCCATACCTGGCTGTGCGTCAGTTTTCATTATTGTCACACAAAAGGCCCTTGAAACATTGTGGGGTGGGGGGAGTGGGGGGGGTGCAGGTTTGGCAGTTTTATGGTGGGGTAGCCAGGGTGTGATAGTATTGGAGGAGGCTGCCTTGAGAGGGAGGGGTCCAGGAGAATTGAGCCCAAAAGTGATGGCACTCCTGTCCCCCCACCACATTCCCACCTGTAAGCCTCCTCTTGACCGATCCGCAGACCCTTTTATGATATAAGGTACTGTCACATTTCAAGATCATCTACCATTTTTTCCCACAGAAAGGATTTGGTTATGTTTAAGTGTTGTGTTTTAAAATAAAGTTAATTTGTGTAAGTTTAAAAAGCCACAGGATGCAGCAATGAGACAAAGGGGGCTTGAGGTGTTATAGAATTAGGTATTGAAGAAGTTTCCACAATGACCAGGGACATTAACTAATTCATTATCTCATCTCAAAATGGCTAAACAACCATCCAAACCAGTTACATTTATAGTGGGGATCATTATTCTTGTGAGCCTGTCTGCTGTGAATAAACTCCTGCGAGAGGAGTAATCAGTTTGGCTGAAGACCTGCTGGCAAATCCCTGAATGGGGTAGGAGTCGGAGGCACTGCCCAACCATAGAGTCATAGAGTTATACAGCACAGAAAGAGGCCCTTCGGCCCATCGTGTCCTCGCCGGCCATCAAGCCCTGTCTATTTTAATCCCATTTTCCAGCATTTGGTCCGTAGCCTTGTATGCTATGGCGTTTCAAGTGCTCACCTAAATGCTTCTTGAATGTTGTGAGGGTTCCTGCCTCTACCACCCTTTCAGGCAGTGAGTTCCAGATTCCAACCACCCTCTGGGTGAAAAAGTTTTTCCTCAAATCCCCTCTAAACCTCCTGCCCCTTACCTTGAAACTATGCCCCCTGGTTATTGACCCCTCTACTAAGGGGAAAAGTTCCTTTCTATCTACCCTATCTATGCCCCTCATAATTTTGTACACCTCAATCAGGTCCCCCCTCAGCCTTCTCTGCTCCAAGGAAAACAACCCCAGCCTGTCCAGTCTCTCTTCATAGCTGAAGCGCTGCAGCCCAGATAACATCCTGGTGAATCTCCTCTGCACCCTCTCCAATGCAATCACATCCTTCCTATAGTGTGGCGACCAGAACTGCACACAGTATTCCAGCTGTGGCCTAACTAGCGTTTTGTACAGCTCCATCATAACCTCCCTGCTCTTATATTCTATGCCTCGGCTAATGGAGGCAAGTATCCCATATGCCTTTTTAACCACCTTATCTACCTGTCCTGCTGCCTTCAGGGATCTATGTACATGCACGCCAAGGTCCCTCTGATCCTCTGTCCTTCCTAGGGTCCTACCATTCATTGTGTATTCCCTTGCCTTGTTAGTCCTCCCAAAATGCATCACCTCACACTTTTCAGGGTTAAATTCCATTTGCCACTGTTCTGCCCATCTGACCAACTTGTCCATATCGTCCTCCTCGCTATTTACCACTCCACCAATTTTCATGTCATCTGCAAACTTACTGATCATAGTCCTACGTTCATATCTAAATCATTAATGTACACTACAAACAACAAAGGACCCAGCATCGACCCCTGCAGTACACCACTGGACACAGGCTTCCAGTCACAAAAACAACCTTCGACCATCACCCTCTGCCTCCTGCCACTAAGCCAATTTTGGATCCAATGTGCCAAGTTGCCCTGGATCCCATGGGCTTTTACCTTCTTTTACCATTTCCTATGAATATAGGGAGAGGAAAGCCTTCCCTTGATTGACGTGAATAGCAGGAACCAACTAATTACATTTATTTTCCAACTGCTTGGAAAAACAAACTGAAGTACTATTTGACTTTTCCCATAGAGAAAAATAATACATTCTTGACAACTTGACAACCTGCTATTTTGCACTCTGAATGTCAATAAAATAAACGAAAGGTGCTATTAATCCAAAGTGTTGTTTGTCTTGAGGCAAAAGTTGAGCATTTCATAACAGAAAAAAGGACATTATTAAAATGCAGAAATATGAAGCTTATCTGAAAGAAAGCTTTGAGAATTCATTCTCCAATTTGTTTCAACTTGTTTTGGAAAAAGCAAATAAACTCAAAAATCCTCACAAGGACAAGGGAAGACATCCTTCTATTTCAATTAAAAGGAACCTCTTGATGAAGCTTGGGAAATTCTGCAAACTGCGTGTGTTCAGAATGCACAGATGTGGTTAGTAACTCCCTTCAACTGGAGGAAAATATCCAGTCAAAGTCTAGGCTTTTGGGACAGGCTCAGGCCTTGAAGTTAAAAGTTTAATGGAAATATTAAAGGGCACAAAAAAGAAAATTGTGAAAAAAGTAATTTTTAATTTTTTTATTGTGTTTAAAACCTTATTTTGGATATAGAAATTTCAGTTGCTGAGAAAAAAAGTGATGGTGAAAAGGTTTTCAATAATGTTTCGAGTGATTCAATTGGTTAACCTTTTCCTTTCTGTTATTAGCGGATTCTCCCAAGTGTTCATTCAGGATTGGTTGCTTTCATAAGTCCTTAGTAGATTTTCATTTGCAATTTTCTAGCCCCCACCCCATCTTCACTTATGATTCATAAGTTCCCTACCTCTTCAGTTCTGATTTACTGCTGTTTTACTTTGAGCCAATGTGTGACAGGAAAGGTGTGATGGGGAAAGTGTGACAGGAGGTAAGTGACACTTCCAGGAAATCTGCACTATGCACAAGATTTTTAATATATTACTAGTGATCTCCCTGGGCATAACGCACAGTAAGCTGGAGAATAGGGTCCCTCTTTTACTTGTCTCTGTTATTGCTGTGACCCTCCCTGTATCACCTTCTTCTATTTCTGTCTCTCTCTTTCTCTTATCTCCTGCTCTTTTTCCATAACTCTTGTTTAACTCTTTACCTGAATAGATTTTTAAAATTTGTCCTCTAGCTTTTCTTCAAATAATTTCACGCACGCACAAACAAACACATACACATACACACAGCCTCTCTATTTAAAAAAACACACTTAAGATAAATTTTGCCTTAGTAAATATTGTGAAATTTCTCCTCTTGATTTCCAAATTATTTGAAAAAAATTAAAATACCGTCAGTACAGCTAACTGAACAGTACTGGTGCACAACTAATTTTGGAAAATTAGGTAGACTGAAAATGCTCAGACTACATAATCTGCATTCAGCCAGCACAATTACAGTTCTGGGCTAAAAATATCAGCCCGGATTTTGCATAAAGAATAACAGCGAGGCTATCAGTGCTCACCGTTATTATGGAATAAATTGGACAGCAACTTCTAGAGTCTGCACATGCGCAGTTAAACGGGGAAATCCAGAAGTTGCTGTCTGATTTTCCCTGCTCCTCCACAAGCTGCGCTACACTGGTACCTCGCCGAGGGACTTGGCATTGAAATCCATGCAAGGGTGTGAAGTTGTTGTAAAAAAAAATGTTTTTTTTAAATACTCCTGTGCAGCGACTTGGGACATTTTACTACGTTAAAGGTGCTATATAAATACAATTTTTGTTGTTGTTGTTACTTACCCACTAGCTACCCACTAAACATGCCAGAAAAAGTTAGGGCTGGTGCATTCAGGTGTAAGTGAATATTTAATGGCGTGATAAGTCTTAATTACTACCAAACAACCTCTCTGGCACTAAAAATTTAACTTTACAAGTGTGGAGTCTCATTTCTGTCTCTTTTATCTCTCTCTCTCTCTCTCTTAATCCCATCTTTCCCTCTATTTATTTCGCTTTCTGTATTGATTTTACAATGAATGAAATATTCTAACTTGCACTTCCTGGTTTAGACTTGGCATGCCTCTCTAAGGATTCTTCAATCTGATTGGTTGAAGAGCCACGCTGTTGCTTGTCCTGCTCATACGGGCCACAGATCCCCTGTAGAGTGCACCACACTGGAAATTATCTCTAGGACCCGTAAGTTGCCGCTCAAAAGCCCGCAAAAAGTCTGTGGGTAGCTGTATGCGCGATGAACGGCGAGCGACGTTCCTTCGCCGTTGACCGCAAAATCCGGGCCTATATTAAACATTGAAACTCCAGTAGAGTGACACCTACTGGTATCACAGGAATATGCAACAGGCAAGTGTAGACATTTTAACATGGAAATCTCCATAGAAAATGTCTATATCGCAGCTTTCAATAGAACGCGCCCCCATTTACAAATGTTAATATATTATAGATAGAACACAAAAAGTGATTCAGTCCATGAATTCCATTCTTTACACAGACGATGTAAAATTTACTTAATCATGGATTTTACCTCACTTAATTCTCCAGGGGAATGAATAAGCACAGGTAAAACCTCTAAAAAGATAAAGCACAGTGAAATGTATCCTTCCTTGCCTCCCACCCGAGCTAATGCTGCAGAACTCTAGGATATTAATCCAACATTATAATCTACATTATTCAATCCTGATCAGTTGCATTCACAGATGACAGTTCCCTGTTTCTAACAGCTAAAGAAAAATGTGATCTTTGTAACACTCAGTCCTTCTCTTAACAAGATATTTATCCAGGTTTTTTTCAAATTAGTTAATTAAAATATCATTAACCATTTTGCTGGAAGTCAAATTTATATGTTCATTACTCTGAGGAAAAATTATTTTAATTTTACACTCATGTCCTCCAGTTTAGTGATCATAATCCAAATTCAATAGACCAATTATGCATCAAAACTCGCTTTTAAACTTCTTTTGTGCAATGAAAACAAGTTCAGTTCTATGAGTTTCTCTTTAGAACATAAATTCGGTATTGCACAGATGGGGCGCTAAATTTTTAAAAGTTGAAGAATTAGCGCTAGGTGCGAATCCTTCTAACCTCCCGCTAAATTGATTGTTAGCACTCCAAGAGAGAGCTGGAGCGCTAAATCAAGTGTTAATCACTTAACTTAGGGCGCTACACACAGAGAGTGGGGCGCTACCCGCAGAGCAATAACCAATTTCAGGTGCACTCCAATCGGGACTCATCATTCACACTGGCTCCTTCCAGCTCTTAAAGGGGAGGTTCAATCATTCTGCACAACCTCATTCTCAACATTGCCACCTCTCTTCTAGGAATGCCTACCTTGAAGAAGTTCTGCTCTTCTCTTCGACGGAACTTCCGTTTGTCTCTTCAACCTTGTTCATCTTCACTGCTTTCAGATTCCCTTCTCATGTTTGATCAGGTATCTGCCAAGACTCGGTTTCACAGCCACATTACTTTCCTCAGCAACTGTCTCCGGTTCCGTCTTATTCCACGTGGATTCCAACTAAACTTCCACCCTTCGTGTTTCGGGTCCACCCAGGATTACAAATATCTCCAAGATATTCATCGTTCCTCGAACTACTGCTCTCGCCGCATCTTGAGATCCACGCTCAACGCCATGCGGCGCCACATGAACACTCTCGACCTCTCTCTTCAGCAGCACCGGCGCACTCTATCTCAAAGCTGTCCGGGTCCACAGTTCCATTTCATTCTTCGACTCATCCAACGCTTCAACAAAAAACTTTTTTTCTTCCTTTCTGATGTCAAGGATCGCAAGCTTCATCAACTCTTGAACACCAACGCCCCTCCGGAACCTTCTTCCACTTCACTTTCCTCTGACCCCCCTTCTCCCAATCTCACCCCCTGCCGCGTTTTCACTATCCATTCTGACCTTCCCCTTTCTGACCCCAAACGATCAGTCCTCAGCAAAGGCCTGAGCTTCATCCCCTTACGCCCCCACCTCAATGAATTTCGAGCTCGGCACGATGCTGAGCTCTTTTTCCGCCGCCTTTGCCTTCGCCTCCGTGCCCACTTCTTTGGCCAGGAGTCTTTCCCCCGCACGGCTGACCCTTTCTCCCGCTTTCAGAATTCCCGTTCTACCTGGACCCCTCCCTCTGGCCTCTTACCCTCTCTAGATCTTTTCATTGCTAACTGCCGGCGTGACATCGGCCGTCTCAATTTCTCTGCTCCCCTCTCTCACTCCAACCTACCTCCCTCTGAACTTGCAGCACTCTATTCCCTCAGATCCAACCCCAACATTGTCAATAACCCTGCTGACAAGGGTGGTGCTGTTGTTGTTTGGCGCACCGACCTCTACCTAGCAGAAGCTGAACGCCAACTCTCCGACACCTCCTCCTACCTCCACCTGGACCATGACCCCACTACCGAACATCAAGCCACCATTTCCAAGACCGTCACTGACCTCATCTCCTCTGGAGACCTTGCCCCCCATGGCCGCCAACCTCATAGTTCCCCAACCCCGCACAGCCCGCTTCTACCTCCTTCCCAAGATCCACAAACAGGACTGCCCCGGTAGACCCATCGTTTCAGCCTGTTCTTGCCACACGGAACTTATCTCTTCCTATCTCAACTCTATTTTTTCTCCCCTTGTCCAGTCTCTTCCCACCTACATCCACGACTCTTCCGACGCCCTCCGCCATTTTAGCAGTTTCCAGTTTCCCGGCCCTAACCGCCTCCTTTTCACTATGGACGTACAATCCCTCTACACCTCCATTCCCCACCAGGATGGCCTGAGGGCGCTCCGCTTCTTCCTTGAACAGAGGCCCAACCAGTCCTCATCCACCACCACCCTCCTCCGCGTGGCTGAACTTGTTCTCACATTGAACAACTTCTCCTTTGACTCCACCCATTTCCTCCAAATCAAAGGTGTTGCTATGGGTACCCGCATGTCCTAGCTATGCCTGCCTTTTCGTGGGATATGTGGAACACTCTTTGTTCCAGTCCTACTCGGGTTCCCTCCCTCACCTCTTTTTTCGGTACATTGATGACTGTATCGGTGCCGTCTCCTGCTCTCGCCTTGAACTAGAACATTTCATTCACTATGCTTCCAATTTCCACCCTTCCCTCACCTTCACATGGTCCATCTCCGACTCTTCCCTTCCTCGACTTCTCCGTCTCCATCTCTGGGGATAGGTTATTGACTAACATTCACTACAAGCCCACTGACTCCCACAGCTACCTGGACTACACTTCCTCCCACCCCACCTCCTGTAAGGACTCTATTCCATTCTCCCAGTTTCTCCGTCTCCGCCGCATCTGCTCTGACGATGCCACCTTCCACACCAGTACTTCCGACATGTCTTCCTTTTTCCTCAACCGAGGATTCCCCTCTACTGTGGTTGACATGGCCCTCGACCGTGTCCGTTCTATCTCCCGCACTTCTGCCCTCACCCCTGCCCCTCCCTCCCGGAACCACGATAGACTTCCCCTTGTCATCACCTTTCACCCCACCAGCCTCCACATTCAACGGATCATCCTCCGCCATTTCCGCCACCTCCAGCGTGATCCCACCACCAAATGCATCTTCCCCTCACCTCCCCTTTCAGCATTCCGCAGGGACCGCTCCCTCCGCGACACCCTAGTCCACTCCTCTACCACCCCCAGCACCCCTTCGCCTTTCGCCCGGCACCTTCCCGTGCAAGCGCAGGAGATGCAACACATGCCCTTATACCTCCCCTCTTCCCACTGTCCAGGGCCCCAAACACCCCTTCCAGATGAAACAGCGGTTTACTTGTACTTCCT
Organism: Squalus acanthias; assembly: GCA_030390025.1. Lineage (NCBI taxonomy): Eukaryota > Metazoa > Chordata > Chondrichthyes > Squaliformes > Squalidae > Squalus > Squalus acanthias. Next base: position 58,972,974 of record CM059425.1, read on the forward strand.
GCAATTTAGTATACTGTATTCGCTGCTCACGATGTGGTCTCCTCGACATTGGGGAGACCAAACGCAGATTGGGTGACCGCTTTGCGGAACACCTCCGTTCAGTCCGTAAGGGGGACCCCAAGCTCCCGGTGGCCTGTCACTTTAATTCTCCGCTCCACTCCCACTCTGACCTCACCGTTTCTCGGCCTCTTGCATTGGTCCACGGAAGCTCAGCATAAGCTCGAGGAACAGCACTTCATCTTTCGTTTAGGCACGCTACAGCCCTCTGGACTCAACATCGAGTTCAACAATTTTTAGATCATAACCTCGGACCCTATCACATTTATATTTTATTTTTTCATCCACCCTTTTGTTTGGCCCCCCTTTTTTTTTTCCTCCCAGAAGCTGGCAGCTGTCCTTCATTCTGCCAGTGCATTTCACACTTCATCTAGCCTCAACCTGTCACATTAACACCTCCTCTTGCCTTGATTATCTCTTAATGTCTCTTAATCTCTCCTTTTGTTCTTTTATCCCCTCCCCCTTTTCCCAGCTTTATACTTGCTTTAAATCTATTTCATTTCCTGCTTTTTTCCAGTTCTGATAAAAGGTCTTCGACCTGAAACGTTAACTCTGTTTCTCTCTCCACGGATGCTGCTTGGCCTGCTGAGTTTTTCCAGCGTTTTCTGTTGTTATTTCTCAACATTGCTGGCTCTGAAGGCGACCTCCAAGCAACTCAACAGCTACACCTCTTATCCTCATGGCTGATCCCTGTCCCAGGGAGAGAGCTCACCATTTCAGCAACCAGGCACTGGAGGTATTGGTCGTGGCAGTCGAAAGGAGGGCTGTGCTGTTCCCGGCCACTGACAGGAGGCCATTGCCCCAGGTCTGGGCAACACGGTGGCATAGTGGTTAGCACTGTTACCTCACAGCGCCAGGGACTGGGTTCGAATCCGGCCTCGGGTGACTGTCTGTGTGGAGTTTGCACATTCTCCCCGTGTCTGCGTGGGTTTCCTCCGGGTGCTCCAGTTTCCTCCCACAGTCCAAAGATGTGCGGGTTAGGTTGATTTGGCTATGATAAATTGACCCTTAGTTAGGGGGGATTAAATACGTGGGGTTACGGGGATAGGGTGGGATATGTGTCGGTGCAGGCTCGATGGGCCGAAATGGCCTCTATCTGCACTGTGGGGATTCTGTGATTCTGTGATTCTGTCTTCAGGGCAATGAGGAGAGAAGTGGCTCAGGACGTCTCGGCCAGCAGTGTGGTCTTCAGGACCCTCACACGGTGCCGTAAAAAATTCAAGGACCTCACTCAGGTGGTCAGGGTGAGTACATGCTTCAACAAGTCCTACATACCAGCATGTGAACCTCGGTCTGTACACACTGCACAAACCACCACACCCCCACCACTCACCCACCAAGCATCTCCACCTACTAAAACTCACATCCACATCTCACGCCTTGCCTACAATCACAGCTGTTCAACTACAGCAGACACATCTCCTAAACACATAGCTGCACACTCACTCACACATTTTCTTTCTCTTGCAAGCCAAGCTGGGCCACAATAGGAGGGAGTAGGAATGAACAGGCGGGGGTGAAGCGGACATCTAACAGCTTACAGACCTGGAGGAGCGAGTGCTGAGAGTCACTGGACGCCAGATGGTGGGCACCGTGGCCGTCAGCGACGTCGACCCCCTTGAAGGCAACAATGGTATGTTCATCCCCTCTCCTTCTCTCATCCCACTTCCCCCTCACAGCATAAGCCTTTCCCACTTTCCAGCTCATTATACTGTCTGCATTCCTTGCTCCCTTCCTGCCCCCCCTGCCCTCACCTTAACGCGAGTCTTGTGCCTTATGCTTTCAGGTAATCAGCAACCAGCTGGCCAGCCTGTCCCTGAGCCTCCCAGTGAGAGTGACGCAGGCGAAGAGAGGAGGAGGAGGAGTCCACCTGCAACATTGCACAGAGCTCTGCGCACACCATGCAGCCCATCCTTGGCAATCCATCCTTGGCAGTCTGCAAAGGATGGTGGACTCCCTGAGAGATCGTGGGGACCCAGACGTCATGCGCGATGTGGCAGCATCCACTGCCACATAGGCGGAAGCCACGCAACGTCTTAGTGCTGTAATGCAGTCAATGGTTGCTGCCATCGAGTCTCAGACTGCTCTCATGAAGTCTCAGCTTGATGCCACGCAAGCTCTGACTGCTGCTATTGTTGCTGGGTCTACCACAGTCCACCGGGGATCTCACAGTGTAGAAAGCAGGCCAGCAGATTGGTAGGGATGCTGAGGTGCTGCCCCGGGGGAGTGGCAGTGGGTCAGTGGAGCAGGAAGCTGCTGTCCTCTCTCAGGATGACAGCATTCCTGATCCCACCACTGCCACGCCGCCATTGCCCTTGTCGCTGCCTGTCATCCAGCCAGGCCAGATTGCCACCGGTGCAGTGTACAGCTGGGCCTTCCAAGCTCAGAGCTGGTCGAGGGCATCCTGCAAGGTCATCTGAAGTCTCTGTCACCGACACTCAGCAGCCTTCCACCAGCCGTTCTGCAGCCACTGGGGACAGACTACTTAGGACCAGTAGATTAGGAAAAGGCACTAAAGGGGGCAAGTAAGGGTTTGCACAAGGGTGATTAGTTAATATTGTTGTTGTATATATGTGTTTACTGAATGTTGATAAATTTATTAATTGAATTTTGCAGAATTTGTGCAGTCTCTCATTTCAGCTTTGTGCTGTGATATGGCATGCAAAATGGATGGAATGATGGGGATGTGGTGAGCAACCGGGATATGGGGTAGAACCGCAGTCTGATGAGGCAGATTGATTGCCTGCCTCCTCCCTCGCTGCTGTTCCTCTTCCTGTTCCTCCTCCTCCTCCTCCTGAGGTGGTGCGGCTATGCCTGATGGCAATGGCTGGGCCCTCATGATGACCAAGTTGTGCAGCATGCAGCGCAGCACGACAAAATGGGACACCCGCTCAGCCGAGTACTGGAGGGCTCCTCCCGAGCAGTCAAGGCAGCGGAACCATTGCTTGAGCACCCCGATGGTCTGTTCGATGATGTTCCTGGTGGCAGCATGGCTCTCATTATATGAGTGCTGAGCAGGAGTGCTGGGGTTGTGGAGGGGAGTCATGAGCCAGGTGTGGAGAGCGGATAGCCCTTGTCTCCGATCAGCCATCCAGGAGGGTAAGGCCACCTGTTGAGAGTCCTGTTGGCCCTCCTTCCTCTGGCCACATTTTCCAATCTTTGTCTCTGCCTCCTATGTTGATGCTGGAGGGAGAGGTCGAGTGCCAGTAGAGCCCCCATTAATGTAACCGAGTGTAGGACTTTGAAATCTTAACAGAATGAAAGTGACAAATTTTTAGCAGGCAGAACACTCCTGAAAGGAAGAAACGTTTAACTCACTGAAAACGGCTGTTTCGCTATGTGAAACTGAGAAGGCCGCATTGATTGGCCACTAAAATGAAAGCGGATGTTGATCCTTTAAATACCGCTCATACAGCGGCCATCCGAATGCATCACGCCTCCTCTTCCTGCCGTTGTTCAGGCCAGGCGCAAAGGCAGGGGGCGACAGTCAGTTTTGCATCTGGGCCGTTAACGGCGCGTTCCAAACTCATTGACGTCACGATCTGCCAGGCACGAACGGGAGGCGCTAACAGGCCGAATTTCTCCCCCTTTGAATAACCCTCGTCACTCTTCTCTGAACTTTTAGCCAATGCATCAATGTCCTTTTAAAAATAGAACAGTACACAATACTATAAATGCTGCATTATCAGTTATACAGGGTAAAAATAACTTCTTATAATTTTCAATCAAATATCCTTGAGATGCATCTGAATACTCAATTAACTCCATTGTTCACATTGTGTGGATGCTCTCAGTGAATAGTTCTCATACCCAAATGCTTTTGCTTTCAACCTTTACGAATGAACACCCATTCTTTTGGTCTGCTCAATTTTTGAGCTTTATTTTGTGCCTGGGTGACCCGTGTACACTAATAGGTCGAGTCTTCTCGTTCACTCTTGGGCACCACATGGGTTTTTGGAATAATTTCTCCTGATCTCACTACCTTAATTTAGTTTCTTTTTTTTTTAAATAATCAATTTGGGTGGGCCTGAACATTAACTGAAAAATATTAGTATTATCATCTTTAATTTTTTTAATTAATTCTCAGAATGTGCGCATTGCCGGTGAGGCCAGCATGTAATGTCTATCCCTAGATGTCCTAACTGAGTGACTTGTTAGGTCATTTCAGAGGGCAGTTAATAGTCAAACATGTTGGTGGGGAACTGGAGTCACATATAGGCTAGACTTGGCAAGGACAGCAGGTTTTATTCTCTAGTGAACGTTTTTTACAACAATCCGACAACTTCATGTCACTAACTAATAACAGCATTTTTTTCCCAGATTTTCTTTACACTGAAGTCAAACTCACAATTGGGATTTGAATTCACGCTCTACTGGATTATTAGTCCAGGCCACTGGAATACTAGTTCAGTAACATAACCACTACACTTACTATATCCACTTTATAGAATCATAGAAAGTTACAGCACGGAAGGAGGCCATTTCAGCCCATCGTGTCCGTGCCGGCCAACAAAGAGCTATCCAGCCTAATCTCACTTCCCAGCTCTTGGTCCGTAGCCCTGCAGGTTACAGCATCCCAAGTGCACATCCAAGTACTTTTTAAATGTGGTTAGGGTTCCTGCCTCTACCACCCTTTCAGGCAGTGAGTTCCAGACCCCCACAACCCTCTGGGTGAAGAAATTTCCCCTCAAATCCCCTCTAAAACTTCCACCAATTACTTTAAATCTGTGCCCCCTGGTTTTTGACCCCTCTGTTAAGGGAAATAGGTCCTTTCTATCCACTTTATCTATGCCCCTCATAATTTTATACACCTCAATAAGGTCTCCCCTCAGCCTCCTCTGTTCCAGGGAAAACAAACCCAGCCTATCCAGTCTTTCCTCATAGCTAAGATTCTCTACTCCCGGCAACATCCTTGTAAATCTCCTCTGTACCCTCTCTAGTGCAATCACATCTTTCCTGTAATGTGGTGACCAGAACTGCACTCAGTACTCTAGCTGAGGCCCAACTAGTGTTTTATACAGTTGAAGCATAAACCCCCCTGCTCTTGTATTCTATGCCACGGCTAATAAAGGCAAGCATTCCGTATGCCTTCTTAACCACCTTATCTACCTGGCCTGCTACCTTCAGGGATCTGTGGACATGCACTCCAAGGTCCCTTTGTTCCTCTACACTACTCAGTGTCCTACCAATGGATACTGAGTAGTGGGAAGCACTTAATTATGTCCCTGTGGACTAGGTTTTCCTGGCCCCATATTTCCCAAAGCCTACTCAAATTAGGACCCATTCTTTGTGTCAGCCCCCATTTCGAGCTATAGTGCGAGTTCATCAGCATAAGCATGTTGTGCCCACTGGCTTGCTGGATGCTTTAAGGGATCAGAAGACAACCCATGTGATTTTTGTTCTAATTTACCCAAAACTCAACGTGCTAATTTAAATCACTGATTTTTTTTTTAGAACATTATGGGTGGGTTAGATGCTCCCTGAATTTTGATGACGTTGCCCTTTTACGGGAAGGCACTTACTTGAATCCCAGTGGGGTTAGGTTTACCGTCCCACAATTTCACTCTCCTATTTAAAATAGAATCACTGTTAATTTTCATTCTGCTTGTCTCCTTAAGATATGACCCATTTTTCACATCTCAAGCTATAGTTAATGCCCAAGTGGCTCTTGAACACCAACACACACTTCCTGCTGGTTTGCCAGAGGCCTTCTATGACTGGAAAGCTACTATAGATAAGTAGAATGCTTAACTGAAACTTGGATGGTGAAGTGGTTAAAGTCAGACAGGTGAAGTGCTGTTCTGGAAGACAGGCTCCAGCTGTGGTCAAATGAAAGGCACTGAACAGAGCAACCTTGAAGAGATAAGGGATGAAGCCTGCTGTCTGTATTTGCAGAACTGGACAACAACAACAACAAGTATTTATATAGCACCTTTAACATAGCAAAATGTCCCAAGGCGTTTCACAAAGTGTTCTCAAACAAAATTTGACATCGAGCCACATAAGGAGATATTAGGGCAGATGACTAAAAGGTTGGTCAAAGAGGTAGGTTTTAAGGAGCGTCTTAAAGGAGGAGAGAGAGGGAATTTCAGAGCTTAGGGCTGAGCCAGCTGAAGGCACGGCCAACAATGGTGGTGTTGAGGCTGCCGCGAAACACGAATTAAGGCTGAATCCATGTGTGGAAAACAAGAGACTTTTTTAATAACTGCATGGTACAAAATGGCTGAACAGACTGCTCCCAGAATTCTCTGGAAAAATCCTGAGGCCCCGCCCACTCCTGCCTTAAAGGTAAGGTGCCTTAAAGGGAAGGTGCTCGATATTTGTCCATGGACGGAAAAGTGGATAATGCCCGTTTAGGTGGCGATCCGCCACACAGCTCCCCCCAGAATCCGCTTAGGAGGTGTGGACGAGACAGTGCGGCGGTCTGATGGGCCGGCTGGAGCGGCTCTTGTAGGACGCCGGTGGACGTGGAACGGCCGGGCGTGGAGCAGCCGGGTGAACCGGCTTGAGGGCAGGTCGGCCGCGTGGAGGTGGACGAGCTACAGGGACCTGCTCACTGGGCTCCGAGTATGCTGGCTTGAGTCGGTCAACCGACACTTTTTCGGTCCTGTCGCCCACTTGCAGGGTGAAAAATTTGTCCCCAGCCTGTAGCACCTTGTAGGGCCCATCGTACGGGGGTTGAAGGAGTCCGCGGTGGGCGTCGTGCCGGATGAAAACAAACCGTGCCTGGTGCAGGCTTAGTGGGACGTGTGAGGTGGATTCGCCGTGTCGGGCAATGGGCACCGGGGCGAACTGCAGCGCCGGTGAGGCGAAGTCATGGCGTTGCTGGTCGGCTGACCAGGGTGTCGTGGCGGTTGGCAGGAACTCGCCGGGTACGCGCAGCGGCTGACCGTACACGAGCTCTGCTGCCGATGCGTGGAGGTCTTCTTTAGCCGCGGTGCGCAGGCCGAGGAGGACCCATGGAAGTCGGTCGGTCCAGGCGCCGTCCTGGAGGCTGGCTCGAAGAGATGCATTCAAGGATCTGTGGAATCGCTCACACAGTCCGTTGGCTTGGGGGTGGTACGCTGTGGTGCGGTGAATGGTCACCCCGAGATTGCGTGCGACGGCGGTCCAGAGTTCAGAGGTAAATTACGGACCTCTGTCCGACGTCATGTCGGAGCGGACGCTGAACCGTGCGACCTAGGTGCTGACGAAGGCTCTGGCGATGTCGGCGGTGGTGGTAGAGGTCAGTGGAATTGCCTCGGGCCAGCGTGTGGTGCGGTCAACGATGGTCAGCAAGTGCGTGTGGCCTTGCGACGGCGGCAGGGGCCCGACGATGTCCACGTGGATGTGGTCGAATCTCCGCGAGGGGACGGTAAACTCCTCGAGGGGTGCTTTCGTGTGTTGCTGTATCTTGGCCCGTTGGCAGGCTAGGCAGGAGTTGACCCAAGTACGCACATCCTTGCGAAGGCCGCGCCTGACGAAGCGGTTGGCTACCAATTTGATGGATGCGCGGGCGTCGGGGTGGGAGAGGTTGTGGAGAATGTCGAATACCCGGCGGCGCAAGGACGCTGAGACGACGGGCCGAGGTTGACATAGGGATATGTCGCACTTGACCGTGACTGCGGTCGGGCCACAGGCGACGTCGGCCAGGCGTAGCCCTGGTAGGTTGGTGGGTGCAGAGAGCAGATCAGGGTCGGTGATCTGGTCTGCTGCGAGTTGAGCGTAGTCGACTGCCAGGTGTGCGGCATGGATGGCGGGGCGGGAGAGGCAGTCGGCTACCACATTGTCTCGGCCGGAGACGTGTTGGATGTCCGTGGTGAACTCGGACACTGCCGCAAGCTGGCGCCGCTGCCTGGCGGACCAGGGGTCGGTTGTACTTGCCATTGCGAATGTCAGGGGCTTGTGGTCGACAAACGCAGTGAAGGGGTGGCCCTCAAGCAAAAACCGGAAATGGCGGACCGCCAGGAACAGCGTGAGGAGCTCGCGGTCGAAGGTGCTGTACTTGACCTCCGGGGGGCATAGTTGGCGGCTGAAGAAGGCAAGTGGTTGCCAGGCGCCGTCGACCCACTGCTCATACACGGCGCCGACCGCGTGGTCGGAGGTGTCCGTGGTGAGCGCTACCCTGGCATTGGGCCGTGGGTGCGCGAGCAGGGTGGCGTTGGCGAGAGCGGTCTTGGTGGAGTCGAAGGCGGCGGACGCGTCTGCCGTCCATTCGATCGCCATCTTGCCGCTCCTGCCCCGGAGGGCTTCATACAGGGGCCTCATGAGGGACGCCGCTTTGGGGATGAAGCGGTTATAGAAATTCACCATCCCGAGGAACTCCTGGAGGCCTTTGATGGTGGTGGGGCGGGGAAATTGTTGGACAGCCTGCACCTTGGTGGGCAGGGGAATGGCCACAGCATGGGTGATGTGGTAGCCAAGGAAGTCGATCTTGTCCAGGCCGAGCTGGCATTTGGCTGGGCTGAGGAGGAGCCTGTGGTCGCTGAGGCGCCCGAACAGGATGCGAAGGTGTTCGAGGTGTTGCTGCTTGGAGGAACTGGCTACCAGGATGTCGTCCAGGTAGATGAACAGGAACTTCGGGTCCCGAAGGACCGTGTCCATGAGCTGTTGGAATGCCTGGGCCGCGTTTTTGAGGCCGAAGGGCATCCGCAGGAACTCGAACAGGCCGAAGGGGGTGATTACGGCCGACTTGGGGACGTCCGCGGGGTGGACGGGGACTTGGTGGTAGCCGCGCACCAGGTCGACCTTGGAAAAGACTGAGCGACCGGCCAGTCTAGCCGAGAAGTCCTCAATGTGCGGCACGGGGTACCTGATCAGGGGTGGTGGCGTCATTGAGGCGGCAGTAATCCCCGCAGGGGCGCCAACTCCCGCCTGGTTTGGGGGCGATGTGGAACGGGGAGGCCCAGGGACTGTTGGAGCGGCGGATGATGCCGAGCTGTTCCATGGTGGCAAACTCGGTCCGCGCGATCTCCAGTTTGGTCGGGTCCAGCCTGCGGGCGTGGGCGTACACTGAGGGGCCTGTGGTGGGGATGAAGTGTTCCACCCCGTGTTTGGCGGCCTCCGCAGAGAAGGTCGAATTGGTAAGGGCTGGGAATTCGGCCAGGAGTGCCGAGTAGTCATCCGTGGCCCGGGCGTGGCACTGTGACGCCATGTCGGCGGGTTGACGGGGGGCCATGGCGCCCAGGATGGGGGACATGGTGTTCATGTCCACGAGGCGGTGACGGGGGATGTCTACCAGTAGGCCGTGGGCGCACAGGAAATCTGCGCCGATGAGAGGGGAGAGCACCTTGGCAGTGATGAACTCCCATCGGTAGCGGCGACCAGCGAGGTCGAGGGTGACTGTCCGGGTGCCATACGTCCGGATTTCCGAGCCGTTAGCAGCAGCCAGCGCCGGTCCTCGTTCGCCCTTTTGGATGTCGAGGGAGGAGGCCGGGATGATGCTGTGCTGAGCCCCAGTGTCGCACAGGAACCGGCGGCTGGTTTTCTCATCCGTGACGAACAGCAGGGAGCCCGCGTGGCCCACGGCCATCGCGGGGGCTGGTACGGGGGCGGACTTGAAAGAGCAGGGAGGTGTGCACCGTTATGCCCTGGCGCCGAACCGTGCGTGGTAATAACAGTGGCCCGGGTTAGTGGGGCGTGAAGGCCCCGTGAGCCTGGTGGCAGGCCCTTGTGGCTGCGTGGTGGCCGGTGAGGGGCGCGCCCAGGCATTGGCTGCCAGGTCCGGAGTGACGTCGCGGCTGGAGTGAGCGGACAGCAGCTTGTCGGCCTCATCGGCCAGGGCTTCCAGGTTTGTGAGGCCGGACGCCACGATCGCTGGGCGGATGCTGAGAGGGAGCTGGCGGATGAACAGCGTGCGGAAGAGGGATCCGGGTGGGCTCTCGTCGGTGAGGGAGAGCATGTGGGAGAGGAGGTCTGACGGTGAGGCATCACCGAGCCTGGAAGGTCGAGGAGGTGGCAGTTTCGCTGATATGCCGAGGCCGTAAATTTTTTAAGGAGCGCTGTCTTGAGATGTGCGTACTTGCCTTCCTCTGGTGGGTTCTGCAGCGCTGTCCAAACCTTCAAAACTGGGGTGCTACCGAGTGATGTGACGAGATAGTTGTACTTCGTCCCATCTGTGGTGATGTTTCGCAGCCGGAAACGAGATTCAGCTTGGAGAAACCAGGCTTCGGGCTGGTTTTCCCAAAACTCCGGAAGTTTCATGGAAACTGCGTTCGTGTCCGCCATTGCAGTGCTCGGAATACGTTCTTAGCGTCGGGGTCACCAATGTTGAGGCTGCCGCGAAACACGAATTAAGGCTGAATCCATGTGTGGAAAACAAGAGACTTTTTTAATAACTGCATGGTACAAAATGGCTGAACAGACTGCTCCCAGAATTCTCTGGAAAAATCCTGAGGCCCCGCCCACTCCTGCCTTAAAGGTAAGGTGCCTTAAAGGGAAGGTGCTCGATATTTGTCCATGGACGGAAAAGTGGATAATGCCCGTTTAGGTGGCGATCCGCCACAGTGGAGTGATTAAAATTGGGAATGCTTAAGAGGCCAGAATTGGAGGAGCGCAGATATCTCGGGTGGGTTGTAGGTCTGGAGGAGATTACAGAGATAGGGAGGGGTGAGACCATGGAGGAATTTGAAAACAAGGATGAGAATTTTAAAATTGAGGCGTTGCTTAACCGGTTTTGGGACTGAAAAGACTCGAGATCAAGTTCAAGGCATCAAAGGTTCCATCCAGCAGGCTGACTGATGTAAGTTACTATGGGATTTCCAAGCTTGATATGATTGATGATAAGATACATCTTACATTTCTTACCGAAGTATTAAAATTGCTGACACTAGACTCTTGGACCTATCAATTAGTTAGCTAGAATTACACACAGAATCGCACACAGCACTGACCCCTGGGATACACCATCTCCAGCACTTCTCCAACCTCACTGCAATCTGAGCAACACCCATTTACCCTACCTTTTGCTCCTGTTGCTCAGCTATGTTCACCAAAGTCCCCTTCTAAATCCAGTTGAAATGAATGCCAATTACTAATTTTACATTCCGCAATATCTAGAAAAAACACAGCCTTACACTGTAGATTCTAAAACAGAACAATTTAATTGCTTGACCAAAAGGTCAATCTGAAGAAATTCCAAGATGTTTTTCTCATTTTTGCAAATGACCCAAATAAAATAAATATTGATTCAAAATTCCACACTCTATACTATACACAAAATCAGATATCAGGAAAAAAGTTAATAAAGATCAAGTTTATGGGATGGAATTACCAGTAATTCCTCTCCAGCACAGGTTCATAGCTCAGCATTTTATTGAAGGTCGTTGTACACAATGCAGGGTGTTCATGTACACAATGGTCCTCACTGAAATGCTGAGGTGAAAAGTTACAGCTGAGTGAGACCAACAGTATTCATGCAATTTATGCTCTTTAATGTTGCTTTTTTTTTTTAAATCACTGAACTGGCTCACAGAATCAGAGATTTAAAGCAGTTCCATGAAAAATGGGCAAAATATTAAAGTATTGAAATTATATTTGCTCCCAGCAATTTTTCCCCTGAATTCCTTAATAAAGGGACCTTCAAGATGGCAGCTGGCCATCCCGTGAAAGAGAGGAGTGATAGCTCCCATGGTAAAATCAGAAGCATTAAAGAGTTGTGTCCTCTAATAGTTTCTATTTAATTAAAAAATAATCTTCAATAAATTGCTGAAAAATGGATCTGCGTTGGAGAGAAAGTGTTGGTATCCATTCCACAATCTTTAACCTTACTTATATTTACCCTGATTAGATTTTTTTATATCAGGGCATATTCTATCAATTTATCTCCCAGCGCAGAGCTTTGCCAAACAGGAGTCTATATTTGGACATAATAGATGGAAAATCCTGTGGGGCCCATTGACCTGCACGTCTGAGTTCCCAATAAGCAGTCCCGGTAGGATGCCAGGATCACAAATGAAATATCCTTAACAGTATAGAATATCTGTGCAATTTTAAATCAACACTTCTCGCTGCAGTCTCAGTGACAATGTTTTTTTTAATCAATTATTTTATTTAGGTTAGTTGCAAAGAATAGAAAATTATTTTAACAAAAGGTTACTTGGTTTAAAATTGTAGTAAACTTGTGTTCTAAACGGAATATTTTATTGGAGGAAAATGAAGTATCAAAAATATTTTCATACTCGCCTCCCCAGATTTACCCTAAAAGTCAATTCCAGATATTCATTAAAAGGAACAGATCCGAAGCACTGCTGTGCGTGTTTGTTATATACTCTCCGATGTTTGATGAGTTCAAGTTAATAATGCTACTGGGAGACAAGTTATGCTAGGGATTCACTGCGCAACTCATTCATCTTATGTTCCATTAAAGCTCTCAGGCAATAGTGTTCAAGTGAAGCGGAAAAATATTATATTTTAGCCCATGAGTGTGCATTACCCCTGACAATGAGTAAGACATTACAATGGTCAAAGTTTGCTGCGTCCTTCACTTTGGCAAGCTATTACAAGCCAAAGCAATAATTTATCAGAGTGTCTAGCCTGGTACTGTGTATGTATCAAGTCAAGATGGCCAGCAGTGGTGAATGTTCTGCAATGTTGGACGAAAAAGCTTTTCAAAAAATAGATCATACTTGACAGAATTGATTTTAATGTCTACGTCCTTCCTGATGCTTCAAGACTCAACCACAGTTCAGTAATACCTCGCTGAAACCCCTCAGCGTCATTTGCGAAACTATTGCTCGTTAAGATTTTACTGCGTTAACTCTTGTTTATCCAGCCTGGATAAACCAGATTAATAATGATAAAATATACTATACAAACTAAATCAAAGAAAACGAGCAACAATTTAGTTCTGATGAAAGGTCATCGACCTGAGACGTCGGCTCTCTTTCTCTCTCCACGGATGCTGCCTGGCCTGCTGAGTTTTTCCAGCGTTTTCTGTTGTTATTAACAATTTAGTCATATGGCCTTGCACGAGCAGCAAAACAACTTATGATTGGGAGCTCTGAAAGCCATCTCTAATCTCCTGCTGCACCGATTCACACATAATTAACTGAACTGAATACCTGCTGAGTATTTCCAGCATTTTCTGTTTTAATTAACTGAACTGCTTGTTACAGTTAAAGTTTCTTCTTGCTTATAACTCTTCACTGAAGTAACATGAACCAGGTTTTTTTTTTGAACAGTGGACAATTTTCCGGCATGTTTTAAATCTGGTCTTTGCATGAAGTTACAAAGCTTGATAGTCACAAAAACTTCATGACTCACTTGTGTTACATGTTACAAGCATTAAACAAATCCACAAGTTTACTATTTCAACAACAGTCCTGGGATTTTCCCCTAATAGGGACTAATAAACATCACAGTAACCTTTAAAATTAAATTTTAAAATATCAATAATTAAATGATTTCAAGCAAAATTATTATCACACCTATTCTATGAGTAAAATAGACAATGGGGATAGACAATGAGAGGGCAAGTTGATAAAGCTATTAAAAAGCATATAAGCCTGTGGTTTTATAAATAGGAGTACAAAAGCAAAGAGGTAATGCTAAACTATACAAGTCATTGGTTAGGCTGCTGTTAGATTATTGTGTCCAGTCTTGAGCACCCTACTTTAGAACGAATGTCAAGTCCATGGAAAGGGTACAGAAAAAATTTGCTAACATAATACTAGGGCTGAGAGACTTTGTTATGAAAATACAACAGTGCTACTTTCAGTAGAAATCAGTGATAAAAAGGGAGAAAGTAAAATAAAATGATAAAAGAGTTCATCATAAAATAATGTTCAATTATTTGAATATATCCGGAGGCTAAGAGGAGATCTGGTAGAGGTGTTAAAATTATGAGGGTTTTTAATAATTTAAATCGGTAAAAAAACTTTCTCCACCGATGAGTTGGGAAATAGAGGACATAAATTTAAGATCATGATCAGAAGAATGAAGGGAGAGGCTAGAACTCTTTTTTTTCTATGCATGCGGTTGTTAGGACATGGAATGCCTTACCAGAATCAGAGCCCGTAGCAGGATCCATAACAGCTTTAAAACAGAAGTGGGTAAATACCTGAAAAAGAAAGAAAAAGAGGATATGAGTAATGGGCAGTGGAATAGAATTACGTTGATGGCTCTTTCAGAGCGCCAGTACAGATGGATAGGTCAAAAGGCCTCTTCTGTGCTGTAAAATTCTATTTTACAGTGGTACACCAGGCTTATTTCAATTGCGAAAAAGACCATCAGAATTCAATTGTAACCTTCTGAGGACCATGTTATTTTTTTTCGAAAAAGGGATTAAATGCCCATCACTCATATTTTAACGACCTGCAATCAAAATGGCTGATACATAAAATTTTGCTACGGGCAATTTCATGCAACACAATGTCATTAATGGAAACTACAGAAAAGTGGTCAATCACGTTGTGACTGTAATAATATCCCTTAACTGTTCTCAAGCAGTTAACTTGCCATGAACCTTGAATAAATGACAAAAGATTTGTTAATCTAGCTGTGGCGTTTATGAAACTTTTTGAGAAGTAGCTGGGCAATGAATTGTAGAATCCATTTCACCACTGTGCTATCGAAATCCTTACTGACTGCTTACTGGAGAAATGGTGTGACCTTTTTGGCCTGAGAGGAGAACACACAGCTTTTGACTTTGTGAGATTGTGTAAAAAGCCCATTGTACATCTCTCCCGATTTTTATTTCCATTGACTTTGGGAGACCGTCCTAAAACCCTCACCCCGCCACTTACCTGCTTGCCGGTGCGATTTCCTTAGGTGCAAGCCAGCAGCCTCTGGCCACCCGATCTTCCGCTCCCGCCCACCTGATGCTTTCCACTCATTTCGGGCAGACAGACGATGCCCGGGAATTAAAATACGCCGGGCCTCAAACTTAGGGCTACGAGTGGGATTTGTACTGAGAATTTTCTCCAGGCTTCTCTCGCTTCACCACCGTAACTTTGATGGAAGTTCGCCGTAAACCCTCAAAAGGAGGAAGTTGGAGGAGCAGCAAACCTCTGTGCAAGCTCTGAGGACAAACTCCCAGGATGTGCTGCAACTGGCGGGTGTGACTGTCGAGTCTACATCTGTCCTCTGCAGAAATATCTCAGAAGGTTTCTCTTCCTTGTGTGCAACAATGTAGCAAAGTGGCAGCTGCCTTCACATCGGCAGCAACCAGGGACCAGCCGGGGCCTCCACCTCCATGGGAAACACAGACTGCAACTCTGGAGGTAACTGGGGACCGATTGGAGCACAGCATGGATCGTGGCTTCCAGACCGTGGCCAGTGCCGTGTCTCAGGGCGGGACAGATCTGACAGCTGTCATTAGGCCAGACATCCAACTGATCAGTGGGGCTGCAGATCCAGGGCCCAGCAGAATAGCGGTGGCTAGAGTCCTTGGGGGAAAAATTCAGTATCACCCCGTTTGGGGCGCAATTATCGGCCGGGCGCAAAGATTAGCGCCTGGCGCTAATTATCGCCTCCGACTACAAACTTGACTTTTATCGCCCCTGGAGGTGATTGGAGCGCTAAATCAGGCGCTACACATGTGTCTTAAGGCGCAAAGGCCGAGGAGCGAGGCGCTAACTCAGAGCGCTGGTGAAGCTCATGCGATGTCAGTCAGCAATGGAACACAGACACAATGGCCCCGGCCAGTTCTTAAAGGGGAGGGTTGATCTTGCTTTCCATCCACATCCTGCTCATTGCAGCCTTGAATCTCAGCCTGGAGAGACCTGTACATCAAATCTGCTGGAAAGAACAATGGAGAGGCCATGGGAAAGAGCTCAGAGTGCAGCCCCCATAGTCTCTTCTAAATCGATACAAGGAAGGGCAAATCAAAATGAACCTGCAAAGTGCTGCTCAGTACCCAAAACTCCTTCACACAGCATTGAATCTCTCCAGAAGTCTCTCTCTCTCTCTCTCAGAATGCGTGGTTCAAAAATGTCGCCAACAAAAAAAGGCAGGAAGCGGTCACCTTTAAATAGCGCTCCCCCAGTCCCTTCCTGACTGCAAAACGCTCCCATCAACCTGTCGTTGCTAGCGGCAGGCGGCAAGGCAGGGGGCGCCACTCAATATCTGCTCCGGGGCGCTACCGGGGCGTTGCGCACTCGACTGACGTCACGATCTGCCGGCGCAGGAGATCGTGGCGGTAGTGTTTAGCGCCGCCACAAAATGTCTAGTTAATTTCGCGAGCGGTGCAAACATCGCCGCGCCCGGGCGCTAGTTGCTTTGCGCCCAATTAGTGCCCTCTTAAGGCGCTAACGGGAGGCGCAACCAACTGAATTTTTCCCCCCTTGATACTGATGTTTCTCAGGATAGCAGCACATGCTCGGACTCCGGCAGTCCCCCTCAGAGCACAATGTCTGCGGAGGGTGGCGGGAGAGTGCAGGCTGCCTTGGAGCTCCCTCCAGAGACACAGCTGGCAACGGCTTAGTGTCAGGAGCCAGCTGCCAGAAGTCCAGGGCCACCTCAGTCCCATGGCCCTTTTTTAAAGCATGAGGAGCCAACCACCTCTCGCACTACAGACCCTCGGGGAGCACTTAGGCAAATCGCAAGCATAAGAGATAGGAAGGTATAGTTCGGTACGAAGGGGAAGCACGGTGCTAAGAAAGAGCAGGAACAATTTTCTTAAATAAAACAAATGTTTTGTTTGGATCTTGTGCTTTCTTACTTATATTTATGATCATCTTTCAGGAAAGGGAGCACTCATTTGGCAAAGTCCAGTTGAGCCAAAGTTGTGGCAGTGGAGCGAGTCTGCAAATCTTCGTGATGAAACTGGCAGAGATGCTCACCGGCATCCTTGGAGAGGTGCAGCCGTCAGATGCACAGGTCCTTGGAGAGGTCCTCTTAGGACTGGTGTGGCCTGTACACGCATTGCGAAGGGTGGTACCTAGTAGGCTACTATCCTCTACCATACTGCCTGATTCTCCTGGCTTCGACATGCAGAAGCAGCCTAAACCCAGGAAACTTCTGTGTACTTGAAAAGTGAAACTTGAACAGGGGCTTTGACGGACCTAAGATTTGAAATGTTAAAAAAGATCGAGGAGATTTGCAAAGGGAGCTAGTAGGAGGGATGACTGGAAGTTTGGTCAAAACGAGTCTGGTTTTGAGGATGTTTTTAAAGATGAGATGGCGAGGTAGAGAGGTTTAGAGCAGGAGTTCCCAAGAGCAGGACTGCAGCAGTTGAAGCTCAACCATAATTGGTAGATTAAAAGGGAGGATGCACCGAAGGTCAGAGTCAGAGGAACAGAGCATATGTGGAGCCAGTGTTGTAGGTTGAAGCCTCACTCGAGAGATTCAGCATATAATCTGGGCTGACACTTGAGGTGTTGTCATCTCAGCTGAGATGTTAAACTGAGGCCCCATGTGCCTTCTTGTGTGGGTGTAAAAGATCCCATAGCACTATGTAAAGAAGAATTGGCCAATACTTATCCCTCAATAGTGTCAGCTGTGGCTCAGTTGGTAGTACTCTCACCTCTGAGTCAGAAGTTTTTGGGTTCAACTCCCACTCCAGGGACTTGAACACATAAAGCTAGGCTGACACTCCAGTGCAGTGCTCAGGGAGTGCTGCACTGTCGGAGGTGCCGTCTTTCAGATGAGACGTTAAACCGAGGTCCTGTCTGCTCTCTCAGGTAGATGTAAAAGATCCCATGGCACTATTTCAAAGAGTAGGGCAGTTGTCCCTGGTGTCCTGGCCAATATTTATCCCTTAACCAACATAACAAAAACAGATTATCTGGTCATTATCACATTGCTGTTTGTGGGAGCTTGCTGAGCGCAAATTGGTTGCCTTGTTTCCCACATTACAACAGTGACTCCACTTCAAAAGTACTTCATTGGCTGTAAAGCGCTTTGAGACGTCCGGTGGTCGTGAAAGGCGCTATATAAATGCAAGTCTTTCTTTTTTCTTTTCAACCCCAATCATTAAAAAAAATTACCTGATCCTTTATCTCACTGCTGTTTGTTGGACTCTGGTGTGTGCAAATTGGCCACTGTGTTTGCCTATCTTACGACAGTGATTATACTTCAAAAGTAATTAATTCATTAGCTGTGAAGTATTTTGGAACGTCTGGAGAGGTGCTATAGAAGCGCAATTTCTTTCCTTAGTTATTGACTACTTACCTAGAAGTGTGTGGAGTACACATCATCACTAGCAAAACACTGCTAAATTGCATGAAAGATATCTACTCCAGACATGGAATGGTTAATTCTTTGGTGCCAATGAGTCAAAGTTTCCAAGTCCTAAGTTCAGACCATTTAATTCACACAACTTCAAGTCCGAAATAACCACTGCTGAATGGACTCCGATAAGTCAGTGCAGACTGTGACAAATCTCATGAAGGCGGCGCAGGACAGTGTGAATGATGGGATGTTTTCCACCCTAGATTAATAACAACAGCAGAGATGAGTGTTAAAACTGGGAGATAAACTGAAACCCTTGTAGTATGAGCACTGTTAACCGTGGTAATGCTTGGAAAAAATGTTACTTGCAGATGGTAGCAACTGTGTGACCTGTGCTTTTCACAGTCCTGCTATTGTTAGCAGATAAAATAGAGACAATGGTGCATCTTCCCATTTCCTGGATGTTTAACATCTTTCAAGTGGTGTGACAGCCAGGCAAAAATGAGGTAAGGAGGCAGTCAGAACACAGCTGTTCTGACAGAGGCCTTGCTGCAATGGTTACAGAAAGGCAGCATATAGCATAAAGAAAAGATATGCATTTATATGTCGCCTTTCACGACCTCAGGACATCCCAAAGTGCTTTACAGCCAATTAAGTACTTTTGAAGTGTAGTCACTGTTGTAATGCAGGAAACGCAGAAGCCAATTTGCGCACAGCAAGCTCCCACAAACAGCAACGTGATAATGACCAAATAATCTGTTTTTAGTGATGTTCTTTGAGAGATCCTTCCTCTCAAGAGGGAAAAGAGTCACCTGATTACATCTCATATAATCTTAAAGTGCTTAACACTTCATTTAACCTCTTTATATTCATCAGCAGGTGCACTTCCTTGTCAGCTATTCTACAAAGGATGCTGGGTTCCTGGGATAAGACTTAACAACTAATTTTTCAGTACTGTGCCACTGGTGGGGAACCTCGCCTACTGGCGATGCAGATCAGCAAATCATGGGCACACAGTCCGTCATATTCTATCCATAAAGTTTAATAGACAGAAAAACATGGGCAGCCCACCTTGTAATTACTGATTTAATACGTGTTGAGGATCCCTGCTGGCAGCACAAACTGGAACATTACCCCCTAAATGCCAGAAGGATGCTTGTAGTTGCAACATATCGGAAAATGACAACCACACTATCTCAAAAATCACTGATGACTGGTATTGCTGGGAAGAATCACTGAGCCATTAGCTCCAGATAACAACTACACCTCATGGGTAAACTTAAAGACAGGATCAATACTGCAGATTGCAAGGGGAAGAGATAGTCATTATCATTTAAAGTACATTGCAATTACTCATGTATTCCAGCTCGGCTGAAGAATACGCCAGTTAACTGCGACCGTTGTTGCTTTCCTGGAAGCAGTCCCATTTTCCACTGCAGCCTACTCCTGCTCATCCTGCTCAGTATAACTTGAACATCTTTTCTGAGACATATTGTCAGGCATGACCTGAAGGGTCAAGGGACCAGAATAATTGCTTGACAATGCCAATTTTTAAAAATTCATTCTCGGGATATCGGCGTCACTACCAAGGCCCGCATTTATTGCTCATCCCTTAAGAAGGTGGCAATGAGCCTTCTTCTTGAACCGCTGCAACCCAAGTGGTGAAGGTACTCCCACAGAGCTGTTAGGTACAGAGTTCCAGGATTTTGACCCACCGACGATGAAGGAATGGCGATATATTTCCAAATCAGGATCGTGTGAGACTTGGAGGGATACTTGGAGGTGATGATGTTCCCATGCACTGCTGCCCTTGTCCTTCTAAATGGTGGAGGTCATGGGTTTGGGAGGTGCTGTCAAATAAGTGTTGGCCAGTTGCTGCAGTACATCCTGTAGATAGTACAGACTGCAGTCACGTTGCATCGGTGGTGGAGGGTGTGGATTTTTAAAATGGTGGATGGGCTGCCAATCAAGCAGGCTGCTTTGTCCTTGATGGTGTCGAACTTCTTGAGTGTTGTTGCAGCTACACCCACAAAGGCGAGTGGAGAGTATTCCATTTTTCTCCTGACTTGTAGGTGGTGGAAAGGCTTTGGGGAGTCAGGAGGTGAGCCACTCACCGAAGAATACCCAGCCTCTGACCTGCTCTAAAAGCCACGGCATTTATGTGGCTGGTCCAGTTAGATTTCTGGTCAATGGCGACCCCCAGAATGTTGATGGTGGAGGATCTGCACATTTAAAGAGTGAAATCCCTTATGGTAAGATAATATATAACTTCAACTGATGGAGCTTTAGGCATAGATTTCCTCTTCCTGCCCAATGAGGGTCAGGGTGGAACTTTGCCCAACCCCCAGACCCTGCTGGGCTGGGGCTCATTAATCACCTAGTGCAGACTCCGAGTAGGAACCCTGCCAGCAAGAGGGAACCTGCCATTGGCGTTCTTTTTCATCCTTATGAACAGGCAGACAGTTTAACATCTCATATGAAAGATAGCAACTCCAACAATGCAGCACACCCTCAAGTGTCAATCTAGATTATGTGCACAAGTCCTATAGTGGGGCTTGAAGCCACAAACTTTTGACGCAGAGGTGAGAGTGCGATCAGAGCCAATCTAACATTAACAAATGCTAACAAATTCCTTCAGAACCAGCTCACACAACAGAATGCTGAACTAGTTACCCGTTCTAGTCACTGTTATCAAAATAAACAATAAAATGTTGAGATTAATATCCTGTTTTCTAAAAGTGGAGAATATCCTCCAATGTGTGTAACAGTTCCTTAGTTCACCCCATTGGAGAGAGGGCTATCACCAGTGCAAATACTCATGGGACAGAGAATAAGAATCAATCTACTTATCAAGGAGGAATTAGTGAAGTAATTTAGAGATGGTAAGGCAACAAAAGCTCAAGAAAAAATATTGTTTTGATAAAAGAACATAGTACTGAAATCTAATGACAAAGTGTGACTTAGAAATTACACCAAAAATAGCAAATTTCTCCATGGTCACAATTGTTAGAAACAGAAGAGCATGTCACTTAAACATAATCACTGGGATATCAAAGAAGCAAATGAGGAGGCAGCAACCAAACAGTATGACTTGGTATTATCCACTTAACCATCTGGAAGGTTAGAGACCACTAGAAAAGGGGATTTAAGACCATGTCTAGCACCAAGTCCTCCATGCTCTACTAGCTGGGCTGTTGCAGGGGATAGCCATTCATGATTTTCTATCTGAAAATGTTGCAAATTATATATTTTGTCCACCTACCACCGAAAAACTGAAGTGGTATAGTTCTGGTAAATTTACTGAAGTTTTCAAAGCATTAACCATTTAGTTTAAACTGGTCACTTTAGGATTGGGGTATTTTGTCTTCTGCATTTCACGAGCCTCCTCTGCATTGTGGAAGGATTTCCATGTATGTGCAGCATTCATTATCCAACTGGCTACAAATACTTTCCACATTGTGGATAAGCTCAAAGCTGTTTTACCAATGATTACTTAGGTTTAATCCCCTTTAAATTTTCAAGATCAAGAGAATGAAAAGAAATGATATAATTAAATGTAATGATTTAAAAATGTTTGCAAGCTGGATCACAAATCAGAATTATTTTATTGGAATAGTGTACCAGGATTATGCAAATAGAATTCTGGGATCTGTAGCTAAATAGCTGAGAAGTAAATTTGACAGACAGCATCCTTCAACCTTCTGCCATTGTCCCTAGGTTAATACCATTATGCGTTTTGCAGTATTGCACTTTCCTTTCTTGCTCCTCCTAAACTCCAAGTATGCTGCCCAAGATGCATTGACATCAGGACTCACCACACTAGGGTAGATCTTGACTTTGTGTGATGGTGTAAAACAGGTGATAGCGAGTGGGCAGCTGGTTGACTTCAATGGAAATATAAATTGAGAGAGATGTAAAGTAGGCTGCCAACTCACTATCACCCATTTTAAAGTATCACAAAGTCAAGATCTGCCCAACTGTCTCCTATTCTAATTCATTCTTTTCCATTGGTTTTATATGTGTTTTAAATAGGCCAAATCCATGTTAAAAATGCTATCAACTAGCCGTGACTCTGATGTCTTTATCAAACTTCTTTGTTCAGTGACAAAGTTAGTCTGTGGAATAACCAATCCACATGGCTGGCTGCAATATAAATAGCTCGTCAACGTAGTCAATGTGAATGTCAGACTTAAATGTATTTTAGCTGTTTCCTGTGTGTCTGGTTGCCTACGTGATCTTGCTGAGGCAGCAATCAAAAAGTTAATTTCCAACTGTCATCAGGTGTTAAAAGCATTCTACTTGAAAAAGATAAACACCACTGAGAGCAAACATGATTCCTGAGCCATCACCCATTCTGAACTGTGATGTTCGCCTGCATAGAATCTCTTTGTTTTAGACAGGCATCAAAGAAACTGCTTCTACATCAAAGGGAGCCAAGATTTAACTGTTGGGCCTTGTAACCTCTCTTCAGTTTCCTATTCATCATGTCTCTACATGCGATATGGATGGCTTGAGCTCCATAGGCAGGCAACTTACATAGGTATTCCAGGGTATTTGACAATTCGGAAGGATAGACAGAAAGGAAAGGGAGGTGGGGTGGCTTTGTTGGTAAAGGATGGGATCAGTGCAGTGGTGAGAAGTGATATTGGCTCAGAAGATCAAGATGTAGAATCGGTTTGGGTGGAGATAAAAAATAATAAGGGGAAAAAGTCTCTGGTGGGTGTAGTCTACAGGCCCCCGAACAGTAGCAATACTGTTGGACAGAGTGTAAATCAACAAATAATGGAGGCATGTAAAAAAGGTACGGTAATAATCATGGGTGATTTTAATCTCCATATTGATTGGACAAATCAAATTGGCCCTGGTAGCTTTGAGGAGGAGTTCATAGAGTGTATCCAGGATGGTTTCCTAGAACAGTATGTAATGGAACCAACCAGGGAGCAAGCTATCTTGGATCTGGTACTGTGCAATGAGACCGAATTAATAAATGATCTCATAGTAAACGATCCTCTAGGTAAGAGTGATCATAACATGGTTGAATTTCAAATTCAGTTGGAGGGTGATAAAGTTGGATCTCAAACAAGTGTCCTGATCTTAAACAAAGACAATTACAATGGCATGAGGGCAGAGCTGGCTAAAGTGGACTGGAAAAATAAATTAAAAGGTAAGACAGTTGAAATGCAGTGGCGGACATTTAAGGAGATATTTCATAACTCTCAACAGAAATATATTGCAGTGAGAAAGAAAGATTTTAAGAGAAGGGAGCACTATTCGTGGCTAACTAAGGAAGTAAAGGATGGTATCAAATTGAAAATGAAGGCATACAATGTTGCCAAGATTGGTGGGAGGCCAGAGGATTGGGAATTTTTAAAAAACCAGCAAAGGATGAGTAAAAAAGAGAGAAGATGAATTATGAGAGTAAACTGGCAAGAAATATTAAAACAGATAGTAAGAGCTTCTACAGGTGTATAAAAAGGAAGAGAGTAGCTAAAGTAAACGTTGGTCCCTTAGAGGATGAGAATGGGGAATTAATAATGAGGAACGGGGAAATTGCAGAGACTCTGAACAAATATTTTGTATCTGCCTTCACGGTAGAAGACACTAACAACATCCCAATAATGGATAATCAAGGGGCCAGATGGAGGGGGGAACTAAAGACAATCACTATCACTAAGGAAAAAGTACTTGGTAAAATAATGGGACTAAAAGACAACAAGTCCCCTGGACCAGATGGCCTGCATCCCAAGTCTTAAAAGAAGTGGCTGCAGAGATAGTGGATGCTTTGGTTTCAATATACCAAAATTCCCTGGACTCTGGAGAGGTCCCAGCAGATTGGAAAACTGCAAATGTAACACCCCTATTTAAGAAAGGAGGGAGACAGAAAGCAGGAAACTATAGACCAGTTAGCCTAACATCTGTCGTTGGGAAAATGCTGGAGTCCTTCATTAAGGAAGCAGTAGCAGGGCATTTGGAAAATCATAATGCAGTCAAGCAGAGTCAGCATGGTTTTATGAAAGGGAAATCATGTTTAACAAATTTGCTGGAGTTCTTTGAGGATGTACCGAGCAGGGTAGATAAAGGTGAGCCAGTGGATGTGATGTATTTGGATTTCCAGAAGGCATTTGATAAGGTGCCACATAAAAGGTTACTGCATAAGATAAGAGCTCACGGAGTTGGGGGTAATATATTACCATGGATAGAGAATTAGCTAACTAACAGAAAGCAGAGAGTTGGGATAAATGGGTCATTTTCCGGTTGGCAAATGGTAACTAGTGGGGTGCCACAGGGATCGGTGCTGGGGCCTCAACTATTTACAATCTACATTAATAACTTGGATGAAGGGATCAAGTATAATGTAGCCAAGTTTGCGGATGATACAAAGATGGGTGGGAAAGCAAATTGTGCAGAGAACTCAAAGAATCTGCAAAGGGATATAGACAGGCTAAGTGAGTGGGCAAACATTTGGCAGATGGAGTATAATGTGGGAAAGTGCAAGGTTATCCACTTTGGCAGGAAAAATAAAAAAGCAAATTAATATTTAAATGGAGAGAGATTACAAAATGCTATAGTTCAGAGGGACCTGGGGGTCCTTGTGCATGAAACACAAAAAGTTAGCATGCAGGTACAGCAAGTAATCAAAAAGGCAAATGGAATGTTGGCCTTTATTGCAAGGGGGTTGGAGTATAAAAGCAAGGAAGTCCTGCTACAACTGTACAGGGTATTGGTGAGACCACACCTTGAGTACTGCGTACAGTTTTGGTCTCCTTATTTAAGGAAGGATATACTTGCATTAGAGGCAGTTCAGAGACGATTCACTAGGTTAATTCCAGAGATGAGGGGGTTGACTTATGAAGAAAGGTTGAGCAGGTTGGGCCTATACTCATTGGAATTTAGAAGAATGAGAGGTGATCTTATTGAAACATATAAGATATTGAGGGGGCTCGACAAGGTAGATGCAGAGAGGATGTTTCCCCTCGTGGGGAAATCTAGAACTTGGGGGCATAGTTTCAGAATAAAGGATTGCCCTTTTAGAACTGAGATGAGGAGGAATTTCTTCTCTCAGAGGGTCATAAATCTGTGGAATTCTCTGCCCCAGAGAGTCGTGGAGGCTGGGTCATTAAATACATTTAAGGTGGAGATAGACAGATTTTTGCAAGATAAGGGAGTGAAGGGTTATGGGGAGCGGGCAGGGAAGTGACTTTGAGCCCAAGATCAGCCATGATCTTATTGAATGGCGGAGCAGGCTCGAGGGGCCAAGTGGCCTATTCCTGCTCCTATTTCTTATGTTCCACAAGAGACTGTACTCTTCTAAGAATTTCTCGCAAGAAACTGGAAAAATGTCAGATTTTATTTAAAAACGGTCAACCTAGTTTTTGTGTAGTATAAGTTTGATGTTTGTTCTAGCTGTTGTTTTGCCTATGGCTTTCTATTTCTATGTAATATTTTTTCTACAAATAGATCTGCACAGTATGGGTCATTTTAACTCCCAGATGGTCAGTTTGGCAGAATTCACGGCTGATCAACCGTGAGGTGTAGCAGGAGGATCAGTTCACTTCAATGGTTGGGCCTCATTTAAATGGAGCCGGTGAGCTGCCCACCCCAAATGGGTGGCCAGAAGCAGCTTGCTGGGTTCAGGTGGCAGAATATTAGGCAGCCTGGAGGCTGCCCAGCTGGCAGCAGGGTAAGTAGACCGGGGCGGTTCGGGAGGGCTTCAGGAACGTGGAAAGGGAGGAGCCCGTGGCAGTAGCAGCTCAAACTAATTTGTGGGGTGCAAAGGAGAACTCCTGCTCCTCCTGGACCCACAAAAAGAAGTTGTTGTTTTTCTACTTTCTACTGGGAAGGTTTCCGCTTCTGGTCTGACAGCTCCTGCTGAGCGGAGTGTCCATGGTGGTGGCTAGACCCAGTATACTGTTAACATGGTTTTGGGATCCCATCTACGTAATAGGACGATTAGCATGAATTTGTGAGGCTCCCAGCTGAGTCAAGTGTACGCCTCAGCTACCCGGCTTTAAGATAGCCGCAGGGCAGAAAAAGAGCGGTTCAAGAAGGCGGCTCACCACCACCTTCTCAAGGGCAATTAGGGATGGGCAATAAATGCTGGCCTTGCCAGCGACGCCCACATCCCATAAATGAATTTTTAAAAAGTGAATCCCTTTGATTTTAACTCCCGTATCATACGCCGGGCGGAGGGATTTGAAATCCATCTGTAGTTTCAGCCTGTTTGCAGAGAGCTAGTGGTGTGACATTTCCCATCATCTGAGACGAGAGGAAAATATGGCAACCTATGTATTCTCCAGTAAGCAATAAGTATTACTCGCTAGACATGTGCAATGTCAATCCAAACATGGCAGAGAATAAATACGCAAGCTTCTGTTTAGAAAAGATACAGTTAGCTTATGGAAACAGTCATCAAGCTTTCTGCATGAGAAAAGGGTGTTGCAAAAAAAATCTTTTAACATTCTTATCTCCCTCTGTGTTCTCTTCAGAAATATATTTTCCACCTTGACTGTATCTTGCACTGTGGTTCTTGGCCCATCACCTAGGTTTCTCAATGTAAAAAAAAAATCTGCTCAATGTAGCATTGAAGCTCATATGATGCATGCAGACATATACAAATATTGTATTAGTAATAATCTTAAATTGGCTCCTATTCACACACTGTGGCTGTTGTCGCAGGAAACTCCACATCTGCTGTTGCATGTAGATCAACCTTGACTTGAGCTTGTGGAGGTTTTACCCAGGAATAGAACTTACAGCTGTATAATTAAAATTAGAGTTTACATTTGCTTCATGCAGAAAAACAGAGCATGTAAATCAAAAATGAATAGGTTCAAACACCTTCAGCTAGAATAATAACAAAAATGCTTATGCTTTGGGGTTTTTTTGCTTTCTGGATTATTATCAATTATAAATGGCTCTACAAAAGGCAAATACTCTCAGAAACAGTTACCATAATGTTCTCTACTGATAGCTGAGAAATTAATCTAGTAAGAGAACTGATAATCAGCCCCAAGTAACATAATAGAAATTAATTCAAATACTGAGCTTTGAAGTTATTCAGTAATAAGGCTTTTTTTTTGGTTGCATGTACAGCAACAGTATGTAACAATGTTCCCAGATTTATCAAATTTATTTTTTACTAATTAAGTCAGAGTCAGGATTTTGAAGTGCTCATCTTTTGAAGGTGTTAGGAATGAAAGCTTTGTAGCCGTAATTTATGTTCTGTACATAATCAAAGTCAGAGAAGTATTAAAAATAAAGAGCATTCGCAAATCTTTTATAAGGACAATATACAGTGAAAATAAAGAGTCTTCAATGAAGCTTTTGGATTGTCAGACCACTAGACTTTATACTAATGAGGATTTTACTTTGATGTGTTAGGAATTATAAACCAATTACAGGAAACTTTCGTTTATCCGGCACCGACGGGACCGGCGTGGTGCCGGTTGATCGAAAGTGCCGGATTACAGAGAGCTATACTTACCAAGGTACGAGAGCCCCGTGCACGGCCACAGGCTTAACAATTGGGACCCGGAGAGGGAAAGTAAACGAGACTCCGGCTTTTTCCTCCGTAGCTGTGACAGGTCCGAGTCGGAAGAACTTTGACCCCCCTTTCGTGGGGGCGAAAGGTCAGAATCGGGGTCTTGTCTGTACAATTAAACTTACCTGATTTTTGCCGGTTAAGCGAGAATTCCGGATATTTGGGTGCCGGATAAACGAAAGTTTCCTGTATGTGCACATTTAAAACAAAAAAGTTAAGAAATGGATTTTGACACAAGAAGATGGTGATTATAGTGAACAAAAGCAAAATACTGCGGATGCAGGAAATCTGAACTATAAACAGAAAATGCTGGAAACACTCAGCAGTACAGGCAGCATCTGTGGAAAGCGGAGCAGAGTTAAGTGCCTCAATATTAAACCAACTCCCCACCCCGCCCAGCTTCCAACAACAGGTGGGAGAGGGTCTGGGGGGAGTTAAAGACTTAAAAGAGGGAATGCATCCCCAACACTCCGCACATGCGCTCGCTGCCTTTTTTCCCATCAGCAGATATCGAGGCCTCCGAGTGTCCCACCATGGAGAGGCAAGACACTTCATTAACTTAGTTAGATCGAGCTCCCTCAGTGCAATTCGGAGCCCGATTTAAAATTCACTGCTACAGCGCAGGTTTCCCAGGGCTTGGGAAACTCAGCAGTGAAAGGGAGGCGGGAACTGCCAGCTCCACAAAGTACATACAAAGTACAGCACTCCTTGTGGGCCAGGAGGAACAGGAGTGCTCCCCCAGGCCTTTCAAGGAAACCTTCAACCTCCTCCCTGCCGATTGCGGCCTCTCTCTCCCCCTTCCAATCACCGACCTCACCCCCAGGCCTGTTTGCTGACTTACCTCCCCCCCCCACCCCCTGCAGGCCCAATTGCTGACATTCCACCACCCCCTCACCCCCCACCCCCCCCCTCAGATTGCCGGGGACTGTCCCAAAGGGTCCCCAGTTGCGGCCTCTTGCCGCTGGTTTTCCATCCCGCCGTCAGCCAGGCTATCAACTTGTCTCACGAGAAATGGAACAAAAATTGATACTGTGGTCCTGCCGTTAAGTTCAGCAGGACCTCCACCTCCTTGGGTTGCCAACTCAGGTTTCATCATATGACCACCTGCCTTCAACCACCCTGCCCCCACACTCTCACCATTGGCCACCCGACATGTCCATCCTCATGATGGACTGCCTTCCTATGCCAATCAATAAGTGAATTGGCACTTCGGGGGCAATTTTGCCAGTGCTCAGGGGGCGGGTGGAACTGGTGACAAAATTGCAAAGATTGACAGCGGGTCCCAAACCCGCTGTCAAGCCGCCTCCAAACAATCTTCCCGGGTGTCGGGTCCCCGATTTGCGCATGGACCCGACACCTAGTGGTGGGAAGAGGATTATAGGCACTTAACTGCTTGTTAACAAGGCAGTTAAGAGACTTTTTCCAATTTTGACAGGTCTACTGCGGGCTTCCCAACGTCCGGACACCACGCCAGGTAAGTGTGGCATGTTGTGGGTCTACTGTAATGTTTCTTCATTGGTGACAGCTACAGAAGTGGTGTGAAGGATCCAGTGGTACACTGGTGAGTTTCAGAGGTAAGAAAATGTTGGAAAAATAATTTTAAATGTATTTAGACATTTCTATAGGTAACAAGATTTGAATTGTTTGTGTAGTCCCACCTCATTGGGAGAACCTCTCTCACCAGTGACAGATCATTTCTGTAACCTCACCTGCAGCTGCCATCTGTTCTAGCCTAAGGAGGGAGTCACTGGAGAGCCTGGGTGCAAGGGCTCACCTTTGTACAGTGATTGGAGGCGCTTGCAGCCCCTCACTGCTGTCAAACACTAAAATACCACCAGTCCAAAAAAATTGTGCGTGACCCCTTTAAGAAAACCAGCAGATGACGCGTCATCAACTGACATCATCTGACACTGGCTTTCCCTTAATTGGCCTGCAAGCCCGCAGGGCGGGCTTAACAAGGCCAATTGACGCAAAATAGCATCTGTGTGCCGGACGTCATTGGGGGCAAGATCGGAACCCGGAAAGCAGCTGTCCCGCCCTCAAGCCGCATCGAAAGGGAAAATCCAGCTCTTCATTACCGGATTGGATGATTCTTGACTATCAATCAAACAGCTTTTTTTTTCCCCCATGTCCAATTATTTTAATAACTAGTAAATAAAAGTGTTCAAAGAAATTTTTTTAAAGCACAGGTTTTTTTTGCCCCTATGATTTTTCTCATGCGTTGCTCTCAACAGCGTCCTGAAGATTAATCTTAAACTCCTAGAGACTCCAGGGCAATTCCGGAGGGTTGTCAACCCTAGTACGTCCCCTTTTTCAGCCTCCCCGGCACCCTCTCCACAAATATTGGGGTCAACGTTTCAGGTCGATGACCTTTCATTACAACTTATATTGAAGCTGTGTTAAATTGTTTTGCTCTAGTAACAATGGTCTGATTTAACACCGATGAATGGAAGTCCTATCTACTGTGAATAAACCACAGCTGCCCTCATTTCATGTTACTGGTGATTTTCATTTCTACTCGTAACCTTGAGTCACAACTCCTGTACAACAAATGGTTCCAGATTGAGTTTGCACTCAGATCTCCAGAGACAGAGGTCAGTCCCAATAACATCTAGTTTTAATTAATATTTTCTTTTAAATGAGGGAGGTGTGCTCAACTTACAATACCTGCTACTGCAGAAAAATGTGGTTGCAATAAGCTTCCAAGATACAAGCAGGCACACCCCTCCAATGTCTGTATGTACAATTCTCCCACAGGCATTAGCCACCTTTACTGAACTTTAAACTGGACTTTCTCACAAAATTTGCTATCAGAATAATCAACCTAATGTCAAATCAAACAAGTCATTCAAATTCCACTCTGTTCAATTCTTCAGGAGGTTTCTAAATATGAGTAAATAGTAATACAGGTTGAGTGTCCTGAATCCGGCAACCTCGGGACCGAGGCTGAGCCGGTTTTCGTGTTTTTCCGGACTTCGGAACGTGTTTCTGATGTCCGAAGTCCGGAAATATCGCAACAAGGGCTCAGGCGTTTCCGGACTTTGGACATCAGAAACACGTTCTGAGTCCGGAAATGCCTGGGCCCAGGTTGCGGTTTGACAGGGTGTCCGGATTCCGGAATTATTTACGGATTCCAGACGACCCTGCCACCAATCGTCCCAGGATTCCGGAACTCCGGATTTTGGACGCTCAACCTGTACAGTACAATCTGAAATACGCAGGCTACACAATGAGAATATCCAACTTATTGCACAATTGCATCATCAATATCTTCCTTACGAATGGAGTCAATTGGATTCCATAATCACCATATTGGGGCCAAAAAATCCATTGCTCTTGGTAAGATAGGGGAGTAATGTGACCACAGCTCAATTTTTCAGTCAAGCAGAACCCTTTTGCACTAGGTGTACACCCCATTTTCATTCTAACAAGATATCCAGGCTGACTGAGAGGCAACATTTCAGCAGCACACACGTGCAACTAGGATGGGTGGCATAACGTGTCAGATTTCTTATTATTTATGTCCTCACTAGACATAATTTCTATTGGTGTAATTTATGAGCGGATAAAGGAGGCGTCAGGAACAGAGCCGCCCAATGGGAAGTGGTTTTTGCCCCAATCTCTGTCTGCATTTTAGTGTTTGTTTTTTTTGGGGAGCAACTGAGCTGCACTTTAAACTCCCAGAGTGAGGGACTTTCTGGCCATCAGCACATTTTCATATCTCACCTCCAGTAAGAGATACCAAAGAACAACATGAATTTCCCTATGGGGATTCTCCTATTAGTAATCTTGCTGGAAGAGGAGGAGGAGAATAAAAGACAGCAAAGTAGGCTGTCAAGATCAGCACAACTCTCAACTTTCATGCCATCGGGTCCTTCCAAGCTGCAACAGCAGACTTCTGCAATATCACCTCGATGCTGTCCGAGCCTGAATATGACAGGTCACAAATACCATCACCAGGAAAGCTGGGGAATTCATCAATTTTGGGCTGACACCTAAGACAGCCGCATAACAAAGCCATTCAATGTTGCTGGTGTCCCCACAGTTTGAGGGGCAATAGATGTCAAACACATTGCATTGCAAGCTCCTACTTTAGTTCCTGAATAGAAATAGATTTCCACTTCCTCAATGATTCACATTGGGCCAAATTTCGCTGTAGCAGGGCATCTAACAGCATCTGCAGTTTGTTATTCTTGCCCTTGCAGGTTTAGGTTTTAAATTTTTTTGCGTGGCAAGTTGCTGAAAGTGCGAGCTGATAACAGTGCAGCGAGGGAAGCAGGGCATCTGGGATCGGAGTGAACAGGGCAACCAACATGGTCATCTCCTTAACCAATCAGATTGAAGGACTGTGAAATAAGCAGCGCAAGGACTGAGAAGGAAGTGTAAATTAGAGTGTGTGAATTCAATGCCAAATCAGGTACAGAAAGAGAAATAAAGAAAGGGAAAGATTGGATTAAGAGAGAGACAAAAAAAAGAGACAAAAAGGAAAAGTAAAAAAAATAAAATTTTGCATTTTTTAAATCTCCAACAACAATTAAAACCTGAAAGAATGAGAATCCACATTTGTAATAGTTAATTTTCAGTGCCAGAGAGGTTGATTGCCAGTAATTAACACTTATCTCGTCATTAAAAGGGTGCTTAGACTGAAATGGACAAGACGTAACTTTCTGTGGCGAGTTTAGTTCGTATCTACTGTGACTTCCCGCCATTCAATGTATTTCAATGGTGAGGCAGTCAGTGAGATGTCATTTTTGCAAAGCTGACGGTGGAGCAGCGCAACTCGGACAGCAACTTTTGGATATTTGACTTTAACCACGCATGTGCCCCTCACCTGAAGTTGCTGAACCATTTGCGCATAAATAACGGGGGTGCCATTAGCCCGCTGTTATTTTTGACAGGAAGATCTGGGCAGTTGTCTGTGGCCAGATACAGTGAACCCTGCATGTCAATATCAAACTTGCAGGGAGTTGTCATGGTGCTTACTCCAGCTTCCCAGCCGTATTCAGGGAAGAGAATGATGTGTCAGGATGGTTTCAGAGAGGCAAGGTGCACTTTTGCTCCCACGGCTCATGGTCCCACTTTGACTGCCAGACTCAACAGCAGAACATTGCTACAACAAAGCCCATTCATCAACTAGAGTGGTCAGGGAAGGACCCTGTCATGTGAGGTTGGAGTTGTGCGGGGCCGCATGTAAGAAGGGTTTCTGAGGAATGGTCTGAAGAGTTATTGTACTGTTGTGTAAATGGTCCCACAGATTTTCACACCCATACAAGTCAAACAAAAATATATATAAATAACTACTCTTTAAATCCTACCTTTTGTAAAAAAAAAATGCTATGTTTATCTTTAAAGTTATGTATAAAATACGACTCAGTGAATAGACTGAATCTGTAGACCTCACTCTATAGCTGGTGCCAATGACTATAGGATGGGAACAGTAGCATAGTGGTTATGTTACTGAACTAGTAATCCAGAGGCCTGGACTAATAATCTGGAGACATGAGTTCAAATCCCAGTTCAATTCAGTTAATACATTTGGAATATAAAAGCTAGTTTCAGTAATAGTGAACCATGAAAGTAACTGGATTGTCATAAAAACCCATCTGGTTCACTAATGCTATTTAGGGAAGGAAATCTGCCATCCTTACCTGCCTGGTCCAGACCCACAGCAATGTGGTTGACTCTTAACTGCCCTCTGAAATGGCCTAGCAAGCCATTCAGTTGTACCAAACTGCTACGACAAAGTCACTATGGGAGTACCTTCACCATATGGACTGCAGCGGTTCAAGAAGGCAGCTCACCACCGCCTTCTCAAGGGAAATTAGGGATGGGCAATAAATGCCAGACTTGCCAGCAACAGATGAACAAAAAAACTAAAAAAAGGGTGGAGAGGCGAGATTGAATTAACAGTCAGAAAGGCAGAACTAGACTCTTGAGCCGAGATTTTCCTTACCTCGGCGTGGCGGGTCGCGGCCTCGCTGCTAGCTCCAATCCCGCTCTGGAAAATGAATTTACGTTGATAGGGCTTGTTAAGCTCGCCCAGTGCATTTCCCGGTCCAATTAGAGGAAGCGGGTCTGGAGGCGTCATTCATGATGCGTCATCAGTCGGTTTCCTTAAACGGACCATAGCCACCTTACTTTTAACATTTCTGCGGTCAGTGTTCTACAGCAATGAAGTGCTGCAAACACTGACAATGACTGCACAGAGGTGCAGGGCTGCACCCAGGTTCTCCCATGACTCCCTCCACATGCTTATGGAGGGAGTCAGAGCACACAGGGAGATCCTCTTCCCTTCCGATGGGCGGAAGAGACCTCCCCAGGAGACCAACACAGCAAGGTTGCACATTGCAGAGGAGGTCACAAGCAGGGATTTCGTTAAGAGGACATGGGTGCAGTGGCGCAAACCTTTCAATGATCTCATTAGATCATGAAACGTTACTACAAAGCTACACTCACCTTCATCCTGCTGTGCCACTCATCAGATCCCCATCACTCTGCCTTCCCTACCCTTCTCCTGCACATCCTTACTCACACCAACTTACCTTGCATCTCCACCCATCTCACTCTCTATCTACATTATCATATTCCCATATCACTAGCCACCCCTCACACTCACCCTCATCCTAGTCCAAGCATACCAACTAACAACACACAAGGGTAGCCACTTGGGTGTTTTATCCAATGTTCATGTAAAGTTTCTGTTAATGTGCTGTCAAACATTGAAACCATTATTTTCAACACTTTGCGTTCTTGGACAGATTTGTGTGCACCTTTGGAAGTGGCTTAGTGAGTTGCAGTGAATGGTGAGACATAACGGTAACCCCGCAATGGTGGTGAGTGTGAAAGGAATGGCCTGGACATTGTAGGGATGCTGGACATTTGGGGAGGTGCCAACCTGGCACATCATGTGGCACCCAGAGTGTACAGCATCAAGTGAAGTAAATCGGGCCATGGTGAGGCAATCCCTGGCCTCCCGGGCAGCAATGTGCTCGGGTGCTGATGCCCTCTGTCCTGTGCAGCATCAGGTGATTGTGGAGAAGATTGGTGGTGGTGTTGTTGGTGCTGTTGGTGTGTCTGGTGTTGGGGCTGATCGTGGTCGGATTCTGAGTACCAAGGTGAGACAGTATAAAGGGCACCCATGTTGATGGAATAGATGGTAGGTGAAGTAGAGATGACAGAAGCATTCTGTCAATGGTGAGAGAGCTCTTCCAATGAGATGACACTGGATGGAGATGGAGCCTGCAGAATCTGTGCTGGAAATGGACTGAGAAACAGCTTGTGGCTGAGGAAAGTGATGATCTGTCAGGTGGGAGCTTTTACTGTACATTTGAAGCTGTCAAGTAATCAGCTGGAACAATGGCCACTGAATTCCCGCCTCAGGTTGACAGCCATGGTCTCTGAACAGTGTGGTTCCCGTGGCCATGAAGTTAAAGTGAAAAGGTAAGTTAAAAAAGCCTGTTAATCATCTGTCAACTAGATGCTAATGAGTTTAATTGGGTCGCCCGCCGCCGCCTGTCGGGTCTGCTCAGCGCTGACAGACCAGACATTAGAAAAGGCGCATTGCGCCGGGTTGACAACGGGTTCCTTATCCACTGTCAAAAAAAAACACTTTCCCACCCGACCAGCCACCGATCCCACCCACTGACACTCGGAAAATCTCAGCCTTGGTTTATCATAGTGATTGAGAGTTTCTGATGGAAATCTTCTCCAAAACATGACCTTGTTCTCAGTGTATTCACCAGTTAGAGTTTTGATATTTTCCAATGGGTGTGACACATTGGGGCAGCACCAGGGAAATGCCATGTCCCACTGTACTCTTGAGCAGTGGCATGCTGCATCACCTGATCCTGTATCGTTGTGCTGCTGTTTACAGAAAAAGGGCAAAAACATTTTTAAAAACCCAATAATGAAATGCACATAAATGCGTAAATATCAAAAACTTAAGCAAACAAAAATGAATCAAAAATAATCGCTTCAACTACCCATAA
Source organism: Squalus acanthias (assembly GCA_030390025.1). NCBI lineage: Eukaryota > Metazoa > Chordata > Chondrichthyes > Squaliformes > Squalidae > Squalus > Squalus acanthias. The sequence goes on from CM059425.1 coordinate 59,008,650, forward strand.
ATCAACCACCCAAAGAACTCATCACCACAGATTACATCATCATGGCACACAACTGCCATATTCATCCTTAATACATTAACCTATCTTTCTCTTTCACATACTGACTGATTTGCTGTTGATTTCCAGTATTTTCTGTTTGTTATTTCTGATATCCAGCATTCATAGTACGATGTCCTATTCACCCTCTTCGATGCACATGAGCATAAGGTAGGTCCTTTAATTTCTCTTCATTTGAACATTAAAAAAAACTAAAATGCTTACTCATTGTGTAAATAGACCACCACATGTGTCCTTGTGAGATACCGCCATCTAAATAATTTGTGGATCAACACATTTGCCATTCAAATATAATGTAGTCAGATCCACTTTCAGTTGCATATGGTTCTACAGAATGTTTGCATTAGATATAACTGTGGAATTTTACAGGTTCTTCTAATAGGTAAAATCATTTACCCAATCCATCCAGAGCCCACCTATGTTTACTTGGTCATGGCCTCCCCAACTTCCAAACTCATTAGCATCTGTTGATCACTATTTTAAGGACTACTAAGTCCCTACTTGCCTGGGGACAAAAATCAAGCAGTAATATTACTATCTCTATAACGCTCAAATATCTTCTCTGGCAGTTTGTTCCATATGTCATCTCACCTTTAACCATACTGAAGGCTTGTGAATTGTGGACTTGTGTCCTCTAGTCATGTGCTCATTACCCAATTTAAATTGTTTATTTATTTCACTTATCTAAAACTTTCATTATTTTAAATATCTGTATCAAGTCTCCCCTTAGTCATCCTTTCTCCAGCAAAACTATGTTTAGTCCCTTCAGCCAGCCATTCTTCATAATTTAGTCACCTGATAACTGGAATCACCTTGATCAGTCTCCTCTGAGCCCATCTACATGAATAGATTTCCTCTGCTGAGAGGTAGAGTGAGAAAAACAGCACACCATTCTCCAGAATCGGTCTCAGCATTGATCTGCAACATTTCAGTATTACTTATTCTGACTTGTAATCCAATGCCCTTCAGATACATCCAAGTACCTAATTTACCTTAATGATAACTGATTCACACAGACCAGATGCTTTTAGAATATCATCACACCCAGATCCTTTTCCTTTTTAGCCTCTGCTGATGGCAATCTTTCCATATTATTCCATGAAGTTTAGCAATGTCGCCCCTTCAAGGGGAGGCACTTGATCATTTCCCCATGGGGCTAGGCTCATCTGACTCCATGTCAATACCCTCCAACACAAAATAGGAATAGGACCCTTTCAGGTTATTCCCTGAATTCAATGGTGTCACCCGTTTAATGTCATTCACAAATATTGTGAACAGAAGGGGTTCTATAACAGATCTCTGTGGAGCACAACTGGTTACTTTTTCCTCAAGCAGTGCAAGTTCCATTTAACCATGTTACGTTGCTAAGCCAATTGTCAATCCACTTAAACAATTTATCATCCATAAAACTTAACCTTCCGTCCACTTGGGACGTTTTACCACATTAAAGGCGCTATATAAATACAAGTTGTTGTTGTTGTGTCACATGAGGAACTTTGTTGAACATCTTTTGACAATCTAAGTTAACTATATCTACTGGATCATCCCAATCACTAGTATAGTTAACTCCACAAAGAATTCCAGTAGGCTAAAAAGGCATGACCTATTCTTTCTAAAACTTTGGTATCTGCTTCCTTTGATACTTGTGCTCTTTAGATGTTCATTTATTGTATCCTCTAAAATGCCCTCAAGCATTTTTCTTACTGTGAATGTTAGGCTAATAGGCGGTTATGTCTTTCTCCTCTTTTCATGATTAAAACTATATTTGCTGTCCTCCATTCCTCAGGTACCAGTCCAGTACTTTTTTTTTTATTCATTCATAGGATGTAGGCATCGCTGACCAGACAGCATTTATTGCCCATCTCTAATTGCCCTTGAGAAGGTGGTGGTAAGCTGCAGTCTGTGTGGTGAAGGTACTCCCACGATGCTGTTAGGGAGGTAGTTCCAGCATTTTGACACAGTGAAGATGAAGGATCGGCGATATATTTCCAAGTCAGTATGGTGTGTGATTTGGAAGGGAACTTGGAGGTAGTGGTGTTCCCAGGCGTTTGCTGCCCTTGTCCTTCTAGGTGGTAGAAGTCACGGGTTTGGGAGATGCTGCAGAAGAAGACTTGCTGAGTTGCTGCAGTGCATCTTATAAATGGTACACACTGCAGCCACGGTGCGCTGGTGGTGAGGGGAGTGAATGTTTAAGGTGGTGGATGGGGTGCCAATCAAACGGGCTGCTTTGCCCTGGATGGTATCGAGCTTCTCGAGTGTTGTTGGAGCTGCACTCATCCAGGCAAATGGAGAGTTCCATCACACTCCTGACTTGTGCCTTGTAGATGGTAGAAAGGCTTTGGGGAGTCAGAAGGTGAGACACTCGCCACAGAATACCCAGCCTCGGACCTGCTCTTGTTGCCACAGTATTTATGTGGCTGGTCCAGTTAAGTTTTGGACATCTGAAAAATATCAACCAAATGAGCACTCATTTCTTTCTTTAATTCCTTTAGTATTCTAAGATGTGCTTCCACATTCCAGAGGTGAGGTGAGAGTGACTGCCCTTGACATCAAGGCAGCATTTAACTGAGTGTGGCATCAAGCAGCCCTAGTAAAACTGAAGTCAATGGGAATCAGGGGAAAACCTCTGAAGTCATACCTAGCACAAAAAGGAAGATGGTTGTGGTGGTTGAAGGTCGATCATCATAGCCCCAGGACATCGCTGCAGAAGTTCCTCAGGGCAGTGTCCTAGGCCCAACCATCTTCAGCTGCTTCATCAATGACCTTCCCTCCAACATAAAGTCAGAAATGGGGATGTTCGCTGATGACTGCACAGTGTTCAGTGCCATTCACAACTCCTCAGATAATGAAGCAATCCATGCCCGCATGCAACAAGACCTGGATGACATTCAGGCTTGGGCTGATGTGTGGCGCAAATGTTACCTGCCACTTAAGTGCCAAGCAATGACTATCTCCAACAAGCGAGAGTCTAACCACCGCCCCTTGACATTCAACGGCATTACTATCGCCGAATCCCCCACCATCAACATCCTGGGGGTCACCATTGACCAGAAACTTAACTGGACCAGCCACATAAATACTGTGGCAACAAGAGCAGGTCAGAGGCTAGGTATTCTGCAGCGAGTTTCTCACCTCCAGACTCCCCAAAGCCTTTCCACCATCTACAAGGCACAAGTAAGGAGTGTGATGGAATACTCTCCAATTGCCTGGATGAGTGCAGCTCCAACAACACTCAAAAAGTTCGACACCATCCAGGACAAAGCAGCCCGTTTGATTGGCACCCCATCCACCACCTTAAACGTTCACTCCCTCCACCACCGGCGTACCGTGGCTGCAGTGTGTACCATCTAGAAGATGCATTGCAGCAACTCGCCAAGGCTTCTTCGGCAGCACCTCCTAAACCCGCGACCTCTTCCACCTAGAAGGACAAGGGCAGCAGGTGCATGGGATCACCAACACCTCCAAGTTCCCCTCCAAGTCACACACCATCCTGACTTAGAAGTATATCGCCATTCCTTCATTGTCGCTGGGTCAAAATCCTGAAACTCCCTCCCTAACAGCACTGTGGGAGTACCTTCACCACACGGACTGCAGCGGTTCAAGAAGGCGGCTCACCACCACCTTCTCAAGGGCAATTAGGAATGGGCAATAAATGCTGGCCTTGCCAGCGACGCCCACATCCCATAAATGAATATAAACAAAATATGGTAGGAGTGTTCTAGTTGAAAGGAAATTTAATGAAAATAATTGTAAAACAATAAGATGAAAAATGCTGTCCTTTGGAAACCTCATTGTGATGCAGCCAATGGCAAAGCAGGTGAATGCATGTGTACAATGTGCAGTAGGGTGGGCGGATTCAGGGGTGAGCCAGTGATTGCATCACAGTGAGTTCTAAATTTGGTCAAATCTATCTGAGAAGTACAGACCAAAGGGAAGACATGCTTCCTGGGGAATTAAGGGAATATGGACTTGACTTGTGTTGCTCATGTTAACCTCCTAATGGCCAGTTACAGAGGGCAATTGGCAGAACCTGGGAAACCATTTCTGTCTACCTTCTTAGATGACAAAAGGCAATTCAGACAGGGAGGAAACATTCTTGAAAAATCAACTGAGTTTGGAACTGATTGTTAACAACAAACATTTTTTTAAGTAAAGATCAAACTGGAAATGTTTAAGTAAAGGAATAAAGTAATTTTGGGGGAATTAACTAAAGCAACGAGTCCTCTGGGATTGTTACAAGATAATTAGATACTTCATAAAATGTCACTGAGGAAAGGAGACCCGGCTGTTCCACAGATTGCCTATATTATATTGAGTTTGAAAGTGATTTAGTTAAATCCGAAACTAGGGTCTTAAATCTAAACAAAGCAAACTATGTAGGTATGAGAGACGAGTTGGATAAGGTAGATTGCGAAACTACATTAAAAAGTATAACGGTAGAGAAGCAATGGCTAGCATTTAAGGAATTAATACATCATTTACAACAAATATACATTCCTTTAAGGCACAAAAACCCCACAGGAAAAGTGGTCCAACCATGGCTAACAAGAGAAGTTAAAGATAGTATTAGATCAAAGGAAGAGGCTTATAATGTTGCCAAAAAGAGTAGTAAGCCTAAGGATTGGGAGGATTTTAGATTTCAGCAGAGGACCAAGAAATTGATAAAGAAAGGGAAAATCAAATATGAGAGTAAACTAGCGAGAGACTTAAAAACAGACTGTAAAAGCTTCTATAGGTATGTAAAAAGGTAAAGGTTAGCGAAAGTAAATGTGGGTCCTTTACAGGCTGAGACAAGAGAAATTACAATGGGGAATAAGGAAATGGCAGTGAAATTAAACAAATACTTTCAGCTGGATTTTCTCAATGGAGACATGCTGGAGATGGGACTTCTGGTTTCCGGGTTTCAGTCCGCCCCCCAGTGACGTCTGACCAACCCACGCTATTTTCCTTTGATTGGCCTTGTTAAGCCCGCCCTGCGGGCCTACCGGACAATTAAGGGAAAGCGGTGACAGATGACATCAGCGTATGACGCTTTATCTGTCAAAAAAATTTGAGAAGCTGTCAAACACTGACAATCTCTGTTCTAAGGTGAGCCCTTGCACAGAAGGCTCACCAAGACCTCTTTCCTCAGCAGAAAGCAGATGGCTGCTGCATCTGAGAATGCAGCAGCCATTCTGTCATCTCTGCCGTTGAGATGAGGCACCCCGGATCCTCAAAGGTTGAAGCCTGCAGAAAGAAGCAAAGGTAAGGAAACTTTTTTCAACACTTTACATTCATCTCTCATACTTACCTGTCCACACTTGCACCCATCACCCACCTCTACAGCTGACATTTCGACACCTCTCACCCCCGCAGACCCACTGCTCACCTCGCTGACCCTGGCGAGGTTCGCAGCCATCGGTTAGCCCGCAATTGCAGGCGTAAAGTGGGGAAGAGCCTCAAAACTGCCTGTTAACTACCTGTTAACAGGCAGTTAATTGGCTCTAATCCCCTTCCCGCCTCGAGGAGACTGCGCAATTCGGGACCCGCCTCCCGGGAAAATGGCACCCGCTCACAGTTTCTGCCATTTTCCTGGCAATCCCGCCTCCATAGGGCTGGGAAAATTCCCCCCTTTGTGTCTGTCTTCATGGAAGAAGACGCAAAAAACTTCCCGGAAATAGCGGAGAACCAAGGCTCCAGCGAGAATGAGGAACTGAAAGAAATTAGTATAGGTAAAAAGATTGTACTAGAGAAATTAATGGGACTGAAAGCTGGTAAATCCCCTGGACCTGATGGCCTGCATCCTAGGGTTTTGAAAGATAGTGGATGCATTGGTTGTCATTTTCCAAAATTCCATAGATTCTAGAACAGTTCCTGCAGATTGGAAGGTAGCAAATGTAATCCCACTATTTAAGAAAGGAGGGAGAGTGAAAATGGGGAACTCCAGACCAGTTAGCCTGACATCAGTAGTAGGGAAAATGCTAGAATCCATTATTAAGGACGTGGTAACAGGGCACTTAGAAAATAATAATAGGATTGGGCAGAGTCAACACAGATTTATGAAAGGGAAATCGTGTTTGACAAATCTGTTAAGAGTTTTTGAGGTTGTAACTAGCAGAATAGATAAGGGGGAACCAGTGGATGTGGTGTATTTGGATTTTCAGAAGGCATTCAATAAAGGTGCCGCACAAGAGGTTATTAAACAAAATTAGGGCTCATGGGATTGGGGGTAATATACCAGCATGGATTGAGGATTGGTTAACGGACAGAAAACAGAGAGTAGGAATAAATGGGTCATTTTCGGGTTGGCAGGCTGTAACTAGTGGGGTACCGCAAGGATCAGTGCTTGGGCCTCAGCTATTCACAATCTATATTAATGATTTGGATGAGGGGACCAAATGTAATATTTCCACGTTTGCTGATGATACAAAGCTGGGTGAGGATGTAAGTTGTGAGGAGGATGCAAAGAGGCTTCAAAGGGATATAGACAAGCTAAGTGAGTGGGCAAGAACATGGCAAATGGAATATAATGTGGAGAAATGTGAAGTTATCCACTTTGGTAGGAAAAATAGAAAAGCAGAGTATTTTTTAAATGGTGAGAGATTGGGAAATGTTGGTGTTCAGAGGGACCTGGGTGTCCTTGTACACGAATCACTGAAAGTTAATATGCAGGTACAGCAAGCAATTAGGAAAGCAAATGGTATGTTGGCCTTTATTACAAGAGGATTTGAGTACAAGAGTAAAGATGTCTTACTGCTATTATATAGGGCCCTGTTGAGACCACACCTGGAGTATTGTGTACAGTTTTGGTCTCCTTACCTAAGGAAGGATATACTTGCCATAGAGGGAGTGCAATGAAGGTTCACCAGACTGATTCCTGGGATGGGCTATTGTCCTATGAGGAGAGATTGAGTAGACTAGGCCTATATTCTCTAGAGTTTAGAAGAATGAGAGGTGATCTTATTGAAACATACAAAATTCTTAAAGGGCTTGACAGGGTAGATGCAGAGAGGATGTTTCACCTGGCTGGGGCATCTAGAACCAGGAGTCACAGTCTCAGAATAAGGGGTCGGCCATTTAGGACTGAGATGAGGAGAACTTCCTTCACTCAGAGGGTGGTGAATCTTCGGAATTCTCTACCCCAGAGGGCTGTGGAGGCTCAGTCGTTGAGCATATTCAGGACAGAGATCGATAGATTTTTGGATATTAAGGGAATCAAGGGATATGGGGATAGTGCAGGAAAGTGGAGTTGAGGTAGAAGATTAGCCATAATCTTATTGAATGGCGGAACAGGCTCGAGGGGCAAAATGGCCTATTCCTGCTCCTATTTCTTATGTTCTTATGTTCTTATGTTCCAAAGCCACAGAGTGAATTTTCTGGCACCGGCGCTGAGGCAGTACTACAAGCTTTTCACTCGTACAGAACATGCAAGGTTGACCCCACTGGACCTCCTGGGGTGTGCCATCATACAATATTCAAAGCAAGCTCTTGACCTGGATTGGGTCTGCTACTGGGAACTTGCCAAAGGGGAGGGTATGAGGAATCCAATGCCTTCGTAAATTCAATGCTCAACCTGTCCAACCACTGCAGCGCAGAAATCAATATAGCAAATTAAATGCTGATTTTAATAGCAAAAACAACAGTGTACAGGTCAGAGGAAGTCTTGCTCAAACTTATAATGCTCTGGTCATTCCTCGTAACCTCGAAGAGTTTCACCGAGTTCCTTTCTTATTCCTAACTTATTAAAATTAAACTTTCACCATAATGAACAAATTGGCAGAATCATTTGTTTTCAATTCTCTTCATATTCATTTTTCAATTAGATAGGCCTAACTTTCTTAAATTTTTTCAACTTAAATTCCTGATATCCAGAATCAATGGGCTGAATTTTCCGTGGTGGTAGCGGGCGCGATCGGTGGCAAGTCAGGTGGGAAAGTTTTTGTTTGACAGCAGGTCGGGAACCCACTGTCAACTCTCTCCCACAAGTGCATCCGTCATCCTGGAGCTGACCCGACCTGCAGCGGCGGGGGATCCAATTGAAATCATTATGAGGTACTTTACAGGCACTTAAGAGCCTTTTTCCCCCTACTTTTTAAATTTCCCTGTATGGCCACGAGATTCACACAGCTCAGGAACCATGTCTATCAACCTGAGGCGGGAGTTCCGTGGCCATTGCTCCAGCTGATTACTTGACAGCATGAAAAACAAACCAAAATAAAAACATGTTGATTACATCAGCGAACAGATTGATGGAGATTCTGTTCTACTTGAAAAGCTGCTGGTAAATGTTAATTCAGAAATTCCTGAAGGGATGTAAATGTTGAGGGAAATACATTTATCACTGGCCATTCTCGGCTGTTGCCTTCCAACTCAACAGTAATTGCAGTGAATTGATCTGCACTATAAAAAATGACATATACCATTTCAATAAATGTTTGTGTTGTTTCTGGTTAGGTTTTTCTCACAGTATACTGTGATTGTCCAGTTACACATTAAATCAAGTCATCAACCGTAACAATTTCATTCTCATCACTCATTCCACTGGTTCAATTTGCTTTCAGTCCCTGAATATGACTAATTTAATTTTTCAGTCTGAGACTTTAGGGTTAATTTCTGTGGAGGTTCTCTCACTTGTCCATTGTTATCTTCAACAGAAGAGCTGCAGAAATCCCAGAAACATATTGTAAACACCACTTACACTGTTTGTCAGGGATTCCGCAGCTCTTCTGCAGAACTTGCATAAGAATGTAAATCCACCCCTTTACAAGTACATTAAAAAAATGCTTAATTTTACGTCTTACCTATATACACACATCTTTTATTTGTACCAGTTACTGATACAAAAGTCTATAGATTTGTGACAAAAGCACCAATAACTTTCCAATTAATGTACTTTTTTAATTATGTTCTTGATCGTATTTGTAGATGGAGTCATATTACTTAATATTATTTAAATATTTCTTTGTCACCCATATATAACTTTTATTATATGATTGTACAGTAAAGATTCAACACCCACTATGTTAGATTAAACTTAAAAGTTAATGTGGCCAGGGTCCCTTTAAGGATTCCGACTTAAAATGCGTCATGAATGACATCACCAGACCCACGCCATCGAATTGGGCTGAGCAACGTGCTGGGCGGGTTTAATAGGCCCCATTAAGGTAAGTTCATTTTCTACAGCAGGATGGAGCCAGCAGTGGGGCTGGGACCCACCACGGACACCGTCCACACCGGACCCGCCAAAGCAAAGAAAACTCCGGCCAATGCTGTTGTTTTCCTCTGTACCCTCTCATAATATCATCTCTAACAAATGATCAGCAAGTAGTACTCCAGATAGAGTCTAATGCACAGAAACAACACAACTTCTTTTGATTTGTTCTCTCTACCTCTGCAAATTCAATCCACTAACTTATTTGTCTATTCTGGTGCAGTTAAGCACTATGCTGGCAGCTCATAGATTTATCCGCGAAAACATCTTCCCAATCAACATATTATATCAGTGATTTATTTAGCATATACTTCCTCTTTTCTCATTTATCCAAATAGAACTGCATCTACCATCAATGACTAATTACCTAAAAGACCTAAATCATTCTCAATCTAGTTGCATTGAACTTCATTATTGATCCTACCTCCTATTTTGGTATCATCTGCAATCCTGGAGATTTTGCTTATATACTATTATCCAAGTCATTAATTATATATATTAAAAAAAGGCAAGAGCCCAAGACCAACCTAACTTGTGTCAATTTTCTATGAATAATCATATTTTACTTTATATTCTGTGATTTATTGCTTTAGACATTAATTATTGATTTAAACCTTGTCAAAATACATGTATAAATTATCAACTGCATTTTCCCAGTCCAACATGTCAGTAATGGCTTCAGAAGGGTAATGCAAGTTAGTTAAACATTAACATTTTGAATCCATACTGACTGTTCCTTAGGAAGTTAACTTTTCCAAGTATTTAGCCACTAGATCTCTCAAAATTGGTTAAAGACTTTCCCTACAAGCCATGTGTGGTTTATTGATCTATAATTTTCAGTTAGCTGAATTATGATAGCCACTTCCAAATCCTATCTGTGTTGTATAAAAATATTAATTAGAATTTCAGATCTACTACATAAATAACAGAACCTACTGAATTTGATTATAAATGGGATAGGTTGACCCTAAAAAGAACAATCAAATGAATGCTTATAATGAAGGTTTACCAAGTGCTGCTACCGGAAATAAATTTGAAAATGCTGTGCATCAGCATGAGATGCATTTTTAATCGCACGGTAACGCACCTGTTCCCTTGACAACACAGTCACTATAGCATGATTGCAATCATTGAACTATAGTCAGAAATGGATCTGCATTACTCAATTACTATGCTACAGGCACATGTGACATAATATCAGCTGCTAATACTGCATTCTGGCAGAAAGACTTGCGACGGAGTAGCACATAATATTATAACGCACCGATGTACTAAGTGAATTTTTCATATTGTGTGATGAACAAGAAATTATATTGTTTGTTTTTATATGTTATATGGGCATCATAATAATTGTTTTAATTATGCAGACAAATTAGATTTAAGAATTAACATTTAATATTGGCAGATATCTTGTGGTGTTGCTCACGGTGAGTTCTAGGTTATGCAATTGCAGTGAGGCACGGGGGAAAACTGGATTGCTGAGGTTTGGGAAGAATTGGGAAGGAAGAGATCAGCTCAGAAACTGTGAAGTAGGTGTTTTTGATTAGTTTTTGGAAAATAAATAGCGCACAGTTTTTTTTCTGATTGGGTATACAGCTTCATATCATAGAAACATAGAAACATAGAAGATAGGAGCAGGAGTAGGCCATTTGGCCCCTCGAGCCTGCTCCGCCATTCGATGAGATCATGGCTGATCATCTAAACTCAGTACCCTGTACCTGCCTTCTCCCCATATCCCTTGATACCTTTAGCTTTAAGAAATATATCTAACTCATCCTTGAATATATTTAATGACTTCGCCTCAACTACCTTCTGTGGTAGAGAATTCCACAGGTTCACCACTCTCTGGGTGAAGAAATTCTTCCTCATTTCTGTCCTAAATGGTTTACCCGTTATCCGTAGATTATGACCCTGGTTCTGGACTCTCCGACCATCGGGAACATTCTTCCTGCATCTAGTTTGTCCAGACCTGTCAGAATTTTATATGTTTCGATGAGATCCCCTCTCATTCTTCTATACTCCAGTGAGTATAAGCCTAATCGACCCAATCTCTCCTCATATGTCATTCCTGCCATCCCAGGTATCAGCCTTGTGAATCTTCGCTGAACTCCTTCCATGGCAAGAACATCCTTCCTCAGATAAGGTGACCAAAACTGCACACAGTACTCAAGGTGTGGTCTCACCAAGGCCCTGTACAACTGCAGCAGGACATCCCTGTTCCTATACTCAAACCCTTTCGCTATGAAGGCCAACATACTATTTGCCTTCTTCACCGCCTGCTGCACCTGCATGCTTACTTTCAGCGACTGGTGCACAAGGACACCCAGGTCTCGTTGCACTTCCCCTTCTCCCAATCTATTGCCATTCAGATAATAGTCTGCCTTTCTGTTTTTGACACCAAAGTGGATAACCTCGTACTTATCCACGTTATATTGCATCTGCCACGCTTCTGCCCACTCACCCAACCTGTCCAGATCATCCTGGAGTTTCTCGGTATCCTCCTCGCAGCACACACTCCCACCCAGCTTTGTGTCATCTGCAAACTTGGAGATATTACATTTAATTCCTTTATCTAGATCATTAATGTATATTGTGAATAGCTGGGGTCCAAGGACCGATCCCTGCGGTACCCCACTAGTCACTGCTTGCCACTCGGAAAAAGACCCATTAATTCCTACTCTCTGCTTTCTGTCCGCCAACCAGTTCTCTATCCAAGTCAATACCTTGCCCCCAATCCCATGTGACTTAACTTTACCCGCTAATCTCTTATGCGGGACCTTATCGAAAGCCTTTTGAAAGTCCAAATACACCACATCTACTGGTTCTCCCTTATCTATTTTCCCAGTTACATCCTCAAAAATTTCCAGTAGATTAGTCAAGCACGATTTACCTTTTGTAAATCCATGTTGACTTTGTCCGATCCTGTCACTGTTTTTCAAATGCTCAGCTATTACATCCTTTATAATGGACTCTAGCATTTTCCCCACTACTGATGTCAGGCTTACCGGTCTGTAATTCCCCGCTTTCTCTCTACCACCCTTTTTGAATAGTGGGGTAACATTAGCTACTCTCCAATCCATGGGTACAGTTCCAGATTCCATCGAATGTTGGAAGATGATCAGCAATGCATCTACTATTTCTAGGGCCACTTCCTTAAGTACCCTAGGATGTAGATTATCATAACTGTAATTTCCACTATAGGCACAAAAAAATTGTAATTTCATTGCTGAAATCACTCACAAAAATGTACCCTGAAAAATTAACTCCTAGCTTCTTACAAAAATATTGTGGAGCAAAGGTGAAGTCAGAGATGCTGATGAGAAATGTGCAGGACTGCAGACGACCATTATGGTCCATCTGGCCAGTCCCAATGTTTTTGTTAATATAAATCACTATTCTATCTCTTATACTTCACAATCACGTTTTTCTGCCAAATATCTATCGAGTTCCCTCTTGAATTTGCCAACACAATCCACTTCCACCGCTTCTCCAGGTAGTCCATTCCACTTATTCACCACTGTAGAATTCGCAATATAATCGCGATTTTATAAATAAGGAGGAAACACATAGTTTCGTTCAAACAGCTTTATTTCAGCAGAATGCTGTCAGGTTTTCAAAGTGGACACAAGCAGCCTGTAAAATGGCCGCCACGCCTCGTGGCAGAACATTCTAGACTTTTCGATAAGCAGACAAGATGGCATTCCAATAAACATTTTTGCGAGATCGATCAAGACTCAGCACATTTGAGATAATACACAAGACATTATGGGTTTGCAGTATACACATAAATACTGGAATCGGTCTCCCAGGTGCGAATAAGGGCTATTGTACCAAGTGATCAAGAACCCATCCAAAGACATTAATATGCAAAATCCCCACGACTCTACGATGAGAGAGCCGTTTGCGGGTAGTTACAAAAACATTTGGAAGCCCCAAAAGCCCTCCAGGGAGAATACTGACCGGTTACACAATGGGAGAAGTATTAACGGGTACTCAGGCAGTTACGAGTATCACCGAAACCCATTAAACGGAGATCACCCTATACAAGAAATTTGAGCGCCAAAACCCTAACAAAAGAAAAGACATTAAGATTGGGCGGGAAAAGAGGAATCACAGCACTATAACTGTAAGCTCCAACCGTCCATCTTTCTCTTATCACTCTTATCCTCTTGCCGCCTTGCTCTTGACTCTTGACTCTTATCCTCTGGTTCGCTTGCCGTCTTGTTCCTGCCTCTTGTATCGAACTTTCTGATCCGCCAGGATCAGCCTCGTGGCTTGCCGCGAAGATCTGTGTGGAACCGGGCTGTGAAGCCTTGAAACGGGCACACCATCCCGAGAAGTTGGTAAACGGTGTTGGAACCGAAGGCCCGAGATGAGATGAGATGAGATGAGATGAGATGAGATGAGATGAGATGAGAAGAGAAGAAGACGACCATACGTATCGCCACGGTCAGTAAGCCCCGACCGCGCCTGTAGGTCGAATAGACACTTTCCTTGCCCAGGAAGACTATCTTTTGAGCTTTACAGAACTGGCATCGGAAGACCATTCTTCGAATTTTATCGCATCGGGGCGAGGGCACAGGAAGACTATTTTTTGAGTCGTGTCGGAACTCCGAGGACAACACAGATCTTCATGACAGCAGACGGTCCAGCCTGCTAGCCGGAGCCGAAACGAGTAAACAAGTGGGGTACAGAGACCCCTGATCAACACGTGAGTGGTCAGGTGCTGCGGTAAAAACATCCGAGCAGAGTTTTCGGAATTCTCCGAGTTATCACGAGTGGTGAGCATGAGTCTCGATCCTACAAATCTAGTTTAGGTCAGGTATTGATAGGGGAGGGTTTAAGTTTTAAGGATAACTGTAATGTGTGCCCCCATTTACGATGTGTCGTTCGTTCCTCGTTTCCCTAAAATTAGTTACATAACTGCGTGTAAGATTGTACTGTCATTAATCTGTGCTTATGACATGTATTTCGTAATCTTGAATAATATGCAATAAAGATTTTCCATTTCGTACCATTCAACCGGGTCTACCTGAGTTTTCTCTCCATTATTGCTCTCGCATCTAAGTCCAGTGTCAGAACCGTAAGGGCGAGTGGGTCGAACCACTCACAGGTGTCTAGTGCTCCCAGACTGGCTGGAGACCAGAACAGGCAACAAGGCCTAACCTCGCACTAGCACCCAGGCTGAGCACAGAGCCACAGGCGGTGTCACACACGCAAAACCCTTACACCGCCATCTGTACAAAGTAGTTCAATCCAAACCATCTCTTCACTTTCCCTTACCCGAGCTTGGAATTTATTTCTGGTTGAGCAAACTCTGTTTTTAGTTTTAGAACTTTGATGTTACTTTGAAATTCACTGCTCCTTGTATATCACGCCGACTAATATTCCAATTGATCTCGCGGAACATGGGGAGGGGGCGGATACATCTGACGGGGTTTCAGTAAAGGTCGGCTGCATTCGCTTTTGTAATAACTATAATTTTTAAGAGTGTGATCTCTGTTTGGAGCTACGAGACATTTGATATCGCTAGCTAGCTAATCTGGGTGAACTCCCCTAAAGGGTCTTTATGCAGATAGTTAATGCTGCCAGATTGAGAGACTCAGTGCAGCTCAGAGTCTGTCATGTTGTGCAAACTGCTGGGGACATTTCTGATTGCTATAGGGAACCATTGCCAGATTATGGTGAACGATGATGCAGTGAACCGATGGAAATATTTTACCACAAAAGTAAAATTAATCTCTGTGCAGCTGCTGCTGAAGCTAAGTACATCCTCAGGCTTGTAAGTCTCATTTATAAAATTCCCAGCCACCCCCCCCCCCCCCCAAAAAACATCCTGGAAGTTTCGCACCATTAGCAAATATAAAGTTTTCATATTTAAGATTATTTCAGAATTTTGAACTTCAGTCAGTTCTTTGGTGTAATAGTAAACATAGAGCAGCTTGTATTGAAAAAAAAATTAAAAAGAAAGTGTGACTTCCTTCCTTGGAAGATTAATGCTATTTACCATCTTACTTTTACAACTAATGATTGAGAATTACAATGACTACTGCATAAACTGAATGATCTTCAGTGTTAATAGATGTCGAGACTCTCATCCTGGGAGAAACAAAAGACCAAGAGGAAAACTAAAAAATTGCTGGATGATACAGGGAACTAGACAGAAATTACAATCAGCAACAGTAGGGAAGTTGTATTAAGTGGGTGGGAGGGGGGGGGGGGGAAGTGGATTCAGAAGGCTTTAAGGCACATGGTAAGGGGTGAGCCCAGGGTGGCAGCGGCCCAAACTAAATTTGTGGGGTCTGGAGGAGAACTCCTGCTCCTTCTGGCCCAATCATTGCCTTACAACAGCGATTACATTTTAAGAGTATTTCATTGGCTGCAAAACGCTTTGGGACATCCTGAGGTCATGAAAGGTGCTATATAAATGCAAGTCTTTCTTTTTCTTTCATCAATAA
Organism: Squalus acanthias; assembly: GCA_030390025.1. NCBI lineage: Eukaryota > Metazoa > Chordata > Chondrichthyes > Squaliformes > Squalidae > Squalus > Squalus acanthias. The sequence goes on from CM059425.1 coordinate 59,024,355, forward strand.
AATGATTTTTTACTTCCCTTGGAGCGTCCACGGTGGAGGCTCCAGCCAGTAAGCTATAAATATGACTTTGGCTGTCCTATCTGCGTAATAGAACCTTGATTCACATAAATTTATGAGGCTCCCGCCTGAATCAAGCAGGCAACTTAACCACCAGGCTTGGAGAGACCCGGGACAGAAAAAGAGGACCATTTCAATTTGAAGTCCCGTACCATCCAGTTTCTGACGGGCAGAGGAAGTTAATATCCACTCTCAAGTGCTCACTAAATTTCATGTCACTAATGATTTCTGGTGGACTTCTGAATATTAAATCTGATATAACATCTGCCCTAGTGGTATGTTAAGAGGTTGTCATTTATTGTAAAATCGCTTATACCTTCATCTCCCTTGTGGTTATTCCTAGTCTCACTCCTTTCTCTCTGGGATATTGAAATCGAGAGGTTGCACAACACCAGGTTATAGTCCAACAGTTTTATTTGAAATCACAAGCTTTCGGAGCTATCGATTGCCCCTTCCTCAGGTGGCATATTGAAATCCCACATGATTATCAAACTGTGATTCTCTCACTTACCTGAAGAGCTCAGTATCTACCTGACCATCTAGAGCTAGCAACCAATAGTAGTTACCAATTATTATTTTATTGCCCTTGTGCTTACTAATTACTTTTGCCATCACCACTTCTGCTGTTATATCCACCCTTTTAACATCTGGTTTGTCATCCCTTATCAACAATGACATTCTTCCGCCACCCACCCACCCCATCTTAATAAGGCAATCTTTGAGAAACATTCTATTTCTCCTTAGCTCCACCTCTTCTCCATCTTCACATTTTCCCCTCTACTTTTAGCTGGGTAATCTGGGGTAGTATGGTTTGAGCTCCTTCCACACTATTCAAAATGCTTCTCAGCTAGCCAACCAGCATTTCAGATATCCTTAAAGATGTCTGTGGACTGTTCTGCCTGTCCTCCTGACTAAATAACCTTGTGTGGATATTAGGTAGAAGAAGCAGAGAAAATAGCTGAAATATTAAATGGCTGATTTTCATGTGCTTTGCACCTGGGAAATTCTTATTCCCAGACACCAATACAGGTAAAAACGGCAAAGCTCATGAGAACAGGGGGGAAAAATTGAGTCGCGCCCCCTTTGGGGCGTTAACTTCGCCGGGAAAAATTAGCGCCCCCGCGGCCGAAATTCATCGGTAGCGCCCCAAGAGGGAAGCGGGGAGCGACTGGAAGCGCCCCGCCTCCCTCTTGGGGCGCTGCGAGGGAATATCGTGGCGCTACGTGCTGCGGTATTGCAGGCCTTCCTCCCCTTCTTAAAGGGGAGGGGCCTAGCGCAGCACGACCCGGGGCCCAGCTGGGCCACCAGGGATCGGAGTGCAGGCAAATGGTGAACTCGGGGTGAAGCCGGCACTCCGCGGGGGGGGCTGCTGAGGAGGCCGGGGACGGCAACGGGGGCAGGTGCTGGCAGGTGACCAGCAACAAAAATGGCCGCCCAGCACCTCGCCTTTAATTAGAGCCATCCCGGCCGCAGGTAGGCCCCCCTGACCCCGTCGGACATAGTGCCCGGCGGTAAATCAGGGGGTGATACCGAAGATCGCGGCCAGGACGTGAGTGGGGTGCTGTGCACGGCGATGACGTAATCGCCGGCGGAGCAGCGCCGCGGGGCGCTAATGGTTACCGCCGCTGCTAACCTCCCGCTGAATTTCACGGGAGGCGTTGGTGCACTGCGCCTGGGCGCTAGTTGCTTTGCGCCCCGTTAGCGCCCTTTTAGGGCGCTAACAGGAAGCACAAAGCAACCGAATATTTCCCCCCAGGTCTCTGCCCTTTTGTATTGCCTGGAGATTTCTGAGGTTTCCCTGGGAAGGGGGGACAGAGTGCTTACACCAAACCATCCTATGCAAATGAAGCAAGAGGGACCAAATGGTGCCGCCCACCTCATTTTGCTTGAACAACAACAGGAAAGTGTCTATTCGGTGCAGCATTGAGGACAACTAGGCCTTAGGCCCTGTGCTCACCCCCACTCTGATTGGAAGATCTGAGAAGGAACAGGCAGCAAGTACATTGAGAAAATGGTAAGTACCTTTTTATTTCAGGTACCAGGCATCACCTTCAGAGCTGAAAGCTTTCTGGATACTGTTTTAAGACAGCAGCCAGAAGGCCCCACGGCCAGCAGCCACTACTTTCCATCCCTGCTTCCAACAGCTAGGCCCTGCCAAAGAACAGCTTTCACCAGGGAAGCAACTGATCTATTTAAATAACATGAACCTGTAAAAACAGGCAACTTCAGGTTGTGTCAGACAGAATGCACTTTGTGTGAGTTTCACCTGACTAGCACCAGACTTGAGCAGAAAATCATCACCTAAATTTTAATGATCCATCACTATATTTAACAATACTGAACATCATTATATTTAATAATATTGAACATAAGTGCAGTAAACTGGAGCACCAAAACTTAGTGGCAGGCAGCAGTGGAAGCAGGATGTGGAATACTACCACCGAGTTCCTGATCACAGCCGCGTCACTCTAAGGAGGCACCAATGGGATGTCATACGCTTTCCCATTGATGTAAAGAAAAATTGTATGGAAAGTCAATAGCAGACCACTCCGACACACCTCCCAGCAGCCAGTTCAAAGTGGTATTGACATTAAGTTGTCCATCCTCTCAGCCACTGTTCAGACGATTCCACTGAAGTCATTGGAAACGAAAATCAGGAGAGGTTTTTAACAGGCGGGCGAGCTGCTATCGCTCATTTTACACTATCGTCCAAAGTCACTATCGATGGGCGGAAGAGGTTCGGGGGTGGGGGGGGGGGGTTGTGGGGGGTTGGGGAGTGGTGGTTAAGTTGGTAAAAATGTGAAAGCCGACCCCAATCTGCCGCTAAATGCGCCTACTTCCGGTTTAACCACTTTGGGTTTGGGGGCGTCCGAGGAACCCACTCTGGAGAGGTCTCATTTAACAGAGGCTCTGTTCCCCAGACTTTGGCAGCCATTTGAAGTTAACAGCTGCAGCTGGGTTTCCCAGTGCTTGGGAAACCCGGCAGCTGAAGGGAAGGCGGGAGCTGCCAGATCCAGCAGGTAAGTGCTTTTTAGAGCACTGCTTGTGGGCCAGGAGGAGCAGGAGTGCTTCCCCTTGTCATCAAGCAAACCTTCTGCTGCTAGCTCTCTCTCTCTCTCCTTCCCTCCCTCCCCTCCCCATGCGCGATCTATCTCTCTCCTCCCCCCATGAATTCTCCCTCCCTCTTCGCTGCCGCACTCCAAGCCCGCCCACCAACCCCTGATCTCCAATTGATGGGGACTGTCCCCGGCTGCGGTCTTCTACTGCAGGCTTTCCCGCCCGACAGCCGGCCAGCCTCTTAATCTGGCCAACTGCCAGGCAGGAAACGGTGCAAAATATTCTAAAGAGGTCCAGCTGTTAAATTCAGCAGACCTCTGCCTTTCCGGTCAGTATTTGCTGGTTTCCTAGCCGCAGACACGCTCATATCCCCAAAATATCAGGGCCAATAACTCTTGGCAGAAATAATTCAAGCAAAGATTACATATCTTTAGCAAAAATATTGATAGCGAGTGTTTTAAAAAGTATTTTGTCTGTAAAAAAACCAGGACAAAAAAAATCATTAAAATTTCAAGAAAATGTGTGTGAACTATGTAACATTGACACTTTAATACCAATATCTTTATGAATTTTGCAATTAAATAAAGGAGACAGCAATAGTGCAATGATGTCCCAGCGCTTACAAGACAGTAATAGCAAAAAGCACAAATGCAGATGGGGGTAATTCCAAGTTTTTCTTGGAAGGTCTTGCCTTGAGATTCCAAAGAGGAAGAACAATGCCAGTACGACCATGAAATCTGGATCAGCAGTGTCTGGATTAAGTCAGAAAGAGAACCTATGCTGTTGATCATAGCCAGCAAGAGCAGGTTGAAGCATTCACTGAGCATCAATCACTGAGCACCCAATGTAGTCGCTCATCACAGTACTGGTTATTTTGCTCCACAAGTGAAAGGTTTAAGTATGATATGCACCCAGTTCCAGTCTCATTAGCAGGATGTGCAGCTAGCCAACCAGAATCCTTATCTCACCCAGTTGTAATGTGAAATTGGCTTATGCCATGACCAAGTCCCTGGAGGCAGTTGTTTATCTCTATCTAGTGAAATGATCAACCCAGAAAAATAAAGGCCCATGTTATCGCAAGGATATTTCAGTTCCTCATTGAAGCACTGCCAGTCCCTCTGCACGAGAAAAATGTACTGATTGACGTCAGATACGATCAGTTACACCCGCAGAGCGACTGCAAAATCACACGACAGTGTAAAATTGGCCCTGTTGAGCTGACAGGAATAAACAAATGGCAATGAGAATACATAATTTTTATGCACCCATTTATGCAGTTACTTCACCAATTTCAAAAAGAAGGCCACCAAAAGGTTTAAGGAATACTTTATTCCCATATATGTGTTTTTCATTAATTTCAAACTGCACATCAACATTGACCTTTTAGCGAAATTGTCATCTATTCATCTGGATAAAGAGCTTGTGGTGTATTGGCCTACATCAGTAGGTATACATCCAACTACTTAATAGGTTGGTTTATACTGCAAACACAGAAAACATCTAAATTACTACAAGTTTTAGTACTCTTGAAGGAGGCCAGCCATTCGAGTGAAACTTCTATTGATCAACTTTCAAATATGGGGCTAAACTCCTTTATTTTCCATTACATCAATACATGGGATGCATGGCGCAGATTTTTGTGTCCATGTATTTTGTATCTACATTTGTATATTCTATTTCTTAGTTTAGCACAATTTGTGTAAAAGAAACTTTGCATTCGTGTTTGACATTTAAATGGCCTGCAAATTACATCATTTATGCCAATGAAACAGATTGAGCTTGAGGCTAAGCTTACAAAATACATGGTAGTTACAAATATAGATAAAGAGAACAGCAGAAGCTCAAATGGTGCAAGGGTCAAAGAACAGAGAAGGTTCACTTCACAGAACTGGAGGTTCTACTGGTAGATTGGATAACAGAAACCCCAAAGGTTTGATATTGAAATGCAACATCCCAAAATCTGCATATCCTTGAAAACATGGCAATGATATTAAAGTTTGATTCAATGTGAAGCAGGTTTAAAGAGCTCAGGTCATGACTTATGATAATCTCAAATAGTGAAGTAAGGAGGTCATCCCCAAGACAAAAAGGTACTTGGTACAAACTAATGGAAGGGTTGAGTATCTATTTATCCCAGTGGCGGTCTTGCGCATTAGAGTCCTGACAGGTCCACCAACCCTGAAACACTAGGCTTACCTTTTTACTTATAATCAAGTGCCCTTGACATGTGTCCTAACAATTGGCTAGTCTTTTTATTTACAGGTTCACAATGACTAGGAACATTCAATAAACAATCAATAAAATCCTTTTTATTTCCTGCCTTGGCTGATGGACACTCCTTCAATGTGTGCAGATTTCATGTTTCCTTTTCTAGGATCCATTACTTTACATTTAACTACATTAAAGTCCATCTGCTCATTCACTAAATTGTTCCAAATCTTTTTGACCGTGATCAATCTCCTTCATATTTATCACCTGGTCGCATAGCTTAGAGTTATGAGCAATTGTACATACCCAATCAACCTCAGAAAAGGTGCTTACAAATGATGGCACTGCAAAGATCTGATTCCACTATCCATCTGCCATTACTCACCTCTGGCAGGTTGACTATAAGACCATGAAATGTTGCTTGCTGGGTAGGATGTATTGTGATCTTCCCCTGTGAGTTCTAAAAATCTGAATCACCTTTTTATAATGTAAATCTATGCTTTATAACTATCCTTGTGACTGCTTGAGCTGCATTATACTCTCAAGGACTATTTGAGAGTTTTAATAGGTTGTCATCAGAAAAGATGTCATAGGGTAGCCTCTATTATGTGGAAGTAACATTATATAAAAATATCATAGAAAACACACACATACACTGAGAGATTTGTATGTATTATATTACTTACCATCCATTCCTCAGTCAAATCTCTTTGCAGCGGCTTTGGGTTAAAAATTGGTTATGGCCTGTTTTCGAGTGCATAACTAGTGGTGCTCCGTTAGCATGTTCCTGAACTGGGAGGCCCGAGGATGGCCTGAAATTGGGCCTTGGGCCTCATTTACCTTATTTGTTGCACACCAATTGGAAGAAGCACTGAGGGTAGCAAGGGCACAGAATGTACTCTGGGTGGGGGGGGGACTTCAATGTCCATCACCAAGAGTGGCTCGGTACTGACCAAGCTGGCCGAGTTCTGAAGGACAAAGCTGTTAATTGCACTTAAGTGGTGTATAGCAATTGAGTGTTAATTGCATGCAGGTGGTGGGAATTAATAGGAGACTCTCTTGCTCTCATATATATGGGAGTAGGCTGGGGAAGGATTGCAAGCTTATCTTAGGGGTGCACAGTATGTAATTTGTGTTTCTGTGAATAAAGTCTTGTGAGCAACTAAAGACTGGGCTCTAGTACTCTATCCTTCACCACCTGGCTATCTGATTTTTTACAATAGCTGCCAGTCTGGACCTGCGACAGGTGGTGAGAGAACCAACACAAGGAAAAAACCTACTTGACCTCATCCTCACCAATCTACCTGTCACAGATGCATCTGTCCATGACAGTATTAGTAGCAGTGACAACCGCACAGTCCTTGTGGAGATGAAGTCCCGTCTTCACACTGAGGACACCCTCCATCGTGTTGTGTGGCACTACCACCGTGCTAAATGGGATAGATTCAGAACAGATCTAGCAGCTCAAAACTGGGCATCCATGAGGCACTGTGGGCCATCAGCAGCAGCAGAATTGTATTCCACCACAATCTGTAACCTCATGGGCTGGCATATTCCTCACTCTACCATTAGCATCAAGCCAGGAGACCAACCCTGGTTCAATGAGGAGCAGAAGAGCATGCCAGGAGCAGCACCAGGCATACCTAAAAATGAGATACCAACCTGGGGAAGCTACAACACAGGCATACATGCTAAACAGCAGAAGCAGCATGCTATAGACAGAGCTAAGGGATTCCACAACCAACAGATCAGATCAAAGCTCTGCAGACCTGTCACATCCAGTCGTAAATAGTGGTGGACAATTAAATAACTAATGGGAGGAGGAGGCTCCAAGAATATCACCATCCTCAATGATGGTGGAGCCCAGCACGCAAGTGCAAAAGACAAGGCTCAACCGTTTGCAACCATCTTCAGCCAGAAGTGCCAAGTGGATGACCCATCTTGGCCTCCTCCCGAGGTCTCCACCATCACAGAAGCCAATCTTCAGCCAATTCAATTCACTCCACGTGATATCAAGAAACGGCTGAGTGCACTGGATACAGCAAAGGCTATGGGCCCCGACAACATCCCGGCTGTAGTGCTGAAGACTTGTGCTCCAGAACTAGCCGCGTCTCTAGCCAAGCTGTTCCAGTACAGCTACAACACTGGCATCTACCCAACAATGTGGAAAATTGCCCAGGTATGCCCTGTCCACAAAAAGCAGGACAAATCCAATCCGGCCATTGAGCCCCTCAAGCCTGTTCCGCCATTCAATGAGATCATGGCTGATCTGTGATTTAACTCCATATACCCGCCTTTGGCCCATATCCCTTAATACCTTTAGTTAACAAAAATCTATCAATCTCAGATTTAAAATTAACAATTGATCTAGCATCAATTGCGGTTTGCGGAAGAGAGCTCCAAACTTCTACCACCCTTTATGTGTAGAAGTGTTTCCTAATTTCACTCCTGAAAGGTCTGGCTCTAATTTTTAGACTATGCCCCCTAGTCCTAGAATCCCCAACCAACAGATATAATTTCTCTCTATCTATCCTATCTGTTCCCCTTAATATCTTGAAAACTTTGATCAGACCACCCCTTAACCTTCTAAATTCTAGGCAATACAACCCTATTTTATGTAGTCTCTCCTCGTAATTTAACCCTTGAAGTCCGGGTATCATTCTGGTAAACCTACGCTGCACTCCCTCCAAGGCCAATACATCCTTCCTAAGGTGTGGTGCCCAGAACTGCTCACAGTGCTCCAGGTGTGGTCTAACCACGGTTTTGTATAGCTGCAGCATAACTTCTACCCCCTTGTACTCTAGTCCCCTAGATATAAAGGCCAGCATTCCATTAGCCTTTTTGATTATTTTCTGTACCCATTCATGACATTTTAATGATCTATGTACCTGGAAACCCAAGTCTCTTTGGACCTCCACTGTTTTTAGCTTTTCACCATTTAGAAAGTACCCTGTTCTATCCATTTTAGTTCCAAAGCGGATGACCTCACATTTATCTACAATGAAATTAATTTTCCACAGTGTTGCTCATTCACTTAATCTATCGATATCCCTTTGTAATTTTATGTTTTCATCTACACTGCCTACAATGCTGTCTATCTTTGTGTCGTCAGCAAATTTGGATATATGGCTTTCTATGCCATCATTTAAGTCGTTAATCTTCTTTCGTATGGTAGTAGCAAAGCAAATCAAATGTCAATATCTAAGTTGGATATCCAGGCCAAAGCTTCTCGTGTAACAGTGTGAATATCTTGTAGGCTGCCTGCAAATTTCCTCTGAGGGCAGTGTTCGATGATGTGCTCCAGGGTCTGATTAGGAGCTCCACAGTCGCATGATGGGGATACTTTAATCTCCATCTATGGACAAGGTGGCAGCATCTACCATGACCAGTTCTGAGGCAGTTGATGGTTGTCCACTGTTTGTGAAGGTGGTTTGATCCTTCAGGTTGTATTGTGGGCTCCTCTATAAGGAATCCATTCCATTTGTCGCAGTTCTTCCAAGCATTTCGCCATTGGTTATCAAGGCTGAGGGGAGATCACTGAAGGGTTTCAGCGACGGTCCAAAATGGCCTTCTAGATTTGAGATGGGTTGATGGTAGGTTGTTCAAGTTGGTCTGGATCAGCTTGTCTTTGCTGGTGTAGCGGTTGTATTCTCTGGAGACTGCATATTCATGGTGTAGGTGTGATGGTGCGATGTTTGCAAGCACGGGCAGCCAAGGTGTTGGTGTCGATAAAAGTGTACCGGTGATAATTCTCATAGTAGAATTCAGCTGGACATACGGACTTGATAGCCATGCTGGAGAGCAGTACTCGTTAATAAATATTGTGAATAGTTGAGGCCCCAACACAGATCCCTGCAGGACACCACTAGTCACATCCTGCCAATTAGAGTACCTGCCCATTATCCCTACTCTCTGTCTCCTGCCGCTCAGCCAGTTTCCTAATGAAGCAGTCTATACCGGCATACATGAAGACCTGGACAATATTCAGGCTTGGACTGATAAGTGGCAAGTAACATTTGCACCACACAAGTGCCAGGCAATGACCATCTCCAACAAGAGAAAGTCCAACCACCGTCACTGAAGGTCTTTAGAAACCTCAAAACTCATTTTCTCAAACAAACGTACATTTACCTCTCCTAATCCTCGCACCACAGTTTATTGTTATCTTCCTTGTTCCTTTGGCCTGTGGATGTTTAATTTGTTAAAAGCACTATATGACTGCAAATCCTTGTGAGTTTTGTTGTTACCTTCCTTTGGTACTGTGGCTCAGTATTCGCACTCTCCCCTCTGAGTCAGAAGGTCATGGACTCATGCCCTGTTCTAGAGACTTGAGCACATAATCCAGGCTGACACTTCAGTGCAGTACTGAGGGAGTGCTGACCTGTCGGAGGCATGTCTTTCAGATGAGATGTTAAACCGAGACCCCATCTGCCATCTCAGGTAGACGTAAAAGATCCCACAGCACTATTCGAGAAGAGCCGGGAAGTTGTCATGGTGTCTTGGCCAATATTTATCCTCAACAAAAATTTAAAACTGATGGTGTGCTCATTTATTTCATTGCTGTTTGTGGGACCTTGCTGTGTGCAAATTGGCTGACATTTTTTTCCCACATTACAACAGTCACTATACTTCAAAAGTACTTTATTGGCTGTAAAACTCTTTGGGACATCCTGAGTACTTGAAAGGCACTATAAAAATGCAAATCCTTTCCTTTTCTTGATATATATTAATGACCTGAATGGGTATAGAGGGCATAAGTTTGCAAATGACACAGACCTTGGAAATGTAGTAAACAGTAAGAAAGGTAGACTTACATTTATATAGCGCCTTTCACAACCACTGGACGTCTCAAAGTGCCTTACAGCCAATGAAGTACTTTTGAACTGTAGCCACTGTTGTAATGTGCGAAACACAGCAGCTAATTTGCACACAACAAGCTCCCACAAACAGCAATGATGATAATGACCAGATAATTTGTTTTAGTTATGTTGGTTGAGGGATAAATATTGGCCATGACACCAGGGATATCTCCCCTGCTCTTCTTTGAAATAGTGCCAGGGGATCTTTTACATCCACCTGAGAGAGCAGACGGGACCTCGGTTTAACGTCTCATCCGAAAGACGGCACCTCCAACAGTGCAGCCCTCCCTCAGCACTGCACTGGAGTGTCAGCCTAGCTTTATGTGCTCAAGTCCCTGAGGTGGGATTTGAACCCACAACCTTTATGACTCAGAGGTGAGTGTGCTATCAACTGAGCCACAGCTGACACTTCAGGAACAGACTTCAGGAGACATAGGCAGACTGGTGAAATGGGCAGACACATGGCAGATGAAATGACTGATCCACAGACATAGCTGGCCTATCATTCACACAAGTTCCTTTCTTTTGCAGGCCAAGATTGCACATAATATGAGGAAGCAGCAGCAGACTGGAGGGGGGGAACCTCAACTGAGAGACCTCTCTGACCTTGAGGAGTGAGTGCTGAGGCTCATTGGCCCGCAGGTGATGGGCGCCGTGGCCGGCGGAGATGTCGACCCAGCTGGGGACAATAACGATATCTTTATCCCCTCTCCTTTTCTCATCCCACTTCCCCATCAAAGCAGAAGCATTTATCACTTTCCACCTCCTGATACTGTCTGCCTTCCTTGCTCCATACCTGCCCCCCTGCCCTTACCTTAACGCGAGTCTTGTGCCATTTATGCTTTCTGATAATCTCCCAGCAGATGTGGAGCCTGTACCTGAGCCCCCAACACACTCAGGAGGGAGAGGAAGAGGAGGAGGAGGAGGAGAATGAGCCAAGCACTGCGTCACTGCATTTCTCACCTGTAGGCACCAGCTCAGAGACTGGCACTACGCGCTCCTTAGAGGTTAGCTTAGCACAGGGGTCTGCACTGGGTGATGCACCGGGGCCTAGCGGGCTGCAGCAAGGTCAAGGGGAAAGGGAACCCGGAGGGAGAGTTTGCGCACAAGTTCTGCTGCACAGGACTCAGATGAGGACCTCTATGGGGAGGCCTTTAGAAGAACAGTGATGGCCATGCACTCCGTGATGATAGGTGTAATGGCAAGGGTGCCCGAGAGCCTCTTGGCAGTGGTAAGGAGTGTGGTGGAGTCCGCCTCCAACATTGCACAGAGCTCTGCGCACACCATGGAGCCCATCATTGCCACTCTGCAGACGATGGTGGACTCCCAGAGAGACCGTTCAGATCCAGACCTCATGACACGTGTCATGGATGATCTGGCAGCTTCCACTGCAGGACAGGCGGAAGCAACGCAACGTCTTCGTGCTGTAATGCAGACAATGGTTGGTGCCATCAAAGCACAGACTGCTCTCATGCAGTCTCAGCTGAATGCCACGCGTGCTCTGACTGCTGCCATCGCGTCCTGCAAGGCCATCTGAAGTCTCTAGCCCTCACACACAGCAGCCTTCCACCAGCTGTGCTGCAGCCACAGGGGAAACATGGCGGAGGAGCACTAAAAAAAGACTTACATTTATATAGCGCCTTTCACAACCACCGGACATCTCGAAGCACTTTACAGCCAATGAAGTACTATTTTTGGAGTGTAATGTGGCAGCCAATTTGCACACACAAGCAGCAATGTGATAATGACCAAATAATCTGTTTTTTTTGTTGATTGAGGGATAAATATTGGCCAGGACAGCAGAGATAACTCCCCTGCTCTTCTTTGAAATAGTGCCATGGGATCTTTTACATCCATCTGAGAGTGCAGATGTGGGCCTCAGTTCAACGTCTCAGCTGAAAGACAGCACTTCCAACAGTGCAGCACTCCCCTGGAGTGTCAGCCTAGTTTTATATGCTTAAGTCTCCTGATGTGGGATTTGAACCCACAACCTTCAAAACTCAGAGGCGAGTGTGCTACCAACTGAGCCACAGCTGACACTAGAATAGTTATGCCAACGAGGGGATATAAGGAAATGCACATGGGTGATTCTTAAATAAATTTTCTGTTTATTACACAATCAAACGTTATAACATAAATTTAAATTGGAAAGCTAAATGTTTACTGCTGTGTTTCATGTAACTTATGGGCTTGGTTATGGAAGGCCATATTGATGTGGTCTTGGGGAAGTCCAGAGGAGCATGGTAGTGGGATGGCATTCAATTGAACCGAGTTGCTATGAGATGGTTGCGGACTGCCTTTGCAGAATCCCTATTGACTGGATGCCTCCTCCATCACTGCTGTTGCTGCTCCTCCTCGTCCTCCTCCATGTTCTCCTCCTGCTCTTGCTCCTCCTCCTTCTCCTCTTCCTCCTTGTCCTCCTCCTCCTCCTGAGGTGGTGCATCTATGCCTGGTGGCAATGGCTGTGCCCTCATAACAGCGAAGTTGTTCAGCCTGCAGCAGACAACAACAAATAGGGAGACCCGATGAGGAGAGTACTGGAGGAGTCCTCCCGAGCGGTCAAGGCAGCGGAACTGTTGTTTAAGCACTCCTATCACCTGCTCAATCATGCTCCTGTTGGAGGCATGACTGTCATTATATGAGTGCTGGGCAGGAGTGTTTGGGTTGCGTAGGGGAGTCATCAGCCAGGTAGAGAGCGGATAGCCCTTGTCACCGAGCAGCCACCCGCGAGCTTGATGTGGTGGCTGGAAAAGATCTGGCACACCGGTCTGGCGTAGGATAAAAGCATCGTGACTACTTCCAGGATATCGGGCATTGACAGTTAGGAATCTGCGTGTGTGGTCGCACACCAACTGAACATTCAGCGAGAGGTAGCTGTTTCGGTTGCGGAATATCTCCGGATTGTTCTGAGGTACCTGCAAGGCGATGTGGGTGCAGTCAATGGCACCCTGCACCATTGTGAAGCCCGCTATCCTGACAAATCAGCATGCACGCTCGTGCTGCTTCTCTCTGGTCATAGGGAAGGAAATGTACTCCCTTCTCCTTCGATACAGTGCATCCGTGACATCTCGGATGGAGCGATGCACTGCATACTGGGAGACATTGGAGATGTCTCCTGTTGCACATTGGAATGAACCGTTGGCATAGAAGTTGAGCGCGATGGTCACCTTCGCTGTCACTGAGAGAACCGTCCTCACCCTGGTCAGAGGCTCGAAGTCTGGCTGGAGGAGGTGGCAGAGCTCTGTTACCACCTCCTTGCTGAAATGCAGCCTTCACAGACACTGCTCCTCAGTGAAATGGAGGTACGAGAACTGCTGCCGCAATACCCTGGGAGGGTAAGGTCTCCTGTTGCCAGCCCTGTTGCGCCTTCTCCCTCTGGCCACATGTTGCTGTCTTTCTCCATGCCTCTCTCCCTGCATATCTCCAGGCCTTTGTCCCTGCATATCTCCAGGCCTTTGTCCCTGCATATCTCCAGGTCTTTGTCCCTGCAGTGCTCTCCTCCTAAGAAGCCTCCGATGTTCATGACAGAGCAGGTAGTCGACTGCCAACAGAGTCTCCATTAAAGTGTATAAATTGTTTTCACAAATATTCACTGAGTTAAATACAGCAATTGTTAACACTCATGACAGCCCTTAGAGCTAAAAATGCAACGATATGTTCAGTAGCTTATCTGAAAATGTCTCAGCCGAGTTATGGCCGACAAAAAAAATTCCCCAAGATGGCGCCTTTAAATAGCACGCGCGGAGCTGACTCCTGACAGCTGATGCTGTCGTTGTTAGTGCCAGGCGGTAAGTGAGGGGGCGCGGTTGAATTTTGCATCCGGGGTGCTAACGGGGCGTGGCGGTAAGTGAGGGGGGCGCAGCCGAATTTTGCATCCGGAGCGCTAACGGGGCGCTGCGCACGGTGATGACATCATCATCTCCAGGCGCGGCCGAGCGGGGCGGTACCTACAGGAGCGGGGTGCTAACTCTGGGCGCCGCTGCAAAAACCCAGCCTGATTTAGCGCGGGCCGTTAATATCACCGCGCCCGGGCGAAAACCCATTTGCGCCCCATGGAGGCACTAACGGCCGGCGCAAAGGAGACGAATTTCGCACCCTAGAACTCTTAAAGAGAAATTATAATCATCAACACAACTTATAGTTAATACTGAGAATATTGCTCCAATATCTAGATTGCAGCACCAATTAATTCTACCTACACTGTAAAATTCTAGATTGAATCTGAATATTTTTCATTTGCCTCATAGCAGCCAACTGGCTTGAAGACATCATTAGCAGCTTCTCGTCACCAGATGGTAATGTCAGGGTGTATGCTGCTGGCAAAAACAAATAGAAATCTAGCAGTTCAATGTATTTTAAATTTGTTTTTTCTCCCTGTGGAGTGCAGAATGGTCATCTAAACTCCACTTCTGTTTAATCACTCGCAAAAATCTATTTTTATGACATCTAATTTAAAAACCCCTCCTGTGTTGACATTTCTAGCATTCCATGTGCAGTATTTCAGTGAATTTTCATCAGGTTCCCCATATCTTTCCTGTCAATGAAATAATGTTGATTAAAAAGAAAAAGGTGAACTGCCAGGAACTAAAATATACAGTGGGAGAAATTGGCTTTCGGCCAGTTCCCAGCGCAAGGCAAGCGGCGCGATTCGAACACACGTTCAAAGATGGAGGCCCGAGGCTCACTTGAAACTGGGTCTCAGGCCTCCTCTCCACAATTACCAGCGAGCTGCGGGCTCCAATCGGGCACCCTGAAGCAGCTTACCAGTCTGGGCCTTCCCAAAAATCAGCAGGGGAGACGGATGGGAGGGGAGGGGAGCGAGCAGGACGGCAGCACTGTCTGCAGTATTGCTGTAGAGCCGTGTATACATACACACACGTTAACAAAATAAATCAGGCTCGCTAAAGGAGTATGTGGGGTTTTTTTTATTTTCAATGCTGGTTTTCAGTAGTGATATCACAGTAGGTGGCTAGCAAAAAAAAAGGAATAATCATGGAAGGCACGTATTGCCGTTAGTAGGAAGCAGTAGAGGATATGGAACATGCCAGCAGTCAATAGGAGAACAAAGGACTGTGTAGGATGATATTACACTCTGGTCTGATTGGAACCAGCTGTTCTTTCCAGATTCAATAGAATCCCTTCTTATTCTTTCATTAGAATTAACTACTTCCTTGAAAGGATGAATTTAATTTGGGTGAATGCAGTGTTAAAAACTAACAAACAGAACCTGCTAGATAAATTAAAAGGGTAGCTACTAAGAATATTAATGCATTGCCTATATAGATTTTCATGCACATAGATGTATGTTCACAAAGTGATCTTGCTAGAAGAACACCCGGGGCAGGGGAAGCCTAAACTTTCCTTGTGGGGCCCCGGAGGGACATGCTTGCTCCTGGTCCCACAAGTAAAGACACAGGAAGCTGCCTCTGGATGGCGGAATGTTAATAAGGTCCAGCTGTTAAAATGGACCTACCATCGGGCCTACCATCGCAGCTCCCGGGTGGACAGCCTGTACATCCTGCCGGCTTCTTGCCAGGGAGTTAAAATTCCCCTTATATGGTTGACTCTTGATGCCCTCGAAGTGGCCCAGCAACCACTACAAAGGCCCACCATTGCCTTCTCAGTCAAGGCAACTTTAAATAGGTAATAAATGCAACCTTGCCAGCATCATTCATGTCTGAAGAACATATGTTAACCAAAAAGTAATTCGACTAGGAAGTTGTACAAGCATGAGTTTTATAATTGCACTTTGCCACATTCGTCATGAGGGAAGATGTTCCTGGGTTTCTACCCAGCTACACTTGATCGCATGGGGACAGTGAAAATCAGAAAATCAGACTAGTCGGAGTACACACCCATAAAGGAACCTCTACCTGATTTTCCTTCCATTTAAATTTCAGCGAGATAGAGTGCATCTTTCTTCACTTAATATTACTGCAACTTTCAAAAAAGGACCAGTTGAATTTTGAAGCCAACTAATCGTCTCCACCAGTATTTTTGAGAGAAAAGATCATGTACATCTGTGAAACAGTGATGCTAGTTTCTAAAACCTACGGGTAGAAAGGCAATAAACAGAGATATAGACAGACTAGCAGTTTCTTTTCTCATTCTAATTTGATATATTTTTTTTAAATAAGTTGAATTTTGAGAAAAAATACAGTGGGCTGGATTTTGTCAGCCCCGAGGAGGCGGGTATGGAGGCGCGACTGCCGGTAAAGTTGCAGAATTTGGGGGTGAGTGGCAAACCTGCCCCCAACCCGCCTCCGTGCCCTCTTGCCAGGAGGCGGGAAGCCGTCCTGCCCCGGGTCCCATCTCCTTGAGGCGGGAAAGGGATTAAAGCCTATTAACTGCCTGTTAATAAGTAGTTAACAGGCAAAAAATAGGATTATCCCCATTTTTCATTCCGAAGGGCAGGCTTCCCGACCTGGTGGAACCCCGCCAGGGTGTAGGAGGTGAGTAGGAGGTCTGCGGGGGTCGGAGGGGTCTGAAAGTGCGATGTAGAGGTGAGTGATGGGTGCAAGTGTGGAGTGGTAAGTATGTAAGGTGAGTGTAAAGTGTTAGAAAATGTTCACTTACCTTTGTTTATGCCCACAACCTTCAGCCGCTGTGGAGCCGGAGTCCCGACATCTCCATTGTAGATATCACATACTGGCTGTTGGATCCTCCGAACCAACAGCCAGGTGATTTCTGCAAAGTTGAAAGGTTTGATGAGTCCTGAACACAAGGACTCATCAAACTACACAGAATGTCAGTGTTTGACAGCTTCACAGAGCTGTCAAAAGTTCTTGACAGATGACACGTCATAGGTTGACGTGCTCTGTCACTGACTTCCCCCTAATTGGCCTGCTGAGCCCGCTGGGTGGGCTTAACAATGTCAATCATGGGAAAATCCCGCTGGTTGGCCAGAAGCTGATGGAGGCGGGATTGAAAGCTGGCAAGCAGCAGTCCCGTCTCCAAAAGCTTCCCATTGAGAAAATCCAGCCCAGTGTCTTTGAAGGAAACAGATCGGATAGAAGGGGAAAGGAAGAGGGTAACTGGTTGAAAGTGAAGGGGTCTCTGCCTCTCAGAATCCACAGAGGAATGAATAGGAGTGGGGGAGAACGGATGGAGGGTTAAGAGTATGGTGAGTGACAACGTATCAAGGAGGAGGGGACGATATAGAGGTTGAGTGAGTAATTCAAAGTGGAAAATGTAGAGGTAGTGACGGGAGTGAGGGGTGGTAGGAAGGGGAATAGGTACTGGGAAGCTACAGGGGAAAGGGACATACTGGAACAAGGAGGTAAAAGGGGGAAGAACAAGAACAACTGATTGGAACCATTGAATGCCATATTTTCCCTCATCCCCCATCCCAAATATAGCTTGCAGCCATTGGTGCCTCCTCTTCTTGCCACAGCAAGCCATACTCCCGTCACCTTTCACCCAAAAGGAAAGATAAAAAAGATGGAGAGAGAAGGAGAAAAGGACAGAGAGAGAAGCGGAAAGAAGTTAATGGGATAGAAGCAGCAGAGAAGAGAAAGGGAGAGATGGAAACATAAGGAGAAAGAGAGAAAGAGCAACACAAAGTCATCAGACAGGCAAGAGAGTGACCATATTCTCCAACTTACGAGCAATGCCATTAGAGATCAACTAGTTTCTAATAAACATTTATTTTATTTTGGGCCTCTGCTTTAAAACTGCAGCAAAATGTAAGAAAAATGCATGTAGACGTTCTCTTGTTCTGAAATATATCTGCTTGAAGAAGTGAGTGAGTGATTGAACATGAGGGGAACTATAAAAATTAATATTTGCAATTCATAAGCATTTAATGCAATAAAGCACTAGAGAAGTGCCCAATTTAAACTACATTTATGTACCAATTTCTTCACATTGTGTTTTATGTGTTATAATAGAAAAGAAAAGTTTCAATCTTAAAATAGACAAAACATTTAATTTAGATACTTTTTTTAAACAAGGGTACTGCTAACCTTCAAGTTAAAGTGAAATGATGGTCTTGAATATATATTTAGTTGAATATCAGATTTATCAATTTTATTCATTGTTTAGAATATATTGCTTTCAACACTTCATTCACGAATCTTAAATCATGTACTTTTCACAATACACGTCACAAAATTTGTCACTCAAAGTATCTGAGATTTGTATTTCTAATTACCCAACAGTTCCCGTCTGAATTTAAATCATTATAGTTATCATTATTTGTGATGCATTTTGAAGTGTGAAAACTCTCCAAGTTCTCTGGTTGTTTAATTAGCCACCTTGTTGTATCTGAAAATTTCTTAAGGCATGAATATGACTTAAAAATTGAAAATCTCAGAATAATAAAATGCCATTGCTAAGATAACCCTTACTAAAGAATTGTTGATTGAATTCTGCACAGCATTCCCTAAACGTTATGGTTTTACTCTTATCATCTAGATTGGTTTATGTATTAATACATTTAAAATGTTTGAGATTAAATGAGACCCTTTTTTGATTAAAAATTTTGAAATCTTCTTTTACCTTGATATAAACACAATAGCCTTACCTTCAAAATGTAATCATATTTTAACAAAGCTGTGTAATCCTCCTTAATGGATGTAGCATAGGCATGAAAGCATATCTCAAATAAGAATTAATCTCATCCAAATTTAGGACACGAGCCAGAACCAAACTTTGTACTTGAAAGCTTGACTGTTCTGTCTTTTTTTTTTGTCACCCCCATTTTTTGCTTCTGTTCCTGAAGGGCCTGACTCATTTTGGGATGCAGTTCTCTAGCTTCCAGCCACTCTCTGGTACCTTGGCCTTTATGCTATTCTCCAATTTGAGCTGAGACAGTGAGTGTCAGCATTCTTTTTTTATTATGGGAGGTATCATAGCCGATTCCGACCCTGAGTTAAAGTCCACACATGCACACCTTCCAGAAAGAGTCACTGGATAGCGATCAGTAATAGGAACTCTGGTTGAATGTTTTTTCCCATTGCTAGCCCAGGGGTGCTGAGGCCGATTTCAATGTTCTTATTGCCATCATGGCTGTGATCTGCCAATGCAGCAATAACCAGGGATCAAATCTGGGATATTGCTGGTCTATATGACACCGTGCAGTGAAAAGCCAGCTAAGCTTTTAGAAAATTATTCTGGCTCTTTAAATAAAAATGCATTTACAATTGTATTTAATTGATTTTTTGTTTAATTGTAGGTGGTGTAAGAGTGAGAAAGGGACGATATGTGAGCCATAGAATTTTGAGAGCTCCGTATCCGTTATAGGGGTACAACTTTAAGAGATTATATAAAATGTCAGAATGACCATGCCTTAAAAAATCTTTAAAAACAATTAGGGTCAATCAAAAACACCTCCAAGCCTGGAAGGATAAAAGGCAGGGAAATAGTTCTTGCTTGATCTCGTCCTCACCAATTGTCTGTCCACGGCAACATTGGTAGGAGTGATCACCACATAATCCTTGCTAAGACAAAGCCTTGTCTCCACAGTGAGGGTATCTTCCATTGTGTAGCGTGGCACTACTGTCATGCTAAGTGGGAAAGACTAGGGACAGATCTAGCAGCCCAAAACTGGGCTTCCATGAGGTTCTGTGGGCTATCAGCACCAGAAGAATTGTATACCACCACAATCTGAAACCTCATGGCCTAGCACATGCCACATTCCACAAACACCATCAAGCCAGAAGACCAATCTTGATTTAACGCAGAGTGTAGAAGGGCATACCAAGGCCAGTACAAGTCATACCTTAGTTACAAAGCTAGTGAATCTACCACATAGGGCTACCTGCTGCTAAACATCAAAAGCAATAGGCAATAGACACAGCTAAGCTGTCCCACAACTGAAGGATCAGAGCAGAACTCCCTAGCCCTATTACGTCCAGTCGCAAATGGTGGCAGAGAATGAATGCAACAGGCAAGGCTGAAGTGTTACAAGCACCTTCAGGCAAAAGCGCTAAGTGGATGATTTTACTCGGCCTCTTCTCGAAGTCCCCATCTTCATAGATGTCAGTGTCCAGCCAATTTGATTCACTCCACATGACATTAAGAAGTGTCTATGAGTACACTGGATGGAGAAAAGGCTATGGGCCCTGACAACATCCTGGCTGTAATGCTGAAGACCTGCAAACCAGAGCTACTTATTCTCTTAGCACAGTCACCTGACAATGCAGAAGATTGCCATGGTATGTCCTATGCCACAAAAAACAGGATAAATCCAATGCAATCAATTACTGCCCAATCAGCCTCCTCCCCATCATCAGTAAGGTATTGGAAGGAGTCATCAATAGTTCTATCAAGCAACACCTATGTGACAGAAATACAAAAGCAAAATACTGCGGATGCTGGAAATCTGAAATAAAAACAGAAAATGCTGGAAATACTCAGCAGGTCAGGCAGCATCTGTGGAGATAGAAACAGAGTTAACGTTTCAGGTCAATGACGAAGGATCATCATTCTGAAACGTTAACTCTGTTTCTCTCTCCACAGATGCTGCCTGACCTGCTGAGTATTTCCAGCATTTTCTGTTTTTATTACCTATATGACAGATATCGATGGCAAAGTAGATGACAGTGGAAAGACCAAAGAAAATACATTTAACAGCAATTATAACTGAATTAACTTCAGAGAAGCACCCAGCAACCCTGGATGATAGTTTATACTAGCATGATGATTAAGACTATAGAAAAGAGCTCATAATGAACAGAAGTGCTTCCTGCAGTCTTTCAAGAATGTTCGGAGGTCCCTACATAGTACGTTCCGGACATACACAACGTCAGTTTCCACATGTACGCTGACGATACCCAGCTCTATCCCACTACCTCTTCTCTCGACCCCTCCACTGTCTCTAAATTGTCAGACTGCTTGTCCGACACACAGTTCATGATGAGCAGAAAATTTCTCCAATTAAATATTGGGAAGACCAAAGCCATTGTTTTCGGTCCCCGCCACAAACTCCGTTCCCTAGCCACTGACTCCATCCCTCTCCCTAACATCTACCTGAGGCTGGACCACACTGTTCGCAGCCTTGGTGTCATATTTGACCCTGAAATGAGCTTCCGACCACATATCCGCAGCATAACAAAGACCGCCTATTTCCACCTCTGTAACATCGCCGGTCTCTGCCCTTCGTCAGCTCATCCGCTGCTGAAACCCTCATCCATGCCTTTGTTACCTCTAGACTTGACTATTCCAACGCACTCCTGGCTGGCCTCCCACATTCTACCCTACGTAAACTTGAGGTCATCCATAACTCGGCTGCCCGTGTCCTAACTCGCACCAAGTCCCGTTTGCCCAACATCCCTGTGCTCGTTGACCTACATTGGCTCCTGGTTAAGCAGTGCATCGATTTCAAAATTCTCATCCTTGTTTTCAAATCCCTCCATGGCCTTGCCCCTCCATTTCTGTGTAATCTCCTTCAGCCCCACAACCCCCCGAGATATCTGCGCTCCTCTAATTCTGCCCTCTTGAGGATCCCTGATAATAATCGCTCAACCTTTGGTGACCATGCCTTCTGTTGCCTGGGCCCTAACCTCTGGAATTCCCTGCCTAAACCTGTCCGCCTCGCTACCTCTCTTTCCTCCTTTAAGACGCTCCTTAAAACCTACCTCTTTGACCAAGCTTTTGGTCACCTATCCTAATTTCTCCATGTGTGGCTCAGTGTCAAATTTTTTGTCTTATAATACTCCTGTGCAGCGCCTTGGGATGTTTTACTACGTTAAAGAGGCTATATAAATAAAAGTTGTTGTTGCCGAATCTGCAGAGGTGCAGCTCTGATATTGGTGCTGCAAATTGGCACTCAGAAACCTGTAGTCTACCATGCAGCAAGTGACAGCTCCTCAGGGGGAGCCCCAGAGAACAGAAGGGCAGATGCTATTAATCTCATAAATGCTGAATCTGCGGTTAATGAGACCTGGGCTAGGGGATGGGATTGAAAGTGTCTTGATGGCAAGCTTCACACTCCTCAATGGTGGTCAACAGTGTACTTACATGCTGATCTCTGGTCATCCTAAAGGAATGCCCAGCAGCACTGGTATATCAGGAGGAGCTATGGATGAAGCAGCTATCGCTCAGGATGACGCCCCATTCATCCAACACAGCCAGTCCCCTCAGAGGACGCAGGAGGTGGCAAATAGTGGGCAGGAACAGCCTGCTAGCTTGGGATCCTTAGTGTTAACAGTAGTTGCATGGCCATATCAAGACTCAGCACAGAGGTACATGACCATAGCCATCCTATGAGCCCCTCATTAATTACATAGAATCTATAGCACAGAAACAGGCTATTAGGTCCAACTGGTCTATGCCGGTGTTTATACTCCACGAGGATTGCAATTTATTTGAGTATAGTCTCAAGATTTCTTTCAAGCGGGGCATGTTAAGGGAGTAGGCGATGGGTTGATGGGTATGCACAATCACAGAGATATGGCTGATTATAATGGAGGGCATGGTGTTCATAGGGCCATTGTAGTAGTTGTGTAGTGTGTATAATAAGATAGATGTTTGTGCATAGGCCAGATTACAGGCTTGGATGAATATCCTGTCAATGAATAATTAACACGAGTCCTCCTGGTTGCAATCGACCATTTTATCCTTCTGCTCCTTCTCTACTGCCAGCAGTTCGGGTTGTGCCTGATGGTCCTCCTGAAGCATGATTACTTATCTCTGGATGGCAGAATCATGTAAAATACTGTAGACAGCTATGATTTTGGAGACCTTGTTAGGACTATACAACAGCTCCCTTGTCCCCAGTCTTGTGCTTCCACCTGAAGCAGAACAAGTTTCATCATATTTGTGTTCCAGATCTGTTAGTGAGTTTCTCGACTGGATCATTAGACAGTGTTTGGGTGGATATCATTGGTCCCCAAAGCAACTACCTATTTAGTCTGCTCCTTCAAATAATGATGCGGAGATGCCGGTGTTGGACTGGGGTGGACAAAAATGAGAAGTCGCACAACACCAGGTTATAGTCCAACAGATTTATTTAAAATTACGAGCTTTCGGAGCTGTCGCCCCTTCGTCAGGTAAAGGTACAATGAGTGAATCTACAATATTACACAGTACATAAACACAGAAACTGCAGAGATACAATCTTTCAGGGAGGCCTTACATCAAAGACACACCAGAGCACAGCCAAGACAATGAGATGGGTCACAGGGGGTCCAACGTGTCAAATCCTGCTGTCTGCAGTTCAGCTTTTAACCCTTTTTTTTTTGCCTTCAAATAATGGCAGCACAGTGGCTGCAATGCACAATGAAGATACTGTGGCTGCTAACCGATTATTGCATATTCACTTGCATGATTCAATTCTTGTGGTCCAAGACCACTTGCACATTCATTGAATGGAAGCCTTTCCTTTCGTGTAGGTTACGGGATTGTTGTTGGATGGCTACGTGAGCTATCAGTGATGCTCTGTTGGGAATCCTGCCACCTGCTTAAAATGATGTGTCCTCTCGTACTTTGTCTAATGCATCAGTGCACAGAGGACTGGCTGATTTGCTAAGTGTCCCCAGCAGTGGAATAGAAAATCCAGTGGCTTAGAAATTTAATGCTGTGATCACCTTGCGAGCCATGGGAAGAGTTGTCCCTGTGATGAAAGTGGTATGGAGGTTAAACTTGAGCAGACAGCATGGGGGGAACTTTAACCTAAAAAAACAGGTGGGTTGAGCATGGGGTAGTTAAATTGTTAAAAATCAGATTCCCGACCTGAACCCGCCTCCAACCCACCCACTTCCGGTTTTAATGGCGGTGGGACGGAGGCGGGCAACCAACCCGCTGCCAGGAGTTGGATGTCAATTTAAATATTACAATGAGGCTGGAAGCCTCTTTAACCTCCATTTTGTTTCTAACTGCAGCTGGACGGGTTTTACACACTTCGTAAAACCCGGCAGCTACAGCTAGGCAGGGACTGCTACTTCCAGGAGATAAACGCCTTTATATTTACCTCCTTTACCTCCTGGATCCAGGGCCCCTGCCTAACCCACCCCCGCAATCAGAGATTCCCCTCACGAGTCCTCCGATCACCTTCCCAGACACCGCCCCCCCTCCCCCCCCAAAATCAATGATCTCGAGGCCGGCCACAATCCTCTGCTGGCTGGCCCCAATGTGATCATCCCTCCCACCGCCCCACCCCCCTCCCCCCCGCCCCAACCGATGATCTTGAGGCCAGCCACGATCCCCTGGTGGCTGGCCTTGATCTTCCTTGTCCCCTCCCTCGGTCCCACGCTGGCCTCAATCTTCTCTTCTCTCTCCCACCCCCTAATCCTCCAGAGGCCGGCACCGGCCCCCACCCGATCCCTCCCTCCCTCCTCTGTGCAGCCGGCCTAGTGCTGCAGGCCTACCTGCCCGCAGCCAGCCAGCCTCTCCATCTGGCTGGCTACGGGTGGGAAACAGAGGCCTCCGATGCAAATCAGACCCTGCCATTAAAGTCGGCTGGGCCTGTGGGAAGCCCACTCTCCCGGGTTTCCCACCCGCATCGGAGCCCCACCCACCCCGCCTCCAACCCACCTTCCCCATGAAAATCCAGCCCCATAAGTCAGTGACTGTCTCCCTTTGGAAACATAGGGGGTGATTTTGCCAATGGGGAGCTTTTGGAGGCGGGACTCCCACTTGTCAGGTTTCAGTCCCGCCTCCAACAACTTCTAGCCAACCCACGCTATTTTCCCTTGATTGACCTTGTGAAGCCCGCCCAGCGGGCTTAGCAGGCCAATTAAGGGAAAGCTGGTTGCAGAGAACGTCAACGTATGACGTTTCATCTGTCAAAAATTTTTGACAGATGAATTGTCATCGTTTGACAGCTCTGTGAAGCTGTCAAACACTGACATTCTTTGTAGTTTGATGAGTTCTTGAATTCAAGACCTCATCAAACTTCTTTCTTTTACAGAAATGAGAAGGTTGTTGCATCTGAGAATGCAACAGGCCATCTGTCATCCCCAACGCGGAGGTCCGAGACTCTTCGCCTACACACCGACTGAAGCCTGCAGGAAGAAACAAAGGTAAGTACACTTTTACTAACACTTTGCACTTACCTCAGATACTCACCTCTCCACTCTTGCACCCATCACTTACCGTCACACCACACTTTTGCACCCCCCGACCCCCGACCCCCGCAGACCCAGTACTCGCCTCACCTCGCTGGCGGGTTTCGGAGCCTTCGGGAAGCCTGCACTTGTGAGGGCAAAAAGGGGCTAATCCTATTTTCTGCCTGTTAACTACCTGTTAACAGGCAGTTAATAGGATTTAATCCCTTCCCGCCTCCAAGGCGATGGGACCCTGCGTGGGACGGCTACCCGCCTCCTGGGAAGATGACATGGAGGCGGGTTGGGGGCCATTTTACCGGCAGTCCCGCCTCCATACCCGCCTCCCCAGGGCTGGCAAAATCGCCTCCGTCAACTCTGTTTCTCTCTCCACAGATGCTGCCTGACCTGCTGAGTGTTTCCAGCATATTTTTTTTTAAATTTCAGATTTCCAGCATCCGCAATATTTTGCTTTTCCTTTTCTACTGCCAGTTTCACATGCAACATGCATTTTGCTCATCATCAGTTTTACTCATCATCAGCCTTTTTCCCGCCCTAGCTGTTGAACATCGGACACATTGCCCTTAGCACTGCAACATGGTATGTGTGTGAGATGCAACCAACAATGAATACCACAGCGAACTAATAGACTCCAGAAGCTTTATGGTGGGCCAGCATTCCGAATGCCAAGAACAGATGGTGAGTAGGTGCATGACATTTGCAATAACAACCCCCACAGCCCCAAAAGAAAAATTATGTCGGCATGACTTTATCATTCCTTAATGAACCGGGAGCTATCAACACAAAAGAGCAATTTTAAGAGGTAAAGTGGGACCTAAAGTAGATCCAACATAACATGGAAAACTGGCCTTGTCCAGCTGTGATTTCAGTGGCAATGATGCAAGCAATTTTTTTAATTGAAAAACCAAGGTGAAGGGCTAAGTGCAGGAAAATGTGTAATCAGGTAAAACAGGAGATAGTGATTAGATGACACCAAGCCTAGTTTTAAATCTTGAAGTAGGAAGAAGGAAAGATTGAAGGAGGTGAGAAGTTCCAAAGTTTTGAGCTGCATGGAAAGAATGAGTTAGTAGGAGACTATGTGAAGAGTCTTGGGTCTGGATTTTCATTGACCCGTGGAGGCGGGTTCGGAGGCGTGTGGGGGGTTAAAATTGCGAAAACTGGCGGGCGGGCACAAGTCCGCCTCCATCCCGCCTCCACGCAATTTTCATTAAATCGTGTCTGCTGGTCCTGACTCCGTCCCGCCTTTAAGAGGCGGGATAGGCTGTTAAGACCCTTAACAAGCACTAAATTGGCTCTATAATGCCATTTTGAAAGGCCTTTGTGATTTTAACCCTTGATCTACATGAAGCACGCCTGTTCTGAACCACAATTGTGAAACCTGGCGGGAGCACATTTGGATAGCTGACTATCAGCTGCAGGTCCACTATTACAACGGAGATGTGATGAAGGTAGTAGTAGTATTAGGTCTGAAAGTCGCCTCTGATGCTGCTGCATTGAAGCTCTTCAGAGACTGCCTGGCCTTAGCTGTGAGAGGACCTGGATGCAAAAAAAAATCTCTCTCTCTCTCTCTCTCACATTTTGCAGCCAGGTCCTCTCACAGCAAAGGCCAGGCAGTCTCTGACCTGCAATGCAGCAGCAATGATGACATCATCAGAGGCGACTTTCAGACTGAAACCACTAATCGGTTCATGGGTTCCCACATGCTGAACTCAATTGCCCAATTAGGTGAAAATTGCATCAATCTCCCACATCCAATTGCAGTCGGGTGGATAACACGAAATGCGGATGACACGACCCCAACCCACCCCAGTATCAAAATCCAGCCCATGATTTCAACACAGTGAGGATATAAAAAGAAAGTAAAGCATGTAGGATGCTTTAACTTAGAAAGAACAAGAATGGAAACTTTAGAGGAGCACTGACCATAGTAGTACTGTATCAAGAAAATTTTAAAAAATGTGGAAGTGTGAGAGATGTTGTGGTGAGAGAGTATATCAGATGACAAGCGTTTTCTGTCTAGGAGTAAAAAAAAGAAACCAAAAGAGCTTCCTCAGATATGGCAGCACTGTTTAAGTCTTGGACAGACTTGGGCTTTATGAAAGCCTAAGGGGGAAAAATTAGGTCGCGCCCCGTTTGGGGCGCAAATATCGTCTGGACGCAAATATTAGCGCCTGGCGCTAATTATCGGCACTGACTGGAAACTTCACTTTTACCGCCCCGGGAGGTGAGTGGAGCGCTAAATCAGGTGCTGCACACCTGTCTTAAGGCGCAAAGGCCGAGCAGTGAGGCGCTAACTCAGCGCACGAGCGCAGCGCAGCTGCTGCCAGTTAGCGAGGGAACACAGACACACTGGCGCTGGCCACTTCTTAAAGCGGGGGGGCCAACTTGCTCCCCAGCCACACCCTGCTCATTGCAGCCTTGAATCTCGGCCTGGAGAGACCTGTGAATCCATTTTGCTGCCAAGGATGGAGAGGGTGAGAGAACGAGCTCATCGCTTCACCGAGCGGGCCTTGGATGCTCTGGTTGGCGCGGTGGAGCGCAGAAGATGTATACTCTTCCCTGAGAGTGGCAGGAGGCCTTTGCCACGCGAGTACAGAAGAGTGTGGAGGGACATGGCTCAGAGCGTCTCCTCCAGGAGCATGGTGCCCAGGACCCATACTCAATGCCGCAAAAAGTTCAACAACCTCACTCGGGTCGTCAGGGTGAGTGGCTTTTTCTCAATACCTCTCCATCCCTCCATCTCAACCTCACTCTATGGCCAGAGGGTCTTAAAACCCCAATGCACAACACTCATCCAACACCTATGGCCCTTTCATCAAACACACACACACATTCCACACTTTGCATACAGTAAGGGCTATTCACCTATGGGAGGCACATCAGGCAAGACCATGGCTGCATACAGTAAGGGCTATTCACCTATGGGAGGCACATCAGGCAAGACCATGGCTGCATACAGTAAGGGCTATTCACCTATGGGAGGCACATCAGGCAAGACCATGGCTGTATATTTACTCAGATGCTGTCCTTTTTCTTACAGGCCAAGCTGGCGCATAATCGGAGACAGCAGCAACGGACAGGTGGAGGGCGGCCTCAGCTGCAACCCCTCAGCGATCTTGAGGAGCGCGTCCACAGGATTGTGGCAAGCCGGGTGATCGGTCCCGTCGCCACTGGAGACGCCGACCCCGTTCTGGACAGCAATGGTAAGGTCATCACCTTTTTGTCCTCTGTCCTTCCACTTGTCCCTCACAACACCAGCCTTTGACACTTTCAATCCAACTTGCTAACTCGCTGCACTTATTCCTCCGTTACTGCCACTCTGTCCTCACGCTAAAGCCACTCTTGTACCTCCCTGCTTTCAGATGGTGATTCACCAGCTGAGGAGACGGGCCCTGAAGCTGCCACTGGGAGTGAAGCTGCAGCCGAGGAGGAAGAGGAAGCCGGAGCATCAGTGCCACCCTCTCCCGAGGAAGCCCATGCCCACACTGGGAACACGCCTTCCCTGGAGGGGAGCAGGGGGGAAGGGTCTGATGAGGGTGAAGCTCCAGGACCCAGCGGGCTGCAGCAACGCCATGGGGGTAGGGAAGAACGGGGGCCTTCTCCCCAGAGGGAGAGTAGGCCAGAGACTCCTACTGCAATGGACGCAGAGGAGGAGCGGCTGATCGCAGAAATGAACACCCAGGCAGTGGGCATGCACAATGAGCTCATGGGTGCAGTGGGAAGCGTGCCCGAATGCATTGAGTCACTGGCAAGGAGTGTGGAGCACTTCGCTGTAGCACAGGCGGATGCCACACTAACGCTTAGTGCTGCAATTCAGTCACTGGCTGCCGTGATCCAATCTCTGACTGCTCTCATGCAGACTCAGATTGAGGCCACGCGAGCACAGACTGCTGCCAACCTCGATGGTTCGTTCACATGTCCCCGGGGCTCTCACCGTGCCGCAGCAGGCCAGCAATCTGTTCTCCAGCAGATTGCTCCGGATGCTGAAGTGCTGCCCCGTGGGAGTGCCAGTGTGTCGGGCGAGCAGGGAGTTGCTGTCCTCTCTCACGATGACAGCATTCCTGCTGCCAACACTGTCACTTCTCCACTGCACTTGCCACCGCCTGTAGAACAGACTGCTGCCGCCCATGCAGAGTTGGTGCAGTCTGCAGCCGGGCCCTCCAGGCCCAGAACTGGTCGAGGCCGTCCTTCAGGGGCATCTGCAGTGTCAGGGTCTGACGAGCAGCAGCCTTCCACCAGCCTTGCTGCAGCCACTGAGGTCCCATTACGGAGGAGCAGTAGGGTTAGAAGGGGGGAAGTGCGCAAGGGAAGGAGATCACCCTCGAAGGGCAAAAAGTAGGAGGTGTGACAAAATGCTGGTCATTTTTTTATTAAAGGTCGAGGTTCATGGTCCAACTTTTGTTTAGTGTTTTGGACATTATCTCCAGGTTGTGAGAACCAGTTATGTTATTGACTGTTTTTTTGTGTTTATTTCTATGAGTTTGTCATGAGGAATTGACACACACAGAGTTTGAAAAATAAATAAGTTTCTGTATTCAAAATATACATGGTTGGTGTTTGGAATTATTGGTGCCTTGGCCGGCTTAGGGGTTGCGTGCTGGGTTCATTGATGTTGTTAGCAATGGCAGAAGCCATTTCCACAGCAGGGGCCCTAGAAGCGGCTTGCTATCAGCCGTTGACGGACGGCCCTTGCAGTTTCACCATTGTGGGCCGCCCTCCCGCTTTGGTGCTGCTGATGATCATCCTCCTCGTCCTCTTCCTCCTCTTCCTCCTCCTCCTCTGGTGGTGCTCCAAGGCCTGGTGGCATTGGCTGGGTCCTGACGATTGCTATGTTATGCAACATGCAGCACACAACTACGAAGTTGGATACTCGCTCAGGCGAGTACTGCAGGGCTCCTCCAGAATGGTCGAGACAGCGGAACCGTTGCTTCAGATTGTGCGCTCAATTATGTTCCTGGTAGCTTGATGGCTCTCATTGTACCGCAGCTCAGCAGGGGTGTTGGGCGTACGGAGCGGTGTCATCAGCCAGGTGCTCAATGCATACCCCTTGTCCCCGAGAAGCCAACCAACTGGCTGATGCGGTGCCTCGAAAAGTTCTGCCACAGTAGTCTGGCGCAGGATAAAAGCATCGTGGCAGCTGCCAGGATAGTGGGCATTGACAGCGAGTATCAGCTGTCTGTGGTCACAGACCAACTGAACATTCAAGGAATGGAACCCCTTTCTGTTCCGGAATTCCTCGGCATTCTCATGTGGAGCACGCAAAGCCACATGCGTGCAGTCAATGGCGCCCTGCACCATGGGGAAGCCCGCTATCCTCGCAAAGCCCAGAGCGCGGTCACGCTGCTTGTCTGGGGTCATGGGGAAAGAGATGAACTCTCGTCTCCTTTTAAAGAGGGCATTTGTGACCTGCCGGATGCAGCAATGCACCGCGAACTGGGAGATATTGGCGAGGTCCCCAGCAGCAGCTTGAAATGAGCCAGTAGCGTAGAAGTTGAGAGCCACTGTGACCTTCACTGCCACCGACAGAGACGTCCTGGACCTCAGTTGAGGCTGCAGATCTGGCTGCAGCAGGTGGCAGAGCTCAGTGACCACCTCCTTGCTGAATCGCAGCCTTCGCAAACACAGCTCCTCAGACATATGAATGTAGGAGAGCTGTTCACGATATACCCTGGGAGGGTAAGCTCTCCTGTATATACGCCTGTTGGCCCTCCTCCGTCTGGCCATCATTGCCACTCTCTCTCTGCGTCTCTGTGTCCTCCGATTCAGCTGGAGCAGGACGACGCCTCCAATCAGTGCAGCCCCCATAGTCTCTTTGCAAGCAAAGTAATGAAGGACAGCAACTAAAGTACTAGCGAAGTTAGGATCAGTAGGCAAAACTACCTCACAAAGCGTTGAGTCAATGCAGAAGTCTCTCTTTCTCTCTCTCCGAATCTCTCTCTCTCTCTCAAAATGAGTGGTGCAAAAATGTCGACCACAGAAAAAGACAGGAAGAGGCCCCCTTTAAATAGCGCCCCCCCCCCCCCCCCCCCCCCCCCAGCCCCACAGCGATTGATAGCGTTCCAGTCTTCCGGTCGTTGGATGCGCCAGGCGGTAAGGCAGGGGGCGCCACTCAATTTCCACTCCGGGGCGCCACAAGGGCGTTGCACCATGGAATGACGTCACAATCTGCGCGCGCAGGTGGTCGCAGCGGTAAAGTTTAGCGCCGCCGCACAATCTCTAGTTAAGTTCCCGAGCGGCGCAAACATCGCTGCGCCCGGGCGTTAGCGGCTTTGCGCCCCATTAGCGCCCTCTTAAGGCGCTAACGGGAGGCGCAACCAACTGAATTTTTACCCCTAAGAGTTGTTGAGGGGCACATAAGTATGTGGCATGAAAGAGGACACAGAGCTTCTTGGAAGCAATGCTACCAATGGAGGTAATGTGGGATCTCCATATGACGCATGAGGAGAATGTGGCCAAGAGTATTGATACATGATGGAAGACTAGGATAGAGCCATCAAAGAAGTGATAACTATTGGTTAGACTTGTGCGGTATGAAGAGACCGGGAGGGGGGAGGGGTAAATTTTCAACTTTTGGACTTCCAGCTCGGAGCTCTGTGTGCCAGGAGTGCTAAAGGTGAAAATTTTCCCCAAATAATTTTAAAGCATTGAATGAAATAAGGTTTTCATTGTCCTATTGAAGAGCATGAAGACGACTGAGAGGTAGTGTTCAATGGATTGTGAGAGGAATGGAGGCGGTGTGCACTAAGGGCATGTGATCTGCAGGAACCTGATGAATATGGTTTGGAATCATTAGTAAAAGAATGGATAGAGTGGATGCAGAAGCTTATTGATATGAGGAAGAAACAGAATGGGGCGAGGATAGAGTCCTGGGAAGATCTTTAGTTAATGGAAAAAAGGCAGTGTATGAGTCATCAACTACAGCTCAGATAGAGCAATTTGAGAGGAAATCATATAGCCACCTGCAGAGCTTTGGTGGGATGCCATATGATAGTAATTTGTTTATAAATGCACAGATCAGGTCAGAAAATGTGCCCCCAATTCCATTTTTCCAAAAGTAACAATCACTACTTCCTACTAACCGGCTGTCAGATCAATATATCCTCAAAAAAGGAATAGTGGCAATAGGACTTTCGTTGAATCCTTCACAGCAGGTTCAGTTCAGATCAGTAAAGCAACATCAGCAGCCATTATAGGAAATAGAAGTCATGGTTTGTCAAATCCAACATACATATTTCTGAATGCAAAAAAATTGCATTACTGCTAACTCCTTTTGGCATATTTCAGGTAACTTCAGCATGGTATTGATAGTAAGACACATATTCAACCAGATGTCAGCTGACAGTGTAACCAATAAATCCGTCCCCATAGCTTTGGTTTATTAACTCAGCACACTCAAACTGAGGTAGCAAAAACTGTCACAGGCTGTCCCGGCATCTATGGTTAGTGCCCTTCCAAAACATCTTGAACAGCGACACTGGATGTATACACAGGGTGTCAATATAAGAACTCTTGTAGGACCAGAAAAGAGGCTACCACAAATCACATTGATCACCTCAGGAGTTGTTCCCACACTCTCTATGGATTCACCTTAACATCACCACCCTAACTGGAGTAAGTAAGGAAACAAAGAAATAGAGAACCGAGGTATTAAAACTAGAAAGGAGGGATTCATGAATTCATTGGATCTTGATTTTAAATACCATGAGTTATTTATAGGGTCAAGTAAATCACTGTCCAACATGTACTTGTATTCATTTCATAACTTACTGAAAGATGTGCTGGAGTCTTATTGAAGGACACCCAGGAATATGCTGAAGTGGGAAACATGATGCAGTACTGAATAACATAAAACCATGCCCATACATTTGATACAGACAATTATAACCATCAGTAAATTTATCTGAGAGTAATTTTGCTCTTTTGATCAATATTACCAGTGTTGTCCTGATGTAACTGAAAACACAGAACCTATTAGAAATAGAAATTTGCACTTTACTGCTATAAAAATTATATGGTAATAAATGTAGACAGACACTCTTTCACAGGAACATTAGTCTGCCATAACAGAATTAACTTCTAAGCTCTTTACCTATTCCCACATTTAAACAAAAATGAATTTAACCTATTAATTGAATTCTATTTTCTTCTTAAATATTATACTTCCCACTTATTTACAGTTAACTAAAAAATCCTTCTGTGGGCAATGGTAATTTTTCTTTATAAAAAGCATACATATGCTTTGAAAAATAAAATGTCGGGATAGATAGAGTATATAGCACATCACATTAATCATTAAAGTCTTTCATTACAGCAGGAATGATACTGATCTAAGTGCTTCCAGTAACAAAAATAGCAAGTAGATCACTCACTTTATATTCACCGAGTCGTCTGCATTCCACTACAAAGACCATTAATGTGCATTCTTTTTTCTGTCCTCTGCAAAATCAAAAGCAAAGGTACTCATATCCTGTTGCTATAGTGATGGCACCTCTAGTTTTGCAGCCTAAATCATGTGTGAAACAGTTATACTGTAATTTGCTACAATAAAGATCAAGGCCTGGAGTTCCCTCCATGGACGCAGCCCAGAATTTGCACCCGAAATTGCACCAGAAGCTGCGCCCATTTTGCCAATGTCAAATTACACCCAAGTATCCTCCCAATCTCATTAGAATACACTCGAACTTAAAATGGGCGTAAACTGGCATAAATCAGCGGAAACAATCGGGGCTCAAGGAAACACCGAACCCACACCAGTATATTTCTCCTTTCAGTCTTAAAACTAAAAGTTACAACTCATTTAACCATCATTCATGCACATCAGGCACAGCATGTTTAAGAACCTGCAATCGAGGAAGGTTTTCAGCTTTTAATGTGACTTGTACTTAGGCCATAAAAATGCATTAAAAGAAACAGAAAATACAGAGCAGGTCTCAGCGATTACATTTTTGTGTAAAAAAAACCCTCAAAAAATTGCAATTAAAGGACCAGAAAAATGACTTTGTTTCCTGCTACGCCTGAAAATCTGGTCGCAATGTTGAGAGAACAAGAGCAATTGGAGGATTGTGACATTTGAGAGTCAGGCAGTTATGTGGAGGGAGATTTTTTCAGACGGAAGATTTGATGGACAGACAAAAAAGATCGAGGAGCTTTGGAGTATTGTAGTTACTCGCATAACACACTTATGCTCAAAATTACGATCTTTTAAGCCATGTAATTAGTTTATCTGGGTGCAAATATGGAGGAAACTCTAGCCCCTGTTTTCTATCAACGTGTTAAGATGAATAGTATAGAGCTGATTTTAAACTCAGTCCACTGTCAGGAATGGGATGGCAGCACCCTTACCGCTCCAATGCCGTTCAGATTCTTCCTGCCAACATTTTGACCAGGACCTTTACAAGGGCAGCCCAGGCGGGAGCCTCATTAAACTAAGGAACTCGGGATTCTATAACGTACATTAGACACGGTTGCAGTTTTGAGGTACAAATGGGTGGAGTGTGTGCCGCTCATGCTCTGCCCAGTTGTACCGGAGCATGAGGGGCCTAACCAACGGTCCTAAAGAGACCACTGTAGGACACTCACAAAACGTCGCAGGAAGTATTGAATTTTTCATGTGACACCTCTTTGTCTGCCTTCACCAACATGGCGGGCGGCCCATAATGAGCGCGCCATGCTCACCATATTGAATGCTTAGGCGCCTATTTTGCACCAAAAGAAATTGGCGTGTCACCATCGCATTTCTAGGCCAGGAAATTGCTTGCACACCGACCATAGCAATTAGACGCAACAAGAGTTTCTGAAGAACACTGGACACACTCACTGGACACCCTGTAGTATACAACCGACTTTGTTTTAGCTTTTGTGTGGGTAAGAGTCCCTCTGTTTTCTACTCAGTCCTATTTGGGCAATACACTCTGCTTGAGAGAACAGGCTTCTGACTCACTGGGATGTATACCAGCATAGTCCCTCAATTCTTAGTTACATAGGGTATACAGCACAGAAACAAGCCATTCACCCCAACTAGTCTGTGCTGGTGTTTATACTCCACATGAGTCTCCTCCCGTTCCATCTACCTCATCTCAGCCTTTCAGCATATCTTTCTATTTCCTTTTCTCTCAAGTACTCGTCTAGTTTCCTTTTCAAAACATCTAAGCTATTTGCCTCAACCACTTCCTGTGGTAGCGAGTTCCACATTCTAACCACTCTCTGTGTAAAGAAATTTCTCCTTATTTCCCTATTGGATTTATTAGTAACTATCTTGTATTTACGGCCCCTAGTTTTGGATTCTCCCTCAAGTAGAAACATTCTCTCCACATCTACCCTGTCCAACCCATTCATCAGGTCTCCTCTAAGTCTTCTCTTTCCTAAAGAAAAAAACTTCAACCTCTTCAACCTTTCTCGATAACTGTAATCTCTCAGTTCTGGCACCATCCTTGTAAATTTTTTTGCAGTTTCTCCAGTGCTTTTATGTCCTTTTTATAGTATGGAGACCAGAACTATGCACAGTACTTTAAGTGCAGCCTGACCAAGGTCCTATACAAGTTTAACGTAACTTCACTACTTTTGAATACTATACCCCTAGAAATAAATCCCAGTGCCTTGCTAGCATTTATAATTGCTTTGCTGACCTGCAATGCTGCTTTTATTGATTTGTCCACCTGTATCCCTAGATCACTTTGCAATGTTCCTCCTAAATTTTTTTTGGGTGCGCGGCCCTTTTAACGGGCTGCGTGGCCCATTCACAGTTTCGCGCATGTGCAAAATTTAACATTGGAGAAGCTGGTCCCGGGCTGCGCGGGACCGGCAGAGAGTTGCACGGCCACGCAGCTTAGAGGGAACATTGTCCCTTTGCTCTTCTATGCCAATTTCTTATTTTCTAAGGTGTAGGTGATGTTTCTGTTTTTTCTACCAAAGTGCATCACCTCACATTTATCTATGTTAAAGTTCATTTGCCACTTAACTGCCCAGTCTGCAAGTTTTCAAATGTCTTCTTGTATTATGTTGCATTCTTCCTCAGTGTTAGCTACACTCCCAGTTTGGTATCATCTGCAAATTTTGATATTGAGTTACTTATTCCCAAGTCCAAATCATTATTGTAAATTATGAATAACCATGGTTCCAACACTGATCCTGTGGAACACCGCTTTTTACCTTCCTCCAATCTTCACCCCTACTCTCTGCTTATATTTTTTTAGCCAATTTGCTATCCATTCAGCTATTTGTCCCTTGACTCTACATGCCCTAACCTTTGTCATCAGCCTATCATGTGGTACCTTATCAAAGGCCTTTTGAAAATCCAAGTATATGACATCTACCACAGTACCCTTGTTATCTCTTTCCAGTACCTCTTCAAAGAATTCTATCACGTTAATTAAACTTGACTTAGCCTTTCAGAATCCATGCTGACTATTTTTAAATCATATTTTCTGTCTCTAGCTGCTCTTCTATCATTTCTTTTTATTATAGATTCCAGTATCTTTCCTATCACTGATGATAAGCTGACTGGTCTATAGTTTCCAGGCTTTGCTCTATCTCCCTTTTTGTATATAGGAACGACATTAGCTGTCTGCCAGTCCTTTGGCACTATCCCATCTTCTATAGTTGTAAGAGGAAGACACTGTATTTATGGACAAAAGTATTGTCTGACTTTAAAGGTACTTTCAAACTTAATTACATTCGTCTGCAGCCAAAAATAAAAGCAGATCTCTTGAGATAGCAAGATCTTCTTATGTTGTTGTGAGAATGGATAGATACACTAAAACTATCCATAACATCTATCCTGGAGTAACTATTCTCCATGATTACTATTAATTTAATCATCCATACATTCCTACGGGATGGAAGATGTCTCTGGATGTCCCCAAACAAGGATACAATTAAAGAATGTAATTAAAGTGATTGGAACTTTGCCATTCCGCATATATTTTCCAGCCTGTCTTCACCTCGTAACACTATGGCTGCACCATCCTCTTTCCCTCCCAGGGAACCAACCTACCTGCTAAACAAGAATTGCGTCAATCTAGAATTAATGACAAGTGTCCCTCAATCCGGCCCAAGATGCTGCCAGCACTCAAAACCTGTGCAAAGCTGTGCGCAAGATTCACTAAGGCCCCCAAAATTATGTAATAACACCAGCACAGACTGGTTAGGCCGAATGGCCTGTTTCTGTGCTGTATATTCTATGCAATTGAAGAAAAAAATGGGGAATGTATTTAATACCGGTATCGAACTAGCTAGTGGAGAAGCTGAAAGAGATCACGGAGTGATAGGAAACTGAACATTAACCATGTTAAGAGTAGCAATTAACAACTAGAATGCTGATCTACAAAGCTAAATTGATAGAATTTAAATCCAAGGCTGTATAGTGCTCTAGTAAGGCTATACCTTAGGACTGAACACAGTATTCAGCACTCAGACATAAGAAAAACATTCAAGCCATGGAAACTGCACAAAAAGGTCACAAGGCTGATCCCTAATACTTATTTGCACCATTTTTTTTCTCCCTAAGTTTAATAGTTCTGGTGGAGGTGAGGCACCCATTTAGGATCTAATGCTTCGTTCAAGGATTTTATTTGCATTTATCAATTAGAAACTACATTTTCATGATAGAGAAACAAGAGCTGAAGGATGCCAAGAGAATGGGGGTTATGGATGGATTAAGGTTGGTAAAAGAAACAAGTAAGGTGGGAAACCTTGTAAAGGTACCCAAGAGATTATATTAGCAAACGGATATTGGGCACTGTTCAACAATGAAGAAGGTAATAAAGTCCCAGAAGAAAAGGCAGTTAGGAAATCAAAGAGGTCAGTCTGAAAAAAGGCACAGTTTGTGGGCCATAGAGAGATTGTAGTCAATGACTCTAGAAAGTGAATAGGCATCTGTGTGGTAAGGACAATGCCTACAGGATTACGAGATGTCTACCTGGAACTACAGCAATGCATATTGAGGAAAGGTTAGAAGGAATACTGAAGGGGTCACGTAGAGGTGCATGACGTAGGGAGCAATAAAATCCGCCTATATGAGAATTAACTCAAAATTCAAAGATAGAGGCTGCAAAGTAATTTCCTCTGGTATGTTTCCAGTATTTAGGAAAGGAGGGACTTTCTGACAAAAGGTCATCGACCTGAAACGTTAACTCTGTTTCTCTCTCCACAGATGCTGCCTGACCGGCTGAGTATTTCCAGCATTTTCTGTGTTTATATTAGTAGATGTAATGCCTGACTGCTTCTTGATCCAGTGCATCAAGGAATCCATGAGGTAGGCAATCTTGATCTGGAATTTATTAAAGACCCAAAAACTGTAGAGGAAATGGAAGTCATAGCACACCTGGGGGCAATGGCCACAGAATGATAAAGTTTAACATGATCTGGGAAGACCAGAAGCCAAGTAAAAACTTTAAAAGGGCTAATCTCAATCAAATGAGGGAACAACAAAAGAAAATAGACTGGGAGAGTTTGTTCAACACTTCAGTGGCAGAGAAGTAGAACACATTTAAAGGTGTAATGCTGAGCATGCAGGATAAATATATTCCCAAAAGCAAGAGCTCAGAATAAACAAAGATGGCCCTAAATGAATTAATAATCAAACTTAAAGTGAGATAAAGAGGAAAATCAGTCTGTACACATTATGCAGGGAGAAAGGAAAATAGGTTCATTGAGATGAATACAAAAAAAAGTCCAGAAACATGTTAAGACTGATTGGAGGAGCAAAGAGAGATCTAGAGAAAGTACTGCAACTGCGGCTAAGCATAACAGTAAAACATTCTTTCAGTACCACAGCCACAAGAGGGCGTTTAGAGAACAGGTGAAAATCATAAGAGATATAAACAGGCTCAAAACTGAGGATGAGCAGAAAATAGTAAATGTTCTGAATGACTACTTCCAAGGGAAAACATGAGCAATATGTACTCCCCCAAAAAAGATATTCCAAGTAAAATTAATTAC
Source organism: Squalus acanthias (assembly GCA_030390025.1). Taxonomy (NCBI): domain Eukaryota; kingdom Metazoa; phylum Chordata; class Chondrichthyes; order Squaliformes; family Squalidae; genus Squalus; species Squalus acanthias. The sequence continues at coordinate 59,063,479 of CM059425.1, forward strand.
TTTGTTAAAAATGAGATGGAAGTCCAAAAAGCCTAAAGGGGCTCAAAACCAATAAATCCCCAAGGATAGATGGTATTTATCTCAGTGCCAAGAGAGACTAGGGAGGAGCTTCATGAGCCACTGACAACTATTATGAGGGAGCCAATAGGCACTGTGGAGGGACCAACATATTCAAAAAGCATATGAAACAGACTCAGGCAACTACAGACCTATCAGTCTAGCTTCAATTCTATGGCAAATAATGGAATTGATTATAAAGAGTCAATTTGAGGATCATCTGTGCAACAATAACCTAGTTGACAGCAGTTATCATGAACTCAGAAGTAAATAAAAATCAATAGAAATAAAAATTGGACGGTTTCGATAATGGGTGGTCAATCAGCAATGCCAGTTTTACACCCAAGTTGAAAATCTAGCCCATTATATTTTGTTATGTAACAGATAAAACTTTAATGGACAAATATCAATTGAAATAAAAATCACATTCACTTTGTAATTGCATCACCCTGATAAAGTGCCAACACCAGGTAGTTTATTTTGATGTTGGAGGCTAAAAATAAATATGCTCACTAAACTTTCAAAGTATGCAAGCAATTTCATAAAACAGCGACAGATTTTTTCCTCCAAAGCTCCCACAATCCTGTTATTAAAATGATAGGAGGGAGAAATTGGTCCCTGTCATGCCAATTTCATGGGCATACAATTTACACTGGGCAGACCAATTTCTGGGTGCAATCTCGCGTGCCTGATGCCTCAGGAAATGCACCAGCTGCCAAATTGGCAGCAAGCACTAGGCCCCTTAACTATGCTAATCAAGGGCTCTGCGCTGTCTTTCCTGTCATATGGTAACGAAAACTACACACAGTACTCCAGACGCGGATGAATCAGTGCCCTGCACAGGCTCAGTATCACATCAAAGAATTCTATTCTACACTATGTACTATAAACCTAACATCCTCTTTGCCTTATTTGCTGTTGCATACTTGGCAGTTGATTTCATTGATCTGTCCACTAATACACCAATTCCACCATTTCCTGAAATAAAAACAGAAAATGCTGGAAATACTCAGCAGCTCAGGCAGCATCTGTGGAGAGAGAAACAGAGTTAACGTTTCAGGTCGATGACCCTTCGTCAGAACTGGGTCAATGTGGACAGATCAATGAAATCAACTGCATAGTATGCAACAGCAGTAAATAAGGCAAACAGGATGTTAGGTTTACACCATTTCCTGGTTGCCTGATATCACCTCCACATCAGTGCCTTTCAAAGGCTCTCCTGCATCCTGGACTTTCTGTTTACACCAGAGGTACTGTAACCAGTTGTATAACAGTCACACAATGATCATTCTCCTGACTGCCACAGAACCCGAGAAATGCCATCTTTTTTACTCTAATTTGCCTCTTATTCCTATTGCAGATAAATTTTCATCTTTTCATCCGTGGAATGAAAATCGGGCAGGTTCTGTAACAGGCGCTCCGCCAAATTACCGCCATGCGGTGAAGGTGAAAATTTACCACATTTGGTTTCCATCAGTATAAATGGACTTTGTAATCCCTGCATTGTGCATTTAAAAGTATACCGTTTCTCTCCCAAGCTTTGTCCCTCTAATAATCTATTCCAATCCAGCTCTAGTAACTGCCTTCTCAGCTCCCCATCCCACCCTCTAACACTGAAGAGTCTCTGTTGTACGCTTCGTTTATATGGCGAGTGTGATGTCAGATTCAGTTATGCTATAGTCACTTCTTCCAAGATGTTTCCTATTTTGAACTTGTTCAAACACCTCAGGTTTATTATTAAAAAACAGATACAGAGTCGCCTCTCCCCTCGTGTACATCTTAACTACCTAAGAAATCAATCTTTGCTCCTGCTCCTACTATAGTCCTCCCAGCTAACTCCTGGTAGATTAAATAACTCTCTGACAATCATATTTACACTCAAATATACCTCTCTAATCTGTTTGCAGTGTTCAGTGTTCGATGGGCTCGCTATGATTCAGTGAACCACAACAGATCCCAACAACTAACTTCTTCCCCTTAACCTCCCTTATCTCAATCCAGAACACCTCTACCTTGCCTGTAATTAATCAATTTATTTATTTCTCTTACCCTCATATACACTTTTACCCTACCTGGCCTATCTTCTCTATGTTACAATCTATATCTTTTGAGATGTACCCCCACTCTGCTGTCAGCCGTGCTCAGTGGGTAGCACTCTCGCCTCTGAGTCAGAAGGTTGTGGGTTCAAGCCCCACTCCAGAGACTTGAGCACAAAAATCTAGTCTGACACTCCAGTGCAGTACTGAGGGAGTTCTGCACTGTTGGAGGTGCTGTCTTTCGGATGAGATGTTAGACCGAGGCCCCGTCTGCTCTCTCAGGTGGATGTAAAAGATCCCATGGCACTATTTCGAAGAAGAGCAGGGGAGTTATCCCCAGTGTCCTGGTCAATATTTATCCCTCAATCAACATAACAAAAACAGATTATCTGGTTATTATCACATTGCTGTCTGTGGGACCTTGCTGTGTGCAAATTGGCTGCTGCGTTTCCTACATTACAACAGTGACTCCACTTCAAAAGTACTTCATTAGCTGTAAAGCGCTTTGAGACGTCCGGTGGTTGTGAAAGGCGCTATAGAAATGCAAGTCTTTCTTTCTTTTTTAGCCACATACTTACACAATCTATTTTTATTAATTCAAAAATTTTAATTTGTAGATAATGCAAATTCTAATAGTACAGTAATAAAAAATTTTTATTCCAGTTGCTTAATTCGAATTATTAGATAATTCAATTCTTTTAGCACAAAATACAAAACTTTGAATTAGCAGGAGTAGATTGTAATTACACAATCCTCACCACCAACATACAGCTCCAGATTACCTACTTTATCCTTATTGCTTCTTGTATTTATATTACTTATTTCAAGACATGTACCTGTACTCCTTGATGCAGTTCTACCTGGCATTCTCGCTCATCGCGACAAATAAAGGTACCTACCCCAGTCCAAAGATGTGCGGGTTAGGTTGATTTGGCTATGATAAATTGACCCTTAGTGTTAGGGGGGATTAAATACGTGGGGTTACGGGGATAGGGTGGGATATGTGTCGGTGCAGGCTCGATGGGCCGAAAATGGCCTCTATCTGCACTGTGGGGATTCTGTGATTCTGTGATCCCGATAGCTCCTCCTTCCTTATTCGATACTCATTCTTAACCTGCTCTACATTTCCTCCGCTAAACATGCTCACTATGTGGTTCGATTCTATTCCTTCTGCTCCCTGATTTTGTAAAGAGGGATTATAGTGTAGATACTGAGGCTCATACTGCCAGTATAACAGCATTAAGGAGGCTCAATCCAAGCGCCATCTTGAATAGTTTCCATGATCTGACTGTTGCTGAACAGTATCACTAAAGTAATTAAGGAAGCTTGACATAAAGAACCCAAGACAAATAAAGGTACCTACCCCAGTGAGCGGTGAATTTGCAATAGATTGGACCCATCTGGGGACTATATTGCTTTTTTGATATTGAGGCTTAGAAGGAAGATAAGTACATCTGCTTCCAGCAGTGATACACTTGTTCCTGTTCTGTTTGTGGAGACTCTGATCAATCAATAGTTGCTAGACCAGATTGAGGGGAGAAAAATGTTTCCCTGCCTCTTTTAATAAACCTTCTCAACTGAACTAGACAGTAAGCAAATTCCAGTGCCAATGAACACATTTATGGGAAAGAATATGTTTGTTTAATTAAGACTGAGGTAGACAATGTCCTGTATCTCTTGCATTTAGCATAAATTAGTTTATAAATGTGTTTATTGTTATGGGCTAAAAATAAGCCTGAAACCATTAACATTGTTGTGTACTTTTCTTTATTTCAGTTTGTGTTTACTGCCTGGTTTGAATATATGCTAATTATTCCTTCAATGTTGTCAAAAAGCGAAGCTGATTCAAACGATAAACAATATAATTTTATTTAATTAAAATGTCACCATGGATATCATGAGTCAGTGAGTAAATAAATATTGAAGTTATTTACATGACATCTACAAGTGAATTGAAATATCAAGGTATTTTAAAAAGTTAAAATTTCAGGATTATCTACAACTTTCTTCCATTAACTTTTCTTTTGCACAATATTTTGACATTTGTGGATTAGTTGCAAATGCTTTAACATTTATGGAAGGAATTGTATAGAAGTTATTACTCATTGCAGTACGATGGCTCTGAAGTTCACAGCTTGTAGTTGTGGTAATTATTTCAGTTTTGGAGCAAATTTTAAAAATTGCTCCTGCAAAAATTAAACATTGTGTGGAAAAAGTAATGCTGGGAAACAATTTACAAGCTGTAATATTTGCAGTTATTATTTTTCCAGCTAGTCTTTCAGTTTTCTTTGCAAATTAGTTAAACTCTTGTTAGAAAAATCTATTTCAGATTCCACAATGATTTTGGGGGGAATTTTGCCAGCCCTGGGGAGGCGGGTATGGAGGCGGGACTGCCGGGAAAATGGCAGAAACTGGGAGCGGGTACCGATCCCGCTCCCAACCCACCTCCGTGTCATCTTCCCGGGAGGCGGGTCCCCAACTCGCGTAGGGACCCGTCTCCTCGAGTCCGGAAGGGGATTACAGCCATTTAACTGCCTGTTAACAGGTAGTTAACAGGCAGTTTTGAGGCTTGTCCCCATTTTACCCCTGCAAGTGCGGGCTTTCCGACGGCTGCGAACCTCGCCAGGGTCAGCGAGGCGAGCAGTGGGTCTGTGGGGGTGAGAGGGATCGAAAAGTCCGCTGTGGAGGTGAGTGATGGGTGCAAGTGTGGAGAGGTAAGTATGAGAGGTGAGTGTAAAGTGTTAGAAAAAGTTTACTTACCTTTGCTTCTTCCTGCAGGCTTCAACCCTTGGGGATCTGGAGGTCCCTCATCTCAATGGCAGAGATGACAGAATGGCTGCTGCATTCTCAGATGCAGCAGCCATCTGCTTTCTGCTGAGGAAAGAGGTTTTGGTGAGTCTTTGTGCAAGGACTCACCTTAGAACAGAGATGTCAAACGCTGACAATTCATCTGTCAAAAATTTTCGACAGATGAAACGTCATACGCTGACGTCCTCTGTCACCGGCTTTCCCTTAATTGGCCGGCTAAACCCGCAGGGCGGGCTTAACAAGGTCAATCAAGGGAAAATAGCGTGGGTTGGCCGGACGTCGTTGATGGCGGGAGTGAAACCCGACAACCAGCAGTCCTGCCTCCAACGCGCCCCCATTGAGAAAATCCAGCCCTTTAAGTGGACCACACATATAAAACACTGGATCAGGAAAGTAATGCTCAGTAAAAGGATATTGCTGAGCAATGTTTCAGTTTTACAGTTTGTAAAACTATGCCAAAAAATGGAAATAAATAGCGCACTGTTAATTGAAATAGCAAGCGGCACAAATTAATTAAAATATCCATCCCTTACCCGAGGATATTAAAAATCATTAATGGCCTGGAATTTGAACTCACAATGATGGCTGTGCATGCGCAAAAACCCGCAACTTGTGATCTGTCAGGGTACGGCTTGACAGATCTACCGAACCGACTGAGAAATCACTTTCGCTGGCGCAGAGTTCGCCCAACTACTGCCCAGCAAATGCCCACAAAACTCTTATGGCTGGTAAAAGCAGGCGTAGGGCCTGCCCTCACCAGCGTAAGGGTTAATATAAATCTTAAATTAAAAATTTTAAATAAAAAATGATGCACAAACACATAAAATTACTTTATGCAAATGTTGGCACGGATTAAAATGTTTAAAATTATTTTTCAAAAAATTAAATTTTAATGGCATTTGCTGCATTGAAGGGACTTTTAATTAAATTTGAAAATGAGAACATTTATTTTTATTAGAGCTGTCTAAATTCTTTAATTATTTGGGGATTCCATTGCATGTCATTAGGGGATTCCGTTCGGAAATGACTGCAATGGAATCCTCCTTTCTCATTGGTTGACCTGACCCACGTGAACCCAGGGACGCTTCCAAACCGCCTGCATCCCTGGGATCCGTGGGCCTTTACGCAGGCTTATCCCTGGAGGCCCAGGACCCAAACTCTCCGTAGCTGTGGAGCCAGGAGGTAAGTTCGGAAATATTTCGTGGGTTGGAGGCGTACTGCGGAGGTACGCCTTCGACCGCAAATTCAGGGCCAATATTTTGATATCTCGGCATATCTCATAATAAACATATCAAAGTCAGATGCGTGCCTGCTCAGTAATGCTACATAAACATTTCTAAATCCTAGCAAAAATAGTTTCCCTCAACTAAACTTAACCAACCTAACCATTGTAATGACATTCTATTAAGCACTATTTTGAATGTGATCTATTTTTGTGGTGTCTAATTCTACTTTGAATAATGAAAGCTGCAAGCATTAAGGCTTGTCACACTGTGTTTATGTTGTAATAAAGCCATAAATATTTGATTCAAAGGGGGCAAGGAGGGCACATCTTTCTTCTTAGTCAAACATAATTTAATCTTCTGAAAATATAGCTATGTTTGTTTCTGTGCCGCTATTCACAGCAATCCCAATGTTTATATGCAAGAGATTTAACATTTTGACCTATTTCAAAAATGGATTATGCTCAAAGCACACATCTGAATACCTCAAAGGAGTGCATATTCAAATGCATGATGTTGGTATTTTGTTAAATGAAAATATATTGGTTGCACTGCATGATCCAAACCAAATATAAAATAATTGTATCCTTTATGTTAGTTCATGGTTACTATATTATTAATTTTGGATACAGAGAGAAAAAAAACCAACATAATGGATTATAATGCATTAACACTTTAATCTACAGGATTCATCTTAGTACATTTCTCAAAAAGTGAAATAGAAACTTCACAAATAGAAAATAACGAACTAAAACTCCCCGGTTGTTCTCCAATACAGGAGAAAATAATCTGTTGACTCACTGTTCAGAAAATTATTCGAGTTTGCAGCTCATTAATTAATTTTTTCAGTGGATGTACTGAATGTCTTTAAAAATGTTTAGATCTTTTCCTCAGATTTGATCATACATGATTCACAATGATTTGGCCTCACTGATAATTCTAGTGGTTTGCCTTTTATTTTAAATTCAGTAATTAAACTCTACAAGATTTTAATGTGTCTGGAAGTTATTACTCCACAAATAGTGACCAATAAGTGCCCCCCCCCACCCCCCCGCCCCCACACACACCTTCAAATGTTGTAGACAATATTGCACATACCATCATCAGTAGGAATATATGGAACAGACAATATTGCATGTAGCAACTTCCATAGGAATATATGGGCACCTGATTATAGAAGTTACCATTAGGTGGTTTTCATATGGTTCATAGGAAGAGGAGTAGGCCATTCAGCCCCTCAAGCCTGTTCCACCATTCAATTAGATCACGGCTAATCTCTACCTCATTCCTTTTACCTGCCTTTGCTGCATACCCCTTGATATAATTACCTAACAAAAATCTTTCAATCTCGGTCTTGAAAATTTCAACTAACTCAGCATCCACAGCCTTCTGGGGTAGAGAGTTCCAGATTTACACCACTCTTTGTGTGAAAAAGTGCCTCTTGATTTCACTCGTAAATGGGCTAGCTCTAATTTTAAGATACTGCCCCATTGTTCTGGATTCCCCCACCAGAGGAAATAGCTTCTCTGCATCTACCCTATTGAATCCCTTTATCATTTAAATACAATAGGCCTACATTCAACTTCATTACGGGCATAAAATGAGCCCAAAGATAACCAATTTAGACGCTTACAGGCCCGCGCCCGATCTGCACGGGCGTTTAAGATCGGGCGTTCACGCTACTGCTAAATTAGTTGGGGCCTTTTTATAGGCAGACTAGGCAGCCGCCTGAAATGAGCAGAGGTTTCATTTCAATATTGAAATGAGACTCGTGCACCCATTTCTGACCCGGACTTCTAAATTGGTTAGGACTAGTCCCAGGTATGTCCGGGGGTCAGGTGATTAGGAGGAAGTGAGGGTGGGCCAGCAGTGGCCTGCGGTTAATTTGTGGAGCCAGGAGGAGCACTCCTGCTCCTTCAGACTCCACAAGAAACTAAATTTCGAATGTTTTGGGCCTTTTTGTGAATGGCCTCCAAGGACTTTAGGGACTACGAGTTAGACGGCGCAAGAGCTGAAGTGTGTCGCAAGCTCTGACTAGTCATGGTGTCGGGCTAATTTGGTAAGGGCCATGCATTAGGGTGCAGCTTGTATGAATTATGATGATGGGGCCTGATATGAATTTAGTTCAGTCGGAATCACGCTAGGTTAGGGTTGCTAATGAATTTAGGCCCCTATAAAAATGATGTTATACTGAGTATTGCATCTACAGTATGTTACTATGGTATAATTTTAATCATCTTGAATTCTATGGTGGAATTCAAACTACCTTTTTAAATAAGTAATGAATAAAAACCACAAATTGCTGCAGAAATAAATGTTTAATGTACCTAAAAGCTAAAATACAAAAAGTTATAGAGGATCTGTAGATTTTGTTGAAAGTTATGCTAATATTATGACTCACGACACTGAAAAATAACTCACTGCAAGTTATGGCTAAGGCAGTAATATCTCTGTTGAGGTTCTCCTCTTTAGGGCAGAGTTCTGGTGAGGCATCTTTGAACACATGATGGCTCCTGGGCTGGCAGCTCCTTACTGAGCTCTTCTCCTCTGCAACTGTATCCTTGGTCATCCATTGCCATCCTTTGCCCTTTCTTTCATTGCTCAAGATACCCTGGCTCTGATAATGGATGCATTTTAGCCCAAACGACAAAATCGGGTTGCTTTGCGCCTCCCGGGGCGCTAATGGGGCGCAAATTCAGCAGGAGGTTAGCGGCGGCGGTAGCCAGTAGCTCCCCACGTGTTGGGCTCTTTTGCCAGTACCCCACTCCCCGGTGGTCTAACAGGGCCCTGGTGTACGCAGCGCTAGGCCCCTCCCCTTTAATCAGGGGAGGGAGGCCTGTAGTACCGCGGCGCTATGTGCCAACGCGCGTGGCGCTGTTGCATGTAGCGCTGTGAAATTCACTGGTAGCGCCCCAGGAAGGAGAGGGAGCACTTCCAGTAGCGCCCCGCCTCCTGCTTGGGGCGCTACCACTGAATTTATGCCACAGGGGTGCTAACTTTTTCAGGGCGCTAAAAGTAGTACCCGGGTGAAGTTAGCGCCCCAAAGGGGGCGCCACCGAATTTCTTCCACTACAAGTTTAAAGCTACCTGTGCAGAGCCCACTGCCTATCCCACGAGACTGCTTGTTCTTTGTTTTCACTGAGCACTTTTTCAACTGCTGGAACTCTACTGAAATTTGATTTCCCGGTCACCTGGATTCCTCTGCCATCAGGACTATGCTGCTCTAACTGCCTACATTGTTTGACTCAGCTGCTGTGACTCTGCTCTGCTACACAGTCACTTCAAGTTTTAAGCTGCTGAATTCTTTTTTCAAATTGGTTTTCGAACTCCTGGACTTCTCTGGACATCTAGACTACGCTTCTACACTGAGTACAGGAGCAAGGATGTCTTACTACAGTTATACAGGGCCTTGGTGAGACCACACCTGGAGTACTGTGTGCAGTTTTGGTCTCCTTACCTAAGAAAGGATGTACTTGCCATAGAGGGAGTGCAGCGAAGGTTCACCAGACTGATTCCTGGGATGGCAGGACTGTTGTATGAGGAGAGATTGTGAAGGGATAATTACTAGTCCTAGCCCCTTTTGGGCTACCCCAGATCAGGTGTATTCCCCAGACGTTCACCTTCAACTAAAGTTAGAGGTAGCCGAATCCTAAAGACGCTTAATTGGGTCTAAAGGTCCAGACTATCTCTCCCTAAAGGAAAGGAACAGCCTGAAGATGTTACCGTCCTCCAGATAGCACTTTTAATAAGTTTATCTGGACTGTAACGTTCCGGATATTATAAGGGTCTGGAAAACTCCCCCAGAATTCTGCAACTCCTCACCAAAGAGCGTACAGAGATTGAGTTCGCGAGTTTGATACAGAAGTACTATGTGAGATAATTCTAAAAATATATAGATTTATTAAAGAACCGGCATATAATTTACAGTTGGTGATTCAATCGCAACTTTAACAATTCCAAAAAGAGTAAGCTTTTACAATCTTATTATCAGAGATCCTTATTCTCAAATCTTAACTTCGTTACATTTTACATTTCTTAGTCTTATTCCAGGATATCCACCAAAATCAAATACAGTACCTATTTGTTCTCCGAGACTCAAAGAGTTGTAGACTTACAGAGCTTGCCTCTGAAGCCTGAGATTCGCTTTGCCCCTTTACAGCGAATCTATCTTCCCATTTGAAAGTCCAATTTTTATACCCTTTCTCAGTGGTATTTCCTTTGAAGTTTTCTGCTGATGTAAGCTAATTATCTCTAGTCATTTTTCTGTTGACCCCTGCTATTCTTACAGTTAGTTCAGCTGGTAGCATTCAGACTCGTGTCTCTCCTTTAGGTGTTCGAAGCTTATCATAAAAAACGATGTGGAACAGGTGCCTCTATTTGATGTCATTCTTACTAAAGTCTTCTGTGCAATTCTTAAGTCACCTCAGCTGGTTGCATTAAGAATTATGTCTCTACCCGTGTTTCAAGTTCAACACAAAAACAATGTGATGGGTGGTGCCTCCCCCACTTGATGCCATTCTTACCAAGGTCTTCTGTTTGTATCTTTTGCATTTAGAACACATCAACCGGATGCACCATTGTCTTCTTAGTTACCTCAGTTGGTTGTAACACAGACTCGTGTCTCCGTGTTTCATTTGATGTCATTTTTACGAAGGTATATGTTTCTTTATCTTTCTGTGTTTCATTTCAAAGTGTTGGTTTAAGACACCTTTAACTGGGTATACCATTGTGTTCTTTCCAAAACTTCAGACTTTCGGGAACCTTTAACCTTCTGTTCCAACAAGGCTATTGTTTCAGTGTCAACAACTTATCTTATCTCAAAAGCCTGTATGCTGTTTACAGCTTTTCCATTGTTGAGGCTTTTAGATTTTCAAGCCCAGTTTGTCATCTTTTAATAAAGTCAAAATTCTTTCATAGGATGGTGTATTTTTCAGAATATGGTGTATTCCTTCACAATTGGGTCGACTAGGCCTGTATTCGCTAGAGTTTAGAAGAATGAGAGGGGATCTCATTGAAACGTATAAAATTCTGACAGGGCTAGACAGACTGGATGCAGGGAGGATGTTTCCCCTGGCTGGGGGGTCGAGAACGAGGGGTCACAGTCTCAGGATACGGGGTAGGACATTTAGGACTGAGATGAGGAGAAATTTCTTCACTCAGAGGGTAGTGAACCTGTGGAATTCTCTACCACAGAAGGCTGTGGAGGCCAAGTCACTGAATATATTTAAGAAGGAGATAGATAGATTTCTAGACACAAAAGGCATTAAGGGGTACGGGGAGAGAGCGGGAACATGGTATTGAGATAGAGGATCAGCCATGATCATATTGAATGGCGGAGCAGGCTCGAAGGGCCGAACGGCCTACTCCTGCTTCTATTTTCTATGTTTCTATGCACTACACTGGATTAGACTATAAGACTCGCCTGCTGTGTCTCTAATTCTGCTGCTAAAATGTTTTTTAAAGAACTTTTAAACTACGTCTGCCTCTCTGCTGAGCTGGTTCTACTGGTTTTTCAGCTTTGTTGGCTTCTGGCTAGCAGCTGCTGTTTCACTGCTGTCTACTGGTTTTTCAGCTTTGCTGTTCACTGGCTTGTGGTTTTACATTTTCTCCACCGCTTTTGATCTACGGTGACCTCCAACTTGCGTCAATTTCACCATCACCTTCCTGCACCACAACCGATTCTCATTCCTACGGCAATAACCTCCATCCTCCAATTCTCTACCCTTCAAATAGCTTCTGGACTTCACTCGCCTGCTACACCTGTCTCCAAATTTGGACAACAGTTTGTTGATGCTCCATGCTGACTCCATCCTACCTATGTCAATTTTGCCCTCCATGGGACCACTGACTTTAACTCTGGTCTCCCTACTATTGTCTCCAACCTATTTCCTGCTATTACCAGGAAACATGTATCCCATTAATTACTACATAACCAGGCCTAAGTAACCTGAGCTTTTCCCTGTGTCCATTCGCGTGCGCACTTTGGCTGCCGCTCCAGACCCGAGCCGGTCACTTCTATTTCCACTTTTTTCTTCCCCCCTTTTCCTTTTCTCCCTATCCCTCCCTGACCACTCTCCTGTCGTCATGCCTCCTTTCATCTCTCCTCTCTCGGATACTCTGCCCTCCCAAATCCCTACCGCAATCCTTCATTACTCTTCGACCTTCCTACTCTCCTGCCGCCGTCCCAGGCTTGACTCCCTCTTAGGTAAGCCTACAGCTTCCCTCTGTGCCTCTCCTGGCATCCTCCGAAAGGCCCACCGTGGCACCCTTGATTGGCACCCCATCCACCACCTTAAACAGTCACTCCCTCCACCATTGGCGTACTGTGTCTGCAGTGTGTACCACCTACAAGATGCTCTGCAGTAATTTGCCAAGGCTTCTTCGGCAGCACCTCCCAAACCCGCGACCTCTTCCACCTAGAAGGACAAGGGCAGCAGGGGCATGGGAACACCACCACCTCCAAGTTCCCCTCCAAGTCACACACCATCCTGACTTAGAAGTATATCGCCGATCCTTCATCGTGGCTGGGTCAAAATCCTGGAACTCCCTCCCTAACAGCACTGTGGGAGTACCTTCACCACACGGACTGCAGCGGTTCAAGAAGGCAACTCACTACCACCTTCTCAAGGGCAACTAGGGATGAGCAATAAATGCTGGCCTTGCCAGTGACACCCACATCCCATGAACAAATTTTTAAAAAACGCGTCACTGCTTCCTCACGAGCAGCAACCCCAACTGTCCCATCCTACTCTCTCACTGGCCTTTCCACCCAGCGCGCCCGTTGGGGGCTAATCTTGCCAATCTCCTCCCGGTCCAACTCATCCCTCCCAGCGCTGACCCTGTGGATGCTGGCAGTGGGTCAGCCATCACCGACCCTCGTCGTATCTCCCTCCAGAATGTCTGTTCACTTGCGAACAAGGCCTTGCCATCCATGAGCTTATCGTGGATGATTGCATCAACATCATAGCCCTGATGGAAATTTGGCAGAGGGGTGATGACACCTTACCCTTAAATAAAGCCTCCCCGCCTGGCTATACCTTCCACCACCTGCCCTGCCCAAACAGTGGCGGTATGGCTCTCATCACCAAATCAAACCTTGGTCTGTCCCCCTACTCCTCCGGCATGTTCTCACCTGATTTCACCCCTCTCACCTCTCATTTAAAATATCTCATTCTCTACCGCCAACCCAAGTACCATAAAAATTTTATTACCGAGATATCTTCACTGCTTTCCTCCCTCAGCCTCTGCACTGAGCGACGTCTCATCCTCAGTGATTTCAACCTCCATCTCAATTCATCATGCTCTCTCTCCTCTGAGTTCACTACCCTCCTATCCTCCCTTAATCTCTCCCTCCATGTGAACTCCCCAACCCATATTCACGGCCACCCCCTCAACCTTGCCATCTCTCATGCTTCACTACTCCCATCGTGTCAATCGCAGATAAGGCCATCTCTGACCACTTCCCCGTAGCGCTGTTCATCCACATCCCCCTTCCCCCCCACCACCCCCACCCCAACCCTACTTCCTTCTGTGTCCACCCCTGAAAAAAACTCTCTCCCAACTCTCTTACAGCTGCACTTACGAAATCCCAACAGTCCAGCCGTAGGCCCTCCATTCACCATGACATTTCTGCAGCTACCGATCTGCTTAACCACACCCTCACCACCATCATTGATGCCATAGACCCTATTAAAACAATTACTCTCTCTCACCCTGACCGCTCAACCGGTACGGCCCTCATCTTCGCTCCCTTAAGTCCAAGGGACGCAGACTTGAACGGATATGGCGGACAGCTGGTTTAGCCATTCACCGCCTGATCTGGCTGGACCACATAAAGCAGTATCGGGTCCTGCTCTTGTCTGCCAAAACTTCTCACTGTTCCAGAATCATTCTGGAATGCAAAGATAAACCCCGGCTTCTATTCTCTACTGCTAACCATCTTCTTAAACCCCTCTCCCCTGTCTCCTCCACCCTCACCTCCAACAACAAGTGTGAGGAGCTCATGGACTTCTTTGTCTCTAAGATTGAGACCATCTGTTCAACTGCCTAGCCACTTCCCTCCCTTCCCCGTGCCCACCGGGCCAAACTTCCTCTAAGGTTCCCTCCTGCCCTAGTCCTGAACTCACATCTTTCTTCAGTTTCTCTCCGATCTCCCCTCATGACCTTCTGCGTTTATCTTGTCCATGAGACCCACTTCCTGCTCCCTCGACCCTATTCCCACCAAACTGCTGACCACCCAACTTCTTTTTCTGGCTCCCATGGTAGCTGACATTGTTAACAGTTCTCTCTCCTCAGGTACTGTCCCCCTCTCCCTCAAATCTGCCGTCATCACCCCCCTCAAAAAACCAACCCTTGACCCCTCCGTCCTTGCAAACTACCACCGCATCTCCACCTCCCTTTCCTCTTCAAAGTCCTTGAACACGTTGTCGCCTCCCAAATCCGTGCCCATCTTTCCCGGAACTCCATGTTTGAATCCTTCCAATCAGGTTTCCACCCCTGCCACAGTACCGAAACGGCTCTCATCAAAGTCATAAATTACATCCTATGTGACTGTGACAAAGGTAAACTATCCCTCCTCGTCCTTCTCGACCTGTCTGCAACCTTTGACATGGTTGACCACTCCATCCTCCTCCAACGCCTCGCCACTATCGTCCAGCTGGCTGGGACTGCACTCGCCTGGTTCCATTCTTATCTGTCTTATCGTAGCCAGAGAATCACCTGCAATGGCATCTGTTCCCACTCCCGCATCGTTACCTCTGGTGTCCCCCAAGGATCTATCCTTGGCCCCCTCCTATTTCTCATCTACATGCTGCCCCTTGGCGACATCATCCGAAAACACAGTGTCAGTTTCCACATGTACGCTGACGACACCCAGCGCTACCTCACCACCACTTCTCTCGACCCCTCCACGGTCTCTAAATTGTCAGACTGCTTGTCCAACATCCAGTTCATGATGAGCAGAAATTTTCTCCAATTAAATATTGGGAAGACCAAAGCCATTGTTTTCGGTCCCCGCCACAAACTCCGTTCCCTAGCTACTGACTCCATCCCTCTCCCTAACATCTGTCTGAGGCTGAACCACACTGTTCGCAGCCTTGGTGTCATATTTGACCCTGAAATGAGCTTCCGACCATATATCCGCAGCATAGCAGAGATCGCCTACTTCCACCTCCGTAACATCGCCCGTTTCCGCCCCTGCCTCAGCTGCTGAAACCCTCATCCATGCCTTTGTTACCTCTAAACTTGACTATTGCAACGCACTCCTGGCTGGCCTCCCACATTCCACCCTACGTAAACTTGAGGTCATCCAAAACTCGGCTGCCCGTGTCCTAACACGCACCAAGTCCCATTCACCCATCACCCCTGTGCTCGCTGACCTCCTGGTTAAGCAATGCCCCGATTTCAAAATTCTCATCCTTGTTTTCAAATCTCACCATGGCCTCGACCCTCCTTATCTCTGTAATCACCTCCAGCCCCACAACCCCCCGAGATATCTGCGCTCCTCTAATTCTGCCCTCTTGAGCATCCCTGATTATAATCGCTCAACCACTGGTGGTCGTGCCTTCTGTTGCCTAGGCCCTAAGCTCTGGAATTCCCTGCATAAACCTCTCCACCTCTCTACCTCTCTTTCCTCCTTTACAACGCTCCTTAAAACCTACCTCTTTGACCAAGCTTTTGTTCATCTGCCCTAATTTCTCCTTAAGTGGCTTGGTGTCAAATTTTTTGTCTTATAATACTCCTGTGCAGTGCCTTGGGACGTTTTACTACGTTAAAGGTGCTATATAAATACAAGTTGTTGTTGTTGTTGTTGAGGTGAGACCAAGGCCTTCAGCAGACAAGTGCTGGGCTCGGCTTGGAGGGAGAAGACCTCTCGCTCCACTGAGGGAACTTGGCAGCCCCGGGAAGTGGCAGTTCATGAGATGCAGCGGGGAGGCCGGTGGCGGTCCTGGCGCAGACAGGGGAAGGGAAATCCCAGTCAGTCTGACGAGGCAGCGCTAGGCCTCACGGCCTGAATTTTACCCCATTCTCTGCCGCGATCCCACATGATTGCAGGTGGTATTGTGGAGGAGAATTTCCTCTCCACATGACAATTCTGGGAATTTCTATGCTTACTACACATAGTGCGATTTGCAGCTGTAGTACAGCAATTTTGCATTAGATATTATTGGAGATATTGAAAATGCCAGATTCTGATTGGATCTGAGTGATAACAATTCAGTTTCTGCAACAAATAATGAGCCCTAGTTATGGTCAGCTTTGCTACTCTAGATTTTCAATGTATTCTATTTCCTGCCACACCAAATTTTGTTCATAATCTGTGGGGGAGAAATTCATTATAGCCCCGTTTTGGGCGCTAACTTTTAAAAGTTGAGAAAATTAGCACCAGGCACTAATGTTTCTAAACTTTAAAAAAATTCGCAGCAGGCGGGACGGAGACTTCAGCAGCGCTGCATACTGGTCCGTGCAGCGCTGCCATGTTCAAAGGCTCCTTCCCTCCCGTAAAGGGAAGGGCCATCGCTGCAGGCTCAGCAATTTAAAAAGTACCGGGCTGATCGATCGCGGTCAGGAACCGGCGAATACAACTGCAACAAGAAAGGTAAGTTTATCTTTTACTCACCTCGGCCACCTCGCCTTTAAGCATCGCCCCCGAAGCGCCCGGCTGCCCGGTGCACGCCTGCTGCAGCTGTCGGTGTTTTCGCCTGGCGCTGCTGCAGGGGGCGGAAGTCAATTTCTGGTCCGGGGCACTACCGGGGCGATGTGCATGGTGATGATGTCAAGATCTCCGAGCGCAACATCTTACCGCCGCCACAAAACTCCTGCCAAATTTAGCGGGAGGTGTTGATATCGCCGAACCCAGTTGCAAATTTATTTGCACCACGTTAGCGACCCCAATTTCTAGCCCTGTATATTTTAAACAAAATATGGCCAGGAAATTGGTCTCGCACCAAAAACCGGCCTGAAGTGGGCAGCACGCACCCAAAGACGCAGGTCTAACGCCTCGTCTACATAATACTGGAGAGCTGGGGACTTCCAGCATCTAAATCCCCTGGACCAGATGACCTGCATCCTAGGGTTTTAAAAGAGGTAGCTGCAGAGATAGTGGATGCACTGGTATTAATCTTCCAAAATTCCATAGATTCTAAAAACGTTCCCACGGATTGGAAGGTAGCAAATGTAACCCCACTATTTAAGAAAGGAGGAAGAAAAAAAACAAGGAACTATAGGCCAGTTAGCCTGACATCAGTAGTAGGCAAAATGCTAGAATCTATTATTAGGAACGTGGTAACAGGGCACTTAGAAAATCGTAATATGATTAGGCAGAGTCAACATGGTTTTATGAAAGGGAAATCGTGTTTGACAAATCTATTAGAGTTTTTTGAAGATGTAACTAGTAGGATGGATAAGGGGGAACCAGTGAATGTAGTGTATTTGGATTTTCAACAAGCATTCGATAATGTGCCACACAAGAGGTTATTACACAAAATTAGGACTCATGGTATGGGGGGTAATATATTGAGAGGTCGCACAACACCAGGTTATAGTCCAACAGTTTTATTTGAAATCACAAGCTTTCGGAGCTATCTATTGCCCCTTCCTCAGGTGAAGTAAATTAGATACAGAATCGCCAAAGCATATATAGATAGAGAACAAAGCATGTGTACCTTACAATTGCAGACCACTAAATTAAATCATCCTGACTATCTGCCGAGGTGTGATAAAGTTAATCAAGTCAGCCAGGAAGGTACCACATCAAAGACATAGCAAGATACAACTGAGACAATGAGGTGTAGTCGCAGGGGTTCTAATGTGTCAAAAGCTGCCGTCTGTATGTAAAACGAAAAGCTTTAAAATTTTTACTTTTTTACTGGGAAAATTTTTACTTTTTTACTGGGAATCACATCTGTGAACAAGCCAACGACGACTCGAGTCCGGATCACATCATGTATCGTGACATAAACCCAAGATCCCGGTTGAGACCGTCTTCATGAGTGCGGAACTTGGCTATCAGTTTCTGCTCGATGATTTTGCGTTGTCGTGTGTTTCTAAGGTTGCCTTGGAGAACGCTTACCTGCAGATCCGAGGCTGAATGTCCTTGACTGCTGAAGTATTCCCCGACTGGGAAGTAACAATCCTGCCTGGCGATTGTTGCGCGGTGCTCGTTCATACGTTGTCTCAGTGTCTGCATGGTCTCGCCGATGTACCATGCCGCGGTGCATTCTTTCCTGCAACGTATGAGGTAGACAACGTTGGCCGAGTCACATGAGTATGTACCATGTACCTGGTGGTTAGTGTCCTCACGTGTGATGGTGGTATCTGTGTTGATGATCTGGCATGTCTTGCAGAGTTTGCCTTGGCAGGGTTGTGTGGTGTCTCTTGCAGAGTTTGCCTTGGCAGGGTTGTCAGAACCCCTGCGACTACACCTCATTGTCTCAGTTGTATCTTGCTATGTCTTTGATGTGGTACCTTCCTGGCTGACTTGATTAACTTTATCACACCTCGGCAGATAGTCAGGATGATTTAATTTAGTGGTCTGCAATTGTAAGGTACACATGCTTTGTTCTCTATCTATATATGCTTTGGCGATTCTGTATCTAATTTACTTCACCTGAGGAAGGGGCAATAGATAGCTCCGAAAGCTTGTGATTTCAAATAAAACTGTTGGACTATAACCTGGTGTTGTGCGACCTCTCAATTTTGTCCACCCCAGTCCAACACCGGCATCTCCGCATCATGGGTAATATATTGGCATGGATTGAGGATTGGGTAATGGACAGAAAACAAAGAGTAGGAATAAACGGGACTATTTCGGGTTGGCCGCCTGTAACTAGCGGGGTACCGCAAGGATCAGTGCTTGGGACTCAGCTATCTACAATCTATATTAATGACTTAGATGAAGGGACTGAGTGTAACGTATCCAAGTTTGCTGATGATACAACGTTAGAAACATAGAAACATAGAAACATAGAATCTAGGAGCAGGAGTAGGCCATTCGGCCCGTCGAGCCTGCTCCACCATTCAATATGATCATGGCTGATCATCCAAATCCAGTACCCTGTCCCTGCTTTAATCCCCACAGTACACATATCCCACCCTACCCCCGTAACCCCATGTATTTAATTCCCCCTAACATATCCCATCCTATCCCCATAACCTCACATATTTAATCCCCCCCTAACACTAAGGGTCAATTTATCATAGCCAAATCAACCTAACCCGCACATTTTTGGACATTTTAGGTGGGAAAGTAAGCTGTGAGGAGGATGCAAAGAGGCTGCAGAGAGATATAGACAGGTTGACTGAGTGAGCAAGAACATGGCAAATAGAATACAATGTAGGGAAATGTGAAGTTATCCACTTTGATAGGAAAAACAAAAAAGCAGAATATTTTTTGAATGGTGAGAGACTGGGAAATGCTTGCATTCAGAGGGACCTGGGTGTCCTTGTACATGTATCACGGAAAGTTAACATGCAGGTACAGCTAGCAATTAGGAAAGCAAATGGTATGTTAGTTTTTGTTACAAATGGATTAGAGTATAAGAGTAAAGAAGTCTTACTACAATTATACAGGGCATTGGTGAGGCTACACCTGGAGTACTGTGTACAGTTCTGGTCTCCTTACCTAAGGAAAGACATACTTGCCTTAGAGGGAGTGCAACGAAGGTTCACTAGACTGGTTCCTGGGATGAGGGGATTGCCCTATGAGGAGAGATTGAGTAGACTAGGCCTATATTCCCTGGAGTTTAGAAGAATGAGAGGTGATCTAATTGAAACGTATAAAATTCTTAAGGGGCATGACAGGGTAGATGCAGAGAGGATGTTTCCCCTGGCTGGGGAATCTAGAACACAGGGTCACAGTCTCAGAATAAGGGGTCAGCCATTTAGGATTGAGATGAGGAGAAATTTCTTCACTCAAAGGGTTGTGAATCTTTGGAATTCTCTACCCCAGAGAGCTGTGGAGGCTCAGTCATTGAGTATATTCAAGACAGAGGTTGATAAATTTTTGGGGACTAAGGAAATTAAGGGATATGGGGATAGTGCAGGAAGGTGGAGTTGAGGTAGAAGATCAGCCATGGCGGAGCAGGCTCGAGGGGCCAAATGGCCTACTCCAGCTCCTATTTCTTATGTTCTTATGTTATGTTCTTAAATGCCATTTTAACTGTTGCAATGTGCCATTTGCTAGTTCTACAATAGACCCACAAATCATAATCAGAACAATCAGGAGGGCACCATTTCCTGCATTGTTTAAAGGGATCCTCAGCTGCTCTCAGGTAACTCACTGGTTTGTTCATTTTGCCTGCTAGTGTGCTACCTTTGCTGCTTTGGTTGTGTTGGCATCATGGATTTGGCGATTGAGATGCATTTGTGGCTGGAAGAAGAAGAGGAGCAGCAGGCATGAGTCCACAGACCTGCAGCCACAAGGAGAAGAGGCAGAAGGAGGGAAGCGGAGGAGAAGAGGGCCACTTTCCTCCTCCACCAGGACCTCCATAGCATCGTCAAAGAAATGGGGGGTGGTAGGCTTCCTGCAGCAGTTATTTCAGAAGACAGCATTAACCAAGGCAACTCCCCTTTAAGAGGTGCTGGCTGCCTTTAAATCGCGGCAACCCCACCGGATTTCCCTCCCCCAATTACTAGTGCACATAGTGCTGAGAGCTTACCCTTCCTATGGCGATGAGGCTCGCACATCAAAATATTGCGTGCTTCATAACATCGACTTTGAGCAGGCACAGCAGATGAACTGCCCAATTTTGGACGAAAGTTGAAAATTCTCCCTCCGATAAGTCAACATTCTAAATTAAGAGGACTGAAGGTTATCAGTATAATTCTTATCTGTACAAAAGGAATGTCAAATTGATGCACACTAAGATAAAGTAAATCTGTAAGCAAAAAGAAGGTTGCACAAGATTGGGAATGGGGCAGGGGAAAGAGCAGGGGAGTGGGACGAATTGGACAGCCCTTTCAAAGAGCTGGCACAGGCACGATGGGCTGAATGGCCTCCATCTGCATGGTATGATTCTGTGATTGTATGAATGTAAAGTGAGCAGATATTTTTTTCCCCTTTTAATAAAAACAGAAAATGCTGGAAGTGAAGAGCAGGTTGCTCATCACCTAAAAGAGAAGGACAGGTTAACAGTTCGGGTGCTCTGATGAAAGATCACAGCCAAAATATTAATCTTTGGCTTCCAGGTCCTGGACCAGTAGCTACAGAATTGATTCTAGTCAGGCAGTACATCATTTATATTGCCTGGCTCCAAATCAAACTCTCGGGACTCGGAGAGAAGTGTATGCATGCTCTGCTCCCAGCCAGTAAAATTAGAAATGTTTTGAAAGTGTGGCTGGGGACTTTCACACACTCAAAACATTACAAAAATTCTGCTTCATTTGATGCCTGAGCCCTTTTTAAATCTAGTTTGACACCACATTGAAGCTGTACTTCATGTTTTGTTAAACCCAGGAGTGTGAAATGGTCTTCTATGAAGGGAGGGATTCTCACACCATTATGCTCTAGAGTCAGATCAGAGCCCGACAGAAGTTATGCTGCCAATTATGAGTCACTGCAAAGTAGAAACTACTTAACAGTGATGCAAAAGTGGCAGTAGCTGCACTCTCGAATGCCCACTGAGCTGCTCTGCATTTTCTATTGATTGGGCCAGAATTTGCTGGAGCCCGAGTTGCATTTTTTTTTACTCATCCTTCAGCTCAAAAAAACTTTGCTCATCAAAATGCTGGAAGTGCAAGCTGATAATGGCGTGCCCAGGGCAACAGTGCATCTTGGACCTTAGTGAACAATGGGACCAACAGTCTATCTGGTGAACCAATGAAATTTAAGGATAAAGAAAGAAACAAAGTAACGACGGAGAAGGAAATAGTGAATTAGAGTCAAATCAGAAAGAAAAAGAAAATGAATGAAAGAAAGATTGGATTAAGAGAGAGAAGAAAAAAAGAGACAGAAAGAAAAAGTAATTTTTTTTAATTTAATTTTAAATTTTAAAAACCTCTAGGAACAATTTATTCTTCTTCTTCTTAGGCAGTCCCTCGGAACCGAGGATGACTTGCTACCACATTAAAAATGAGTTCGCAGGTGACTGATGATTTCAATGCGGGACCTACAGTCTCTGTCACAGGTGGAGCAGACGGTGGTTGAAGGGGCGGGTGGGTGGGGTGCTTGGGTTGACGTGCGCTCCTTGCGCTGCCTGCACTTGGCTTCAGCTTGCTCCCAGCGAAGAGACTCGAGGTGTTCGGCGCCTTCCCGGATGCTTCTCCTCCACTTTGTGCGGTCTTGGGCCAGGGATTCCCAGGTGTCGGTGGGGATGTTACACTTTTTCATGGAGGCTTTGAGGGTGTCCTTGAAGCGTTTCCTCTGCCCACCTGGGGCTCTCTTGCCGTGCCGGAGCTCCGAGTAGAGCGCTTGTTTTGGGAGTCTCGTATCGGGCATGCGGACAATGTGACCCGTCCATCGGAGCTGATCGAGCGTGGTCAAAGCTTCGATGCTGGGGATGTTGGCCTGAGCAAGAACACTGATGTTGGTGTGCCTATCCTGCCAATGGATTTGCAGGATCTTGCGGAGGCAGCGTTGGTGGTACCTCTCCAGTGCTTTGAGGTGCCTGCTGTACATGGTCCATGTCTCTGAGGCATACAGCAGGGCGGGTATCACTGCTGCTCTGTCGACCATGAGCTTAGTGCCGGGTTTGAGGTCCTGGTCTTCAAACACTCTCTTCCTCAGGCGACCGAAGGCTGCACTGGCACACTGAAGGCGGTGTTGGACTTCGTCGTCGATTTACTACCTGCAGGAGTAAGACTCCACAGTTTCAATTATTCCCTTTCTGAGTCTCCGAGGTTAAGTGGTATTGCAGGAACATAAATCTCATTATTAAAACAGTCCTTACGTTATTAAATACCAGCCCTAACTTTCTGCGACAAGTTTAATTCATTTTAACAGCGCAAATGCAGCGATTTCTTGAAACTCACGATGAGGGTGATGGTGAGATCACATTTTTACAAGGCTAAAGGCAGAGCAGCACAAATCATCCAGCAATTTGTGGTGATTCGCAACTCACGCCGTATCTCTTCCTCACCACACGTTGCTCGGTTATTTACACAGTAATAACAGTGTGCACTCTAAACTCGCCGTTATACTCCCAGCAAATTCTGGGCCATTATTTCAGATTTCCAGCATTTGCAGTTTTTCTTTCTTGTTTCTAGTTTGTCATCTTAACATTTATTTTTAATATAAAAATTGTTAGCATTCCAAGTATTTTGGTGTCTCTGCTCATCATCGGATCTTGTCATGGTTAAACTGAGCTAACAGAGGAGAGGTTTGACCTTAATCTATTGCGAGTCCTTGAACACTGAAGTAACTCCCAGATGTAAAATAAATGTGTCTAACCCAGCTGAACTGGATGAAGCTGATGCTGTCTAGGAGTTCAAATCAAGTATTTTTAATAATTAGTTTGACTTTTATGAGTCATCTGCAAGTTTCCTCATTTGATAGGTCTTGCTATCATTATTAAGCTAGGGAAACATCACATGAAAGTTGGAATCATCTGGCACAATTTAAAAAAGCTGGTGCATTGAGACAAGAGGAAAAAAGCAAGTTGCAAGATGTTCTATTTATAATATTAAATCACATACTAATGTACAAGTCAGTGACTGGTTGCTGACGAAGCACCTCGATAAATCTTTTCTGTGAGAATGAATGGCCTAAATTTTAAATGGAACACTCATCATTCTCGGTGAGTAACATTAATAACAGGCACAGTATAGTTTTGCGCGAAGTTGGGAAATATTTAAACACTCTATTCACTTCTACAGACTGCATTAACCTGAGAACAATAGATTTCTATTATTGTACTCAATGAATTTACACGACATTGCTTGAAATCAATTGCGTTTTGAAAGTAAAGCATTCAGAATTATCCACCATTTTCCTCCCTTTGCAAGCATCATTTTCAGTATTATGTTTAAATATCTGCAGATTAGCAGGAAATACTTCAACGGTAGTTTTATGTTGTTGTATCATTGTCACTTACTGCACTATTCTGGCAGCAAGATCTCTCCGGCTATAATCAAGTTACATTTGGATCCCAGACTGAGTATAATTATTTCTCTCTGTCACAATTTTAAAAACTACCCCTACAAAAATAAAATATTGTTTGTCAAACCAGTGACTGGGGCACAATGCGGCACTTGGGGATATTCTTTCTTTAAGGTGCAACCTCTTACTTTTGATAGTAGTTAAAGTTAAGTTTAGAAAAAATTCCAAAATGTCTTGAAGAGCTGCACACAAAAGTGAGAGCCTGTTTCAAAAAAAAATCAGCCTGTGAAACACTGTTAGAATCTGTAATTTATTCCCTAGGTATTGATTTTGTTGTACAATGTTACACTTTGAAAGAGCATATTTTAAAAACAGTGAATTCAAGCTCAGCAGTAAACAAGTTGGCTAAACTTTGAGACGCAGCAACATGTGCACAGAGTTGACACGAGGTTGCGTTCTGCTATAATCACTGATTTACTTCTGTCAACATGTATACTGCGATATTAACAAATCATAACAGTGTATCTATCAGTGAATTATTAACCTCATCACCAAGGATTTTTAAATTCACTAAAGCTTCATAGAAACATAGAAACATAGAAGATAGGAGCAGGAGTAGGCCATTCGGCCCCTTGAGCCTGCTCCGCCATTCGATGAGATCATGGCTGATCATCCAAACTCAGTACCCTGTACCTGCCTTCTCCCCATATCCCTTGATACCTTTAGCTTTAAGAAATATATCTAACTCATCCTTGAATATATTTAATGACTTCGCCTCAACTACCTTCTGTGGTAGAGAATGCCACAGGTTCACCACTCTCTGGGTGAAGAAATTCTTCCTCATTTCTGTCCTAAATGGTTTACCCGTTATCCGTAGATTATGACCCCTGGTTCTGGACTCTCCGACCATCGGGAACATTCTTCCTGCATCTAGTTTGTCCAGACCTGTCAGAATTTTATATGTTTCGATGAGATCCCCTCTCATTCTTCTATACTCCAGTGAGTATAAGCCCAATCGACCCAATCTCTCCTCATATGTCATTCCTGCCATCCCAGGTATCAGCCTTGTGAATCTTCGCTGAACTCCTTCCATGGCAAGAACATCCTTCCTCAGATAAGGCGACCAAAACTGCACACAGTACTCAAGGTGTGGTCTCACCAAGGCCCTGTACAACTGCAGCAGGACATCCCTGTTCCTATACTCAAACCCTTTCGCTATGAAGGCCAACATACCATTTGCCTTCTTCACCGCCTGCTGCACCTGCATGCTTACTTTCAGCGACTGGTGCACAAGGACACCCAGGTCTCGTTGCACTTCCCCTTCTCCCAATCTATTGCCATTCAGATAATAGTCTGCCTTTCTGTTTTTGACACCAAAGTGGATAACCTCGCACTTATCCACGTTATATTGCATCTGCCACGCTTCTGCCCACTCACCCAACCTGTCCAGATCATCCTGGAGTTTCTCGCTATCCTCCTCGCTGCACACACTCCCACCCAGCTTTGTGTCATCTGCAAACTTGGAGATATTACATTTAATTCCCTTATCTAGATCATTAATGTATATTGTGAATAGCTGGGGCCCAAGGACCGATCCCTGCGGTATCCCACTAGTCACTGCTTGCCACTCGGAAAAAGACCCATTAATTCCTACTCTCTGCTTTCTGTCCGCCAACCAGTTCTCTATCCAAGTCAATACCTTGCCCCCAATCCCATGTGCCTTAACTTTACCCGCTAATCTCTTATGCGGGACCTTATCGAAAGCCTTTTGAAAGTCCAAATACACCACATCTACTGGTTCTCCCTTATCTATTTTCCCAGTTACATCCTCAAAAAATTCCAGTAGATTAGTCAAGCACGATTTACCTTTTGTAAAACCATGTTGACTTTGTCCGATCCTGTCACTGTTTTTCAAATGCTCAGCTATTACATCCTTTATAATGGACTCTAGCATTTTCCCCACTACCGATGTCAGGCTTACCGGTCTGTAATTCCCCGCTTTCTCTCTACCACCCTTTTTGAATAGTGGGGTAACATTAGCTACCCTCCAATCCATGGGTACAGTTCCAGATTCCATCGAATGTTGGAAGATGATCAGCAATGCATCTACTATTTCTAGGGCCACTTCCTTAAGTACCCTAGGATGTAGATTATCAGGCCCTGGGGATTTATCGGCCTTCAATACCGTCAATTTCCCTAACACCATTTCCCTGCAAATACTGATTTCTTTCAGTTCCTCCCTTTCATCAGACCGTATGCTCTCCAACATCTCTGGGAGGTTATTTGTGTCCTCCTTTGTGAAGACAGAACCAAAATATGCATTTAATTGGGCTGCCATTTCTTTGTTCCCCATTATAACTTCCCCCGCTTCTGACTGCAAGGGACCTACACTTGATTTCACTAATCTTTTTCTCTTCACATATCTATAAAAGCTCTTACAGTCAGTTTTTATGTTCCCAGCAAGCTTACTTTCATATTCTATTTTCCCCTTCTTAATTAATCCCTGTGTCCTCCTTTGTTGAATCCTAAACTGCTCCCAATCCTCAGGGCTACCGCTTTTTCCGGCCAATTTATATGCCCTCGCCTTGGATCTTATGCTATCCCTAATTTCCCTTGTTAGCCACGGTTGAGTCACCCTTTTTGTTTTATTCTTATGCCACACTGGGATGTACAAATTCTGTAGTTCATCCATGCAGTCTTTGAATGTTTGCCATTGCCTATCCACCGTCAACCCCTTGAGTGACATTCCCCAATCAATCCTACCCAATTCGCGCCTCATACCATCGTAGTTTCCTTTATTTAAATTCAGGACCCTAGTCTCTGATTCAACTACTTCACTCTCCATCCTAATGAAGAATTCTATCATATTATGATCACTCTGACCCAAGGGGCCTCATACAACAAGATTGCTAATTAATCCTTTCTCGTTGCATAATACCCAGTCTAAGATGGCCTGATCTCTGGTTGGTTCCTCGACATATTGTTCCAGAAAACCATCTCGTAAACATTCTAGGAATTCCTCCTCCACAGTATTTTTACTAATTTGGTTAGCCCAATCTATATGTAAATTAAAGTCACCCATGATGACTGCTGTGCCCTTACTGCATGCTTCTCTAATTTCCCTTTTAATGCTGTCCCCAACCTCCGTATTACTGTTTGGAGGTCTATATACCACTCCCACTAACGTTTTCTGCCCCTTGTTATTTCTCAGTTCTACCCATACAGATTCCGCATCATCAGAGCTAATATCCTTCCTTTCAATTGTGTTAATCCCCTCTTTAACCAGCAATGCTACCCCACCTCCCTTTCTTTTTTGCCTATCTTTCCTAAATATTGAATAACCCTGGATGTTGAGTTCCCAGCCTTGGCCACCCTGGAGCCATGTTTCTGTAATCCCAATCAAATCGTATTCATTTACCTCTATTTGCGCAGCTAATTCATCCACCTTCAATGACTCTGTGACTTACACATTGAAGTCAATGGATTGGCATGCAGCAGGGGTGTCCATGAAGTGCCTTGCAGGCCAAATACGGCTCACAAGCTACTTTGATTCAGTCTGTGAAGCTCCTGCAAGTTGATGTCTTTTTTGTGCCTGTGCATAAACTGGACTTCGGCAGTGTTGGACCTCGGGTTTTTAAAGTTCCCAGGTTTGGAGGACTGGAAAAGCCTACAGCCTGACTGGTCAAAATCCAAGAATCAAGGAGAAGCCTTTTCCAGTCGCAATGTCAAGGAACTTTAAAGAGTTGAAGCTTTCAAGTTTTCTAGCCTCAGAGAAAGGAAGAATGAGGGGGAAAAGGATGGGAAGGCTCACTTTTTATGTACGTGGTGCGGGTGTGCATGGCAGTCTCATTTGAGGGTCCCACCATTTGTGTTTAATCGGACTCACCCTTTTTGTTTGTATCAGAGTCGCCCTTTTTGTGTGTGTGGCTATCTTTTCTTTACACATGAAGGTTTTGTTTTGCATGGTGGTCTTGCTTTTAGTCCATGGGACTAAATCCATTTTTTTTATGTGTATGGGAGTCTCACCATGTGTAAATGAGGCACCTTGCATTTTTTTTCCCTCACATTATTGCATAATCATATGTGGCCCGCTCACCAGTTTTACCATATATCCAGCCCCCAGTTCCCAAAGATTAGACATCTCTGCTGCACAGGAATGACATTAACATTCACATTATGAAATCACTCAAACAGGCTATAATTCAGACATAACCCAACCTGCAAAAATAAAAAGGGAAAGAATAAAAGAGGGTAAAATTCAACTTTGGCAGGGGCGCAAAATGGGCAGTAGCGGATTGGCTACCACCTGATCAACAAGGCTGTATAATGGCTGGCCAATCCGCTACCCCCGCCAAAGTTGAATTTTACCTCCCAAAAGTGCAATGGTTGTAAAATTTACAAGTCAGCATCAACTTCTGAAAAAGTGGGAATGGTTCCAGGATAGAATGGCGCTACAGTGTATTGCAGTTCCAATATCCTTTACAATGGATTGATATGAAGTGGCTTTTTGCCCACAATACAGTAAATTACCACTCTCAGTCCCCCATCAAGAGGGAGGCAATGAGCAGAGACCACACAAAAACGAAGAGCCACAATGGACCATTATCTTGCACCTTCTCAAGATCAGTTCTAGAATCGCACTAGTAGCAGCATTGCAAATCCCCTCCCTACCCCCTCAACCAGGAAGTTGCATGTGATGCAGGGAGTCTACAAAAAAAAGAGAAAGCAATAAACACATTACCGAAATAAAGGGGGTGATTTTGTCAATGGGGGCGCGTTGGAGGCGGGACTGCTGCTTGTCGGGTTTCAGTCCCGCCTCCATCGACTTGTGGCCAACCCATGCTATTTTCCCTTGATTGACCTTGTTAAGCCCGCCCAGCGGGCTTAGCAGGCCAATTAAGGGGAAGTCGGTTACAGAGAACGTCAACGTATGACGTTTCATCTGTCAAAAATTTTTGACAGATGAATTGTCATCGTTTGACAGCTCTGTGAAGCTGTCAAACAGTGACATTCTCTGTTGTTTGAGTTCTTGTATTCAAGACTCATCAAACCTCTTTTGTGAGCAGAAATTAGATGGTTGTTGCATCGGAGAATGCAGCAGCCATCTGTCATCTCTGCCGGTGAGATGCGAGAGTCTCCGGATCCCCAAGGGTTGAAGCCTGCAGGAAGAAACAAAGGTAAGTAAACATTTTCTATCACTTTCCACTCACCTCACATACTTACCTCTCCACACTTGCACCCATCACTTACCTCCACAGCGCACTTTTGCACCCCTCCAACCCCTGCAGACCCACTGCTCGCCTTGGTGACCCTGGCGGGTTTTCCCCGACGTCGGGAAGCCCGCGCCCCTGCTGGAAAAATGGGGATAATCATCTTAACTGCCTGTTAACTACCTGTTAACAGGCAGTTAAGTGGCTGTAATCCCCTTCCCGCCTCCAGGAGACGGGACCCGGCGCGGGACGGCTACCCGCCTCCTGGGAAGATGGCACGGAGGCGGGTTGGGGGCGGGATGGGCACCCGCCCCCAGATTCTGCCATTTTCCTGGCAGTCCCGCCTCCAAACCCGCCTCCCCAGGGCTGGCAAAATCCAGCTCAAAGGATTTATAATGCGATTGGCTTTTCCACTATTATAATTTTTTTTTAAACTGCTCTACATTCGTGGCTCCAGCAGACACTGAAGAGGAAACTATATGCAGGGCCAAGAAAATGGAAAGGCATGTGCACAAAGGGATAGATTTGCTCCTGTATGCACAGGTGCCACAATAATGTCAGGAAAAATAGCAACGCACATCTACCAACAGAACATGTACATCATCTATTTTTTTTTAAAGGGACAGTTAGAGCTAATAAACGCAAACTGGCACAATTAGGGTCACTTTGGACTTTCAGTTCAATGCAGCATTCACTGTGATTTTCTACTGCATAGTCATTTGCAGCTTAAATTTAAGGTAGGCTATAACAACACTGTTATAAGCCTAGTCACAATCTAAGAATGCCCTCAACTGTTTCATGCCTCCTGTTTTAATATGGTCAATTAGTCTTAACTGAGCCATCAATTTCACCCAAGTTTCTAGTTATTGTATATGCCTCCAAACACTACTTCAGGTTAATTCCCTTACTTACCATTTACTTGAAGCTACGTTAATCTTCTGTGATATCTACTGGCTGTACTTTTTTGTCGGAAGCAGCATAACAATTTTACTGCCTCTATTAGGTTTTTTTTAATTGGCTTCTTTCCTCTGTTTCTCAGTAATTCCAGGGGTAACCAATAGTTTTATTAGTGAGCGTGCTGGGAATCTTCTGCAGACAATCTTCACTGAAAGTGTGGTGATTCCATTATTTTTAACAGCCATTCTGAGAGAATCTTATGTTTACATTCCTTTCTCAGTTTTAGTTTGAATCTGTTCTCCTGTGGCAAAATTATTATTTTTTTATTCATTCACAGGATGTGGCAAGGCCAGCATTTATTGCCCATCCCTAATTGACCTCGAGAAGGTGGTGGCTTGCTAGGCCATTTCAGAGGGCAGTTAAGAGTCAACCATGTTGATGTAGGTCTGGAGTCACATATAGGCCAGACTGGCAAGATTTCCTTCCCGAAAAGACCAGTTGGGTTTTTATGAGTAGTTTTGTGGTCACCATTACTGATACTAGCTTTTTAATTCCAGATTTATTTAATTAACTGAATTTAAATTCCGTAATTGCCATGGTGGGATTTGAACTCATGGGCTGGATTTTGTCAATGGGGGCGCGTTGGGGGTGGGACTGCTGGTTTTCGAGTTTTAGTCCTGCCCCCAACAACGTCTGGCCAACCCACGCTATTTTCCCTTGATTGACCTTCTTAGCCGGCCAATTAAGGGAAAGCCGGTGAAAGAGGACATCAGCATATGACATTTCATCTGTCAAAAATTTTTGACAGATAAATTGTCAGCATTTGACAGCTTTGAGAAGCTGTCAAACACTGACAATCTCTGATCTAAGGTGAGTCCTTGTACTGAAGACTCACCAAACCTCTTTCCTCAGCAGAAATCAGATGGCTGCTGCATCTGAGAAAGCAGCAGCCATTCTGTCATCTCTGCCATTGAGATGAGGCACCTCCAGATCCCCAAGGGTTGAAGCCTCCAGGAAGAAACAAAGGTAAGTAAACTTTTTCTAACACTTTACACTCACCTCTCATACTTATCTCTCCACACTTGCACCCATCACTCACCTCCACAGTGGACTTTTCGATCCCTCTCACCCCCACAGACCCACTGCTCGCCTCGCTGACCCTGGCGAGGTTCGCAGCCGTCGGGAAGCCCGCACTTGCAGGGGTCAAATGGGGATAAGCCTCTTAACTGCCAGTTAACTACCTGTTAACAGGCAGTTAAATGGCTGTAATCCCCTTCCGGACTCGAGGAGACGGGTCCCTGCACAACTCGGGGACCCGCCTTCCGGGAAGATGGCGCGGAGGCGGGTTGGGAGCGGGTTAGGTACCCGCTCCCAGTTTCTGCCATTTTCCCGGCAGTCCCGCCTCCATACCCGCCTCCCCAGGGCTGGGAAAATTCCCCCTCATGTCTCTGGATCAGGCCTCTGGATTATTCGTCCGGTAACATAACCATTGTGCCATCGTACCCCTTGATTATTAAGAGGTGGAAAGACATTTCTATGCCACCCTTCACGATGTCCCAAAGCGCTTTACAGCCAATAAAGTACTTTTGAAGTGTAGTCACTGTTATAATGTAGGAAACGCAGCAGCCAATTTGCGCACAGCAAGCTCCAACAAACAGCAATGTGATAATGACCAAATAATCTGTTTTTTGTGATGTTGATCGAGGGATAAAGATTGGCCAGGACACCAGGGATAACTCCCCTGCTCTTCTTCAAAATAGTGCCATGGGATCTTTTACATCCACCTGAGAGGAGAGCAGACAGGGCCTTGGTTTAACATCTCATCCGAAAGACGGCGCCTCCGACAGTACGGCGCTCCCTCAGTACTGCACTGGCATGTCAGCCTAGATTTTTGTGCTCAAGTCTCATGGAGTGGGACTATGAACCCACAACCTTCTGACCTGAGAGGTGATCGTGCTACCCACTGAGCCACAGCTGACACTTCAGGGAAAACTACTTTCACTTTCAGGTTTACTTTCCACTTGTTCATTCCCATTTCTTTCTCGCCTGCCTATATAACATAATCCAAATAAAAACCAAGGCCCCAAATTTCCACATGGAGGCTTGCGACACTGTTACATCAATGAAAAGAGATTTGCGCTCTCCGGTGGTCTGGAGAGGTATACCAGGGTTTCCTGAGTCAGCTCAGTTGTATATCTAATGGAGTAGTGATTGATGTAAATCCCGAATGAAAACTGGAGTGCAGCTTTTAAAAAGACAGCTGAGCTATATACTGGGTGGGGGTGTAGGCTTCGCAAAATCCCCCAGAAACTCGAACAGAACCCAAAAGGGAGTGATTTTTGGACCTTTCATACAAACTTGGGATGATGGGACCTAAGTGAAGTGATTTGAGGTAAAAACCTCAGTTTTGGACATTTTAAAGATCAGGGAAGAAAAACCCTGAGGAAAATGACTTTTGAATCTTACTGTTGGGAAAGACACCTTTCACAGACACAAGACAGGCTGCGGAGGGGCGTGGCCAGGCAGTGGACAGATTTGGGTATTGGGGCCCAGTCAAGCTGTCTGGGAATTGTTTACACTGCAATCCTACCAAGGAGGAAGAGACAAACCCAAAACCTCACACACACATCGAAATATGAATAATCCAAGACCCCTTTTGAAATTCCCAGGCCCAAACAGGATACCAGAAGCCTGAAATCAATAAAACATTTAGTACCCCGATTACTTCATCAAAAACCAATCAACCAGGTATCCACAGGGACAGATTTACAAGCCCGCCAAAAACCTAGGACAATAGGGACAAGATTTGGCGTGCAGATAAAGGCCCTGCCTAAATGGGAAACATCGGAAGCCATCAGGACATGTTTAACACCAAGTGAAAGCCATCGAAACTGACAAGCCCGCCAAAACTAAGATAATGGAATAAACAGGGCTCAATTGAAATCTAAAGGAAACCGATTTAGTAAGGGGTTTTGGGCGCGAAAAGGACAAAAGGGCCTGAACAGTATAATTGGGGGCCTAATCCCCCAAGACAGTCTCTCTCTGGACTCTCTGACAACGCTCTCAATGCTCACACAGCTCTCTCTCAGCTCTGTTCCAGCAAGACACCACAAGCCACAGTAGGAGGAGGAAAGAAGGCCACCAACTTCACAAGCAGACCAACACGCAAGAAGAAACCAGAGCGACTGCCTCAGTGACCATCGGACACCTCGCGGCAACAAGGGCCTTACGAAGCCTTTTACTCAAAAGACTCTAAACCCTAACTCTCATCTGTCAAGGATTTGTTTGGTGAGCATTATCCCTGATCTCCTGGACAAAAAACCTAGCTAGATAGTGGGATTTTTGGGAGGGATAAGGTTTTTTTTGTATATTGTCATTCTCCCTCGCATGTACCATGTGTTCCCCAACCTGTATTTAAGTGTTAAGTGTGTTTTAAGTTTGTTACCTTTTTCTTTTAATAAAGTCAAAATTCTTTCATCAGAACCTGTTGTCTACTGCATCTTTGTTCACAACCCCTAAATAAGTCCAAAGTCTAGAACCAGGGGCGTGGAAGCGATTCGAACCGCTTACTGAGTCAGAGGTGAAGGCTGACCCCACACACCACCCCCTACAGGGAGGGGGTGACGGTGGTGACAAGTTGAGGAAGGAGCAGTGCTTGGCCATCTCACTTGACTCTCATAACTTCACTGCAAACCTCATCAATCTCTATCACACAGTTCAAGAGTTATCTCTAAAGCAGGAACATCTGCACCAAGCAGCCAGACAAGGCAGCAGAGCGCGGCACCAAGCGGCACCAAGCAGGAGAAGAACATAGAACTTTACCGACTTAAGACTCTGAGAGAAAATTGAAATCAGGAGGTAGAGTGTCATGGGTGTGTGTACCAGCAAGGAGTTTTCTTTTTTATTCATTGGATGTAGGCATCACTGGCATCCCTAATTGCCCACAAGAAGGTGGTGGTGAGTCGTATTCTTGAGTGGCCATTTCAGAGGGACAGTTAAGAGCCAACCACATTGCTGTGGGTCTGGAATCACATATAGACCGGGTAAGGACAGCAGATTTCCTTCCCTAAAGGACATCAGTGAACCAGATGGGTTTTTACAACAATCTGAAAGTTTCACTGCTACTAGCTTTTTATTCCAGATTTATTTAATCAAATTTAAATTCCACAGCTGTCATGGTGGCATTTCAACTCGCATCTCCAGATCATTAGTCCAGGCCTCTGGCTTACTAATCCAGTAGCATAACCACTGTGCTACCATACCTGTTGACCTACTATGACCTGGAGAGAGGTGGCACTGAAAGTATGTTGGCCTTTCACCTTTGGGATGGGAGCACTAGATTTTCCGACTGTCACATGTTACTAAAATGTTTTAGTAAAATTGATGTTATTACAGCAAAGTCCTAGCTTCCACTTTAGATCTGGTGATGGTATAGCAATCCAACTGCATAGAGTTTGAAATCAAATTAATGAGCTTAACTGGGCTATCAATCCCTTGACCCTCTTATAAATCAGTCAAATGAGATTTCTAATGGCAGGTGGCAGTAGAAAATGATGGGAGTTTACTGTCGTTTCCAGGTGTTGCAATGAATGTAGCAGCTTTGTCAAGTTTCATACCAAGCATTAAGAATGGGAGATCTTTTAAAGAAGAATCTGTGCAAAGTGTGGACTATGGTTCATTCAATCAGTCTGAGACTATGGCTGCATCACAGTACGTTCCAAAATGCACCAAAGAAAAGTCAAGAATCAAATTTCCTGAGGGAGACATGCCCCCAAGTAGTGTACCTTGCCTCTCAAACAAGGGGCTAGAAATTGCGTAGCACCCCGTTTGGGGCAATGACTTTTGCGGGATTGCAAAAGTATCGCCGCGCGCTATTCATTTGAATTGGACGCGAACTTCCGGTTTAGTACTCCAGGAGGGAAGTGGAGCACTAAATCAAGCGCTAACCACTTCCCTTGGAACGCTAAACGGAGCAAGAGGGGCGGTAGCGGCAGAGCGCTGCACAATGTCCCGTGCAGCGCTGCTGGATTCCCAGGCTCCTTTCCTCCCTTAAAGGGAAGGGCCAATGCTGAGGTCATTTCAAGGTAAGGCTGGAAATGGTCGGTGACGGCACCTGCGATACACCAAGAGCAGCCCCAAGCACTCTAGAAGTGCAGGGCTGATCAATCGCGGGATGGAAAAAATTCAAACGACAGCACACTGGGGTGATAATAAAATTTTGGCCTTCCTGACCACCACTGCCTTTAATTACCGCTCCCCAAGCGGCCATCCGCGGTGACAACGCCTCCTGCAGCTGCCGTTGTTGACGCCCGCCGATGCTGCAGGGGGCGGAAGCGAATTTCAGATCCAGGGCAATAATGGGGCGCTACGCACCAGATGACGTCACGATCTCCGGGGCGCTAGGGACTGAGGCGCTAAGTCTTAGCACCAGCGCAAAAGCGTCAGGGAATTTTGCGGGCGTCGCTCAATTCGCTGTGCCCAGTCGAAAACCCATTTTCGCCCTGTTATCGACCCCGGAGACGCTAACGGGAGGCACAAAGGAGGCCAATTTCTCCCCTAGGTCTTTTTTCAAATTACCATGTTTTGCAATGCTCATTCATGATATATTGGCCCTGAACAGCAATGGGTCATGATCCCAGAAGTAATGTATCTTGGGCACCTGCCTGCCCATGCTATCCACTTTCAAGGGTCCAAGCTACTTCCCTGCTGCCAGATGCACCAACCCCTCCCCCACTCAGTGAAGCCTACTTTCATCCTTATGGAGGCCAGTACACCTCATCGCACTCAGTGTACCAGTTCCCGGACTGGGTTCTTTATAAGCTGGAGAAGCAGGAGCTCCCAGCATAGGGAGTTCCCACCCCCTCTGACCTGGCTGGCCTTGTGTAGGGCAGACAGAGTTCTGCCTCTTACAAGGCCAACCAGGATTTTCCAACTAAGGTCGGGACCTAGTTTATATGGGTTCCAACCAATTCCACCAGAGTCCCACCAAAGTTACGGCGGGTGTCCAGTGGAACTACCAAAGAAATTCAGCTCTTCCCGCACCGCCTTCCGTTCTTTTCTGTGGGGAATCATATTTTTCTCATATTTCAACTCTGAATTTACAAACCATGTTAGTCCTTAGAGCTGTCTTCACATCAACAACAGGAATTTCATTTAATCCTGCCCCTTGACCTTGTTATCTGTTTGATTCATCCAGTCAAGCTTACCAGTCCCCACAGGGCCTCGAGAGTGGTTTCTCCTGTTTTCCTTGAGTAGTCGTTTACAGAGGATTGAAACATGCAGCTCCAGTCTTCTCTGGCAGGCACGTGCCTCTCGAGGTGTCACCACTCTTCTTCTAGTTCTCAACAGCTTTCCTGTAAGTCACTGAGGGGAAAAGACAAAGGGGAAAAAATTAATTATAGCCCTGTTTGGGGCGCTAATGTCTTTCAACTTTTAAAGAATTCGGTTTTGCGCTCCAGGAAGGAAGTGGAGCGATAAATGAAGCACTCCACTTCCTTCCTGGAGCACAACAGGCAGCAGATGGAGTGGTAGGTGAGCAGCGCTACACAATGGGCCGGGCAGCACTGCCGCGTTGGAAGGCTCCTTCCCTCCCTTAAAGGGAAGGGCCATTGCTGCAGGCTCTGCAAGGGCAAAACTTACCTGGTCCCCGACGGCAGCTGCGATCCGGCCCGATCAGCCTGATGCACTGCAGCAGAGTGCCGGGCTGATCGATCGCTGGGAAAAAAAGCAAAAAAACAGAGAATGAGCATTTCAGTATTTTTTTTCCTACCTCGGCCACCTCGCCTTTAAGTATCGCCCCCGAAGCGCCCGGCCTCCCGATGAACGCCTCCTGCAGCTGCCGGAGTTTTCGCCCGCCGATGCTGCAGGGGGCAGAACCGAAGTTCGGGTCCGGGGCGATGAGCATGGCGATGATGTCACAATCTCCGGGCGAAGGAGATCGGGGCGCAATGCCATACCACCGCCGCAAACCTCCCGCCGAATTTAGCGGGAGGTGATATTCTCGCCGCGCCCGGGCGGTAAGTGGTTAGCGCCTCGTTATCGCCCCCCGGAGGCACTAACCAGCCGAATTTCTAGCCCTCTAGAGAGAAGCTTAGTTTAATTTGGGATAGAGAGACTGAGCTTGGTTGTTTCACACGTTTCACCACAACATTATTGGCTATTTAGCTCAACCTACAGACTGATTTTATCCTGGGAGTCACCAACGATGTACAAACTGCTAAAGATTTGAAACAGCTGCTTGTACTTCTGCCACCTGAAGATAGTTGTATGGGGAAAAATGAGCCAGCAGGAGATAAATATGAGAAAAGAAATTAATTCAGTTGATTTTGCTTCAGAATCAATTCAGAACAAGTTGAATTTTCATGCTCCAATGCCGCGCTGTACTTGTCCAGAATTCACAGGGTAGTTTTTCATCTTCTCCACTTGGGCAGTAATCTCTCAGCCCTTTATAGACCCACCTGATTTTCACACCTTTGATTTCAATGGATTGAAGAAGAGATGTGTTCTATAACAGGCAGGCGATCCCTTCCACCAGATTAACATCCAGGTGTTGAAGACTATAATGTATTATCACATGGTTTGGTAGGAGCATGCTCAGTTTGCTCTGTCCTAATAAAGCAAGCACGTGGACTAGCAACTCATTGTGTCTCTGTCCTTCATTTGTTCCACACAAAGTATATTACATTTTGGCGATGAGGATGGAATCCCAAAGCCATTTTTAGGGATCATGGAACGACAGTGTTCAACCTTCGAGTGGACAAGTTTAAGGTGAATTTGTGACACCTAAACTGAATTTTTGCGATCTTTTACCTTTAATGCTCATGCAGAATCATCTGTGCTTCGCCTTCGCGTGTATGTATACACAGCAACAGCAGCGTTGATTCTCACATGTATACAGGTAGTGTGCTGAGTCACTGTTCGACGGGATTGGGACAATCATGGCCATGCCTATGGGATTCATCGGAAGCCTCGGCATGTCTGACCGAGCTCGCGAACCATTTAGTTCTTAGATTGAGTAGATGGAGATGTTTTTAAGGCCAATAACATTATTGAGACCGAAGGTGCAGATGTGAATGTTCAAGCTCAAAATAAAGTAATTTGTGAATGGAAGAAAGCAATTTTTCTAATGGAGATCAGGCCAGATGTCTACGAAATGCTGACAAACCTACTCGCGCCAGGGAAAGTGAAGGATGTGTCGTTTGAAGACATTGTCAAGAAATTTGAGGACCATTTCAACCCAAAGCCGCTAAAAATAGCAGAGAGCTATAAGTTTAGTACCAGAAACCAAAAACAAAGTGACACCATCAGTGAGTACATTGTAGCTCTTAAGAACCTGTCTTTGCATTGTAACTTCAGCACATTTTTGGATCATGCGTTGCGAGATATGTTTGTGTGTGGACTGGTGGATGAGCGCAAACAGTCCAAGTTACTGAACACTCCAAGCCTAACGTTTGACCTAGCATGCAAAATTGCCCTATCTATGGAGATGGTGTTGAAGAATGGTAGGGAGCTCCAAAGAAGCGACTCGACATAATGCTGAACAAGTACGAATGCATGTTCACAAACAGTTATGAGGGCATCACTGGGTATAACGCGCATATTCGCATCAAGTCCAATGCGAAGCCTGTTTATTGCAAGGCCCCTATGCGTTGAAAAGTCAGGTGGAGGAAGAGCTAGTGAAGTTCAGAGAGAACGGAGTGCTAGTAAAAACTGACAAAAGTGAATGGCCTACCCCGATTGTGGTAGTGCCCGATGCAGACAAAACTGTACGCTTGTGCGGTGACTACAAAGTTACTATCAACCAAGCAGTTGACGATGAGCAGTACCCGTTACCTACATCGCAAGATTTGTATGCAGCACTCTCTGGGTCAAAGGTTTTCTCCAAGCTTGACCAGTCACACACTTACGCTCAGCTGAATGTTGACAAAGAGAGTCAACAGTATCTCACCATCAACACACACAAGGGACTGTACTCATACACCAAGCTGCCGTATGGTGTAAGGTTCTCTGCCAAAATCTTCCAGGCTATGATGGATAAGATTTTGCAAGGAGTTCCAAATTGCTTATGCAGTCAAGACAATGTGCTGATCGCAACAAGTAGCGAGGAAGAAAATCTACAAGTGTTAGATATAGTGCTTCAAAGGTTGAATGCCCACAATGTCAAATTGAAAGGAAGCAAATGTGCTTTTGTGCAGCCCAAGGTTGTGTACCTTGGTCTGAAAGTTGATGCAAATGGCTTGCAACCAGTGAAGGAAAAGGTTGATGCTGTCATCAATGCTCCAAAGCCACAGAACGTGTCTGAGTTAAGATCTTTCCTTGGAATGGTCCAGTACTACGCACGTTTCTTACCTGAGTTAGCAACCATGTTAGCTCCATTGCACGAGCTCCTCAAGAAGGATGTCCAGTGGAAGTGCACGAAAGCACAACAGGAAGCTTACGATGCTTGTATGAGAAGTATCTCTAGCGATGCTCTACTTGTGCACCACGACACAGAGCATGAGCTTAATTTAGCGTGTGATGCTTCTAGCTACAGTGTGGGAGCTGTCATAAGCAACATAATGGATGAACCAATCGCATTCGCATCACGAACCTTCACAAAGAGTGAAAGAAACTACGCGCAAATTGAAAAGGAAGCACTCGTCATAGTGTTTGGAATCAAGAAATTCCAACAGCTCCTGATTGGCAGAAAGTTACCCTGATAACCGATCACAAACCGCTCCTAGCAATATTGGGGCCCAAATCTGCCAACCCTGCAATGGCCGCATCAAGAATGCAACGTTGGGCAGTGTTGTTGTCACAATATGACTACACGATTGAATATCGCACTTCAAAGCAAAACGCAATCGCAGATGCCTTGTCCAGGTTGCCACATGAGGACTCGTGCGTTGGGAGTGAAGGTGCATTTTCACACTAGGTGCAGTTGAGAAAGACTTTCCCGTGAATGCAACTGAGATTGCAGATGAGACTCAAAGGACTCCTTACTGAAAAGAGTGTATGAAAACACCTTGAATGGATGGATTGATCAGTGTATGGACACAGAGTTGAAACCATTCCATAACTGTCGTACTGAATTGTCTTGTGAGCAAGGTTGTGAAACAGAGTGGTGGTACCTATTTCTTTGAGAGTTATCATTCTGGCCAAACTTCATACTGAACATCCAGGGATCGTCAGTATGAAATCGATTGCAAGAAGCTTTGTTTACTGGCCTGGATTGGACAGTGATCTTGAATCACTTGTCAGCAAATGCAGCGTTTGCCAAAATTGCAGAAACAAACCACCCAAAACTCCACTACAACCCTGGTCATGGCTAAGTAGACCTTTTCAGAGAGTACATGTAGACTTCTGTGAGAAAGCAAATGATTATTTCCTGGTACTTGTAGCTAGTCACTCAAAGTGGATTGAAGTAAAACATACAGGTTCAAACAAGTCTGAGATAGAAACAGAATCATCTTTGAGTTCGGAACCAAAACGAAACAGCCCGAAAATTAGTTCAACACCAAAACTTTCCATAAGGAGATCAAGAAGGCTCCGCAAACCTGTTATGAAACTGGATTTGTAGTTCATTTAAAAGAAAAAAAGCCAGGAGTTTTTGTTATGTGGTGCATGTAATGCTGGGAAAGGTGGGACCATAGTTTTGTTGTATTTGAGAGGGGAATACATACATTTTTTTTAAGGGGGAAAGCAGTATTATCACATGGTTTGGTATGAGCAGGCTCAGTTCGCTGTGGCCTAATAAAGCAAGCACATGGAGTAGCAACTCATCATGTCTCTGCCCTTCATTTGTTCTACCCAAGTATATTACAAAGACGAAAATCCACCCCACATTTTTCCTGTTGCCGGCTGATTTTAAGCATTGCTCTTTGCAGTAAATTGCTGTGAACTACACAAGTGTAACAGCAATCAGTAAAGCACAGTGAAATATAAATATTGAGTTATGTAGATATACAGCTGACAGACACCACTTTTCCTTCTCGCACGACTTCCAAATGTTCTAACTCCATCATATCCACATAAAAAGAAGTATCTTCTCTCGTAGTTGAAAATTGCTTTATTCACAATGTGGTAGTTCATTTAACTTTTACGACCCTATGGGGGAGATTTTCATTCACACGGCACCTAGACAGTTCATTCGGCCCATCGCGTTTGTGCCATTGTTTTTCTCCACAGGAGGCACTTCTGTCCAATCCCACTCTCCTGCTTGTACCCCATACTCTTTAACATTGTTTTTCAAGCAACTATCTAATTCCTCTTTGAAATAATTTATGGACTCTGCTACAACAATGGCTTTTTACAGGGAAGTCCACTTTCTAACCATCCTCTGTGTAAAGACATTTTGTTCTGACCTCCTTGTCAATTCTTTTTATGATTATCTTAAATTTGTGTCTTCCCATTACCATCTTGCTAAACAGTGGGTACAATCTATTACTACTTATCAGCAGTCTTCATCACCTTGAAGGCCTCTTTTGGGTCAGCTCTTCATCTCAGCTCCACCCATAACACAGGGCTGAGCACAGCTAATTTAGTTGCAGCAAAATGATTTATTTTAGTATTCTGTAAGCCTGCTACCCTGATGGGGTAGATTTTCGTCTTCAATAGAATGAAAATGAGTCGGGTTTTATTAGGGGTGAGCAATCTGCACCACCAGATTGCAACCCATGTGTTGAAGTTGAAAATTTACCTAGCAATTTCATCCTTGATAGCAAATGTCCAAAATCATTATCTGCCCCACTTTGTATCATGCTCTCTCTATATCTAGACTATCTCATAGATCATAGGGTTATACAGCACAGAAAGAGGCCCTTCGGCCCATTGTGTCCTCGCCAGCCATCAAGCCCTATCTATTCTAATCCCATTTTCCAGCACTTGGTCCATAGCCTTGAATGCTATGGCATTTCAAATGCTCATCTAAATGCTTCTTGAATGTTGTGAGGGTTCCTGCCTCTACCACCCTTTCAGGCAGTGAGTTCCAGATTCCAACCACCCTCTGGGTGAAAAAGTTTTCCTCAAATCTCCTCTAAACCTCCTGCCCCTTACCTTGAAACTATGCCCCCTGGTTATTGACCCCTCTACTAAGGGGGAAAGTACCTTTCTATCTACCCTATCTATGCCCCTCATAATTTTGTACACCACAATCAGGTCCCCCCTCAGCTCTAAGGAAAACAACCCCAGCCTGTCCAGTCTCTCTTCATAGCTGAAGCGCTCCAGCCCAGGTAACATCCTGGTGAATCTCCTCTGCACCCTCTCCAATGCAATCACATCCCTCCTATAGTGTGGTGACCAGAACTGCACACAGTATTCCAGCTGTGGGTCTGTCTCTTGGTTTTATCTCCCTATCCCAGTGTGTATCTGTTTAATCTCTCTCTCTCTCTTCCAATGTGCATCTGTGATTTTGTCGGTGTGTTTTTCCACACCTCTGTCAGTCTGTCTGTCTGGCTAGCTCACTCTGTTCCAGTGTAAATCTGTGGTTTTGTTTTTCTCTCTATCCCAGGCTGGGCGTGTAAGCGAATAAGGGAGCTATATGATAAGAGATGTCAATTTTCTTGAATGAAAGCTAATTACTTTCGCCCCAAGTCAGAAGGTTGTGGGTTCAAGTCCCACTCCAGAGACTTGAGTACAAAATCCAGGCCGACACTCCAGTGCAGTACTGAGAGAGTGCTACACTGTCGGAGGTGGCGTCTTTTGGATGAGACGTTAAACCGAGGGCCTGTCTGCTCTCTCAGGTGTACATAGAAGATACCACGCCACTATTTTGAAGAAGAGCTGGGGAGTTCTTTCCGGTGTTCTGGCCAATATTTATCCTCAACCAATATCACTAAAAACAGTTATCTGGTCATTATCACATTGCTGTTTGTGGGAGCTTGCTGAGCACAAATTGGCTGCCGCATTTCCCTAAATTACAACAGTGACTACACTTCAAAATTACTTCATTGGCTGTAAGGCGCTTTGGGGCATCCTGAGGTTGTGAAAGGCGCTATATAAATGCAAGTCTTTCTTTCTTTTACCAAAACTTAACATCTTTCTCATAATACAGTGACCAGAATTGCGCACAGTACTCCAGGTGGAGCCAGATCACTGCTCCATACAAACTCAGAATCACTTCCTGAGAATTGTGCTTTATTCCTCTGGCTATACAGTTCAAATTCCTATTTTCTCTTTTCATTGCTGCCTCATACCATGCTGATGGCTTCAGTAATCTATCCACCAGTACCTCCAAATGTCTCTCCATGTCTTGTCTTGTAGATTAATACTGTTTACTTTATACTGCCACTGTTTCTTATTCTTTCCCAATTTCATGACTTTACATTTGTCCACATTAAATGACAACAGCTCAGCTCAATTTATCCAGGCATTTCTGAATTTAATTAGCCTGTTCCCTGTTGTTTTCAATTCTTCCCAGT
This sequence comes from Squalus acanthias, assembly GCA_030390025.1. Classification (NCBI taxonomy): domain Eukaryota; kingdom Metazoa; phylum Chordata; class Chondrichthyes; order Squaliformes; family Squalidae; genus Squalus; species Squalus acanthias. The sequence continues at coordinate 59,107,141 of CM059425.1, forward strand.
TTTGGTGTCATCTGCTACCTTGGAGAGTTTTGTTTCTGTCCCCAATTCCAAGTCATTTATGTACTTTATAAACTGAAACAGCCTCAGCACTGATGACTCAGCTCCATATACAACCACCCATTGCTTCCATCAATATTCAACCATTTCAGAAGCACTCCATCTGTGCTACATCTTCTAACCTTATGGGCCAATTTCCTATATATGGCACTTTATCAAAAGTCTTGTTGAAATCTAAATAAAAAGCATCCACTGAATTCTTAAGGCATATTTGTTTTTCCCTATTCTTAAAAAGCACCAATTTCACGGGGCTATGGCCCATCCCTAAACACCGTCTGAAGTATGTCCAACGCCATATTGGCTCGGCCGATATCTAGGCGTCCCTGAAACAAGCATTAGCAACGTGCATATGCTAATGAGGGGCCTGATGCCTGTTTCACGGCCCCGTTCCAAAATTTGACGGGACTGAGTGAAGCATCCATATCGGCCTACTCCCGAAGTCCCCACCATCACAAAAGCCAGTCTTCAGCCAATTCGATTCACTCCACGTGATATCAAGAAACGGCTGAGCGCACTGGATACAGCAAAGGATATGGGTCCCGACAACATCCTGGCTATCATGCTGAAGACTTGTGCTCCAGAACTAGCCGCACCTCTAGCCAAGCTGTTCCAGTATAGCTACAACACTGGCATCTATCCGACAATGTGGAAAACTGCCCAGGTATGTCCTGTCCACAAAAAGCAGGACAAATCCAATCCGGCCAATTACCGCCCCATCAGTCTACTCTCAATCATCAGCAAAGTGATGGAAGGTGTCAGCGACAGTGCTATCAAGCGGCACTTACTCACCAATAACCTGCTCACTAATACCCAGTTTGGGTTCCGCCAAGACCATTCGGCTCCCAACCTCATTACAGCCTTGGTCCAAACATGGACAAAGGAGCTGAATTCCAGAGGTGAGGTGAGAGTGACTGCCCTTGACATCAAGGCAGCATTTGAACAAGTGTGGCATCAAGGAGCCCTAGTAAAACTGAAATCAATGGGAATCAGGGAGAAAACTCTCCACTGGCTGGAGTCATACCTAGCACAAAGGAAGATGGTTGTGGTGGTTGAAGGTCAATCATCACAGCCCCAGGACATCGCTGCAGGAGTTCCTCAGGGCAGTGTCCTAGGCCCAAGCATCTTCAGCTGCTTCATCAATGACCTTCCCTCCAACATAAGGTAGAAATGGGAATGTTTGCTGATGACTGCACAGTGTTCAGCACCATTCACAACTCCTCAGATAATGAAGCAGTCCATGCCCACATGCAACAAGACCTGGACGACCTTCAGGCTTGGGCTGATAAGTGGCAGATAACATTCGCGCCACAGAAGTGCCAGGCAATGACTATCTCCAACAAGCGAGAGTCTAACGACCTCCCCATGACATTCAACGGCATTACCATCGCCGAATCCCCCACCATCAACATCCTGGGGTCACCATTGACCAGAAACTTAACTGGACCAGCCACATAAATACTGTGGCAACAAGAGCAGGTCAGAGGCTAGGTATTCTGCGGCGAGTGTCTCACCTCCTGACTCCCCAAAGCCTTTCCACCATCTACAAGGCACAAGTAAGGAGTGTGATGGAATACTCTCCACTTGCCTGGATGAGTGCAGCTCCAGCAACACTCAAGAAGCTTGACACCATCCAGGACAAAGCAGCCCATTTGATTGGCACCCCATCCACCACCTTAAACATTCACTCCCTCCACCACTGGCATACCGTGGCTGCAGTGTGTACCATCTACAAGATGCACTGCAGCAACTCGCCAAGGCTTCTTCAGCAGCACCTCCCAAACCCGCGTCCTCTTCCATCTAGAAGGACAAGGGCAGCAGGCGCATGGGAACACCACCACCTCCAAATTCCTCTCCAAGTCACACACCATCCTGACTTAGAAGTATATCGCCGATCCTTCATCGTCGCTGGGTCAAAATCCTGGAACTCCCTAACAGCACTGTGGGAGTACCTTCACCATATGGACTGCAGCGGTTCAAGAAGGCGTCTCACCACCACCTTCTCAAGGGCAATTAGGGATGGGCAATAAATGCTGGCCTTGCCAGCGATGCCCAGATCCCATAAGCGAATAAAAAAAATACAGTGGCCATGCTCCGCTTAGGTTCTCATGCTCCACTGCGGCCTAACCAGTGGTTCTTAAAGGGGCCACTGGAGGCTGCCAACAAAAAAGCACATTTTTGAATTGTAACTTACCTTATCATTGATCCAGGAGGAGCAGGAGTGCTGGCTGCACAACTCTACTGAAGGCCGCTGCTGGCCGTTCTCCTCCGCCTTCCCAGGACCTACCTGAGGGCCACTGCCGGCATTGCAGCCGACCCAAATTTTTCCCTTTGAAATCTGCAAGCTGCATCGGGACACTCAATTGGTGTCTGCAGCTCGCCGGAAATATGTTGATGAGGCCTCGGGTTTCTGGCACATGCTCTGACCACGCTGACCATTTTGCGCCCGAAAACAGAACAAACGAATTTCTCCTCCCAAATATTCATCAAAATTTAATCATACATTTAAACTATGATTTGTAAAGATTTGAAAACAAATTTCTGATGACATTTATTTGTAACTATTCAGTACAGCTCTGATTTTGCAAAGAACCTTTTATGTTAATATCCCACTGTGGTTTTGACAGCGCTGATCTAAGTTCAGATACGGGGCGATAGTAATCTGAAAGGCTGGGGTTTTAAGCAATACTAAAACACAATACTATCCAAAATCTCAAAATGGATGTGTAATGAAACTCATTGATCACTAGCTGGTATTTTTCATAAAGATTTCATCAAATAAAATATGGCACGTTTTAGATTAAACAGAAAAAATGATTTACAGTTGAAAAACTAAGCAGATGAAAAAAATACTCAAAACAAATTACACATTTTTTTATCCAGCAAGGTGTGTGAATGACAAAGGAAAAATGTCACTGTGAAATGCAGCAATGAGAATATCTAGCGCCGATTTTAACCTCCCGCTCCCAACAAGGACGGGGCGTGCGAGAGGTTGAACTCACGGCAGCGTGCTACTTACCCTCTTCACACCGCACTCGCCCCATTTTAACAGGTGCATTTTGGACACCGTCAGAGGCCCTCGCAGCAGGGAGGGGATGGCCTCGTTGAGATTCAAAAGCCAGGGTCTGATGATATCATTCAGACCCCGACTTTATTTTAACCTCAGATCGCAAGTTCCGGATTCTGCGCGTGCGCAAACACGTGCGGAAACCCGGGAGTTGCGGGACCTTTCAAATGGATTACAGCGGTGGACTCTGAGAGTACGCCGTCAGGGAGACCGTAATTTCAGGGCCATTGTCTATTTACTTAGCAAACAGCAAAGCAAACAAAGTCTACTTACAAAATCTATTTAAAAAGAGTCTGCAGCAAACAGAACTCACGACCACAATTGCAGCAACTTCTCCCAATAAAAGCAGGGTGATTTCTCCAGGAGAATGCAGTGAGTGGAGGATAGTCACATGCAAATTATGTGCATAAAATCAATCCTGGTCACTTACAGCAGTGTGGTCTCTATTTAGTGATTGACAGGGGAATTACCCAATCATCTCCATTCTAGCCAGGAACAGTGGCATCACTATATGCAGCCAAATATCAATACCACCAGGACTCCAGCAGTTCAAGAAGAAGATCCACCATTACTTTCTCAGACCTTAGTATGGAATATTTTTAAAATTAGGAGAGAAACTCAGTTGCTGCCCACTTTTTCATAGCATGAAAATAAGCTGCCTAGGGGGCAAAGCTCTGTGTAGATGCACATGAAGAACTCCTTTGCGACCCAAAGCAATCACAAGACCATATAACCCGGGCCTGCTGGTTGCACATAACACAATGCGGATCAATTAATCAGTTCTGACGAAGGGTCATCGACCTGAAACGTTAACTCTGTTTCTCTCTCCACAGATGCTGCCTGACCTGCTGAGTGTTTCCAGCATTTTCTGTTTTTATTACAGATCAATTAATGCAGATCTTAGTAAACCCAGTCAACAGCATTAGGATTGACAGTGGAAAATGTTGCGTTGTTAAGGGAAAGGTACTAAACCAGGAGGGGTACATTCACAGGATTAAGAATCTAGTGAAAAATTCAGATATCCATCAAATTTGCTGTTAGCTAGAATGCCACCAAAAAAGTAGAAAATAAATTAACATCATTGCTAAGACTACCTAACCAGTATTGACAAGTTCTTTTTAAAGTCCTCACTGAAAATACCATTTTGACCGTTAAAGAATGAAATCTTGAATCGCCGTAAATAAAAATATTAGAAATAAAACGATTCTGAACATTTATTTTGTCGCTGAAATGCATTATCCCTGCATGAAGTTACAATCATCTACCACTGCAGGTAATCAACTGCAAATAGTTTTCAACAACGGATTACAATTTTATACAAACAGATCAAACTTCACTATGGCTTAAATGTAAAGATGTATTTCTGCAGATGGACTAGAATTTAAAGTTTTAAAATCATCTTTGATGTTTTATAAGGCAATGGCATATGATTAAAATACAACTTAGAAAGAGCAGATGCAATCATTAATAATTTAGAAGTGTACAAAGAACAAGCCATAGAAATGTACGTAATATTCCCATTAGTGCTATCATTGAGTTTTTTCAAACTCGGATTTCACATGGGCAGTGGTGGTGCTGCTACCTATACTAATTAGTTAGGTGTGATGCAGAATTGTTTGTGAGCAGGAGGAGGAAAAGGTTTTACAGTTCAATAGAAACAATAAATTACAACAAACACCTCACCTAATGTTAGCCATTATATATTGTTCAGGAACAGCAATATTAACTCATGCAATAAAATGTATGACATGATAAATACTGAGCCATTGAGGTGAGGAAGAACTCAGGTTCATTTCTGCATCCTTCCGAGTTGGCTGATCTTATGCAGGGTAGCAGTCAGGGCTAGAAGGGAAGGCATTCCTCCATAATCCCTACTGATCACTATTCCTACTGGAAAGGGTCTGTGTGTGTATATGTGGGCGGGGAGCTGGACACTGGCTAAGGGTAAAATCAAGCTTGGCCGTGATTCCCCCATAGACAAATATCCTACTGGCACTCACCATTTACCAGTGAGCGTAGAGTCAGACATTTCCAGTTTCCCGGCCCCAACCGTCTCCTCTTCACTATGGACGTACAATCCCTCTACACCTCCATTCCCCACCAGGATGGCCTGAGGGCGCTCCGCTTCTTCCTTGAACAGAGGCCCAACCAGTCCCCATCCACCACCACCCTCCTCCGCCTGGCTGAACTTGTTCTCACATTGAACAACTTCTCCTTTGACTCTACCCATTTCCTCCAAATTAAAGGTGTTGCTATGGGTACCCGCATGGGTCCTAGCTATGCCTGCCTTTTCGTGGGATATGTGGAACACTCTTTGTTCCAGTCCTACTCGGGTCCCCTCCCTCACCTCTTTTTCCGGTACATTGATGACTGTATCGGTGCCATCTCCTGCTCTCGCCCTGAACTAGAACATTTCATTCACTATGCTTCCAATTTCCACCCTTCCCTCACCTTCACATGGTCCATCTCCGACTCTTCCCTTCCCTTCCTCGACTTCTCCATCTCCATCTCTGGGGATAGGTTATTGACTAACATTCACTACAAGCCCACCGACTCCCACAGCTACCTGGACTACACTTCCTCCCACCCCGCCTCCTGTAAGGACTCTATTCCATTCTCCCAGTTTCTCCGTCTCCGCCGCATCTGCTCTGATGATGCCACCTTCCATACCAGTGCTTCCGACATGTCTTCCTTTTTCCTCAACCGAGGATTCCCCTCTACCGTGGTCGACACAGCCCTCGACCGTGTCCGTTCTATCTCCCGCACATCTGCCCTCACCCCTGCCCCTCCCTCCCGGAACCACGATAGGGTTCCCCTTGTCCTCACCTTTCACCCCACCAGCCTCCACATTCAACGGATCATCCTCCGCCATTTCCGCCACCTCCAGCGTGATCCCACCACCAAACACATCTTTCCCTCACCTCCCCTTTCAGCATTCCGTAGGGACCGCTCCCTCCGCGACACCCTAGTCCACTCCTCTACCACCCCCAGCACCCCTTCCCCTTCGCCCGGCACCTTCCCGTGCACGCGCAGGAGATGCAACACATGCCCTTATACCTCCCCTCTTCCCACTGTCCAGGGCCCCAAACACCCCTTCCAGGTGAAACAGCGATTTACTTGTACTTCCTGCAATTTAGTATACTGTATTCGCTGCTCACGATGTGGACTCCTCTACATTGGGGAGACCAAACGCAGATTGGGTGACCGCTTTGCGGAACACCTCCGTTCAGTCCGTAAGGGGGACCCCGAGCTCCCGGTGGCCTGTCACTTTAATTCACCGCTTCACTCCCACTCTGACCTCACCGTCCTCGGCCTATTACACTGTTCCACGGAAGCTCAGCGTAAGCTCGAGGAACAGCACCTCATCTTTCGTTTAGGCACGCTACAGCCCTCTGGACTCAATATCGAGTTCAACAATTTTAGATCATAACCTCAGCTCCAATCACATTTATATTTTATTTTATCCACCCTTTTATTTGTCCCCCCCCACCCTTTTTTTTTTCTCCTAGAAGCTGGCAGCTGTCCTTCATTCTGCCAGTGGATTTCACACTTCATTCAGCCTTAATCTGTCACATTAACACCACCTCTAGCCTTGCATATCTCTTAATGTCTCTTAATGTCTCTCCATCTCCCCCTTTGTTCCTTTATCCCCTCCCCCTTTTCCCAGCTTTACCCTGGCCTTAAATCTATTTGATTTCCGGCTCTTCCCAGTTCTGATGAAAGGTCATCGACCTGAAACGTTAACTCTCTTTCTCTCTCCACGGATGCTGCCTGGCCTGCTGAGTTTTTCCAGCGTTTTCTGTTGTTATTTCGGATTTCCAGCATCCGCAGTATTTTGCTATCATATTAGAAGTGTCGTTGGGAGATATGTCTAGGAACTTTCGCAATTCAGTGAGGCTTGATTTTAACAGACTTTGAGAAAGAAAGACTTGCATTTAAATAGTGCCTTTCACGACCTCAGGATGTCCCAAAGCACTTCACAGCCAATGAAGTACTTTTGAAGTGTAGTCACTGTTTTACTGTGGGAAACGTAACAGCTAATTTGCACACAGCAAGGCCCCACAAACATCAATGTGGTATTGACTAGATAATCTGTTTGAGTGATGTTGGTTGATAATAACTATTGGCTAGGACACCGAGGAGAACTCTTTTGCTCTTCTTCAAAATAGTACCATGGGATCTTTTACATCCACCTGAGAGGACACATGGGGCCTTGGTTTAAAGTCTCATCTAAAAGACGGCACCTCTGACAGTGAAGCACTCCCTCAGTACTGCACTGGAGTGTTATGCTAGATTTTGTGCTCAAGTCTCTGGAGAACATCTGGGTTTTAGTTTCCCTTGGTTTAAATTTTTATCTTCAACACTCCCAGCACAGAGCTTTGTATGTCAGCAGTGTATATTGGGAATTCATGCATGTCCCCCAGACTTTTCATCCATTAAAGAAAGGTATAATTTAGTAAAGCATTTTTGTATTGAGAAACCAAGGGAAAGGAAAGGGGAAGAGCATGTCAAATTTCATATTTGAAGCTTAAAGGGAGCAAGAGAGGAATGTTTATAGTAGTATTAATAAAATAGAGATAGACAAGAAAAGTTTTGATCCAGAGTGAGGTTGGCGACTAGCTGCGAGGGAAGGATTACCTCAGGTGACGAGTTATTTTTGTCTCGTGTCTGAGAGTGCAAGAGAGATGCGAGAAGAACTTTCTAAACATGGGAACAGTATTCAAGTGTTGGATTGACTGCACAGACTTGCACCTGGATTTTCCTTATGCAAAATCCTCTGTTTTCAGGTGGTCTTGTGGTACTAAATAGAGTAAAAGTTGCATGTGACTGACATAATCCCACCCAAAAAATGGCTACCAAAATTTAGCTCTAAAAAACCCACTCTGCCACATGTAAATGGGGGCAGGTGGGTTTCCAAGCTATCCCTGCAATTTCCCCAAATTAGTGCTCCTAATCCAATCGTGGGAAACACTGCTACTATATAAGTGGTGGTATGAGCAGCACAGCAGAATCCCTGAGGTAGCTACTGCATAGGTTGTATTTGGTGAAATTATTGCAGCTTTCTCAACCTCTGCCAGAACAGCAATTTGTTTGGCTTTGAGTCCTGGAGCTTCACTCACAAAATAGTTCTCTTGCCATTTAAAATGGATACTGGAACTTTACATTTTGGATTGTGGAAATAGATTTCCCAATGGGAATCCCTCACTTCCTGTGTGATGAAGATGAATAGGATGTGGAAAGGGAAGAAGCTAGAGTGGAGGAACTTAGAGGGAGGCATCATGGAAGATGCTGGTTTCTAACACATTGATACGTATTCGATCGAGCTTACAGGCCCAGAAGGTCTTCGAATTCTCTGCCTGCCAGTGCCTCGGAAGGCTATGCTTCCTCCGGGAGGCTATTAGAGTTATGCCAGCTGATGTCTGAAGACCTGCACTTCAATAAGGAGAACAGAATTATCTGTAGCAGTCAAAGTGACCACTTCCTTGAATTCTTTTGCCACTATATCTTTCCAGGCAGCAATAGGTGACCTTTGTCACTTTAGTCAGACAGCGGCTCACCACTGCATAAGAAAAGGTCAATGATGCTCGATTCAGGAGGGCCTTGCAGCCTCCCCCAACACACACATGCACACACTTTCCAGCAGGAATAGTGTCAGGAGTAGGGACCATGGTGGAATGTTTCAGTTTTTAGCCTTAAGGCACTGAGGTCAGTATTATGCCCCCACTACCCCCTGCATGAGATCAGCCGGCTCAGGGCATAGAAATCAACCCGAGTCCTTTCTAATCTCAATGGCTCACTTTTTATCATGCCATACATTTTCCTACTAACCCATTGCCGTTAATATTGCTGTTCCTGAACAATATATAATGGCAAATATTTTATGTGACATGTTTGTTGTAAGCAGTTAAATTTTACAGACTGGCAGGTTTCACAGGTGCAGGAAGAAATTGATGGAACACTTGTTGTCTTCAAAGCCCCATATGACAACCCATCAATTTAATTATTAGGAAAATAAATTCTATCAATATTCAGCTAGTGTGTGATGTCACTCACCTCATCCCACATATTAATGCCCATTAGCCAGGAAGCTGGCATGATACTTTTATCATATGACAACCCACTGTTTACTCAAAACCATGTATCAGGTTGGTTGATTGATAAACAGGGATATCCCCTGCAGTTATGGCTAATGATTCCAGTACACCATCTGCAGATAAAAGGGGAGAACAAATATAATGAGGCCCATGGGACTACAAGAATTGTAATGGAGTAGACCACTAGAATTCTGAAATCTTCTTTTAGGTACTTGGACAAATCTGTTGGAACCCTGCAGTACAGGCCAGCAAGAGTCTCCAAAATGATTGCAAGCTTGCTATGTGCTGCATAATGTCACAATGCAGAAAGTATTATTACTTTCTGATGCTGAAGAAGACAAATAAAAGTCTTTTCCTGCTGACTAGTTCGCGCTTCCTAATTTCCCCAACTGCCTCATTAAGACCTGCACTCCAAAAGACATCTGTATCTTGCCACAAATCTCCCATTCACACATTTCATCACCTCAGTCCACTAAGTTATAGACATCCAGAAAAAATAAGTTGGGTCAATCAATTTTTACATTCCTGTATAATATTTTCCAAGTGATTCCTATAATTTCATACACTAGCTACAGCTATTTCATATTGCTCTGTCTACCTATTGTGCTGGCTAACTTACTAATTATAGCTTATATTGTCCTATTTCCAGGGGATGCTCTCTGAGTGATACAAGGTTGAGAAGTGGGTGACTCTCATCTCAGTGAAGCTACTGTCCCTGAGGGTTCCTCTTATGGTAGCCTTTCTCTTGCAAAGTTATAGGGTGCTAGGTGAAGGTATGAAGCTCCTAATGTACTGGCATTGGAGAGGGCCTTAAGGAAGTAGGCTTATTGTCATTTTCATGAGACACAAGAGAGTGGATTTCAACTCTTAGGCAGCCAACCAGTGGAGTGTGCTAGCCACCTGCCCATTCCAGTAGCAAAGAGTCGGTAGACATCTTGAGGCCCAAGTCTCATTTAAATAAAACTGGCAAGCTACAGGCGGCAATTGATACAGGTTTGGGCCGGTGCAATATCGGGTGACCCAAAAAGGTAAGTCCTGGGGGGATTGTGGGGAGGGGGGCCCTAAGATGTCAATCAGGGTGCTATGCATATCATAGGACCTGGATTTGCATATTAACAATGCCTACTGCCTGAAACAGGCAGGAACTTCTGTTGCCCAGCAATGCGCCCCTGTAAAACTGACACCAGCAAAGCATCAGCAATAATTGGGCAGTAAGTCTACCCACCCCATTTTAAGTCTATTAACTCCCCGGTCACATCGATTTTATCAAGTTAAAATCAGCCCCAATGCCGTCTGTTACTACTCTGTCCAGCCCACTGGTGCTGGTCAGGTTTGCTATTGGTTGGTGTGACAACAGGTTGAATAGTCCCAATTAAGAGATGGAACCCCTGTGAAAGCATTGTGTTAAATTTGAACCTCAATCTTCATCTCTGAAGCAGAGGTAGCTGCTACACTTTAGTACTTCCTCCTGACCTTGTTGCTGCATACATCTCATGGACTGCCACACTCTCCACGGTGTCCTGCATGACATGGCAAACTTCATGCATTGTATGTAGTGGACTTCTCCCACATGCATGTAGTGGTCTGCTCTCACTTATCCATCACCTCAACCATAAGTATTAAGGCCATCTCCACACCTGCACATGAGATCAATGTTCCCATCGGATTGCTCTTTTGAAGACTGGGCCCTCGAGATCTAGTTCCCAAGGCTTCTTAGCCAAGGGTGGTCATTTCTACACCCTCCATAGAGGTACAGCTTGTTCTACCTCTCTAACTATATCTATATATATTTATCTATCTATATTATATATACATATAAGTAGAAACTATTTCCTCTGGTGGGGGAATCCAGAACAAGGAGGCATAACTTTAAAATGAGAGCTAAGCTGTTCAGAGGTGATGCCAGGAAGTACTTCTTCACACAGTAGTGGAAATCTGGAACTCTCTCAAAAAGCTGTTGAGGCTAGGTCAATTGAAATTTCAAAACTGAGATTGATAGATTTGTGTTAGGCAAGGTATTAAGAGATATGGGGGAGAAATTCAGTATCGCCCCATTTGGGGCGCAATTATCGGCCGTGCGCAAAGATTAGCGCCTGCAAACTTGACTTTTATCACCCCTGGAGGTGATTGCAGCGCTAAATCAGGCGCTTCACACCTGTCTTAAGGCGCAAAGGCCGAGGAGCGAGGCGCTACCTCAGAGCGCTGGCGAAGCTCATGCGATGTCAGTCAGCAATGGAACACACACACAATGGCGCCGGCCAGTTCTTAAAGGGGAGGGTTGATCTTGCTTTCCATCCACATCCTGCTCATTGCAGCCTTGAATCTCGGCCTGGAGGGACCTGTACATCAAATCTGCTGGAAACAACAATGGAGAGAACATGGGAAAGAGCTCAGAGTGCAGCCCCCACAGTCTCTTCTAAATCGATACAAGGAATGGCAAATCAAAATGAACCTGCAAAGTGCTGCTCAGTACCCAAAACTCCTTCACACAGCGTTGAATCTCTCCACAAGTCTCTCTCTCTCTCTCAGAATGCATGGTTCAAAAATGTCACCAACAATAAAAGGCAGGAAGCAGTCGAATTTAAATAGCGCTCCCCCAGTCCCTTCCTGACTGCAAAATGCTCCCCTCAACCTGTCGTTGCTAGCGGCAGGTGGTAAGGCAGGGGGTGCCACTCAATATCCGCTCCGGGGCGCTACCGGGGTGTTGCGCACTCGACTGACGTCACGATCTGCCGGCGCAGGAGATCGTGGCGGTAGTGTTTAGCGCCGCCGCAAAATGTCTAGTTAATTTCGCGAGCGGCGCTAGTTGCTTTGCGCCCCATTAGCGCCCTCTTAAGGAGCTAACGGGAGGCGCAACCAACTGAATTTTTCCCCCATAGAACCATGGGCAGTAGATGAAGTTAAGATACAGATCAGCCATGATCTAATTTTATTGCAGAACAGGCTCAAGGGGCTGAATGGTCTACTCCTGTTACACTCCCGAGGTCTTCATGCTCACTAATAAGCAGTGCTTTACCTTGTGAAAACCCTTCTGAATTGCTAACTAGTTCCTCCCAAGTGACTGTTTCGCGCTGGTGCTGGAGCCTGTAAGATGCCGTGACGGACTTGGGGAGGATGGGAGAGGAGTTGCACAGCTTGAAGTGCTCAACTGCTCCTCTGACTGATTGTCATCTTCCTCCAAGCCATCCCATAGAATGTTAAAAATACAAAAGCTTTCTTCATTGTGTAAACAATCACAGGTCTCTTTGAAGAAATTGCAGCTGAGTCAATATCCCTAAAGCTGAAACTAACTGTGCTCTCCCTTGCCCTGCCTTTTTAACAACCTGCTCTTGGCACTTCACCTCCGACTTCCAGATCCCCCACAGTTGCAAAGCTTTCTCCTGGTGTGTACTCAAAAATTTGGCAACAGGAGGTTTCTCCTTCAGTTACTTTTCTGTGACTCCAGTCATGTGCAACCTTTCCTTTTGCAAGGATAGAAGACCCTACTTAACAAAGGTCAACAATTAACATTACTACAATATCAAATCACTCCAAGTCAGCAGCAGAATTCTGCTACTACTCTTATTAACCCTTTCCTTACACCGTGTTTCGGTTATTGCTCAATGTCCTGGTTTCTGTTCACTTGCTGATCCAGCACCAGCAATAGTGGGAGGCACTTTCCATCTATCAAGAACAAATCTGCTACCAATTATGTGCTACTATCCAATTCTATTTTTAATCTCTGCTTCCATTCAGCTCTTAATAAAAACTGCAATTTTCCCACACAATACTGCTAACATGTTATTACAGCTCAGACAAAATTCCCCTCCTTTGCGCCTCCCATGGGGGGCGCTAACGGGGTGCAAAGGCCTTTTCGCCCGGCAGCGGCGCTGACTGCACCTCCCGCCAAATTCCACGGGAGGTTATCGGCGGCGCTACCGGGTTGCACCCCGATCTCATACGCCCGGAGATCGTGATGTCATCTCCGGGCGCATCGCCCCGGTAGCGCCCCAGCAGAAAAATTCCCCTTCGCCCCCTGCAGCAGCGCCGGGCGATGGCAGCGACCGCTGAAGGAGACGCTAGCGGGTTGGAAGTTAAAGGTGAGGTGGCCGGCCGCCCTGAAAAAATGTCAGCTTTTTTGAAAAAACATTTTTTTGCTCCAGGCGCGGGGTCCGTGCCGTGATCGGTCAGCCCGGCGCTCTGCTTGAGTACTGGGCTGATCACACGGCACCCCCACTCCCCGGTGCTGCAGGTAAGTTAAAAAAAAAACTGCAGAGTTCGCAGCATGGGGCCCTTCCCTTTAATTCAGGGAAGAGCCCCCGCAACGCGGCAATGCCACGCGGCCCAGCGTGTGGCGCTGTTGAGCCGTGCGCCCCGGGTCACGAACTTCCCCCACTCTTGCGATCCAAGAAGGAAGTGGAGCACTTGATCTAGCGCTCCACTTCCCTCTTGGAGCAAAAAGTGGGAATTTTAGAAAGGCTGGAAGAGCTTAGCACCTGGCACTAACTTTTCCAGCTTTTCTGATTTAGCGCCCCAAACGGGGCTCGAGGAGAATTTCTAGCCCAGTTTCACATTCTTCTAAAAGATTTAGAAATATTTATTTCTGGCCCATTACAATGGCAGCGGCCTATGAGATCATAAGTGCATCTGTATTCTGTTTTGTTATAGATTATGGACAAAATGGCATAGCATATAACTTTTATTCATTCAGTCCCACGACAGTAACATTCTCAGTGGAGTAGAGGAACAGAGAGATCTAAGGATGCTGATACACACACCTCTAACACTGGGATTGCAGATGAAAAGGCTATTAAAAAGGACAAATGGGATTCTGGAGTTTATATACAGGATCAATGACTACAAAAGTAAGGAGTTCATGATGAATCTATACAAGACATCCGTTAAGCTGTAACTTGAATATTACTTGCAGTTTTGAACACCCCATTATAGAAAGGATATTGGAGCCATGGAAAAAAGTGCAACACAGATACACTAGGATGGGTGAAGGATATAGTTATCATGATAGATTTGAAAAATTAGAAGGGTATACAGTGGAGCAGAAAAGGTTAAGAGGGGATCTAAGCTGTGTTCAAAATTCTGAAAGGGTAATTACTGGATTATTTACACTGCTTGGTGAATAAGTAGCAAGGTAGAATGTTTAGCATTAGTATTAGAAGCATGAAGGGGAGGCTTAGTGGAACGTTTTCACATAAAGGGTTATTAGGATATGGAAAGCTTTACCGTAAGTGACTACAGAAGCTGCGTCAAACTCAACATTTAAGAGGGAATTAGGTAAATATTTCAAAAAGAAAGACATTCAAAGGAATGTCAGGGAGCTAGCACCAACACAGTCACAATCGTCCGAATGGCCTTCTTTTGTGATAATGTAGCTAGTTTACAATAAGATGCATGAAATTTAAATACTATGGGGTAAAAGTTCCATGCACTCCTGGTTGGCGCACACCAGAAACACTTGTCACAAAATGTCACACTTTGGCAACTGCAGAAAATCAAAGCAATTTTGTAATATACCCTTCTGGGATATGAAGCAGTAGTGAAATTTTGTACCCCTAGATTCTAAAAGGACCCGATACTTTTCTACTATCAGCTTTCATTTTGTGTCAGCTAAACTAATATGCCATGAGCTAAAACAAAGCTGCTCTGAACAGTGATGCAGCCTGTTGATGAACCATCACTGCCTCCACTGTAATCACACCTGGCCTGTACACTGCATGGATTCCATTCACAGCTATCTTCACAAAGAACACAGCTCTTTGAGGACTCCTTCATGCTCAGTGTGAGGCCTTCAAAAATTAGCCAAATTTATAGCTCACTGATCTCGGCACCCTGTGAATAGGTCACTCGGGTCTCTTTGGCCAATTCGATGAAATCGTTTCAGAGCTGCACACACTTTTGAATCAAGCCTGATGTGAGGGCACAGAGGCTATTCAACTATGAGTGCCATCATCAAACCTAAGCTTATCTGCATCCTCACTAAACATGTGCACTTCTAGCAGAGGTCAATGAGGAGCAGGAATCCTGACTGATTCCTTTCCTCCTCTAATCTGGGGAGCTCAGGCAAATAATAGTCATCTAGCATTGCTGTGGCTGAGATCAGCTATGGATCAGACCTAAGAGGGGATATAAATCGTTGGCGCCCGGTTTCGCGAGCAAAGGTAGCTATGTGGCCACAATGCACGCCTGAACTAGGAGGCCCGAGGCCAGCCCAAAATGAGGCCTCAGGCTTCATTATTAATTGAGCGAGCTGCCACACCTTCACAGGCAGCTCACCCATTTGAAGAAATTAATTTTGCGTCACTTCTCTCGCCAGCAGTGGGCCGAAGGTAAGTCCCAGAATGGGGGGTGTGGAGCGGCAAAGGCGGGGGGGGGGGGGGGAGGTGGTGAGATGATGGGAATACTGCTGAGTACTCCTGCACCTCCTGCCTCCATAATAATCATTTTATTTTGTTTTTAAACTTACAGTTCGGTGGCAGTTGTAAGCAATATCAAATATTGGCAACAGGGTCCTAAAACAGGCCTTAGGCCAGTCATTTGCATACGTATGTTTTAAACAGTCAACAGAGATGCCTGAACAATTGCCCAGTTAATATCGGGTCAGACGTTGGTCCCCGAAACTGGGGCAACAAGGTCCAACTTCCACCCCAGGATCTTTCTGGTCTCGATGGTCAGTATCATCAAACAGCTGAATTATCCACTCAGCCATCAGGGAGGTCCCAGATTGATCCATTCTAATAAGTGTACAACCTTTGTCACAACCTGTTCAACATAAAAATAGTCATGGGGTCTATTTTCATTTTGGGCGCACATCAGATGTGCAGTGGGCGGAGCTATCGGGACATCCGCCTGATGTCATCGGCGCGAGGCCTGAACAATTTTCATGGTTGGGCCTCGTTACAATAATATCGACAAGGTGCCAGCGCTGAACGTGGGCGGACAGGCAGCTCGCTGATGGCCGGGTTGGGGGGGGGGTGGTTGGCGCTTGGGGTGGGGGGGAAATCCGGAGGCTCCACTGCAGAGACAAGTCAGAAATGGGACATTAAGGGAGGAGCGGGGGACAATCTCGGGGTGGGGTGGGTGGGAGGGGTCATGGAACCGGTGGGAAGATATTTTTGGTGCCAGGTGAAGCATTCATGTTCCTCCGAGCCCCACCAGAGTTTTCAGTAACGCTGGTTCAGCTGCTCAACTCAGTGCCACTCGGTGGAGCATGGACTCTGTCCAGTGCATCGGGGGTCTAAATACAGTGTAGGATCACTATTTAAAGATGTTAAATCGGCATCCACCTGCTTCAGGCAAGGAGTACTGGCCACTTATTTTGAGGCACTCTCAAAAACCTCACTTTAAATTTTTGATTTGTTTTTGCCCAAAAAAGGCAGACGAAAATTGCCCCACATTTCCAAAGCACTGCGCTTGGTAATATAACAGGCATTTAAATCATGTTCTTTATAATTATTATCATTTATGTTCTTCAAGTGCACAGCAAAGAATGAAAATGTTAGCATCACAAAACATTTTTTAGGTTTAAGCTGGTTGGCATTAAAAGTTAAGAGATAAATCATTATCACTCCTCCCAGACCTCAGCACAACTATTTCTTCTGATGTGATGACAGCAGATTTGCTGAGGAGTTTGAATGTTTTAAGCTGTCTCTATTCTACAGAAAAAGGCTGGACCAAATTGCCACTGGGGCCAATATTACAGCACAGTTTACACAATAGAGGCATTTCCTATAACTGCACAATAGCTTAGGGCAACATTCGGAGAAAAAAATAAAAGCTGCCAAGCAGATTTGGAAAGTAATTGAAGAATCGTAAATATTTAAATGTTGAATACAAATCCAAGATAGAAGTGTGCTGAATAATAAATGCTAGGAGAAGACCGAAATTAGTTCTGTTTACTTAATAAAGGAAGTATATTATTAAAAAGCTGCAGACTTCGAGTAGAAAGACACTGGGTCCTGATAACATGCTGTGAAGGTAAAATAGGAGAAAATAGGGGAGCTTTGAAAGAAACATACAGTAGTTCAGTAAGATCAGGGGAGGCATTCGGGAGCTGGAAAGTGATGGATGTTGTACATATCTTTAGAAAAAACAAAGCAACGACCATGAGAATTATAGGGCAGTTAAGTTTGACATTACTGGCAAAAATACTGCAGTGAACTATAAAGGATACAAATCAAGATCATCTATTGAAGATAAATATGTTCACTTAAAGTTGACATGGATTTATAAATAAAAGATCAACCCACACAAAATGCTTAACTTTCTTAAGGATGTGACTAAATTTTCAAATGGGGAGTGGACCACATGCATGTTATTGATCTTAGCTGCCAAATAACTTTTGATAAGGCATCTCGCAAGAGATTGATATTAAAGATGAGCCCCAATATTTCCCTTTGTGTACTAGTTTTAATTAATCTATAAGTGCATTTAAAACAATGCATTTATGAATTAATTACAACTAAGACACAATGGGGTAGACGTTGCCTTTGTGCGACAGTGTAAAACGAGTGATAGCGAATCAGCAGCCCGTCTTACATCTCTCCCGGTTTCAATTTTTATTGAAGTCAACAGAAATAAAAATCGGGAGAGATGTAAAATGTGGTGCTGATTCGCTATCCCCCGTTTTACACGGTCGCACAAAGGCAAAATCCACCCCAATAGATTGAGATAACAGGGGGAAGCTCACAGAATGACAAGGAAAAGAAAAGCAATAGATTAGATCAAAAGCCAACCAAACAACAGAAAAGAAGATGACTATAAAGGAACAACATTATTCAATCCTGTAACAAGCAGTTGTTCATTGGAGCTAAGATTTTGCTAACTTGCACAAACAAATCAAAAACCAGTTGCAGAGTTTGCAAGTCACCAGATTAGCAAGAGACAGATATCACTGAAAATGGCTGAGAGAAACATTAATAATTGGCAAGTGACATTTAATGTGAAATAATGACAGTGATGCATATATAATTATGAAAAATACAACTTTCATTACAATATCAATTTTGTAGCGTAACAAATATGGGCAAGGAATAGGGTTTGGAAGTGGTTTCAGAGCAGTCTTTACAAATTCCAATTGAAGTCTGTTCCATTCCCAATCACTAACATTACTGATGAGCACAAAAAACAAATAATAAACTACAAAGAAGTATCATTTCCAGAAGCATGTAGAGCACCAGTTTCAATGCATAATTCATCAGTTCAATCTCAATTATAACCCTGCATTTACTTTGAGTCATAATAACTTCATATTATGATATTACATTGAGATGGGTACAGGAGAGCCTCATTCCCAGACTCAAATCACCTTGGTGTGAAGAAATGAAGATGGACCTGTTAAATAAATATAAATATCTCGTATCAAATATTCCATCTAGATATTTTGATGTAAAGACCTTGCCTGCATCATCAGCTAGGTTTCCATTACTTGTAATGTCACCACAATAAACCTTCATCTGAAAATTTATGTAATGATGCATCTATAATTATTACAAAATTATTAATTATTAATAAAGGGACAGTTTTCTAATCCATCATGAATTCAGATTTTATTTAAAGATTACCAGGTAAAGGCCTAGAAATTTGAGTAGGCTGGAAACCTGCCGGTGCCACCACGGGCCGAAGTTAATGGCCGCCCGCCAAAAGAGCGCAGGCAGCACTGGTATTTTGGAGTAAAAACAGAAAATGCTGGAAATACTCAGCAGGTCAGGCAGCATCTGTGCAGAGAGAAACAGAGTCAACGTTTCAGGTCGATGACCCTTCGTCAGAACTGGAAAAAGCTGGAGATGGAACAGGTTTTTAAGCAAGTGTAGGGGCTGGAAAGGAGGGAGGGGAGGAAAGAACAAAAGGAAGGTCTATGATAGGATGGAAGGCAGGAGAGATCAAGAGACAAAAGGGATGATGGTGCAAGGCAAAAGGAGATGGTAATGGGACAAGTTAAGAAACAAAAGATGGCTCTAGATGAAGTGTAAATGGCACTGGCAGAATGAAAGACAGCTGCCTGTTGATTTACATTAGCGCAGTGCAAAACCTGCTGTGTAACACACTGTTTCGGGCAGTAGTCTCAATGGGAGGTCCAATGTAACGTAGCCGTAGCAT
This sequence comes from Squalus acanthias, assembly GCA_030390025.1. Classification (NCBI taxonomy): domain Eukaryota; kingdom Metazoa; phylum Chordata; class Chondrichthyes; order Squaliformes; family Squalidae; genus Squalus; species Squalus acanthias. The sequence continues at coordinate 59,126,449 of CM059425.1, forward strand.
CCCTGGAGCGAAGTAGCGTTCTCTTAAAATTAGCCTGTCATTTTAGGAAGCAGTGTCAATCCCTTAAAGGGGAACTGCCTTCTAAAATGAAAAAAAATGAAAATCATTTAAAAATAGGCAGCCTTTAGCCCTTAGAGCTCAACTCCCTTCTGAAAAAAAATAAACATTAAAAATAATTCCGAAATGGCAGTCTTCATCTCTTGAAGCTGATCTGCCTTCCGCATATTAAAAAAATGGTAAAAGTGCTTCAGTACTAACACAAATGGCTCAACAGCCAGGGTAGGGACACCTAGGGTTTAACAAGTAGCACTCCAGCTTTGTGCAGGGGTCAACACTGAAAGGGAGGTCCTCATCCCACAGGGGCCAGGAAGCCCTCCAAAAAGAATGATGTGGGACAAGATCACCGAGGCCATCACTGCCTGCAGTGTCGCCCCCACAACCTGGCTCCAGTGCCCAAAGAAGCTTCATGACCTCAGACCAGTGGTCAAGGTCAGTGAATGCATCTTCAAAAGCTGTCTCCTACCAACTGCACCACTAGCCTCACACATTGATCATTGCACAATCCCCCCACCCCATCACTCACCTACCAACAATCTGTACCAAACATGAGGCACACCTCCCATTCCTAGCTTCACCTCAACCTTTTGGAGGAGACGATGCTGGCCATTCTTGGCAAGGGCATGGCTGTGCCCTTGGCCAGTGGCAGGGCTAAAAGGATTCAAGATGCCGTATCCTCATACATTATCCTCCTTCTCACATCCTACTTCCTCCTCATCCCACAATTTCTTCTGATTTACAAGCTGTGCATGGTATAAGCATGCAGCTCTTGCTTTCCTGCGCTCCCCTAACCATAACTCTACTCTTGTGCCTTCCTCATTTCACACACCCAAGAAATGCAGCCTGCCCAGCCAGTGGTTGACCAAGAAGAGGGAGAGGAGAGTGAAGAAGAAGAAGAAACACTGTCACTCGATTTCACATTCCCAACCACCAGCTCCTGGAGATCATCTTGCAAGGCCACCTGTAGTGTCCCCCACTGAAAGTCAGCAGCTTTCCACCAGCCATGCTGCAGCCACTGGGGTAGCACTGCACGACATCAGTAGGATAGGCAAAGGCACACGCAAGACAGTCACTAAGGGAATGTACAAGAGTGATGATTTGATTTCTTGATGTCATATTGGATGGATAGATTATAAAGTTGGATTGGAAAGTTTGCTTGGTGGTGGTTTTTATTTTAGCATTGTGGCCAAGAGGAGGCTTTGATGGTCAGTAACAGAGGGAAGTTAAGGGGTTGGACTTTGTCAGTGTGGGCGGGCTGGGGCATGTCAGGTGGAAATCGTGTCAGGACCCCGACTCCTAAGTGAAGTGCTGAAAAAGTGTGATTTTCCCCTAATTGGGCAATTGATTTCCTGCATGTGGGAACCAGTGGCCCAATGAGTCTTTTCATACAGAAAGTCGCATCCGATGACGTCATCAATGCTGCTGGATTTAAGGCCTGCAAGCAGCCTTGCTTCTTCTGGAGACTGCAAAGGCTCTGCAAATTGTATGAAGGAGTTGATTTCCTGACAATGTCTACGATCAAGCAAAAGTGTGCACCTCGGTTTGATGAGCCCTCCCTCCAAGCTCTGGTGCACGGAGCCAGATGTAATAAGGAGGTGCTCTTCCCTTCCTCAGGGAGAAAAAAGCCACCCCAGCAGACAAAGCTGTGTGGCTGCAAGTGGCCCAGGAGGTCAACTCCATTTCAATGAGTCGCAGAAACTGGCTGCAATGCAGGAAGAGGTTTCATGACCTTCTCCGCACAGGAAAAGTGAGTATGACTTTCCCATCACCCTCAATCTGATCCCCATCGCCTCTCCTCACCAGCACTCTGCTTTGCCAACTTCTTCCTCCACATCCCACTTGACACTTACATCCCTGCACCCTTACCCATTCCCTCTCTCTCTATGGTCACATTCACTTAACTATTTGACCATGCAGCCCTCACACTCCCTATCACTGTGATGCAATGACAACAACAACTTACAACACACAGGGAGGGTCCTTTGTATCCTTCTAAGCATCTATGCTATGGATTCTCTTCACTCACTCCTTCATTCTCACTCAAACTCCACTTGTGTCCCTCATTGCAGGAAAAGAGAGCCCACAATAAGAGGGAAAGAGCCATGACAGGAGGAGGGCCATCCTCAGTAGCCCAGCTCACCCCCTGGGAGGAGGCGGCCCTGGAAATCACTGGGATCGAGGACGATACCCAAGTGGGGGATGGACAGACGGGCGCATCACAGCAAGCTGGTGACAGAATAGTTTGGCATCTCTCCCATTGACATTGCATGAGTCACTGATAATGAATCTGATGCTCCTACAGATTGACTTATGATCATCTGCACTATTCAATGTGCATGTAACCTTGACCTCACATCTCTAACTCTTTCCTTTACTCCCCCACAGGACCATCAAAAGGCCCCGTCCCACTGTCCAGGAGGAAGAGCCTGAGCTTCCAGACTCCTCAGAGGAAGCTACAACCTCTGAGGGCGCAGCATCAGCAGAATTCAGCGCACCCAGCACCAGCGCAGAAACTCACACCTCAGTGGGACCTTCGCGAGATAGAGTAGTGTTGGCACCTGGAGTATCACAGCTCACAAGTGAGCATCAGCAGATGGTGGAGACAGGACAGCAGTGGAGAGTCTTCATCGGAGGGCGCAGGACTCTGCCAGCTCGGCTCAGCTGCATGTCGACCCTGTGCCTCCGGGTCCATCCAGAAGGAGAGCGGTGCTGGAACTCCAGGAACAGGTGCAGGAGTCTCTGGCAGGTTTTGTCTCCAGGGTCGCTGCAAGTGTGGAGCGAATGGAGGAGTCCATTGCGAACATGAGCAGAGCCTTTGTGGAGGCATTGGCGCATGAACGCATCACCGCGGAAAGGATGGCAACCTCCGTGGAAAGGATGGCTAACTCCATGGTAAGGCTGGCTACCGTAGAGGAGAGGATGGCTACGGTAGAGGAGAGGATGGCTATGGCCATGGAGGAGCTTAGTCGCCAGGGTCTTGAAAACATGGTCATTGTTCAGACTTGAATGACATCTCTTGAGGAGCGATGGTCAGCTATTGAGCATACAATCCAGACCTTCATGGAAGTCCTCTGGAGCAGGACTTCCAGTGCAGAAACAGGTTCTCATGGCCCCCCTGAAGTGCAGCAAGGTGCTGTCAAGCCACTTGCTAGCTCTGAAGTGGGGCTGACCCATGAGAGGGATGTTGGTGGCAGAGAACAAGGAAGTGGGGGCTCCTCTCCAAGCGCTCACACGACCATGCCACTGCAGAGCCCTCGGTCAGAGCCCCACCAGAGTCCTCACCCAACTGAGATGGGCATCTCAGCCCCTGCACAGCTACAGGAGCAGCAGACTGTTGGCGATCCCGCACAGGTTCACCACCCCAGAGGACGGCCGCCAAAGGCGTCGAGACAGGAGCAGCAAGAAAGTGAGCAAGGGGCCTCCACATCTGCTGAAGCCACAGGGGAAGCACCACGTAGGAGCACGTGTAAGAGGAAGATAAAGCACAAGTAGTCACAAGGGTAGTCACTTGGGTGCTGTGATGTAATGTATTTGGACCAGCCATCATTGTCATTGTATTCTAAACAGATTTGATGGCAAACTGTTGAAGTTGTGGCCTGTGTCATTTCGCAAATGGGACTCTCACACTGAGGGCTTAAGGTGCCTTGCAATTGTCAGTATGGTGGTCAGAGTGATAGGAATCCGTAGGTTCTTGTCCGTTGTGGATGCTCTGGTAAGAAGGTGCGAGACAAAAGTGTTTGATTGTGCAGGCTCATCAAATCTGGCCAAGATGAGTGCGTCCCTTGCATCCCAGGCACCAATGCTGGCGCCTTCTGGCTTGTGCAGCTTCAGGTGGGTGACTAGCAGCTTGGCGCGCCTGTTGATGCTCCTGCTGTTGGTGCTGCTGTTGCTCATGGTTCTGCTGCTGCCGCGGCTGGTCTTCATCCAAATCTGATATCCAGGAGGAAAGGAATTAAATGGTCGCCATGCTTCTGGTATATGCCTCAGTTGAGGAAGCGCTTAGTCAAGGTGGGGAGTGGGGTTTCCCAGGAGGTCACACTGGAAATGGGTGTCAGGCTCCAAACTTCCACAACAATGAGTAGGCCTGCTAAAAGTTCCCCCAGACCTGAGACAACAAAGTTCTGCCACCTGCAAATGATCATCGGTGAAAAGTCCTTTGTAATGGTGAAGCTGCAGCTGTTAGTAAGCAATCTTATTATGAGGCCGCCAGCATTACCTGGCATGTTCCAGAGGAGGCATGGAGGATGGGGGAAATGTCTAAAACTCAGAAAGGCCTCTCAAAATGGGATAATAGAGGCAATTAAGGGGCTGTTAAGGGCCTTAAGGGCCTATCTCGCCTCTTGGAGGCGGGATGGAAAGGGGGTCAGAAAACACGCATTTGGGAAATTGCTTGGAAGCGGGATGGAGGTGGGATCGGGCCCGCCCGCCATTTTTGGCGATTTTACCACCTTGCATGCCTCCAAACCCGCCTCCTCGTGCTTGCCAAAATCGAGCCCAAGGTGTGGGACAAATGTTGAAAGCAGAATTGGGGTTGTGGTCACTGGTACCACAGGCGGATGATTCCATCCCAGATATCCCGGCCAGAAAGGGGCTGTCTGGGTTCCATCCTTCCTTCGGCTTCCTCTTCTGCGTCTTCCTCTTCCCATAGGGCCTTGGTGAGACCACACCTGGAGTACTGTGTACAATTTTGGTCTCCTTACCTAAGGAAGGATATACTTGCCATAGAGGGAGTGCAACGAAGGTTCACGAGATTGATTCCTGGGATGGCGGGACTGACGTATGAGAAGAGATTGAGTAAACTAGGCCTGTATTCTCTTGAATTCAGAAGAATGAGAGGGGATCTCATGAAGCATACAAAATTATTACAGGGCTTGATAGGATGGATGCTGGGAGAATGTTTCCCTTGGCTGGGGAGTCTAGAACCAGGGCCCACAGCCTCAGGATAAAGGGTAGGCCATTCAGGACTGAGATGAGAAGAAATTTCTTCACACAGAGGGTGGTGAATCTTTGGAATTCTCTACCCCAGAGGGCTTTGGAGGCTCAGTCATTGGGTATATTCAAAACAGAAGTCGATAGATTTCTGACTAGTAAGGGCATCAAGGGATATGGCGATAGGGCCGGTGAATGGAGTTGAGGCAGAAGATCAGCCATGATCTCATTGAATGGCGGAGCAGGCTCGAAGGGCCAAATGGCCTACTCCTGCTCCTATTTCTTATGTTCTTATTGCGAGCGGATGCTGGAAATCTGAAATAAAAGCATAAAATGCTGGAATTACTCAGCAGGTCAGGCAGCATCTTGGCCTGAGACGTTAACTCTGTTTCTCTCTCCATGGATGCTACCTGACCTGCTGAGTATTTCCAGCATTTTCTGTCATCTCAGGGGCCTTCCTTTACCATCCAAAACCTTGCAAGCATCCAGCAGCACTCCCTGCACACTTTAAAAACTTTTAAGATCTATTGCACCAAGCCACTACTTCAATGAAATATTAAAAAAAGGTCCAAAAGCTTAAGTACAAATATACCTGAAAGATGTGTGTGTCCCTTTAAGAAGTGCTGACAGCTTCTCTGCAGGGCTGCTTCACACACGCTTTTCTGTGCGTGCTTAGGACCCAGCATAATGATGAGCAAAAACGTCCAAGTTAGCAGTTGTGGCGTCAAGTCAGGCCAGCACTGTCAACAGCAGCACTATAGCCCTTACCAAAATGGCGGCCACCGTGTCCCACGCCAGAAGTAAAGCGGCTGCCATATTTTCAAAAATCCCAGATTAACAGCCGGTGCTAAGGTAAGCAATTTCTAGGCCTACATTTTTATAATGTTTCCACATTTTCAGTGCATTTATTTGTTTAGTATTTTCCTTTACTATGTTTTTTCTCTATAGCCTTCTGACTTTCCCTTTATTTAAATTGTTATAAAAAGAAAAAAAGAACTTGCATTTATATAGCGCCTTTCACATCTTTGGGGCAAAGTGCTTCACAGCCAAAGAAGTATGTTTGAAATATAGTGATTGCTGTAACATTGAGAAACAGAGAAGCCAATTTGCACTTAGCAAAATCCCACAAACAGTAATGAAATAAATGACCAGTTAATCTGTTTTTATTGGTGTTAGTTGTGGGATAAATGTTGGCCAGGACACTGAGAGAAACTCTGCTGCTCTTCTTCAAAAAGTGGCATGGGACATTTGATAGCCACAGGAGAGGGCTATCAGAACTTCAGTTTAACGTCTCATCTGAAAGACGGCACTTCCAATAGTACTGCACTGAAGATCCAGCCTAGATTATGTATTCAAACCTCTAAAGTGGGGCTTGAACCCACAACCTTCTGGCTCAGCAGGCAAGTGCTCCATGGAGCCCAGGCTAATGCTATACTACACCATTTCAGGATACAAGATGAACTCCATGATCCTGCTCTCCCAGTGAGGAGGCACGCTTAATGGGATCATAGGTCGAAGACTTGGCACTACAATGTTATACCTCAATTTACAACCCACAGACATGTCTTCCCCACTGGGAGCATGGGATTGCAAAGTTAGTCCTTGGTGTATCAGAATCTTTTAGCCAGTACATCAACCTTTTTTTATACTTCAGCACAAGCCTGTAATGAACATTTAAGTCCCTCTACTGCCTGTGATGAAACAGCGTTTACGTAAAAACACACAATGGAACATAAACTCTGATGTTAACCTAACCCATCGGCGACACCGAGGCAGGTTCAGGTCAGATGCCCAGTTTACACGGACTTAATTGACTTCATGTTGGGTGTAATACAGGCGTCAGAACCAAACATACCCCATTCCCACCAGTCCGGTTAAGTTAAAATCGGTGCTAAAGGGACTAAGTGACACAGCGTCTGTTCGATACCTGCCACACTTCTGGCCTGCTCTCTGCCCATTATCTCTATGTTAACCTCTTCCACTCGGGTTGATAGTAGCCCTCCTGTGTGCGTTTGCCCCCTTTTATTGTGTACCAGCTTGTCCTGCGAGAAGAAAGGGAGTGTGCTAGTGTGGGGCCTGTTAAAGATGTGCGTGTCAGGGTGGATGGTGCATGAAAGAATCAGCAGGACTGGGGAAGTGAGAGGTGTGAATCCAGTAGGAGGTGCAAGTGGCAGCAGAAGGAGGTGCAGTGAAGTGTGCTGGTGTAATAGGAGAGTATTGGGAAGCCGGGGAAGGAGGGCTTGTGAATTTTGGGGCTGCAGGTTAAAGCCGAGAAGAAAGTTAGAGAAGAAATAAATAAGAGTCTTACCATAGCAACTCTAGTCAAATCATTGAATCTTTTTTGGCACTGCTGCCAGGTCCTCAGCACAATGCTATGTGCATTCATTGTTCAGCCACCTCTGCTCACTGTTGCTGGGCTACTTGCCTTGGCACACTTTTCCCATCAGCCAAAAACAGGACCTCCTTCCTTCCACTGACCTCCTCCACAAAGACCTCTACAGTGCTGTCTGATAATCTTGAGGCCCTTGCAGTACTCATTCTGATGGGATTTTCCACGTTTAAGCTCAGAAACATGCAGCACAAGCAGAGTGCACCTCCCCTTTAAAAGGTGCAGGCTGCCTTTAAATGGCATCACTCCTGCCCCAATTCTTTCCCACTGAATGGCGAGCTGCCAATAACCAGTGCGAGTAGCACTGACAGGTCAGCCATCACATGGAAATGAGGCACGAACCTGAAAATAGTCTGTGGCTCTCGCTCATGTCATTGGGTGAGCCACTTCGCACCCACTTTGGGCATAAGTTAAAAGTTCCCTCCATTATATTAAGTGTGAAGAAAGTCCATCCAGAACAATTGAGTGATGGGAAGTAGAAGTGGGGCATTTTGCATCATTTCAGCAATGCAGGAACTTGAATCAATCCTACAATACCCACAATTGCATGCGCAGACTCAAACGTATTTTCAGTAAATCAGATATATAAATGGTTTTCATTTCTTCTGTCTGTGTATTTCTATGCAGGATGATTACTACCCCAAGAAACAGAGTGCAACAATATTTAATTTAGATTCTTTCTTTAAAATTTACTTCAAAGTTAGATATCTCCACTCCCATTATGTTACTCAAATATGTTTTAGCACAGTCTTTGATTTTGATATTGCAATTCCTTTAAGCCTCACAAGATTACTTGAAATAGCTTTACCGCAGTAATGCATTTTTTTTATAAACTTGCAAAACACAAATCATTGACCTAGATGCACATTTCTCTGTTCTTACACAGTCAAAAGAGGGAAAACTGTAATATTCATTATAGATCCACACCATGGGGCATTAGTAGAAATTATAACTTCATAACACTTTTCCTAAATCAATCACTTATCACTGAGTTTCATTATTCTAACATATTTAAATTAATATCTTAGGAGTTAAGATTTACATTGGTTTGAAGCATGATTGGAGGAGACATCACTCCCATTAAGATACTTCAAGACCAGCACATTTACATTGAACAAAATAATTAGTGTATAACCAGGCAACAGCACTAATTGAAGGACAGCGAATCTTTGCAGGGAGAAATTGATTAGGAGCTGAAAGGCCTTCTTTTGTATGTTTCACTGGCCTTCACAAGATAACATTTTTAATAAAATATTTCCTACCAACTTCCTGAATTACTTTTAACTAATTGTAAAATTATGGTACCCTTTACTCCAAAATATGTTGTTTGAATTTACAGTTGCAGTGACTATTGCTGAACATTTTCATGCTAGTGCTGCTTGCAATGATTACTATATAATTATTCACATATTAGAAAGCAGCTTATTGATCTGCTACCAAACACAATTCCACAAGGTACATGGCAAAATAACAGCATCCAGCCAGGTGTAAAGCTGCCTCTTATTTTATGAAGATGCTAACTGAGAACTAGCCTATTCCCCACAACTATCCAACCCCATTTGTCAGATTTTGGGGGCAATTTTAACCTAACCCAATGGTCAGGAAACAGGCGGGTTGAGGTTGGACGCGCGTTTTGCAACCCGCCTGATTTTGCTCTCTATTCACTTCAGTGGAGCGTAAAATTATGAGCGGTGTAAAATGAGCGGCCCTCCTGAACCCGCCCATCGAGTTAAGTTAAAATTAGGGCTACACAGTCAGCAGAAGTCCCACTCTTCAGAATCCTGTAAGGGGTTCGCGTGGCTCTGTGCTTAGCCTGGGTGCTAGTGCGGGGTTAGGCCTGGTTGCCTGTTCTGGTCTCCAGCCAGCCTGGTAACACTAGACACCTGTGAGTGGTTCGACCCACTCGCCCTTACGGTTCTGACACTGGACTTAGGTGTGAGAGCAATAATGCAGAGAAAAACTCAGGTAGACCCGGTTGAATAGTGCGAAATGGAAAATCTTTATTGCATATTATTCAAGATTACGAAATACATGTCATAAGCACAGATTAATGACAGTACAAACTTACATACATTTATGCAACTAGGTTTAGGGAAACGAGGAACGCACGACACATCGTAAAAGGGGACACACATTATAATTATCCTTAAAACTTAAACCCTCCCCTATCAATACCTGTCCTAATCTAGATTTGTAGGATCGAGACTCATGCTCACCACTCGTGATAACTCGGAGAATTCCGAAACTCTGCTCGGATGTTTTTACCGCAGCACCTGACTATCCACGTGTTGATCAGGGGTCTCTGTACCCCACTTGTTTACTCGCTTCTGCTCCGGCTAGCAGGCTGGACCGTCTGCTGTCATGAAGATCTGTGTTGACCTCGGACTCCAGATACAGTTCGAAGAAGAGTCTTACTGTGCCCGACACCAGTTGTCGGTAGAACTCAAAGAATAGTCTTCTCGGGCCAGTTGTGGAGTAGCCGATAGAATTCGAAAATGGTCCTTATATTTTGAGGCGCAGTCGGGGTTTACTGACCGCGGTGGCACGTGTAGTCGTCTTCTTCTCCTCTCATCTCATCTCATCTCATCTCCTCTCGGGCCTTCGGATCCAACACCGTTTACCGACTTCTCGGGATGGTGCGCCCGCTTACTGGCCTTCGTAGTCCAGCTCTCCACAGATCTTCGCGGCAAGCCACGAGGTTGACTCCCGGAAAATCAGCGGATCAGAGAATGAGAGTTCAGAGCTCCAGTCGGTGGTAAAGAATAAGAGCACGATGACCAGCCAGAGGATAAGAGAAAGATGGACGTTTGGACACTACAGTTTATAGTACTGTAATTCCTAATCTCCCGCCCAATCTAAATGTTCATCTTTGTCATGTATTGGCGCTCAAACTTCTTGTATGGGGTGGTACTTGTCGTTAATGGGTTACGGTGATACTTGTAACTGTCTGAGTACCCGTTAATATTTCTCCCATTGTGGAACCAGCTAGTAGTCTCCCTGGAGGGGTTTTGGGGGCTTCCAAATGCTTGCTGTGAGTACCCGCGAACGGCTCTCTCATCGTAGAGCCATGGGGAATTTGCATATCAATGTCTTTGGATGGGTCCTTGATCACCCAGTACAATAGCCCTCGTTTGTACCTGGAAAACCGATTCCAGTATTTATGTTTAAAATGCAAACCCATCGCGTCTTGTCATTATCTCAAATGTGCTGAGTCCTGTCCGATCTTGCTGAAATGTTTATTGAAACGCCATCTTGTCTGCCTACTGAAAGTCTAGAACCTTCTGCCATGAGGTGTGGTGGCCATTTTACAGGCTGTTTGTGTCCGTTTTGAAATCTGACAGCATTCTGCTGAAATAAAGCTGTTTATACGAAACTTTATGTCTCCTTCTCATTATTATAAAATCGCGATAATTTTACGAATTCTACAATCCTTCAAACTAAGCACTGCCGGGGACCCATGGGAGCGTTCCCTGGCACAGGGAAAGTGGATCGGGGAATTGTGGTCCAGGGAGGGGAGAAAGGCAAGAGCAGGGAAGGCCCAAGGCTTCCTGGTGTGACCGGAGGAGCACTTTTGCTCCACCTGGTGCATAAGGAACCAAATAAAAATGGTCAAACTTATATTGATGGGCATCATCTGGCCCTGGCTTCTGTTCCCGGCAGGTTTGGCTTGATGGGGAAACCATCACTGCTTCCCAGCTCAGGCCTCGGGATAAAATCACAGATTCCGCCCTGATAATGTCATCTGCATATTTAAAGATGATGCTGTCGGCTTGGGGCGGGTGTCCTTGCAGCCTGCAATTTAAAAGTACAGTTGGCCAGATTGGGGCGGGAAAGGAGTGCGTTAATCTCCTGTTCCATTTTTACTGTCCCGCCTGGCTTTCACCAGGCCGGGGTGGGGGGGTGGTGGGAGGATGAGGGCAGTTAAAATCGAGGCACTTATGTTCCAAATTAGAATTCATCTCTCTCCCCTCCATTCTGCTGCACCAATGGCTCCAGCCCAACCTGGTACCAATTCTCTGGCATCTTCAAAAGAGGAATAGCAGCAATAGGACTGCCTGAAGCCCATCAGACATCTTTCAGCTCACATCAGAAGCCTCATGGGTTCCCATGAACGAAAAGCAGAAACAGGACTCATCAATCCACTAAATGGTCAATGATTCATCCAATAGACCATCTGGACTGAGCTGGGCCTTGAAAACATGATTTGCCATTTGAACACATCAGGTCTTAAATGCCTGTGATCCACACATATGCTATCCCAACACTTGTAACTTAGTTTAACTCCAAAGTACTTTAAAATCTATTTAAAGACATAGCTATGCTGATAATTATTTCTAATTAAAACAGACATTGTGACAAAATTTGTTGTCAAAGTAATAGGGAGATTAATGGTGCGAGCCGTTATTTATGCATAAATGGTACAGCAATTTCAGGCGAGAAGTTAAACGCAAGCATTAACTTCGCAAAAACACCATCTTGCATTCCACCTCACCATTGAAATGCATTGAATGGCATGAAGTTTTTTCAGCAGGTTACCCACCCAACAGCCAGCCAGATTGACAGGCTGGCTGTCGGTCAGGCTGGAGAGCAGCTGGGGAGCTTATGTCAGGTAAGTCCGACAGCACGTGAGGTTGGTGGGGGGTGTGGTGGAGGCGGGAGGTGGGGGGAGTCGGACATTGCGGGAGGGTGAATTGGACATCGGGGTGGGTTGGAGGAAGTCGGACATCGCGGGGGAGGGGGTGAATGGGACACAGTGAGGGGGTGGGGGGAAGTCTAACATCAGAGGGAGGTCAGCCGATCGCGAGGGTCCCATCCTGGGGTGTTTAAAAGGTAAGCTAGGTGAGTCGGGTTAAGCACTACTGCTCCCACTGGCCCACAAGCAGTGCAATAAAGGCACTAACCTCATGGACCCAGCCCTTTTCACCTCCTTTCATCTGCCGGGATTCCCCAAGCACAGGGAATCCCAGGCTGTAGGTTTTCAAAATAAAACTTGAGTTCAAATGGAAGCATGCAGCCTCCTTAAAAGATTTTAGTTACTGGCCCACCTCCTGAGAGCGGATTGGTCGCCCGCCCCCCGCCCCGCCTCCGTTAAAACCGGAAGTGGGCAGTTTGGGGTCGGGTTTCCCATTTAATTATTTTTACCCCACCCACCCACCCTTGGGAGTTAAAATTACCCCCTATCAAAGCTAACTAAAAAGCTAGAAGTTCAATTGTATCTCAACAGATGCTCGCAATTTAAACAATTTCTATTACATGAATGTGCTGATCAAGCAGGTGACATGGACAGAAGGCCCCTAAAGACTGAATTCATGTCAAGTGAAGAGTAGCCTAAAGTGTCTGAGTATTTCTACGTATAAGTGATTATCAGCCCTTTGAGTACTAAAGAAGGATTTCTATAACACTACGAAAAGTAGATTGCTTTTATTAAGCTCATTATCTTCCAACACTCTAGTGTGATCTGCAAGCTTATACAGCAAAAGAGATTAAAGTTAAGAAGTAGCATTGAAATAGCCATAATATTAAGTGAGAGGCACAATTATGTCATGTAGCTTCAATATTTTATGCCGTGCATTGGAAAAAAAAAACAGGAGCTACTCCATGGAACATAGGAATTGGAGTAGGTGATTCAGCCTCTCGAGCCTGTTCCGCCATTCAGTCAGATCTTGGCTGATCTGTATCTCAACTCCATTTACGCACCTTTGTTCCATATCCCTTGATACCCTTACCCAACAAAAATCTATCGATGTCACTCTTGAAAACTTCAATTCATCCAGCACCCACAGCCTTTTGAGGGAGCAATTTCCAGATTAACTTTACCCTTTGTGTGAAAAAGTGTTGGCTGAATTTTCCTGTTGCCGAGCGTGTGGATTTGGGGGCGGGTCGGCAGTAAAAATCCCAGAAATAGCGAGCACATCGGGAACCCGCCGTCATCCCGCCACCTCGCGCATTTCACTCGGGCGGCTTTGAAACTGCGACACGGACCTGATCAGCAGAGGCGGGCGACCTCATTGAAATCATTCAGTGCTTGTTGAGAGATCCTTGAGAGTGATTTTAACGCCAGCTTTTGAGTTTAACTTCAGGAGCACGGGATTCACAGAGGTCGGGTACCTGGCCTGTGAAGGGGAGGCAGAAGCTCAGTGGCCATTGGCGAGTTCATTCATTGACAGCTGTGATAAGCACATAAATACTGCAACATTACACCTCATTACTTGCCTCATGGAAAGGCCCTTGCTCACTCCATTTTGTCCACAGATTTGGGTGTCTTGCAGGTCATTTTTGAAACCTCGGAAGCTACTCTCACCACATTGCTACTCACTATCTCAACATTGAGGGATTGGCCCTCTGATCTCCACTTTATCTGCCATCTACTATATCAGCATGGGTGCCGCTTAAACCATCTCACCTTAGTCCTCAGAATCAGACCAAGATGAGCCCCACCACCAACAACACCAGCCACACCAGCAGCAACAGCCACAACACCAGTAGCATCCACATCACCAGCAGCAGCAACCGCAACAGCAGCCTTCTTCTCACTGACCTGATGCTCCGCAGGAGAGAGGGGGTCAGCACAGGGCTACAGCGCACCGGAGGCGATACCCTCAACACAGGGTATACAGGCAGAGGATGAGCTTTCTGGACATGACTTAGCAGCAGTGATTCAGAGGCTCAGGCTATCACGTCAGGTCATTGCAGATATTTGTAGCTTACTGGAACAAGACCTGCAGCCTTGGGGAGCGGGTGGACACGCCTTACCAGTGGCTGTCAAAGTCACCACCGCCCTCAACTTCTTCACCTCAGGCTCCCTCCAGGGATCTGCAGCAGACATTTGCAGGATCTCGCAGTCGGCCGCCCACAGATGCATCACCCAGGTGACCGATGCCATGTTTGACAAGTCAGCCAATTATATCAAAATTCCCACTGATGAGGCCAGTGTCACTGAGCGGGCGTTCGGCTTTGCGGCTCTGGCTGACTTCCCACGGGTACAGGGCATCATCGACTGCACACATGTGGCCATGAAGGCACCCCATCATCAGCAGAAGTGTTTGTGAACCGCAAGAGCTTCCACTCCCTCAATGTGCAGCACATCTGCAACCATAAAAAGATGATTATGCATGTGTGTGCCAGATTCCCTGGCAGCTGTCATGACTCTTTCATGCTGCGCCAGTCCACTCTCCCTCAGCTCTTTGCACCTCCAAACAGACTTTCCGGCTGGCTGCTTGGAGACAAGGGCTATCCACTGAAAACGTGGCTCATGACACCCCGGAGGAGGCCAAGTACTGAGGCTGAGGAGCGTTATAATGAGAGCCACATCTCCACCAGATGTGTCATAGAGCAAGCAATAGGCATGTTGAAGATGCGCTTCAGATGCCTTGACAGATCTGGAGGAGCCCTTCAGTATGCACCAGCCAGGCTCTCTAGAATTATCGTCGTCTGCTGCGCCCTGCACAACATAGCGCAGCAGCGAGGATTGGAGCTGCAGGAGGAGCATGGCGCACAGCACATGGCCACTTCAGAGGAGGAGGAGGAGGAGGAGGAACCTGAGGTGCAGATGGCACCAGCAGCAGCGCACATTGCTGCCCGGGATGACCTCATCGTGGCCAAATTTACTTAACTTGCTCCAATGCTGCCACATGCTGTACTAAGTTCCCCACCCCCCAACAATACCATAAAGCATCCCTACAATGACCAATCCATTCCTCTCACCCAAAGCCCCAATGCTCAAGGTTAAAAAATGTCTCACCATTCACTCCAAGTGACAAAGCCACTTCCAAGGTTTGAGGCACAAATGGACAAGATCGGAAAGTGGTGCAAAGAAAAACAATTATGTGTGTCATCAAAATAACTGAAACTTACCACTAATGGGCCGGATATTCCGATCCCTACGGATGAGTACGCGCTGTGTACACATCCGTAGGGACATCGAAAATGCCGGTTTCAAGCATGCACAGCGCATGCGCTGAAAACCGGCATTTCCGATCTGTCAAGAATGCTCTTGACAGATCGGACGCCTGCCCTGGAGAAGGGCCTCTGCGGGCGGATAGTTCCGCTTTCTGCAGAACCTCCGTCCGCAGAAAACCCTTAGAATTCTTACGCCTGGTAAAAGCAGGCGTAAGGCCTGTTTTTACCAGGATAAGAGTTGAAAAAGTAAAAAAAAATAAAAAAATTTTCACTCATTTATCATTTAAAAATACTTTAAAAAATGGTAAGTTTATTTTTAGCCCCATAAAAAACTTTAATTATATTTTTCAAAAAATTACATTTTTGTTTAAAATATTTAATTTATTGTAATTTCAACTAATTTTAAAAATGTATTTAATGTTTTAAAGTGTTTGCGCCCCTGGGATACTTGGGCCCTGCGCATTTCATAGTGGAGAGGCCCAGGGCACTTGGAGTTGGAGAGGCCCAGCATCGGAACTATACGCACCTCGGGAGCCCTCAGGTAAGTGCGTAGATTTTTTCCAGATCGGAGGCCTCCGCACGTGGGAAGCCTCCGATCGGAAAATACGGCCCAATATTTTTTCATACACCCATGTGCCTCCTCCTACGACTGCAGGGGCAGACTCGGCCATCGGGTTCCGAGGAAGCATGTTGGGCTCTGACTGAGGGGGTGGCAATGGGGGAGAAGTGAGAGCATTTTGAGAAGAACTTCCATGTCCCCTCTCAACTTCTTCCCTCTCATGGGCCACCCGCACTTCCCTGCTAGCAAGGAGCTGGCGAGCACATTGCTGCACAGCAGTGGGGTGATGAAGGGCCAAGTCTACGTTTACATCCCTCCTTGAGAGGAGGTCTATGAGCGCCTGCCATCTGTTGTCCACAGCTAGCATGTGCTCATGTGACTGCCGCATTTGCTGCTCCATGCAGGTGGCCATCCTTTCCATGGAACAGCACATCATCACCATCACCTGTGACATGGTGGTGCTCATGTTGGAGATGGACTCCTCCATTCACTGAACATTTGCAGACATCGTGGCTGCAAAAGATGCCAGAGCCTCCTGCAATTGTTGCTGCCCCTCCAAGATTACCCTCTTTCTCGACGGCCCCCGACACTCAGCGTTTGCATGCAGCTCAGCAGAGCTTGGAGCATCCTGCGCCCTCCGGCGAGGAGTCTCCACTGCTGTCCCTGTCAACACCATCTGCTCTTGCTCACTTGTGAATTGTGAGACACCAGGTGACAACACTACTCTATGGCGCAAAGGACCCACGAGGTGTGTGTATCTGCGCTGGTGCTGGGTGCGCTTGGGACTGCTGACGGTGCACCCTCAGAGGCTGAGGAATCGTCTTCCTCCTCCGGCTGGACAATGGGGGGATGCAGTTTATGGACCTGTGGTAGAGTAAAGAGATGAATTAGAAGTGTTATAATAAGCGTGGGTAACGTTACCATTATGCACATGATGACATTTCACTGGCTGCTGACATCAGTCACCATATGAGTGACTGTTGTGTGCCATGTGGCTTTATGAGATGTGATTCTATCACCAGGTCACTGGGATGTCCGCCACTCTCCATCTCTCACCACCAGTGTCTCTCGAGCTCCTGAGATCTCCAGAGCTCCCTCCTCTGCTGCTGTTAGGTGTGCGAAGACTGGAGGGCCACCTCCGGTTCTCTCCCTCTCTCTGTTGTTGTGGGCTCTTTTCTCCTGCAAGGAGGGAAAGACGAGAAGGTTGAGTGAGAGTGATGGAATGAGTGTAAGAAATGGATGGGTTGCATCTGTAGAGGGTGACTCTCAGGGAGTGGGGTGCCAATGCCAAATGGCCTCCTTCTGTGGTGTACGCTTGCATTAGGGTGAGGGTGCGTGTGAGAGGTGGTTAGTCAGATGGGAATGTGAGTAGGTACATAGAGAGAAACAGATGGGTGAGTCTGGAAGGTAGGTTGGTGTGAGCAATGATGTGCAGGAGTAGGCTTGGAAAGGCAGAGTGATGGGGATCTGGTGACAGGCACAGCAGGATGAAGGTGAGCATGGCTTTGCACTCACCTTTCCTGACCTCATGAGATCATTGAAGCATTTCCTGCACTGTAACCAGGTCCTCCTCACCACATCCCTGCTGCTGACCTCCTCGGCTATATCCAGCCAGGCTCTTTTTGTTTCTTGTGGAGGTCTCTTTTGCCGAAGAGGACCTCCCTGCGTGCTCTGACAGCCTCCACCAGAGTATGCAGCGATGACTCTGAGAAGCGTGATGCAGCCCTCCGCCTTTGGCTATCCATCCTTCCAAAATTATGAGTACTGTGGCCTTTCTTTGTCAGGTTCCACCCTCCTCTAGCATCCTTCAAATGAGTTGAGTGTAAGGCTGGTCTAAATATCAGCGCTGGAAACGAGTCATCAATGATGTCATCAGACCCGCACCATTTAATAGAGCCGGGAAACACGCATGAGTCTTTCAATTGGGGCCATTATGTTAAAGGCGCTCTGAGCTACGCGCTGCACAGAATATCGCGTTCTCAACCCGCACGCACCTGACCCAACGCAAAGGCCAATGTTTTTTATTTCAGTTACATTGCTGGTTTCAAGCAAGTGTCCTATCAGCTATGTATTCAAAAATTGACAATGGTGACAGCAAATGTGACAGGAACTGAAATGTGTCATCAGTTTGATAGATGCAGCGCATGATACAATATGAAGAAATGGTGAATTCAGGCCTAAGACTATGAATAGAGAGATGCTACAATCTCCTCATAATTTAACACTTGGGGGGCGAAATTCGGTTGCTTTGCGCCTCCCGTTAGCGTCCCCAGGGGCGCTAACGGGGCACAAAGCTCCTAGCGCCCAGGCACGGCGCCGTTAACGCCTCCCGCAAAATTCAGCAGGAGGTTAGCGCCGGCAGTAGCCAATAGCGCCCCACAGCACTGTGCCGCCGGTGATGACGTCATTGCCGTGCACAGCGCCCCGGCCGCAAACTTGGGCTGCGCCCCCTGACCTATCGCCGGACGATATGTCCAACGGGGTCAGGGGGGCGTTTGCAGCCGCCGCCGCGCGAGTAAAAGGGCAAGTGTCGGGCGGCCATTTTTTTTGGGCCGACTGCAGCACCTGCCCCCTTCCCCTTTTTTCTTCAGGCTGCCGGCCGCGATCGCTCAGCCCAGCACTCCTTTTGAGTGCCGGGCTGTTTTCCCGGCGCCCCGCTCCCCGCTGGTCCAGCAGGGCCCCGATGCGCGCTGCACTAAGGGGAGGGAGGCCTGCAATGACGCGGCGCTATGTGCCGACGCACGTGGCCCCGCAAAGTTGACTGGTAGCACCCCGAGAGGGAGAAGGACGCTTCCAGTAACGCCCCGCCTCCTGCTTGGGGTGCTACCACTGAATTTACAGCACAGGGGCGCTAACTTTTTCGGGGCCCTAAAAGTAGCGCCCCGGCGAAGTTAGCGCCCCAGAGGGGGCGCCACCGAATTTCTCCCCCCTGGAGTCCAGGTATCATTCTGGTAAATCTATGCTGTAATCTCTCTAAGGCCAATATATCCTTCCTAAGGTGTGGTGCCCAGAACTGAACACAGTACTCCAGGTGTGATCTAACTAGAGTTTTGTATAGCTGTAGCATATCTTCTTCCCTTTGTATTTAGTACTCTAGATATAAAGTCCAGCATTCCATTAGCCTTTTTGATTATTTTCTGTACCTGTCCATGATATTTTAATGACCTATGTACATGGACCCCTCCCCCCCACCCCCAAATCTCTTTGGACTTCCACTGTTTCTAGCTTTTCACCATTTAGAAATTACCCTGTTCTATCCTTTTTAGGTCCAAAGTGAATGACCTCACACTTGCCTATATTGAAGTCCATTTGCCACAGTTTTGCCCATTCACTTAATCTATTAACATCTCTTTGTAATTTTATGCTTCCATCTACACTGCTTACAACTCTGCCTATCTTTGTGTCACTGACAAACTTGGATACGTGGCTCTCTATCCCATCATCTAAGTCATTAATAAATACGATGAATAGTTGAGGCCCCAAAACAGATCCCTGCGGGACACCACTAGTCACATCCTGCCAATTAGAGTACCAGCTCATTATCCCTACTCTCTGTCTCCTGCCGCTCAGCCAATTTCCTAACCAGGTCAATAATTTGCTTTCAATTCCATGAGTTTCATGAGCTACATCCCCAGGTCACTCCAGCATACAAGCAGATCTAGGGCAGCGTGAATCAACTCCCACAAAAGTAAGAAGCTCAGACCATTTACAGAAGCAACTGGTGTCACTGTATCCGAGAAGGCATCTACTGCGGACACAAATTAGTAACCAATAAAGAACAGGGTCTGTCTGCTCAGGCAGACTTAGGATCTGCTCTGTGACTCTTCCACCAGGGGAGCAGCACGAGGTCCCGCAGGAATTTCAGGCTGAGGAATTTTCCGACTAAAGAGCTTTCATCAGCCTCAGTTAGGTAAACAGTAGGGAAAAGAAAAGCTGATCATGATTGGTTCTTTCTGCACTACTCAAATGTGTCTCGTGGAGGTTGACCTGACTGCACCAGCACCTTTTGAAAACAAGTCACAGCTTTCAAGCAAACCACCACCAAACCCTTCTGTTCAAGTTTGGAAGTATAGACCTAGAAATTGGTCTTGGGCGGGGGCGCAAAGCGGGCGGTATCGGATCGGCCGCCCGTTATACACAGTGCCTGATAGTCAGCTCCATTGACTGCAGTGGAACTGAATATCAGGCGCTGTGTATAACGGACGGACGATCCGATAACGCCCGTTTTGCGCTCCCGCCCAAGATGAATTTCTAGGCCAAAGTCTTCATGTTATGTAAACTGCAGCTGAAACAATATTCCTAAAGCACTATTCTAA
Source organism: Squalus acanthias (assembly GCA_030390025.1). NCBI lineage: Eukaryota > Metazoa > Chordata > Chondrichthyes > Squaliformes > Squalidae > Squalus > Squalus acanthias. The sequence goes on from CM059425.1 coordinate 59,146,598, forward strand.
ACAAAATTATACATTGTGCAAACACTTCCCACATCATCATAGAATCATGATTGCATATGGAATTTGGTGCTTTTAATTAATATTCACTAGTTATTTTCACTGGTAATAGGATTAATTATGGTTCCCCTGCAATGTTTATTTCATCTGATGTTTGTGCAGAAGCAGCTCAGCAGGAAAGTAAAGATTAGAGGCAGTAATAAACACCTTTCCATCATGACCTAATTTTATGATATTCCTTTGGAACAGATATATTTTAGAGTAGTGGGAAACGGCAAATGATTGAAAATATAATTAACAATTACATTTTGCAAAATGTTACTGATCATTATTGATCATCTCTTCCTGCTCCTCCAATTCCTCTGTGGGTCACACACATCCTCTAGCCTATTGGATGGACAGTGAGCGTCATTCGAAGCTATCCTTCAGGAGGGGGACAACAATGGCATGGTAGCAATTTGTCCTCTCATTTTCCCTCCCTGTGATCAAGCTTTGATCTCATCCAGCAACCTCCTACAGCACTGCAGTTGAGATTAGGAATTTGGCGGCATAAACTGGGGAGGGGAAGAAAAAATCAAACTCAAACACATTGCACCACACACACTACAACAATGGTCATTTCCTGGCCTGGCTAAGGTAAAAAGACTGATTGGTATTGTGTAATGATATTTTTGTATTTTGCCACCCAGCCTTTCAGAGCCATTTGTTTGTATGGTCAGACCAGCCAGCTCTCATTTGAAACAATCTTTAAAATTCAGCTTGACTCCCTTCCAAAAACAGAAGAACCAAGTCTGTAGAAATCAATTTAAACTGGCGGCCTCAAACATTTTAATAAAAAGTATAATAGAAAAATTCCTCTGACCTTAAACAAGGCAGATTCGTAATTTCTCACATGACTTCTCCCCTCCAGAGTGCTGCTGATGCATTGCTTGCGAGAACGCTGCCTCCGGAGCTCTCATTTGTGACAGTGTGTGAAATGTGTCTTCTACTTCCTAATCATCTTAAGTGGAAATAAGATGGATGCTGTTTAGTATCAGTTTCCAGTACCTCCTTGTGCTGGTTCATTAGATGGCCCTCCAACTATAGGCTCCACCAGTACAGATGTGGTGGCTGCCTAGGACTTTGCTATCTGGCACAACTGTAGTTATTTGAGTGGGGCGAGTGGGTGTTACAGATGCAGCATTTCCAGGAGATGTGTGTCACTCAAGGCCAGACCTTATGTGGATCTATGAACATACAGCATACAGGTACCTTATGTTAACAGTATGCTTTATGTTTGTTGCTCACCATGTATAATGGACCACAGAACAAACTGCCATGGCAGTAATACATGGGCATGCCAGCGCATGTCAAAAGTACACAAACAGTTGCTGCATATTCTACCTCTGTAATACTGCCCCAAACTTTCATTACAGATGCGTTGTAAAGCATCTATACCTGCAGAATCAAAACTTATTAAAAATGCATCCCACACATCCCAATCTAGATCTGTCAGCTGTTCAAGACGAATCTCTCCTTAATTTGTTTTCTCATTCTACTAAGGTTTGGGGAGGAGAGAACCCAGCGATGGCAGTTGATGGGATTTAACATCAGACAAAAACTCGACCACAGCACCTTATGCTTAACATTAGAGAAGGTAAGTGGTCATAACAAAATCACTTAATTGTAAAATCAGGGAAACGGACTTAAACTTCGGCTCTTCCGTGGCAATACTGCTGTTATATACTCCATTAAAAGTTAGACTGTTTTGAATTAGATGTAACTAGGGTGTTAACAGAGTACTGTCTGCTAAACAAACATTATGGCCCCCTGAAAAACTAATTTTAATTTTGCAGAGTGTCAAATGTATCCATTTTAATAAAAATTAAAAATTTTAAGAAGCTTTAATTTTTTTTAAATTTTGCTCATCTTTATTTCAGGTTTTCCCCATGTGAGAGCCCCAATCTTTGTTTTTCTCTATAACACTTGTAGAAAGTTAGAATCAAAGGAGCTTGCTCATTTCCTCATTCTCGGTCTGTAAGAATTCTGCATTGTGATTGGCTGCTTAGACAGCTTGTTGATGTCACAGCAGCTCGCGCTGTGGGATTCCCAATAAACTATGCTGATTTCAACTGCACGTCGGAAAAGCTGAACTTCTCGTCACAGAGATCGCGAGATCTTTGTGGGAAGCTTACTTCGGGGCCAGTGACGAATGGCTTTGCTTCACCGCTGACTGCAAATTATGGGCCAATAAATATTACCCCATTTATTTGTAAAAATAAACATACAATTTAACAAGAGAATCTTTGTACATTAAACACTTGTGTATTTCATTACTGATTCATTTAATATGGAGATGATCAGCATTCATTTCTGACAGCATTTATAGAATCATAGAATGGTTACAGCACAGAAGGAGGCCATTTGGCCCGTTGAGCCCATGCTGTTTCTCTGCAAGAGCACTTCAGCTAGTCCCACTCCCCCACCCTTCCCCCGTAGCGCTGCAAATTTTTTTCCTTCAGGATCTTATCAAATTCCCTTTTGAGAGCCATGATTGAATCTGCCTGCACCACCCTTTCAGGCAGTGTATTCCAGATCCTAACCACTCGCTGCATAAAAAAGCTTTTCCTCATGTCGCCTTTGGTTCTTCTGCCAATCACCTTAAATCTGTGTCCTCTGGTTCTCGACCCTTCCACCAATGGGAACAGTTTCTCTCTATCTACTCTGTCTAGACCCCTCATGATTTGGAACCATTGGAACCATTCTTGTAAATCTTTTCCGCACCCTCTCTAAGTCTTCACATCCTTCCTAAAGTGCGGTGCCCAGAATTGGACACAATACTCCAGTTGAGGCCAAACCAGTGTTTCATAAAGGTTCATCATAACTTTTTCCTTGCTTTTGTACTCTATACCTCTATTCATGAAGTCCAGGATCCCATAAGCTTCTTTAACCGCTTTCTCAACCTGTCCTGCCACCTCCAACAATTTCCCCCAGGTCTCTCAGTTCCTGTACCCCCTTTAGAATTGTACCCTTTAGTTTATATTGCCTCTGCTCATTCTTTCTACCAAAATGTACCACTTCACACTTTTCTGCGTTAAATTTCATTTGCCACTTGTCCGCCCATTCCACTAGCCAGTCTATGTCTTCTTGAAGTCTATCACTATCTTCCTCACTGTTCACTATACTTCCAAGTTTAGTGTCATCTGCAAATTTTGAAATTGTGCCGTGTACACCCAAGTCCAACTCATTAATATATATCAAGAAAAGCAGTGGTCCTAATACCGACCCCCGGGGAACACCACTGTATACCTTCCTCCAGTCCAAAAAACAACTGTCACTGATATCTGGTGCTTTATAGAAAATGATCATTCTCTAGTTGCACAGTTTTCAGATTATTATGTAGCCATTAGTTGATTTTTATATTCACAGATCCTAGCTTTCATTATAGGCCTGATTTTATCTCTGGGCCAGATTTTGCCAGGTGAGTAGCAATGTGAGTTAGAAACTCTTCAATTGGGAATGATGGGGGGGGGGCGGCGGGGGGAGGTGAGTCCGTGGCAGAGGAAATCTATGTTTTCTTTGTGGGGCCTGTTCTGGTCTTGATCCTTTTCCCCCCCTGTCTTAACATGGCAGGAAACTCGGTGCAACTTCCCGTTGAGTCAAAATTGCAATCAGGTCCTGACGACATGATTAGGGCCCGACATTCATATGTAAAAAAGGACCCGATCGGCTTTGGGCAGGCGTCCTTGCCTCCTGCTCAGCTGAGCATATTAAAGTCGGAAACCAACAGCTCCCAGCTCCTCCAGAGTGGGTAAGTAACCTGGGTGATTTTAACTGCCTGCCCAGTATTTGCCAGGCGGATAGGGTTAAAATGATCCCCTATATGTTGTAATAAGACCTTATGCTGGAGTCACAGCTGTAATTAGTAATAAGGTTCTTACTGGTAAAGAACAATTTGTGAAACAGTGGCGCATCTGTTCAGGCAAGAAAGGCTGCATATAGTGGATAGTTTTTTAAAAAGAGATTGCATAGAGCATAAATATATTCCATTAAAAAAATAAACTACTAGTAGTTTTAGGATGCCATGGATAAAAAAAGAGGCTAGAAACCAATTAAAATTTAAGAAGATGTCCTAAGGAAATAATAATAATGCAAAAACTAAAAAGGAAAATATGAGGAAATAAGAAAAGAGGTTAAGAGTGAGGCAAGGAAAGCTAAGAGGGAGTGTGAAAAAAATTCAAAGTCATCAAAAAATGTAGTGGATGTAGTATACATGGATTTTGGATAGTTGGAGGAAAGGAAAGGGGATGAAGGGATGTGGGAACAGGATGGGTAAATGTGATTAGAACTATTTTCTCTCATGCAGGGTAAGCATCAACACAAACTAGTTGGGCTGCATGGCCTATTTCCGTGTTCTAACTACTATATTTCTATCTGCTGTCCCTGTATGCCAAGTATGAAGCCAGAACTAAAAAATTAATTTGAAATAGAAGTGCTCTGTGATTCCTGCCCTTCCTCATTCATTTCTTTTCTACAGAGACTGCCGTTTTTTGTTTCCTCGGGAGTAAGTGTGTATAAATATAGATAAGGTAGATTGAAAAGAAAAACAAGTGTTGAGAGTTCAGTGTGATAACTTAATACAGTCAAGGAGCATTACATGCATTTTAATAAGAGGGATACTCAAAATTGCTACTTGAGTCAATTTGACATTGAAGCATAAGGTCCCCAAAAATCTGGGTAAATAGATGAACAGGAAATTCAGCTGTAATTTACAGACCTTTGCAGTGGCATTATATATAGTCAGTCTAGATTAAACTGATTTTATATAATGCTGAAAAGTAAAGCACTTCTAACATGCTTGAAATTTGTACTTAACGAGTTAAATGATTGCAGCATGATTCCTATAACACAAATGCTGATAATATTTGTTTTTCTTTGATCTTAATATTGATATGTAGAATTAGAGGATTAAATGGCCATAAGGCTTTATTAAGCTTTATTTGCTTTGAATTAACCAAAAAAAATTGCATATATTAATTTAAGTTATGTTTGGGGAATAGCACAATTTAAACCAAATGTTAGATTATTATTAAGCCATGACCCACAATGTAAAACAAAATAATGCTAAATATTCTACATGTGACACATCAGGTTGTACTTGTCAGGTTAGGGCTGATCTGTTTTCTTTATTTTTTTTATCTCCAGAAGGCAGTGAATGAAGCTGGTGCATTGTTACATGGGCATATCTTGTGTATTTATAAATAAATATAAACTAGGTTTGCCAACAGTTTTTATATGATATTGTTAGTACGGTGATTCCACGATCTGACACTTTCAATGGAGAGCAGTGTTTGCAAGGAGCATATCTTGGGAAATTGTGGGCTCAGATATTCAGTAAGTTTAAAGGACAGAAAATCACTATGCACCTACAATTTCTCAAGGTGCATTCCCACTGGAAACATTTGACCTTGGAATCACCCCTAGTATCCGCAAAATGTTATACTGTAGGTTACCATTGTAAATTAACTTCCGTTTCTACTGCTGCATCTTCAACTCCAGCTGAATCTGAAGAAAAGGTTATACTAAAGATTAAGGATCTCGAAATTCCTGGGCTTGGAAATGTGCGCAAGCTAGGCGGACAGGCTGGAATTTGGGGCAGAGCACTCACTGTTCCACCAGATCTCTGCTCCTTTTTATTTTAAACCATAGAAAAATTCTGCCAGCAATGGAGGCAAACACTTCTTACACCCGCCCCCCTCCGTGGTGATGTCAGAAGAAGGAGTGGGACTGGCAGGATGATGTCCACCTCCTTATCTCTCAATGCAAAGTACACCTGCGCATTGCAGACATAGGATAACATCCTGATGAAAGGGAAGCCCAAAATGCTGGTTTTCGCAGGGCAACCTTCTGCAGTTCTTTACCTGGAATGCATCCCACTTCAACCAGAGAATTTTAAGGTGTTACTGAGACATTTCAGGGACCCCCAAGGTAAGCTGCAAATGGCACAGGTTTCTGTCCTCTTCGTGCAAAGAAGTTCAACCCTGGGATTTGGGACTGACGGGCAGAAGTCCCACCCTACCGTACATCTGCTGGCAATGCCTGCCCCCAGGAATTTCGGGCCCATAGTAACTAACCCAAACCTTTAATGTAACATGTTGTCAGATTTATCTCACCAGTACTTCTTCATGCATTGTGTAAAATTTGCATGATCTAGTTCATCAATTCTAATATTTAACTCTAATCAAATGGCTAATGCAGTTTTAATATCTGTAATCTGATCTAATGACTTTGATTTCCCAATACAGCAGCATCTTCCTACACATCAGTGTCAGGAAACCTCCCTCTTAACACTCAACATTTACAACTTTACACCAGAAACTCCTAAACCATAGTTAAATACATTTTAGCAGCTCGCAAAAGGTTACTGAGTTATTTTTTATTTATGTAAAAATATATTCTCTCTGAAATGACCTTTACAACAGATTTTATCACCTTATGTATAGCAACCTCTCGTTCTAGTATCAAAAAGAATGTACTGGCTAATGGCAAATTTAGAATTATAAATAAAACTGCATAGTACGATTATCTAGATCTTTCAGACACATTGGGGGAATTTTAACTCCAAAAAAAGGGTGGGTTGGGGTTGGGTAGGAGGTTAAAGTGTTAAAAATGTGAAGCCCAACCCCAACCTTCCTCCAACCCGCCCATTTCCGCTTTTAACGGAGGCAGGACAGGGAAAGGGAAGACAAACTGCTCCCAGGAGACGGCTTGGCACTTTAAATATTATAATGAGTCTGGAAGCCTCTGCTGTGCAGGTTTAACTGTGGCCGGCCGGGGATCCCGGGCCTCGGGATTCCTGGCAGCTGCAGCGAGGCAAGGGCAGCCTCGGGCAGCAATCCTTGTGGAGGAGCAGGAGTGCATCCTCCCGGCCCCCCAAGTTCCCCCACCATCAGCCCCACCCCCCCCCCCCCCCCCCCCCCCGGTGATCGCAACCCCGTGGGGTCGGGGATCGGTCCCCCCACCCGGGGATGAGGATCAGAACCTCTCCCCACCACCCCCCACCCCGGGGTTGGGGGATCAGGGATAAGACCCCCGGGTCGGTGATCGGACCCCCTCCCCCAGTGTCGGGGATCAGCCCCCCCACCCGGGGTTGAGGATCAGAGATCAGACCCCACCCCCGGGTCGGAGATCGCCGACCCCCCCCCGCCCGAGGTTGAGGATCAGACCCCCCCCCCGCCCCCCCTAGGGTTAGGATCAGGGATCAGAACCCACCCCCGGGTCTGTAAGGGATTCTGACCCTGCGTGTCTCGCAGCCTGTGAGATTCACGCGGCTCTGTGCAGCCTGTATGTCAGTGCGGGTCTAGGCCTTGTTGCCTGTTCTGGTCTCCAGCCAGTCTGGGAACACTAGACACACCTGTGAGTGGTTCGAATCACTCTCCCTTACGGTTCTAGACACTGGACTTAGATGCGAGAGCAGTAATGGAGATGAAACTCATGTAGACTCGGTTTGAATGGTACGAAATGGAAAATCTTTATTGCATGATACTTAAAATTATGAAATACATGTCATAAGCACAGATTAATGACAGTACAATCTTACAAACAGTTATACAGTCGATCTTAGGGAAACGAGGAACGAACGGCACAAAGTAAATAGGGGCACACATTACAAATATCCTTAATCCTTAAACCCTCCCCTATCAATATCTATCCTAAACTAGATTCGTAGGATCTCGAGACTCATGCTCACCACTCGTGATAACTCGGAGAAATTCCGAATAGCTGATCGGATGTTTTTCACCGCAGCACCCACGTGTCGGTCAGGAGATCTCCTGGTCCCACTTGTTTACTTGCTTCTGCTGCTCCGGCTAGCAGGCTGGAACGTCTGCTGTGATGAAGATCTGTACTGGTGGCTTTCACATTCCAGTTACTTTGGGCACAGTCCAGTTATCATCGATGCAATATGTTTCGTTATAAGTTCGAAGAAGTCTTCCTGGCGAGGAAAACTTGGCTAATCGACCTACAGGCGCGGTCGGGATTTACTGACCGTGGCGATGGATATGGTCTTCCTCTCTTCTCATCTCATCTCATCTCATCTCTTCTCGGGCCTTTTGGTTCCGATACCGGTTACCAATATAGGTCTTCGTTACGCGACACGAGGTAGATCCGAACGGATCAGAAAGTTCAACAGTCTTTTCAGAAGAGGCAACAGGCAAGCAGAAGCCCAACTACGAGTACACAGGAACAGCCACGATGATAAGAGCAGCAAGAGAAAGATGGACGGTTTGGAGCCTGCAATTATAGTGCAAAAATCTTCCGTTTCCCGCCCAACTATAATGTCCATTCTTTTGTTTAGGGTTTGGCGCTCAAATGTCTTGTATGGGTGATCTCCGTTCTTAATGGGTTTCGGGGCTACTCGTAAATGTCTGAGTACCTGTTAATATTTCTCCCATTGTTAAATCGGTCGGTAATCTCCCTGGAGGGGTTTGGGGCTTCCAAGTGTCCTGTATAACTACCTGCTAACGGCTCTCTCATCGTAGAGTCGTTGGGATTTTACATATTAATGTCTTTTGGATGGGCCCTTGATTACTCGGTACAATGGCTTTCCTTTGTACCTGGGAGACCGATTTCAGTATCTATGTGTATACTGCAAACCCATAATGTCTCGTGTATTATCTTCACTGTGCTGACTCTTAATCGATCTTGCACAAATGTTTATTGGAACGCCATCTTGTCTGCCTGTTAAAAAGTCTAGAATGTTCTGTCACGAGGTGCGGCGGCCATTTTACAGGCTGCTTGTGTCCACTTTAAACCTGTCAGCATTCTGCTGAAATAAAAGCTGTTTGAACGAAACTCTGTGTTTTCTCCTTATTAACAAAATCGCGATATATTGCGAATTCTACAGTCAGTGATTGGACCACCCCCCCCCCCCCCCAGTGTCGGGGATCTGACCTCCCCCCCACCCCGAGGTTGAGGATCAGACCCCCAGGGTTGGGATCGGGGATCAGACCACCCCCCCCACCCCCCGAGCTCGGAGCTCGCACCTACCTGGGGCAGCAGGCTCTTGTCCAGCATTCACCGCCCGAATAGAAGCCAGTCTGTCAATCAGGCTGACTTTTGGGCGGCGGACCAGCCCATGACACAACATGCACACTGTGGAGTTAAAAGTCCACAGCGTGCGGGGAAACCCGGACTTCCGGACAGCTTCCCCTTCTCCGAGGTAAATCCTAAATTTGGGCTTCTTTTAGTAATGCCATCTGTAAAACTAAAAATATCGACTAAATTCACCCCCTTGCACCTCATTGTGAATATAGTCACGTATCTCGAGTCCTGTGGGCGAATCAAGAGGTTAACATTCTTGTTTTTGCTAATTTTAATGAAATAGTAGATGTTCGTAAAAAGTGGTCTAATGCTTGCAGAAAGCTTTAATAGAATATTTATCCTGGTTTAGCACTGCTCTGGTTATTCCTACCTCCTCCAAAAACAGATTAATGAACATTAGTGAAAAATGAGTATATGGTCTATTTTCTGCTCATTAAGACTTTGTTAAAGGTTATTAATAAGGAGCTCATGCAGCGTACTGCAGCTGCACTGTGAAATTAAAAGTAAGCATCTTACTGAGCTTTAGACCAGTTATTAGTACAGACAAGAAAGGTTTTGAAGTCATCACCACAGCATTGACAGGTATGTACAGTGTAGACAAACCCACATGTTGAAGGATTGAATCCGTTCAAATTAACCCCCTAAAGTGGCAGCAGTTTGTCTTCCAAAATCCAACAGTTTCCAAAGGTCAAATTGAAGCTGAGCAACAGCTTTGACATTCTCACACAGTGCTTTAGTGTTTGATATATTGATCATTTCTCCTTGAATTTTGTTAATGTATTGTTCTATGCAACAAGACTCCAAACTCGAATAAATTTGCACCTTACAATTGTACACGTGCAAAATTGTAGCCTTAAAAAGAGTGGGTACAGAATCCTTAAGCACATACTTTGTGATTGTTTGTCAGTTTCAAGATTATAAATTGAGATCAGTGCTACATACAGTACTTTAAAACTGTGACCTAACCAATGTTTCATACACATTTATCAGTATTTCATGACTTCTATGACCCTATTTACAAAACCCAGAATACTGTTGGGCTTTATTATGGCTTTAGCTACCTGCACTGGCACTTTCAGGAAATGATGTACTTGAACCCTTAGTTCTCTCTGCTCATACACATCTTTCAGCATCTTTCCACTAAGTGTACAGCCTTGTCCTTTCTTCCCTCCCAGAATGCATCACTCAAACTTATCCACATTAAATTGCATCTGCCACCCGTCTGCCATTCCACTAAACAGTCGTGAAGTCTTTTACAGTCCTCACTGTTTGCCAAACCACCTACTTTTATGTCATCAGCAAATTTCATGATTGTGGGGTGAATGTCCATGGGATTCTCCCACACTTTTGCTATTTTGGGGGGTTTTCCGCAGCTCTTCCGTAGAAGTTATGGCATACAAGTGGGAGAACCCTCCCTATGCCCAAGTCCAAATCATCGATATATATACACTGAGGGCAGAAACAAACCCAGTAATGACCACTAGGGTACCACTTCTGATCCTTTTCCAATCCAAACAACACCCATCCACTCTTTGTTTCTTGTTCATCAGCCAACATTCTATCCATAATGCTACATTATCTCTTATACCATAGCCTAGATTCTTCGCCCATTGCTGGGTTTGCAGTGGGATTGTCTGAACACCCGCTAATCTGAAACCACATTAACCCACCACAATCTTCTCCCAGAATCCTAATTAACCATGCAGGGTGTTTTGGAGGCCATTAAACTTCCCTCCATTAGAGGGAGGGAAATATTGTTCTGAGGCAGCCTTTACAAGACTGCAGCCAGTTAAAAGAAAACATCACTTTTCAACAAGATGGCATTTATATACAGGAAACTCTTTATTAACCGGCACCCAAATATCCGGAAATCTCTCTTAACCGGCAAAATTCTTGAGTAGGTAACTGGGGTTTTCCTTCATCTCTCGTTTAAAATTAACTTTAAGAAAAACCCCGAGGCGTTTGCCTTGTATCGGAGCGTGTAGATTGGGAGGGGAATGTGCAGCCCGGGTAGGCAGCGGACACGACAGATGGTCAGCTGGCGGTCCCCGGGGAGACGGAGCTCCGAATGCAGGCGCATGTCAATGTGTACGGGGCTCTCATACGTTGGGAGATATAACTCTCCGTTATCCGGACTTTTTGATTAACCGGCACCACGCCGGTCCCGTCGGTGCCGGTTAATAAAGAGTTTCCTGTAGTACCTTTAACATAGAACATCATCCAAAGGCCCATCACAAAGGCATAATCAAAAAGTGGATGCCAAGTCAATGAAGGATATACTAGAAGGTGTGATCAATAGCTTGGGCAATGAGATGGGTCTTAACCAGAGGAAGAAAAGAGGGAAAGGTAGAGGGACGAAGGGAGGAAATTCTAAAGTGTGCCGATTCAGTAGCTGAAGGTACGGCTACCAATGATGGAGCAAAAGGCGGGAAGGATGCACAAGAGGCCAGAGTCAGGGGGCTAAAAATTCGGGTGCTTTACGCCACCCATTACCGGCAAAATGTAGCGAAAAGAGGGCAGCCTTTCAACAGCTGGTGGCGGGTCCTGTGGTGTTCGTCATTTTCCGAGGGCTGCCAGCGCTGCCGGTAAGAGCGATGGCCCTGCAAATTTAAATGGGGGAGAGGTGACGTCAGCGTGCAACACCGACTTCATGTCACCTCGGTGAACTTGGACCTTAAAAAGAAAGACTTGCATTTATATAGCGCCTTTCACGACCACCAGACGTCTCAAAGCGCTTTACAGCAATGAAGCATTTTTTTTGAAGTGGAGTCACTGTTGTAATGTGGGAAACGCGGCAGCCAATTTGCACACAGCAAGCTCCCACAAACAGCAATGTGATAATGACTGGATAATCTGTTTTGTTATGTTGATTAAGGGATAAAAATTGGCCAGGACACTAGTGATAACTCCCCTGCTCTTCTTTGAAATAGTGCCATGGGATCTTTTACATCCACCTGAGAGAGCAGACGGGGCCTCGGTTTAATGTCTCATCTGAAAGACGACACCTCCAACAGTGCAGCACTCCCTCAGCACTGCACTGGAGTGTCAGCCTAGTTTTATGTGCTCAAGTCCCATGAAGTGGGACTTGAACCCACAACCTTCTGATTCAGAGGCACGTGTGCTACCATCTGAGCCACAGCTGACAATATGACTTAGCACCGAGTTCAACACTGGGTCCTAAGCTCGCCATGAAAACACAGCGTTCAGCAGACTCACAGAGGCACTGTTAGCACTTCATAAAGGGACAGACACATCTTTCAGGTAAGTTTGCATTTATGCTTTTGTACTGGATTTTTTTGATTTTATTGATGTAGTGGCTTGCTGCAATACATGTTAAAAGTTTTTTAAGTGTGCAGCGAGTACTGCTGGACACTTGCAAGGCCTCGGATGGAAAAGGAAGGCCTCTGAGAAGACAGAAAATGCTGCAAATACTCAGCACGTCAGGCAACATCCGTGGAGAGAGAAACAGAGTTCACGTCTCAGGTCGAGATGCTGCCTGACCTGCTGAGTATTTTCAGCATTTTATGCTTTTATTTCAGATTTACATCATCCGCTCACAGAGGGAAGAGGAAAACACAGAAGAGTAAGACACAGAAGAGGAAGAAGCTGAAGAAGAGGAAGCAGAAGAGGAGGAAGCTGAAGAGGAAGCCGAAGAGGAGGACGCCGAAGAGGAGGAAGCAGAAGAGGAGGAAGCAGAAGAGGAGGAAGCAGAAGAATAGGAATCAGGAGGAAGGATGCAACCCAGACAGCCCCTTTCTGGCTGGGATGTCCGGGATGGAATCATCCGCCTGTGGTACCAGTGACCACAACCCCAATTCCCCTTTCCACATTTGGTCCACAGCTTACCTTCCCTCTGTTACTGACCATCACAGCGTCCTCTTGGCCATAATGCTGAAATAAAAGCCACCACAAAGCAAACTTTCCAATCCAACTTTATACACCTATCCATCCAATATGACATTAAGAAATCAACTCATCACCCTTATGCATTCTCTCAGTGACTGTCTTGTGTGTGTCTTTGCCTATCCTACTGATGCCATGCAGTGCTACCCCAGTGGCTGCAGCATGGCTGGTGGAAGGCTGCTGACTTTCAGTGGGAGACACTGCAAATGGCCTAGCTGGTCGACCTTGAGGAGCTGGTGGCTGGGAGTGTCAAATCGAGTGATGGTGTTTTTTCTTCTTCTTTCCTCTCCCTCTTCTTGGTCAACCACTGGCTGGGCAGGCTGCATTTCTTAGGTATGTGAAATGAGGAAGGCACAAGGGTGGAGTTGTGGTGAGGGTAGGGCGGGAAAACAAGAGCTGCATGCGAGAAGCAGGATAACATATCAAGATACCACCATCTTGTATCCTTTCTGCCCCACTCCTGGCCAGTGGCTCAGCCATGCCCCTGCCAAGAATGGCCAGCACCATCTCCTCCAAGGGGGTGAGGTGAAGCTAGGAATGGGAGGTGTGTCTTGTGATTGGTACAGATTGTTGGTAGGTGAGTGATTGGGGGGGTAGTCATGCACTGAGAAGTGTTTCGAGGCTAGTGATGCAATTGGTAGGAGACAGCTTTTGAAGATGCATTCACTGACCTTGAACACTGGTCTGAGGTCATGAAGCTTCTTTGGGCACTGAAGCCAGGTGGTGGGGGCGACACTGCTGGCAGTGACAGCCTCGGTGATGTGGTCCCACATTGTTCTTTCTGGATGGCCTCCTGGCCCCTGTGGATAGCAGATCTCTCTTGTAGTGTTGACTACCTGCACAAAGCTGGAGTGCTGTGTGCGAGACCCTGTGTGCCCCTTCTCTGGCTTGCTGAGCGAAAGCACTTTCCCTATTTTTGGAGGTGCAGAAGGGAATTCAGCTTTAAGAGCTGCAGATTCCCATTCAGGACTTCTTTTTAATGTTAATTATTTTTAAAAGGCAGTAAGGGCTGAAAATTGTATTTTTTTACTTCATTTTAATTTTTATCAGTTCAGAAGGCATTGCCCTTTTAATGTCCCAGAATGCCTAGCAAACTCTATTGCCTCACTTCCAGAGTCATAGGGCTGGATTTTCATTGACCCGTGGAGGCGGGTTTGGAGGCGTGTGGGGGGTTAAAATTGCGAAAACTGGCGGGCGGGCACAAGTCCGCCTCCATCCCGCCTCCACGCAATTTTCATTAAATCGTGTCTGCTGGTCCCGACTCCGTCCCGCCTCTAAGAGGCGGGATAGGCTGTTCAGGCCCTTAACAAGCACTAAATTGCCTCTATAATGCCATCTTGAAAGGCCTTTGTGATTTTAACCCTTTTTCTACGTGAAGCACGCCTGTTCTGAACCACGAATGTGAAACCTGGCGGGAGCACATTTGGATAGTGCTGGCTGGCTATGGGGATGCATATATGGATAGCTATGGGGATGCATAGCTATGGGGATGCATATATGGATAGCTATGTGGATGGATGGATGGAGAGGAGACATATCTGGGAGTGGTGGTGTAAAAACATCTGGGAGCAGACTTAGGACTGCTGCTGCTCATTTTGCATCCAGGTCCTCTCACAGCAAAGGCCAGGCAGTCTCTGAAGACCTTCAATGCTGCAGCAATAATGACATCATCAGAGGCGACTTTCAGACTGAAAACACTGATTGGTTCATGGGTTCCCACATGCTGGAACTCAATTGCCCAATTAGCTGAAAATTGCATCAATCTCCCACATCCAATTGCAGTCGGGTGGATAACACGAAAAGTGGATGACACGACCCCAATCCGCCCCAGTATCAAAATCCAGCCCATAGAGTCATAACGGCACAGATGGAGGCCATTTGGCCCATCGAGTCCATGCCGGCTCTCTGTAGAGCAATCTATTCAGTCCCATTTCCCCACTCTATCTCCGTAGCCCTGCAAGTTTATTTCCCTCAAGTGCCTCTCCAGTCTCCCCTTGAAAACATTGAGTGTCTCCGCTTCCACCACTTCCGTCAGCAACGAGTTCCAGGTCCTCACCACTCGCTGCATAAAGAAGTTTTTTCTCACTTTGCCCCTGTATCTCTTGCCCAAAACCTTAAATCTGTGTCCCCTAGTCCTTGTACCATCAACTAGTGGGAACAGCCTTTCCCCGTCTAGCCTATCCAAACCCGTCATAATCTTGTACACTCTATCAAATCACCCCTCAACCTCCTTTGCTCTAATGAAAACAAATCCAGTTTCTCCAACCTGTCCTTGTAGCTAAGATCCCCCATCCCCGGAACCATTCTGGTAAATCTCCTCTGCACCCTCTCAAGGGCCTGCACATCCTTCCTAAAGTGTGGTGACCAGAACTGGACGCAATACTCCAGTTGTGGCCTAACCAGTGCTTTATAAAGGTTGTAGGGGGTGGTGTGGTAGGGTCAGCTTCACCTCTGACTCAGTGAGCGGTTCGAATCGCTCCCACGCCCTGGTTCTAGACCTTGGACTTATTTGGGGGTCGTGAACAAAGGTGCAGTAGACAACAGGTTTTGATGAAAGAATTTTGACTTTTATTCAAGAAAAAGGTAACAATCTTAAAGCATACTCAACACTTAAACACAGGTTGGGGAACACACGGTACAGGCAAGGGAGAATTACAATATACAAAAACCCCTTATCCCTCCCAAATCCCACTGCCTAGCTAGGTTTGATTCCAGAAGATCAGGGATAATGCTCACCAAACAGGGGTATCTTGACAGTTCGAAATCCAGCCAGGTAAGCCGGTTGCGTTTTTGGGGTACGCTCTTTGTATCCTTTGGGGCCTGCCATCCCCACATGGTACCAGTCTGTGGAATCTGCGAAGGTTCCTCAGTTTGGTGGAGTCCGCTGATGCGGTAGGGCGCGGTTATGGATATATCAGGTGAGTACCCGATTTCTTTGTTTCTAGCTTCAGGGTTTAGAGTCTTTGCATGTAAGTCTTACCCAGGGGTAAGCCAGGAGTAGTTGTAGTGTTGGCGTTTCTTCGGGTTTCCCCTGGTTGGCTGGTTTTGGTCGCAGTTACCTGGTGGTTGGTTGCAGCGCGGGGCCTTGGTTTCCGCGGTACTTTCGAGTGTCGGTTTACCTCGTGGAGCCCTTGGCGGCTCTTGTTGATGGTTTGTTGCGTTGGAGACCTGTCGGGGCGGTACCTCCTGGAGCTGGACCGTGTGTTGAGCGATGCCGACTCGCTCCCAGCTCGTGGTCTTAGTTCTAGCCTTTGCCTGGCCTTGTCTGTCCCTGCCTCCGATCTCGCCTCGGGTCTGCCTGACTCGTGGCCTAGCTGCTCGTCTCTCCTCCTGCTCGTGTCGTGTGTGTTGACCCGTCTGTGTAACTTAACTTTCTTGGGGGATTAGGCCCTCAATTATACTGTTTCAGATCTATTGTGTTCTTCACTCCAAAACTGTTTCACTAATCGTTTTCGCGTTAAAGTGATCTAGGTTTCAGTTGAGGCCTGCTTATCTTGGCGCCAAATCTACCCTTCCTTTGTCTTAGGTTTTGTCGGGCTTCTTAAACTGTTCCTGTCGATACTTGGCTGATCGGTTTTTGATGGGATGATGGGTTGTGAAACTGTGTACTGGCAGTTTTATTGATAGGAATTGTTTTCAGACTTCTAGCATCCTGTTTGGACCTGGGGATTTCAAAAGGGTCTTGGTTTATTCATTTTTGAATGTGTTTATGAGGTTTTGGATGAGGCTCTTCCTCCTTGGTTGGATTGCAGTGCAAACATCTCCCAGACAGCTTGACTTGGTTCCAAATACCCAAAACTGTCCAAACTACAGGAAACTCTTTATTAACCGGCACCGACGGGACTGGCGTGGTGCCGGTTAATCAAAAAGTCCGGATAACGGAGAGTTATATCTCCCAACGTATGAGAGCCCCGTACACATTGACATGCGCCTGCATTCGGAGCTCCGTCTCCCCAGGGACCGCCAGCTGACCATCTGTCGTGTCCGCTGCCTACCCGGGCTGCACATTCCCCTCCCAATCTACACGCTCCGATACAAGGCAAACGCCTCGGGTTTTTTTTTTAAGTTAATTTTAAACGAGAGATGAAGGAAAACCCCAGTTACCTACTCAAGAATTTTGCCGGTTAAGAGAGATTTCCGGATATTTGGGTGCCGGTTAATAAAGAGTTTCCTGTACCTCACCACACCCCTCCCCGCAGCCTGTGTTGTTTCTGTGACTGCAGGTTTTCCCAATGGCCCTTTTTAAAAGGTATATTATCATTTTCCTCAGGGCTTTTCTTCCCTGATCCTTAAAAATGTCCAAAACTGAGGTTTTGACCTCAAATTCCTTCATTTCGGTCCCACCATTCCAAATTTGTGTTAAGATCCAAAAATCACCCCCTTTAGGGTTCTGTTCGAGCTTCTGGGGAATTTTGTGAAGCCTACAAGGTTCAGCATAACTTCTCTACTTTTGTACTCAATCCTCTATTTATGAAGCCCAAGATCCCATATGCTTTCTTAATCACTCTCTCAATATGTCCTGCCACTTTCAGGGACCTATTAACTCCCAGGTCCCTCTGTCCCTGCACACTCTTTAAAACTGTGCCATTAAGTGTATATTGCCTCTCCCTGTTCCTTCTGTCAAAATGCATCACCTCACATTCTCTGTATTAAATTCCATCTGCCACTTGTCTGCCCATTCGGCTAGCTTTTCTATGTCCTGTTGCAGTCGATTGGTATCATCATCACTGTTTGCCACACACCCAAGTTTGGTGACATCGGCAAATTTAGAAATTCTACTCTGTATTCCAATATCCAGGTCATTTATATATATCAAAAAAAGCAGTGGCCCCAGCACTGACCCTTGGGCACATGGAACACCACCACATCCAAGTTCCCCTCCAAGTCACACACCATCCTGACTTAGAAGTATATCGCCGAACCTTCATCGTCACTGGGTCAAAATCCTGGAACTCCCTCCCTAACAGCACTGTGGGAGTATCATCACCACAAGGACTGCAGTGGTTCAAGAAGGCGGCTCACCACCACCTTCTCAAGGGCAACTACGGATGGGCAATAAATGCTGGCATTGCCAGCGATGCCCTGATCCCATAAACGAATTTAAAAAAACACTGTCTACTATCCTCCAGTCTGAAAAACAGCCATTTACCACAACTCACTGTTTTCTGTCCTTAAGCCAATTCCTTATCCAAGCTGCCACTGACCCACCTAGTCCATGAGCCTCAATTTTGTTAACCAGCCTTCTATGTGGTACTTTGTCAAATGTCTTCCGGAAATCCATGTAGACAACATCCATTGCATTTCCTTCATCAATCCTCTCTGTTACTTCATCAAAAAATTCAATTAGATTAGTCAAACACGATCTGCCTTTTACAAATCTGTGTTGGTTCTCCATAATTAGCTTAAACCTCTTCAAGTGCCCGTTAATTTTTTCCTTGATTATTGTTTCTCAAACTTTACCCACCACTGATGTTAAACTGACCGGCCTGTAGTTACTAGGATTGTCCTTACACCCTTTCTTGAACAATGGTGTCACATTTTCCACTTTCCAATCCTCAGGCGCCTCCCCCGCATCTAGGGAAGATTGGAAAATTATGGCAAGCCCTTCCGCTATCTCCTCCCCCGATTCCCTTAGCAACATGGGATGCAAGCCATCTGGACCAGGTGACTTGTCCACTTTTGGAAGATGGAATGCCGCTTCTGGATGGCAACTTTGCTACCATTGCCTGCGCTAACGCCACCAGGAGGCCGTTACATGGTGAGTTAGCGCTGAGCTAAAAATCTTTAGTCCCCCAGTGAGAACTTTTCTCTCCTACCGCCACAACCATTTTCTGCAGCTGTTAACCCGAGGCCGTGGTGACACCAGCAACTTTCATGGTGGCCATGAATTTCAAGGCTGGGGAAATCAGGGGAGGATTGTAGGACAGGAGAAGGATACAGAGGGTGAGGGTAATTTAAATGCAAGGATAAAAATTTAAAATTTGAAGTGTTGAGGAACTGAGAGCCAATGTAGGTCAGCAAGGAGAGGAGTGAAGGGTGAGCAGCATTTAACGCAGGATATAATATGGCCAGCAGAGTTTTGGATGAGTTGAAGTTTATACAGGATGTAGGATGGGAGGCCAGCCAGGAATGCATTGGAATAGTCAAGTGTGGAGATGATAAAAGCATGGGTGAGGGTTTCAGCAGTAAACGGTGTGATGCAGGTTTGGAGACGTGTGATGTTATAGAGGTGGAAGAAGGTGGTCATTGTGATGGAGAGGATATGGGATCCGAAACACAGCTCAGGGTCAAATAAGACGTCAAGGTTGTGAAAAGTCTGATTCAGCTGAAGAGAGTGGTTGGGGAGGGGTGTGAAATCAGTGACCATTGTATGGAGTTTGTGACAGGGGCCTAAGATGATGGCTTTGGTCTTCGCAATACTTAGCTGGAGGAAATTGCAGCTCATCCAAGGCTGGATGTTGAACAAGCAGTCTGACAACGCAAAGGCAGTGGAGGGGTCAAGACAGGTGGTGTCGTCAATGTGCATTTGGAAGTTGACCCCATGTCTTTGGATAATGTTGGCAAGGGAACACATAGATGAGAAGGAAGAGGGAGCCAAGGATAAATTCTTGAGGAACTCCAGAAATAACGGTGCGGGGGGAAGAGAAGCCATTGCTGGAGATGCTCTGGCTACGATTCGATAGGTCAGAGTGGAACCAAGCAAGGGCAGTCCTACAGAGTTGAACAATGGAGGCGAGGCATTGGTGGAGAACGGTGTGGTCGACCATGTCAAAGGCTGCAGAGAAGTAGTGAAGGATGAAGAGCGATAGTGCTGGGGAGGATGGAAAACTGCTGTGCCAGTGGGGGTTAGATTCCAAGTGGGCCATGAAGAGGGAACAATGGGGGTTGGGTGGTAAGTGGTAGGGAGGGTAAGTGCTAGGGAAGGGAAAAGGTGGTAGGGGGTGGGGGCTTTAAAATACCTGGAGAAAAGACAGAGACTTGGTGCAGCAGCAGGATATAAAACCTGCTGCTTAAAGGGGCAATGGCAGCACTGGAGAAAGCTAAGGCTGAATTTTGCCGGTGCTCAGAGGGCAGGTTTGGAGGCGGGTCCGCTGTCAAAATCCAAGTGATTGACAACGGGGCGGTATCCCACTCTAAACCCGCCTGCTTGTGAGTTTTGCTAGTGCCAGCTCTGCCTATGCTTTGCAGACCCGACACTAAGAGGTGGGTCATGCAATTGTGCTAGTTAAGAGGGTGTTTAAACCAATTTACTCACCATTTTAGCAGGCACAAAGTATTTTCCCAAGTTTTCCACGAGGTTCCCATTGCTCGGGGATCACGCCAGGTAAGTGTGTCGGGCTCTGAACAACGCTCCATTTCTTTCATTAGGTGACAGCTGCAAAAGTGGTTTAAAAGCTACCATTTCACAGCTGGTCACTTTCCAATCTCAGGAGCTTCAGCCTTCAGTATTTGGAACCCACTTTTGAGCTTTATGCACTTTTGAAATGTTTGGAGTAATCTCTCTATCCACTGTCACCTCCTTGGAACAACCTATCTCAACACTGACAGATTACTTCTGTCATCTCAAACTCACCTGCCATCTATTTCATCAGCTTGGTCCTCAGAATCCCAACACGATCAGCCCCAACACCAGCAGCACCGGGCACACCAGCAGCACTAACATCCACACCAACCTTCTCTGCAATCAACTGATGTTGCCCTGGACACATGGCATCATCATCCGTGCACATTGCTACCAGGGATGCCAGCAATGGCCTCCCCATGTCCAGATTAGTTTCACTTAACACTGTACACCCTGGCCGCCACATGATGCTCCAGGTTGACACCAACCCACACCAACACCATAAAGCATCCCTACAATGTCCAAGCCATTCCTTTCACACTCATCACTATTGGGGGGGGGGGCGACGTTATGTCTCACCATTCACTGCAACTCACTAAGACACTTTCAAAGGTGCACACAAATCTGTCCAAGAACGCAAAGTGTTGAAAATAAAGATTTCAATGTTAGACAGCAAATTACCAGAAACTTCACTTGAACATTGGCTAAACCACTCAAGTGCCTACCCTTGTGTGTTCTTAGTTTGTATGCTTGCAGTAGGATGAGGGTGAGTGTGAGGGGTGGCTAGTGAGATGGAGAAGTGATAATGTAGATAGAGGGGGATGGGTGGAGGTGCAAGGTAAGTTCATGTGAGTAAAGATGTGCAGGAGTAGGGTAGGGAAGGCAGAGTGATGGGGGTGTGATGAGAGGCACAGCAGGATGAGGTTGATTGTGACTTTGCAGTAACGTTTTGTGATCTACTGAGATCATTGAAAGGTTTGCGCCACTGCAACCAGGTCCTCCTGACCACATCCCTGCTTGTGTCCTCCTGTGCAATGTGCAACCAGGCTGCGTTGGTGTCCTGGGGAGGTCTCTTCTGCCCATTGGAAGGGAAGAGAACCTCCCTGCGTGCTCTGACTCCCTCCATAAACATATGGAGCGCGTCATGGGTGTGCCTGGGTGCAGCCATGCACCTTTGTGCAATGATTCTCAGTGTTTGCAGCACCTCAATGCTGCAGAACACTGACAGCACAGCTGTCAAAATCAATTTGGACACGGCCCCTTTAAGGAAACCAGCTGATGACGCGTCATCAAATGATGTCATCAGACCCGCTTCCTATTAATTGGCCAGGAACCTCGCAGGGCGGGCTTAACAAGGCCCCATCAACGGAATATCTTGTTGGAGGCCGGGATTGACACAGGTGCGAGGTCCCCACACACCACCGACGTTGCCTGAACCCGGACCAGCCGAGGTTGGAAAAATCCAGCCCCAGGTGTCCTGGGCAACAAGGAGGACAGCCAAATCAGAGTAATGAGCAATAAACATTAGGGAGCTAGATTTGCATGTCCCTAGAACAGAGGTACAGAGAAGGAGGAATGGTCTTTTTAAGGTTGGATGCCGGAAAGCCATCAAGAATGTGGTGCACATTTTGTGGGGTGAGGTGGCTGTGGCATTGAGTGTCATCTCCTCAAACACCAGGATTCCCTTGCAGTGCAGGGAGAACTTTAACAATCTCACGAGAGCAGAATCAGCTACCTGCTCCCACTGGCCCTTACTTCCAATCTCTTTATATGTGTGGCACTCCTTCAGTCATTAACATCATGGCATCGGAGGTGAAAGTGGAAACTGGCAGTGGGGAGCAAAGGCTACACAGAAGTCACCCCCTGGCTGCTGAGTCTGTGGACTCAGACCTCTGGGGTCCTGCTCTAAAAATAACAATGCTAGATTAGCATCACAATCACATGGAGGCACTGAGGACCATCTCGAAGGACATCAGATAGATGGCAGGAGTCAAGCAGAGTCCAATGTCATCTCCAGTGCCAATATCCATGGAAGATTCAATACAATGCAATGCTACCTGGAGCAGGTGATGGCACCACAAACATCTGCATCTGACCACCCCCCCCCACCCCCCCGCCCCCCGACAAAGAATCCTCCAGATCAGGCAGCGTGCCCAAAGTGAGCAAAGGGCGGTGGCCTCGTCTGCAGACTCTGGAGGAAGGGTATCTCCTAGTGAAGGGATAATTACAAGTCCTAGCCCTTTTCGGGCTACCCCAGATCAGGCATATTCCCCAGACGTTCACCTTCAACTAAAGTTAGCGGTAGCCGAATCCTAGAGATGCTTAATTGGGTCTAAAGGTTCAGACTATCTCTCCCTAAAGGAAGGGAACGGCCTGAAGATGTTACCGTCCTCCGGATAGCACTTTTAACAAGTTTAACTAGACTGTAACCTTCCGGATATTATGAGGGTCTGGAAAAACCCCCAGAATTCTGCAACTCCTCTCAAAGGAATGTACAGAAATTGAGTTCACGAGATTGATACAGAAATTACTCCATGAGACAATTTTAAAAATATATAGATTTATTAAAGAACCGACATTTAGTTAATAGCTGGTATGGCAATCGCAACTTTAACCGTTCAAAATACAAATAGCTTACATTTCTTATCAGAGATACTTAATCTCAAATCTTAACTTCGTTACATTTCCACACTTCTACTTATTTCTTAATCCAGAATATCCACCAAAATCAAATACCTTGATTACCCAAGACTCAGAGTTAAAAACTTACAGAGCGTGTCTGTGAAGTTGAGAATCGCTTGCCTTCCCAGCGACTTCTGACTCTCTATCTGAAAAGCTCGATTTTTATACCTTTTTTTAGTGGTTTATTCTTTGAAGTTTTCTGCTGATGTAAGCTAATTATCTTTAGTCATATTTCTGTTGACTTCTTTCTATTCTTACTGTCAACCCAGCTGCTAACTCTCAGAATCCTGTCTGCTGTATATGTGTTTCAAAAACTTATCATTTTTATGGTTATTATCGATTTATCTATTTGATGCTATTCTTAGGAAGTCTTTCTATTGAATTCTTAACTCCCTTTAGCTGCTTGCATTCCAGACCTCGCGTCTCCCAACTGTTCCAAGTTCAATACAAACACAATGTGATTGCTTGGTGTCATCTATTGATATTATATCTTCAAAGTGTTCTGTTTGTACCTTTTACAATTTATAAATCAAAAACACTTCATCCAGGGTGTTCTTTGCATTTCTTATTTACTTCAATTGGTTGTATTGAGAATCATGTCTCCTTGTTCTAAGTTTAACATAAAACTATTTTACGGCAGGTATTTCTTTTGCTTGATGTCATTTTTTCAAAGGCACTTGTTTTTTTAATGTTCTGTGCACCTGTTCGACGTGTTAGATTTTGACACTTTAAACTGGGTAATGGTATTGTGTTGTTCCAAACTGTAGACATCTCGGAAGCAAGCCTTTGCTTTTTCAATGAGGCCATTGTGTTAGTATTTACAAACCAATTCCCATTTCAAAGCTTGTTTGGTGTTTACAGCTTTTGTTATCAACTGTTCTTATCTCAAAAGCCTGTATTCTGTTTGCAGCCTGTGTCACTGAGGCTTTCCAGACTTTTAAACCCAGTATGTCATGTATTAATAATATCAGAAATCTGTTCATAGGATGGTGTATTTTTCTGAAATATGGCTATTCTATTACACTAGTTGGTTTTCTTCTCCTTTGGTGTAGCCTTACCTTGCGCACCTGTTATTTCCTTTTGCTCCTGCTCCTGTCCTGTCTCCATTATAAAGGACATATATATTTCCTGGTTAGACAAGTAATACAGGTAACTTACCTCCTTTTTCCACAGACTTAACTTAAGTCTGGTGCAATCCTGGTGGAAATGGAGAGATTTCAGGGAGGGCAGCGTTGGCCTTCATCAGGGCCAGAGTCATTTCCTGGACTTGTTTCAATCGCCTAAGGGAGTCAGAGAGGAATTTCCCAGATTTATTTTGCCCGATTTGGTCGGGGGGTTTTACCTGTTATTTTGCCTCACAATCTATGAACTCCCTACCCCTCAGGTGGGGTAGGGAGTTCATAGATTGTGATGCACAAAGTATCACAATTCTGTGGAACAGGTTGGACAGACCTTTTCCTGTCTGTATGTTCATATTATCCTCTCATTTACAAACATGCCCCACTTTGGGAGTGGGAACATCTTCTGCCACCAGCCAATCCTACCAGAATTTGCAATGTGTTTTAGAATGGGTCTAGCTCGGGTGTATCTGATTTATGCCCTAAATCCCAGGCCCCTACACCAGAACTATACCACTTCTGCACCAACTAAATCTCCGAATTTCAGACCCTCACGCTGCAATTAATACTGTAACATGGCCAGCTTCCTTATAAAAACAGGATAACAGGCATTTAAAGTGGCAATATTGATAGTTTCACTATAAGCAGAAAAATGTGTAGTGAAATGGAAGCATCACCCATAAAAATAAAATTTAATATTACTAACATTATACACCATTTGAGTCTCAACCTTTGGACTTTCAGGCCCCATATGATTAAAAGGTTTCATCTAGCAACCACGAGTAAAAAAATCGCATCACACATCTGCGTGTCGTACATACAAAGTGTCCATTATAATTGCAAAGCATCACAAATGTAATGTATTCATAAAATTTGTACCTGATTGGTTCAAGTGTCAGGAGTAAGGAACCAATCAAATTATTCAAAATATTTTTGAAAGTGTTTGCAGGCACTATTATCGACCTAAAAGTAAAATTTCCAATGCAGTAAATACACTAAAAAATTAAATAATACATAGCGAAACCATCACAATTTTCTAAGTTTGAAATCTCTGCAATATCATTTCCCTCGATGGCCTGCCTCTCTCCCGAGCACTTCAGTCTTGCTACATTCATGGACCTTGCATCATTTTCCCTGCTGAAAAGGAGGCTCAACCATAGAAATACATAGAAGTTGCAACATGGAAACAGGCCATTCGGCCCATTGAGTCTGTGTCGCCATTTACCCTCCACACAAGCAGATATTCCTAATCACATTTACCCACCCTGGTTAGCATATCCCTTTAATCCCTTTTCCTTCATCCACCTATCCAATCTACTCTTGAATGCCGACATAAGCCTCGATTTTAACTCGTAGTGGGAATTGGGCAGCCAGGGGCTGAGGCGAGCGCTAAACCCCACCCCCCCCCACTCCACACCCCCGACCTCGGCAGCGTGAGACCCAAGAGATTTTAACTTCCAGACCTCATCTGCATGTACCCGGACAGTCACCTGCCTGAAACCATCGGGAAGCAGCAGCTGGCTGGCAGGCGGGACTGCGGAATGGTCCGCGGCACTCGGTTAAATCACACGGAGGGGATTCTGGAGTGTGTCATAATCGGGAGAAGGGGGAGCCCGGGGCAGGGGGTGGTCTAAACTTTCCTTGTGGGGTGTGGAGCAGCACGCCTGCTCCTCCTGGCCCCACAAGGAAAGTAAAAAGAATGACCTCTTTGGGCGTCACCTGGTCCCGGCTCCTCTTCCTGCGAGATTCATCTGGTGGAAAAGCCACAACAGCTTTCCTGCTCCAGCCACGGGTGAAAGTAACAGTCGGGCCTCGCTGACATCAGTGGAGCCTGACCTGCTGATTTAACGCAGGACCCAACCTGTTTCAGGCGGATGCCCTTGCCGCCTGCTCAGAAAAGCAGGTTGAAATCGAGGAATGCAGGAAGGGAGCAGGACATCAGCGGATAGGTCTGCCAGCCCATTTTAACTGCCCACTCGCCTGGTTTTCGTCAGGTGGGCAGGGTTATAATTGCTGCTATAGTTTCTGCTTCAACCACCAAACCAAGTCATAGACTGCAGAACTCCCAGAGTGCAGCAGTGTCACTGTGAGTGCAGCTGACCGTGAAATAAGACACACAGAATGCACCTGTTGAACGACAACTCCCGGCTGCCACCTGCTCAAACACGGAGATGGGAATTATGAACAGGAAATCGCCGAGTATTCTGTGAAAGGTGATTCTTTCTGTCAATCATTTCATCTGGTGTTTTAAAGTATATCACCATTTTTTGACTGGACAAACAAAAAGAAAATTCTCCCAGATATAGCCTTGATTGGAAATCAGATCCAGGCCAAAAAATCTCTCAGAACAGCTGCCATCACAGTTTGCCACATCCCTGGCGCTATTAAACCAGGCGAGCCATGCAGTAAAGTAGACTGGCACACAGTGATAGCCAGCCAACTGACAAAGGTCAACCTACAAACACGAGTCCCTTTTGGCGATATTTTGAAACACTCTGGGTGGTACCTATAATGGAGAGTGTGTGGAACTTAGTGGGGTCAGCATCAGGACCAGTTCTATAAGTTGGAGTGGGAGAAAGAGAAGGAAACATAAACATTGCAAAAAGATGGAGAGAGGACCCCTCATCCCCCACCCAGTTGTTGCACCTATTTTACATAGGATTACCTCGGATTACATAAAATATACGGCACAGAAACAGGCCATTCAGCCCACCCAGTCCATGCCGGTGTTTATGCTTCACCCGAGCCTCCTCCCGTCTTTCCTCATCTAAATCTATCAGCATAACCCTCTATTCCCTTCTCCCTCATATGCTTATCTAACCGCCCCTTAAATGCATCTATACTATTCACTTCAACCACTTCCTGTAGTAGCGAGTTCCACATTATTTAATAAACTAAAGATGCGAAACTACTTCATACTTAAATATATTTTTGTTTATAAAAGGATTTCCAACTGATTAGGTAAGATAGTATACACAATATTTGTCACTTGAAGATAACAGTGAAGATAGATTTGAAAGGCGATAGGAAGCAGAAATCTTACAGTCATCACTTTTAAACAAATTTGCCCATAATAAAAAAATGTTTTCAAACACATTATAATTCCCTGGGCAACCTTTGAAAACTCAGAAATAATCAAGTTTGATTAGTGCTCATGTATTTAGAAAGCCTAAATGTCTATGTGTGCAACTGAAATTACTGTACCAATCTCCCAGGTCTACCTAAATCAACAGTTTAAGTAAAAATTTGGCCTGTTCTGGGGTATTGCAATCCATTCTACTTCAGTTGATATTCTTAAATGAATTAGAAGACTGAACGTATTTGCAGTTTGTGCACGTTATGGTAAATTCAACAATCCGTCAGTTCCAGCAGGGGACCTCGTTCAAAGGGAGCAGAGGTCACAGATGGGGCAACGCTGTCGTGCCAAATCACCGATTGTTGCTTCCTTTGAACAAGCCTCCCTGCTGGGAATGTGGGATGAAATGTATCAGGCCAAAATAAAAACATAAATTCCTGTTGAAAATAGTAAAAACTCCTTACAATCTTCACAGATTTTTTTTTAAAATAAGAAGACTCTTTGAATACAATAAACCACGCTCACGTTGAAGTGTCCTCTACACTCCTAACGGCAAATGCAAATTGGTGACCAGTTTGCCGAACACCTCCATTTCTTCCATAAATGAGACCTTGAGTTTCCTGTGGCTCTCCTTTCCAGCCCCAATCTGACCTGCTTGTCTTTGGCTTGCTACACAATTCAATTCCAGCCCAGAGCTAGTTTCAGGAACAAAATCTCGACCAAGAGTTTCCGCTTTGAACGCAATCGGTGATTCAGGCGCAAATTGCGCTCAAATGCGCTAGTTTTAAAATGTGTATTTTTCCCCCCAAGTTTCTGCTCAAACTCATTTGCATATCGCCGAACATAAAGGGCCGTATATTTCGATGCCTACGGGTGTGTACACCCGTAGGGACATCGGAAATGCCGGTTTCAGGCATGCGAAGCGCATGCACTGAAAACCAGTATTTCCGATCTGTCAAGAATGCTTTTGACAGATCGGACACCTGCCCTGGAGAAGGGCCTCTGTGGGCGGATAGTTCCGCTTTCTGGAGAACCTCCGCCCGCAGAAAACCCTT
Source organism: Squalus acanthias (assembly GCA_030390025.1). Classification (NCBI taxonomy): domain Eukaryota; kingdom Metazoa; phylum Chordata; class Chondrichthyes; order Squaliformes; family Squalidae; genus Squalus; species Squalus acanthias. Next base: position 59,174,852 of record CM059425.1, read on the forward strand.
AGAAATCTTACACCTGGTAAAAGCAAGTGTAAGGCCTGCTTTTACCAGCATAAGAGTTGAAAAAAAGTTTTAAAAAAAATTTTCACTCATTTATAATTTTAAAATATTTTTAAAAAAGGTAAGTTTATTTTTAGCCCCATAAAAAACTTTAATTATTTTTTTCAAAAATTAAATTTTTGTTCAAAATATTTAATTTATTGTAATTTCAACTCATTTTAAAAACGTGATTTTTATTTTTTTTATTTATTTAATGTTTTACTGTGTTTTTGGGGTGATCTCCATTCATATATTTGACAATCTGTCAAGTGTATGAAGGGAGATTCCCTTCTCCTATTGGCTCCCCATGGCCCACTTGATCCCAGGGATGCTTGCGAACTGCCTGCACCTCTGGGATACATGGGCCCTGTGCACTTCCAGTTTGGAGAGGCCCAGGAGCGGAAGTATACGCACCTCGGGAGCCATCAGGTAAGTCCCTAGATTTTTTCCAGATCGGAGGCCTCCGCACGCAGGAAGCCTCCAATCGGAAAATACGGGCCAAAATCTTCCATGAACCAGTGCAATCGGGCAGCCTTTTAGAATTTGTTTTGTTAATACAGCTGAAAATGGGTTTATCACAAAAACTAAGCATTTTTAATCAGAGTGTCTCGCAATGTTCCCTTTCAGCTGCACGGCCATGATGCAAAAAACCACGCATGCACAGTATTTTGAATGGGCCGCGCAGCCCCTTAAAGGGGTCACACACCCAAAAAAAGGGAACATTGGTGTCTAGTCCACCAGCTGTGAGTAACCCGATGTTCAATAACTGAAAATGACTTTAGAAAAATACAGTACCATTTATTAGTTACATTGGTGTACGGTAGCCAGTTACTTAGTAAATTAAATAATAAATATTTAAAAGTTTTTAAAGTGTGCCTATTAGTGTACTTGCGAATAAAAAAAAAAGCATAATTTTAAACGCCTCCTCGAAGGCCTGCAAACGGGGGCAATTAGCGGAAACATACCATGGTGATTAATTCGATCGAGGGCATGCCAGTTTAGTGGGCTGGGTCGGGTTCCAGCACAATGTTATTAAACTAGTGCAAAAGAAACTCGATTTGCGCTGAGCATAATTTGTGCTTGAAATTCCGTGGTCTTTTGCACTGGTTTGGCTGATTTTGGGTGAATTGCCATGAAAAAACCAATGCAATCTAGCGTAAACTCCAGCCACTGATCTTTCTCTGATCTGAACACTAACCTTAGCATAAATGCCAACCATCGATGTTTCACGTTGACAGTCAGCATTTTGTGGGCTTTGTCAGCACGTCAGCATCTGCTGATACAAATCAGGGCAACCAAAGCCCCCTGACTGCACGCCTGCTGATTCCAGCGGCAAGAGCCGCAGACAGGACCCACGGCTCCTTTTCACGCTGCTCCTTAGCTGGGAACCTTTATAAGTAACTCATCAACAGGAAAATGAGTTCATATTGCTTGGCATTTTTTTAATTTGTTCATGGGATGTGGGCGTCGCTGGCAAGGCCAGCATTTATTGCCCATCCCTAATTGCCCTTGAGAAGGTGGTGGTGAGCCACCTTCTTGAAGCACTGCAGTCCGTGTGGTGAAGGTACTCCCACAGTGCTGTTAGGGAGGGAGTTCCAGGATTTTCACCCAACGACGATAAAGGAACAACCGATATATTTCCAAGTCAGGATGGTGTGTGACTTGGAGGATAATTTGGAGGTGGTGGTGTTCCCATGCAGCTGCTGCCCTTGTCCTTCCAGGTGGTAGAAGTTGCGGGTTTTGGAGGTGCTGCCGAAGAAGCCTTGGCGAGTTGCTGCAGTGCATCTTGTAGATGGAACACACTGCAGCCACGGTACGCCAGTGGTGGAGGGAGTGCATGTTTAAGGTGGTGGATGGGGTGCCAATCAAGCGGGCTGCTTTGTCCTGGATGGTGTCGAGCTTCTAGAGTGTTGTTGGAGCTGCACTCATCCAGGCAAGTGGAGAGTATTCCATCACACTCCTGACTTGTGCCTTGTAAATGGTGGAAAGGCTTTGGGGAGTCAGGAGGTGAGATACTCCCCGCAGAATACCCAGCCTCTGACCTGCTCTTGTAGCCACAGTATTTAAGTGGCTGGTCCAGTTAAGTTTCTGGTCAATGGTGAGCCGCCAGGATGTTGATGGTGGGGGATTCGGCAATGGTAATGCCATTGAATGTCAAGGGGCGGTGGTTGGACTCTCTCTTGTTGGAGATAGTCATTGCCTGGCACTTGTGAGGTGCAAATGTTACTTGCAGCTTATCAGCCCAAGCCTGAATGTCATCCAGGTCTTGCTGCTTGCGGGCAGGGACTGCTTCATTATCTGAGGAGTTGCGAGTGTAACTGACACTGTGCAATCATCAGCGAACATCCCCACGTCTGACCCTATGATGGAGCGAAGGTTATTGATGAAGCAGCTAAAGATGTTTGGGCCTAGGACACTGCCCTGAGGAACTTTGGCATCGATGTCCTGGGGCTGAGATGATTGACCTCCAACAACTACAAACATCTTCCTTTGTGCTAGGTACGACTCCAGCCAGTGGAGAGTTTTCCCCCTGATTCCCATTGACTTTAATTTTACTCGGGCTCCTTGATACCACACTCAGTCAAATGCTACCTTGATGTCAAGGGCAGTCACTCTCACCTCACCTTTGGAATTCAGCTCCTTTGTCCATGTTTGGATCAAGGCTGTAATGAGGTCTGAAGCCGAGTGGTCCTGGCAGAACCGAAACTGAGCATCGGTGAGCAGGTTATTGGTGAGTAAGTGTCGCTTGCTAGCACTGTCGACAACACCTTCCATCACTTTGCTGATGATTGAGAGTAGACTGATGGGGCGGTAATTGGCCAGATTGGATTTGTCCTGCTTTTTGTGGATAGGACATACCTGGGCAATTTTCCACATTGTCGGATAGATGCCAGTGTTGCAGCTGTACTGGAACAACTTAGCTAGAGGCACGGCTTGTTCTAGAGCACAAGTCTTCAGCACGACAGCCGGGATGTTGACAGGGCCCATAGCCTTTGCTGTATCCAGTGCGCTCAGCCATTTCTTGATATCACGTGGAGTGAATTGAATTGGCTGAAGACTGGCTCCTGTGATGGTGGGGACCTCAGGAGTAGGCCGATATGGATCATCCACTTGGCACTTCTGGCTGAAGATGGTTGCAAACTCTTCAGCCTTGTCTTTTGCACTCACGTGCTGGGCTCCGCCATCATCGAGGATGGGGATGTTCATGGAGCCTCCTCCTCCCGTTAGTTGTTTAATTGTCCACCACCTTTCACGACTGGATGTGGCAGGACTGCAGAGCTTTGATCTGATCCGTTGGTTGTGGGATCGCTTAGCTTGGTCTATATCATGCTGTTTCCGCTGTTTAGCATGAACGTAGTCCTGTGTTGTGCCGCCTCCATGGTGTAGGCTTCGCCATAAAAAATGAACTAGTTGGGCGTCTCAGAGACTCCCCTAGCGGTATAAACGAGCGACTCATGACTCTTTGGCTCACCCTAGTCCGGAATCAGTGTGCTACGGTCATCAGTGCGTACGCCCCAACACTGGAAGCCACAGACAAGACCAAAGAGGAATTCTACTCCAGCCTCGAACAATCCCTGTCCCAAGTCCCAACAGGCGACAAGCTGATCCTTCTTGGCGACTTTAACGCCAGAGTTGGAAAGGATACAGACCTCTGGGGAGGTGTGATCGGCAGAGAGGGGGTAGGGAAAGCCAATTCCAATGGTACCCTCCTCCTGACGAAATGCTTAGAACATGGCCTTGTCATAACCAACAACTTGTTCCAGCAGAGAGACAAGTACAAGGCTTCATGGCAATACCCTCGTTCCAAGCACTGGCATCTGCTGGACTACGTCATCATCCAAGCGAGGGACCGCAAGGACGTCCGCATCACCCGTGCCATGACAGGAGCTGATGACTGCTGGACAGACCACCACCTACATCGACGTAGCCCCAAAACAGCGGCAGCAACAGAAGCAATGCCGCAGGAAAATCAACGCTGGAGCACTCAAAGACCCTGCTAAGAAAGCCCTATTCAGCCTGCGCCTCACAAACAACCTGACAACTCCCAGTGATTCAGAGACACAGAGTGTCCACAGCGCCTGGTCTGCACTCAAGGCCTCCATAATCAGCACCTGTGAAGAGACGCTCGGTCACTCAACCAGGAAACACCAAGACTGGTTTGACGAAAACGACCAGGAGATCCAGGAGCTAATAAGCTGCAAGCGCAAGGCATTCCTGATCTGGAAACAGCAACACAACAGCAAGAAAGCAGCTCTACAGACGCCTGAAGGCCGAGGTCCAACAAAAAACTCGCAACCTAAAGAACAGATGGTGGGTGGAGAAAGCGCAGGAGATCCAGCAGTTAGCCGACAACCACGACATGCGTGGATTCTTTAGCGCAGTCAAGACCACCTATGGCCCAAGCACCCAAGGTCCTACCCCACTGCGGGCCAAGAACGGGAGGTACTCATCAAGGACAGGGAGGCAGTCAGTGCCCGCTGGAAGGAGCACTTCGAAGATTTCCTTAACCGAGACTCTGTCTTCAACGAGAGTGTCCTCAACTCCATCCCACAGCATGCTACCCGCCACCAACTCAGCACAACCCCAGCCCTGTAAGGGGTTCGGTCGCAGGTGCTTGTGCGGGGTTAGGCCTTTGTTGCCTAATACTATTGCTTGCTCTGGTCTCCGGCCAGCCTTGTTGCAATAAGCACCTGTGAGTGGTTCGACCCACTCGCCCTTACGGTTCCAACACTGGACTTAGGTGCGAGAGCAGTAATGCAGAGAAAACTCAAATAGACCCGGTTGAATAGTATGAAATGGAAATCTTTATTGCATAACGTCCAAAATCATGAAGTACATGTCATAGGCACAAATTAATGACAGTACAAGTATACATACATTCATAAAACTTGGTCTAGGGTAATGAGGAACACACGGCACATCGTAAAAAGGGGAACACATTATATTTATCCTTAATAAAACCACCCTCCCCTATCAATACCTACACTAATCTGGATTTGTAGGATCGGGAAACATGCTCACCACTCGTGATACTTCGGAGAATTTTAAACGAGGCACTCGGCTTGTTTTGCTGCAACACCTGACTGTCACGTGTTGGAAGGGGTCTCTGTACCCCACTTGTTTATCTTCTCTGCTCCGGCTAGCAGGCTGGGCTCCCTGTTGTCATGAAGAACTCGACAGTGCTCGGGCCCGGCTGTAGAACTCAAAGAAAAGTCTTTCTGGACCGACACCAGTTAACCGGTAAAATTCAAAGAAGAGTCTTCCTGTATTGACACCGGTTGTCGATAGAATTCGAAAGAGAGTCTTCCACTGGTTCGGCAGCAACCTGATAGAGTTCAAAAATGGTGTTTATATTTACGGGCGAGGTCGGGGTTTACTGACCGCGGCGGCACGTGGATTCTTGTTCTTTTCTTCTCACCTCGTCTTGTCGGGCCTTCGGGTCCAAAACACCGTTTACCGACGCTCGGGATGGTGCACCCGGTCACTGGCCTTCGTCGGGGCGGCTCGTTCTGCTTGAGCTCCACCCAACATTCGAGTAACCGTCCAGCACGGCTAGAGTCCAGAGGCAACAGATGGCTGCTCGTCCGGCAGAATTCAGCCTGAGTCAAGAGTCCGCAGAGATAAGAGCACGAATCAAGGGAAATAAGAGACCGATGGACATTTGTTGTCTATAGTTATAGTGCTGGGTTCCCTTATCTCCCGCCCAAATCTTAATGTTCATCTTTTGTAAAATCTTAGCGCTCAAAATTCCCAGTATGGGGTGATTCTTGTTTGTAATGGGTTTCGGTAGCACCTGAGACTGGCCAACTACCCGTTAATGTTTTTTCCCATTGTGGAACCGGCTAGGAGCCTCCCTGGCGGGGTTTTGGGGGCCTCCGAATACTTGTGTAAGCACCCGAGAATGGCTCTCTCATTGTAGAGCCGTGGGGAATTTGCGTATTGATGTATCTGGATGGGCCTTCGATTGCCCAGTACAATGGTCCTTACTTGTGCATGGAAAACGATTCTAGCACTTATATCTCTTGCTATTGTGTCAAATGCAGACAGGTTGCATCCTGTCTTTATCAGTGTTTGCTGCGTATTAACCAATCTTATACTGAAATGTTTATTCGAACGCCATCTTGTCTGCCCACTGAAAATTCTGGAAGCTTCTGCCACGAGGCGCGGCGGCCATTTTACAGGCTTCTTTGTCCTGTTTAATCATGACAGCATTTCGTTGAAATAAAACTGATGAAACGAATCTGCTTTATCTCGTTATTTCGAATCGCGATAATTGCGAATTTTACAGCCCGACATGAGGTTGAAAAGGCCATTCGACAACTGAAGAACAACATGGCCTCAGGAGCAGATGGAATCCCTGCCGAGGCGCTAAAGCATGGCGGAGAAGCACTACTGGCGCAAATTCATGAACTCATTTCTCTTATCTGGAAGGAGGAGAGCATGCCAGGGGATCTCAGAGACGCCGTAATTGTGACCATCTTCAAGAAAGGTGACAAGTCTGATTGCGTTAATTACAGAGGAGTTTCCCTGCTGTCTGCCACAGGGAAAGTCATCTCAAGAATCCTCCTCAATCGTCTTCTCCCAGTGGCTGAAGTGCTCCTCCCAGAGTCGCAACGCGGATTCCGCCCACTAAGGGTCACAATGGACATGATCTTCACCGCGCGCCAATTACAAGAGAAATGCAGGGAACAGCGCCAACCACTGTACATGGCCTTCTTTGACCCCACAAAGGCCTTTGACACTGTCAACCGTGAGGGATTAAGGAGTGTCCTCCTCAAATTCGGCTGCCCTCAAATGTTTGTCACCATCCTCTGCCTGCTTCACGACGACATGCAAGCCATGATCCTGAACAACAGATCCACCACAGACCCAATTCGCGTATGGACCGGGGTCAAGCAAGGCTGTGTCATCGCACCAACGTTCTTCTCGATCTTCCTTGCGGCAATGCTCCATCTCACCCTCAGTAAGCTCCCCGCTGGAGTGGAGCTAATTTACAGAACAAACGGGAAACTGTTCAACCTCCATTGCCTCCAGTCCAGATCCAAGGTCGTCCCTTCCTCTGTTGTCGAATTACAGTATGCAGACAACACTTGCATCTGCGCACACTTGGAGGTCGAACTCCAAACCATCATTAACACCTTCACCGAAGCGTACGAGAGCATGGGCCTTACACTAAACATCCGTAAGACAAAGGTACTCTAACAACCTGCCCCCGCCAAACTGTACTGCCCCCCAATTATCAAAATCCATGACAAGGCCTTGGACAACGTGGACCACTTTCCATACCTCGGGAGCCTACTGTCAACAAAGGCAGACGTCAATGACAAAGTCCAACACCGCCTTCAGTGTGCCAGTGCAGCCTTTGGTCGCCTGAGGAAGAGAGTATTTGAAGACCAGAACCTCAAACCCGGCACCAAGCTCATGGTCTACAGAGCAGTAGTAATACCCGCCCTCCTGTATGCCTCAGCGACATGGACCATGTACAGCAGGCACCTCAAAGCACTGGAGAGGTACCACCAAGGTTGCCTCCGCAAGATCCTGCAAATCCATTGGCAGGATAGGCGCACCAAAGTCAGTGTTCTTGCTTAGGCCAACATCCCCAGCATCGAAGCTTTGACCACGCTCGATCAGCTCCGATGGACGGGTCACATCGTCCACACGGCTGATACGAGACTCCCAAAACAAGCGTTCTACTCGGAGCTCCAACACAGCAAGAGAGTCCCAGGTGGGCAGAGGAAACGCTTCAAGGACACCCTCAAAGCCTCCTTGAAAAAGTGCAACATCCCCACCGACACCTGCGAATCCCTGGCCCAAGACCGTACAAAGTGGAGGAGAAGCATCCGGGAAGGCGCCAAATACCTCGAGTCTCTTCGCCGGGAGCAAGCGGAAGCCAAGCGCAAACAGCGGAAGGAGCGCACGTCAACCCAAGCACCCCACCCACCCGCCCCTTCAACCACCGTCTGCCCCACCTGTGACAGAGACTGTAGGTCCCGCATTAGACTCATCAGTCACCTGAGAACTAATTTTTAATGTGGAAGCAAGTCATCTTCGGTTCCGAGGGACTGCCTAAGAAGAGAGGAAGAGTCCTGTGTTGCAGCTTCATTTTTGGGTACGCCTAGTGCTGCTCCTGGCATGCCCTTCTACACACCTCATTGAACCAGGGTTGGTCCCCTGTCTTGAAGGTAATGGTACAGTGAGGGAGGTGCCGGGCTATGAGGTTACAGATTGTGGTGGAATACAATTCTGCTGCTGCTGATGGCCCACAGCGCCTCATGGATGCCCAGTTTTGAGCTGCCAGATCTGTTCTCAATCTGTGTGATTTAGCACGGTGATAGTGCCACACAACACGATGGGTTTCCAAGGCATCAGTGACTAAGGTGACATCAGGGAAAAATAGAAATAAGTCAAAGCTAAAGGCACTATATCTAAATGCGCGAAGCATTCGCAACAAAATAGATGAATTAATAGCACAGATAGAAATTAACAGGATTGATCGAATAGCCATAATGGAGACGTGGTTGCAAAGTGCCCAAGGTTGGGAACTAAATATTCCAGGATGCTTAACTTTTAGAAGAGATATGCAAAATGGAAAAGGAGAAGGAGTAGCCCTGATAATAGAGGATGGGATAAAGACAGTAGAGAGAAAGGATCTTAGCTCCGAAAATCAAGAAGTAGAATCAGTTTGGGTGGAGCTAAGAAATAGCAAGGGGCAGAAAACATTGGTGGGAGTTGTTTTCGGTCCCCAAACAGCAGTTGTAATGTAGGGCAGAGTAAAAATCAGGAAATTAGAGGCACCTGTAACAAGGGTAATAAAGTAATCATAGGGGACTTTAATCTATATATAGACTGGGCAAACAAAATTTGCAGTAATAGTGTGGAGGACGAATTCATGGAATGTATGTAAGATAGTTTTCTCGATCAGTATGTTGGAGAACCAACTAGGGAACAGGTTACTTTAGATCTAGTATTGTGCAATGAGAAAGGGTTAATTAATAACCTTGTAGTAAAGGGGCCTTTAGAGAAGAGTGACCATAATATGATAGAATTTTATATTGAGTTTGAAAGTGATTTAGTTAAATCCGAAACTAGGGTCTTAAATCTTAGCAAAGCAAACTACGTAGGTATGAGGGGCGAGTTGGCTAAGGTAGATTGGGAAATTGCATTAAAAGGTATGATGGTAGACAAGCAATGGCTAGCATTTAAAGAATTAAAACATAATTTACAACAAATATACATTCCCTTAAGGCACAAAAACCCCACAGGAAAAGTGGTCCAACCGTGGCTAACAAGAGAAGTTAAAGATAGTATTAGATGAAAGGAAGAGGCTTATAATGTTTCCAAAAAGAGTAGTAAGCCTGAGGATTGGGAGGATTTTAGAATTCAGCAAAGGATGACCAAGAAATTGATAAAGAAAGGGAAAATAGAAAATAAGAGTAAACTAGCGAGAGACATAAAAACAGACTGTAAAAGCTTCTATAGGTATGTGAAAAGGAAAAGATTAACAAAAGTAAATGTGGGTCCCTTGAGATAGGAGAAATTATAATGGGGAATAAGGAAATGGAAAAGAAATTAAACAAATACTTTGTATCTGTCTTCACGGAATTAGTGACGTAAGAAAACTACTAGGCACTTGGTCTAAGCGTTAAACAAAGCTTTAATCAACTGTTTTACAACATGGAGATCTAGTTGTCCTTTACTAGTTCCTGTTAAAGAATGTCCTGAGCAAGCTGGGCCCATGCCCGAGTATTTATACTCTCCCTGGACAGCGCCACCAGCAGGCCGCCCAGTATTATGTCATAAGTCATTTCCCATGAATGACAAGATTCATGTCAATTAGTATTAGTAAAAAAATAGTACTGGAGAATTTAATGGGACTGAAAACCAATAAATCCCTTGGACCTGATGGCCTACATCCTAGGGTTTTGAAAGAAGTGGCTATGGAGATAGTGGATGCATTGGTTGTCATTTTCCAAAATTCAACAGATTCTAGAATGGTTCCCATGGATTGGAAGGTAGCCAATGTAACCCCACTATTTAAGAAAGGAGGGAGAGAGAAAACGGGGAACTACAGATCAGTTATCCTGACATCAGTAGCAGGAAAAATGCTAGAATCTATTATTAAGGACGTGGTAACAGGGCACTTAGAAAATAATAATAGGATTGGGCAGAGTCAACACGGATTTATGAAAGGGAAATCGTGTTTGACAAATCTGTTAGAGTTTTTTGAGGTTGTAACTAGCAGAATAGATAAGGGGGAACCAGTGGATGTGGTGTATTTGGATTTTCAGAAGGCATTCGATAAGGTGCCACACAAGAGGTTATTAAACAAAATTAGGGCTCATGGGATTGGGGGCAATATATTAGCATGGATTGAGGATTGGTTAATGGACAGAAAACAGAGAGTAGGTAAAATCGGGTATAAATGTGAAGTTATCCACTTTAGTAGGAACAATAGAAAAGCAGAGTATTTTTTAAATGGTGAGAGATTGGGAAATGTTGGTGTTCAGAGGGACCTGGGTGTCCTTGTACACGAATCACTGAAAGTTAACATGCAGGTACAGCAAGCAATTAGGAAAGCAAATGGTATGATGGCCTTTATTACAAGAGGATTTGAGTATAAGAGTAAAGACTTACTGCAATAATATAGGGCCCTGGTGAGACCACACCTGGAGTATTGTGTACAATTTGGGTCTCCTTACCTAAGGAAGGATATACTTGCCATAGAGGGAGTGCAACGAAGGTTAGAGTCATAGGGGGAAAAATTCAGTTGGTTGCGCCTCCCGTTAGTGCCTTAAGAGGGCGCTAATGGGGCGCAAAGCAACTAGCGCCCGGGCGCGGCGATGTCTGCGCCGCTCGTGAAATTAACTAGACATTTTGCGGCGGCGCTAAACACTACCGCCACGATCTCCTGCGCCGGCAGATCGTGACGTCAGTCGAGTGCGCAACGCCCCGGTAGCGCCCTGGAGCGGATATTGAGTGGCGCCCCCTGCCTTACCGCCTGCTGCAAGCAACGACAGGTTGAGGGGAGCATTTTGCAGTCAGGAAGGGAGAGCGCTATTTAAAGGCGACCGCTTCCTGACTTTTTTTGTTGGTGACATTTTTGAACCACGCATTCTGAGAGAGAGAGAGAGAGAGAGAGAGAGAGACTTCTGGAGAGATTCAACGCTGTGTGAAGGAGTTTTGGGTACTGAGCAGCACTTTGCAGGTTCATTTTGATTTGCCCTTCCTTGTATCGATTTAGAAGAGACAGTGGGGGCTGCACTCTGAGCTCTTTCCCTGGTTCTCTCCATTGTTCTTTCCAGCAGATTTGATGTACAGGTCTCTCCAGGCCGAGATTCAAGGCTGCAATGAGCAGGATGTGGATGGAAAGCAAGATTAGCCCTCCCCTTTAAGAACTGGCCGGCGCCATTGTGTCTGTGTTCCATTGCTGACTGACATCACATGAGCTTCGTCAGCGCTCTGAGTTAGCGGCTCGCTCCTCGGCCTTTGCGCCTTAAGACAGGTGTGAAGCACCTGATTTAGCGCTCCAATCACCTCCTGGGGCGATAAAAGTCAAGTTTGCAGTCGGAGGCGATAATTAGCGCCAGGCACTAATCTTTGCGCCTGGCCTATAATTGCGCCCCAAATGGGGCGATACTGAATTTTTCCCCCATAGAGTCATAGAGTTATACAGCACAGAAAGAGGCCCTTAGGCTCATCGTGTCTGCGTCGGCCATCAAGCCCTATCTATTCTAATCCCATTTTCCAGCACTTGGTCCGTAGCCTTGTATGCTATGGTGTTCACCAGACTGGTTCCTGGGATGGGGGGGATTGTCCTATGAGGAGAGATTGAGTAGACTAGGCCTATATTCTATAGAGTTTAGAAGAATGAGAGGTGATCTCATTGAAACATACAAAATTCTTACAGGGCTTGACAAGGTAGATGCAGGGAGGATGTTTCCCCTGGCTGGGGAGTCTAGAACCAGGGGTCACAGTCTCAGAATAAGGGGTCGGCCATTTAGGACCAAGATGAGGAGGCTCAGTCGTTGAGTATATTCAAAAATCAGAAGTCGCACAACACCAGGTTATAGTCCAACAGATTTATTTAATTTTACAAGCTTTCGGAGCTGTTCGCTCCTTCTTCAGGTAAGGTAGCTGTGAGAGAATCTCCCAGAATTCACAATATAAACACAGAAAAAATGTATTCAAATCTTTCCCTACATCAAAGACACACTAAGAGCACAGCCAAGACAATGAGATGTGTCCCAGGGGGTCCAATGTGTCAAGACACCTGCTGGCCGCATATCCTCTCCATTTGTTGTGTCAGTCTTTTTAAAACAAAACCTGGAAAGACCGGCCATGATGTCAAGTCACGTTCTGTATCGTGACATGAACCCGATATCGCGATTGAGGCCATCCTCATGAGTGCGGAACTTGGCTATCAGTTTCTGCTCTATGATTTTGCGCTGTCGTGTATCCCGAAGGCCGCCTTGGAGAACGCTTACCCGCAGATCCGAGGCTGAATGCCCCTGACTGCTGAAGTGTTCCCCGACTGGGAGGCAACCCTCCTGCCTGGCGATTGTTGCGCGGTGTCCGTTCATACGTTGTCTCAGTGTCTGCATGGTCTCGCCGATGTACCATGCTCTGGAGCATCCTTTACTGCAACGTATCAGGTAGACAACGTTGGCCGAGTCACATGAGTATGTACCATGTACCTGGTGGGTAGTGTCCTCACGTGTGATGATGGTATCTGTGTCCATGATTTGGCATGTCTTGCAGAGGTTGCCGTGGCAGGGTTGTGTGGTGTCGTGGTTGCTGTTCTCCTGAAAGATGGGTAATCTGCTGCGAACGATGGTACTTTTGAGGTTAGGCGGCTGCTTGAAGGTGAGTAGTGGAGGCGTGGGGATGGCCTTAGCAAGGTGTTCAAGACAGAGATCGATAGATTTTTGAATATTAGGGGAATCAAGGAATATGGTGATAGTGCAGGAAAGTGGAGATGAGGTAGAAGATCAGCCATGATCTTATTGAATGGCGGAGCAGGTACGAAGGGCCAAATGGCCGACGCCTGCTCCTATTTCTTAATGTTCTTATATTCCAGGAAACCAGAAGCCATAACACCTCCAGCTGTGAATGAGCTTCCTGAGCTGATTCTATCCCTAAATCCAAGGGATGAAAGGTGTGTTCCACTAGCACCTATGCTGGACTTAATGTTCACACATGACTGTCAACAACATGATAGCCAACAGGCAACCTTTATAAACGTTCTCACCTCACATCAAAGGAACGCATGTCCCTCAAAAGATATACTGGTTTGCACAGAAAAATGTACCTGTATGAATTGCTGCAATGCTTCCTATAAGAAGATGTCCACCTTTGCTGTTAATAAGTTGAAGCCGGCATCCTGTATTTTAGCACCCAAGGCTTAGTACCTGTAGTGTGAGTATCCATCTGAAATCCACACACTGACCCCAAAAATCCACAAGTGTTCTGGAAGATTTGGGGTGCTTTTGGGGCGTGAGCTGGGTTTCGGGGCAGGACCCATTTAGGTTGGGTTTCTACCCCAGTTTAAATGCATTGTGGTTTTGGTGGTGCAGGGGTGAGCAGACCATCCATCCAACCCCCTGCAGCCTGACATCATGGGTGAAAGTGGGCTGGCTGGATGGCATCACCTGTCAAATTTCCAGCAGTCCTGCTTCCGGTGCTCCCAATGTACTGCACAGCTGCAAGAGGCAGGCATTTACTGCACAGTGATGGGAGCACCAAAAGGGCAACGGCACATTTCCAGCTGCTGCAAAGAAAGTGGCCTTTTTGGGGCCAATTTTAGTTAATTGCATCCATCTTCTGCTAGACCTACCAGCACTTTACCCAAGTGGTGCCCCAGCTGCACCAATACTGGCACAGGTGCCCGCCCACTATATGTTAAAAGTCCGGGAGGTTGAAGGTACAAAACAAAAATCCACGGCCATTCTGAAGACACCCTACATTGGGAGTTCCCACATCCTGGGCCTTCAGTAGGAACCAGCATGCAGTCGGTGGAGGTGACCAGACATACCTCATCAACGACCAGCTGGGATCGAGGCCTGGACCACTGAAGAGGAACTAAATTTTTAAAAATTCAATGCAGCCCACTTACCATCAGCATTTCTAGGAGGGATCCAGCAAACCCCCTGGCCCAGCCTTCTCTGCCTAACTTTCCAGCCTTACGCTTATGACGGGCACCCCAGATGTGCCCCTAGTAGCATCATAATTAAGAGACCTCCCCAATTCTGCAAACGCCACAACCCACGGATTTTAAGGGGCACATGGTTCAGCATGTTGGCAAGCTCCAGCCAGACACACTGTCACCTGATTTTGAAATATGGAATTTTGTGTGGAAGATCTGAGCATCAATATAACCATTGGAATCCAAAGCCAGCGCAAATTAGATTGCACACAAAGTGTACCAAAAAGCAAACTCATTTCTCATACAGGCTTGACTGCTAGTGTGTGTACTTTTTCATTACACCAAAAATTCTTTTTATCTTCATGACAGATTTAATGAGGTGAATTTCTGTCAAAAGCTGAAGATGATTAATGACCGTGGCACAAGTGTATGACAAGAGAAAAACTTGGAAATTAATTTTTGTTTTCTTTGCAGAATTCGAGCAGCATTGTGAATCTTCATGGCTCTGATGTCCTTCCTATGGTGGGGTGCCCAGAACAATGTGACCGAAAATCTGCGAGCCGGGATCACGCCCACCGGCGACCTCCTGCGTGACCCTGCCAAAGAATGCAGAGTCAGTGGAAGGGCACATCATTGGCATGGGGCTGGCGAGCGCCCGCACAACTACAGCTGCATCTCAGATGCCCACCTGCCCCATGCTGTTTGAAGCTCTCGCACCTGCCAACCATCCAGCACCAGCACCTTCCAACTATCCGCCATTTGCTGCACCCTTCGCTCCCCTGTGTAAGGGGTCAATACTAAAAATAAATTGTGTGAAAAAAATGGGCCTCTTCAGGGGTCCAGGCTGCTTCCCTGGCCTGGACTTTCCCCCTCACCACCGCCCCCTCCCTCCCCCCCCACGTGCACCCTGCTGGAGAACGGTACGCCTCATCTGATCCAGCGTACAGGCCTCCAGAGATGCATCGAGTCCCTTATGGCGCAGGGAAACGGGAGCACACTCAGAAAATAATGCTGAGGACCAAAGGAAGCTGCAAGGGGATGTTGATAAGCTGGTGGAATTTGCAAAAAAGTGGTAGATGGAATTCAATGAGTTAAAATCTCCCAGACCTCACACCATGGGCCCTGCAACCCCGATTCCCACACCGAGTTAAAATAAGGGCTTAAGTTTTATGGCCCAACCTTAGTAACACCACAGTTGGAGTGCTGTGTGCTGATTTGGGCTCCACACTGAAGGAAGGATATTGAGGCAATGGGGGGTACAGCGCAGGTTCACTAGGATGCTGCCTGGCATGAGGAAATACAAATACAAAAGAAAGACTTGAAAACTAGGGTTGATTTCATTAGAACAGAGCAGAGTATGGGGTGATTTGAGAGAGGTGTTTAAATTATGACGGGTAGATAGAAACAAACTATTTCTGGTGGTTGAGGGGTCTAGAATAGGGGACACAGGCATAAGATTAAATTTAAGAGAGCTGGAAAAAAAATACACAGAAGTTTATGAGGCTGTAGAATGCACTACAGGAATTAAGTGATTGGAGCATAAATTATGTAAATATTTAAGAATAGGTTAGATAGGTGGTTGAAGGAAAGAGGAATAAAAGGTTATGGGAACACAGTGGGCACACGGGATTAAGACCACTGCTTATGTGGAGGATAAACACCACCACGGACTGGTTGGGCAGAACGGTTTGTTTCCGTTTTGTAATTTCTTTGTAATTCTATGTATGTAATTCTACTTTCAGCTGCCTATCTTACTCTGCCTGTCTAGTTTAGTACATGGGATAGGTAGTATTCCCTAGAATACTAGCCTTGAGGTCTTGTTTTTTAGATTCTCTAACTCCTCATATTCCCTACACAAGATCCATGCTTCAGTCCTACAAATGTTGTTAGTTCCCAGCTAGAGTACAGCCACTGGTTGTTCATCTAGCTCTCCCAAAAATCTATCTGTATGCTCCTTGATGTCTGTTCATGACCACGGCTATGTCTGTCTACATCCCTGATCACGGAGTCTCCTCGTGACACCTTTTTCCTCTTGTACTCACTGACTCCAGGTAGTACTATGCTCTGTAGGGCCATGATCCACATAGTGTCCACCAACCTTCTTCTTTCTTCAAAAACAGCCCCTTTAGACTGATCCCTAACCAACTGCTCACATTGTAGACTGGAGAAGGAGTTGACTAGATTCAGTCGCTGTGGACTCCCACCCTGACTACACTTTTGAGTTCCCTCTCCTCTTCCTGTCATCTTTTCTCAGCCCTCCCCTTCCTATCCAATCTCAACCATGCTATGGAATGTCTGGTCTCAAACCTTCCCCCAAGACTGTGTAATTCATTGAGGTGATTCTCAAGTTTAACAACCAACTGTTCGAATGTAGCGACTTGATGACAATTGGTGCAAGTGCATCCTGTGCCCTGCTTTGATATGTATACATATTGCATTTCATGCATTTCACTGGTCTCCTAATGTTACATAACCTTTTTGTAAATGGCCTTTAAAAATTAGGTTTATACCTGAAATTTACTGTCTCTCATCCCTTTGATTTTAACTTAAATGTAAACAACTATCCATCATTGTTCATTCCCCTTGCTACTATGGAGATGACAATCCAAATAGTCAGATTTGAATGTGTAATTTGATATAGGCTACCCTTCATTATTGCAGACAGATATCTGAATGAAAGTTATTCGAACTGAAAATGTTTCATGCTCATGTAGATAAGATAAAGATGATCACAGACTATGTTCTTTAACAGTTTGTGGTTTAACACATAAAAACATGCTGAGCAGCATCACCAGGTTTCAGCCAAATCTGTAATAGATGGAAGAACCACAATTAAACCTTTGAATTGCTACAATCAGTTTTTCAGCTTTTCAAAATTAATTCTGTGCAGTGCTGCATAATAGCAGAGCCAATCAAGGTAACATGTTTTGTGCCAATCAGTAATACATGCTTGAGCGTCCTGAATCGGCAACCTCGGGACCGAGGCCGAGCCGGTTTTCGTGTTTTTCCGGACTTCGGAACATGTTTCTGATGTCCGAAGTCCGGAAATATCGCAACCTGGGCTCGGGCGTTTCCGGACTTCGGACATCAGAAACACGTTCTGAGTCCGGAAATGCCTGGGCCGCTCCGCGTAGCGCTGACGCGTTTCTCCACCCCTCCCCTTCTGTTAAAGGGGAGGGACGCTGCGAGCTCTGCAGAACATCCGATGGCCCACACTAGGCCACCAGGGCGGCGTGGTGCCGTGGCCGCAGCCTGGCGGAAACACTTAGTGGAGCTGTGCAGATTAAGTAGGATAAAACACAACACTAAAGTTTTATTGCATCACTCGCATTTTTCATAGGATTTTTCAAAAAAAGACAACAAAAGTTAATGGCTTTTTGAAGTACAGGTTGAGCGTCCAAAATCCGGATTCTGGAACATTTTACGGATTCCGGACGACCCTGCCACCAATCATCCCGGAGTCCGGATTCCGGATTCCGGAACTCCGGATTTTGGACGCTCAACCCGTAGTACCTTTGGTAAGCAGTTTCCTGCTGCCAGTATTTATTTCATTGAAGCTGCATTTAGAAAGGAACTACATGAAGCAGATTTGCTTTTGTCACTGATAAGTCCTGTCTAGAACTAGAACTCCGGGCATAGCTGTCTCAAGCTCATCGAAATCAACACACATTATTGCTTCATGAAGCCTAGTGTACATCACTTAAAATACAGCCCATTATAGCATCTATGGGTTACCATATGAAAAGCAACATATAATAAATACATCAACAACTAACACAGCTAGAAACTGTTAAATAGTCATAGCGCTAACATGCTGTGCTCTAAGAGGGGAAATTAAATGTCAGCCTCTGGCACTGTAAAATCTGCCAAAAGGAGACCAAATGGAAGAATAATCTGATAATTGAATATAGCCAAGGTATAGTTCATCTGGAGGTGAGACAAGGGAATTAGTATTAAGTATAAATTCTGATCCTAGTAGGAGATCACGAATAAAATATTTGTAGAGAAGAGGGAAAGGTGAGGGGAAACTAATAGGACAAGCAAGGGATGAAATGAAACGCAAACACAAGAGAAACCGGCTGAAGATTTCACAATGAAGCATTACACTTTTGCCTAACCCTGCATTTCTGCAGCATATATTTCGGTAAATTTCACCCTTTCCATCATATGTCCTCAGCCAGGAAAAATGTAGTCAAACCCAATTATCTGAATCCAGAACAGTGGTACTCAGAAAATTCCTGTAAATGTTGTAGGAGAGAGCCCTCAACATCATTGTATCACCAAGTTAATTATTCCCATGTGTTCCAGCTGGAATTAGACATATAAAATCTATTAAGGATGTTTTATTAAATAAGCAATCACCCCGAATCATATGTGCTCCATCTAAAGGATTGGCAGATGGGCTGCAAAAGACCAGGGTTAAAATCTATATCTTTGATGCAGACTAAGTGAATGCCCTAGGTGGTCATGTCCTCTTTATTTTCAAGAAATATAGTATTTGAAAACAACCTTAGCACCAGATTTGTTGTCTTTTAAACTGAGATGTATGTGAGCTAGTTAACCATTTATGTATGACTTGATTTATCATTAACTTAATTGTCAATATTTAAAAAATTAATCTGTCAATCTTTTATTTTCCTTAGATTTTTTTCAAATATTAATATTTCTGACCGCAATAAAGGTCTTTTATTGAACAGCGAGCTAAATGTTTCCAATTAATTGATTTCCTTCCTGCCTGAGAGAGAAGCAAATACCGTGTCCATTCCACAGGGGATGATGTAAGATTCACAGCAGCTTGCCTTCTGAAAAACATCTTGAGTTACAAGGGCCACTCTGTCATGGTGAGCTACTGATATACCTCAGGATACAGTAGAAACTCCAAAGAAATATCCTACTGGGAGCATTCTTGATTCTACGCATAGCCAGAAACTTCGCTAAAGGAGGTTTTAATTAAAATATCCATCTTTTTAAATGGATTGAATTTTCTAAGAGAAATTTACTGGCCTTTTCCTGTCCTCCATCATGGTTAAGTAATCAGTTTTTCTTCTTTTTTTCCAATTCCTCTTCCCATCCTAATGTGGTCATGATGCAGAGATGCCGGTGTTGGACTGGGGTGGACAAAAATGAGAAGTCGCACAACACCAGGTTATAGTCCAACAGTTTTATTTTAAATTACGAGCTTTCGGAGCTCCGCTCCTTCTTCAGGTACAGGAAAGCTCGTAATTTTAAATAAAACTGTTGGACTATAACCTGGTGTTGTGCGACTTCTCATTTTCATCCTAATGTGAGTCTAGATAGTGTCATCACGCTACTCAACTGTGGAGATTAACACAAGTGAGCCAATTCTGACTCACTCTTCAGCAGGGGTCACTGAACAGCAGTCAGGTTGGGGAACCCTGGTGAATTTCGCATCCCTAGGTATGGTGTGCTGAGGGAAATTGTGGCACGCCAACTTTGTCCCAGCTTTAACTCAGCAGAAGTTAAGAATTAAGCCTGGGACCTTCCACTCTGTATGGCTTTGTACTACAACTGGCAGCACCTCTACTCCCTGGGAATAAGTCACTCTGACCTTGTAAATGCATGCTGATGTTGTTTCATTTATGAGCGAAGTCACACTTGGTTTTCCTGAATGAATAAACGGATCCATATTGACTTATCAGGTTAATGGTCATGTTGAATCTGTGGTTTGTTTTATCTTATCTTCCCTTCTATTCAGTCCACCTCTTTCCTGCAATTATCATTTTTGTGTGAACAATGAGATATGAGTTTCTAGTGCTAGACAACTTTAACGGTATCCCATAAAGTCACACCAGCAACTTCTGAGCTTCGTTAATTTCAAACTATTCAATTAAAATATATTCTAAGCATTTGACTATATCCAGTGCCTTAGTAATGAGCTGCTAAGTTTCCAATTAGCTTTCAATCATTTGGAGCAAGCAATGAAATTACCAGCCACATGACGGCGTAATCTAAGATAGTATTCAAATCAATTCCCATTGAAACTGAAGCAGGTAAGAAACTCTTGTATATTATTAGTGAGCCTAGTCTTGAATTGTAACCATGTTCAGTCGCTCATTTGGATGTACCATACACCAAGCATTAACTCGACCATCATTCCCTTTAGGGGAGTGAAATAAGAGTTTACTCTAATGGATTGGCAGATGGAGCACGTTAAGCTGCTTGCAAACAACCCCCCCAGGAGAGGCAGCTTGCCTATTAACATATGCTAATCGCTCAATTGGAGCGACATTTCAACTGACTTTCAGATTTAACAGCGCATCCATGGGTTTCCCGGGCTTCCTGAAACTCGCCAGTGAAAGCAAGGCCAGAACACAACGGTAATTGAGGGGGTTGATTCAAACTCATGCAAATACTGCACTAAATGCACAGTTCTCACAGCTGCTTTCTTACCTGCTAGTGGCAAAGGGTTTGCTCACAGTAGTTTTGCTGAGAGTTTACTTTCTACACTTTGGAGGTTTTCTGAATCACATCAGAATGGGTGGTGCTTTGGCTGCCTTAGATTGGGCCAAGGACCAGCAGCAATATGATCAGAGCCAGCAGCAACAGCCTGCTGTTGAGAGACCTGAAGCTGGACAGCAGAC
This sequence comes from Squalus acanthias, assembly GCA_030390025.1. Classification (NCBI taxonomy): domain Eukaryota; kingdom Metazoa; phylum Chordata; class Chondrichthyes; order Squaliformes; family Squalidae; genus Squalus; species Squalus acanthias. The sequence goes on from CM059425.1 coordinate 59,195,633, forward strand.
AAGGGAGCAGCTCACAGGAGGCACTATCCGCAACACGGTGTACAGGCAGAGGCTGAGTTTCCTTGACATGTCAGAACAGCAGTGCTTCAGGAGCTCAGGTTGTCACACCACAGGCCTTCCAGGTGGTGACAAAGATCTGCAGCCTGCTAGAAGAAGATCTACTGGCTGCTGGACCTGGTGGTCACGCGTTACCAGTGGCTGTCAAGGTCACCACCCCCCTCAACTTTTTTTGCCTCCAGATCCTTTCAGGGCTCTGCCAGAGACATATCTAGGATCACCCAGTTGGCAGCCCACGAATGCAAACGACAGGAGACTGATGTGTTGTCTGCCAGGGCCGGCAATTATGTGAACTTCGCCTGCGATGATGCCAGTCAGAATGAGCGGGCGCACGGATTTGCATCTTTGGCTGGCTTTCCACAGGTGCAGGGTGTCATCAACAGCACACACGTGGCAATCCGGGCATCCCCAGATCAACCAGGAGCTTTTGTCAACCGCAACGACTTCCATCAATGTGCAGCTGGTGTGCAAACACAAAAAGATATTTCTGCAGAGGTGCGCAAGATTCCCAGGGAGTTGCCATGATGCTTGCGTCCTGCGGCAGTCCAAGCTCCCTGACCTCTTTGGACCTGGAAGCGGACTTAAGGGATGGCTGCTAGGAGACAAGAGATACCCACTTCAAACGTGGCTGATGACACCCGTCAGAGGAGGCGCCCTTCAGTACGTAACAGCCAGGGACTCCAGAATGGTCGTGGTGTGCTACGCTCTGCACAACATTGTGCATCAGCAAGATTTGGACCTGCAGAAGGAACAAGGCGCAGAGCTCAGATCCTCTTTGGATGATTCCAAAGGGGAGGAGGAGGAGGAAGGTGATGAGGGTAATCTCCTTCTTCTTCTTAGGCAGTCCCTCAGAACCGAGGATGTCTTGCTTCCACACTAAAAATGAGTTCTCAGGTGACTGATGAGTCCAATGCGGGACCTACAGTCTCTGTCACAGGTCGGGCAGACGGTGGTTGAAGGGGCGGGTGGGTGGGTGTGGTGCTTGGGTTGACATGCGCTCCTTCCGCTGTTTGCGCTTGGCTTCCGCTTGCTACCGGCAAAGAGACTCAAGGTGTTCGGCGCCTTCCCAGATGCTTCTCCTCCACTTTGTGCGGTCTTGGGCCAGGGATTCCCAGCTGTCGGTGGGGATGTTGCACTTTTTCAAGGAAGCTTTGAGGGTGTCCTTGAAGCGTTTCCTCTGCCCACCTGGGGCTCTCTTGCTGTGTCGGAGCTCCGAGTAGAGCGCTTGTTTTGGGAGTCTCGTATCAGGCATGCGGACGATGTGGCCCGTCCATCGGAGCTGATCGAGCGTGGTCAAAACTTTGATGCTGGAGATGTTGGCCTGAGCGAGAACACTGACGTTTGTGCGCCTATCCTGCCAATGGATTTGCAGGATCTTGCGGAGGCAGCGTTGGTGGTACCTCTCCAGTGCTTTGAGGTGCCTGCTGTACATGGTCCATGTCTCTGAGGCATACAGCAGGGCGGGTATCACTACTGCTCTGATGAGGGTAATGCACCACCAGCCGCTCACATTGCTGCCAGGGATGCCAGTGATGCCGTTATTAATGCAAGGTTCACTTAGGTTGCACCAGTGGACTGATGTCACAAGCACATGCAACGGCCACTCTTGCCGCCCCCCAATGCCACTGACACTAAGCAGTCCTGCAAACAACCAACCACCCCTTGCACATCCCCCCCACTGTTCCTCGTCAATTCATAGCTTCCAATTTATCAAACTAGTTAAAAGGCGACTTTGCGCGTGGCAAGAATGAGCAAGACGAGAAAATGGTGCAAAAGAATAAAATTGATGTGATTGAACTAAAGAACAGGAACTTCACAGCATCACATTTTCTCAGACACCCATGTGCATACCCTTGTGCAACTACAAAGCTTTTACTCTTTCTTTTCCTACCACTCCTACGTGGTGCAACCCCTGTGGCTTCAGCAGAAGTAGAGGCAGGCTGCTCAGATCCCTGCTCTGACTGCTGAGATCCTCCTGGGCCACCTCCAGCCATGCCTTCTTTGTGTCAGCAGCAGGTTTCTTCCTCCTGTTGCTGGGGAAGAGTATCTCTCTCTGACTCCTCACAACCCCCAGCAGCACATCAAGTCTGGCATCATTAAAGTAGGACGCAGCCTTTGATCGTCCTGATTCCACACTGAGAGTTCTTCCTCTGTTGCTTCCAACTCCAAGCTCCTGCAAATTCCATCTTTGGATTGGCCCTTTAAATACTGGAGTTGAGATTGGGTCATGTGGGTCCGCATCACGCCAAACCCGGAAGTAAAGTGATAATGAGGTGGCTGCGTTAAAAAGCCACAGTCGTGCTGAACCTACTTCTGGGTTTCTCACGCGATATCAGACCTCACCCCCACTCCCAAAGCGTCTCCGATCGGGGCCATAGACTTTTACAGTACAGAAACAGATCATTCACGCCAATAAATCTGCGCTAGTCTTTTTCTCCACATCACCTACCTAGTCTACTCCCAGCTTGCTCCCCGTAATCTTTAATATTCTCTTTTTCAAGCAACTATCTCATTCCCTTTTAAAAGTCACTGCGGATTCTACTTCAAGAGTTTGTGGCGTAGAATTTCACACTGAAAGAAACAAATGTTCCTGTGTCTCGCCTGGGGCCATTGGATCATATGGACACAGCAAATACAGAAAAATTGGGAGTGGGGAGGCGGGCCTCAGAGTGCAAGGCCATAAGGGAGCCGGCCCCATTTTTTATCCGTTTAAATTAATGATGGAAAATCATGTAGGTTCAGTTTGGAGCATGCAGTCGACACCACCTGATTTTCCTGCATTTGCTGCCCACAGGCAATCCAATACCCTCAGGCAAAAGGACCAGCCAAACCCATCCCATATTCTATCCCTGTGGCTACATGCCACTAGTTATTGTTTGCTTTCTTTACTGATGTCCCACACCACTTTGATGATTTCAACAAGCTATCCATTAGTATCCCTGAACCCTCTTCCGTGCTGCGTCCTGTTGACTTATTATTCATGTCATATTTACATTGCCCATTCTTCTTCTTTTATCTCATCACCTTGCATTTCCCACTTATCAGCCTAAGCTTCCAATCTATCTAGAACTCTCTCTATATTTGATTTGCTTGTTCCTGTCATTTGCAGCCTGTGTCCTCCGGGTTTATATTGTCAAACTTAGAGTGCTTAATTTCACTCCCCATTTCCAAATCATTTATGTACAATGGTAACAATAATGGTGCTAGCAATGGCCCCTAAACATCTTGGGAGAGAAATTCGGTTGGTTAGCGCTTCCCGTTAGCACCTGGCGGGGGCACTAACGGGGCGCTAATGAAGTAGCGCCAGGGTGAGGTGAATCCAGCGCCACACGCCAAATCCAGTCGCCCCTTCTTTCCTTCTGATGTAGCTCCATACACAAATACTCTTTGATCCTTCTGACTTACCCAATTTCTGATCCGCTCCTGAAGCTTCCCTTCTATTCCATGTCTTTGGATATTCTGGATCAATACAAAAAGTGATATGTGGTGTGCCTCGTGTTTTGATAGGACCTGAAATATTGGCCCAGAAATTCCGGTCGGAGGCTTCCCGCGGGTGCAAGCATAGCGGGTGCACTTACATAGCGCGCCTGCCGTTGTGCTGTGGGCCCGCGTGGGATTCCGATCCTGGGCCTCCTCCAGCTGCCGGTGTGCAGTGCTCGCGTATCCCAGCGGCGCAACTAGTTCGCACCGTCCCCTGGGATCACATGGTCCATGGGGAGCCAATCGGAGCAGGGAATCTCCATTCATAGATTTGACAGGAAGACCTGTCAAATCTATGAATAGAGATCGGCTCCAAAACCTAAGTAAAACTTCAAATACATTTTTAAAAAAACATCACATTTTTAAAATAACTATAAATTACTGTACATAAATTAACTATTTTAAACAAAAATGTAAATTTTTGAAAAAATTAATTAAAGTTTTTAACGGGGCTAAAAATAAACTTATCCTTCTTTAAAGTATTTAAAAATGATAAACCTGTGGAAAAAATTTTTCAATTTTACTTAATTCACCTCTTACCTTGTTAAAAGCAGGCCTTGCGCCTGCTTTTTCCACGCGCAGCTGCTAGGGACTTACCCGCACGGAGAAACATGTAAAAAAAACGGAAGTTCCAGGTCTACGCGCTGCCTCTCCCGCGCACGCGGTTGACCCATGAACCCCTTCCTTCAAGAGACCGGAAGTTCCGGTTTCCCACACATGCACAGTGCATGCGCGAAACTGGCACTTCCGGTGGCCCTACGGGTGAGTACACAGCGAGTACTCACCCATGAGGACCCGAATTTCTGGGCCATTAACTCTGTTTCTCTCTCCACAGATGCTGCCTGACCTGCTGAGTGTTTCCAGCATTTTCTGTTGTTATTTCAGATTTCCAGCATCCGCAGTATTTTGCTATTGAAATAAAAGGGCAAATGGACACTCAGTGGAACTAGGTCAAGGGCTCGGGATTTATGGGTTAAACTCTACATTGATGTTCTTAGACATATTCAAAATTTCAGATCAGCTACTGGATAAAATCAATTGTTTTTTTCAATTTACTTTTGCGCTTATCTCATATGCTTGCTACTATTAAATTAGGCAAACCCATAAAAACTATCATGCACCTCTATGAGAAGTCGCACAACACCAGGTTATAGTCCAACAGTTTTATTTGAAATTACGAGCTTTCGGAGCGCTGCTCCTTCGTCAGGTAAAGTGAGGGAATACAAATCAGATACAAAGCATATATAGACAGAGAACAATGTGTTTCTGACTGCCCTCCATCAGTCAGAAACACATTGTTCTCTGTCTATATATGCTTTGTATCTGATTTGTATTCCCTCACTTTACCTGACGAAGGAGCAGCGCTCCGAAAGCTCGTAATTTCAAATAAAACTGTTGGACTATAACCTGGTGTTGTGCGACTTCTCATTTTTGTCCACCCCAGTCCAACACCGGCATCTCCGCATCATGCACCTCTATGACACACCAATGATATGGAAGTTTTGAATCCAAGCCCAACTTAATTACTCTATTTCTGTTTATCTGTAGGATTTTCTTTCTACCACTAGAGCAATGCTTTTTCTATGGAAAGGTCTAAGCAGAGCTTCCTTGCAAAATTAGAATTAAGTGTTGATAAATTGTAATGGTGAAATAGGGGATTGGTACAGGAGGTGCTGCAGGCCAAATCTTTCTGAGCAGTGACAGCACGTAACACCTCATAACAACAATTATCATCAATAAGGGCAACTGCCAGTTCATCTGAATTCATGGTGCAAGCTTCAGCCAAAGGAGAGAAAGTCCGGTGTTTTCCGATCGGAGGCTTCCTGTGTGCGGAGGCCTCCGATCTGGAAAAAAATCTACGCCATTTCCTGAGGGCTCCGGAGGTCTGGGCCTGTCCACTACGAAATGCACAGGGCCCAGGTATCCCAGGGGCGCATGCAGTTCGCAAGCGTCCCTGGGATCACGTGGGCCATGGGGAACCAATGAAAGAAGGGAATCTCCCTTCATACTTTTGACAGCTCAGACCTGTCAAAGGTATGAATGGGGATCACTGAAAAAACACATCAAAACATTAAATCAATTTTTTTTTAAATCACATTTTAAAACTTTGTTTAAAATATTTAATTTAATGTAATTTTAACAAAAATTTTATTTTTTGAAAAAAATATTGAAGTTTTTTACAGGGCTAAAAATAAACTTACCTTTTTTTAAAGTATTTTTAAATTATAAATGAGTGAAAAAAAAATATTTTTTTACTTTTTTAAACTCTTATGCTGGTAAAAGCAGGCCTTATGCCTGCTTTTACCAGGTGTAAGATTTTTAAGGGATTTCAGAGGGCGGAGGTTCTGCAGAAAGCGGAACACTCCACCCACAGAGACCCTTCTCCAGGGCAGATGTGTGATCTGTCAAGAGGATTCTTGACAGATTGGAAGTGCCAGTTTTCAGCACATGCGCTTTGCATGCCTGAAACCGGCACTTGCGAGGCCCCTACGGGTGTGTACACAGCTAGTACACACCCATAGGGATCGGAAAATATGGGCCAATAGAACATATACTGGCATACATCCATTCTTGACTTCTGCACACCCACAAATTTACCGCCCCAGTATTCAGTCAGGCAGGGAATGAAAACAGCTTACCAAAAGCCTGTCCCCAACAGAGCCAAAATCTATTAGTGGTAGTGGTACAATTAACATTTTCTCTAATAGGGAAAGCAACAGATTTTTCCCACTGTTTTGCATCTTTGGTTGCTATTTAGCATCATGAGTATTAGGCTGGATTTATGTCGCAGCTACTGGTCTGAGACTGGTAACTACACAATCGACTCCAGCCTGACATAAACTGATTTATGATACTTGACTATAAATCAAATTTTCAGGACGCGGAGAGAGTTTTGCACATGTATACTTATAAAAAACACTTACAAAACAACTCTGCATAAGATTAAAGTAACAACAGAAAATGCTGGAAACACTCAGCAGGTCAGGCAGCATCAAGGAGAGAGAAACAGAGTCAACGCTTCGGGTCGAGGACCCTTCGTCAGAACTGGAGAAGGTTAGAGAAGAGAAGAGAGATTTTTAAGCAGGGGCAGGGAGGAGGGGAGGAAAGAACAAAGGGAAGGTCTGTGATAGGCTGGAAGGCAGGAGAGATTGACTGACAAAAGGGATGATAGTGCAAGGCAAAAGAGGTAATGGAACAAGTTAAGAAACAAAACATGACACTGGATGAGGTGTGAATGGCAATGGCAGAATCATCAACAGCTACCATGTGAGAAAACAAGGGGGGGAAAAAAAATATAGGGGCCGAGGTTATAGTCTGAAATTGTTGAACTCGATGTTAAGTCCAGAAAGCTGTAAAGTGCCTAATCGAAAGACGAGGTGCTGTTCCTCGAGATAAGATTATGAAGTTCCCAGGAGGTACAAGTAACTCTGGAGTTAAACTGACATTTCTTCTTCACTGTGAAATAGAAATGGCTTTGCAACAAAAATGGCAATATAACTGCATCCATAGAGGTCAAGGGTGGATAAAACAATTTATTGCCATCCTGACACCTGAGCTATAATGATAGCAGTAATCCTTTGGTTAATGTTTAGAGTAATAACTATTCAATGCTATTATTTGCTTCCAATCCTCACTAGTCTAGTATAAATACTTGATATTGCTCTGTTGCTTTTATCTATCAACCTAGATCTAGCTGTCAGAACAGTGACCATCAATCAATAGACATTGACTAGATTTATTGGTCTAATAAAGATTATTTTATGCCGATAAAGGTAGAAAAAGGATTTTTGAATTACAATGCAGTAAAAGGCCAAGCAGCTGAGAGCTCATTCATTGCAAGACAGGACTATATGCTGAAATTTCCAAGGCTCTTTTCATGTGCTTAACCATGACATCTTGTAATCAGTATTTTAGACATGGCATATAACACCCTCCTCAAGGAATACAACAGATAAAATCATTGGCAAGTAAGGTTTTACAAACATTTACCTCTTATCTATCTGTTGATGATTGCACTTGATTGTAGCCCTTTCTTTTAAACAGTCATGCCCAGGTATTTCATGAAGAATAATGATGAGCAGAGGATTATTCCAAGCTGGTATAATCAAACAGTTGCAATGATATTTGCAAAAGTCATCTATTGGTATTGGTATTTTACCTGTATTTAACTTTGCTGTTCTTGTTGCTTTTAGTGCTGAAATTGGCCGAGGTAGGTAAACGTAAACTTTCTCTAACCACAGTGCACTGTTCTCATAGTAGCGGATAAAATACCTCGTTCATCATCAGTAATTGCAATTTAAAAAGTAGGAACAAAACAAAGGCAATGTTTCTGCCATATTGAGTTGGTCTTATTATTATTCTTTGCCGATTTGTAAGCTGAGAGGAGGATTTAATGACATTTATATCAAAGTATTAAAGGTGGCCGTGATGTTATTAATGTATGTTTACAGACCAATAATCCATAGTTATTACAAAGATATTTGAGGCTGATTTTTCTCTGCTTTGTGCTCTACGTTCATCTATCTTTGGTGTGCAAAGCAGTTGAAAAATGGGCAGAGACCCGTTAAGCTGGTCTCCACCATGATCGCTGCTCGAACACTTCAATTCACAGCTGGATGGAGGCCGGGCTCACTGCACCTCTAGGAGGTGCTAGCAATGAAATAATATGGTAAGTGAGATCAAATGATGTCATTCTGGCCTGCGACCAGATTTCCTACACTATCACTGGTCATCGGTCAGGTGTAGGCTGCATCATTTGCCTGGCTGCATCTTAGCGAGGTCGGGCACATCTTACATCCTTCCTCACTTCCAGCAAGATTTAGTGCAGAACTTAAGTGAGACATATTTTCTGCACAACCTCTCTAAGTCCCAAACTCGGAATACCCCCCACCTATGGATTTACTCCTTACAAACAATCAGGATCTTCGGCCCTTAGTTTATACAGAAGTTTTATGGAAGTAGCAGTATGACCATAAGACTTCCGTATTGTGAAGTTCCACAAAGACACTAAATAACGGGGTCTTCAACTCCTCCAGGCAAAGCTCCAAACGTGGTATAGAACAGAGTGTCAGTAATAATATTACAAGTCAACAACTGCAAGAGCACTTTGTCTTCCATCTCTGCCTTTTTCCTTAGAACCTTCTGGCAAATGTCAGGACCTGGAGGCTGATGGGAGCATTCGGGATGCTGGCCTAAAGAAGAAAAGATACAAGCCAGAGGTGGGTAAAAAGGCCAGAAGCTGGAGGGTTGGGAATGGAGGGAATATTAGCTACGGGTTTCAGGGGGGAAGTGGTAGGAGCTGGAATGCTGGGGTGAAGAGACAAAGATTGAGGTGTGGAGCCTGGAGGGAGACAAAAAGGTCAAGTGCTGGAGGATTTCGACAAAGTTTGGGATCTTGGCCTTCAGAAGAAATTAAAGAAAATACGCAAATAACTAACTGCTGCAATTATTAGACTTTCAGCAAGGAAGAAGACAGGGGTACAGCAATCAATTACAACAGTGAAAACTATAGTTAGCAGAAATTAAAAATGGGTGCACCCAATATTTCCATGAATATTGCCCACCACACCCCTGCTGGTGGGAACTATGTAGCTTTGCCTTCAGCTATACCTTTCACTAGGGGCATCCAGCGAAATTTCCACTTGAGAAAAGTTTTACTCCTTCTGATGGTAGGGCTCTGGATCTTTTATGTTACAAGGGTATGTCCAATGGTGCACTTGTGGTCAGAGGTACCTTTGTAGTATAAAGGGGCTGGCTATCAGCTTCCAAGTTATCAAGTACATATACTGTACTGATATATACAGTTAGATTGTTGGAAAGGTTTAAGCACTTAAATTCAATTACAGAACTTTGTGCCTATAATTCAGCATGTTGTACACTATCTCATTTTTATACCCTCAATAGTGTACTTCACATAAAAAATATATAACCCTGCCTCCTGTCCAAAACCCTTCACAGCCTATTTGTAATCCACATGGTTTATTTCAAAGTAGTGCATTAAACAATCTATGCCTCTCCAATAAGAAAATATGGAACAAGAAAAAATTGTTGCCCATCAAACATTTCCCTTTCACTGTGAAAAATCTGCTCTGTCATGGACTGTAGTCAAGGCACTCGCTCTGCTGAGCAAGGTGAATAATCACAGGTAATACTTCCAAGAAGATAAAGCTCTGTGAAATTTCTCGCTGACCCTTGAACTCCAGGATATCAATCTAACAATACAACTTGCATTATTTAACCTTGGCCAGCTGTATTCTTCAAGTGACTTATCCTTGATCCCAGAGGATTGAGTTCGATAGAGTAATTGGTCAACTAAGTCTCTACTTGTCCTTATAACCTTCACTCCCATCCAAATATTTATCCAGTTCTTTTTCAAAAGGGGTTAATCGACAGCTCTGTGAGGGAAAAATGTTTTCTGATCTCTATACTCACTAAAGTTTCTTTTGTACTCATCCTTTCTATAATCAGTTTAAATTAATCTCCTTGTGTCCACATCATCTATGCCTTTCAGCATTATAAAGAACTAGCTAACGTTCCTCATATTCCAATTTGCAGCAAATTCAATACCACCTTCTCTGTATGATTGGTCCAATCACAGGTTAGAGCCAATTAACTTTACACCGTCATGGGTGGAGGAGTCCGTGTTCCATGTTTATATGGAATGTGAGAGGTTGCAGTCCCTCTTCCATTATTTAAAGGGGCTGCTCCTCGATTTTTGGCTGCACTTCAGTCCCGCGCTCCTGATCTTTGGTCACTCGGTGCGGAGGGGAGCGGGCAGGTCGGATGACCTCCTTGTAGGACTGCTCCTGGGCCTGGCCAAAGTGGCCATCAATTGGTCCAGGCAGCGGGCGGTCGAGGGGGTCGTTCGGCCTGACTGCCTGCTTCTCTTCCGCGGCCACGTTCGCGCCCAGGTGGCCCTGGAGATGGAGCACGCGGTGTCCGCTGGCACGCTCGAGGCCTTCCGCGGCCAGTGGGCACCACAGGGACTGGAGTGCTTCATCACCCCTCGACCAATCAAATTTGAATTTAAGTTGTTAAGTTTCATTTAATGTTTTATTAGTTACAGTATATTTGTTTATGGGTTGCTCAAAAGAGTACACCGTCATGGGTTAGCACTCAAAGTATTCAGGATAGCAGCCATTTAATACTTTCATCTTACAATCTCCATCTTCATTTCATCTTATTTCAGGATCTGAGATTGCCTGTTGTCACTATCATTTATTCCAATATGACTGCAGGGTTCCTTTCCAGCTTCCAGCTCATGTAGCATGAACCATATGATTTCCTTGTGGACTTTAGACCAAGGATAGAACTATAAACTGCGTTATTACAGACTGATTATCCTCCAAGAAGTGAAATGTCCCAAAGCATTAAAACATCAATATGGTTGTAAATATGAGTAAAGTCTCATTTGGTAGTTTTTCGAACAGGTAGTTTGCCAAAATGATTTAATGCCTTAAATTATTTCAGTTGTAATGTGCTCCACAGTAAGTCGTGCCCACCTCCCCATGGTATAAACTGTACTGCAGTGCTATTGATAGTTCTGACAGAAGAGTGATAGATAAGGACAGAAAGTCAAACCAAGCATAGCTGACGAAATCAAATAATGAAATGAATTTTGCCTGGCACTATAGATCCTCTGCTTCAGTCACTGATGTGTGGAAAAATTGGAGAGTTTACTATTATATTTCATTATGACTTTGGTCTCACTTTCTATGAAAACTGATAAACAGCTAATCTACACATAACTAGACTTGGAGAAACACACTGATCTTCTCATATTATTTTTACAATTTTCATACCTATAACTTAGCTGATATATTTATGTCTCAGCTGCTATACTTATGTTTGTTCCTTCTGCCTGTTCACATGGATAATTTAATTCAGTTTGCAATTCCACCTGAATAGTTTAATGGAAATTTTATTCTGGACTCTTAAATAATAGAAGAGACCACATAAATTGCAGCAACTTCAGACTAAGGAAGTATGAATAGCAGGTTCTTTATTCCTTTACCAAATATATACTATTAATAATAGCACAACAATTTCACTCAATATATTTGGACCAGCCAAAATGTTACAAAGAACTGGCAGAGCTTCTGACGACTGTAACGTGTTGTGTGCTACACAACCTTGCTACTTACAAAGTCTGGCAGAGCTTCCTGGAGTGAATTTGGATTCTTTTAGACAACAGGCCAGGAGATTCAAATTTGTGCTTCTTCAGGGCTGAATGTGTGATTGCCAGGAAATAATGCATAGCTCATTCTCCAAAATGCCTTAATTAGGTTTGTGATTCTTTACTCCACTCATTGCTAAAACTACGGGGTAAAAATTGAACCACGTTGAGGTTCACAATGAGGGCCAATTTTGGGGACCAATCTCAGGTCGGGCCATTTTTTCAGGCGTCCCTGGCAGCTAGCTAAAACAGACCCCTCATTTGCATATGCAAAGGTCCTAACATTAGCTTTAGGGCACCTTTCAGAAATTCGATTGCAATGAGTGGAGCAGGCGCCAGATTCTTCAGCAGCTGCTATGGTTTAAGCAGCGGCTGCCAACAAAAGGTCTTTTTTCTTTCATAACAATTTTCAAAAAGCATTGCTGTGAAGCCAGGAGACGCAGGAATGATCCCTCGACTCCAGAGTACTCGAGTTTGGCCCCTCCTATGTTACCGCTCCTCCTATTCCTTCCGGGACGCACCTTAGGGTTGCCTCCGATGAGGCAAGTGGCACAACGTTCATCTATTTAAATGGACGAGCTGCATGTGGAGGTGTGACAGCTCATCCTATTAATGTAACTGAGGGCCGAGGCCCAAATTCAGACCATCCTTGTCCTCCCGGTTTGGGCGCATGCAGATGGCAAGCCACTGGTTATGCAGCTGAAAGCAGGCTGGCTGTACTTAAAGTTGATAAGTCACCAGGACCAGATGGGATGCATCCTAGGATGCTGAGGGAAGTGAAGGAAGAAATCGCAGAGGTACTGGCCATAATCTTCCAATCCTCCTTAGAAACGGGGGTGGTGCCAGAAGACTGGAGAATTGCAAATGTTACACCCTTGTTCAAAAAAGGGTGTAAAGATAAACCCAGCAATTACAGGCCAGTCAGTTTAACCTCGGTAGTGGGGAAGCTTTTAGAAACAATAATCAGGGATAAAATTAACAGTCACTTGGACAAGTGTAGATTAATTAAGGAAAGCCAGCATGGATTTGTTAAAGGCAAATCATGTTTAACCAACTTGTTCAAGTTTTTTGATGCGGTAACAGAGAGGGTTGATGAGGGCAATGTGGTTGATGTCGTGTACATGGATTTCCAAAAGGCATTCGACAAAGTGCCACATAATAGGCTTGCCAGCAAAGTTGAAGCCCATGGAATAAAAGAGACAGTGGCAGCATGGATACGATATTGGCTAAGTGACAGGAGACAGAAAGTAGTGGTGAATGGTTGTTTTTCGGACTGGAGGAAGATACACAGATGTGTTCCCCAGAGGTCAGTTCTAGGACCACTGCTTTTCTTGATATATATTAATGACTTGGATGTGGGTGTACAGGGCACAATTTCAAAATTTGCAGATGAAACAAAACTTATAAGTATAGTGAACAGTGAGGAGGATAGTGATAGACTTCAAGAGGACATAGACAGGCTGGTGGAATGGGCGGACACGTGGCAGATGAAGTTTAATGCAGAAAAGTGCAAAGTGATACATTTTGGTAGAAAGAATGAAGAGAGGCAATATAAACCAAAGGGTATAATCCTAAAGGGGTTGCACAAACAGAGAGACCTGAGGGTATATCTGCACAAATCGTTACAGGTGGCAGGACAGGTTGAGAAAGCAGTTAAAAAAGCTTAGAGGATCCTGGGCTTCATGAATAGAGGCATAGAGTACAAAAGTGTGGAAATGATGATGAACCTGTATAAAACACTGGTTCGGCCTCAACTGGAGTATTGGGTCCAATTCTGGGCACCACACTTTAGGAAGGATGTGAAGGCCAAAGAGAGGGTGCAGAAAAGATTTATGCGAATGATTCCAGGGATGAGGGACTTCAGTTACGTGGATAGACTGGGGAAGCTGGGATTGTTCTCCTTAGAGCAGAGAAGTGTGAGAGGAGATTTGATAGAGGTGTTCAAAATCATGAGGGGTCTGGACAGAGTAGATAGAGAGAAACTGTTCCCATTGACAGAAGGGTCGAGAACCAGAGGATACAGATTTAAGATGATTGGCAAAAGAACCAAAGGCAACATAAGAAAAAACATTTTTACGCAGCGAGTGGTTAGGATCTGGAATGCACTCCCTGAAAGGGTGGTGGAGCCAGATTCAATCACGGCTTTCAAAAGGGAGTTGGATAAGTACCTGAAGGAAAAAAAAATTGCAGGGCTTCGGGGAAAGGGCAGGGGAGTGGGACTAGCTGAAGTGCTCTTGCAGAGAGCCGGCACGGGCTCGACAGGCCGAATGGCCTTCTTCCATGCTGTAACCATTCTATGATTCTATGATTCTAGTATTAAATGCTTGTTTTATTCACTTATAGTAGCTTCTGCTCCTGCCCTAGTAAATCTTGTCCAATCTACAATACCTGTTTAAAGCAGCCTACAAGATGATTCCAGAAACATCTGACAGTATGTAATTCACAACTATTTATTTAACAAATAAATGCAACGTTGATCTGTATACTGAACGGCAAAGAACTTATTTCATTTATCCACAAATAAGGTTCCCATACCTCCTATAAAGTCTGTCTCAGCAGGGGCGAGAACACTAGTTAAGAGATCAGTAAATATCCATTCCTCACAGGAAATCCTACTCATACTTAAGAAGTTATGCTTAATTGGCAATCTGACAGGTTAATTTTAACTCAGTGCTACGTTTCAATTCAGCTACAACAATGGGCCTGTCGCAGATGATAGGTCTCGCCCACCTGGTGCTCGGTGTATACATTTGCTTGTCTCAAATGCCGATAATTATTTTAGACTCAACTGCCCAAAATCATGTACAAATAAAAAAGTCAGTATTACTTCCATTTGTTGCTTAGACCTTTGTTTCAACAAGTAGTTGCAACTGTGATGCTTGGGAGGCGATTTTCGCCGGCTCCTTTCGGTACGAAAGAGGCTCTGAAGTGGCCAAGATGGGGTCTTGAGCTGAAACGCTGGTTTAGCCCGCGTTTAGCACAAGACGCCATCTTGGAGCTTGCACTAAGGACGGCCACCGGATTCCATGCCCCTCTGCTCAGTGCTAACTATTAACATTTTTAACCAATGCAAAAAAGATGGGCAAATTCAGTGTACACATTCCACAATATTCAGCCACTTTGTGGAGTTCACTCGCTTGACAACAGGAAGACTTCATTATAATAGACATTCCTGAAAGGTACACATATTTTTTATAAATAACAGAGAGTATGAAGGATCTTAACGGGTTATTCAATCAGGAGCCTGTCATTGTCTACAATTCCCTTTTTAAGATCCCTTCTGTGCATACTTTTATTTCTTTGACTGTAAAAGGACGTTATGGTCCTCCTCCAGTTTGGGATAGATACGTCATTGTAGTGGCTACATTGCCCTACATATGGCAATCCCATCAAAAGGACTTGTTGACTGGAATTTTCCCAGTTGCATTTTAACTCAAGAAATTGTATTAAGGTGTTCCTCTAGCCCAGACTGATGGGATAAATATATCTTCTTTTACTCCCAAGGGTCCCAAGTGAAATAGGTTTGGAAGGCTCAACCTATTTCCGAGTAGACATGAACCCACACCACAAAACTGCCGATAATTCAACACAATTTAGCAATTTCTTTCAAAGAGGCTCCAGCGATAGCTGGTGTGGGAAGTGTGTGAATGCTTTTGTAAGACTACGAAGCCCATAATACGTTGGTCAATACCCGCGGCACAGCTGTACTTCCAGGCAACCCACGTTATTTGGTGCTAAAGCCTGCTGAGCACCAGTAGAGCATGATGTGGAGAAGCGTTCGTGACTAGCTTACCAGGTGTGCACGTGCCTCAGTGTTTCAGATGACATTCCATAGATGGTCATTGTGATAAGATCTCGACAGAGTGGTAATCATTTTCACACTCTGGCTTTGATAACGTACTTAAAGAAAACAGGTTTCAAGTTCATCTCTTTTTGGTAATCTCAATTTAACCATATCCTTAAACCACCTGTGTAAATGGAGGTCATTGAGACTGAAAGAATGTGCATTTATCATTGTTCTCTGTTGTCTTGGAGATTGCAAGAATGTCGTGGAGCTCTTATGTTCTTAAAATCTAGGCTTAGTGAAAACCAATTTATTTCTCTCCACTGAGAGAAAGAATTCGCATTTATATAGGACCTTCGCACATCCTCAGAACCTCCCAATGCAATTTGTGACCAACGGATTACTTTTTGAAGTGCAGACACTGCTGTTAAGTAGGCAAACATAGGTCCCACAAATAGAAAATGAAATAAATAGCCAGTTAATCTGCTTTTGGTGGCATTGGTTGAGGAAGAAATATCAGTCAGGATACCTTCCTGCACTGTGTATGCTGTAAAAGTTTATTGGTCTATGGGTCAGATGACAAACATTAGTTGCAGTTAAATTGAGTGATCTATGGAGAAAATTAGTGAGATCAGGAATGGAGAAGAAGATTGAATGATATTAGCTGCTTCTTCTTAGGCAGTCCCTCGGAACCGAGGATGACTTGCTTCCACATTAAAAATGAGTTCTCAGGTGACTGATGAGTCCAATGCGGGACCTACAGTCTTTGTCACAGGTGGGGCAGATGGTGGTTGAAGGGGCAGGTGGGTGGGGTGCTTGGGTTGACGTGCGCTCCTTCCGCTGTTTGCGCTTGGCTTCCGCTTGCTCCCGGCGAAGAGACTCGAGGTGTTCGGCGCCTTCCCGGATGCTTCTCCTCCACTTTGAGCGGTCTTGGGCCAGGGATTCCCAGGTGTCGGTGGGTATGTTGCACTTTTTCAAGGAGGCTTGGAGGGTGTCCTTGAAGCGTTTCCTCTGCCCACCTGGGGCTCTCTTGCCGTGTCGGAGCTCCGAGTAGAGCGCTTGTTTTGGGAGTCTCGTATCGGGCATGCGGACAATGCGACCCGTCCATCGGAGCTGATCGAGCGTGTTTAAAGCTTCGATACTGGGGATGTTGGACTGAGCGGGAACACTGACGTTGGTGCGCCTATCCTGCCAATGGATTTGCAGGATCTTGCAAAGGCAGCGTTGGTGGTACCTCTCCAGTCCTTTGAGGTGCCTGCTGGACATGGTCCATGTCTCTGAAGCATACAAGAGGGCGGGTATCACTACTGCTCTGTATACCATGAGCTTGGTGCTGGGTTTGAGGTCCTGGTCTTCAAACACTCTCTTCCTCAGGCGACCGAAGGTTGCACTGGCACACTGAATGTGGTGTTGGACATCGTCATCGACGTCTGCCCTTGTTGACAGTAGGCTCCCGAGGTATGGAAAGTGGTCCACGTTGTCCAAGGCCTCGTCATGGATTTTGATAATCGGGGAGCAGTAGTGTGTGGCAGGGGCAGGTTGGTAGAGGACTTTTGTCTTACGGATGTTTAGTGTAAGGCCCATGCTCTCGTACGCTTCGGTGAAGGTGTTGACGATGGTTTGGAGTTCAAATTCAGAATGTGCGCAGACGCAAGCGTCGTCTGCATACTGTAATTCAATGACAGAGGAAGGGACGACCTTGGATCTGGACTGGAGGTGACGGAGGTTGAACAGTTTCCCGTTTGTTCTGTAGATTAGCTCCACTCCAGTGGGGAGCTTACAGAGGGTGAGATGGAGCATTGCAGCCAGGAAGATCGAGAAGTGCATTGGTGCGATGACACAGCCTTGCTTGACCCCGGTCCGTACGTGAATTGGGTCTGTGGTGGATCCATTGGTCAGGATCACGGCTTGCATATCGTCATGAAGCAGGCGGAGGATGGTGACAAACTTTTGAGGGCAGCCAAATTTGAGGAGGACACTCCATAATCCCTCACAGTTGATGGTGTCGAAGGCCTTTGTGAGGTCAAAGAAGGCCATGTACAGCAGTTGGTGCTGTTCCCTGCATTTCTCTTGTAGTTGACGTGTGGTGAAGATCATGCGTGAATTGGGTTGCGGCAATAGATTGGGAAAAGGGGAAGTGCAACGAGACCTGGGAGTCCTTGTGCACCAGTCGTTGAAGGTAAGCATGCAGGTGCAGCTGGCGGTTAAGAAGGCAAATGGCAGGTTGGCCTTCATAGCGAGAGGATTCGAATACAGGAGCAAGGATGTCTTGCTGCAGTTGTACAGGGCCTTGGTGAGACCACACCTTGTGTGCAGTTTTGGTCGCCTTATCTGAGGAAGGATGTTCTTGCCATGGAGGGAGTGCAGCGAAGATTCACCAGACTGATACCTGGGATGGCAGGAATGATGATGAAGAGAGATTGGGACGATTGGGCTTGTATTCGCTAGAGTTTAGAAGAATGAGAGGGGATCTCATTGAAACTTATAAAATTCTAACAGGACTAGACAGACTAGATGCAGGAAGGATGTTCCCGATGGCGGGGGAGTCCAGAACCAGGGGTCACAGTCTAAGGATAAGGGGTAAGCCATTTAGGACTGAGATGAGGAGGAAATTCTTTACCCAGAGAGTGGTGAACCTGTGGAATTCTCTACCACAGAAGGCAGTTGAGGCCAACTCATTAAATATATTCAAGAAGGAGTTAGATATATTTCTTAAGGCTAAAGGGATCAAGGGATATGGGGAGAAAGCAGGGACAGGGTACTGAATTTGGATGATCAGCCATGATCTCATTAAATGGCGGAGCAGGCTCGAGGGGCCGAATGGCCTACTCCTGCTCCTATCTTCTATGTGTCTATGTCCATTGTGCCCCTTAGTGTGCGGAATCCGCATTGCGACTCTGGGAGGAGCTCTTCAGCCACTGGGAGAAGGCGATTGAGGAGGATTCTTGCGATGACATTCCCTGTGGCAGACAGCAGGGAGACTCCTCTGTAATTACCGCAATCGGACATGTCACCTTTCTTGAAGATGGTCACGATTACAGCGTCTCTGAGATCCCCTGGCATGCTCTCCTCCTTCCAAATAAGAGAATTGAGTTAATATATTCGCGCCAATAGTGCTTCTCCGCCATGTTTTAGTGCCTCGGTGAGGATTCCATCTGTTCCTGAGGCCTTGTTGTTCTTCAGTTGTCGGATGGCCTTTTCAACCTCATGCCGGGCTGGGGTTGTGCTGAGGTGGTGGCGGGTAGCATGCTGCGGGTTGGAGTTGAGGACACTCGCGTCGAAGACAGAATCTCGGTTATGAGATCTTCGAAGTGTTCCTTCCAGTGGGCACTGACTGCCTCTCTGTCCTTGATGAGTACCTCTCCATTCTTGGCCCACAGTGGGGTAGGGCCTTGGGCCGTAGGCGGTCTTGACTGCGCTAAACAATCCACGCACGTCATGGTTGTTGGCTAGCTGCTGGATCTCCTGCGCTTTCTCCACTCACCACCTGTTCTTTAGGTCGCGAGTTTTTTGTTGGACCTCGGCCTTCAGGCATCTGTAGAGCTGCTTTCTTGCTCTCGAGTTCTGTTGCTGTTTCCAGATCAGGAATGCCTTGCGCTTGCGGCTTATTAGCTCCTGGATCTCCTGGTCGTTCTCGTCGAACCAGTCTTGGTGTTTCCTGATCGAGTGACCGAGCGTCTCTTCACAGGTGCTGATTATGGAGGCGTTGACTGCAGACCAGGCGCTGTGGGCACTCTGTGTCTCTGCATCACTGGGAGTCGTCAGGTTGGTTGTGAGGCGCAGGCTGAATAGGGCTTTCTTAACAGGGTCTTTGAGTGCTCCAGCGTTGATTTTCCTGCGCCATTGCTTCTGTTGCCGCCGCTGTTTTGGGGCTACGTTGATGGAGATGACAGAGTGGATTATGCGGTGGTCTGTCCAGCAGTCGTCAGCTCCTGTCATGGCACGGGTGATGCGGACGTCCTTGAGGTCCCTCGCTCGGACGATGACGTAGTCCAGCAGATGCCAGTGCTTGGAGCGAGGGTGTTGCCATGAAGTCTTGTACTTGTCTCTCTGACAGAACAAGGTGTTGGTTATGAGAAGGCCATGTTCTAAGCATTTTGTCAGGAGGAGGGTACCGTTGGAGTTGGCTTTCCCTACCCGCTCTCTGCCGATCACACCTCCCCAGAGGTCTGTATCCTTTCCAACTCTGGCGTTAAAGTCGCCAAGGAGGATCAGCTTGTCGCCCTTTGGGACTCGGGACAGGGATTGTAGAATTCCTCTTTGGTCTCGTCTGTGGCTTCCAGTGTTGGGGCGTACGCACTGATAACCATAGCGCACTGATTCCGAGCTAGGGTGAGCCAAAGAGTCATGAGGCGTTCGTTTATTCCACAAGGGGAGTCTCTGAGACGTTCAACTAGCTCATTTTTTATGGCGAAGCCTACCCCATGGAGGCGCCGTTCTTCTTCAGGTTTGCCTTTCCAGAAGAAGGTGTAACCACCGCCTTGCTCCTTGAGCAGGCCTTCCCCTGCCCGCCGGGTCTCGCTTAGAGCGGCGATGTCTATGTCGAAACATCTGAGCTCCCGGGCAACGATAGCAGTACGGCATTCCAGTCTGTCACTGTTGGGGTTGTCCATGAGGGTCCTGACGTTCATTTTAAAGGTGACTCAGGACACACTGAATGGTATTAGCAAGGTCAGGGAGGCTACAGAAGTGCAATGATATTCACCCATACAGGTAGATTGGGGTGAAAAACAAGAACTGTGTCTGTGGCTTTGATCTGAACTTTGAGAGGTTAATCTAACATGAAAAACCAATGTTCTGAATTGTCCTTACACAAATATCATTTTCTTACAGTAATTTAATCACAGATGACTTCCTCAGTATTGTATTAGGATTCTTTCTAACCGAGAAGCTTCTAAACCCATAGCATATTCAATAACTTGCTCAAAAATATGGTGGGTTGAAAATATGGAAGCACTTATATTTAATTAACACATATATTGCGTAAAAAAAGACTCCATCACATGGTCTGTGGTCTAGTTCTGCACACAGTCATAATGTGTTGGACTTCAAACAGATGGCCATCATTCAGAGCTGAAAGTGTCTATCTTTGTTCAAGAAGATCATAGTCCATAAAACAGAACAAATCCCCATAGCAACATCTTGAAAAATGTCATTTATCACATTTAATGTTGTCAGTAGAAACAATTTGCCACATTCAAGCGACCCTTTGATAGGTTACTTTGCAAAATGAGAAAGGCTGTTTGTTGAAGTGTGACACAAACCTAGTGAGAACCAAACAGACTTAAATCATGTAGTACATCTACCATATCACTGGTCAATTGCTAATGTCCATTAGATGTCATTCCTCACTTTTTTAATCACTTAAACCTCATGTGTGCTTCTCATACAAAGTTCTAAAAACCTGTTTCGATCAGGAATTTAAACAGGACACACTCTCTCAGATAGTATTCTCTTGAGACACAGTGATTGATTCACACAGAACAGAAATCTTTCAGCCTCCTTGCAAATGCCCTGGTTCCTTTCAAAGTCTCTATGGTAACCTTGTCAACCACTGTTACATGACCAGCTGAGATATCTGCCCTAACCTAGTTAAAATTAGACATAATGCTTAATGCCAATTACCCTCATATTTACCTTTGATATCTACTAATTTATTTTTCAGAATAGGGGAAGATATTAAATTGTCTGAAATGCAAGGATTAAGAGGCCTTCCATGAAAATTGAGTCACAGGAGTAGATTTTGAACTTGCCACCCGGATGTAAAACTGACATTGCACATCGGCACTCATTATAAAAACTGCCCGATTTTCATTTGCATTGACAGCAATAGCAATTAAAATGGGTTGGTTTCTATAATGGACAGCCGATCTACTAGGTAAGTTTTAATCCCGGAAAGCAAGTTGAAAATTAACCCTCAATCTTTAAATTTTTTTTTCCAAACCCTTGATAGGGAAAATATTTACAGAACATTCTCTTCACATAAAAAAGAAATACTTGCATTTATATAACGCCTTTCAAAGCGCTTTACAGCCAATGAAGTACTTTTGAAGTGTAGTCACTGTTGTAATGTAGGAAACGCGGCAGCCAAATTGCGCACAGCAAGCTCCCACAAACAGCATTGTGATAATGAGCAGATAATCTGTTATTTAGTGATGTTGAAATAATAACCATAATTGAAACAGAAGTCTATTTCAAAACTATCTTCAAGTAAATTGGGAGAAACCTTACCTCCACAATATACATACAGCTATTGCTTCTATGGCTTACAATTCGATAGCCCCCAAAATGGGCGTGGGGATCGCGATGCGTGATTAACCCACGCCTGTTCAAAGTAATGCAGGCATCACGCAAACTTCATGCTACCTGCTAATTTAAGTGATAGTGGCAAGCAGCCCTGCGCTAAACGCACTGCTGAGTGGCTGCATGCTCAGCTGGGGGCCCAAGTTCATGCGAGGCTCGCACCAATTAAAGCTAGCCTGCACTTCTTAAACTCAGTCTGGACTTCTTAAAGGGGAGGTGTAGTTTGACAAGAGTGGGTGCTCGAAGTCATTGTAAAGGAGTGTGTGACCTACAGCAATAGTGAAGATGGCGCAACATGGCAAAGAGAGGGCTCCCAGATTTTCTAATGCAGCACTTGAGGCCCTGGTGCAAGAGGTGGACAGGAGTCCCCTATCCAAGTGGGCCAGGAGGCCCTCCAGACAGACGCTGAGAAGGGAATGGGAGCAGATAGCCATCACTGTCAATGCAAGCAGTGTATCCCCGAGGACGTGGATGCAGTGCAGGAAGAAGTTTAATGACCTCACACGAGTGGCCAAGATCAGTGAATTAATCTTCAAATGCCATATCCCACAAACTGCACCACTAGCCACACACTGCTCAATTCACCACACCCCCATCACTCACCTACCAACAATCTCTATCAATCACGACTCATACCTCACATTCATATGCTCCATCTCACCTTCACACACTTACCACTGCTGCAAGCCTCACACCCACATCTCACACACACTGCCAGCTATTCAACTATGACATACACATCAGCCAAACACAGTGAACCACACTCACTGACACATTTCCCTGTCTCTTGTAGGACAAGGTGGCACACAACCGGCGCCAGCAGAACCTAACCAGTGGGGAGCAGGCTCGCCTCCATATCCTGATCTCACTCGAGGAGACGGTGCTCACAATAATTGGAGCAGCCGTAACTGAGACCGTTGCCAGCGGCAGCGCTGAAACTATTGAACATGACGGTATGTTCATAACTAATCCTCCTTCTCACATCCCACTTCCCCCTCATTGCACAATCTCTTCTGACTTACAAGTTGCAGATGGTGTAAACATACCCCCACGCCCCCTCACTACAACCCTACCCTTGTGCTTTTCTCATTTCAGAGACCCAAGAAATCCAAACAGGCCAGGCAGTGGTACAAGAGGAAGAGGAGAGTGATGGTGAAAGAAAGAAAGACTTGCATTTATATAGCGCCTTTCACGACCACCGGATGTCTCAAAGCGCTTTACAGCCAATTAAGTACTTTTGGAGTATAGTCACTGTTGTAATGTGGGAAACGCAGCAGCCAATTTGCACACAGCAAGCTCCCACAAACAGCAATCTGATATAACCAGATAATCTATTTTTGTTATGTTGATTGAGGGATAAATATTGGCCAGGACACCTGGGAGAACTGCCCTGCTCTTCTTCGAAATAGTGCCATGGGATCTTTCACGTCCACCTGAGAGAGCAGATGGGGCAGCAGTTTAACGTCTCATCCAAAAGACGACACCTCTGACAGTGCAGCACTCCCTCAGCACTGCACTGGAGTGTCAGCCTAGCTTTATGTGCTCAAGTCCCTGGAGTGGGATGTGAACCCACAATATTCTGACTCAGAGGCGAGTGTGCTACCAACTGAGCCACAGCTGACACATCGTCACTAGGTCTGATACTCACAGCCACCAGCTCAGATACCAGCACTGCGTGGACTTAGAGGCGGGATCTGCATGTGGTGAGTCACCGGGCACGAGTGGGCTGCAACCAGAGCAGGGAGAAAGTGTAGCGCAGTTGCCAGCTCCCCAGAGGGCGAGGTCACGCACAAGTTCTGCTGCACAGGACTCAGATGAGGGCTTCGATGGGGCGGCCTACGGAAGAATGCTGATGGGTAGGCACAACGAAATGCTTGGTGCATTGGCAGGCCTGCCAGAAAGCCTGAGTGCAATGTCAAGGAGCATGGAGGAGTCTGGCACCAACCTTGCACAGGGCTTTGCTCTGAGCTTGGAGCCCATCCTTTATAGCGCGGACAGGGTGGGCAGATCGATTAGCGCACTTGTGGACCCAACCATGATGCAGCGTCTGATGGCTGATGTCTCAGCTTCCATTGCAGCACAAGCAGAAGCCACCCAACATCTGAGTGCTGCAATGGAAGCTCAGTCTGAAGTTATGCAAGCTCACACTGCCCTCATGCAGGCTCAGCTTGCTGCCACACAAGCACAGACTGCTGCCATCATGGCTGCATTTACCAGTGTGGAAAGGGGCTTGTAGGGTGTCACAGCAGTCCAGCAATCTGTCGTCCAGCAGATTACTAGGATTGCTGAGGCGCCGCCCCGGAGGACTGGCAGTGGCTCCATGGAGGATAAACCTGCTGTCCTCTCTCAAGTTGACAGCATTCATCCTCCCACCACTGCCACTACGCCAGTGCCCTTGCTGTTGCCTGTCAGGCAGCCAGCCCAGACTGCTGCCGCCCATGCCGAGGTGGTGCAGTCCGAAATGAGGCCGACTAGGCCCAGAGCTGCCTGCGGTCGTCCTGCAAGGCCATCTGCAGTTGCCCCCAGTGAAAGTCAGCAGCCTTCCACCAGCCATGCTGCAACCACTGGGGTAGTACTGCATAGAAGCACTAGGATAGACAAAGGCACACGGAAGACAGGCACTAAGGGAATACACAAGGGTGGTTAGTTGACTTTTGAATGAAATATGGTTTCATTCATAAAATTGATTTGGAATGTTTGTTTGTATGGCTTTTATTGTAGCATTGTGACCAAGAGGATGCTGTAATGGTCAGTAACAGAGGGAAGGTAAGGTGTCGGACTATTGTTGAATGTGGAATTGGGGTTGCGTTCACTGGTACCGCAGTCAGATGAGTCAATCACAGACAGCCCGGGCAGAAAGGAGCTGTCTGGGTTGCCTCCTCCCTTCCACTTCCTCCTCTTTCGCTTCCTCCTCCTCCTCCTCCGCAGGTATGAGAGGCGAGTTGGATAGGTAGGTTGGGAAACTAGATTAAAAGATATGACAATAGAAAAGCAATGGCAAACTTTTAAACAAAAAAAATTGATAATTCGCAACAAATAAACATTCCCTTAAGGAATAAAAACACCATGGGAAAAATGGTCCAACCGTGGCTAACAAGAGAAGTTAAAGATAGAATTAGATTAAAGGAAGAGGCTTATAATGTTGCCAAAAAGAGTAGTAGGCCTGAGGATTTTAGAATTCAGCAAAGCAGGACCAAGAAATTGATAAAGAAAGGGAAAATAGAATATGAGAGTAAACTAGCGAGAGACATAAAAACAGATTGTAAAAGCTTCTATAGGTATGTAAAAAGGACAGGGTTAGTCAAAGTAAACGTGGGTCCCTTACAGGCTGAGACAGGAGAAATTGTAATGGGGAATAAGGAAATGGCAAAGAAATTAAACAAATTCTTTTTGTCTGTCTTCACGGAAGAAGACGCAAAAAACCTCCCAGCAATAGTGGAGAACCAAGAGTCTAGCAAGAATGTGGAACTGAAAGAAATTAGTATTAGTAAAAAAATAGTACTGGAGAAATTAATGTGACTGAAAGCCAATAAATCCCCTGGAACTGATGGCCTACATCCTAGGGTTTTAAAAGAGGTGGCTATAGAGATAGTGGATGAATTGGTTGTCATCTTCCAAAATTTTGTAGATTCTAGAAAGGTTCCTGCGGTTGGAAGGTAGCAAATGTAACCCCACTATTTAAGAAAGGAGGGAGAGAGAAAACAGGGAGCTACAGATCAGTTAGCCTGACATCAGTAGTAGGGAAAATGCTAGAATCTATTATTAAGGATGTGGTAACAGGGCACTTAAAAAATAATAATAGGGTTGGGCAGAGTCAACACAGGTTTATGAAAGGGAAATCATGTTTGACGAATCTGTTAGAGTTTTTTGAGGTTGTAACTAGCAGAATAGATAAGGGGAAACCAGTGGATGTGGTGTATTTGGATTTTCAGAAGGCATTTGATAAGGTGCCACACAAGAGGTTATTAAACAAAATTAGGGCTCATGGGATTGGGGGTAATATACTAGCATGGACTGAGGATTGGTTAATGGACAGAAAACAGAGAGCAGGAATAAATGGGTCATTTTCGGGTTGACAGGCTGTAACTAGTGGGGTACCGCAAGGATCAGTGCTTGGGCCTCAGCTATTCACAATCTACATCAATGATTTGGATGAGGGGACCAAATGTAATATATCCAAGTTTGCTGATGATACAAAGCTAGGTGGGAATATAAGTTATGAGGAGGATGCAAAGAGGCTTCAAGGGGATATAGACAGGCTAAGTGAGTGGGCAAGAACATGGCAAATGGAATATAATGTGGAGAAATATGAAGTTATCCACTTTGGTAGGAAAAATAGAAATGAAGAGTATTTTTTAAATGGTGAGAGATTGGGAAATATTGGTGTTCAAAGGGATTTGGGTGTCCTTGTACACGAATCACTGAAAGTTAACATGCAGGTACAGCATGCAATTCGGAAAGCAAATGGTATGTTGGCCTTTATTACAAGAGGATTTGAGTATAAGCGTAAAGACATCTTACTACAATTATATAGGGGCCTGGTGAGACCACACCTGGAGTATTGTGTACAGTTTCGGTATCCTTACCTAAGGAAGGATATACTTGCCATAGATGGAGTGCAACGAATGTTAACCAGACTGATTCCTGGGATGGGGGGATTGTCCTATGAGGAGAGATTGAGTAGACTAGGCCTATATTCTCTAGAGTTTAGCAAAATGAGGGGTGATCTCATTGAAACATACAAAATTCTTACAGGGCTTAACAGGGTAGATGCAGGGAGGATGTTTCCCCTGGCTGGGGAGTCTAGAACCAGGGGTCACAGTCTCAGAGTAAGGGGTCGGCCATTTAGGACTGAGATAAGGAGAAATTTCTTCACTCAGAGGGTGGTGAATCTTTGGAATTCTGTACCCCAGAGGGCTGTGGATGCTCAATCGTTGAGTATATTCAAGACAGAGATCAATAGATTTTTGGATATTAAGGGAATCAAGGGATATGGGGATAGTGCAGGCAAGTGGAGTTGAGGTAGAAGATCAACCATGATCTTATTGAATGGCAGAGCAGGCTCGTGGGGCCAAATTGTAAGGGATTCTCTCCTGACCCTGCGTGTCTCGTAGCCTGTGAGATTCACGCGGCTCTGTGCAGCCTGTATGTCAGTGCGGGTCTAGGCCTGGTCTCCAGCCAGTCTGGGAACACTAGACACCCCTGTGAGTGGTTCGAATCACTCTCCCTTACGGTTCTAGACACTGGACTTAGATGCGAGAGCAGTAATGGAGATAAAACTCATGTAGACTTGGTTTGAACGGTACGAAATGGAAAATCTTTATTGCATGATACTTAAAATTATGAAATACATGTCATACGCACAGATTAATGACAGTACAATCTGACAAACGGTTATAATCACTCTTAGGGAAACGAGGAACGAACGGCACAACGTGAATAGGGCACACATTACAAATATCCTTAATCTTTAAACCCTCCCCTATCAATATCTATCCTAAACTAGCTTCGTAGGATCTCGAGACTCATGCTCACCACTCGTAATAACTCGGAGAAATCCCGAATAGCTGATCGGATGTTTTTCACCGCAGCACCCACGTGTTGGTCAGGAGATCTCCTGGTCCCACTTGTTTACTGCTTCTGCTGCTCGGGCTAGTCGGCTGGACCGTCCGCTGTAGTGAAGACCTCTGTTGGTTGACTTCACAGTTTAGTCGAGGAACACCGTTGTCAATATCACTGATACGATGTGTTTGCACAGTCCAGTTATCGTTGATGCAATATGTCTTGTTAGAAGTTTAAAGAAGAAAACTTCCTGTTGAGAAGACTTGGCTGATCGACCTACAGGCGCGGTCGGGATTTACTGACCGTGGCGATGGATATGGTCTTCTTCTCTTCTCCTCTCATCTCATCTCATCTCATCTCATCTCGGGCCTTTGGTTCCGCTGCCAGTTACCAACATAGGTCTTCGTTACGCGACACGAGGTAGATCCGAACGGATCAGAAAGTTCAACAGTCTTTTACACAGGAGCAGCCACGAGGTTACGAATCGACCGGATAAGACACAGGAGCAGGCGAGCGAATGCAGGAGCAAGAACAAGAGGCAAGCAGCAAGAGAGCGAATGGACGGTTTGGGGCCTGCAATTATAGTGCAAAAATCTTCCGTTTCCCGCCCAACTATAATGTCCATTCTTTTGTTTAAGGTTTGGCGCCCAAAATGTCCTGTATGGGTGATCTCCGTCCTTAATGGGTTTCGGGGCTACTCATGAATGTTTGAGTACCTGTTAATATTTCTCCCATTGTTAAATCGGTCGGTGTTCTCCCTGGAGGGGTTTGGGGCTTCCAAGTGTCCTGTATAACTACCTGCTAACGGCTCTCTCATCGTAGAGCCGTTGGGAGTTTACATACTAATGTCTTTTGGATGGGCCCTTGATTACTCGGTACAATGGCTCTCCTTTGTACCTGGGAGACCGATTCCAGTATCTATGTTTATACTGTAAACCCATAATGTCTCGTGTATTATCTTCACTGTGCTGAATCGTTATCGATCTTGCAAAAAAATGTGTATTGGAACGCCATCTTGTCTGCCTGTTGAAAAGTCTAGAATGTTCTGTCACGAGGTGCGGCGGCCATTTTACAGGCTGCTTGTGTCCAATTTAAACCTGACAGCATTCTGCTGAAATAAAAGCTGTTTGAACGAAACTTTGTGTTTTCTCCTTATTAATCAAATCGCGATAATTGCGAATTCTACAGTCCCTCCTGTTGATGCGAATAACTCCGCTTATCGTATCAAAATCTCAGTGGTGAGCAATCTTATCTCGATTTCACTCCGAATCCAGTAAATTAATCCCATAAATTTTAACTTAACTAGGGTCTCTGTGTCGTCCTTATTTCCCAAGAAAATCACATTTTATATCACCATAGGCATCATTTGCCCTTAAACTTACACCACTTGTTTTCCTTTCCGGCGTAACCAGGCCGATAGCTCACGCATCACCTGTATATTTGTCTTTTATTCAGGGAAAGGAAAAACAAAACCCAAAACCGAACAATCAACACCATCACCAAAATAAACAAATCCCAACTCTTAAACATATCGAGTTTCCAACGTATTTACAATGAGTACAAACTTCCACGGCGCACGTGGCGAGCGGGAGTGACGCCATTTTCCTATTACACGGTGCTCTCATCGTGCACGCGCACGTAACGTTCTCGCCACTCTCCCGTGTTCTCATGCTTGGTGAGGCGCTTGTCTCTTTTACAATGTATGAACAATAGGTACACTACAATAAACACTTGACAGACGACTAAAATGTGGGAGGCTATTCTGACCCATGAGGGCACTTCAATATTAGTGAACAGATTCCACCACGGTGGAACCACTATGTCCAAAATGTCTGTTCCAATTTCGACAGTTTTCTGCTCTAATGTATAAAAATGCTTCTGTGATACCGCGACGGCTTTCAGAAGTTTGGTTAAATGCTCAGGGAGAGGGGGAATGAGGTATCCAAAATGCGCGACAAATCGCTGCAAGTCGGTGAAATTCTCTTTTACTGTGAGATGAACAGTGGATGGTTCAGGGATTGGGATAATTCGCTGTTGTGCTACTTGAACTTCAGCCCTGGGTTTAAAACAGAAACTGCTGTCACTCACCGGACACCGGCTACGGTTTCCATGCTGGTAGTGTTGCGCTGCAGTGGTAACACAATATGTTCCACCCCCGATGTATGCTACCTGCGGAGGCACATGATCTTGTGCCATTGCCTCCATGGTGCAATTCATGGACTTGGCGCCAGCCGTTCTGAACCCGCACTGTGGTGTTAAAAAGGCATTCAAGTGCTGGGGGCACAGTATTATGTGTGCTCCCCTGCCACGACAACCAGAGAGATCTGTACCTGTCATCGTTTGCTCCCAGCGGATGACGTAAGGTGGAACCGCTGCATAACGAATGTGGGCTCCCCCCTGAATGACACCAATGTTCTCTACCCGATACACCGGGGCGGGCTTTGCTGTGTTGCCCAAAACCGGCATGCGTAATACTATTCCCATAATAGTATGGTTTGAACGTCCGCAGTCCACGGGGACTGGGTAAGCTTCTGAAGCTAGCCTGAGCTGGCACGGACTTAATGCGTTCTGAAAAGGGTGGAGCGCCCGCAGGTGTTTGTTACTTATCCAGGACGGAACCAAACCTTGTTTTAAATCCTCCAAATTACTGCGGCCCTCGCCCAGTAACCACGCCCCGTAAAGCACGCACACCTCGTTCTGCGCAGCTTGATCGGATGCATTCCGATCTTCCCTGATCAGGGCATTTACCGTACGCGCATGTTTCTCCAGCTCTGCTATAATCTCCTTTAAATGGAGAGTCATGGCTTGGTCCTCATGCAGACCTGACCCTACCACTTTATTCTCATCTGTTAGAATGTCTTTTAACTGTGTTTTTAAACCATTAATCTGGGTCTGCAGCTCCACACTGTCTAGAGCGTTGACCACAGATGTCCCTGTATTAAAAGCAGTGAACGCATCGTTCACCAAACCCCTTCTTTGCCTCCCTACTTGATCCAAAACTTCCTGCGGTGCGGTGTATAAACTTGTCTTATCAATTTCTGCAAAATCAAACTCGTAAAATTGCCTGAACATCTTGGTCAACAGGACCTGATACAACTGTTCCGTCTTTTTGGGGCACCACTCTGGTAACCGTACCTCAGTGAGATTTAAAATCACTGAGGCCACCGCGTAATGTACCCCCTGAAATAGTATCTGGTCTGTGGGGACCAGTACCAAACCGTTCCCGGGTCCCTTACTAGTTTTAGGGCACCCTTCTTCCTCAGTTAGAACCACCGGAATCGTGGGCGGGGCTTTGCGTGGGCGCGTAATGAGCTCAGTGGCATTTACTGGGATCGGGGAGAATGGGGCTCCGCACCCCCTGGTGCTCGCATCCCACCTCATCCCCTGTCCGTTATCCTGCCACTGATTAATAAAGAATATGGAGATGCCTTTGGGGCAAACGTACTTTGACCCCCACATACAAACATAAATCCCCTCATCCGGTTCCCACCATTTGTCCCAACAGACTTTCACTTGTCCGTTTGTCCCCGTAATTGTCCGATGGGTATTATTACCCAGTCGTTCCCACTCGACCGAAGAGTTCCTCATAGTTTTGCTCAGCTTTCGCAGCCACCACCATCGGCTCAATGGGACATCCCCACTACAGGTCAAACAAATCCGTTTGCCGACGGTGACGCTGATCCTGGGTGCGATGATCCGTACTTTGGGGCACATTAAAGAAGTCTCTTTGTAGGCGAACCCCGATGTGCTGGAATACTCCGTTGAGTTCGTTCCCAGCCATCCTGGCCACCTTCCCTTGTGGAAATAGGTGCTGGTCCCCTCTGCCTTCCGTCTTCCGGTCCCATCCACCGCGATGGGGGCCGTGTCCCCGGAACATCCAAACACCACGACATCCTTGGTGTGGCCTCGATAGGCCAATCCACATCCGATTGCCACGAGCAATACTAGAAGTCGTTCCATCCTTCCTTGGTTCCTGTGATCAGATAGAATGAGGTAGCCAGCCTCGCAAAAAGTCTCTGGCTTTTGTGAAGGGTGAGCGGGTCCCCTGACCTCGCCTCACGTAAATTTCAACGTTTGCTGAATAGACTTCAACTAAACCTAGCCTTAAAACTCCCACCATTTTATCGTTATCTGTTAAAACACTACAAACTTAACCTTAAACATAATAAACTTAAAACCTTAAACTAATAACTTTACAGTGCCGCCCGTTCTCAGGGCGGCCCCTTTAAATTCTGAGAAGGCTGCTGCGAGCTCTTCCCGACGGTGGGAGGGCACTGACCCTTCCCTCTGATCTGCCGCAGCCTGTTGCTGCGCTGACCCTTTCCTCTGATCTGCCGCAGCCTGTTACTGCTGCGATGTGGCCTGTCTCTACCCGGGTTATCTTAACCTGAATTTTACGCCTTGGGGCAGTCTGGGGACATGACCACATCCTCCTGGGCTGGGGTTCTCTGCTAGACCTACGGGGAGTTGCTATGGGCGGGGGTTCCGTGACGGACGGACCGGGTTCCGAGACCTCCAACGGGACGACCTGGGGTTCCATTACAGTCGCCGGCTCCGCCTCCGCTGACTCCGCCTCCCTAACCTCGGGGCTGGCATTTCGTGGCTCCGCCCTGCTCGGCCCAGCAGGCGGCCCTTCACTCGTGATCTCTGCCTCCCCTGAGGACTGGACGTTCAAAGCGGGCGGCCACCCCTCTGGGAACCACATTGGTACTCTCTGTGCTCCTATAGCGGCTGGCCCTGCCTCCTCTAGCTCCTCCCTCCTGTCCTCGGGACCTGCAGCTTGTGTGTCCACCCCGTGTGGATCTCTACCTATCGGCCCCAATCCTCCCAGACCGTTCCTCAGGAACCACCCGTCATCATCACTATGCTCATCTGCACTATCCTCATCTGACCAGGGAACCCTGGGTTCTTCGTCATCTAACCCCCAACTCCAGAAAAACGCTGCATGATCGTCCGGGATGTCCCTTCCCCTGATGCAAGCTGCTACGCCTGCCTGTGTGCCTTGTGGTCCTACCTGGGGCTGTGTTTTCCCATTGGCGGGATTTACCCCTGTAGTTTTCCCTTGCGCACCCGGCTGGTACAGTTTACATTGGTTTATGTGGAACCACTTAGTGCGCCGAGGTACTTTTACGGCGTAAACCATGGGACTCGCCTTGTCTACAATGTTGTAGGGTCCCATATACAGTGGTTCCAGACTCCCTACTCTGGCGTAGTTTCTGACCATGACCTGGTCTCCTACTTCCCACTCCCGCGTTTTGCGGGGTTCCAGCAACAAGCGATTGCCCAGATGCTGCCTTCCCATGTTCCCAGCCGCCTGCTCATAAACTTGCTTCAGGCGCTCCAAGAGAGTTTGGGCGAACTTGTCCCTGCTTATCTCTTGAAGCTGACCCTCAGTGAGCACCGGGGCTAGCACATGGGTGGGGGTTCGCATGAGCCTGCCGGTCATTACCTCGTGCGGGGAGTACCCCGTACTTTTTGACTGACTGGCCCGGACCCCCATGAGGACTAAAGGCAGAACTTCCGCCCATTTTTGGGGCGAGTTCCTAGTCTCTTTCCTCAATTTCTCCTTCAGGGTCCGGTTCATACGTTCAACAATCCCGGATGACTGGGGATTGTGTGCTACGTGCCACTTCCCTTCAATGCCCAAAAGCATGAGGGTGTTCTGCATCACCTGGCCGGTGAAATGACTCCCTTGGTCTGACTCCACAAAACGGGGGAGTCCCCACCGCGAGAACACTTCCCGGACCAAGATTTTTGCTGTACCCAGTGCCGTAGCTGTTCGACAAGGGAAGGCTTCCACCCACTTGGAAAACACATCCACCAGGACGAGGCAGTACTTATAACCTCCCTGGGTGGTGGGCAGGGGTCCTATATAGTCGATCTGTATCGACTGCCATGGTCCCTCTACCCTTCTTACGTGTCCCATGGGCACCTTCCTTTTCTGGGGGTCTGGGTTGTTTGCAGCGCACACAAGACAGTTAGCGCAGAACTCGCGGACTTGTTCCCTGAGCCCTGGCCACCATCCCGCTTGCTCTACCCGTTGCCAGGTAACCTCGGGCCCGGGGTGCCCTGCCCCTGGTCCCTCGTGAGCCAACTGGAGGAATTCCCTCCTGTGCTGCTGCGGCACAACCCACTGCTCCCCGCGGAACAGCATGCCTTCCTTAACTGAGAGGGTTGCCGTACTGTACGGACCTTCTACCTGCCTCCCCTCAGCAATCGTTTTTAGGACTGCTTTTAGGGCGGGATCCTGGGCTTGGACGGTCTTAAGGTCTAGGGGCAATGCTACCCTGGTGTTCCCGGTATTCCCGTCCCCGCCTCGGACCGCTGCTATGGGTCCGGTCCTATAGGGGTTCCAGAAAGTGCCGTCGCGGGCACCCTCCCTGGCTAGCGCATCTGCCTGCCGGTTGCCCTCCCCACGGGGCTCTGCGGAGGAGTGAGCTTTCACCTTATGGATGAAAATCTCCCCTTCCTCCCCTACTGCTGCTGCTAAGATCTTTTCCAGCAAGGGCTTCACCGTTAAAGGTCGCCCGTCCGCGGAGGTGTATCCGCGGCGGGACCAAATGGCCAGGTATTCCGTACACGAATTGCAGGTGAACATACTGTCCGAGCAAATCGTGTATGGGGTTGGGAAAATGTCTGGGTGGGTCACCACGTACACCACGGCAGACAGCTCAGCTTGCTGCGCGCTCATGGTGCTAGGGAGCTTGATCGCCAGGGCAAGGTCTGCCGCAGGGTCATAAACTCCACACCCTGTGAGTCGCTCGCCAGCAGACACTGTGCTAGACCCATCAACATAAATCTCGCGCCCAGTGGGATGTATCCCGGCCCGTAAACCTATGTTGACGTCCCACACCCCTTCCACCGAACACCGGTGGGCTGTACCGGGGTATACCAAATTGGCCGCAAGCCTGGGCTCGCAAAGACCTTTTACTCTAAGATCCAACTGGGAGAGAAGAAGGGTCCAACGCGCAATGCGTGCGCTGCTTACGGTCCCGTCTTTAATCCTCCCATCCAGAAGCATCTTAGTTGGTGTGTGATGTGTGAGGAGAGTGATGGGAGAGAGCCCTGTGAAGATCGCTGATCTTTTCACAGCCCAATGCGTGGCTAAAAGGTGCCTTTCGCAATTGGAGAAACTTCTCTCCACATCCGTTAATACCCTGGATGAATAGACAACCGGCCTCAGCTTGCCGTGACGCTCTTGGAGCAGCACGGCGCTTAAGCTGTCTCCGCTGGCAGCTACCTCCAGGAAAAACTCCTTCCCCCCATCTATGGCCCCTAAGGCTGGCGCGGTCTGCAGATCCCTTTTTAACTTCTCGAAGGCTGCTTGGCAGCCCTCGTCCCAAAGCCACTCCACTCCCTTATGGAGGAGTCGGAGGAGCGGCGCCGCTGTGGCCGCATAATCTTCGATAAAATCCCTGCAGTAACCGGTCAGTCCCAAGAAGGACCTCACACCCCTTACGTTGTTGGGAATCGGTAATTCTTGCACCGACTCCCTCCTTGCTTTGTCTATGGCTCTTTCCCCAGCACGTAGGGTCAGTCCCAGGAATTTTACTTCCTGCTGACCGATACGTGCTTTCTTAGGGTTTACTTTAAAACCCTTTCTCGCTAACAGCTCCAATAACTCGTCCAGTAGTGGTCCATGCTCCTCCCTTGAGTCCGTAAATAGGAGCAAATCATCCACATACTGTACTATCTGATTGGGCTGACTAAACTCCTTCAAACTTCCTGCCATACACTGATGAAAAATACTGGGGCTATTGTGGAAACCCTGTGGCAAACAGTTCCACGTGTACTGTTGCCCTTTAAACGTAAAGGCAAACTTGTACTGGTCCTCTCGCCGCAGCGGGATGGACCAAAAACCGTTCGAGATATCCAGCACCGTGAACGTGGTCGCGGACGCTGGGATGCTCCCTATTAGGTCAGCAACTGCTGCTACTGTAGGCGCGCAGGCGGGAATGTTACTGTTAAGGACTCTGTAGTCCACCGTGGCTCTCCACGAATTATCCGGCTTCCTAACCGGCCATAATGGGGAGTTCACGTGTGTGGCTATCGGCCTCAACACGCCCTGCTGCACCAAGGAAGACATTGCTGCCTCCATATCGGGTTCTGCTTCTTTGGGGAAGTTATACTGCTTTTGGGGTCGGGTCATGGGGTCCCCATCTACGCTGACCTCAAACCCGACCACCCTCCCACAATCGTGCTTGTGGGTTGCAAACGCGTGCATGTTATCTGACACGTACGTTTGCATGTCCGTTGGGACATCTGCGACCATAAGCCTGAGGTCGTAGCCTCCAGATGGCTGTACGGTACACAGGACCCCCGTTTCTTCCTCTCCTTGAATTACCATTACCTCGCCTTTTTCACCTTTAGCCCCCCAGAGACAGTGATTTCTGAGGTCCACGAGGATCCCGTGTCCCGCTAGGAGATCGGACCCGAGAATACCTCTTCCACCCCCCTTTTGCCATGCCATCAGTATACACTTCCACTTAAGGCGAAGTGTTCCTAAACGAATGGATAGCGGGAGGGAAAACGTGCCAGCCTGTTCTTTCCCTGTGAACCCTGCTAGCGTGAATGGGACCTTGGTAGATAGCGGCGAGTCAAAAGGGTCATCTGTATGGATTATGGTGCAAGAAGCTCCCGTATTCAACAAATAACTGCCCTTCTGTTTCTCTACCTCCATCTCCACCACAGGTCGCCTCCACGCATCATAGCTGAGCGGACACAGGTAGACGGGCTGTGCTGGTTCTAGTCATGGGGCACTATTAGACGGTCCTGCGGCACCTACGGGGCCGGTTGCGACCGCCACCTGTCCACGCGCATTCAAAACCATCTTGCGCATGACTCCTAACACTGCTTCGAGGTCTTCGGGAGAGGTGGGTGCCTTTGCTTCCTTAGGCGGGACAGGCGCCTGGGCTCGGACCGCGGGATTTTTATCCTTGGAATCCTTCCAAGGGTTCCTGCAGTGCTTGCGCCAGTGCCCTGTCTTCCCACACCCGTAACAGGCATTACTTGCCTGTGGGGCGCGATTACCCTCCTGATGCCACTCTCTCTGAGCTGGGGCTGCGGGTCGTACCTCATGTACTCTTCCCTTAAAGGGACGTGTCGTCATACCCCTTATGTTACGGTAACCTAACGTGAGTCGATTCAAGACCGACTCTTCCGTAAGGTTGAGGTCATTGGGATCGAACCAGGCTTTTGCCTGCTCTCTAACGGCTGGTAAACTGTTGGCTATTATGCACCTAAGCCAATGAATTAAAGCGGCGCCTTCCACATCTTCGCGCTCGGGCGCACCTAGACAGCTGCGCTCATATACTGGCCACAGCCTGTCGGCAAAAACCTTCGGGGGTTCTCCCTCCATCTGCACTGTCTGTCCCACTCTAGCAAACGGACCTCCGTCGTTCGCTCCCACTACTTCTAGGACCTCATTTTTCAATTCCTCATAACTTTTATTTCCCCTCTTGCTCTCGCCTGAGAGACACTGAAGGACCGAGCTATCTAACGAGAACAGCAGCATTTTTGCTGTCTCCCCATCATCGCAGCCGTTAATGGCTGCGGCTTGCTCAACTTCCCTGAAATGTACGGAAGGGTCGTCTATCTCGGTCAGCTTCCTTACGTGGTTTATCATGGCTCTCAGCTGATGTGAACTGTGAGGCAACACCAGCTGTCCGAGGAGATCCCCCGGTTCTTCCCCACCGTTTCTGCTTGGGCCCCTTTTAATCCCCGTTACTGGATACAACGATCCCTTTTCTACTTCCTTTTCAACGGGCTCTTTTGTTTCTTCCGTTGCTTCCTCCCTAACCCAGGTTTCTGAATAGCTGGGTGGCGCGGAGGGCGCAGTGGCTACTACTTCTTCTGCTTTACTTGGTGGGGAATTTCTAAATCTCTCATTTACTAGCGGCTGGCGCGCCGACGGATTGATAAGGCACACCATGCCGTTCGCATTATTCACGGCCTTTTTGAGGCTCTCTATCTCTTTTTGGCAGGCGCTATGGTCGGCTCCCTGAAACTTATCCTCAAGGGCCAACTTATACGCCGACCTAACCCCCATTAAGCTCTCTTCTTGAGTTCTTATCTGGGCAGCTTGACGGTTACATCTTTCCTTCATCCTACTCTCGTTCAATTTTGCTTCAGTGATCTGGCACTCGAGATACTCTACCCTTGTTTTAAGGTAACTGGAGACTTCCTGGCTTTCCTGGCGTAACTCATTTAAACTCTTAATGAGCACCTCCCCTCCAGAGACCTTCTCCTCCATTTCCTCCTCTAAATGCTTGATTCGAGCTGTTAGCGCTGTATTGGTCTGATTTGAAATCTGAACCTGCCTTTTGTAGCACATAAGCCAGACTGCTTTCTCAACTGCCTTTTTATGCTCCTTACTATCAGTCCACCTTTCAGCTGCCTCTAGTGGGCTCTTATCCGCTAACAATTCGCTTATCCACTTTTTAGTTAGATTAACCTTTCCAAACACATAATCCGCTATCTTTTCCTGCATAACATTTCGTACAGTCATTCCAAAATCTAACACACTACCCTCTCGCTGCCAGTGTCCTGCCGCGGTCGCCATTTTCTGTAAGGGATTCTCTCCTGACCCTGCGTGTCTCGTAGCCTGTGAGATTCACGCGGCTCTGTGCAGCCTGTATGTCAGTGCGGGTCTAGGCCTGGTCTCCAGCCAGTCTGGGAACACTAGACACCCCTGTGAGTGGTTCGAATCACTCTCCCTTACGGTTCTAGACACTGGACTTAGATGCGAGAGCAGTAATGGAGATAAAACTCATGTAGACTTGGTTTGAACGGTACGAAATGGAAAATCTTTATTGCATGATACTTAAAATTATGAAATACATGTCATACGCACAGATTAATGACAGTACAATCTGACAAACGGTTATAATCACTCTTAGGGAAACGAGGAACGAACGGCACAACGTGAATAGGGCACACATTACAAATATCCTTAATCTTTAAACCCTCCCCTATCAATATCTATCCTAAACTAGCTTCGTAGGATCTCGAGACTCATGCTCACCACTCGTAATAACTCGGAAAAATCCCGAATAGCTGATCGGATGTTTTTCACCGCAGCACCCACGTGTTGGTCAGGAGATCTCCTGGTCCCACTTGTTTACTGCTTCTGCTGCTCGGGCTAGTCGGCTGGACCGTCCGCTGTAGTGAAGACCTCTGTTGGTTGACTTCACAGTTTAGTCGAGGAACACCGTTGTCAATATCACTGATACGATGTGTTTGCACAGTCCAGTTATCGTTGATGCAATATGTCTTGTTAGAAGTTTAAAGAAGAAAACTTCCTGTTGAGAAGACTTGGCTGATCGACCTACAGGCGCGGTCGGGATTTACTGACCGTGGCGATGGATATGGTCTTCTTCTCTTCTCCTCTCATCTCATCTCATCTCATCTCATCTCATCTCGGGCCTTTGGTTCCGCTGCCAGTTACCAACATAGGTCTTCGTTACGCGACACGAGGTAGATCCGAACGGATCAGAAAGTTCAACAGTCTTTTACACAGGAGCAGCCACGAGGTTACGAATCGACCGGATAAGACACAGGAGCAGGCGAGCGAATGCAGGAGCAAGAACAAGAGGCAAGCAGCAAGAGAGCGAATGGACGGTTTGGGGCCTGCAATTATAGTGCAAAAATCTTCCGTTTCCCGCCCAACTATAATGTCCATTCTTTTGTTTAAGGTTTGGCGCCCAAAATGTCCTGTATGGGTGATCTCCGTCCTTAATGGGTTTCGGGGCTACTCATGAATGTTTGAGTACCTGTTAATATTTCTCCCATTGTTAAATCGGTCGGTGTTCTCCCTGGAGGGGTTTGGGGCTTCCAAGTGTCCTGTATAACTACCTGCTAACGGCTCTCTCATCGTAGAGCCGTTGGGAGTTTACATACTAATGTCTTTTGGATGGGCCCTTGATTACTCGGTACAATGGCTCTCCTTTGTACCTGGGAGACCGATTCCAGTATCTATGTTTATACTGTAAACCCATAATGTCTCGTGTATTATCTTCACTGTGCTGAATCGTTATCGATCTTGCAAAAAAATGTGTATTGGAACGCCATCTTGTCTGCCTGTTGAAAAGTCTAGAATGTTCTGTCACGAGGTGCGGCGGCCATTTTACAGGCTGCTTGTGTCCAATTTAAACCTGACAGCATTCTGCTGAAATAAAAGCTGTTTGAACGAAACTTTGTGTTTTCTCCTTATTAATCAAATCGCGATAATTGCGAATTCTACAAATGGCCTACTCCTACTCCTGTTCCTATTTCTTATGTTCTTATGTTCTCCTCCTCCTCAGCTGCTCGCCATATGCCTGGTGGCAAGGGCTGACCCCTCATGATGGCAAGGTGGAGGATGCAGCAGACCATGACGAATCTTGAGACGCGTTCTGGTGAGTAACGCTCCTCCAGAGCGGTGCAGGCAGCGGAAGTGTTGCTTAAGGACGCCAATGGTCTGCTTGATCACATTCCCTGTGGCAGCCTGGCTTTCGTTATATTCAGGCTGCCCACGAGTGCGTGGGTTGCGCAGCAGAGTCATGAGCCAGGTGGTCAGCGGATTGCCCTTGTTATGCAGTAGCCACCCTCTGGTTTGTCGTGGTGGCTGAAATGCTGATGGTACAGCGGACTGCCGCAGAATGAAGGCATCATGACTGCTGCCAGGATACCGAGCATAATGCACTGAGTATGGTCGCACACCAGCTGAACATTGAGGGAGTGGAATCCCTTCCGGTTGCGGTTCATCTTCAAATTGAGATGTGGCGCCCGCAAAGCGACGTGTCTGCAGTCAATGGCATCCTGCACCATGGGAACGCCTGCTATCCTGGTGAAGCCATGTGCTCGCTCCGCCTGCTTCTCTCTGGCAAGAGAGAATGAAATATACTCAGCTCTCTTTGTATACAGAGTCTCACTCACCTCACTTAGACAGGAGTGGTCGGCGAACGTGGAGATGTTACAGATGTCGCCTGCTCCAGCCTGGAATGAGCCCTATGTGAAGAAGTTCAAGTCCACGGTCACCTTTACAGTCACTGGCAATGACGCCCTCACCCTGGACTGAGGCGGCAGGTCTGCCTGCAGCAGGTGGCAGATTTCATTCAGCACCTCCTTAGTAAAACGGAGA
Source organism: Squalus acanthias (assembly GCA_030390025.1). Taxonomy (NCBI): domain Eukaryota; kingdom Metazoa; phylum Chordata; class Chondrichthyes; order Squaliformes; family Squalidae; genus Squalus; species Squalus acanthias. Next base: position 59,236,115 of record CM059425.1, read on the forward strand.
CATCGCATGCACTGTTCCTCACTGAGGTTGAGGTAGGTGAATTGCTCCCTGAAGACCCTGGGTAGATATGGCCTCCTGCTGAGAGCCCTTCTCCCCCTCCTCCTCCTGCCTCTTCTAGCAGCTTGTCCTGCTCTGTGTTACCTCTGCTCATTCTCCCTGTCATGCTGCAGGCCAAGGGGGATACAAACTACTGCACCCATGTCTGGGAGCAACTGGTCTGAGCAGACCCCTTGCAAGTCAGTACCAAGTCCTTGAGCACATGCCCCACCACTGCTTGTAGACTTTAGGCAACTTTAAAGAAGTCTAGAAAGCACCAAACACTTGTATAAACCCAGCAACAGCTAGTAGAAATCAATCGGCATTTAAACTCAGAGGTGTTCAGAAACAGGAAGGGATTCCATTCCCTCAATGTGCAGCTCGTATGCAACCACCAGCAGTTGAATGCCGGCTATCCAGGGAGTTGCCACAATGCTTTTATAATGAGACAGTCATCCCTCCCACAGATCTTTGAGCCCCAATGCAATGTGCATGGCTGGCTACTAGGTGACAAGGGATACCCTCTGATGCCATGGCTCATGAGGGAGCCCCAGACACCAGCTGAACACTCATACAATGAGAGCCACTCTGCCACCAGGAATATTATTGAGCAGACCATTGAGGTCCTCAAGCAGAGGTTTAGATGCCTTGACTGGTCAGGCGGTGCCCTGCAGTACTCAGCCAAGAAGGTCTCCAGATTAATGGTGACTTGCTGCATGCTCCACAATCTGGCGATCATGACAGACCAGCCATTACCACCAGCAATCATGCCAGAGGGTCAAGCTCAGGAGCCACAAGAGGAGGTTTAGGAGGAGGAGGAGGAAGTTTCTGAGGAGGAGGAAGATGAGGGGGATCAGGGGGAGCACCAGATGGTTCCAGGTAGACAGCCTGCACCTCGGAGGGACGCTCGCCGCCATCTAATTGAAGACGGCTTTCGAGAGTCAGTGAAAACATTACAACCAATAGCACTTACAAATATTAAACTATTCACCCTGGTGCTTACCCTTAGTGTCTATCCTATAAGTACTCGTGCCTACTCTGGTGCTTCTACGAAGTGCATCCCGAGTGGCAGCAGCACGCAAGGTGGATGGCTGCTGAGAATCTGAAGAGGACAGTTCAGATGTCCTCCTGGGATGCCTTCGACAGGTTGTGGGCTGTGATGGTCCCGCCTCGGACTGCACCATCTCAGCATGGGCTTGAGCAGTGAGGCCGCCTGGCTGACCAGGTAACTGTAAGAGCAATGGTGGAGTGGCGGGGGAGGGAACAGAAATGCTGCCATCTGGAGAGAGGCCAGTAGGTTCCTGTTCCATGATTCCCACGCCACTACCTCGGGGCCTCTGTTCAGCCAGACCAGTGATGTGCTGGAGGACAGATCTCTTGGGAGCGGAGACACTCTGCAAACCCCTTTCAACCAAGGAGCCCAGAGCCACCATGGCAGCTGCTTGGGTTCCATTGCAGCACTTTGTCATTCCACGGAAGCTGCTAAGGCTGCAGTGGAAGCTGTGACCTCAGTCATCAGAAGCTGCATAATGTTGGGCTCCACAGGTTACTGGATGGAATTGGTCATCCTCCCCTCGCTGGAGAGAATGGGTTCCAGGCTCTACATCAAGCCATGGGCCAAGCTGGAGACGGACTCCTCCATCCCTCTAGCCACGATCCGTTACCTTTCAGACAGGCTGTCCACTGCACTAAGCATTTGGTTTTTCAAACTGCCCAGGTATGTCCTGTCCACAAAAAGCAGGACAAATCCAACCCGGCCAATTACCGCCCCATCAGACTACTCTCAATCATCAGCAAAGTGATGGAAGGTGTCATCGACAGTGCTATCAAGCGGCACTTACTCACCAATAACCTGCTCACTGATGCCCAGTTTGGGTTCCGCCAAGACCACTCAGCTCCCGACCTCATTACAGCCTTGGTCCAAACATGGACAAAGGAGCTGAATTCCAGAGGTGAGGTGAGAGTGACTGCCTTTGACATCAAGGCAGCATTTGACCGAGTATGGCATCAAGGAGCCCTAGTAAAACTGAAGTCAATGGGAATCAGGGGGAAAACGCTCCACTGGCTGGAGTCATACCTAGCACAAAGGAAGATGGTTATGGTGGTTCAAGGTCAATCATCACAGCCCCAGGACATCGCTGCAGGAGTTCCTCAGGGCAGTGTCCTAGGCCCAACCATCTTCAGCTGCTTCATCAATGACCATCCCTCCAACATAAGGTCAGAAATGGGGATGTTCGCTGATGACTGCACAGTGTTCAGCGCCATTCACAACTCCACAGATAATGAAGCAGTCCATGCCCGCATGCAACAAGACCTGGACGACGTTCAGGCTTGGGCTGATAAGTGGCAAGTAACAATTGCGCCACAGAAGTGTCAGGCAATGACTATCTCCAATAAGCGAGAGTCTAACCACCTCCCCCTGACATTCAATGGCATTACTATCGCCGAATCTCCCACTATCAACATCCTCGGGGTCACCATTAACCAGAAACTTAACTGACCAGCCACATAAATACGGTGGCAACAAGAGCAGGTCAGAGGCTAGGTATTCTGCGGCGAGTGTCTCACCTCCTGACTCCCCAAAGCATTTCCACCATCTACAAGGCACAAGTAAGGAGTGTGATGGAATACTCCACTTGCCTGGATGAGTGCAGCTCCAACAACACTCAAGAAGCTCGACACCATCCAGGACAAAGCAGCCTGCTTGATTAGCACCCCATCCACCACCTTAAACATTCACTCCCTCCATCACTGGCGTACCGTGGCTGCAGTGTGTACCATCTACAAGATGCACTGCAGCAACTTGCCAAGGCTTCTTCGGCAGCACCTCCCAAATCCACGACCTCTTCCACCAAGAAGGACAAGGGCAGCAGGCGCATGGGAACACCATCCCCTCCAAGTCACACACCATCCTGACTTAGAAGTATATCGCCGATCCTTCATCATCACTGGGTCAAAATCCTGGAACTCCCTACCTAACAGCACTGTGGGAGTACCTTCACCACACGGACTACAGCAGTTCAAGAAGGCGGCTCACCACCACCTTCTCAAGGGCAACTAGGGATGGGCAATAAATGCTGGCATTGCCAGCGACGCCCAGATCCCATAAACGAATTTTTTTTTAAAACATCAGCCTTCTTCTGAAGCTTGGCCCTGTGAGATCCTCATCTGACTCCTCTACAGGAGAACTAGTTTGCCACTTTGCCCACCACCCCCAACTACCCCGGCAAGGTGGTACTTGGGGTGTCCTTTCCACCCGGTGAGGCTGCTGCCCACTAGTGCCCAGTGCATGCCACTGTGATGATCCCTGTTCTATCCTTGCCTGTAGGTTACGCGGGCTGCCGGTCTCTGAGCTGGTGCCTGCAACAGCGGTAGCGATTGACGCAGTGTCTTCTTCCTCGCTTTCCTCCTCCTCCTCTTCCTCCGGAGAGATGAGGTGGCTCTTCCTTCTCATCGAGTTCCTCTGTGGGGGGGGGGTGGCGGGCCGGGGGGAGCGAGGTGGATCTTGCTCCTGGGAACCTGCAATGTTAAAGCTAGAAGGGTTAGGGTGCAGCGCGTGTGGCCACTATAGGAGAATGCGTGTGATGAGACCATATGGAGCTTGTGATAGGTTTGGGGAATTAGGGATCAGGAATAGTTGTGAATATGTAAGGAAGCTGGAGTGGCCTCATACCTCTAGGCGATATGTGCCCTGCTCTGCCTGTGGCCACGGCATCTGCCATTCCCCTCCTGATCACCGCCAGCATTGCCTCCTCAAAGGGAGTGAAAGCATGCAGGTCCTGCTGGCGCCTATTATGTGCTATCTTGTCCTGGAAGAGAAAGAGTGGTGATTCTAAATGAGTGTATTGTGTGTGTGTGATGCCTCACATGGTTGAAGAGCTGTGAGATGTGTCTGAGGTGTGAGTAGTGCCTTTGAAGGATGCAATAGTGTGGTTTATGTGAATGTCAGTGCATAGTTAGATGGTGGATGAAGTGTGTTGTGGTTGTGGTGGTGGTGCAGTTATCTCGGCGACATCATCCGAAAACACAACACCAGGGTCCACATGTACGCTGACACACTCAGCTCTATCTCACTGCCATCTCTCTCGACACATCCACTGCCTCTGATTTATCACACTGCTTGTGCGACATCCAGTATGGGAGGAGTTATGGATTGGAAATCCGAAAGTATGGGTTTCCCGAACAACCTGCAGTTTTTAACTGTCTGTTAAATTCTTTCTCCAGGTTTCCCACCCGACAGCCTGATTGACAGGCTGACTGCCTGTCGGGTGCGAAAGCCTGCAGCAGAAGGACACAGCGGAGGAGCAGGTAGGGAGGCGAGGAGAGATCACGGTCGGGGCTGTCTAGTGGGGGGGCAAAATATGGTGGTCGGGGGGAGTGAGATGGTGATTGGGGGAGTCCAATCGCAGCAGGGGGAGCAGACAGATCGCGGGGGGGTTCACAGGGTAGCTTGTTGGGCCGTGGGAAATGCTCCTGCTCCTCCTGGCCCACAAGCAGTGCTGTAAAGGCACTTACCTTATGGATCCAGCCCTTCTCACCTTCTTTTACCTGTCAGGTTTCCCGAAGCCAGGGAAACCCAGCCAACATGGGTTAAAAATAAAAACGCTGTTAAAATGAAGGCTTGTAGCCTCCTTAAAAGGTTTCAACGACCAACTCGCCTCCTGAGAGCGGATTGGTCGCCCACGCCTTGTCCCGCCTCCGCTAAAACTGGAAGTGGGTGGGTTCGAGGTGGGTTGGGTTCCTGTTTCAGATTTTTAACTTTTGAACCTCCCACTCAACCCAAACCCACCTGCTTTTGGGGATTAAAATTACCCCCTAGGTATTTGTTCAGCAGTTGCAAGCGGTACTTTGACTTCCTCAGAGTGAGTGCTGAGAATGTTGTTTCGCTCAACAGGATGCACCGGGCCCACCCCTGCTCTCCATCCAGGACATGATTGGATGCTGCTTGCCCTTTGCCATGACGTGCCCTGTTGGAGCTGCTCCTAATTGGTTCGGCATGCTTTATTCCGCTAGCCTGGAGCGGTTATTCTGATTGATCGAGCTAACCATGATGACAGCTTCCCTCTCCATACAACATTGCCGCTGTTTTGATGGTGCCGATGTCTGGTGTTTTCACCCATGTTACACACCATTTTAGTACATAGCCAATAAGCAGTAGCCACGGAAGTAAAGCACACGCAATGATCAAAAACACTCTGATTTTCATCTTACCATTTTCCCAGAAATGCACAAAAAGGTTAAAGTACACATGCATGTGCTGTGGAAACATGAGTATTGTCATCACATGCCCAACAACGGTGTCTATTACTCATCTTTTATTTACTAATCAAAAATGCAATTAGCCTCATCTGGATTCATAATTAGCCACATGTAGCTAGTAGCTAACATAGTGGACAACCCTGGCATAAGGCATTAGAATTCTTGTCCTTTCACCCCATTACACATCATTATCATTGGTGTAACTTTTGAGCAGATAAAAGAGTCATAGGCTTCTCAGGAGCAGATCAACTCAGTGGAAATTATCCACTTAAAGGTGATTACTGCCTGTACAACTTTTGCTCATAGCTCAGGTGTGCCTGCATAAGTTTGGGGGTGTTTTTGTTGCTTTGGAGAGCAACTGAGCTGCACTTTAAAGAGCGTGAGGGCACTCTGGTTTTCAGTACATTATCAACCCCCCACCCACCGTGTGGGATACCATAGAGCAGCGTGGGTTTCCCTATGGGAATTCCCCTGCTTGTAATCTTGATGGAGGAGAAGAAGCAGAAGAGAGCAAAGGGATTTGAGGCAGCATCAAACATGATAAGGACAACTCACTTTTACCCTCTCTCTCCCCCACCCACTCCCACTCCCCCACCCACAAGTCCAAAGGTCCCATTAATCTTACGAGGGACTGAGTGTGGAGCTCTGCCTTCACCGACTTCGATTCGCTAAGGCAGCACTGGAAGATCTAGACCACTTTCTACATGATGACCTGCAGCCCATATCACGTTACTGAACAAATCGGCCAGTGGTTATCAAAGTTAGTACAGCTCTCAACTTTTATGCCACTGTATCTTTCCAAGATGCAACTGGGAACATCTGCAGCATCATGCAGGATGCCTTCTGAGACTGCGTACAACAGGTCACGAACACCACCTTCAGGTGAGCTGACTCCTAGGCAGTTGGATGAAACAGCTATTCAATTCTATCCTGTTGCTGGATTCCCCAGAGTTCAGGGGCAATTGATGGCACCCACATTGCATTCCACACTCTTACTGTGGCTACACATAAGTGTGGGGTTCGTCAAACATCCTTCTTTTTACAGCAGGCCCAATGAGATCCAGGTCAACGGCCTCCTCAGCCAAGGAAAAGCATCTCCATAGACTCTGCTGGGGGACAACCGAGTCCTCATCCACTCCCCGTTCTTCGCTCCCTCGTGCTAAGTGAGTCACGATGCAATATCCTCATCCCCACTATCGTGATCTGTCTCTGAGCTGGCGCAAAGGATAAAGAATGCATGCAATGAAGCCGGTGGAAACAAGCGGTGGACAGGGGCATTAGTGGCTCGTGGGGCGGAATGGTCATCTGTATCATTGACATCGTCGTCATTATCAGTGTCATAAACTTCCAGAAAGTATTGAGGCCCTTCCACCTTCACCTCATTATCATCCTCTTCTTGCTCTGCTGGTCCCGCTGAAAAAGAGGAAATGCAGTAAGAATGGGTTTAAGCCCCCAAAGAGAGTGTGGAGATAGAAACAGCTCTGGAAGTCAATGGCAGCTTGGTTCTTTAAAGTGCTGTAGCAGTGCAGGCACTGCTTTGAACCCACTTACATGCAGCTGTCATTGGCCCACCAACCTTCCCATTGACAACTGCCAATGAGGCTTACCTCCCTCGCAGCCTGCTACTCAAATTCAGATCCTTAAATCAGGGGTCCCCCACCAGTGGGCTGCCTGTCCTAGTCATCATGTACCAGTTTCTCCTGCGCATTGTGTCCCAGTTTCTCCTGGATATCGTGCATCAGTTTCTCCTGTGTATCATGCACAAGTTTCTCCTGGGTATCGTGTACCAATTTCTCTTGAATACTGTGTAGCAGTTTCCCCTCGAAGAATATTAACAGCATCAAGTGAAGGCAAGAATCTGAAGGAAATCTCTCAGGTGGCAGCAGGCAACTAATGTAACCCAGAAGATAAGTGCAAGAGGGACTCTGTAACATGAGAGGTTAGAGTTGTAACAGGCAGCATGCAAGAAGAGCTCGTCAGGGTAGTTCTAAACATCGGTTCGTGGTGGAAGAACTAGAGAGATGTTGTACCACAGTGTGCTGCGAATGAAGACTTATTATTCTATTTAGGAAGTGAGGGTGGCCAGCCGAGGGGCTCCCACAGTGCCAAAGTGAAAATGAGATGGTCACCGTTTCCTTACCTCACCTGCCCTTGTCAGATAATTCAATTTTTTCCGGCACTAGTCTGCTGTCCTGGCGGTAAGAGAAGTGGCAGGCAGGACCATTCCCTCCACATGGGTCTGGTAACCGTCAGCCCAGTGGGTGGTCTCATCCAGAAGGACCTTTAAATCCACATCAGGCAAATTCTGGGCTAGCCTCCTTGTCCTGCCACCATAAAGAAAAGAAAGACTTGCATTTATATAGCGACTTTCACAACCACAGGACGTCCCAAAGTGTTTTACAGCCAATGAAGTACATTTTGAAGTGTAGTCACTGTTGTAATGTAGGAAACGTGGCAGCCAAATTGCGCACAGCAAGCTCCCACAAACAACAATGTGATAATGACCAGATAATCTGTTTTTAGTGATATTGATTGCAGCTGAGCCCTTCCTTGTGATCCAACAATGCCTGATGTGGATCCATGAAGTCTTGAGGAAGCACAAGGAATCCTTCAGTAAGATATTACTGTAGTTGAACATTCCTGTCAACAAGTGAAAGAGAAAACACACCACTTACCTGCTATACCTCCGGAAACCTGCTGTGACTGAAGTAGCTGCCCCCTTTTAAATCCTGCTGCAACAAGACCGCCTGCCCCCCATCCCCAGCAACCCCCCCCCCCCCACCCCGCCCCCAGCGATTTGCATCTATGTCATACAAGAGCTTTGCCTCTGGCCTGTCAATCAATATGGTAATGAGGTAACCCCATAAAATCTGACAGGGTCAAACGTGCCCTTCACTGGCAGGTTTACTGCAGCGTAAACAACACTGCAGCTTTTCAGCCTATATATGGTGGCCAATAATGGGGTTTCATTTGTGGATGTGGCTACTTTCCAGCAATCATATCTATCTATGCATTATGTAGGAACACTAAAGTAGCCTTTAAAGAATGAGTTAAATATAACAGAAAGCGCTGGAAAAGCTCAGCAGGCCAGGCAACATCCGTGGAGAGAGAAACAGAGTTAACGTTTCAGGTCGAAGACCCTTCGTCAGAACTGAGAAAAAAGCAGGAAATGAAACAGATGAAAAAGCAAAATAACAACAGAAAACGCTGGAAAAACTCAGCAGGCCAGGCAGCATCCGTGGAGAGAGAAAGAGAGTTAACGTTTCAGGTCGATGACCTTTCATCAGAACTGGGAAGAGCTGGAAATCAAATAGATTTAAGGCCAGGGTAAAGCTGGGAAAAGGGGGAGGGGATAAAGGAACAAAGGGGAAGATGAAACAAGGTTGAAGAGCCAAACGGAAATCCCGTCGAAGAGAAGAGCAGAACTTCTTCAAGGTAGGCATTCCAAGAAGAGAGGTGGCAGTGAACCAAACACTAATACGATAGCAAAATACTGCGGATGCTGGAAATCCGAAATAACAACAGAAAACGCTGGAAAAACTCAGCAGGCCAGGCAGCATCCGTGGAGAGAGAAAGAGAGTTAACGTTTCAGGTCGATGACCTTTCATCAGAACTGGGAAGAGCCGGAAATCAAATAGATTTAAGGCCAGGGTAAAGCTGGGAAAAGGGGGAGGGGATAAAGGAACAAAGGGGAAGATGAAACAAGGTTGAAGAGCCAAACGGAAATCCCGTCGAAGAGAAGAGCAGAACTTCTTCAAGGTAGGCATTCCAAGAAGAGAGGTGGCAGTGAACCAAACACTAATACGATAGCAAAATACTGCGGATGCTGAAAAAGCAAGTTTGGAGGCTGGGGGAGGGAATAAAAGAACAAAAGGGGAGGTCTGTGAGAAGTAAAGAGACATTAAGAGATACTCAAGGCGAGACGAGATGGTAATAGGACAGGTTAAGAAACAAAAGATGGCTCTAGAAGTGTGAAATGCACTGGCGGAATGAAAGACAGCTGCCATGTGGGAGAGAGGAAAAAAAGGGAAAAGGCACAAACCAAAAGTGTGGATAAAAAAAAATATATATATATATATTTTTTTTTATCCACACTTTTGGTTTGTGCCTTTTCCCTTTTTTTTCTCTCTCCCACATGGCAGCTGTCTTTCATTCCGCCAGTGCATTTCACACTTCTAGAGCCATCTTTTGTTTCCTAACCTGTCCTATTACCATCTCGTCTCGCCTTGAGTATCTCTTAATGTCTTACTTCTCACAGACCTTCCCTTTTGTTCTTTTATTCCCTCCCCCAGCCTCCAAACTTGCTTTTTCATCTGTTTCATTTCCTGCTTTTTTCTCAGTTCTGATGAAGGGTCTTTGACCTGAAACGTTAACTCTGTTTCTCTCTCCACGGATGTTGCCTGGCCTGCTGAGTTTTTCCAGCGCTTTCTGTTGTTATTTCAGTTTTCCAGCATCCGCAGTATTTTGCTATTGAGTTAAATATAACATTCAGTATAAAAATACAATCCTTGCAGATGTGGAGCTGGGCTGCCATCTGGGGAACAGTGAATGTTTGTACAGATAAAAATAAGTTTCTTCCATGACTACTGCCAAATCTCTTCACACTAGAGAGGGTACAGAGGAGATTTACAAGGATGTTGCCGGGAGTAGAGAATCTTAGCTATGAGATTGGATAGGCTGGGTCTGTTTTCCTTGGAACAGAGGAGGCTGAGGGGAGACCTTATTGAGGTGTATAAAATTATGAGGGGCATAGATAAAGTGGATAGAAAGGACCTGTTTCCCTTAGCAGAGGGGTCAAAAACCAGGGGGCACAGATTTAAAGTAATTGGGGGAAGGTTTAGAGGGGATTTGAGGGGAAATTTCTTCACCCAGAGGGTTGTGGGGGTCTGGAACTCACTGCCTGAAAGGGTGGTCGAGGCAGGAACCCTAACCACATTTAAAAAGTACTTGGATGTGCACTTGGGATGCTCCAACCTGCAGGGCTACGGACCAAGAGCTGGGAAGTGGGATTAGGCTGGATAGCTCTTTATTGGCCGGTGCGGACACGATGGGCCAAAATGGCCTCCTTCCATGCTGTAACTTTCTATGATTCTATTAAATCACCAACATGAAACAGTGTAAAAACATAAGGAAAGAATTTACATTGTTTAAGGAAATCGCTCATTTAGTTCTCTCAAAAGGGATCCCTTTTCAAATCTTAGTATTTTTGAAAAGGTGTATTGTTCTCTCTATAAATTGGCAATTATCAACACTAATGTAACACACAGCAACAGAACAACTTGTTGCTGCCTACAACAAATTACCTGTGTCTTTTTGTCAGTCTCTTTCCATCTGTTTTTTTAATTCATTCTTCGTGGTGTGGGCATCGCTGGCAAGGCCATCCCTAGTTGCCCTTGAGAAGGCAGTGGTGGGCTTTCTTGATCCACTGTAGTCTGTGTGATGAAGATGCTCCCACAATGCTGTTAGGTAGGGAGTTCGAGGCAGCAGACCTGAGCGAGAACGGAAGCGGAGCAAATAAAGAGCGCGGCAGAGGAAGGCCCGAGAGCAGAGACAGCGGACTTGAGCAGGACCTGTGAAAGAAAAAAAATATCAAAGTGGGACATCACAGGAAAGCAGCTAAAGAACAACAAAAAACAAGGAGTGATGTCACAGGAAACCAGGGAAGTGATTGGTTGGTCAGTATTTCTCTCTTTTTCTTGGGCATCGCTTTAAATTAAGAGCCGGGATTAAAAACTAAACATTCAAAACTTAAACACTTAATGAATTAAATACATTAGAGATGGCAGGGCAGGCAATGTGTTACTGCTGCAACATGTGGGAGCTGGTGGACACCATTGAGGTCCACGGCAACTACATTTGCAGTAAGTGTTGGTTGCTTGAGGAACTTCAGCTCCGTGTTGATGAGCTGGAGTCCGAGCTTCAAACACTGCGACACATCAGGGAGGGGGAGAGTTACCTGGACGCTGTGTTCCAGGAGGCAGTCACACCCCTTAGATTAATTAATTCAAATTTGGTCCGTGGTTAGGGACAGGTGGGTGTGACTATGAGCGAGGCAGGTATGGAGACCCAGGAGGTAGTGGTGGAGGAGCCTCAGCCCTTGCTCTTGTCCAACAGTTATGAGGTTCTTACTCTCTGTGTGGGCGAGAGCAGGGACTGCAGTGAGGATGAGCAAACTGACAACAGCACCGTGGTACAGGGAGCCATTCAAGTGGGGGGAGCAAAAAGAAATGTGGTAGTGGTAGGGGACAGTATAGTTAGGGGGATAGACACTGTTCTCTGCAGCCAAGAGCATGAGTCCTGAAGGCTGTGTTGCCTGCCCGGCGCCAGGGTAAAGGACATCTCCTCTGGGCTGGAGAGGAACTTGGAGTGGGAGGGGAAAGATCCAGTTGTCGTGGTCCATGTAGGTACCAACGACATAGGTAGGACAAAGAAAGAGGTTCTGCTGAGGGCGTATAAGCAGCTAGGGGTTAAATTAAAAAGCAGGACTACAAAGGTAATAATCTCTGGATTACTACCTGAGCCACGTGCAAATTGGCATAGGGTAAATAAGATCAGAGAGATGAACGAGTGGCTCAAAGATTGGTGTGGGAGAAATGGGTTTCGATTCCTGGGGCACTGGCACCAGTACTGGGGTAAGAGGGAGCTGTTCCGTTGGGACGGGCTTCATTTGAACCAGGCTGGGACCAGTGTCCTGGCGAATCGAATAACTAGGGCTGTAGATAGGGCTTTAAACTAAATAGTGGGGGGGAGGGATACGCTGAGCGGAAGTTTAAAAAGTCAAAGAAAAATGAGACGGCAAAAGTGCAGGGTAGCGATAGGGGTAATGATAACCAGAGTGTGACAGGAAGGGACAGAGCGTATACACATAAGAGTGCATCAGAAAGAGGGGTCAGAGTAGGGAAAAATGGTAAAAAGACAAAATTAAAAGCTCTATATCTGAACGCACACAGCATTCGTAACAAGATAGATGAGTTGACAGCACAAATAGAAATAAATGGGTATGATCTGATAGCCATTACAGAGACGTGATTGCAAGGTGACCAAGGCTGGGAACTGAATATTATGGGGTATTTGCCATTTCGTAAGGATAGGCGGAAAGGAAAAGGAGGTGGTGTAGCTCTGTTAATAAGGGATGAGATCAGTGCAGTAATGAGAAATGATATTGGCCTAGAAGATCAAGACGTAGAATCGGTTTGGGTGGAGATAAGAAATAATAAGGGTAAGAAGTCACTGGTGGGAGTGGTCTACAGGCCCCCAAACAGTAGCCACACTGTAGGATGGAGAATAAATCAAGAAATAATGAAGGCTTGTAAGAAAGGTACGGCTATAATAATGGGAGATTTTAATCTTCATATTGATTGGACAAAGTAAATTGGCAAAGGTAGACTTGAGTAAGAGTTCTTAGAGTGTATGCGGGATGGTTTCTTGGAACAATACGTTGTGGAACCAACCAGGGAGCAGACTATTTTAGATCTGGTAATGCATAACGAGGCTGGATTAATTAATGATCTCAAAGTGAAGGATCCTCTTGGGAAGAGTGATTATAGCATGGTAGAATTTCAAATTCAGTTTGAGGGTGAGAAAGCTAGGTCTCAAACTAGTGTACTGAACTTAAATAAAGATAATTACAAAGGTATGAAGGCAGACTTGGTTAAAGTGGACTGGGAAAATATATTACAGGGTAAGACTGTAGAAAAGCAGTGGCAAACATTTAAGGAGATATTTCATAACTCTCAGCAAAAATATATTCCAGTGAGAAAGAAAGACTCTTTGAGAAGGATGAACCATCCGTGGCTAACTAAGGAAGTAAAGGATAGTATCAAATTGAAAACAAAAGCATACAATGTTACGAAGAATAGTGGAAGGCCAGAGGATTGGGAAATTTTTAAAAACCAGCAAAGGACGACTAAAAAAATGATAAAGAAAGAGAAGATAGCTTATGAGAGTAAGCTAGCAAGAAATATAAAAACAGACAGTAAGAGCTTCTACAGATATATAAAAAGGAAGAGAGTAGCTAAAGTAAATGTTGGTCCCCTAGAGGATGAGTCTGGGGAATCAATAATGGGAAACAAGGAAATGGTGGAGACTTTGAACAAATATTTTGTATCGGTCTTCAAGGTAGAAGACACTAAAAGTATCCCAATAATGGATAATCAAGGGGCTAGTGGGGTTGGGGGGGGGGGGGAAACTTAAAACAATCACTATCACTAGAGAGAAAGTACTAGGCAAACTAATGGGACTAAAAGGTGGACAAGTCCCCTGGACCCGATGGCCTGCATCCTAGAGTCTTAAATGAGGTGGCTGCAGAGATAGTGGATGCATTGGTTGTTATCTACCAAAATTCCCTGGATTCTGGAGAGGTCCCAGCACACTGGAAAACCGCAAATGTAACACTCCTATTTAAGAAAGGAGGGAGACAGAAAGCAGGCAACTATCGACCAGTTAGCCTAACATCTGTCATTGGGAAAATGCTGGAGTCCATCATTAAGGAAGTGGTAGCAGGACATTTAGAAAATCATAATATAGTCAAGCAGAGTCAGCATGGTTTTATGAAAGGGAAATCATGTTTGACAAATTTGCTGGAGTTCTTTGAGGATGTAACGAACAGGGTGAATAAAGGGGAACCAGTAGATGTCATGTATTTGGATTTCCAGAAGGCATTCGATAAAGTGCCACATAAAAGGTTACTACACAAGATAAGAGCTCACGGGGTTGGGGGTAATATATTAGCATGGGTAGAGGATTGGCTAACTAACAGAAAACAGAGAGTCGGGGTAAATGGGTCATTTTCAGGTTGGCAAACTATAACTAGTGGGGTGCCGCAGGGATCAGTGTTGGGGCCTCAACTATTTACAATCTATATTAATGACTTGGATAAAGGGACCGATTGTAATTTAGCCAAATTTGCTGATGATACAAAGATAGGTGGGAAAGCAAATTGTGTGGAGGATGCAAAGAATCTCCAAAGGGATATAGATAGGCTAAGTGAGTGGGCAAAAATCTGGCAGATGGAGTATAATGTGGGAAAATGCGAGGTTATCCACTTTGGTAGGAAAAATAAAAAAGCAAATTATTATTATTTAAATAGGGAGAGATTACAAAATGCTGAGGTACAGAGGGATCTGGGATTCCTTGTACATGAATCACAAAAGGTTAGCATGCAGGTACAGCAAGTAATTAGGAAGGCAAATGGAGTGTTGGCCTTTATTGCAAAGGGAATGGAGTATAAAAGTGGGAAGTCCTGTTACAACTGTACAGGGCGTTGGTGAGACCACACCTAGAGTACTGCGTACATTTTTGGTCTCCTTATTTAAGGAAGGATATACTTGCATTGGAGGCAGTTCAGAGAAGGTTCACGAGGTTGATTCTGGAGATGAAGGGATTATCTTGTGAAGAAAGGTTGAGCAGGTTGGGCCTATACTCATTGGAGTTTAGAAGAATGAGAGGGAATCTTATTGAAACATATAAGGTTCTGAAGGGGCTTGACAGGGTAGATGCAGAGAGGATGTTTCCCCTCGTGGGGGAATCTAGAACTAGGGGGCATAATTTCAGAATAAGGGGGCACCCATTTAAATCGGAAATGAGGAGGAATTTATTCTCTCAGAGGGTCGTGAATCTTTGGAATTCTCTTCCCCAGAGAGCTGTGGAGGCTGGGTCATTGAATATATTTAAGATGGAGATAGACATATTTTTGAAAGGTAAGGGAGTCAAGGGTTATGGGGAGAGGGCAGGGAAGTGGAGTTGAGGCCAAGATCAGATCAGCCATGATCTCATTGAATGGCAGAGCAGGTTCGAGGGGCCAAATGACCTACTCCTGCTCCTACATCTTATGTTCTTATCGCCCAGTGATGAAGGAATGGTGATATTTGTCCAAGTCAGGATGGTGTGTGACTTGGAGGGGAATGCACCTGCTGCCCTTGTCCTTCTAGGTGGTGGAAGCCACTGGTTTGTGAGGTGCTGCCAAAGAAGCCTTGGCGAGTTGCTGCAGTGCATCCTGTAGATGATACACACTGCAGCCACGGTATGCCGGTGGTGGAGGGTGGATGTTAGGGTAGTGGATGAAGTGCCAATCAAGCAGATTACTTTGTCCTGGATGGTGTTGAGCTTCTTGAGTGTTGTTGCAGCTGCACTCATCCAGGCAAGTGGAGAGTATTCCATCACACTCCTGACTTGTGCCTTGTAGGTGGTGGAGAAGCTATAGGGAGTCAGGAAGTGAGCCTCTAGCAAGAGAATACCCAACCTCTGACCTGCTCTAGTAGCCACAGCATTTATGTGGCAGGTGCATTTGAGTTTCTGGTCAATGGTAATCCCCAGGGGTTGACGGTTGGGGAAGCATAGAAGATAGGAGCAGGAGTAGGCCATTCGGCCCCTCGAGCCTGCTCCGCCATTTAATGAGATCATGGCTGATCATCCAAATTCAGTACCCTGTCCCTGCTTTCTCCCCATATCCCTTTAGCCTTAAGAAATATATCTATCTCCTTCTTGAATATATTTAATGAATTGGCCTCAACTGCCTTCTCGGTGATGGTAATGCCGTTGAATGTCAAGAGGAGATGGTTAGGCACTTTTTAGTTGGAGCTGATTGTTGCCTGGCTCTTGTATGGCGCTAATGATACTTTCAACAAAACTGTTTACCTTGTTCTCTTATGCTTTTGTTTTAAATGTTGTGCCTCAATATTAAGGGCTGATATACTCTCTGGCCTATATTCTCTACTTCCAGGTGGAATTTTGGCGGAACAGTACTTCTGCCTGCCCCACCATGTTGGCCCCAGCCTCGACCCATTATCCTAGATCATGCCTCACTAGAGGTGCTTCCAGTAAGATTCCAACCATCAACAAGGAGCTCACCAGTCCAGCAAGGAAACTCCGGCATTCTGCAGCGGGAATGCAGCTGCAACACCAGAAGCTCCAACGAAAGAGTTAAAGGGGCAGAATCTCCTGCAGATCATAAGAAGTCGTCCCACTGAAGGTCTTGGCCAGAACCAAGGCCTTCAACAGGTAAGTCTCTTGGGGCAGCTGGAGGGAAAGGAGGTGGCTTCAAGACCCTCTTCTTCCATTTGGGTATTTACTACAGCTTCCCAGGGCCTACCACTACCTTCCACATAGCGGCCCTGGTAATAGGAACATAGAAAAAAAAATAGGAGCAGGAGTAGGCCATTTGGCCCTTCGAGCCTGCTCCGCCATTCAATATGATCATGGCTGATCCTTTATCTCAATACCATATTCCCGCTCTCTCACCATACCCCTTGATGCCTTTTGTGTCTAGGAATCTATCTATCTCCTTCTTAAATATATTCAGTGACTTGGCCTCCACAGCCTTCTGTGGTAGAGAATTCCACAGGTTCACCACCCTCTGAGTGAAGAAATTTCTCCTCATCTCAGTCCTAAATGTCCTACCCCTTATCCCGAGACTGTGACCCCTCGTTCTAGACCCCCCAGCCAGGGGAAACATCGTCCCTGCATCCAGTCTGTCTAGCCCTGTCAGAATTTTATACGTTTCAATGAGATCCCCTCTCATTCTTCTAAGCTCTAGTGAATACAGGCCTAGTCGACCCAATCTCTCCTCATACGACAGTCCTGCCATCCCAGGAATCAGTCTGGTGAACCTTCGCTGCACTCCCTCTATGGCAAGTATATCCTTTCTTAGGTAAGGAGACCAAAACTGCACACAGTACTCCAGGTGTGGTCTCACCAAGGCCCTGTACAACTGTAGTAAGACATCCTTGCTCCTGTACTCAAATCCTCTTGCAATGAAGGCCAGCATAACATTTTCCTTCCTAACTGCTTGCTGCACCTGCATGTTTGCTTTCAGTGACTGGAGTACAAGGACACCCAGGTCCCTTTGTACATCAGCATTTCCCAATCTATCACCATTTAAATAATACTCTACCTTTCTGTTTTTCCTACCGAAGTGGATAACTTCACATTTATCTACGTTATACTGCACCTGCCATGTATTTGCCCACTCACTCAAATTGTCTAAACCGCCTTGAAGCCTCTTTGCATCCTCCTCACAACTCTCAATCCCACCTATGTCATCAGCAAACTTGGAAATATTACATTTGGTTCCCTCATCCAAATCATTGATATATATTGTGAATAGCTGGGGCCCAAGCACTGATCCCTGCGGTACCCCACTAGTCACCGCCTGCCACCCCGAAAAAGACTCATTTATTCCTACTCTCTGTCTCCTGTCTGTTAACTAATTTTCAATCCATGCCAGTATATTACCCCCAATCCCATGTGCTTTAATTTTGCACACTAACCTCTTATGTGGGACTTTATCAAAGGCATTCTGAAAATCCAAATACACCACATCCACTGGTTCTCCCTTATCTATTCTACCAGTTACATCCTCAAAAAACTCCAGTAGGTTTGTCAAACACAATTTCCTTTTCATAAATCCATGTTGACTTTGTCTAATCCCGTTGATATTTTCTAAGTGTCCTGTTATCACATCCTTTATAATAGTCTCTAGCATTTTCCCTACTATTGATGTTAGGCTAACCGGTCTGTAGTTCCCTGTTTTCTCTCTCCCTTTTTTAAATAGTGGGGTTACATTTGCCACCCTCCAATCTGCAGGAACTGTTCCATAATCTATAGAATTTTGGAAGATGACAACCAATGCATCCACTATTTCCATGGCTACCTGTTTTAGTACTCTGGGATGCAGATTATCAGGCCCTGGGGATTTATCAGCTGTCAGTCCCATTAATTTCTCCAGCACTATTTTTTACTAACACTAATTTCTTTTAATTCTTCTTTCTCACTAGATCCTTGGTTCCCTAGCATTTCTGGGAAGTTATTTGAGTCCTCTTCCGTGAAGATGGAACCAAAGTATTTGTTTAATTGCTCTGCCATTTCCTTGTTCCCCATTATAAATTCTCCCGTTTCTGACTGTAAGGGACCTACATTTGTCTTCACTAATCTTTTTCTTTTTACATACTTGTAGAAGCTTTTCCAATCTGCTTTTATGTTGCTTGCAAGTTTACTCTCATACTCTATTTTTCCCCTCTTAAATCAATCTCTTGGTCCTTTTTTGCTGAACTCTAAACTGCTCCCAATCCTCAGGCTTGCTACTTTTTCTGGCAACTTTATATGACTCCTCTTTGGATCTAATACTATCCTTAATTTCTTTTGTTAGCCATGGTAACATGATAATCTTTGGTAATTGTGACAGAAAGCAGGAAAATCCGTCAGGACCCCAGGCCTCACACACCACCCCGCCCCAGCCATTTACATGACATTTTGGGCAGGATCGCGTGGAGAATTTTCCCCCTCTGTCTCTTTATTGCTATCCATAGAAAAACACATATTCTCCCACTTAAAAGCTCTGTATTATACTTTTGCTTTAATATTCTCTGGTACTTGCTGCCCCCCTGTTTCTATCTTTAGGTTAGAGAGTGGGATAGAATGGGCTATGGATTCTTTTCAAAGTTGCTTTCAATGCCATTGCAAGATCAGTCAGTAAGAGAGGTGCTTCTGGGTATGAAACTTGTTTCACCAGTGCTCCCTACTGCTGCGAGATGCACAGTAGTCCAGCATTATTGCAGAAAACTGTTTTATAAAATGGAATATGTTTAAAGTGACCTGTGGTTCTGCCCATTTAAAATTTTACAGCTTTCTTCTTCTTCATAAAAAATCAATACTCTTACTATCTGTTTCAAAAGTTCTCTATTTCTTTTTGTTTGAAATCACATAAAATGAATTGTGATTCAATTTTTAAGCCATTTGATTAAAAATGGCAGTCTGTTAAAAACGAGTCTGCCTTTATGATGAAATAATGATTCAAAATGGCTCTTTAAAATATGAAACCTTTATTTCAGCAGCAGTTCACTATCTCTCTTTGTTTAATGAAATCTTTATTTTATCTTTATCAGCGTGCTTATTCTGAAACACTAACCTATATCAACTTGTCACGTGTGTAAAAGCTGCGAGCTCTGCACATCTAAAATGTTTTGAAACATAAGAAGCAATTTAGAATGCAAGTAAGTGTTATTTCCAGTGGCAGAGGGAAGTGACCTTTCTGAACTACAGGCCTGATTAGACACAACCTCATGAATTAGTGAGGAGATTTTCTTTCAAGTTCTGATGTATTGCACAAATTTATTTTCATTTTAAACAAAGAGTTATATGGCAAGACTTAATGGATTGGTTTTTTTTTCCTCAATATATTTTAAAGGTGCGCGCAGAATAGATCACAGCCATGGGTGAGTTACACAAGGCAATGTGAACAGAATTTATATTTTTTTGCAACACTGCCCTTCATGCTCAGCAGTGTTAAATGTGCTCTTCCTGTGATGTGATCTGAACCTTAAGGGTAAAACATCATTATTGCAAAAATAATAGCCAACTGCTGTGACTGAGAGCAGATCCATTTTAACATGCCGGAACTTCCTTTATTATTACCTTCACTTCCTGATACCGATTGCCAATATTTTTCGCTCTGGGTTATTTTTTAAAAATCCATAATTTGCTTAATGGATTCATTAATGTAACAAACAGAGGAAAATACCGGGGAAAATGCCTTTAAGGGAAGCATCAAGACTGTGGCCCCGAAATTCCACATGGTAAGTTGCGCCTGATTTGCGTCGATGAGTCCTGAGTGTTGCAAATGCCTTGTAAAATAGGAGTACTATACTGGGGATGCTTGGAGATGAGAGTGCAGCCTTTAAAGAGCCAAGTCTGGATGAAGATTGCTGGGTGAGCAGAAAATTCATAAGAAAGTGTTTGATTCACTCAGTTCACTACCAGGCCCTTCACTGGATGACTCATCTGTGTACTTGTCTCACTTTCCAAGAAAAGTCTGCTACTGGAGGATCTGCCACACAGATGATCAAGGAACAAGGGCATAGCGAGGAGGAACAAAAGGAAAGCCCCTAATTTCAGTGAGACTGACCTCCAAACCCTCCTGGATGAGACTGAGCAGAGAAGAAACTGTGCTCAGTCTTGTGGGAGGAAGTTGCAGAAAAATGTGTTTCATGCCATGGTGTTAACCGTGGCTCAGTGGTAGCCCTCTTGTCTTTGAGTCAGAAGGTTGTGGGTTCAAACCCTACTGCAAGAGACATGAGCACATAAGCTAGGGTGACACTTCAGTGCAGTACTGAAGGAGTGCTACACTGTCGGAGCTGCCGTCTTTCGAATGCAATGTTAAACCAAGACCCTCTCTGCCCTCTCAGGTAGACTATTTGCAGGGGAGTTCTCCCAGTATCCTGGACAATATTTATCCCTCAACCAACACCTAAAACAGATTTATTTCCTTCCAGTTGTGGGATCTTGCTGTGTGCAAAATTGGTTGCTGTATTTCCTACATTACAACAGTGACTACATTACAAAAGTACTTCAGTAACTCAGGATCTTACAGTATGTGTCGGCATCTCCCCGAACAGCAATTACTTACATACACAACCTTAAAACACTTTCCTCACTTTAAGAAGGCAATACCACCATATCTTTAACATCTGCTGTTCGATGCGAGGAAGTCCGCAACTGCTAGCCTTCACCTAATTCATTCAATCATATTGCAGGACATACTTGGGAACCATGTCCACAAAGAGGCATGGCACTGGACAGTGCATCCCCCACATTAAGGATCTCACCCCCAACGAGAAGAAGGCCATGAAACTCATGGGGAGGCACTCTGCTGTTGCCATGGGGAATGGTGAGGTTGAGGACATTGCCGGCACCAGATCAGTAGCAGTGCACCTACACAGTCACTGCAGCATCCCTGTGAAGCATCACAAGCTTCCACCCCTTAATCCTAAAGGGGGTAATACTAATCTATTCTTAGCTTCTACCCTTCTTTCCTTCCTGAAGATCAATGACAGTAATGGGGGAGAGGGGGGCAGAGGATGAGGAAAAGGAGGAAGATATTGAGATCAGCTGAGATAACTAACAAAGCACAGATCAAGGATTGAACCTGATCTGTGAGGCTCAGTCACTCAGTGGGTAAAATTGCTGAACCATCAGGAAAGCATGGTTATCACCTTTTAAAAAAAAAACGAGTTAATGTAAATGATGAAATATTAGCAATACTTTTGTAACATGAAAATGGAATCACAACATAAAATGCATGCCCTGAATGAATGAAGTTGGTGGCCAGAGACTGACCACTGCGCTGAAGAGTCACCATCGTCGCTAGAATACGGCTTGGTCAAGGTCCAGGCGGGTGATTTCACATGGAGGGATAAAAATTGCTCTCTTTTCATGGCAGCAACATGTTCCATGCCATTGGAGAATTAGGAGAAGATACAGAGAGGATCACCAACTCTTTGCAGTGGGAGGCAGGGAGGGGTTGCAGTGGGGGCGGGGGCGGGAGGAGGGAAGGGTGAAGTTAAAGTTCTCCAATTAAAAACCCCGGTGGCATCTTTAAAGGGCATGTTGCAGTTGTTCACTACGATTAAAGCCTTAGCCTTTGAAGCATATCAACCTCTTTTAACTGTCTCAGAATTACTTCAAGGGGTTAACCCCATACACTATGTATGTACGCGGCAGCTAATGGGCATCCTGTTAATGAGAACATTTACTGAAGCAAAAATTGATTGATGTTACATCCTAATAGATAAAAAGTGTTTTATGCACAGAAATCTTAGGCTTCACAGCAACTGATCTATTACTAAGGTAACCTAAACAGGCACTTTCAAAAGTAATAGACTCATTTGCATGCAATTTACCAAGTATTTAGGTCACTCATGATAAATGCTAATTAGGTTTTTTATAAACAAATAAGTTTAGCTAGAGTGACTGAATAAATTTTACATAGCTTCCCGATGCAGCACTGAGAAGCCTAATGGTAAATAGCTTCAGTACAATATTGGTAGAAAGCATTAATGGACTATATTTATATCTATGTTTGACTCTGATCTCAGGAGCTGTATCCCTCCAGCATCATGAAAGCATATATCCTTTAAATAGTGCACTTCAAATAATACTTCAACTACTGTTCCGGGAAGTTTGACAATCTCAACCCAAGCTCTTAATTCCTTACTGATTATTTTAAAAACAAATCTTTACTTCCATTTGTATATCTTTTCTGCCTATCTTTATGTATTTCTTTTCACCGGCCTTAAATAAGAAGCCTAGACTGAATATCAATTCTGTAAACTTCAAGCTGGAGAGTTTCACTATCAACTAAGGTTTGTTATCATCCCAAAACCCTAGAAAATGTTTATATTTCAACCAGTGACAATCTACAGCCATTTGAAACCTAATGTTGGCATCACGAAATTACTACTGCTTTTATTCTGATAAATGCACCTTCTCCTATTCTTTTGGACTGTGGGCCCTGGTTCTTCATTTAGGTTTCTCCAAAAAATAGGTACCATTCCTAGACTTTATTATTCCCCACTTTTTTCACTTTCTTTTCTCCATGCCTGCTTACCTCCTTCTCCCCACCTCACAAACACCATGCATCATTTTCAATCTGAAAGATTGGACTGTCATCATTTGGTAATCCTAGCTGTGAGACTATTAGTCAAGAATTTGCAACATGTATAGTTTTGTCTGGTGTCAAAATCTTGTCTGTTCTCTGCTGAGCTATCAGAGTGGGGCCAGGATTTAGAGAAGTAAAATTGATTGATGGTAATGTGTTTGGTAATATTGTAGTACTTGTTGGCCTCCAAAGACAGCAGTGTGAAAACATTGGGTACACATCACCAAAAATGTCAAAGGTACCTGTAAACATGGTGTTAGGTGGTTGTAACTGAATGTATATATAACAACCAGCCTCTGCTCTATCATCATAAATTCTCTTGGTAATTCTTTCTTTTTTGAGTCATGTTGTCGTTGTCTTTTAACTGCTCATTTTTAACTTTCTCTTTCTCCCCATCAATATCTATAGTAAATATTAATTTAACCTGAGTCCGAGTGCTAGCTTGTTACTTCTCTGCCCATGTTTGCTCCCTGTTGTCAGAATCCAACACACAGCTAACAATGCCCGTTAGAGCTGCTGTGCACTGAATATTGGCAGATAACTAAAACAGAAATAAAAATCTTGGCAGTCTGAGTTTCTTCTCTCTGGTCATTGTTTCCCTCTTTCCAGCTGTTGCTCAGTGGTAGCACTCTCGCCTCTGAGTCAGAAGGTTGTGCGTTCAAGTCCCATTCCAGGGACTTGAGCATATAATCTAGGCTGACACTCCAGTGAGGGAATTCTCCATTGCCAGAGGTGCCAACTTTCGGATGAAACGTTAAACCATGGCCTTGTCTGCCATCTCAGGTAGACGTAAAAGATCCCATGGTAATATTTCAAAGAAAAACAAGTGTGAGTTTTACCCCGGTGTCCTGGTCAATATTTATCCCTCAACCAACATCACTAAAACAGATTATCTGGTCATTACCACACTGCTGTTTGTGGGAGCTTGCTGTGCACAAATTGGCGACTACATATCCTACATTACAACAGTGACTACACTTCCAAAGTACTTAATTGGCTGTAAAGCACTTTGGGACATCCTGAGGTTGTGAAAGGTCCTATATAAATGCAAATTTGTTCGTTATTTAATTTGGGAATCACTAATCACCAAGACACCCCCACTTCGCATCTTGTACTGTTCACTTCTGTCACCATTGTGGTAAAACTTCGAAATCTTCATCTTCAAGTTCTTTAAACTCTAGATCTGACCTGGAGTAAAATACTCATGTTTTGCTTGGATTGTGAAGGTGAGGAATACTGCAGGAGTTACCCAATTAATGACCATTAGCAAGGACTCGACATACAAAAATGACTGCTGTCAGAAATTTTTGATGACATCATTAGTTGAAGTACTATTTAAAGCACACGCTTTTTCAGTGGTAGTTAGCTGAATTCACGTATCACTTAGAGCGGGATATGTATTTCTAATAGTAGTTATAATAATAAATGGAAACTTTTGGTAGGTCATATGCATTGATGACACTGCAACTTATAATGAATGTTAGCCTTGAAATTACATTGAGTGATCGACAATTTCGCTTAATGCATTCTTATGAAATTCCTTTATCTGCTATTTTATTGGAGGGATTAACTCATCTATTTTAAACAAGATAATGCCTCCACTAAAATAGTACAGCTGAATTTCATGTGAATGTGTTAAGTATTTGTACAACATAATTCTAATGCATTGAGTTTCTTGAGAACCTTCAGGAAATTCAATATCACCGAAGGAAATACAAAAATACTTTGTGCAATGTCTGGGGTTGTAGGATAAAGAGGAGTGCAGTGTTCATTGAGAGAACACTCACAAATGGCTCCTGACATGTACCTGGAAATTCTATTCCTCCTGGGTAAATCAAGATTTTTCTCAATTTGCAACGAGCCAGTTAGCACAAACACTGCAGGATTAATGAACCTTGCAACATTTATACTGGTTAAATAGCTTGTTAGCTCCTTGAGAAGCATTAAAAGATCACTGTTACAGATGTGTTGTGGTTGTCTGTGTTTTATCATTCCACTGAAGAAATTTGCATTCTCAGCGAGCACAAACTTCAAAACCACGATTTCATTTACATGGTAAAAACAACAAATCTTTACTAGCAAGTTTTCTGAGGAGGTAAAAATATAGCCCTTAGCTCTTAGATATGCATGGGATGTTATTCTATGGTAATTGTAATCACTGCATGTAATTTTAATGACCTTTACTTGGTAGAAACACTTGGATAAAGGGAATGTTTTGTTTTCCACGTGGGTGTCGTTAGAGAATTCACTCTACTGTTGAGGCTGCCGTGAAACACGAATGGAGGCTGAATCCATATGTGGAAAACAAGAAGCTTTTATTCACTGCATGGCAAAACAAACTGTCTGAGAAAGCTGCTCCCAGAATTCTCTGGGTAAACTCCCAGAATTCTCTGGGTAAAACCTGAGGCCCCGCCCCCTTCTGCCTTAAAGGGAAGGGGCTGGAAATTTGTCCACAGACGGAAGAGTGGATTATGCCCGTTTTAGGTGGCGATCCGCCACACTACCACCATTTATTGAATGGCACGTCTAAACTACAGGGCATTTCTCAAATGCCCACAATAACTTTTTTCAGAAAGCAATCCATACCAATACTTGACTGTCAATAACAGAAACTATCAGTACGTAATTCACTCAGGTGTTTCGAACAAGACACATTTGATAGCAGCTAGCATTAGTAACCCTGTCACCATAATAGCAACATAGTAATAAAACAATCAAACTACAAAGAGACTGAAAAGAGACAATTACCAATCCTCCAGTTAGAGCTAAGTACTGTAAAAACATATTTTAGAGGCATCATAAATACCTGCTCACATTACTCATTGTTCTGTATGCACCACACTAATGTATCTGGTCAGCACTGTCTGACAATAATATAGCTAGAAGATATATAAAAAGATCAGCAAAGTTCATTTGTTAAAGGGTAATTGTCTTCATGAAAAGTGGTTTTTATGTTTGGGAGGAAGAAAAGCCATATATCATTTGCATCTCTGTACTATATGGATAAGAGTTCTAATGATGCATTTCAATGCAATTTATAATCATTGAATTGGCTGTTTGTTTTTAAATGGAAAAAGATTTGCAAACACTTTTTTCATGAAGATGGTGCCACTTTAAGACTTTTTCATTATAGAGGAATTTGCTTGAATAAGTGCAAACTCTAAGCTGGCTGTTTTCATCCTGTCACATTGGTGGAAGGGTCAGGGAGGGTTGGCTCAGTGTTGCAGGATAAAAGCATCATGACAGCTGCCTGGGTATCTTAAACAAACTTGCCTGATCCTATTTCTGTGATCGAAGATGAGCTGGACATTAATGGAGTGGTAACCCTTCCTATTCATGAATGTTGCTGGCTGGTTTTCTGGTGGCCTGTTGACAACATGTGTACAGTCAGTGACGTCCTGGTCGCAAGGGAAGCCAGGCACTGCTGCAAATTCCCAAGCTCTTGCCTGTTGGCTGTTGAGGTCAATGTGGGGAAGGCGATGTACTGGTTAGCCCTGGCGAACAGGGCACTGGTGTTCAATGCAGCTGTGTACTGAAGACCGGTATATGCGGGAAATGTCCCTTGTAGCAGACTGGAAGCGGCCAGTGGCAAGGCATGACCTGCCTGGTCCAGCAGGCAGCTGCTTTCTTTTGCAGGAGGTTGCAGAGATCTGCAACAGCCTGCCTGGAGAAGCGCAGCCTCCTGATGCACTGCTCTTTGGATAGATCCAAGAACCTGTACATCCTGCGTGCTGGGAATGGGCTCCAACAAGCAGCTCCCCATACCTGCTGTTTACTAATAGGACCATCTTGTGCTGGCTGCTGCTGCAGCTGTTGCTCCTCCTGCACCACTTCTTCCAGCATGCAAATCAAACCGGTAGAAATAGCGCCCATGATAAGCAGATAAAGTTCACTGAGGATACGCAAGGCAAAACAAATCTCAGAAAGAAGCCATCTTGAACCTGGAATACCTGGCAATCCAAACAGCACAATGGCGCAGATGCTATGATCCATTTACCTACAGCTGAATGCCCCTTGCAATACTACTTCAGTGGCCATGAGAGACCAAACTAGATTTTATTGGCTGGTTGGGCACTGGGCAGGATTTCCATGATATCATGTTAAAATGCCGTTGGTGTCCTAATTGCCTTTAGGACCCTGATTTGCATGTGTGCATGAGGCCCCCACCTACCTCTGGCGGGTGCCAGGGCCGACTAAAAAAAAATCAGCGTGGTTAAAATGGCGGCCGGCAAGAACGCAGCAGGAATGGAGCGGTAAATATTCTGCGGGGATTGTAACTGCCCGCCCCGTTCCCATTGGGCAGGGTGGGTTTAAAATCGCTGCCGATATTTGAGCCCGTCATTAATTTATTGATATCACTGAAAACTAACCAAAAATTACTTAACTTTTCCGTAAGTATGAACAACATTTAAAATAATCTACTTTTGAGAAGACAAGTTTTCACAAAATACAAAGTCAATCCCAGTATTCGGAGTAGAAACACCGTATTAACATAATTCCTCTTTTATGCTTCATTCCATAATAATACATTTTAAATAAGTATTCTCTAAGGATGCATTGATCATCATTATACAGGAAACTTTCGTTTATCCGGCACCCAAATATCCGGAATTCTCGCTTAACCGGCAAAAATCAGGTAAGTTTTATTGTACAGACAAGACCCCGATTCTGACCTTTCGCCCCCACGAAAGGGGGGTCAACGTTCTTCCGACTCGGACCTGTCACAGCCACGGAGGAAAAAGCCGGAGTCTCGTTTACTTTCCCTCTCCGGGTCCCAATTGTTAAGCCTGTGGCCGTGTACGAGGCTCTCGTACCTTGGTAAGTATAGCTCTCTGTAATCCGGCACTTTCGATCAACCGGCACCACGCCGGTCCCGTCGGTGCCGGATAAACGAAAGTTTCCTGTACGTAAAAAGTTGACCATGAAATACAGAAAAAAAAATTCTGCATTCAAGGTGAAACCTGTTTAACCAAGATTTTATGATGGCACATTGAATTACCTTCTTCAGATGCAAAAGATAAACATCATTTTAGTACTTTAAAAAATTGCAGTTTTCTCCACTATTAACTGGAAGGTGTTGACCGATGTTATGATACAGGTCCATAGATGCCAGCAGCCTTCCGGTATCTCACCCAAGAGACCATTTTTCATGTGTAAAAATTTACGAGAGTTAGCAAGCAACTTGACCATGGATACAGTGCAAAGCAGTTTTCATTCTGAGAATAAGGGAGATATAAGGACCATTTTCTTGCACTTTGCCCCTGTTCACCAGATGCAAAAGTCAAGAAAAAGGGACGGAGACTAGGTTCACAAGCCTTTGACCCTTATACGTTGCCCCAGCATTTCCATGTCTTACCTGGAGGGCAGAGCACAGCTTGAGCTTGTAAAACCCTCAGGACCATTGGAATGGTTCAAATGATGTGGGAGGGGCATTTCTAGCTTCTTGCCTCATTAGCTGCTGATCTCCATTAGCAGCCTGAAGGCCTCAAGCTCCAAGGCCTGACTTGTCTATCAGGCCTGCAACTGCGGATCATTTTGTGCCCCTTCTATTGCCGGTGTGCCCCCCCAGGCCAAGTCAAATGGACTGGGACAGGATATCTTTTTCGCACTTTTCTGCCATACAATACATCTGCCAAAATATGGCTGGGCATATTGTAATTACACAAATGGCAGGACTACATCATACAGCATGTTTCCCATCATTTGCGCCTTAGCAACACTGTTGCAGCAAACTCCAGTACATTCCTGGAATTCAGGGTTACCATGAGCAATGGCGGAGTTACATTTTAAAGGTTGCCTTGCCTCATGCAATTGATCACAGGCAAGGTGGGAAAATTTGACATTAAAATAAAAAAAAACTCTTCAGCTGACACATGAAACAGAGATAAATTGAAAAACAAAATTATCACGGACAATGTAATAGCATAAAACAGCCAGGATGATTTTATTTTAAATCTTCCAAAATCAAAAAGAGAATGCTTGCAAGAAAGAGTTAAGAAGCAGATTAAAACACACTAATCAGAAAACACGCAGGTGGTCCCAACCCCACAGCTTCTTGGAAAATATTACTGAGAAAATAACAACTGAACACAATTAGCACAGGGCGCGCACAGTATGAAGGCTCATCTGTACTGAGGCACCGAGTTACAATTTTAAAGACGGCAAATTGCTGACTTGGCAGCTGAAGAGAATGGAAACAGCATAATTGAGGTGAATAAAGAATGAGAGAAGATCACTTACAATTTTATAGAGATCAATGACACATTTAAACAGTCCGTAAAGCTCAGAATGTAATCCACAGATGGGGAAGTACAGCCAGTTATTTAGGGGCCCTAACCTCACAAAAAAGATAATAAGAGGAACACAGAGAACAGCTAGATAAACCAATCATTTTAGGAGCAGTCAATAAAATGGTTCAGGCAGTGATACTGAGAGAAGTCCCTGAAAGAGATGGTCTACCAGTAGAATTTTAAAGTGCAATGATAGATGGCGTAGTCAAATACGACAAAGGAAAGTAAAATAAAAGGACACTACAGCAGGCAGGGAACGAGTTTGCTGCTATTAAAACAAGACAAGACAAGGATCTCTACCAAGTATGGGAGCTAGATCTATCTCTTTCAATGCAAACCAATAGACTGGCAAATATTTGGTTTGATGACAAGAGGAGATAGCCATAGATCAGTTTGACTTTGCTGGAAGTAATTTTTCTGCAGACAACCTGTAGAGGACCTTACACATTATTAATAAAGCCATCAGGGGGGTGAGGGAGCCGAGCAGCAGCCATTCCCACAGATACTGAAAAAGCTTTTAACAGAGTGAAATGAATATCTCTCTTCCGCACTCTGGAGAGATGTGGATTTGGCGAACAGCTCACACAGTGGATTAAAGTATTATACAATTCTCCAATAGTCACCTTGATGAATGAATTGCTTACTTCTTTGTAATAGTACTATAATCCCATGCACAAACAATCAGAAATTCACACAGTTTGCAGTCAAAAAGCATCAGATATGCTTAATATTGATGATGGAGGATACTATTGCTCGAAATTCCTCCAGTGGGGGCTTCTTACACTTAGAAATTGAAGTAAACTTTGCTGATCTGTCAGGCTACTATGTTAAATGGAAGTGATGTATCTCTGTTTATCTATATTACTGTATATTGTCACAATTAAAAATTATCTGCTATCTGACTAAAGGAGCAGATGAAACAACTACTAATACAATTTACAACTGAATATTCCTCAACAGCAACAATTTGCTCAAAAGTCATTTTGGGCCTATACTGGAAAAAATATCAAAATGGGCACTGGATATGTCATGAGAGGGCGGGACAAATTCAGCTAAAATCTACAGAATTGCAAAACGTAACTAATTGTTTAATATAAAAACTGAACAGGTCAGGCAACATCTGTGGAGAGAGAAACAGAGTTAACAGGGGGAATTTTAGGTCGGATGGGAGGTTAAAGATTTAAAAATCGGAATCCAGACCCCAACCCGCCCACTTCTGGTTTTAACAGAGGCAGGACAGGGGTCGAGCATCCAACCCGCTCACAGGAGGCGGGTTGGCACTTTAAATATTATAATGAGGCTCCGTGCCTCATGGTGATCCACCACTTTAAATTTAACTGTGGGTGGGCGGGTTTCCCAGGCCTCGGGGAACCTGCCAGCGAAAGGGAGGTGAGAACTGCTGGATCCAAGAGGTAAGTGCCTTCCCGCTTCCCGTAACCAGTTGGATCCAGCATTCCTGCCTCACCAACCCCTGCGGACAGGAAACAGTGATTTGAAATGCTGATCAGGCCCCGCCGTTAAATTCGACAAGGCCTGCGGGAAACCCTTTCTCCCAGGTTTCCCAACCGCTTTCCAGCCACCCAGCTCCCTACTACCTCCAAATTACAATTCCAGCCAATGTTTTAGGTCGATGACCTTACAATTATACTAAACAAATTTCAGTTCGAGACTGGTCAAGGTGCCAGTTGGGCTAGGCAGAATTTTCACACGGGACATCAGGCATGAATGAGCCAAGATGGAATATCAGATCTGACAACAACAACTTATAGCGCCTTTAACATAATAAAATGTCCCAAGGTGCTTCACAGGAGCGTTTGCAATAAAAAAAACAAAATTTGACACCTAGCCACATAAGGAGATGTTAGGGCAGATGATGAAAAGATTGGTCAAAGAGGTAGGTTTTAAGGAGCGTCTTAAAGGAGGAAAGAGAGGTAGAGGTGGAGAGATTTAGGGAGGGAACTCCAGAGCTTAGGACCAATGATCCCTCTAATTTTTTGGGGCCCGTGTGGCCCCTTTAAGGGGCCGCGCGGGCCATCCAAAATTCCACGCATGCGCGGTTTTTCTATTCAAAAGCCGGCTCACCAGCTGCTTGGGACCTGCAGAGAGCTGTGCGACCGCACAGCTAATGGGGATCATTGCTTAGGACCTAGGCCGCTGAAGGCACAGCTGCCAATGGTGGAGCAATTAAAATCAGGGATGTTCAAAAAGGCCAGAATAGGCGGAGCGCAGAGATCTTGGGATATTATAGGGCTGGAGGAGATTACAGACAAGCAAGGGCGAGGCCGTGGAGGGATTTGAAAATAAGGATGAGAATTTTAAAATTGAGGCATTGCTTAACTGAGAGCCAATGTAGGTCAGCAAGCACAGGGGAGATGGGTAGTGGGACTTGGTGAGAGTTAGGACATGAGCGGCAGAGTTTTGGATGACCTCAAGTTTACGGAGGGTAGAACTAGGGAGGCCGTCCAGGAGTGCGTTGGAATAGTCAAGTCTAGAGGTAACAAAGGCATGGATGAGAGTTTCGTCAGGCAGATAAGCTGAAGCAAGGGCGGAGATGGGCGATGTTACAGAGGTGGAAATGGGCGGTCTTGGTGATGGAACGGATTATGAGGTAGGAAGCTCCATTCGTGATCAAATATGACATCTTGGTTGAAAGAACAGACATGGTCAGCCTCTCACAGTTGCCAGGGAGAGGGATCGAATCGGTGGCAAGGAAACGGAGTTTGTGGCTTGAACCGAAGACAATGGCTTTGGTCTTCCCAATATTTAATTGGCAGAAATTTCTGCTCATCCAGTGCTGGATCTGATATATAGAGACGGTGGAGGGTTCGAGGGAGGTGGTGGAGAAGTAGATAGGAATGGAACCAGGCGAGTGCAGTCCCACCCAGCTGGACGACTGTGGCGAGGGCTTGGAGCAGAGTTTTATGGTCAACCGTGTCAAAGGCTGCAGACAGGTTGAGAAGGACAAGAAGGGATAGTTTACCTTTGTTGAAGTCAGTTAGGATGTCATCTGACAGAAGAGGTAGAGTGAGATATGAGTGGCTTTACCACAGATGGTCGTAATACAACATACTTAATTTTTTATTTCTGTCTAATTCTCCAAAAGTATTTTCACAAGCTTGTAAAGTACTCCACAAATCTGTCAGTTATCATTTAGTTTTGCTGCTAAATTAATGGGACTGTAAAATACAAAACAATCCAATGCTGTTCACTCAAATTTCTGTAATCTACAATGTGCTGTTGAAAGGGATTGCTTTGTTAATTATAGCTCTGAAAGAAAGAGTTGCATTTACATAGTGCCTTTCATGACCTCAGGACCTCCCAAAGTGCTTTACAGCCAATGAAGTACTTTTGAAGTGTAGTCACTGTTGTAATGTAGGAAAAACGGCAGCAAATTTGCACACAGCAAGCTCCCACAAACAGCAATGTGATAATGACCAGATCATCTGTTTTAGTGATATTGAACGAGGAATAAATATTAGCCAGGACACCGGGGAGAACTCCCCTGCTCTTCAAAACAGCCGCCTAACCTCAGAAGTACCATCGTTCGCAGCAAATTACCCAGCTTTCAGGATAACAGCGACCACGACACCACACAACCCTGCCAAGGCAAACTCTGCAAGACATGCCAGATCATCAACACAGATACCATCATCACACGTGAGGACACTACCCACCAGGTACATGGTACATACTCATGTGACTCGGCCAACGTTGTCTACCTCATACGTTGCAGGAAAGAATGCACCGCGGCATGGTACATCGGCGAGACCATGCAGACACTGAGACAACGTATGAACGAGCACCGCGCAACAATCGCCAGGCAGGATTGTTACCTCCCAGTCGGGGAACACTTCAGCAGTCAAGGATATTCAGCCTCGGATCTGCGGGTAAGCGTTCTCCAAGGCGGCCTTAGGAAAACACGACAACGCAAAATCATCGAGCAGAAACTGATAGCCAAGTTCCGCACTCATGAAGACGGTCTCAATCGGGATCTTGGGTTTATGTCACGATAAATGACGTGATCCGGACTCGAGTCGTCGTTGGCTTGTTCACAGATGTGATTCCCAGTAAAAAAGTAAAAATTTTAAAGTTAATCGTTTTACATACAGACGGCAGCTTTTGACATGTTAGACCCCATGCGACTCCACCTCATTGTCTCAGTTGTATCTTGCTATGTCTTTGATGTGGTACCTTCCTGGCTGACCTGATTAACTTTATCACACCTCGGCAGATAAACAGTCAGGATGATTGAATTTAGTTGTCTGCAATTGTAAGTTACACATGCATTGTTCTCTATCTATATACGCTTTGACGATTCTGTATCTCCTCACTTCACCCGACGAAGGAGTTGTAACTCCGAAAGCTTGTGATTTAAAATAAAACTGTTGGACTATAACCTGGTGTTGTGCGACCTTCAAAATAGTGCCATGGGAACTTTTACGTCCACCTGAGAGGGGGCAGACAGGGCCTTGGTTTAACGTCTCATCCGAAACACAGCACCTCCGACAGTGCAGCACCCCCTCAGTACTACACTGGAGTCTAGAGTCTCAGCCTAGATTTTTGTGCTCAAGACTCTGGAGTGGGACTATGAACCAACAACCTTCTGACTCAGAGGCAAGAATGTTACCCACTGAGCCATGGCTGACTAAGTGAGCAGTAAACTCCTGACCATTACAGTCAGGTTTAATTTCTGCCAAAGTGACACTGCAAGAGAAATTACACAAGAGGCTTCCAATTTTGAATAGAATAGTATTCCCGTATAGACGTTGCCCTGAATTAGAATTATGGTTGCAACAGGAAATAATGTATCTGTACATACATCACCAAAGTTTCGAATGAGAACAGAATATGATTATGTCCTGACTTTCAAATGTATTAATAGTTCACATTCAGTCTGCAGCATCAGTAGTTTTTCACAGCTAGACTAAAACATAAATTGACCATGACATTATGAGGCCTTTAGGCTCACAAGTGATAATAACAAAGGCTGATGTTGTCTCTAACAACAAATATGCTAGTTACTACAAGATGGTCAGAGGGAGTCACAATGCAGTGACAGTTAAAATGTCATGAGCTGTGCTTTATGTAAGTGGCTTGAATGCAGAAATTGTGTTCCTGTTTTTAAACTTCTTCCCAGCTATAATATTATTTTATCATGAAAGCCTAGAAGTTACCAGTGGAGATACTCGTAGTTGGGCCGAGTGCATTTGTATGACGTTGCTTTGTCCTTTATTTTAAAGCATTAACCCATTTATTTTACATGAGTTAACACCTCTAATAAAATAATGGACAAAGGAACGTCATAAAAACACTTATCACCAATGTTCCCTTTAAGCTGTGTGGCCACGCAGCACTCGAGCTCTCTCGCAGCCAGCTCACAGGCTTTTAAATGGGAAAAGTCGTGCGCTTGCACGGTATTTTGAATGGGCCACGCAGCCCCTTAAAGGGGCCACGCACCCAAAAAAAAATTAAAGGTATCGTTGTTTCTCACTGTTACAACTTTTAAATATTCTGTTGGGTAGTGTTGCAGGTCACTCCTGAGCATCTTATGGTCAGGAATGTGCCCGTACTGCTCAATATCAAACTACGCGATAATATAACCCAGCGCTGTAACAGTAGGACTCCCTTGTGATCTCATGTTTTTTGAACATGCATTTCTCCAAACTTTTTGAAGGTCAACTGAAACTGAAATATGATTAGACGAGGCCAGATACGAATCACGAAGCTGCTTTATTTCACCCACAGCAAGTGAGCATGCAGAACACCAAAGAAAAATTTCACTTATTTAACTCGATTGGTTGGATTTTGCTGTGAACGTCGAACAAACGGCACCAGCTGTACATCAGACTTGCACTTGCCCATAGACTTTCTGTGGGCTTTCGCATGGCAAGTCGCTGTCAGCCAAACATCCAAATAGCACAGGGCCCTCAACAGGGCATATGGGCCCAGGACGTAGAAGTTAGAATAGTGAATGAAATATCAAATCAGGCTCAGAAAGAGAAAATAAAGAAAGAGAGGGAAAGAAAGATTGGATTAACAGAGAGACAGAAAGAAAAAGATTAAAACGTTATTTACATATTTTTTTAAATCTCCAACAATAATTGAAAGCTAAAGGAATGAAACTCCACACTTGTTAAAGTTAATTTTCAGTGCCAAAGAGGTTGTTTGGCAGTAACACTTACCACGTCATTAAAAGGGTATTTAGACTGGAATGGCTTGACTTAACATTTTGTGGCGAGTTTAGTCCGTATCTTCGACGTCAGTAAAGGAACTTCACGCCGTTCAACATTTGAATGGGGAGCCAGACGGAGAGATGACATTTTCGCACAGCTTATGGAGGAGCGACACATCTCGGACAGAAACTTCTGGATTTTTGTGTTTAACTGTGCATCTGCGCTTGCCGGAAGCTGCTGTCCAATTTGCGCATAAATAACGGTGAGTGCTGATAGCCTTACCATTATTTTCACAGCAAAATCCAGCCCACTCACAATTCTCTCTTCAAAAAAATGAGGGGAAAAAAAATAAAACATGCACACTGCCCCTTTCGTGGGCTGACATTTATTTTTGGCACCAGCTTTCTTTCTAGATCACTTCTAACTGCACAAATTGACCTACTGCATTTTAGCTTCCAGCTCTGGTCCCAGAATCTCATGTTTAAAACCCCATTGTCCAGGTATGCCTTTCTTCTGTGTTCCCAACCAGACTTCCTCCCTGCTCAATAGTTCACTAGTAGGACTGTCAATAAAACTTCCGCCTCTCCTGCTTCCTTGGGGAGTGGGGTTAAAGAGAAGAATGAATAGGTGCCACCCTGGTTAATGGGCCGAAGATGAGACAAATGAGCCTCAACAATTTGGAATAGACTGCCAGTTGCGACATTCACAAACTGGCCCCATCTGACTTTTAATACACTTTTCCAATGCCTGCAGTCCGTGGCTTTTTAAAAAAAATAAACTTGTGCGCATTCACTTTGTTTTAAACATAACCCGATCTTTTCCATGAAGAAAAAAAGTCATTAAAATTCTGAAACATGACAATCACCAACACTGATTTCTAGGCTTCATTTTTTTTAATGTTGTTAAGGGCAACACGGTGGCATAGTGGTTAGCACTGGTGCCTCACAGCGCCAGGGACCCGGGTTCGAATCTGACCTCGGGTGACTGTCTGTGTGGAGTTTGCACATTCTCCCCGTGTCTGCGTGGGTTTCCTCCGGGTGCTCCGGTTTCCTCCCACAGTCCAAAAATGTGCGGGTTAGGTTGATTTGGCTATGATAAATTGACCCTTAGTGTTAGGGGGGGATTAAATATGTGGGGTTATGGGGATAGGATAGGATATGTTAGGGGGAATTAAATACGTGGGGTTACGGGGGTAGGGTGGGATATGTGTACTGTGGGGATTAAAGCAGGGACAGGGTACTGGAGTTGGATGATCAGCCATGATTGTATTGAATGGTGGAGCAGGCTCGACGGGCCGAATGGCCTACTCCTGTTCCTAGATTCTATGTTTCTATATGTAAGTTTAACATTCTCAATGATTTAGTCATCTTTAGAGTTTCTGTAGAAGATACTTGAAAGTGACATCTGTGAATGAATGAGACAAATTGTTTGTGAAATAAGCAACATATCCAATAACAGATGACAAAGCTGATAGATATCATAATGTTACTTTATTTGTGGAGTAGATTTTCAGCCCATCGGACCATTCCCAGCTTTCAGACATGCAGAACTAGGAAATGGAGTGGAAACACATTTCATTGGCTGCTCACTCCAATAATGCATTGTGCAGATTCCTGGGTAGCCTTTAGCGTGCAATATGAAGCAAATGAACTTTGTGATGCTAACGCCTAATTCATACAGTGCACATATCCTGCCCATATAACACGGCATTAAAGGCCAGTCACCTTATGCCCTTTCAGTAAGTACTTTCCTAAAGGTTAACTCTTTGAATTTTGATTGATGCAACCAAAATTCTCACAATGGGTATAGCATCCACTGCTCCTCTATACCTGATATTTTTTGGAAGCTGAAGACAAGGATAAGCAAAGGGATGCTAGAGAGGTTCACCTGCACAGGAGGTACCCTGGGAATATCACGAGAGAAGTGCCTTCACAGGTTAAAGTTCACAAAGGAATAGTGCCATCTGCTGCAAATGATCTGCAGCCAACCTCAACCATAAGGTCTGTACTGGCAGGGACAATCAAGGGTGCAATTACCTTCAACTTTTACACTTGCAGGTCCTTCCAGGCTGCCATGGGGAATTCTGCAACACCAATCAGCACTGCACAGATGCATCACGCAGATTATTGAACAGGTCAATGCCCGCTTCCAAAAATGGCAGTCATAATTTTGTTTTGGTGCTCATCAAGGCATCCATCAACAAATTGCATTTATGTAGCATTTTTAACATAGAAACATGTCCCAAAGTGTTTCACAGAGGCATAATCAAGAAGTGTATGCTGAGCTAAAGGGGGAGATATTGGGGCAGCAGGGTAAGCAAGAGTTTGGTTAAAGAAATGGATTGCAAGGAGGAACTTGAGGGAGGTGGAGAGACAAAGGGATTTAAAAAAAAGAGACAATGCCAGAGCATGGAGCCTCAGCAGCTGAAAGCACAGCCACCAACGGTGGGAGGAATACGAGGAATACAACCTTTTCCATACTATTCACTATCTCAAATACCTCTATAAGCTCATCTCTCATACATCTCCTTTCCAGGCTGAAAAGCCCAAGTCACCCCAATCTTTCCTCTGAGCTCAGACTCCTAACACTAGGGATCATCCTCGTGGCTCTCTTCTGCACTGCCTCCAGTGCTTGAATGTCTCCCTTGTTTCTCAGTGACTAGAAATGGGAACAGTACTCAAGTTACAGTCTGACCAGAGCACAGTACCTTTGACCACACCTTCTTCGGAGCTGTATTCTATTGGCTTTGTTGATTTCTGCTCTATATTGAGTCTAGTAAAACTCCTGGATCTCTTGCAGCTTCATCCTTAGTTATTTCAATACCATTCATGAAGTATGTATTTTTCCTTCTTTTGTGGAATACTTTGCACTTATCGGCATTAAGTTTTATCTGCCTTTGTTTTGCCCACTGTAGGGTTTGGCTGGTGCCAACATCAGTGGGTGCATGGGCCTGAAGGATTTTTGGACTTTTAAAATGGCTATGTACCCTTTTAAAATGGAGACGCACATGGGCTGCGTTCCATAATGGAGTTTGGACTTCTCCACTTTTTAAAAAAAAGACTGACTTTTGGTTTCTGTAAAGATAGCAGGAACTGTCTGTCTTTTGGGTTGCCATGGGACCAGTCTCAACGCGGACATCATGAAAGGCAGGGGCCTTTTCATATTCGAACTTGAGATTTGTGGAAAAACACCTTTTGTCCATGGAGCCAGGATGTCTGGATGGACAATGAGGTTTGCAGGCCAAAAGTAACATCTCTGGACTCTTTGAATGAAGGGGCAGTCAAAAACCAAACAGTTAGCACTTCGAGAACTGCTCATCTACAGTAATGGCCGACCATTTTTTTCATCAAGATGACCAATCCAGGACAGAGACGTCACCAGGAAGACCAACCAGTGTCTCTGCGACCATGGTAGCCAGGAATCGCCCAGCGAGTTTGGTGTATTATACGGGGTATAAATATGCTGAACTTTGGGGATTCGCACTTACTTTTCTCTACCATCTGGAACGGGGTTCTCTGCGTAGCTACGCGGCCGTCAACTCTCCAGGAACGCCCGGTGAGTGCCTCGCCGTACTGCCTGAACATAACTCTCTAGGCCTCATCGCCTGCCTCTGTTAGGCACGGTTTTGTCTCTGGAGACGAACGGACCCGGGACCGCGTGAATCAACGACAAGGGCTGGTAATTATATCCAGCATACACCTCTAGAAATCCCCAGGACCGCCTGCGTGTTTGGCTGCTGAGGAACTGCAAGCGTCCAAGATGCTGGCTAACACGTGTGTGTGTGTGAGGAGGCTTCCAAGTGTGGGTTCTGACCAAACCGGGAGAGGGGTTTAGTTAGAAGGGTTTTTCCATTATCTAGGCTTAGATTCTGGGAAGGGGGTTGGTTCGGCGTAACCGACAGGGTGGGTATTTTAATCTAAGGTTATAAACTAGTGTCCACGGTCACCTACTCGTTATGCCGTAAGCGAGAGGAGTAGGGGTTGTCGTTTTGAGAGTGTAATAAAAGGAATCGATCTTTGACCAACCTGAACCATTTTGTTTCGTCTTGTCTGAGTCAATTATAATCTATCCATAGTAACTCCTTGGGTCCAAACTTGGGGGTTGTGGGGCTTGTGGTTCACGGTATAATTCGGAAGACCAACCGGGTGGCATCCGGTCACAGCCGGGTTACACAGTAATCCCGCTGGGGATGCTGCGCATCGGGCATAGAAGACCTATTTGGCCTTGGTCTCTCTCTGTGTGGGATTACCCGCTAATCGACGGGCTAGGCAGGGACTATTGGCAAAAGCTCCTGCCGTCCAAGGGAAACAACCCAAACCGGGGAGTTTTTAATGCACGGGTCGACTCAAGGGAAAGTCATAGAAACATGGGGCACGCAAAAAACACCCTACACCCACTCATATTTTATATGTGGTCCAATTAGCTCATTCTGCAGTTTCTAGGTTACTTCTTTAGACTCCACTGCCCCTCCTAGTTTGGTCTGCAAATTTAACTCAAGGAGCTTCTGAATCCAAGTTATTGATGTAGATTAGAAACAGTGCCAGTCTCAACACAGCCCTTAGGCATCTCACTCAGTACTACAAGTACCTTTTGAAGCTTAAGTACACAATGTCATAGGGTTTACCACAGTCGACTTAAGCTGTCACTTCTGATGATTTCCCAAGATACACCCATAGTGGTGTGGCACCCCCGGGCAATATAATAATGGAATGACCTCCCTTGACTGCAAACACTTCGGCAGGGTCAGGAGTGGAGGTCACTACTGGATGATCCTCAGGACTTATGTTGGTGGAATGATACCACAAATTTTCAGAGGTTTACAGGCCAGCATACTGTGTAGCACAGAATTGTGCTTGGGTGCATGCCTGGGTGATGGCGAAAGTGAGTGCATAGGTGTATAGAAGAAAATGTGAAGGATGGTTCCAGCCCTCAGCCTGGGGAGGCCTCTGCCTTCACCCTGTCCCACTCCCTAGGATATCCAATGTGACATCTCTGAAGGCACTCAAGGGTATATGGTTTCAAGGCCCTGCAAGTGTCCAGGCCTGCTCCTTTCTGTTACACTCCATCTTGTCCCGCAAGTAGAGAAGTGCTGAAAGCATCGTGAGCACATTCAATGACATCAAAGAGGCTATGCTGCAGCCCATTATGTGCGTGACTACATCAGCATGCATTATACAGCTAGGTTTTGTCAGAAGGATATCTTGTGTGAAGGCCTTTTAAGAAGTCACTGTTTCAGTGACCAATTGAAGCTGGAATTTGTGCTCTGGTAAGCATTCGAGGCTCTTTGGCAGTCTGACTGCTTTGCATGGGACAGCTGTTAATGTGCAACAGGGTGTGAGGAAACACTGACATTCAGATTTTGCCCATATACTTAGGATAAGGCAGTGGTGGGTTGCCTCACTCTGGTTATTTTCTTCAGGACCGAAAACTTTGTAGATTTGCTGCCAATGTCTACGATTGGTATAAATTTAATAGGCATATCGCACCGCTTCCTGCCAGGCACTGTTGGTGGCTTTCCTGGAGTGCGCACTACAAGCCAAAGATAATAACCTTTTTCCTCACTTCTTGAAGCAGCACCTCCATTGCTACAGCCATAAATCTGGGGCTCTGCTGTATAATTGTAGGCAAGATACTACAGCTCCTCCTCATTCTTGTCTGGGCAAAACTCCTTTCCTTAAACATCTGTTGCAGCCATTTAAACAGATGCTGCACCGCCAGTTATCCCACCCCTAAATCAGCAAACTCCCATGTTTGGAAGAGCCCTAGAACAGAAGCTCACCATGAATGATTAATAAGGTAGGAAAGCGAAAGTTTGCGAATGAACGGCCGTGTGCATTGTTCACGCTACCAGAGGGTGGTCAACAGAAATGTGTTTTAGATGAAACACCAGGGGGGGGGGCATTTTAACTTTTGGCAAAGAATAAAACAGGGGATATCGGATTGGCTGTCCATTATACACCCCGCCCGATTTTCCTTTTCATTGCAGGCGGGGTGTATAATGGGCGGCCAACACAGTCGCCCATTTTACACCATTGCCGAAAGTAAAAATTACTACTACTTCGGTTTCCATGAACTCATTGCCATATTATTCGCATTGAACTAGATAGAGCAATAATAAGACAAGTAGTTATTTATAAATGTTGCCATCCAAGATAAAAGGGGGAAATTTTAACCCCCAAGAACCGATGGGGTAGGAGCGGGTGGAGGGTAAAAGAGCGGAAGCACAACCCGGGTCCAACGCGCCCACTTTCGGGTTTAACGGAGGCGCGTTTGGATGCCTGCGAGAAACCGACTCGCCGAAGTCGGAGATTTAATAATTGAATGCAGGCAGGTACTTATTGATGCAATTAACGTCCAGCGGAAACATTAATGAGATATTTTTGAATTGTTTTTAAAATTTGGCTCCAAATTTTACTTGAGCAGGACAGGTTTCCCGGGGCTCGGGAAATTGACAAGGGAACTGGAGGCGAGTTTAAGCCAGAGTTCAGGTGGGTATTTAAACTGGTCATTGTCCCATCTGAATAAAAGCTCACTTATTGCAGCTGCTGACTCAGTTCCCTCTGGCAAATGTCTGGCAGTGAGTGCCTGTGTAGATACAGCTTATTTCAATCTTGGAGGATTTCAAATTGACAAGATCAGGATAGGAGACACCTTGGATATGTCTGACAGAAACATAAGAGGAAGACCATCATCATCCATGGCAGCGACAACATACTGTACTTTGATAGGTCCAGCACGTGCACAGGAGAGGTTTGCAGGTGGAAGAGGACAAAGAGGCTCAACACGCATCTTTGGATAAGAACATAGAGGAGGAGGATGAAGATGGGCCCCTATCACCAGAGCAGCCGCTTACATTGCTGCCAGGAATGCACTAATATGAAACATAACAAATGAAATCCCACGGTCCACTCCCACCACCAACACCCCTCTCGGTCCCTCCCTTTACACGCAACAGTCCTTCAACCACTCATCCACCTATTGCACATCCGCCCAATGGGTCTCGTCATGTATTGACATTCATCATGAAACAAGTGAAAGGGCGAGTTGGCCCTCGGGATGCAATAATGGGCAAGATGTGGAAGTGGTGCAATGCATTAAATTGTATGTGGCGTTATAAAAACCAAGGTAACTTAACAACGTAACATTGTCAAACACCCATGTGCATACCCTTGGTGAAATACAATTTCTTCAACTTGCACTCCTACCGCTTCTACGTGGTGCATCCCGTGTGGCTTCATTAGAGGTAGAGGCAGGCTGCTCAGATCCCTGCCCTGACTGCCAAGATGCTTTTGGCCTATGACCTCTGGATTTTGGAGACATTGAGGGCCTCACCAAAGATTGCTCCACCTGGACCTGTGCAGGGGCAGACTCGGCCATCGGGAGACGAGGCAGCATGTGGGGTACTGGCTGAGCTGGTGGGGGGGGTGGGGGGGGGGAGAGGAGGCAACAGGGGAGAAGTGAGAGCTCCGAGTGGAATTCCCATTTCCATGTCCCCTTTCACCATCAACCCTCTCCTGGGCCAGCGCCACATCACTCCTACCACTCTGCTGCAGACCAGCTTGGTGCAGACCAGTGATGCATTGCAAGTCCACAGATAAGGTATCTGTCATCCTGTTTAAGGCGGCAGAGAATAGGCATCCAAAGTTTGTACGGCCATGGTCATGGCCTGCATGGACTCATTTGAGAGCCTTGCTTGAAGCTCTGAGAAGGTGGCAGATATTCTCACAAACCCCTGCACCACCAATCCACTAGAGATCGAGTTGGACTGCTCCATCCTCTCCTCTATTGTGGAGAGTGTACGTGACACGTCTGTCACTACCTGGCTAAGTTGCTGATGCACCTCTAGCATGCTCCTTCTCCACGATAGACCCTGGGGTTCAGAATCTGTGTCCAGCTGAGCGGAGCTTGGAGAGGATTGCACCCCCCGACGTGGATTCTCCACAGCTGTCCCTGCCATCAGTGTCTGCTCGTGCTCACTTGAGGTGTGAATCACCAGGTGAAAACCCAACTAACTCTTAGTGGACCCACCGAAGTGAGAGTATCTGTGCTGGTGCTTGGCTGTACGTCCTGTGATGGTGCACCCTCAGAAGGAATGAGATCCTCCAAGGAATCGTCCTCATAGATGTCCTGCAACACCTGCTGTATGGGTGAAGGCCCTGGAAAACAAATGAAAGGGATATTATTTAGTTGTAGCAAAATCACAATCTTGGCAACTACCATACTCAATCTTCATAGTTCAGTTATTGATGAAGTTAAGTCAGCATATGCGGGTCAGACATTTGTAATTCTGTCACCTGCTATCTGTGAGCTCCCTGTCTCTCCATCTCCGAATGAGAGGGATGCAGATGTGCCACTTATTTCCAGGGCCTCCTCCTCCGTGAGCTGTACTATTTGTGGCGGGCTACCTCCAGTCCTGACCCTCTCCCTTGCGTCTTGCGCTCTCTTCTCCTACAAGGGGTGAAAAAACAGACCTGTGAGTGAAGGTCAGGTGTTCACACGATGGATACAATGCATTCGGTGAGAGCGACGATGAGACACATGCATCACACTGTATAAGGATTGGGGTGAGTGGCAAAGGTGGATGGATAAATGGGGAGGTGATGAAGTGCATAGAAAGTGAAGGCTGGATGCTGCTGAAAGTTGAGTGGGTGTGAGGAGTGATGTGATGGAGAACACTTAGCATTAAGGTCTATGAAACGGAGCCAATTTTCTCAGGTTTGTGTCTGGGTATAAAGTGAAGGGAAAAGGGACGGAAGCCTATGACGCTCCTTTGTGTTGCCTTCGTTCTTGTTGATTTTCTCAGATAGTGGATGGAGTGCTTGACCCTGGAGTGCCTAAGAGTCACCCCTGCCGCCACCCCACCACACCAACTTTTTCCTCAATCTCCACTTGAAGGCTCAAACATAGGGGCTCCCAGAATTAAGTGGGCCTTACTGTTTGCTTCCCACCTCCTCTGATCAGAGGATCTAAGAGG
This sequence comes from Squalus acanthias, assembly GCA_030390025.1. Lineage (NCBI taxonomy): Eukaryota > Metazoa > Chordata > Chondrichthyes > Squaliformes > Squalidae > Squalus > Squalus acanthias. The sequence goes on from CM059425.1 coordinate 59,280,278, forward strand.
GACAAGCAGCAAAGTCCTGGCTAAAGTATTAGCACATCCTTCCCTATAAAAAAGATGCAAAAGCAAAATACTGCAGATGCTGGAAATCTGAGATAAAACAGAAAATGCTGGAAATACTCAGCAGGTCAGGCAGCATCTGTGGAGAGAGAAACAGAGTTAACGTTTCAGGTCGGTGACCTGTTCTGATGAAAGATCATCGACCTGAAATGTTAACTTTGTTTCTCTCTCGAGATGCTGCCTGACCTGCTGAGTATTTCCAGCATTTTCTGTTTATATTCTATAAAAAGATGTGTGTTATTGGACAGCAGCCAGTGGGCTCCAAAGCTGGCACCATTACTGCCGCTGCAGCACTCGTACATTAATTTCTCAAAAGCTATTTTAAGCTATATGAATAAAGAGGTAAATAAAGCACATAGGATTACAGTTAAATACCATCATAAACTATAGTCTAAATATGGATTGCTGAGATTTCTTAGGTTGCTGCAATGTAATAGGTGAAAGGTCCAGATACCAATAAATAGCTGGTCATCACTTCACCTTTTACTTAATGACCACATTATTCCTCAAGCATGAGACATATCTTTGCCAGTTAGTCCATTCATCAGAGATCAGCGGGCATATTTTCCATCATTAGTGCCCAAGAGATGGGTGTTAAGGATAGAAAACTTAGTGGGAAAGTGGCAACATCTGCAGCCAGCATTTCAGCTATTCCCAGCTTTCTGTGCTATCAAACAGTACTAATTTACACTATATTCTGGGCACTCAATCTGCATCCACTGTTTATGAAGGCCAATTAAAGGGTTGTTAACAAATCCTTAAGGTGACAGGTTCTATTTTCCATTGTGGAGGGGGAAATTACTATTTTGTGTGCTGTGCTCAGCAACTGACCGAGAGTTATTGTTTTGCCAGAGAAGTGACTGAAGCAGTGAATGTCAAATTTCAGGGAGGATCACTGCTGAGATTACTAGCTCCACCCAGCATCATGTATGGTATGTATCTCTTACACCCACCTCCACGGACAGAATAGCAAGGTGTAACTTTTTTTTTAAATTATTCATTCATGGGATGTGGGCGTCGCTGGCAAGGCCAGCATTTATTACCCATCCCTAGTTGCCCTTGAGAAGGTGGGTGAGCCACCTTCTTGAACCGCTGCAGTCCATGTGGTGAAGGTACTCCCACAGTGCTGTTAGGGAGGAAGTTCCAGGGTTTTGACCCAGCGACGATGAAGGAACGGCAATATACTTCCAAGTCAGGATGGTGTGTGACTTGGAGGGGAACTTGCAGGTGATGGTGTTCCCAGGCACCTGCTGCCCTTGTCCTTCTAGGTGGTAGAGGTTGCAGGTTTGGGAGGTGCTGTCAGAGAAGCCTTGGCAAGTTGCTGCAGTGCATCTTGTAGATGGTACATACTGCAGACACAGTATGCTGGCGGGGGAGGGAGTGAATGTTTAAGGTGGTGGATGAGGTGCCAATCAAGCGGGCTGCTTTGTCCTGGATGGTGTCAAGCTTCGAGTGTTGTTGGAGCTGCACTGATCCAGGCAAGTGGAGAGTATTCCATCACACTCTGACTTGTGCCTTGTAGATTTAAAAATTACTGCTGTGAACACACACAGCAACTGAACATGGGTAATGGCTGACCGAAAGTAGTAAGTGTCAAATTATCTAAGTTATGGATGAATTGACAACTATTACTTCAGGCCAGCCATTCTTAATGTGGAGCAGGTACACAGATTTGGCAGATAAAACTGTTAAGTTTCAAAATCCTGCTGAATGAGTGAAAAGGCCACAGCTGAGATAGGCATTGCTATTACAACCCGAGATTGTTACATTGTAAATTTCATATTCCTGTAATATAGGCATAATTCATAAGCAGCCAAGAGGACAATATTTATCAGAACACTTTGTAGGTGTGAATTCACAGCAGTGCTTTGAAAATGCAACACCTTGTTAATCTGAGGATTGACAGGTTGGATTCACTGATAATACAGTACACGATGATCTTCAGATTTTGCTGCAGTTTGATGTACTCATCAATGTCAGCAACTGAATGGTCAGCACTGCCAGCAATGACATGCGTCACATCCCAAAATCTACCAGTACTTCATTTTATGGGCCACCCTACATCCAAGAATATTCAAATATCATTCACCTAGGTTTGAAATTATTTAATCCAACCACAGTGCTAATATTCAGGATCCTACTCTCAGCAGCTACCTTCACGGGCTTAATTTTTCCCAATTAATTGACTATTAAGGCACTCGAGAAGTGTGAAACCAGACAAGATGTCAAAATTTAAACAGCACTGACTAGAAGTTGTGGTGGATTTAGGGGGAAATGCGCCCCCATGTCCCTTACTAACTTGTAAAGCGGTCAGCTGTAAGTTCATTTATTCAAGTGCGTAACCTGCCAGTGGGAGTCAGGTTTGGCCTGCCAGTGAAAATTGTGTTGGGTGAGGATTGCCACCAGGAGTACTGTTAATAAGGGGAATACAAGCACATTCTCCCCAAAATTCTACTGTTTGCTGCTGTGTTGTGGATGTTCAGCATTAATTTTAATGTCTGGAAAACTGAAAGGAGTGGAGTACCTGACGCTGACCTCCACACCTGATTCTCCAATCAGCACATCCATCCATCAGGGCGCCATGCTGGGAGTGCGGCATCAGTGAATTTAACCATAGATCTGATCTTCAAGGCTCCATGGTATACACTTAAGTGGCCTCCAAAAACAAAAAGCTTGGACAGTCCCACGCTAACAAATTGGGATTAAATGGAAACTTCAAAAGCAAAATGATGCACACCATTTTGACCAGCATTTGATTTTCTACAATACAAGGGCAATTAGATCTTTATTGGTGAAATAAGCAAAATATACCCCTGGGAGTTTGAGAAATCTTACATGCTCACGTTTTCACGTCCAGAATGCAAGAAGCATTTAATAAGAAAAGGTTATTTGACCCTTAAACCCCACTCCTTCTAACCTATCATGGACTCAGCCCTTTGAATTAAGAATGCATCATATGGTCTTTCTTACCTCTGAATCAGAGATTTGAGAAATCAGAACCTGCTCTTACTTCCTCTTCTGAATCCAAAAATCCTAATGGGGTTATCTGGGCCACTAAAGTCCTTGTGACTTCTATGTATATATAATAAAGACAGACTGAACTAGAGTATGTGCAGCTGAGATGTCCAGTACCGATGATAAAGGCTGCATTAAGACAAAGGTCATTGTCACTACCAATACCCATTCCAAAGTGAACCCAAAACCATGTGATGTCTTAAATTGGGTCAAACCAAGTAGGTGGGATATCAATCATTTAATAATTTCCCAATAAATACTTCCATGATGAAGAATTTAAGACAGACACTGACATCTTCTGGATTTCGCATAACTATCATTTGAAGGTTTTTGACTCCAACTAGTGCCGAAGCCATGACATTCCATGGAAATGAAGGATTCAAGAACATGTTGATAATCTCTAACAACATTTCCAATTTATGTAGCAGAGTAGTGGGCAGCAACTTAAGGATCTGTGCTACAACTAACGTACATAGTTCCAGAATCAAAGTTAAAGGCTATTGTGTCAGCAGATAGCCTCCAAACCAAGATGCCAGTGGAAGAAATTTGGAAATAGTCCAAGACACCACCTGTACCCTTGCACCAGAATACTTGGGAGGCAGATGGTCATCATGTAATACAGAGTTTCCTAAGTTCTTGGCAATACTAAGGATCCAGAGCACACACTTGGGAAAAACTGCTAAGATATAAATAAGCCTATCCCTGAGCGCACCAGATCATAGAATGGTTACAGCACAGAAGGAGGCCATTCGGCCCGTTGAGCCCACGCCGGCTCTCTGCGAGAGCACTTCAGCTGGTCCCACTCCCCCGCCCTTACTCCGTAGCCCTGCAAATTTTTTTCCTTCAGGTATTTATCCAATTCCGTTTTGAAAGCCACAATTGAATCTGCCTCCTCCACCCTTTCAGGCAGTGTATTCCAGATCCTAACAACTAACTGCGTAAAAATGTTTTTCCTCATGTCGCCTTTGGTTCTTCTGCCAATCACCTTAAATCTGTCCTTTGGCCAATTGGAACTGATGATATGGAATCTGACTGAATATGGAACATTTAGAGACACAACACTTTTAATTTGAATAAAGGCAATAAAATGCTGTATTGGAGTTAAATAGTCTGGAGGTTTTTTTTAAAAAAGGATCTTTTATTTTACAAACATCAGGTAACATGGAGGGGGGAGGGGGACGAAAAATGAACCAGGTATCAATCAGTGGCTGGGGTCTTATGATTTCCCTTTAATCATATAATGCATATGATTCTTATATAACTTCCCAGTTTATACAAGCTTCATTGGCCCTGAAAATCCACATAGCACTGGCAAGGCAGGACTTCTGCCAACTGACCCCACCAGAATTTGATGTGCTTCCTGACATCTGCCCTAATTTCCCTTTCGCTTGTTTTATCCTTGATCTCGTATCCTGGCATACCTGTTCCAGATTAGCCTGATCCATGTCATTTAAGATCTTGTCTACCTCTATAAAGTCACCTCACATTCATTTCTTTTCTAAATTAAAGGGCTGTAGTTTCTCCAGTCTTTCCTCATATCTTAATCCCTTGATGCTGGGGATTGGCCTTGTCTCTATTTTCTGCAATGTCTCCATGGCTTGAATGTTTCCTTAATGTCTTGAGTGACCAAAACTAAACAGTGCTCAAGGGGGCCAACAATGTAATGTCAGCATTGTGGTACTAGGAGAGCCTGTAGTTATAAGCTGCCCTTGCACTATAATGTGAGGGCAGCTCCTTTGCATAACATTGCAGTGCTTCCACCACATGAAGCAAATGGGGACATTATCTGGCACCAGAAGTACTGCTGGTCATCTTAAATCTATATTGCTAGTAAGGAGTAGAAATAAATGCAGCAAGACCAGGATAATGAATGGTGCAGGCTTGGCGGTGCTGCTGCAGGAGTTCCTGGGGAGAAGGGGAGGCCTCTTTGGAATGAAGCAGCATCCCCTCCGAATATTAGCACGAGATCGACCTGGATGGAAGTAGCAAAAAGAGGCAAATGTTGCTTCAGCTGTGACCAGACCCTAACAGCAGGTGAGGAAAAAGTTTGCTGGTCTCTGAAAGATTACTAAAGAAAATGTTCTAAAACTTTCCAAATCCTCCAAAGTTGTCTCACTATATATCTTAACAGTGCTACACTAACATTGTTAAAGCATCACAGAGGAGGAATACAAAGCACTTTGGCAGCTGTTCATCCCCTTTCCAAATGCACAGGCATATCCATGTTTCTGCATTGCACCCTGCATTGCTGCCATCTCACTGCATCTGTCCTGTGGTTCACAAGATGTGGCAAGGACCAAATGCCAAGCACCAAGCCAACACAAGGTGCTATATGTTCACAGACTTGCATCAGGCAGCTGATGGTTGGGGGTGGGGGTGGCGTCTTCTTTAGCTACTGGTTGAGGCAGGTTCTCTTCTTCTCCACCTGTTTCCATGGCAATGGCCCTCTGCAGGACACATTGGGTTGCAATCATTTTGGCAAGTTAGGTTGGCCTGGACTACATGCTTCCTCTGATCCTGCCCTCCAGAACCAGCAGAGAGAGAGATGGACAGAGAGATTCCCCTAGGTCCTACTTAGGGGAACACCCACAGATGAGACACAGGGTGCAATTTTAAGAAGGTATGAATAACTGAAACCCAAGGACGCCATGAAATAAACAATGAAATTGCTGACTCAACATACAGCTACCAGATTCCCCTTTAAATAGGAACCAATATGGATGGATAGAATAACCAGCCAACACCCATTTTATATGGGCACTGAGCTCCAGCAGCGCTGTACAAGCACTGATACTACATTATGGGGAAAGGACCTCAAATATTTTTTCAGCCATAATGAGCCCAGTGCTTGCCTGGTACACAGTTCCTCTCTGCCACAAGCACTTCCCCACCACATTATTCTGCACTTTGTACAATGGGCATACAGCAGACCCTAGGCCTCAGTGTGCAATAACGTGGGTCACCGGCACCTGATATGCATCACCATCGCATAATCAGCTCCAGGATGGTTTCTGACCAGTTTTAGCATGCTGCCTTCCGACTTATATTCAACTGACCCAACAATATCATTAAACATTCTATTTGCTTTATTTATTGCTGCTTCACAGTAATTTGACATGTTGGCCCCAATATATACGGGGAGACAAGCTCTCACCTCCCTTCAGCTGGCGGGTTTCCCCGAGCCCTGGGAAACCAGGCCTTCAGCCATTAAATCCACATGGCTGCTAAAATCCGAGGCACGCAGCCTCATTTAAATATCAAATTCCTGACCCGCCTCTCCAGAGCAGGTTACCCGCCCGACCCCCAACCCACCCCAGTTAAACCGGAAGTAGACACGTTCCCAACAGGTTGATGTCGGGTTTCCCATTTAAAAAAAATTTAATCCCCTCTCCCGCTTGTCCTGGGGGTTAAAATTCCCCCAAGTCCTAAATTTCCCATCAACCTCAGATCCCTGTGTACACCATCCACAGTATACTTCTGATGGCTGTTTTTCCTTCCAATGTGTAGAATCTTGTCCACATTGAATTATGACATTCAACCTTCAGCTAATTATCAGTATTTTTTTTTTTTTAAAACAGCAATGACAGAAATAAATATTCCTGACAACATTATCCAACTAAATCTGATGCAGAAAAGACAATACATAGGAGATTTAATAGAAACTTTCAGGAGACTGAATTACGCTGTGAATCTCTCCTAGATCAGATGGACAATTACGTGACATGGAAATAATGGCTCAATAAACAAACAGCGAGGGATTTTAATCCAGCTTTTTCAGAAGTCTTGCTGTTTTGGCACATCAAGGTCACAGCAGCATTAACCTTCTTTGCCTCTGGCTCATTTTATGTGCCTGCAGAGAACATATTAGGCATCAGTCAGGCATCAATTTACTAATTTACACCTACAGTTGGAGGTTGGAGGCTGGAGTACACCTGTCAGCTACCTCTGATCAGCAGTACTGACTTAACTGAATTTTGTATTCTGAATCTGTCTCTACATAAAGTAGAACCACCTCTGGGGTTAACTTCATACCAGGATTTTTATTCAAAGTGAAACCGAATCAAATCAGCCGGCAAATGTGCTACTAAATTCACTCCATTGCATGCACCACCTGCCAGATCAGCCCATTCTGCTCACCATAGATGATAAAATGTACAGAACCTTCTTTTTAATGCATGCATATAGAAGCATTAACACATTGGAGGTAATTTTGACTTTGTGCAATAGTGTAAAACAGGTGATGGCCAATCAGCACCACCAATTTTTATTTCCATTGAAATATGGAAACAGGCCATTCAGCTCAACCAGACCATGTCGGCATCTGCCTTCCATGTGAGCAGGAAAAAGTGGAAAACCGATCACATTTTTCATTCTCTATCTCCGCAGAAGCCAAAAGAAAGAAAAATGCTGCAGAAAAAAAAGTCAAAACTTTCAACATCAGGGACTGCCAGCAGAAAGACCCACTATAATGAAGCCCATCACTTGCACTCACCAGCCCAGATACAGATAGTATAAATGAGTTGACATAGGGTGATTCATAAACTCAAGGCAGCCAGAAGTTTAAATATTGGAGGTGGAGCATGATGTAGCTAAGCAGAGGTTTAGGAGGTGTTGGACCCTGGCCATTGAACAATCAGACAATAATCTCTGGGGTCCTAAAAAGGCAAATACATCCACAGCATCAGAACTATATGAAGGCCCTGCAAAGACTCTCCGAAGATTTGTGGCAAAAGGTGGCAGAGTCCATTGCCATCCTTTGTGGAACTATCAGAGAGGGTTTCTCTACAACGTAGAGCATCGAGGGAGTAGTCCAGGAACCAATGCACATAAACTACAGAACAGAGGCCTCCTGACATATAACTCCATGGATACATTGTGGAATGACCTTCTGGGACTGCACATTATGGAATCTGGTATCTGTAGGGGGGTTTAGATCTTCTGCAGTGTTGCCTTATAAGTCTACTTTTCCAGGTTGCCTGCTTGTTCTTCCTCTTCTTTCAAAAAATAAATCATAGAGGGGAATCCATATGGAGAAAAACATTTTGCAGCCTTTATTTTAGGGAAATTTCCTAAATAAGAAATAGTCTCAGACTTCCAAATGAAGCTCAAAGCTTCCAAAATAAAAAGAGCAAAAAAAATTTGACAAGAGACCAATTGCAATGAGCCTCTATCGAACAGCACAATGAAGCACAGCAATTCACCTGGAAGGTTTTATCATCCTTCCTCAGCTGCTGTTTTTAGTTATTCCTGTTTTATAGTGGCACAAGTTAGATCGGCGGACCCTAGGGCGAAAATGATGGAATTTAAGACAGTTATTGTCATCGTGGTCTAAACCTATTAACATGGTCATACCTTAGCTAGGCCAGGCAAATTGTACACCCCTATCTCGCTTCTGACAGAATTTGGAGCTTAAATGGGGCATAAAACCAGTACAAGAGCAAAATACTGCGGATGCTGGAAAACTGAAACAACAACAGAAAGCGCTGGAAAAACTCAGCAGGCCAGGCAACATCCGTGGAGAGCGAAACAGAGTTAACGTTTCAGGTCGAAGACCCTTCACACACACACACTTTACAGCCTTCTGGACTCAATATCGAGTTCAACAATTTCAGATCATAACCTCGGCCCCTAATTATATATTTTATCCACACTTTTGGTTTGTGCCTTTTCCCTTTCTTTTCTCTCAGCTGTCTTTCATTCTGCCAGTGCATTTCACACTTCGAGCCATCTTTTGTTTCTTAACCTGTCCTATTACCATCTCGTCTCGCTTTGAGTATCTCTTAATGTCTCTTTACATAAAGCCAGTAGATCCTTTCTTCTCCCCAAATTCTGATCTCCCCAGAAATGTCCTTCCAATCTATCGGAATTTTGGGGTTCAAGACTTTGGTTTCTTACTCGAAAAGGTGTGAGACTTCTGTTCATTCTGCAACTGTAGCAATCATTTTGCAGCTTTCAGCAAAAGCTTTAGTGAACTGCCTATCTTTAAATATCCACAAAAATAACACAAGTGATAAAGTTACAAGGATGCTATTGATTTTGGAGTTACAGTGCATTCAGATTTTATCCAGTAGTAATCTGATGCATTTTTGTACAAACCAGTCAAATACAAAGTTAATTATGCAATGGAAACTCAAAAAAAAACATATGTACTTGTTGGGCAGAGTTATATATTAGAAGTAGTAACATCAAAAAATCAACTCCAATGGAACCAGAGACCAAAATATGACACAAATGATGAATTATTGTACTCCACAAGCATCATGGAACAATCAATAGTGCAGCCATTCTGTTCATTGAGAACAAGCCAGTCTTCACAGATCACATAAGAGGTTTCTCCCAGAATGATGAAATGTTGTGATTGACATAGTTTAATTTAAAAGGTGCTTCTTTCTTATTTTTAAAACCACAACAACATCTGTTTCATTTACACTTCTGTCAGCACTTTCTTCTACTTTTATCCACCCAAGATTATACATTTCCATTCAGTCTTCATCAATATAGAAGGCAGGTGGGCGAGACCGTAGATTGCCCAGAGCTTTCACACATAATGCTGACCTATGTTCAGCTAACAAGGTGTTACGAAGTGTGGATTTATTTTCTCTCCTCCGATGCGAGTTGTACCACTGCCGTGGAATCCCTTCCATTGGCCCACCACAAGTTACAAATGTGATTGGTAAATCGATAGCAGTGATTTTAACCCTGCCCTGGCAGAGAGTTAAAATTGGCCAAGGACTTACCTGCCGATGCCCCCACTCCCTTCCTGGAGTCTTCAATTTTAACCTACTCTTGAGCCGGCAGCAAGGACACCTGCCAGAAGCAGGCGGGGGCCTTCTTTAAATGTGTTTTCAGGCTCCCATGATGTCATCGGGGCCTGACTGCTATTTCAGCCAGTGGCCTGAGCGGGGAAGCAGTTGTGACTTTCCCACCAGGTGATGCTAGCAGGAAGAAGAGTTGAGGCCAGAAGAGGAAAGTTTTTTTTTTAAACTTTGTGGGGCCAGGAGGAGCTGGAGTACTCCTGTGGGCCCCACAAGAAAAGTTTAGGACTCCCCTGCCCCCAGCTCCACCCCCCTCCTCCCATCTGTCCTAGATATTTATTATTCTTTATATAAGTTGTAATATAAAAATGTTTATATTTCATTTAAAAAGTCACCATGAATTGCCAGTTCTTTTCAGCACATCAACTAATCAGTCATCAAGGTCTGATCTTACCAATAATACATCTCATCACTTGAACGAGACATGCTCTGACTTTAGGGTATTCATTATTATCTTTTCTCCTAGGTTATAAATCTCCCAGGATTTTTCTGGCCGTCTCAAAATGATGAATAGTCAGATACCAGCAACAACCACATCTGCTGTCAATAGGTTCAATATGGATATTAAATCTACTGCTGAAATAAATATTAACTCACCATTTGCTGAACATTAATTTCCAATGTAAGCATTGCTCTCCTTAGATGTCTTCTAGATTAGCTTTTTTAAAAACTTCTGACTTTTTCCTGTTACCACTAATTTGCTGCCTGTTGCATTTTCAGAATGATTACTTGTGTTTTACAGTAAAAACTTTTCACCTTTCTCTTATTCTCTAATTTCAAATGATAGTCTAATCCTCTTTACTTAGCTTCCATAGAGTGGGTTTCCCCCATCCACTTATGAAATTCACTTATCCAGCTTGCAGAAACCAAATACAGGAAACTCTTGTTTAACCGGCACCTAAATATCCGGAATTCTCTCTTAACCGGCAAAAATCATCCTCCGAAAACTCCTCTCAAATAACCGGCAATGTTGCAGAGTCCGAGCCCGCGAACGCCGAGTTAGTCAGTGGGGGTAGTACTGTACTTAATCAAGCATCTTCCACCATCCATTTAACACAACATTCTGTAGGTGAGTACCCAAATACTGTATACTGCACATTTCTTGATTTTTTTATTTTTCTTTGTTAAAAATAGCCTCGGTAGATATAACTCTCTGTTATCCGGAACTTTCGATCAACCGGCACCACCCCGGTCCCGTCGGTGCCGGATACCAAAGAGTTTCCTGTACCTGTACATTAATCTCATTTATTGAATTTATCAAGTTGGACAGTAATGAGAATGAAAATGTTACCTGATCCAATTACAAACTGGAAAAGGCCACCAGTTCATTTGGACAGGTTCATTAAGGACTTTGGGGGAAAAATTCGGTATCGGCTATTTTGGGGCGCTAATATCGGCTAAGCACAAATTAGCACTGGCAAACAGGAAATTCGGCGCCAGCGCCCCTGGAGGTGATTGGAGCATTAAATCAAGCGCTACACACTTCTCTTAGAGCGCTAACATCAGGGAATGGGGTGCTACCTCAGAACGCTACTGAAGCTCAGGCGGTCAATTACCTTGTACTCAGACAGACTTAAAGTTCTTAAGGGGGAGGGTCCATCATGTTGCACAACCACACCCTGATCATTGCTGCATTTGACCTGGGCCTGCAAGAAGGTGCAAATCTTCACCAAAGATTATCATGGCTACTCAGAGAGCGAGCTCGCCAGTTTAGTGACCAGGCATTGGTGGACCTGGTTGGCACTGTGGAATGCCGATGGGCAGTGCTGTTTCCAGACACTGGCAGGAGGCCATTGCTCCGGGAGTTTACAAGGGTGTGGAGGGAGGTTGCCCAGAACGTTTCATCCAGGAGCCTGGTCCAAAGGACTCTCATGCATAGCGGAAGGGCTTGCCATTATTTTCCAATCTTCCCTAGATGTAGGGGGAGGTGCCTGAGGATTGGAAAAATGACAAATGTGACACCATTGTTCAAGAAAGGGTGTAAGGACAATCCTAGTAACCACAGGCCACTCAGCTTAACATCAGTGGTGGGTAAAGTTTTAGGAACAATAATCAAAGAAAAAATTAATGGGCACTTGGAGAGGTTTAAGCTAATTAAGGAGAGCCAACACGGATTTGTAAAAGGCAGATCATGTTTGACTAATCGACTTGAATATTTTGATGAAGTAACAGGGAGGATTGATGAAGGGAATGCAATGGATGTTGTCTACATAGATTTTAGGAAGACGTTTGACAAAGTACCACATAGAAGGCTGGTTAACAAAATAGAGGCTCATGGAATAGGTGGGTCAGTGGCAGCTTGGATAAGGAATTGGCTTAAGGACAGAAAACAGCGAGTTGTGGTAAATGGCTGTTTTTCAGACTGGAGGATGGTAGACAGTGGTGTTCCCCAAGGGTCAGTGCTGGGGCCACTGCTTTTTTTGAAACATATATATGGGAATGGTAGTGTAGTGGTAATGTCACTGGGCTAGTAATCCAGCAGGCCTGGACTAATGATCCAGAGACGTGAGTTCAAATCCCACCATGGCAGCTGGGGAATTTAAATACATCTGGAATAAAGAGCTAGTATCAGTAATGGTGACCATGAAACTATCGGATTGTCGTAAAAACTCATCTGATTCACTAATGTCCTTTAGGGAAGGAAATCTGCTGTCCTTACCTGGTCTGGCCTATGTGACTCCAGACCCACAGCAATGTGGTTGACTCTTAACTGCCCTCTGAAATGGCCTAAATGTAACTAACCGCTATGAAACACAATAATAAGAATGAAACAGGACAGACCACCCGGCATCAGCTACGACACGGCAACAACACACCCAGCCCAGTCGACCCTGCAAAGTCCTCCTTACCAACATCTGGGGACTTATGCCAAAATTGGAAGCGCTGTCCCACAGACTAGTCAAACAACAGCCTGACATAGTCATACTCACAAAATCATACCTTTCAGCCAATGTCCCAAACTCCTCTATCACCAGCAGGACAGACCCACCAGGGGTGGTGGCACAGTGGTATACAGTCGTGGCCCTGGGAGTCCTCAACATTGACTCCAGACCCCATGAAGTCTCATGGCTTCAGGTCAACCATGGGCAAGGAAACCTCCTGCTGATTACCACCTACCACCCTCCCTCAGCTAATGAATCAGTACTCCTCCATGTTGAACACCACTTGGAAGAAGCACTGAGAGTAGCAACAGCACAGAATGTACTCTAGGTGGGGGACTTCAATGACCATCACCAAGAGTGGCTCGGTAGCACCACTACTGACCGAGTCCTGAAGGATATAACTGCCAGTCTGGGCCTGCGACAGGTGGTGAGAGAACGAACACGAGGGAAAAACCTATTTGACCTCATCCTTACCTGTCGCAGATGCATCTGATCATGACAGTATTGGTAGCAGTGACCACCGCACAGTCATTATGGAGACGAAGTCCCATCTTCACACGGAGGACACCCTCCATTGTGTTGTGTGGCACTACCACCGTAGCTAAAGCTATCGATTCAGAACAGATCTAACAACTCAAAACTGGCCATCCGTGAGGCACTGTGGGCCATCAGCAGCAGCAGAATTGTATTCCACCACAATCTAACCTCATGGCCAGGCATATCCCTCACTCTACCATTACCATCAAGCCAGGGGACCAACCCTGGTTCAATAAGTGTAGAAGAGCATGCCAGGAGCAGCACCAGGCACACTTAAAAATGAGGTGCCAACCTGGGGAAGCTGCAACACAGGACTACATGCATGCTAAAAAGCAGAAGCAGCATGCTATAGACAGGGCTAAGTGATCCCACAATCAACGGATCAGATCAAAGCTCTGCAGTCCTGCCACATCCAGTCGTGAATGGTGGTGGACCATTAAATAACTAACGGGAGGAGGAGGCTCCATGAATATCCCCATCCTCAATGATGGTGGAGCCCAGCACGCGAGTGCAAAAGACAAGGCTGAAGCGTTTGCAACCATCTTCAGCCAGAAGTGCCGAGTGGATGATCCATATCGGCCTACTTCCGAGGTCCCCACCATCACAGAAGCCAGTCTTCGGCCAATTCGATTCACTCCACGTGATATCAAGAAACAGCTGAGCGCACTGGATACAATAAAGGCTGTGGGCCCTGACAACATCCCGGCTGTCGTGCTGAAGACTTGTGCTCCAGAACTAGCTGTGCCTCTAGCCAAGCTGTTCCATTACAGCTACAACACTGGCATCTATCCGACAATGTGGAAAACTGCCCAGGTATGTCCTGTCCACTAAAAGCAGGACAAATCCAACCCGGCCAATTACCACCCCATCAGTCTACTCTCAATCATCAGCAAAGGTGATGGAAGTTGTCATCGGCAGTGCTATCAAGCGGCACTTACTCACCAAAAACCTGCTCACTGATGCCCAGTTTGGGTTCCGCCAAGATCACTCAGCTCCCGACCTCATTACAGCCTTGGTCCAAACATGGACAAAATGAGCTGAATTCCAAAGGTGAGGCGAGAGTGACTGCCATTGACATCAAGGCAGCATTTGACCGAGTATGGCATCAAGGAGCCCTAGTAAAACCAGTCAATGGGAATCCGGGGGGTGGGGGGGGGGGGTGGGGGGGGGGGGGTGGGGGGGGGGGGGGTGGGGGGGGGGGGGTGGGGGGGGTGGGGGGGGTGGAGAAACGCTCCACTGGCTGGTGTTATACCTAGCACAAAGGAAGATGGTTGTGGTGGTTGAAGGTCAATCATCACAGCCCCAGGATATCGCTGCAGGAGTTCCTCAGGGCAGTGTCCTAGGCCCAACCATCTTCAGCTGCTTCATCAATGACCTTCCTTCCAACATAAGGTCAGAAATGGGGATGTTTGCTGATGACTGCAGTGTTCAGTACCATTCACAACTCCTCAGATAATGAAGCCATCCATGCCCACATGCAACAAGACCTGGACGACGGTCAGGCTTGGACTGATAAGTGGCAGGTAACATTCGTGCCACAGAAGTGCCAGGCAATGACTATCTCCAACAAGCGAGAGTTTAACCACCTCCCCTTGACATTCAACAGCATTACCATCGCCGAATCCCCCACCATCAAGATCCTGGGGGTCACCATTGACCAGAAATTTAACTGGACCAGCCACATAAATACTGTGGCAACAAGAGCAAGTCAGAGGCTAGGTAATCTGCAGCGAGTGTCTCACCTCCTGACTCCCTAAAGCCTTTCCACTATCTACAAGGCGTACCGTGGCTGCAGTGTGTACCATCTAAAAGATGCACTGCAGCAACTCGCCAAGGCTTCTTCGGCAGCACCTCCCAAACCCGCAACCTCTTCCACCTAGAAGGACAAGGGCAGCAGGTGCGTGGGAACACCACTACCTCCAAGTTCCCCTCCAAGTCACACACCATCCTGACTTAGAAGTACATCACCGATCCTTCATCGTTGCTGGGTCAAAATCCTGGAACACCCTCCCTAACAGCACTGTGGGAGTACCTTTACCACACAGACTGCAGTGGTTCAAGGCAGCGGCTCACCACCACCTTCTCAAGGGCAACTAGGGATGGGCAATAAATGCTGGCCTTGCCAGCGATCCCACATCCCATAAACGAATAAAAAAAAAAATCATCTGTCCCAGTCTGGCTAAGAAATTGTCAGAATCGATCAAGTTGATTAATAATCTCTCTCACTGCCATCATTTTTAGGAACCAGACTCACTGTTGGTGCTCAAAATGGCTATCAGTTGACATCTGTGTAGTAGCCTACTACAATTGTTGAAATGTGTTGATCAAGAGGAAAGACTACTACAAAAAATAAAATTGTCTCTTCACATAAATATTGTGGCAAGGTCAGAAGCTAGGTATTCTGTGACGAGTGTCTCACCTCCTGACTCCCCAAAGCCTTTTCAGCATCTACAAGGCACAAGTAAGGAGTGTGATGGAATACTCTCCACTTGCCTGGATGAGTGCAGCTCCAACAACACTCAAGAAGCTCGACACTATCCATGACGAAGCAGCCCGCTTGATTGGCACCCCATCTAAAAGATGCACTGCTGCAACTCGCCAAGGCTTCTTCGGCAGTACAACCCAAACCTGCGACCTCTTCCACCTAGAAGGACAAGGGCAGCAGGTGCGTGGGAACACCACCACCTCCAAGTTCCCCTCCAAGTCACACACCATCCTGACTTAGAAGTACATCACCGATCCTTCATCGTTGCTGGGTCAAAATCCTGGAACACCCTGCCTAACAGCACTGTGGGAGTACCTTCACCACACAGACTGCAGTGGTTCAAGGCAGCGGCTCACCACCACCTTCTCAAGGGCAATTAGGGATGGGCAATAAATGCTGGCCTCGTCAGCAACGCCCACATCCCATAAACAAATAAAAAAATATATATAAAATGACCTGGACATTGGAATACAGAGTAGAATTTCTAAATTTGCGGATGACACCAAACTGAGGGGTGTGGCAAACAGAGGATGATACCAATTGACTATAACAGGACATAGAAAGGCTAGCAGAATGGGCAGACAAGTGGCAGATGGAATTTAATACAGAGAACTGTGAGGTGATGCATTTTGGCAGAAGGAACAGGGAGTGGCAATATACACTTACTGGCACAGATTTAAAGAGTGTGCAGGGACAGAGGGACCTGGGAGTTAATGTGCATAGGTCCCTGAAGGTGGCAGGACATATTGAGAGAATAGTTAGCAAAGCATATGGGATCTTGAGCTCCATAAATAAAGGTATTGAGTACAAAAGTAGAGAAGTTTTGCTCAAACTTTATAAAGCGCTGGTTAGGCCACAACTGGAGTATTGCGTCCAGTTCGGTCACCACACTTTAGGAAGGATGTGAAGGCCCTTGAGAGGGTGCAGAGGAGATTTACCAGAATGGTTTCGGGGATGGGGGAACCTTAGCTACAAGGACAGGTTGGAGAAGCTGGATTTGTTTTCATTAAAGCAAAGGAAGTTGAGGGGTTATTTGATAGAGGTGTACAAGATTATGACGGGTTTGGATAGGCTAGACGGGGAAAGGCTGTTCCCGCTAGCTGATGGTACAAGAACTGGGGGACACAGATTTCAGGCTTTGGGCAAGAGATACAGGGGGAGCGTGAGGGAAAACTTTTTTTACACAGCGAGTGGCGAGGACCTGGAACTCGCTGCCGACAGAAGTTGTGGAAGTGGAGACACAATGTTTTCAAGGGGAGACTGGATAGGCACTTGAGGGAAATAAACTTGCAGGGCTATGGGGATAGAGCGGGGGAATGGGACTGACTAGTTGCTCTACAGAGAGCCAGCATGGACTCGATGGGCCAAATGGCCTCCTTCTTTGCCTCATCATAAATCATAACTGGAAGGCAATATACTAGCATATAAGAACATAAGAACATAAGAATTAGGAGCAGGAGTAGGCCATACAGCCCTTCGAGCCTGCTCCACCATTCAATAAGATCATGGCTGATCTTCAACCTCAACTCCACTTTCCCGCCCGATCCTCATATCCCTAGAGTCCAAAAATCTATCTCAGCCTTGAATATACTGAATGACTCAGCATCCACAGCCCTTTGGGGTAGAGAATTTCAAGAGATTCACAACCCTCTGAGCGAAGAAATTCCTCCTCATCTCAGTCTTAAAAGGCCGACCACTTATCCTGAGATTATGACCCCTAGTTCTAGACTCTCCAGCCAGGGGAAACAACCTCTCAGCATCTACAATAGCAAAATACTGCAGATGCTGGAAATCCGAAATAACAGAAAACACTGGAAAAACTCAGCAGGCCAGGCAGCATCCGTGGAGAGAGAAACAGAGTTAACGTTTCAGGTCGAAGACCTTTCGTCAGAACTGGAAAAAAGCAGGAAATGAAATAGATTTTAAAGCAAGTTTAGGGGCCGGGAAAAGGGGGAGGGGATGAAAGAACAAAAGGGAAGGTCAGTGATAGGATAGAAACCAGGAGAGATTGAGACACATTAAGAGATATTCAAGGCAAGAGGAGGTGGTAATGGGACAGGTTAAGGAACAAAGGATGGCTCTAGATGAAGTGTGAACTGCGCTGGCAGAATGAAGGACAGCTGCAATGTAGGAGGGAAGAAAAAAAGGCCAAACAAAAAGTGTGGATTAAAAAAATGATAGGGGTCGAGGTTACGATCTGAAATTGTTGAACTCGATGTTGAGTTCAGAGGGCTATAGAGTGCCTAATCGAAAGAGGAGGTGCTGTTCTTCGAGCTTCCGTGGAACAATGCAAGAGGCCGGTGAGGTCAGAGTGGGAATGGAGCGGTGAATTAAAGTGACAGGCCACCAGGAGCTCGGGGTCCCCCTTACAGACTGAACGGAGGTGTTCCGCAAAGCGGTCACCCAATCTGTGTTTAGTCTCCCCAGGTGTAGAGGAGACCACATCGTGAGCAGCGAATACAGTATACTAAATTGCAAGAAGTACAAGAAAATCGCTGTTTCACCTGGAAGCGGTGTTTGGGGCCCTGGACAGTGGGAAGGGTGGAGCTACAAGGGCATGTGTTGCATCTCCTGCGCTTGCACGGGAAGGTGCCGGGCGAAGGGGAAGGGGTGCTGGGGGTGGTAGAGGAGTGGACTAGGGTGTCGCGGAGGGAGCGGTCCCTACGGAATGCTGAAAGGGGAGGTGAGGGGAAGATGCGTTTGGTGGTGGGATCACGCTGGAGGTGGCGGAGGATGATCCGTTGAATGTGGAGGCTGGTGGGGTGAAAGGTGAGGACAAGGGGATCTCTATCGTGGTTCCAGGAGGGAGGGGCAGAGGTGAGGGCAGAAGTGCGGGAGATAGAACGGACACGGTCGAGGGCCGTGTCAACCACAGTAGAGGGGAAACCTCGGTTGAGGAAAAAGGAAGACATGTCGGAAGCACTGGTATGGAAGGTAGCATCGTCAGAGCAAATGCGGTGGAGACGGAGAAACTGGGAGAATGGAATAGAGTCCTTACAGGAGGCAGGGTGGGAGGAAGTGTAGTCCAGGTAGCTGTGGGAGTCAGTGGGCTTGTAGTGAATGTTAGTCGATAACCTATCCCCAGAGATGGAGACAGAGAAGTCGAGGAAGGGAAGGGAAGAGTTGGAGATGGACCATGTGAAGGAAGGGTGGAAATTGGAAGCAAAGTGAATGAAATTTTCTAGTTCAGGGTGAGAGCAGGAGACGGCACCGATACAGTCAGCATCTACCCTGTCAATCCCCCTCAGTATCTTATATGTTTCAATGAGGTCACCTCATTCTTCTAAACTCCAGAGAGTATAGGCCCAATCTACTCAATCTCTCCTCATAGGACAACTCTCTCACCCTAGATCAATCTAGTGAACCTTCATTGCACTGCCTCCAAGGCAAGTATGTCCTTCCTCAGATAAGGAGACCAAAACTGTGCACAGTACTCCAGGTGTGGTCTCGCATATAAATGCATTAAATATTTTATTAACTTCTAGAAAATTATATCAGTAAAAGTTGTTGCTATGCCAATGAGCACCTTAGAAGACAGAATGATGCAGTACGTTAGAATACTGTCCTTCCATCTCAGAGAACAAAACTGCATGCAACTCTTGAGTAATGGTGACCTTTGTGGCAAATATGAAGCAGTTCTGTCTTGTTTTAGTCTGATAGCTAACATTTTATATCAGACACACTACATGAGATTTCAAAAGTCACCTGCAACTTCAACCTATTTCATTACATATTTTGTGGAGTTTGCATACAGCATCCGCAGTATTTTGCTATTGCATATTAGACTCCTTGGAAATAACCTTGAGGGGAAGTCTAACACACAAGGGCCGATTTTTACTGCAGGCATTTTATGGGTAGATGGTGGGCAGGGCAATCGGTCCACATGCACGAGGTCATCAGTCCGAGACCAGCACTATTTTATCATTTGGGCCTCATTCAGACTTCAGCTGCCCACATATTTCCAGCGGTGGAGGGAAGCCCATCCCATTGAAGGGTGGGACTTCTGGCCAACCCAATGCCCATTTAAAGAGTGAATGCACCTCTTAAAAGGGAAGTGTCATTCAACTCTCTAAATCTGTGCTACAACTAGGAGGTTTCTGGAGAGCAACATGTCATGTACCTCGATTCTCAGACACAGCAGTGAGGTGCTGGTGGAGCAGGGGAGGGCATGCAGACAAGTCCTGTTCCACTCCGAGGGCAAGAAGGTGCCCAAGAAAATGCTGCAGCAGGCCTAGAGGGAGGAGGCAGACAATCACTGCCACTACCACGCAGACAAATAGCCACATCATCACTCCCAGGACATGGGTTCAGTACTGCAAGCGTTTCAATGGCCTGACCCAGACAGCAAGAGCAAGCATGATCTCTTCCTATCTTTATTTCTCTGCATTAGATCTTGCACAGCACTTCTCCCCACCTCCCAGCAATCCAAATTTTCCTTCTCCGCTCCACACATTTCTCCTCCAATTACAAGGGGATACTAGGTCATCGCCTCCTCATTCTAATCATACACTCACCGCTTGCTGCCCTCACAACGGGCTCTGAAATCAACTGCCTTCAAAAAGGCTGTGGGAACACACGGATAGGACTTCAATCATCACGGATCTCCTACAGTCCACCCCCCCACAGATCAGGAGTGATGAACCGCAGCCCCATGGTAATGGCAACGGCAACGGCACAATTGGAGGGGCATATGCTGCCCTCTCTCAGAATGACAGCTGTCTGCTTCCTCGCAAACCTCTCAACCAATACCCACCATGATGCTTGAAAGCTAGCTGGGCTGGACTGCCCCAGCAGTAGCTGAGATGCTGCAGTCTGCAGCTGGGCCCTCTCCAGCCTGAGCTCCTAGAGATCACTGACCACAAACATCTCAAGGGCCCTCATCGGAACACCTACCTGGTATAGGGTGGGTGCCCTCCGGGCTGCGGGATTTTCAGCTGCTTCCTGTTGAATTTCCATCCGTTCCCAGCACGAATTTGTCTGACAGGATTTAAATGAGGCCCAGTAGTTAAAATATCGCGATGGAGCCATCACAAAATGATGGAATCAGAGGACAAAATTATACTAAACTATCTGGTGATTATATCAAGTGCTGACAAAACTATGGCCATATGCTGCAACTGAAAACCCTTAGCTGATCACCGCTACAGAAATGTTGGTAGGTTTTGAGGGTGGGTCTGAATTTCTTATACCTCAACATATACCATTTAAAAAGGATAGGATAGATCGAGGGTATGGAGTTGCCATCTTTGTTCGGAAAAGAATAAAAGTAGTGGAGCAATTGGGATATCACAGGTGGGGAAAGTAGTTGTGAAGTACTCTGACTCCATCTGGCGCTCATCAGCAATAACAGATATCATCAGAGGGAAACTAAATTGCAGCTGTGTAATCAAATCACTAAGGTAACCAATGAGGGGAAGGTCGTGGTGTTGAGAAATGTCAATTGTTCACTTATAAGGTGGATTAACGAGAGGCAGACACAAGAGATGGGAGGCCTCCAAGAAGCATGTATGGATGCAATCAATGATTGCTTCTTAATCTAGCATGTGAGGATGAGTACCAGAAGGGATGATAGCTTAGACTTTGTGTTCATTAATGAGCCACAGCTGATCTAGAGGTGGGGGGAGCACCTTGCTGATTCAGACCATTCCATCATAAGAATTGAAATATGGGGCTGGAGCAAGTTTAGGAATAATAGTATGCTGGTGCCTTATTTTCAAAAGGTCCAGGGAGTAATTTTCAACTTCACCAATTGGATGGTGAACCGGCAGAGTGAATCGTTTGGCTGTTACAGAACCCAGACGATTTTTATTTCCATGAATTTCATTAGGAATGAAATTCTGGCATGTTCCAAAAGGGTACTATTTTGGTTAGCACCAGAGAATCTATTTTATCCCAACATTTAAAATAAAATGCAAAGAATAGAACTTGCCATTTGAGTTCTGATCAACTACTGTCTGTATTTTTTAAATAGCCACTAGACAGTGCAGGGCAGCAGAGCAGTGCAATATGGGTGTGATTGTCATTCCAGCACCTCAACTCGAAGAGGAAGGCATCAGGTGGAAGTTAAGAATTTTCACACAGGCAAGGGGTGAAAATTGCAGAACGAACCACCCTCTGACCCAAAGGTAGCATTGGCAGAGGCCTTGAACCACTTTATTAGTTGGAGAATGGTTCATGAGGCTAGAAGATGAGATTAAAAAAAATACAGAGGGGCTGAATTCCTTGGGAGGCAATATACCTTCAAAACTGACCCCACCATCGTGGGAGAGCACTTCATGAGCATGGGGCTGGCAGACATAAGCGCCACTTTGGGTACATTTCTGATGCCTACCTGCTCCATGCACCCTGGAACTTTGTCTTCTACCTGCCATTGGGAGGGAGCTTTCCCAAACTCCCCACAACCAGTAGAAAAGCTCATGCAAGTTGCAAAAAAAAGCAATATATTTTTGTCAATAATAGCCCATGTACATATGTACATTTTAAACATAAGGAGACAACAATGCAGACATCTGAAGCTTTTGTTAGGCAGCAACACTTTTAGCAGGCCTCCGACTGACCTACTTTTTTGCTGGTTCACTTTTGACCTAACTGTGATTTTAATTTTTGCTGATGTACACAAGGCTGATAACTTCAGACAGTGAATGCTCTTTGCTGGAAGCTACAGAGCCGATTGAAGAGGCAGGCACTTCAGAACATTTCTTTCAGTTCTGATTTGAATAGTTAGGCCTGATACCCATTTTGATCGACACAGCAACCATTTCATTGTCTTAATGCTATGGAAAAGAAAGATAGCCATTTTCACTCCAGCTATTATTTTTTGAGTAAATTATTTAAAAATTCCTTGAGTTTCATTGGGCTCCGTAACACTGGAGAGGGAGACCCGTGGATCTCCCAGGAGAACAGTGGTTACACTGGGTCTCTGTTATTTCTGGGAGCTTCCTACTTGCCCTGCAAGGGTGGAAAGTTCATCCGCCCATTATAAGGCAAATGATGTCCAGGGGGTGGAGCCGGGAGTGGGAAAACCCCATGCAAGTAGCCTGGATCCCTGATAAGTGTGAAC
Source organism: Squalus acanthias (assembly GCA_030390025.1). Classification (NCBI taxonomy): domain Eukaryota; kingdom Metazoa; phylum Chordata; class Chondrichthyes; order Squaliformes; family Squalidae; genus Squalus; species Squalus acanthias. Next base: position 59,303,129 of record CM059425.1, read on the forward strand.
ATTTTTACAAATCTGTGGACCGAGGGAAATGTGGGTTTTTCCCGCATGGGGTTTTCCCACTCCTGGCTCCACCCCCTGGGCATCATTTGCCTTATAATGGGCGGATGAACTTTCCACCCTTGCAGGGCAAGCAGGAAGCTCCCAGAAATAACAGAGACCCAGTGTAACCACTGTTCTCCTGGGAGATCCACAGGTCTCCCTCTCCAGTGTTACGGAGCCCAATGAAACTCTCAAGGAATTTTTAAATAATTTACTCAAAAAATAATAGCTGGAGTGAAAATGGCTATCTTTCTTTTCCATAGCATTAAGACAATGAAATGGTTGCTGTGTCGATCAAAATGGGTATCAGGCCTAACTATTCAAATCAGAACTGAAAGAAATGTTCTGAAGTGCCTGCCTTTTCAATCGGCTCTGTAGCTTTCAGCAAAGAGCATTCACTGTCTGAAGTTATCAGCCTTGTGTACATCAGCAAAAATTAAAATCACAGTTAGCTCAAAAGTGAACCAGCAAAAAAGTAGGTCAGTCGGAGGCCTGCTAAAAGTGTTGCTGCCTAACAAAAGCTTCAGATGTCTGCATTGTTGTCTCCTTATGTTTAAAATGTACATATGTACATGGGCTATTATTGACAAAAATATATTGCTTTTTTTTGCAACTTGCGTGAGCTTTTCTAATGGTTCCTAAACCAGCATCTTTTACCCACCATCCATCTATTTGTCGGCAGAAATTAAGATGGGGGTGCACTGTACCAATCCCCAACTATTTTTTCACCCATTGAATTTCCCATCCAGTGGCTTCCAATGCATCCGATCATTATATGGGCCAATGCATTGAAACAATATTCAAATGATGGAACTATGCAGCGGGGTGTGTGAGGTTGCAGCAGTTGCCTTCAGCTCCTTAACTGACCTGCGGAGATGTTGCTCCAGAGGTCCTACCTCTCCCTGGCCCATTCTTTCCCAGCATCACACTTTGAGCACTGGGACAAACAAGGCATCCAGCCTAACATAGCAGAACCAGCACTGGGAGCCTAGCCACATCAAATTCACCACACTGTAAGTAAACGGCTTCAGCATCAAGGCATCAGTGATATCTACACCATTATGCAGCTAGACAAGTATAAATATTCCACCTCACTGGAGGAAAAACCTCAGTCTCATATAGAATGAAGAATGGGCATTCGAGGTTTTGCCAGACCTATCAGAGGAGCGTTATAGGAGGAGATGGAGAAAAAACTCTTTTCACTTATCAGTCCTCCACCTCTCAATCTTAGACTGATTGATCTTAGACTGCCAATGAGACATGTTTTGACATTCTGCAAAGGCTTTCAGAATTTTTGACCCCTGTGGTCACACTCCCATTTAATTGGTGCCATTGCTTTCAGTTTCATTGACATGCAAGTTAGCACTCCCATCACTGGTGTGCTCTCTGCACATGTCCAAGTCTGCACTTGGACCGATGAATAATTATGCAAATGAGCTTATGCCACAAAATGGAGTGTTATTAGCAGTTTCACATTCTGGTAACATTTATACCAGTTCTTAATCATTTACAGTTGTCTTACACTTCGAGACAAAAATCAGCCCCTATAGTATTACACAGCAGCTAAACTATCTGCTAAAAGTTATTAGTTCCATTATGTAAGGGTTTGTTGTGCCTGTCTCTCAGAGACGGTGCTGGTGCGAGGTTAGGCCTTCATTGCCTAATACTATTGCTTGCTCTGGTCTCCGGCCAGCCTTTTTGCAATAAGCACCTGTGAGTGGTTCGACCTACTCGCCCTTACGGTTCTAACACTGGACTTAGGTGCAGGGAGCAGTAATGCAGAGAAAACTCAAATAGACCTGGTTGAATAGTACGAAATGGAAATCTTTATTGCATAGCGTCCAAAATCATGAAGTACATGTCATAGGTGCAAATTAACGAGTGTACAAGTATACATACATTCATAAAGCTTGGTCTATGGAAATGAAGAACGCACGGCACATCGTAAAAAGGGGAACACATTATAAGCTGGGGACACAGTATGATGTGTGCTCCCCGGCCACAACAACCCGATAGGTCGGTACCTGTCATCATTTGCTCCCAGCGGATGACGTAAGGTGGGACCGCTGCGTAGCGAATGTGGGCTCCCCCCTGAATGACACCAATGTTCTCCACCCGGTACACCGGGGCGGGCTTTGCCGTGTCGCCCAACACCGGCATCCGTAGTACTATACCCATGATGGTATGATTTGACTGTCCGCAGTCCACTGGGACTGGGTAAGCCTCTGAGGCTAGCCTGAGCTGGCACGGGCTTAATGCGTTCTGAAAAGGGTGGAGCGCCTGCAGGTGTTTGTTACTTATCCAGGACGGCACTAAACCTTGTTTTAAATCCTCCAAATTACTGCGGTCCTCGCCCAGTAACCACGCCCCATATAGTACGCACACCTCGTTCTGCGCAGCTTGATCGGATGCGTTCCGATCTTCCCTGATCAGGGCATTTACCGTTCTCGCATGCTTCTCCAGCTCTGCTATAATCTCTTTTAAGTGTAGTGTCATGGCCTGGTCCTCGTGTAACTCAGACCCTACTACCTTGTTTTCGCTTGTGAGGATGCTTTTTAACTGTGTTTTTAAACCGTTGATCTGGGTCTGCAGCTCCACATTGTCTAGAGCGTTGACCACAGATGTTCCCGTATTAAAAGCAGTGAACACATCGTTCACAACACCCCTTCTTTGTTTCCCCACCTGACCCAAAACTTCGTGTGGTGTGGTGTACAAGCTTGTTTTGTCAACCTCTGCAAAATCAAACTCATAGAATTGTCTGAACATGTTTGTTAACAGGACCTGGTACAATTGTTCCGTTTCTTAAGGACACCACTCTGGTAAATGCACCTCGGTGAGATTTAGAATCACCGAGGCCACGGCGTAATGTACCCCTTGATATAGTATCTGGTCCGTTGGCACCAGTACCAGACCATTCCCGGGCCCCTTAGTGGTTTTAGGGCACCCTTCTTCCTGAGCCAAAGCCACCGGAATCGTGGGCGGAGACTTGCATGGGCGCGTGATGAGTTCAGTGGCGTTTACCGGGATCGGGTAGAATGGAGCTCCGCACCCCTTTGTGCTGACATCCCACCTCATCCCTTTCCCGTTATCCTGCCACTGGTGTACGAAAAATATGGATATACCCTTGGGGCAAATGTACTTCGATCCCCATATACAAACATATATTCCCTCATCCGGTTCCCACCATTTGTCCCAACAGACTTTCAATTGTCCGTTAGTCCCCGTAATTGTCCGATGGGTATTGTTACCCAATCGCTCCCACTCAACCGAGGAATTTCTCATAGTCTTGCTTAATTTCCGTAACCACCACCATCGGCTCAATGGGACCTTCCCATTGCATGTCAAACAAATCCTTTTGCCGACGGTGACGCTGATTCTGGGTGCAATGATCCTCACTCTGGGGCACAGTAAAGAAGTCTCTTTGTAGGCAAATCCGTACGCGCTGGAGTATTCCGTCGAATTCGTTCCCAGCCATCCCGGCCACCTTCCCTTGTGGAAGTAAGTGGCGGTTTCCTCAGCCTCTCGCTCCCCGGTCCCATCCGTCGCAATGGGGCCCGTGTCCCCGAAGCAACCAAACACAACGACATCCTTGGTGAGGCCCCGATAGGCGAATCCATATCCGATCGTTGCGAGCACTATCAGAATCCTTTCCATCTCTCCTGGTTCCTGTGATCAGATAAAATGATGTAGCCAGCCTCCCAAGAGTCTCTGGCTTTTGTGAAGGGTGAGCGGGTCCCTTGACCTCGTCTCACGTAAAAAGACATGTATGCTGGATAGACTTTAACTATTCCTATCTCTAACTCCCATCATTTTACCATTTACTTATAAAAATTAAACTACAATCTTACCAAACTAAAAAAACTATAAACTTAAACTTATCCTAAACTTAACTGTACAGTGCCGCCCGTTCCCAGGGCGGCCTACCTAAATTCTGCGAAGGCTGCCATGAGCTTTTCCCAGTGGCGGGGGGGCACTGACCCCTTCCTTTGATCTGCCGCAGCCTGTTGCTGCTGCGCTGGGACTGGGATCTCCCTGGGCTGCCTTGACCTTGAACTTACGCCTGGGGGTGTACGGGGGATTTGACCACGACTTCCTGGGCTGGGGTGTCCGACTTGACCTACGGAGGGCTACCTTGGGCAAGATTTCCAGGGCCGACGGACCGGGAACCGAGACTTCCACCGTCACGGCCTGTGGTCCCACCACAGCCGCCGGCTCCGTCTCCCCTGGCTCCGCCCCCCTGAACTCGGGATTTGCAGTTTCCGACTCCACCTTGTGTGGAACTCCACTCGCAATCCCTATCTCCCCTACGGGCAAGATTTCCAGGGCCGACGGACCGGGTACCGAGGCTTCCACCGTCACGGCCTGTGGTCCCACCACAGCCGCCGGCTCCGTCTCCCCTGGCTCCGCCCCCCTGGGCTCGGGATTTGCAGTTTCCGACTCCACCTTGTGTGGACCTCCACTCGCAATCCCTGTCTCCCCTATACTTGGGTCGAGGGCGAAACCTTCGTCCTCCGACCCCACCACCTCTCCGACCGGGTCACTACCTTGATCGAGCTCCCCGAGCTCTTCCTCATCTGAATCCCAAGACCAAGAAAAGATCCCACACTTTTCCAAAATGTCTTCTCCCCTCACGCAGGCTGCTTTACCGGCCTGTGTGCCCTGCGGTCCTACCCGGGGCTGCGCGTCCCCACTCGCAGGTTTGGCCCCTGTGATTGGCCCCTGTGCACCCGGCTTATACAACTTGCACTGGTTAATGTGGAACCATTTCGTGCGCCGAGGTACCTTTACGGCGTACACCATGGGACTCGCCTTATCTACAATACTGTAGGGTTCCATATACAGTGGTTCCAAACTCCCTACTCTGGCATAGTTCCTAACCATGACCTGATCTCTGACTTCCCACTCCTGCTTCTTACGGGGTTCCAGCTACAGGCGATTGCCCTGGTGCTGTCTTCCCATGTTCCCAGCCGCCTGCTCGTAAACTTGCTTCAGGCGTTCCAAGAGGGTCTGGACAAACTTGTCCCTTTTCACCTCTTGCAGCTGACCCTCAGTGAGCACCGGGGCTAGTACATGGGTGGGGGTTCGCATGATCCTCCCAGTCATCACCTCGTACGGGGAATACCCCGTACTCTTCGACTGGCTGGCCCGGATTCCCATGAGGACTAGAGGCAGAACCTCCGCCCATTTTTGGGGCAAGTTCATAGTCTCTTTCCTCAGCTTCTCCTTGAGGGTCCGGTTCATGCGTTCAACAATCCCTGATGACTGGGGATTGTGCGCTACGTGCCACTTCCCTTCAATGCCCAAAAGCATGAGGGTGTTCTGCTCAACTGGCCGGTGAAATGACTCCCTTGGTCTGACTCCACGAAACGGGGGAGTCCCCATCGCGAGAACACTTCCCGGACCAAGATCTTGGCAGTACCCAGCGCCGTAGCTGTTCTACAGGGGAAGGCTTCTACCCATTTGGAAAACACATCCACCAAGACGAGGCAGTATTTGTAGCCTCCCTGGGTGGTGGGCAGGGGCCCTATGTAATCGATCTGTATCGACTGCCATGGTCCCTCCACCCTCCTGATGTGCCCCATGTGCACTTTCCTTTTCTGGGGGTCTGGGTTGTTTGCAGCGCACACAAGACAGCTTGCACAGAACTCGCGGACCTGCTCCCTGAGTCCCGGCCACCATCCCGCCTGCTCTACCCGTTGCCAGGTAACCTCAGGCCCGGGCTGCCCTGCCCCTGGCCCCTCATGAGCCAACTGGAGGAATTCCCTCCTGTGCTGCTGCGGCACAACCCACTGTTCCTCGCGGAACAGCATGCCTTCTTTAACGGAGAGGGTTGCCGTACTGTACGGGCCCTCTACCTGCTTGCCCTCAGTAATGGTTCTGAGAACTGCTTTTAGGGCGGGATCCTGGTTCTGGACGGTCTTAAGGTCTAGGGGCAGTGCTACCCTGGTGTTCCCGGGATTCCCTTCCCTGCCTTGGATCACTGCCCCGGGTCCGGGTCCATAGGGGTCCCAGAAAATGCCGTTACGGGCACCCTCCCTGGCTAGCGCATCCGCCTGCTGGTTGCCCTCCCCGCGGGGCTCTGTGGAGGAGTGAGCCTTCACCTTATGGATGAAAATCTCCCCTTCCTCCCCTACTGCTGTTAGGATCTTTTCCAGCAAGGGCTTCACCGTTAAAGGTCGCCCGTCCGCGGAGGTGTATCCACGGCGGGACCAAATGGCCAGGTATTCCGTACACGAATTGCACGTAAACATACTATCCGAACAAATCGTGTATGGGCTTGGGAAGATTTCTGGGTGGGTAACTACATACGCCACCGCAGACAGCTCAGCCTGCTGCGCGCTGATCGTGCTGGGGAGTTTAATTGCCAGGGCAAGGTTTGCCGCAGGGTCATAAACTCCACACCCTGTGAGTCGTTCGCCAGCGGACACTGTGCTGGAACCATCAACATAAATCTCGCGACCTGTGGGATGTATCCCGGCCCGCAAACCTATGTTGACCTCCCACACCCCTTCCACCGAACACTGGTGGGCTGCTCCGGGGTATACCAAGTTGGCCGCGAGCTTGGGCTCGCAAAGACCTTTAACCCTAAGATCCATCTGGGAAAGGAGAAGGGTCCAGCGCGCAATACGAGCGCTGCTTACGGTCCCATCCTTAATCCTCCCATCTAGAAGCATCTTAGTTGGTGTGTGATGGGTGAGGAGAGTGATGGGAGAGAGCCCTGTGAAGATCGCTGATCTTTTCACAGCCCAATGCGTGGCTAAAAGATGCCTTTCGCAGTTGGAAAAACTCCTCTCCACATCCGTTAACACCCTGGACGAATAGACAACCGGCCTCAGCTTGCCGTGACGCTCTTGGAGCAGCACAGCGCTCAAGCTGTCTCCGCTGGCAGCTACCTCCAGGAAAAACTCCTCCCCCCCATCTATGGCCCCTAAAGCTGGCGCGGTCTGCAGATCCCTTTTTAACTTCTCGAATGCTGCCTGACAACCCTCGTCCCAAGACCACTCCACTCCCTTATGGAGGAGTCGGAGCAGCGGAGCTGCTGTGGCCGCATAGTCTTCGATGAAGTCTCTACAGTAACCGGTCAGTCCCAGAAAGGACCTCACACCCGTTATGGTGTTGGGAATCGGTAACTCCTGCACCGACTCCCTCCTAGCCTTATCTATGGCTCTTTCCCCAGCGCGAATGGTCAGACCCAGGAATTTTACTTGCTGCTGACCGATGCGTGCTTTCTTAGGATTAACTTTAAAACCCTTTCTCGCTAGCAGCTCCAATAACTCGGCTAGCAGTGGTCCATGCTCCTCCCTTGAGTCCGTGAACAGGAGCAAATCATCCACGTACTGCACTATCTGATTCGGCTGACTAAACTCCTTTAAACTTCCTGCCATACACTGATGGAAAATACTGGGGCTGTTGTGGAAACCCTGTGGCAAACAGTTCCATGTGTACTGTTGTCCTTTGAAAGTAAAGGCAAACTTGTACTGGTCCTCTCGCCGCAGCGGGATGGACCAAAAACCGTTCGAGATATCCAGCACCGTGAACGTGGTCGCGGACGCTGGGATACTCCCTATTAGGTCAGCAACTGCTGCTACTGTGGGCGCGCAGGCGGGGATGTTACTGTTAAGGACTCTGTAGTCCACCGTGGCCCTCCACGAATTATCCGGCTTCCTTACCGGCCATAATGGGGAGTTCACGTGTGTGGCTATCGGCCTCAACACGCCCTGCTGCACCAAGGAGGACATTGCTGTCTCCATATCGGGTTCTGCTTCTTTGGGGAAGTTATACTGCTTTTGGGGCCGGGTCATGGGGTCCCCGTCTATGCTGACCTCAAACCCGGTAACCCTCCCACAATCGTGCTTGTGGGTTGCAAACGCGTGCATATTATCTGACACGTACGTTTGCATGTCCGTTGGGACATCCGCGACCATAAGCCCGAGGTCGTAACCTCCGGATGGCTTCATGGTACACAGGGCCCCTTTACCTTCCTTCCCCGGGATTACAACTACCTTGCCTTTCCCACCCTTGGCTCCCCAGAGACAGTGATTCCTAAGGTCCACGAGGATCCCGTGTTCCGCTAGGAGATCCGATCCGAGGATACCTCTGCCACCCCCCTCTTGCCATTTCATCAGTATGCACTTCCATGTGGTGTGGAGTGCTCCTAAATGAATGGAGAGCGGAATGGAGAACGCGCCAGCCTGCTCTTTTCCCGTGAACCTTGCTAATGTGAATGGGACCTTGGTAGACAGTGGTGAGTCAAAGGGGCTATCCGTATGGATCACGGTGCATGAAGCTCCGTGTCCAACAAATAACTACCCTTCTGCTTCTCTACCTCCATCTCTACCAGGGGTCTTTTCCACGCATCATAGCTGAGCGGACACAGGTAAACGGGCTGCGCGGGCTTTAGTTATTGGGTACCGGTGGACGGGGTTGTGGCATCTGTGGGGCCGGTAGCGACTGCCACCCTCCCTTGCGAAATCATAAGGGACCGCATGGCTCCCAACATTGATTCTATCGCATCGGATGGATAGGCACTCCAGCTCCTCTCTCAGAGACAGGCGCTTGGGTTCGGGCTGCGGGAGCTCTGTCCCTGGGGTCCTTCCAGGGATTCCTGCAGTTTTTACGCCAGTGACCTGTCTTCCCGCACCCGTAACAAACACCACTGGTTTGTGGGGCGCGATTTCCCTCCTGATGCCACTCTTTCTGAGCCGGGGCTGCGGGCCTTGCCTCATGCACCTTTCCCTTAAGGGGACGCGCTCCCATGCTCCTAGTGTTCCGATACCCTATGGTGAGTCGATTTAGGACAGACTCCTCTGTTGTGGCGGGGTTAGTGGGATCAAACCACGCTTTGGCCTGCTCCCTGACGGCTGGCAAGCTGTTGGCTACTAAACACCTGAGCCAATGAGCTTTCCCGGCGCCATTCAGATAGGCGCGCGCTGGCGCACCTGGGCAGCTACACTGGTATACTGGCCACAGTCTGTCGGCGAAAACCTTCAGGGGTTCTCCCTCCATCTGTACGGTTTGACTCAATCTGACGAACGGACCTTCATCATCCGCCCCTAACACTTCTAGGACCTCGTCCCGTAACTCCCCATAGGTTTTATTTCCCTTCTTGCTCTCGTCGGAGAGACACTGAAGGATCGAGCTATCTAAAGAGAACAGCAACATTTTGGTCTTTTCCTCATCGTCGCAGCCATTAATTGCTGCGGTCTGTTCTACCTCCCTAAAATGTACGGAAGGGTCATCTGATTCGGACAGCTTCCGTACATGGCTAATCATTGCTCTCAGCTGGTGTGAGCTGTGGGGCAATACAAGTTGGTTCAGGACATCCCCGTCTTCCCCATTGTTCCCGTTCGGGCCTCTCTTGTGGCCTCGGAGCGGACACATCGGTCCCGGTCTCGACACTACCTCCGGGGATTGTCCTACCTCGGGAACCTCCTTCTCTATTTCCACCACTTCCTCCCTTACCCAGGTTGCCGAATAGCTGGGTGGCGCAGAGGGCACAGTGGCAAATACCTCCTCTGCTTTGTCTGGTAGGGATTTTGGGAATTCCCTACCCACCTGTGGCTGGCTCGCTGACGGGCTGATGAGACACACCAAGCCGTTTGCCTTATTCAGGGCCTCTCTTAGGTTCTCTATCTCCCTCTGGCAAACACTGTGGTCGGCTTCCTCATGCCTATCCTCGAGGGCCATCTTGTATGCCGCCCTAACTCCCTTCAAGCTTTCTTCCTGGGCTTTTATCTGGTTAGCTAGGCGGACACACCGTTCTCTAATCCTACCCTCGTTTAATTTTGCTTCCGTGACCTGACATTCTAGGTAATCAATTTTAGCCTCATGGTGGTTGGCGACTATTTGGCGTTCCTGATGTAACGCATTCAATGATGCAATGAGTTTTTGTCCTCCCGTAATCTTTTCCTCCATCTCAACTTCCAGTTCCCTGATCTGAGCTGCTTGTGCTACAATGACCTGGTCCGAAAGTTGGACTTGCTTCTTGTAGCACATCAGCCAGACCGCTTTCTCTACCAACTTCTTATGCTCTTTACTGCCTGTCCATTTGATGGCGGCGTCTAGCGGATGCTTATCCATCAGTAGGTCACTTATCCACTTTTTGGTTAAGTTAACCTTCCCAAACACATAGTCGGCTACCCTCTCATCCATCACATTTCACCTATTCAAACCAGGGTCTAAAACATTACTCTCCTGCTGTCAATGTCCTGCCGCGGTCGCCATTTTCTGTAAGGGTTTGTTGTGCCTGTCTCTCAGAGACGGTGCTGGTGCGAGGTTAGGCCTTCGTTGCCTAATACTATTGCTTGCTCTGGTCTCCGGCCAGCCTTTTTGCAATAAGCACCTGTGACCCACTCGCCCTTACAGTTCTAACACTGGACTTAGGTGCAGGGAGCAGTAATGCAGAGAAAACTCAAATAGACCCGGTTGAATAGTACGAAATGGAAATCTTTATTGCATAGCGTCCAAAATCATGAAGTACATGTCATAGGCGCAAATTAACGAGAGTACAAGTATACATACATTCATAAAGCTTGGTCTATGGAAATGAAGAACGCACGGCACATCGTAAAAAGGGGAACACATTATACTTTAACCTTAATAACCACCCTCCCTTAACAATACCTACACTACGTCTAGATTTGTAGGATCAGGAAACATGCTCACCACTCGTGTTACTTCGGAGAATTTTAAAGTGAGGCACTCGGCTCATTTCGCTGCAGCGCCTGACTGTCACGTGTTTGGAAGGGTCTCTGTACCCCACTTGTTTATTTTCGCTGCTGCGACAAGCAGGCCAGACTCCCTGTTGTCATGAAGAACTCGACAGGACTCGGACACAGTTCAAAGAAGAGTCTTCCTGTGCTCGACACCGGTTGTCGGGAGACTTCAATGAAAAGGTTCTTTCTTGTATTTTCGGGCGCGGTCGGGGTTTGCTGACCGTGGCGGCACGTAGATTCTTCTCCTCTTCTTCTCGTCTCGTCTCATCTCTTCGGGTCTTCGGGTCCAGACACCGTTTACCGACACTCGGGATGGTGCACCCGGTTACTTGCCCTTGTCGGGGCGGCTCGTTCCGAGTGAGCTCCACCCAACATTCAAATAACCGACCAGTACGGCTAAGAGTCAAGAGTCAACAAAGTCCAGAGAAACACAGAAGGCTGCTCATCCAGCAGACCGATACCCGAGGATCAGAGCCAGCCGGGAGAATAAGAGTCGAATCAAGAGACCGATGGACATTTGTTCACTATAGTTATAGTGCTGTGTTCCCTTATCTCCCGCTCAAATCTTAATGTTTGTCCTTTGTGTAATATTGGCGCTCAAAACTCCCAGCATGGGGCGATTCTTCTCTTTAACGGGTTTCGGTAGCACCTGAAACTGGCCAACTACCCGTTAATGTTTTCCCATTGTTGACCCAGCCAGGATCATATGAATCGTCTCCCTGACTGGTTTTGGGGGCCCCCGAATACTTGCTTAATCACCCGTCAATGTCTCTCTCATTGTAGAGCCGTGGGGGTATTTGTGTATTGATGTGTCTGGATGGGCCTTCGATTGCCCAGTACAATGGTCCTTACTTGTGCATGGAAAACGATTCCAGCACTTATATCTTTGCTATTGTCACAAATGCAAACGGGTTGCATCCTGTCTTTATCAGTGTTTACCGAGTATGATCCAATCTTATACTGAATGTTTATTCGACGCCATCTTGTCTGCCCACTGTATTTCTGGAAGCTTCTGCCACGATGCGCGGCGGCCATTTTACAGGCTTCTGTGTCCTTTATTATCAGGACAGCATTTCGTTTAATAAAACTGATCAAACGAATCTGCTTCTCTTATGTTATTTCGAATTGCGATAATTGCGAAACTTTACAATTATTTAATTATCTTTCATTTCAATAATAAAAACCCAATCGGCTTACACTAAAAAATTGAAATTGTTTTTTACCAGATTAGTTTTGACTTTAAATTAAATTTGCCTCTGTACATACAGTGTTTTGTACATGGGGCAGTCCGTGCCATCGTGCAGCGGGACCTGGACAGCATCCGGGATTGGGCTGGTGGGTGGCAGGTGGCATTCGCACCACGCCAGTGCTAGGCAATGACAAGAGAGAGTCTAACCTCCTCCCCTTGACATTCAATAGCATTACCATTATGGAGTCCCAAATCATCAACATCAAAATCAACATTGACCAGAAACTTAACTGGACCAACCACATAAATACTGTGGCTACAAGAGCAGGTCACAGGCTGAGTATTCTGCAGCGAGTGACTCACCTCCCGACTACCCAAAGCCTTTCCACCATTTACAAGGCACAAGTCAGGAGTGTGATGGAATACTCTCCACTTGCCTGGATGAGTGCAGCTCCAACAACACTCAAGAAGCTCGACACCATCCAGGACAAAGCAGCCCACTTGATTGGCACCCCATCCACCACCTTAAACATTCACTCCCTCCACCACCGGCGTACTGTGGCTGCAGTGTGTACCATCTACAAGATGCACTGCAGCAACTCGCCAAGGCTTCTTCGACAGCACCTCCCAAACCCACGACCTCCACCACCTAGAAGGACAAGGGCAGCAGGCGCATGGGAACACCACCACCTCCAAGTTCCCCTCCAAGTCACACACCATCTGACTTAGAAGTATATTGCCGATCCTTCATCGTCGCTGGGTCAAAATCCTGGAACTCCCTCCCTAACAGCACTGTGGGAGTACCATCACCACAAGAACTGCAGCAGTTCAAGAAGGCAGCTCACCACCACCTTCTCAAGGGCAATTAGGGATGGGCAATAATTGCTGGCATTGCCAGCGACGCCCACATACCGTGAATGAATAAATAAAATACAATGGCCCAGAAATTGATCTCGCTCTGTTCCCGCGGGGGTAAGCCTTCCCCGCGATGTCTCACCTCGCTTATGCTTTTTCTGATCCAGCTCGCACGAACTTGATGTTCCAGACATCAGCTGTGCTGGGCTTGCGTATCCCAGCGGCATAGTTAATTCGTGCGAGCTGTGGGATCACGTGACTCAGTTAGAGCCAATGGCAGCACACCATCTTCCATTCATAAGTCTCACAGCATGGCTGTGAGACTTATGAATCTTACACCCCCCCAAAATAACAGCTAAACCTCAATTAAATTAAAAAAAAACCATCACATTAATAAAATAAGTATAGTTAATTAAATTAACCATTTTAAATAAAAAATTAAATTTTTGAAAAAATTTAAAATCTTTTAAAAAGTTATAAAAATAAACTTACCTGTCTTTAAAGTCTATAAAAAAGATATACCTGTAAAAAGAAATTCAAAAAAATACTTAATTCACTACTTACCTTCTTAAAAGCGGGTCTTACTCCTCCTTTTTACATTTCCAAAATCTTCCCTACTTACCTGCGCGTCCAAAGCATGAAGTGCACAGCGTGCGCGCAGCCTGTAGCGCGCACGCGATGCACCCAGGCCCCGCCCCCTTTTCGGAAGAGCAATTGCCGGTTTTCAGCGCATGCGCAGGGCATGCAGAAAACCGGCAATTGGAGTGGGAATACGCGAGAGTATGCAGTGCGTACTCTCGCGTCCCGGGATCAATTTTCGGCCCAATATATCCTTTGGTCTTGAGCTTTGCTCGGATTTTCATAAATGTTAATTAACTGTGATGGGCACAGCTATAATTTATATTTGAAATATTGTGAATTTTTATACGGCCTTACATTTTAAAGTATATATTTAACAGATATCATACCCAAATACTGTACTTTTAATTGCACTTATCTCAGGCTATGATATAATAATGTATAATCAGGACCCTTTCAAGTAAATGAGTACAAAAGAACACTGCCATCTTTCCATTTCTCCTCTCAAGGTCAATGTTCATTACATTTTTATAATCAAAGATTTCCTCTTTTGTTTATTTTGTACATGAAATGAGCAAGGAATTCATTTTGATTAATACAAATCTGACTTGCAATTAAAATTGCCATAGAGTAGAAGCAGCAAGTTCATCCCAAGGCCATACAAAGTCTATTGTATATTAGCCTTTTGAGACCCAACTTCCTCTGGGACAGTTAAAACTGGTGGTTGTCAAGGGAAAAAGGATTATTTTTCAACCTGATTTGTAAATGAGTCATTCACTGATAATCATCCTCCTGTATGTTTTGCTGACAGAAGCAAAGGTTCCTCACAGACAGGGTGATTTACAAATTGCCTACGTGACTGGAGACCAGCTGCTCCATGTAACAGACATTGATTTGCAATGCAGTAAACAATAACAACAGACAACAGCTCAACCATAAGCCCTACTACCAATAAAATACAATTTGCTCCACAAGATGGCTGTGTAATAGGAGAAAAAGAGAGCGTCTCACTGCATCAACGATACACTCAAAGAGCTAGGAATATTTGAATAGACACTCTCATCAATGTGGTAGGGGTGAGCCCCCTTTCACCTTTCAGAATCTGCTGTAAGCCATATTTTGTATATTTAAAAGAGATTTACTACCAATACATATTTGTGGTACTTCTATTCACAGCTGAATCTACTCAATTTTGAAGAGAAGCAAAACCAAGCCGATTTAGTGACCAAAGTAGATAGTCTACAAACCAACTGTGTGTATGGTGCAGCCTCCTGTAATATAATTCAGAAGGCACTGAGGATAGTGACAACCTGTCACTTTCATTTCTTTAGCAGATCAATTTCTAGATAAAATAAACTAGCACACAATAAAACTATATATATATAACATACCCCCTGGCTCACGTTACAATTCATGCCTTTGGTGAACTGATGTTTGCAGTTTTAGTAACATTTATATCCATGAAACAATTTGTTGTAAAACAGTTGTGGAAACTCCAGGCCTAAATATTTAATTGCTTAATTCGGAACATCTGTAATGAAGCACAAACAATCTTGAATTGTGGCTCTATGCAAAATAATCAGCAAAGCTGTCATTCAGTGTACCGTGACTCAACAAACCATATAGCAAATTAAACCACTGTGCCTTCAGTCCTTGGCCATTATAGTTAGTTCTGATCTTTAAGTAATACAGCATGAAAAAGTGAGCAAAGTAAAAAAAAAATCCGAAGTTTTGTTTTTAATGAAGAAAAGTTACATTAAAACTAAGGGGGAAAAATTAGGTTGCGCCCCGTTTGGGGCGCAAATATCGTCTGGACGCAAAAATTAGCGCCTGGCGCTAATTATCGCCACTGACTGGAAACTTCACTTTTACCGCCCCGGGAGGTGAGTGGAGCGCTAAATCAGGCGCTGCACACCTGTCTTAAGGCACAAAGGCCGAGCAGTGAGGCGCTAACTCAGCGCGCGAGCGCAGCGCAGCTGCTGCCAGTTAGCGAGGGAACACAGACACACTGGCGCCGGCCAGTTCTTAAAGGGGGGGGGGCCAACTTGCTCCCCAGCCACACCCTGCTCATTGCAGCCTTGAATCTCGGCCTGGAGAGACCTGTGAATCCATTTTGCTGCCAAGGATGGAGAGGGTGAGAGAACGAGCTCAGCGCTTCACCGAGCGGGCCTTGGATGCTCTGGTTGGCGCGGTGGAGCGCAGAAGATCTATACTCTTCCCTGAGAGTGGCAGGAGGCCTTTGCCACGCGAGTACAGAAGAGTGTGGAGGGAGGTGGCTCAGAGCATCTCCTCCAGGAGCATGGTGCCCAGGACCCATGTTCAATGCCGCAAAAAGTTCAACGACCTCACTCGGGTCGTCAGGGTGAGTGGCTTTTTCTCAATACCTCTCCATCCCTCCATCTCAACCTCACTCTATGGCCAGAGGGTCTTAAAACCCCAATGCACAACACTCATCCAACACCTATGGCCCTTTCATGAAACACACACACACATTCCACACTTTGCATACAGTAAGGGCTATTCACCTATGGGAGGCACATCAGGCAAGACCATGGCTGTATATTTACTCAGATGCTGTCCTTTTTCTTGCAGGCCAAGCTGGCGCATAATCGGAGACAGCAGCAACGGACAGGTGGAGGGCGGCCTCAGCTGCAACCCCTCAGCGATCTTGAGGAGCGCGTCCACAGGATTGTGGCAAGCCGGGTGATCGGTCCCGTCGCCACTGGAGACACCGACCCCGTTCTGGACAGCAATGGTAAGGTCATCACCTTTTTGTCCTCTGTCCTTCCACTTGTCCCTCACAACACCAGCCTTTGACACTTTCAATCCAACTTGCTAACTTGCTGCACTTATTCCTCCCTTACTGCCACCCTGTCCTCACGCTAAAGCCACTCTTGTACCTCCCTGCTTTCAGATGGTGATTCACCAGCTGAGGAGACGGGCCCTGAAGCTGCCAGTGGGAGTGAAGCTGCAGCCGAGGAGGAAGAGGAAGCCGGAGCATCAGTGCCACCCTCTCCCGAGGAAGCCCATGCCCACACTGGGAACACGCCTTCCCTGGAGGGGAGCAGGGGGGAAGGGTCTGATGAGGGTGAAGCTCCAGGACCCAGCGGGGTGCAGCAACGCCATGGGGGTAGGGAAGAACGGGGGCCTTCTCCCCAGAGGGAGAGCATGCCAGCGACTCCTACTGCAATGGACGCAGAGGAGGAGCGGCTGATCGCAGAAATGAACACCCAGGCGGTGGGCATGCACACTGAGCTCATGGGTGCAGTGGGAAGGGTGCCCGAATGCATTGAGTCACTGGCAAGGAGTGTGGAGCACTTCGCTGTAGCACAGGCGGATGCCACACTAAAGCTTAGTGCTGCAATTCAGTCACTGACTGCCGTGATCCCATCTCTGACTGCTCTCATGCAGACTCAGATTGAGGCCACGCGAGCACTGACTGCTGCCAACCTCGATGGTTCGTTCACATGTCCCCGGGGCTCTCACCGCACCGCAGCAGGCCAGCAATCTGTGCTCCAGCAGATTGCTCCGGATGCTGAAGTGCTGCCCCGTGGGAGTGCCAGTGTGTCGGGCGAGCAGGGAGTTGCTGTCCTCTCTCACGATGACAGCATTCCTGCTGCCAACACTGTCACTTCTCCACTGCACTTGCCACCGCCTGTAGGACAGACTGCTGCCGCCCATGCAGAGTTGGTGCAGTCTGCAGCCGGGCCCTCCAGGCCCAGAACTGGTCGAGGCCGTCCTTCAGGGGCATCTGCAGTGTCAGGGTCTGACAATCAGCAGCCTTCCACCAGCCTTGCTGCAGCCACTGAGGTCCCATTACGGAGGAGCAGTAGGGTTAGAAGGGGGAAAGTGCGCAAGGGAAGGAGATCACCCTCGAAGGGCAAAAAGTAGGAGGTGTGACAAAATGCTGGTCATTTTTTTATTAAAGGCCGAGGTTCGTGGTCCAACTTTTGTTTAGTGTTTTGGACATTATCTCCAGGTTGTGAGAACCAGTTATGTTAATGACTGTTTTTTTGTGTTTATTTCTATGAGTTTGTCATGAGGAAATGACACACACAGAGTTTGTAAAATAAATAAGTTTTTGTATTCAAAATATACATGTTTGGTGTTTGGAATCATTGGTGCCTTGGCCGGATTAGGGGTTGCGTGCTGGGTTCATTGATGTTGTTAGCAATGGCAGAAGCCATTTCCACAGCAGGGGCCCTAGAAGCGGCTTGCTATCAGCCGTTGACGGACGGCCCTTGCAGTTTCACCATTGTGGGCCGCCCTCCCGCCTTGGTGCTGCTGATGATCATCCTCCTCGTCCTCTTCCTCCTCTTCCTCCTCCTCCTCTGGTGGTGCTCCAAGGCCTGGTGGCATTGGCTGGGTCCTGACGATTGCCATGTTATGCAACATGCAGCACACAACTACGAAGTTGGATACTCGCTCAGGCGAGTACTGCAGGGCTCCTCCAGAATGGTCGAGACAGCGGAACCGTTGCTTCAGCACGCCGATTGTGCGCTCAATGATGTTCCTGGTAGCTTGATGGCTCTCATTGTACCGCAGCTCAGCAGGGGTGTTGGGCGTACGGAGCGGTGTCATCAGCCAGGTGCTCAATGGATACCCCTTGTCCCCGAGAAGCCAACCAACTAGCTGATGCGGTGCCTCGAAAAGTTCTGCCACAGTAGTCTGGCGCAGGATGAAAGCATTGTGGCAGCTGCCAGGATAGTGGGCATTGACAGCGAGTATCAGCTGTCTGTGGTCACAGACCAACTGAACATTCAAGGAATGGAACCCCTTTCTGTTCCGGAATTCCTCGGCATTCTCATGTGGAGCACGCAAAGCCACATGCGTGCAGTCAATGGCGCCCTGCACCATGGGGAAGACCGCTATCCTCGCAAAGCCCAGAGCGTGGTCACGCTGCTTGTCTGGGGTCATGGGGAAAGAGATGAACTCTCGTCTCCTTTTAAAGAGGGCATTTGTGACCTGCTGGATGCAGCAATGCACCGCGAACTGGGAGATATTGGCGAGGTCTCCAGCAGCAGCTTGAAATGAGCCAGTAGCATAGAAGTTGAGAGCCACTGTGACCTTCACTGCCACCGACAGAGACGTCCTGGACCTCAGTTGAGGCTGCAGATCTGGCTGCAGCAGGTGGCAGAGCTCAGTGACCACCTCCTTGCTGAATCGCAGCCTTCGCAAACACAGCTCCTCAGACATATGAATGTAGGAGAGCTGTTCACGATATACCCTGGGAGGGTAAGCTCTCCTGTACATACGCCTGTTGGCCCTCCTCCGTCTGGCCATCATTGCCACTCTCTCTCTGCGTCTCTGTGTCCTCCGATTCAGCTGGAGCAGGACGACGCCCCCATTCAGTGCAGCCCCCATAGTCTCTTTGCAAGCAAAGTTATGAAGGACAGCAACCAAAGTACCAGCGAAGTTAGGATCAGTAGGCAAAACTACCTCACAACGCGTTGACTCAATGCAGAAGTCTCTCTTTCTCTCTCTCCGAATCTCTCTCTCTCTCTCAGAACGAGTGGTGCAAAAATGTCAACCACAGAAAAAGACAGGAAGAGGCCCCCTTTAAATAGCGCCCCCCCAGCCCCACAGCGATTGATAGCGTTCCAGTCTTCCGGTCGTTGGATGCGCCAGGCGGTAAGGCAGGGGGCGCCACTCAATTTCCGCTCCGGGGCGCCACAAGGGCGTTGCACCATGGAATGACGTCACAATCTGCGCGCGCAGGTGGTCGCGGCGGTAAAGTTTAGCGCCGCCGCACAATGTCTAGTTAAGTTCCCGAGCGGCGCAAACATCGCTGCGCCCGGGCGCTAGCGGCTTTGCGCCCCATTAGCGCCCTCTTAAGGCGCTAACGGGAGGCGCAACCAACTGAATTTTCCCCCCTAAATGTCTATGCTTAACTATCACAACTTGTGACTGATTTTCAGTTGCCATGGCGATTGAAAACGGGGTGGAACAGGTGCTTGGGAAGTTGAGCGGAGAATGTTCATGCGATTATCCCCCCATTCCGTGCTGTGTGTGATCTTCTTGCTGGCCTTTTTGACCAGCCTAACAGGCTCTTGCACGAATCATGCGAGAGCCTTATCTTAATATAAAGGTCAATGCTAATGATATGGAACTTAGCACAGACCCAATTATCATAAAGGAAGCAAAGTGCTACCTTTATATTATCTTTGTATCAAAGGAGAAAGCATGAGTTAAAAGTCCTGTAAAAACAATGCAAGCTATTGTATTACTTTATTACTACTGCTTGGCCCAGAAATTGGTCTCTTTAGCGCCTCCCGTTAGCGTCTCGGGGGGGGGGGCAATAACAGGGCGCTAAGCATTTACCGCCCGGGCGCAGCGAGAAGATCGACTCCCACTATATTCGACGGGAGGTTTGCAACGGCGGTATAGCGTTGCGCCCCGATCTCCTTCGCCCGGAGATCGTGACGTCATCACCGTGCGCATCGCCCCAGACCCGAACTTCGGTTCCGCCCCCTGCAGCATCGCCGGGCGAAAACACCGGCAGCTGCGGGAGACATTCGTTGAGAGGCCGGGCGCTTCGAGGGCGATACTTAAAGGCAAGATGGCCAAGGTAAGTAAAAAAAATTCTCAAGTGCTCTTTCTGTTTTTTTTTTCAGTTTTCTTCACCAGTGATCGATCAGCCCGGCACTCTGCTGCAGTGCATCGGGCTGATCTGGCTGGATCGCAGCTGTCGTCGGAGACCGGGTAAGTCTTGCCCTTGCAGAGCCTGCAGCGATGGCCCTTCCCTTTAAGGGAGGGAAGGAGCCTTCCAACGAGGCAGCGCTGCACGGCCCATTGTGTAGTGCTGCTCACCTACCACTCCATCTGCTGCCTGTTGTGCTCCAGGAAGGAAGTAGAGTGCTTGATTTAGCGCTCTACTTTCATCCTGGAGTGCAAACCCTGAATTTTTTAAAAGTTGTAAAACATTAGCGCCTGGCGCTAATTTTTTCAACTTTTAAAAGTTAGCACCCCAAATGGGGCGATACCGAATTTCTCCCCCCATTAAACCTGTTGCATAATGGATAGCCTAAGTCATGGTCTGATAGTTTTGCTTCCCAAATTTTAGGAGATCATGAGAGGGCTTATGTCACATCCTCGAAGCTAAACACAATAACAAGTATTTCTGTTTGACCCCTAGGCAATGAGTTATTACAGGTATTTGGGTTCATTTTTACCTTCACCACCTGGGTGGTAATAACTGTCATGGAACCCGCCCAACAATGGGATGAAAATCAGCCGATTCTACAATGGGCTGCCAATCCGCTCTGCCAGATTATCACCCAGCCAGTAAAGGTAAAAATGACCCCCATTATGCATGTAAAGTCACAGAGAGCAAGGGGTCACATATATGAGTGGTCTTTGGTGCACAACACAAGAAAGATATCTGGATCAAATCTAAAAACTTAACAGTGGGATTAGAATATTATCTGCAGACTAAAATCAACAAATGAGATTTATAAATTTAAAGTAAATTTAGCAGTAACATACAGCAGTGCTTACCGTGACTAGGAGAGGTACAGATCATGAGCTAGAGTTAGCCCGGTTAGCAGCAGAGGAAAAGGTCAAAGAACCAATTAGAAATGCTTAGACTGGAAGTTGTGAAGGAACAACAGCAACACAACCAGGCTCAGAAGGAGGCTCAATGCAGGCTCAAAAAATAAATAGAATGGTGCAAACACAATGGAAAAGCAACAATGCAAGCTCAAGGAAGTGGAGCGCCAGCACAGGTTTCAACCGGAGAAAAAAATTAAACTATGTCAACACATAGAGGCTTTGCACAGTCTCATTTGTGCTGTCCTGCCAGCAGTTCAAATGCATCTGTCACCTCCATCATTAGGTTTTGAAATCAAAGCAACAGAAGGAGGGAGAAAAGGAAAAACAATGATAGCATACATTCACAATGACTGGACAGTTTGTAACAAATACAGGCCAGGTGAATGGAGGTATGCACCATCAAGCCCATGATTTTGGTATATGATCAGGATTTCTGACTATTTTGCATTACAATGATCTTCGTCTGATGTTTATTAAAACTAATTGTTCTCCCATTGCATTGCCCATTGTAAGTTAGAGAATATGGTCATTCTGCTAACTGTCTCTGATGTCTTCATGTTACTATTTCTCTCTATCTCTGTTTGGCTTCTGTCTCACTTTCTCTTTCACTCTCCTTAATGTGTTTTTGCTTCTCTCTCTCTTCTGCTTATCTCTTTGCCTTTTTCTTTTCTTCTTTCTTCTTGGGTGGAGGGAAGTGATTGGTACAACTTGGCATGGCAGAAAAAGGAGCCACCAATAGCTGTAGGCTGCTTTTGGGGTACAGTTACAGGGGAAATGTGGCCCTCAGTAGTTCTCTTCCCATTCTTTCCCTCAGTTACTCACTCTTTCCCTAACTTCCTCGCATCCATTGTGTCCTTACCCATCACCTTTCCACTATTTCTTCCCCTTCCAACCTCAGTCCCATCACTACCCCATCACTACCCCAACTTCTTCCGCCTCAAACTACCTACTCAACCCCAGTATACTTGCTGCCCCCTTGTTCCACTGTCACTCACCTCACCTCAACCCTCCATCCACTCCCCTGTTGCTCCCACTACCAATCACTCCCCAAGAATGGGCGGTGAGAGACCAGTACCCCTCTCACCCTCAATTTGATACCCTCCTCCCTTCCTCCCTTCCTTCCCTTCTTTCTCTCCTCCTCTCACTTTCTATCTCAAAGAAACTTTGTTTGTTTCAAAATTCAACATAGGTTTTTTTTAAAATAAGTTAAATTAAAATGAGGAAAGACACTGTCTACTTCTCTTGCTAGCTATGACTTTCTCTGTCTTTCTCTTTCTCTTGCTCTCTCTCGCTCTCTTTCTGTCTCACAGCTGTAAGCAATAATTAACAATTACCTTTTCCAACTATCATCAAAACACAGGTGGACAATTATTTGGCTTCAAAGTTCAACAGTTCTTTATTAAGTGCAATTTCCGAAGTTTATAGAACACAACACAAAAAGCTACAACAGGTGAATAATCAGAACAGTAACGTTTTCTCATTCTCTATCTGTCACATACACATACAGACACACACACACAGCCTCGCTTTAAATAAAATATATAAATTGCGGAGTGAATATTTTACACATGTAAAATGTAATCTCATGTACTCTCCCAATATATCCTCTCGCATCCGCCCAGCAGTACCTCTCTGACATCTTGCATAATCTTCTCAAGCACCCTGTGCTGCCTCTTTCACAAATCATATACATCCTTTCTCAGCCAGAGAGACACGCGCAAAGCGGTTACATTTTTCACCGAAACAATCACTGTCACTGGAAATAAGGAGACTTGTCAGATTTGGAAAATTGATGAAAATACATTAATAACAGATTAGCAAGATCAATAAAACCACATAAATAACCAATGCCATTTGCAGATTCTGAATTCAGATCACTCATGGAATATGTTTCAGTTTTACTGGAAGACATTAGCCTATCCTGTACTTAATGTAGAAAAGAACTGATTAATTGTATTACTTATTTGCATCCACCTATTCAGCTCATTAAAGTAGAATGTTGAGAGTCAATGACAGTGAAATATTAGCATTTGCAAGCTTCAGGTAAAGACAAGCACTTTAGATTCCCAAATGGCAATGCTTATTTAATTGGTATCCCAGCTATGAAGATTTCATACAGCCATATTAGTATATTAATAATGATGGAGATAATGTTCATAGCAAGCTAATGAATTTCATATCTGCATATATATAACAAGTGATATCAGCATGGAAAGTACTGTGAGTGATGTTGTTGTACAAAGGCTTCCTACATTACAACAGTGACTACACTTCAAAAGTACTTAATTGGCTGTAAAGCGCTTTGGACGTCCTAAGGTTATGAAAGGCCCTATATAAATGCAATTCGACTTTCTTTCTTAACGCGTTTACATCAACTTCCTCTCTGCTTTTTAGGGAGGTGCCAACATGTGACTGGTTTAATGCCTCCATTAAAATAGTGGAGAGAAGAATTTGATAGAGTAAGCTAATTCATGAAATATGGAGAAATCCAACTTGGAAATAATAGCCAGGAAATTAAATTACTGGGAGCTGTGTTTTTGTACAATGATCATCCTTAAAATAGCATCACTCAAAGTAATTTCCAGGCTATCATTTCCAAACTAGAACTTTCCATACTTCATGGATTTATGGATTTCTTATGACTTATGATTTTGACTTAATGCATTTCTCATTAGAGCAGAGAAGGGTAAGGGGAGATTTAATAGAGATGCTCCAAATTATGAGAGGTTTTGATAGAGTAGATGGGGAGAAACTGCTTCCACTAGCAGGAGGTTCGGTAACCAGAGGACACAGGTTTAAAATGATTGGCAAAACAACTAGGGGGAGATGAGGAGATTTTTTTTTACTCAGTAAGTTGTTATGATCTGGAATGCATTGCTTAAAAGTGTGGTGGAAGCAGATTCAATGGTAAATGTCAAAAGGGCATTGGATCTCTACTTAAAAAGGAAAAATTTGCAGGGCTATGGGGAAAGAGCAAGGGAGCGGTACTAATTGGTAGCTCTTTCAGAGAGCCGGCACAGGCACAATGGGCCAAATGGTATACTTCTGTGCTGTACGATTCTATGATTCTATGCATTTGATATTTTTGTGGCAAACTAAAAGCTACTTTTAGAAATCTGTATTATTGTAAATACCACACCCTTCCTGAAGGGTTCTGTGTGCACCACACCAGGGAAAGCCACCAGGTCAACAACTGCTTGCATTTATATAGCACCTTTAATGTAGTAAAACATCCCAAGGCGCTTCACATGTCAGGGAAAACCACTATTTCAGGGAAGGCCACTATGCACTGACAGAGGTTTTATGCAATGGCAGAGGCTCCTCAGTTCTCCAGTAGTCCAGTAGTCGTGGAGTTGCATCTAAGGAGAGAATGAGGCCGGTCATGAATTTTATAGTAGCCTTCCATTGAAATGTGGTATGATCAAGATAATCCAAGGTCGCTTCTAATGGCACTACTATTTTCTTCTGATGGTATTAATGCTGAAATCAGTCAATACACATTACATTTATTTGTGCTATTTGTGCTTATTCTGCACTGGGACAGCGGTTGTACCACAGATGCAGAAGAATCACAGAATTAGGAGAGCTGGGCTTCAGTTGATTTCTTACCAGGTTGCAATTCTGTAGTCTTCTGCATTTTGTGTGCTAGAATTCTTGAGCCCATTTAGCTTCATTAGGGCCCTAAATTTGATGCAAAAAAGGTTCAATTCACACTTAGCGCAATTCAGGGGAATTTATCCCATATCTGCTCTTTTTCTTTCAGCACCAGTTTGGAATGAGAGCAAGAGAAGTTCTTGTGCTTGTTAAAATGGCGTGGGTGCGAGTGCAGTAAGGACAAGGTGAGTACCACCCTACTAATATTTACAATGCTTACAATGGACATTTGTGCACACCCTACCAGACGGTTTTATGTGAGTGGGTTGTAAAGTTTCGCGATTCAAAATAGCGAGAGAGAAGCAGATTCGTTTGATCAGTTTATTTAAACGAAATGCTGTCATGATTATAAAGGACACAGAAGCCTGTAAAATGGCCGCCGCGCATCGTGGCAGAAGCTTCCAGAAGTACAGTGGGCAGACAAGATGGCGTTCGAATAAACATTTCAATATAAGACTGGATCATACTCGATAAACATTGATAAAGACAGGATGCAACCCATTTGCATTTGTGACAATAGCAAAAGATATAAGTGCTGGAATCGTTTTCCATGCACAAGTAAGGACCATTGTACTGGGCAATCGAAGGCCCATCCAGACACATCAATACACAAGTACCCCCACGGCTCTACGATGAGAGAGACATTGACGGGTGATTAAACAAGTATTCGGGGGCCCCCAAAACCAGTCAGGCAGACGATTCATACGATCCTGGCTGGGTCAACAATGGGGAAAACATTAACGGGTAGTTGGCCAGTTTCAGGTGCTACCGAAACCCGTTAAAGACAAGAATCGCCCCATGCTGGGAGTTTTGAGCACAAATATTTCACAAAGGACAAACATTAAGATTTGGGCGGGAGATAAGGGAACACAGCACTATAACTATAGTGAACAAATGTCCATCGCTCTCTTATTCCCTTGATTCGACTCTTATTCTCCTGACTCGCTCGATCGCGGGCTGAAGCTCTTCTCTAGGGCTGGACTCTGTTGACTCTGGACTTTTAGCCGTACTGGACGGTTATTCGAATGTTGGGTGGAGCTCAATCGGAACGAGCCGCCTCGACAAGGGCAAGTGACCGGGTGCACCATCCCGAGAGTCGGTAAATGGTGTCTGGACCCGAAGGCCCAACAAGACAAGACGAAATGACAAGAAAAGAAGAAGAATCCACGTGCCGCCGCGGTCAGTAAACCCCGACCGCGCCCGAAAATATAGGACTCATTTCTTGAATTCTACGGGTTATTGCACGAACCGGTTTTGGGTCCATCGAATTCCTCATAACAACAAGAAAGACTCTTATTTGAATTCTACCAACAACTGGTGTCGGTACAGGAAGACTTTTCTTTGAGTTCTACAGCCGGGCCCGAGTTCTGTCGAGTTCTTCATGACAACGGGGAGCCCGGCCTGCTTGCAGCAGCAGCGAAGATAAACAAGTGGGGTACAGAGACCCCTCCAAACACGTGACAGTCAGGCGCTGCAGCGAACGAGCCGAGTGCCTCACTTTAAAATTCACCGAAGTATCACGAGTGGTGAGCATGTTTCCTGATCCTACAAATCTAGACGTAGTGTAGGTATTGATAGGGGAGGGTGGTTTTAATAAGGATAAAGTATAATGTGTTCCCCCTTTTACGATGTGCCGTGCGTTCTTCATTACCATAGACCAAGCTTTATGAATGTATGTATACTTGTACTCTCGTTAATTTGCGCCTATGACATGTACTTCATGATTTTGGACGCTATGCAATAAAGATTTCCATTTCGTACTATTCAACCGGGTCTATTTGAGTTTTTCTCTGCATTACTGCTCTCGCACCTAAGTCCAGTGTTAGAACCGTAAGGGCGAGTGGGTCGAACCACTCACAGGTGCTTATTGCAACAAGGCTGGCCGGAGACCAGAGCAAGCAATAGTATTAGGCAACGAAGGCCTAACCTCGCACCAGCACCGTCTGTGATACAAGCACGACACAACCCCTTACAGGGTGGAATACTGAGCATTATACTGCCATAAACACTAGGGCCGGAATTTTCCCAGTTCCGTGCCAGAACGCTTTCCTCCTGCGCCAGTCCACCCACCCCACCCCCCAGCCCTTTGCACCTCCAAATAGACTTTCCGACTGGCTGCTTGGAGACAAGGGCTATCCACTGAAGATGTGGCTCATGACACCCTTGAGGGGGTCAAGTACTGAGGCCGAGGAGAGATATAATGTAAGCCACAGCTCCACCAGATGTGCATAGAGCAGACAATAGGCATGATGAAAATGCGATTCAGATGCTTTGACAGATCTGGAGGAGCCCTTCAGTACGCACCAGCCAGGGTCTCCAGAATCATCGTGGTCTGATGCGCGTTGCACAACATAGCACAGCAACGAGGATTAGCGCTGCATGAGGAACAAGGCACTGAGCACACCGCCTTCAGAGGAGGAGGAGGAGGAAGAGGAGGAGGAGCATCAGCTGGAAGGCAAGGTGGAGCAGTCTCTGGAGGAACCCGTGGTGTAGATGGCACCAGCACTCGAGCACATTGCTGCCCGGGAGGCCAAGGATGGCCTCATCATGGCCAGATTTACTTAACTTTACGCAGTACACCCATATTGCTGCCACATGGTTTGCCAGGTTGGCAACACCCACAGCCACACCATAAAGCATCCCTACAATGACCAATCCATTCTTTTCACAGTCACCATCATTGGTGGAGTTAAAGTTATGTCTGACCTTTCACTCCAACTAACTGAGCCACTTCCAAAGGTGCACACAAATTTGTCCAAGAAAATAAAGACATTTATGGTTCACATGACATTAACTGAAACTTCACATTAACTTTGAATAAAACACCCAAGTGGCTACCCTTGTGAATCTACTTGTGTGGCATCTTTCTCTTCCGCATGCTTCTACGTGGTGCTACCCCTGTGGCTTCAGCAGAGGTAGAGGCAGCCTGTTCACTTCCCTGCTGCGACTGCTTAGACACTTTTGGCAGTTGTACTCTGGGTTTATGGAGCCTGTGATGGCCCCGCCAAAGTCTTCTCCTCCTACAACTATGCAGGGGCAGACTCGGCCATCGCTGTCCGGGGAGGCATCTGGGGCTCTAACTGAGGGGGTGGCAATGGGAGAGAAGTGTGAGCGCTTCGAGAGGAGCTCCCACTTCCATGTCCCCTCTCACCATCATCCCTCTCATGGGCGACCAGCACTTCCCTGCTAGCAAGGAGCTGGAGAGCACATTGCTGCACATCAGTGGGGCCATAATGACCCACGTCTACACTGACATCCCTCGTAGAGATGAGGTCTATGAGCCTCTGCCGTCTATTCTCCATAGATAGCCATCTATGCTCCATAGAGACCATGTGCTCCTATGAGTGGCGCATTAGCTGCTCCATGTAGGTGACCATCCTATCCATGGAGGAGCCTACAGGCGCCATTGCCTGTGACACGGTGGTGCTCACGTTGGAGATGTACTCCTCCATTCTCTGAACATTTGCAGACATTGTGGTCGCAAAACCTGTCAGAGCCTCCTGCAGCTCCAGAATCGCCCTCTTTATGGATGGCCCCCGAGGCTCAGCATCCTGCGCACTCCAACAAGGAGTCTCCACTGCTGTCCCTGTCTCTACCATCTGCTCTTGCTCACTTGTGACTTGTGACGGACCTGGTGACAACACTACTCTATCTCGCGAGGGACCCACCGAGGTGTGCGTCTGCATGCAGAAGAGCTGAGCTGGGAGCGTCCTGCGCCCTCTGACGAGGAGTCACCACTGTCTCCACCATCTGCTCTTGCTCGGTTGTGATGTGTGAGACACCAGGTGACAACACTACTCTATCTCGCGAGGGACCCACCGAGGTGTGCGTATCTGCGCTGATGCCGGGTCCGCTTCTGTCTGGTGACGGTGCGCCCTCAGAGGCTGGAGGCTCCTCTGGGGAGTCGTCTTCCTCTTGCGCCTGGACAGTGGGTGGGGGCCGGGGGCTCTTGATGGACCTGTGGGAGAGTAAAGAGATAAGTTAGATATGCCATATGTAGATTGGGTACAGATACCATTATGCACATAATGACCATTCAGTGGCTGATGACATCGGTCCCCATGTGAGTGACTGATGTATGCCATGTAGTTGTATGATATGTAATTCTGTCACCAGGTTGCTGAGATGTCCCCCTCTCTCCGTCTCCCACCTCCAGGTGCTCGGCGACTCCCGCCAGCTCTATTGCAGCATCCTCTGCTGTTGTGAGGGTAGCCATTGACAGGGTTTCACCGCCAGTTCTCTCCCTCTCCCTCTTATTGTGGGCTCTCTTTTCCTGCAAGGAGGGAAAGAAGAGAAGGTTGATGGAAGGAGTGTAAGGAATGGATGGGTTACACCTGTAGAGGGTGAATATGATGGAGTGGGATGGCAATTCCAAGTGGCCTCCTTGTGTGTTGTTAGTTGGTATGATTGCACTAGGATGAGGGGTGAGTGTGAGGGGTAAAATGGGGATGTGATAATGTAGATGGAGAGAGAGGGATGGGTGGAGGTGCAAGGTGTGTTGGTGTGAGTAAGGATGTTCAGGAGCAGGGTTGGGAAGGCAGAGTGATGGGGATGTGATGAGAGGCACAGCAGGATGAAGGTGAGTGTGGCTTTGCACTCACCTTTCCTGATCTAACAAGATCATTGAATCATTTGCGGCACTGCACCCAGGTCCTGCTGATGACATCCCTGCTGTTGACCTCCTCTGCAATTTGGAGCCATGCTGTCTTGGTCTGCTGGGGAGGTCTCTTCTGGCCATTGGCAGGGAAGAGGACCTCCCTGCGTGCTCTGACTCCCTCCACAAGCATATGGAAGGATTCATCGGAGAACCTGGGTGCAGTCGCTGCCTCTGTGCAGTCATCGTTGCTGGTCTGGGCAGCAGTGGAATTGTGCGATGCAGTGACTGCACTATCCGAGATAAACCTTCAAATGCAATGTGGCCATGGCTCCTTTAAATATCCCGGCTGAAAACACGTCATCGATGATGTCACCAGACCCGCACCATTTAATTGGGCCGGGTAATGCGCAGGGCGGGCTTAATAGGCCCTATTGACATAAGGTCTTTTTGTGGAGCGGGATGGAACCAGCAACGGGGTCATGATCCACCATGGCAGCCGCCCACACCGGACCCGTCCAGGTAGGGAAAAGTCCGGCCGAGGAAATTGCATGAACATTGAAATTACATCAACAGGACTAATTTTAATATAATTAACTTCCAACTGGTGGGCACTTCTGGTGCCAGTACAAAATACCACCAAGAAATTGAAGGGGGGTTAGTAAATGAGTACACATTTGTTATAATGGATCTCCATCCATTTTTCGGTTTGATTACACCCACTTTGTGCCTGTTCATTGGGGATAACCAATCAGAAAATCTATGCTAATGTGCACATTACAAATGGGTTCTCACACTGCAGATACTGGAGCCTTGGCTAACAATTTGCAGGAAGCTGTAAAGACCGCATGGGGTAAATTACACTGGGGTAAATTTTCTTTGTGTGCCAGAAGCACAAAGCAGGAACTCTGCATATGCCCAAA
The DNA here is from genome assembly GCA_030390025.1 of Squalus acanthias. Taxonomy (NCBI): domain Eukaryota; kingdom Metazoa; phylum Chordata; class Chondrichthyes; order Squaliformes; family Squalidae; genus Squalus; species Squalus acanthias. The sequence continues at coordinate 59,333,228 of CM059425.1, forward strand.
CTCCCAACATGTGCTCCTAGTGCATGAAATTCTACGCTGTGAGCAATAAGGATGAAAATTTACCCCATTAGGAGCAAGACTGCAAACCATCCCGCAGGAGGGATTGCAGCAGCTAATTCAGGTGCATTATTCTGTGTACGGTGGGCCCCACGAGTTAAAAACATTGTGCTGCCTATGTCTGTCCTATAAGCACTGAATGATAGCATCACATGTCGTGTTGATGAGTTACTGTTAAGGTGCAGAGCAACAAAGCAGACAACGGACACCACGGCAGCCAGACAAGATAGATGTCCCTGTTCAGCAACTTAGGGGACAAAGTCATCAATAAAATGCGGTAACTGTTGTCATGCTGTCAGTGGCCTTTCTTCCTCAGAAGGCAGACACTGTGGCCGCCCCTCATCCACCAGCATCTGCTGATCATCAGTGAACTGCATGCTAATACCTCTACCGATAACCATGCTGGGCAGCATCCAGCACACTGCCACCAATTTGATGGCATTTTCAGGGGCAAACATAAGGTAGCTGCCACACCAGTCCAGGGACCTGCAGCACTGTTTGAGTATAACAAAGACTTGCTCAATCAGAACCTTGGTCCAGGCATGGCCCTTGCTGGACTGTAGCTCAATGCTGATTTGCAATTTCTATAGAGGTGGCATGAGCCAGAGTTGCAACCCATGTCCAAAATCTCCCAGCCAAAAACCATCGAGCCTTCCATCAGCAGGACACTCATGTGCATATTCCTAAATCAGTGCTCCTATGACATCTGCATATTGTGAAAATGAAAGCCCTTTTGATTTATGTACACCATAGCATTGCTGATCACTACCCAAATAGCCATGTCATAGTAAATGAATCCTTGAACTTTAAGGAAATGCCCAAGTTGGTAGCACTTGGTGCCTTCCCACTGACCCCGCACACTTCAGTGGGGTCACGCTGGAGGGCAACAATGTGTATGATCCCTGAGTAACTGCCAGGATCATGGCCTTTGGATATTCGGGCTCTTTTTTTCATAATCCAAAATGATCCAATTCGATTCTAATCAGATATATCTGAATTTGCCCAGTCTGACTCAATTTGGAGGTCATCCCATTCATCAGCCACCACCAGCTGAGTTAACTACATCTGCAAGGTTTTGACTATGGTTATTGAAACTTCAAAAACCTGAAGCAGCAGATTTGGAGATTTGAAAAACAAAGGTTGGAATCTGAATTTGGATTCAGCCAACTATACTCACCTGTCGAGAATGTAAAGTGTCTTTCACTTCAGACGAGATCTCCACTGGGGACAAGAAGAGAATTTGCCAGAAATCGCTTTTCTTGTGACCTTTAAAATCTGCCACTGAAAACCAACATAAAGTTCCCAGGCTTGGACCAGATTCAAAGTTTGGTCTCTGGAGGTACAAAGCATGAGCTAAAGAAGTATACTGCCAATCCCTATAAATATTCAGACTTAAAAAGAAACCCCAACATTGTGATTTATCAACTAGCATTTTGTCACTATCCTATGAGAAACAAAATCAATTTGTCACACTGGCTTATAATATCATTCATGTGGTTTAGCTGATTTCTGGGAAACGAATCTTTCATTTTTAGCAACAATTAATAGCAAATCTCCTCTCAGAGGTTGCTAGAATTACAATTATAGCAAGCTGTCAGATGCAAATTGTACTAGAAAGATCGTTCGGTGTACAGTTGCAGTTTTAAATGATCAGCTCAACTATGATTAAATAAATTGCCTCTTTTGCATGCAGAATTTATCCATAAAGCATTTTAATGTGTCACCAAAAGAATTTTGCTAATATTTCACTGGCAGCCTGGCCTTCTTTTTCATAGTATAAAAGATGTGTTGCAGATACACTCCTTGCTTCAAATCCATTAATAATTTGGTTTGCTGCATAATACCAGAACCATTAAAAAGTGAACATATTGGGTTGTCATTAATTATTCAAAATAAGTTGTTGAACACAAGGAGTTTACAAATAATCTATTGAAGAATATTAATTTGTAAGTGATGTGTGTATTATGTGTATTATTTCTGATCTTTTAATTTAAATTATTCCTGTAGTTCAGTGGTTTTCAAATATTTCTGTGTACCTTCAAATATTGTTATCTTCCCACAGGCCTCTTTTACAAAAATTTACGAACGGACGCAATTCAATGTAATTTGAAGCCCGGCACTTGGTGTCCTCAAGTAATTTTTTTTCTCTAAAGTTATTTATCTACACGAGCATTAAATAAAATAGTAGCATTTTAACAGTCACCAACAGGCTTATCGCCATGGTGAAGCAGAAAGCTGAAGTGATATTTGCACAACACTAATGATGACAGCGGCAAAATTGCAATATTTCTGTTTACAATTTCAAAAATTTCAGACAGCAAATCCATGACCACTTCATTTATCCATTCCGTTCCAGTCTGTTATCAAAAGTTCAAGGCTTTGGAATTTGTCTGACAGGAAAATCTCAAAGGGAGGGTAATGCCTGGTGTGAGGACAATTACCCAAGTCTGAGCAATGGAAGTGTATTATCAGACACAATTACTACCCAAACTGCAGGGAGGCCTTCAAGCTTCTTGAACTCTATCATCAGCTTCATCATGCATCTCTCCCACCTGCTGGACCCTCCTCCTTGTTCTCAGTGAAGTCTCCCTACGTTCTGGAATTCCCTCCCTGAACCTGTCTGCCTCTCTACCTCTCTCCTCCTTTAAGGCATTCCTTAAAACCTACCTCCTTGACCAAGATTTTGATCATCTGTCCTAATATTTCTTTAAGTGGTTTGGTGTTAAATTTTGTTTGATAATGCTCCTGTGAAATGCCTTGGGAACATTATACTACGCTAAAGGCACTATATAAATGCAAGTTGTTGTTGTTGGCGACTCAAACAAAGCTTTTGAAATACATTTTTCACTCACTCCAACTTTCACTGGAACTCAGCTCTGCTCCCACATATCAATGATAGCTGTGACCTTGGGAACCTTCTGGGAACTCCTCCTGGATCCAAAGACCCCAATTTGAAAACCACTGCTGTCATGCTTGAAGTCCACCAGACCTTCACACCACTGGCCAGCTTCCAACTCGCTGGCATGCTCCCTTTGGCCAACTGCTAGGAGACATGAGGTATTGCTCGAACCAAGACAGGATGTGTTGTTGCAAGTGGAGAGCGCCTTCATTCTCATTCAAAGGCATCTGCTCAAAACACTTGCTCATAGTCCTGGGGCTGTACTGGCAGTGCCCCTCATGCTCGAGTATCTTCGGGAGAGGGCGCGGAGGCAGCAAAGAAGACGAGAAGATGTAAGCAGAGGGAGGAAGAAGAGGGCCAGGAGGGTTCTCAACAGGAGGCCTTACCCACCTCGGGTCTTCTGAGAGCACTTCTCTTATATCCACTTAAGCCAGGAGCAGTGTATTCGGAGGCTATGCTTCACCAAGGAGGTGGTCACAGAACTCTGCCACCTCCTGCAACCAGACCTGCAGACTGAAAGCAGGTGGTCTCATTTTGTGGTGGGCTGCTTCACAACTTGGCCATCATGAGGGCGCAGCACTTGCCAGCAGGGATTGCGGGACCACCTCCAGAGGAGGATAAGGGAGAGGAGGAGAGGAGTAAGAGGAAAAGGATGAAGATGAGGAGGAAGGGAAGAGGTAGGCAGCCAATCCCCCTACCGCATGGGCTGTCCATGAACGCCTCATCAGACTCCGATTCCAATGAATGAAACCCCAGATTCCCATTGCTCACCACATCACCATCATACCAACCCTCTGTCACGGAATATCACAGCGTCCTCCTAGGCATATAGCTGAAATAAGAGCCACCACAAAAGATTCCAAACAAAATAATAAATTTATCCAAAATCACTTCACACATATTTACACTTATGAGATGAACTAATCACCCTTGAGCAATCCCTTAGTGCCTATCGTTCGAGTGCCCTTTCCTGTCCTAGAGCTCCTATGAAGTGTTTCCCCCAGTGGCTGCAGCATGGCTGGTGGAAGGCTGCTGAGTTTTCATGGGGGCTACTTCAGATGGCCTTGCAGGATGACCTCGAGCAGCTCTGGCCCTAGAAGGCTCAGCTGTAGACTGCACCACCTCGGCATGGGTGGCAGCAGTTGTGTCTGGCCGGCTGACAGGCAGCGACAAGGGCAATGACGGAGTGGCAGTGGTGGGAGCAGGAATGCTGTCATCCTGAGAGAGGACAGCAGGGTCCTGCTTCACTGACCCACTGCCACTCCCCGGGGCGGCGCCTCAGCATTCCTAGCAATCTGTTGGAGCACAGATTGCTGGCCTGTTGCAGCACCGTGAAAGCCCCAGTTGATGGTGGTAGACACAGCCATGATGGCAGCAGTCAGAACTTGCGTGGCATCAACCTGAGACTTCATGAGAATGGTCTGTGCTTCCGTTGCAGCACTAAAACATTGGGTCGCTTCCGCCTGTGCTGCAATGGCAGCCGCGACATCGCTCATCACATGCTACATCATGTCTGGGTCGACACGGTCTCTTTGCGAGTCTTCCATCTTTTACAGCCTGGAAATCCTGGGCTCCAAGCTCAGCGCAGAGTCCCGTGCAATGTTGGAGGCGGACTCCTCCATGCTCCTTGACATTGCCAAGAGGCTTTCTGGCAGGCTTGCCATTGCACCTAGCAATTCAGTGTGCATGCCCATCACTCTTCTTCTCAAGTCCATCGAGTTCTTCGTCTGAGTCCTGTGCAGCAGAACTTGTGCGCAAACTCACCCTCTGGGGAGCTGGCCCCCGAGCTACCCTTTCCCCCTGGCCTTGCTGCAGCCCACTCATGCTTGTTGCCTCACCCTGTGCAGATCCCGCTTCTACACTAGCCTCTAAAGTAGGTGCAGTGCCAGTTTCTAAGCTGGTGTCTGCGAGTGACAGATACAGTGATGCTGTGTCTTCTTCTTCTTCTCCCCCCTCACTCTCATGCATCGACTCGGGGACAGGCTGCTCAGGTGCTTGTTCTTGGTTATCTGAAAGCAGAAAGGCACAAGAGTCGGGTTATGGTGAGGGGAGGGGGGGGAGAAGCAAGATATGCATGCATACAGCATCAGCAGCTTTAAAGTGAGAAGAGATTGTGGGATGAGAGGGAAGTGGGATGTGAGAAGGAGGATTAGGAATGAGCATACCGTTGTTGTCCCCAAGGGGTTCAACCTCACCGGTGGCCACGGCTTCTATGATCTGCCACCCAATGATGTCCAGCACTCCCTCCTCCAGCTGGCTGAGGTTGTGGATGGCAGCCTGCCCCTCAGATTATGCGTGACCTTGGCCTGCAAGAGAAAGAGAAATCTGTGAGTGAGTGTGGTGCAATATGTTTGGGTGATGTGCCTGCCATAGCTGAATAGCTGTCAGTGTGTGCAAGGTGTGAGATGTGGGTGTGAGTGTTGCAGCAGTGGTAAGGTTGTGAGGGTGAAGTGAAGTTATAATTGTGAGATTGTGAGGTGATAAGTAGAGATTGTTGGTAGATGAGTGCTGGGGGTGTGATGCATTGAGCAGTGTGTGAGGCTTGTGGTGCAGATGGTGGGTTATGCCATTTACTGAAGACTTCACTCACCTTGACTTGCCGTGTGAGATCATTAAACTTCTTTCGGCACTGGATGGCCAACCTTGGGACCAGAGTGCTGGCCATCACATGGCCAGCTATCTCCTGCCAGAGCCTTCGAGAGGGCTTAGTGCCAGTGTATGGGAAGAGGACAGCCTGTCTCCTCTCCACTGCTGAGGCTCTGCCATGGGTTTGCACTGCCATCTTCTTCCAGCTGAAGTTGTGAGTGGCTTGACAGTGTGGTGCTGCAGCATCATAGGATTACATAGTGGTGGGTGGGGCCTATTAGCAACAAAGAAGGTGTTATATGCTTAGAGGCACAAGGCAAGGCTAGAATACTCAATGAGTACTTTGTATCGTGTTTACTAAGGAGGTGGATGCTGGCAAAATATCGGTAGAAGTGGAAAAGGTAGAAGCAATGGAAGGGGTGAAAATTGATAGACGGGATGTACTAGAAAGGCTGGGTATGCTTAGATTGTATAAGTCGCCTGGTCCAGATGGCTTGCATCACAGATTGCTAAGGGAATTGGGGGAGGAGATAGCGGAAGGGCTTGCCATAATTTTCCAATCTTCCCTCGATGCGAGAGAGGTGCCTGAGGATTGGAAAGTGGCAAATGTGACACCATTGTTCAAGAAAGGGTGTAAGGGCAATCCTAGTAACTACAGGCCAGTCAGTTTAACATCAGTGGTGGGTAAAGTTTTCGAAACAATAATCAAGGAAAAAATTAACAGGCACTTGGAGAGGTTTAAGTTAATTAAGGAGAGCCAACACGGATTTGTAAAAGGCAGATCATGTTTGACTAATCTAATTGAATTTTTTGATGAAGTAACAGGGAGGATCGATGAAGGGAATGCAATGGATGTTGTCTACATGGATTTTAGGAAGGCGTTTGACAAAGTACCACATAGAAGACTGGTTAACAAAATTGAGGCTCATGGAATAGGTGGGTCAGTGGCAGCTTGGATAAGGAATTGGCTAAAGGACAGAAAACAGTGAGTTGTGGTAAATGCTGTTTTTCAGACTGGAGGATGGTAGACAGTGGTGTTCCCCAAGGGTCAGTTGATATATATAAATGACCTGGATATTGGAATACAAAGTGGAATTTTTAAATTTGCCATTGACACCAAACTTGGGGGTGTGGCAAACAGTGAGGATGATACCAATCGACTGCAACAACACATAGAAAGGCTAGCAGAATGGGCAGACAAGTGGCAGATGGAATTTAATATAGAGAAGTGTGAAATGAAGCATTTTGGCAGAAGGAATAGGGAGAGGCAATATACACTTAATGACACAGTTTTAAAGAGTGTGCAGGGACAGAGGGACCTGGGAGTTAATGTGCATAGGTCCCTGAAGGTGGCAGGACATATTGAGAGAGTGGTTAGCAAAGCATATGGGCTCTTGGGTTTCATAAATAGAGGTATTGAGTACAAAAGTAGAGAAGTTATGCTGAATCTTTATAAAGCGCTGGTTAGGCCACAACTGGAGTATTGCGTCCAGTTCTGGTCACAACACTTTAGGAAGGATGTGAAGGCCCTTGAGAGGGTGCAGAGGAGATTTACCAGAATGGTTCTGGGGATGGGGGATCTTAGCTACAAGGACAGGTTGGAGAAGTTGGATTTGTTTTCATTGGAGCAAAGGAGGTTGAGGGGTGATTTGATAGAGGTGTACAAGATTATGACGGGTTTGGATAGGCTAGACGGGGAAAAGCTGTTTCCACTAGTTGAATGTACAAGGACTAGGGGACACAGATTTAAGGTTTTGGGCAAGAGATACAGGGGGGATGAGAGGGAAAACTTTTTTACGCAGCGAGTGGTGATGACCTGGAATTCGCTGCCAACGGAAGTGGTGGAAGCGGAGATACTCAATGTTTTCAAGGGGAGACTGAATAGGCACTTGAGGGAAATAAACTTGCAGGACTACGGGGATAGAGTGGGGGGAATGGGACGAACTGGATTGCTCTACAGAGAGCCGGCACGGACTCGATGGGCCGAATGGCCTCCTTCTGTGTCGTTATGACTCTATGACATAGGATATACGGCACAGAAACAAGCCATTCTGGCGTTTATGCTCCACTCAAGCCACCTCCTGTCTTTCCTCATCTAAATCTATCAGCATAACCCTCTATTCCCTTCTCCCTCATATGCTTGTCTAGCCTCCCCTTAAATGCATCTATACTCTTCGCTTCAACCACTCCCTGTGGTAGCGAGTTCCACATTCTCACCACTCTTTGGGTAAAGAAGTTTCTTCTGAATTCCCTATGGATTTCTTGGTGACTATCTTATATTGATGGCCTCTAGTTATGCTCTTCCCCACAAGTGAAAACATTCTCTCTGGACTGGATTTTCCAAGCCCCAAGGAGGCGGGCATGGAGGCGGGACTGCCGGTAAAATCGGAGAAAGTGGGGGCGGATGGCAAACCCGCTCCCATCCCGCCTTCGTGCCCTTTTGCCAGGAGGCGGGAGGATGTGCAGCTTCGGGTCCCGTCTCCTGAAGGCGGGAAAGGCATTTAATCCTTTTGACTGCCTGTTAACAGGTAGTTAACAGGCAAAACAAAGTGCCATTTTACCATCACAGGTGAAGGCTTCCCGACCTCGGAGCACCCCGCCGGGTTGAAGGAGATATGGAGGAGGTCTGCGCTGGTCGGAGGCACCTGGAAGTAAGGTGTAGAGGTGAGTGATGGGTGCCAGTGTGGAGTGGTAAGTATGTAAGGTGAGTGATAAGTTTAAAAAAGTGTGCACTTACCTTGTTTTCTTTCTACAGCCTTTAGCCGCGCTGGATGGGGAGAGCCGATATTCTCCTTGTCAATTTCACATAATGGCTGTTGGATCCTCCGATCTTACAGACATGTGAAATTTACAAAGTTGAAAGGTTTGATGAGTCCTCACCACAAAGTCTCATCAAACTAAAGAGAATGGCAGTGTTTGACAGCTTCACAGAGCTGTCAAACGCTGTCATTTCTTCTTTCAAGAAGTCTTGACAGATAGCACGTCTGATATTGATGTGATCTGTCAGTGACTTCCTCCCTGACTGGCATGCTGAGCCCGTAGGGCGGGCTTAACAAGCTCAATCAGGGGAAAGACCCTCTGATTGGTCAGGCGAGGATGGAGGTGGGACATTGACACGACAAGCAGCAGTCCCGCCTCCAACTCGCCTCCATTCACAAAATCTAGCCCTCTGTATCCACTCTATCAAAACCTTTCATAATTTTAAAGACCTCTATTAGGTCACCCCTGAGCCTTCTTTTTTCAAGAGAAAAGAGACCCAGCCTGTTCATCCTTTCCTGATATGTATACCCTCACATTTCTGGTATCATCCTTGTAAATCTTTTCTGCACCCTCTCCAGTGCCTCTATATCCTTTTTATAATATGGCGGCCAGAACTGTACGCAGTACTCTAAGGGTGGTCTAACCAAGGTTCGATACAGGTTTAGCATAACTTCCCTACTTTTCAATTCTATACCTCTAGAAATAAACCCTTGTGCTTGGTTTGCTTTTTTTATGGCCTTGCTAACCTGTGTCGCAACTTTTAGTGATTTGTGTATTTGTACTCCGAGATCCCTTTGTTCCTGTACCCCACCTAGACTCGCACCCTCCAAGTAATAAGTGACCTCCCTATTCTTCTTACCAAAATGTAATACCTCACATTTATCTGTGTTGAACTTCATTTGCCAATTATACGCCCATTCTGCAAGTTTATTAATGTCCTCCTGTAATTTGTTGCAGTCCTCCTCAGTATTGATGATCGCCCCCAATTTGGTGTCATCCACAAATTTAGAAGTTGTGTTTTTGATTCCAAGGTCTAAATCATTAATGTAAATTGTGAACAACAGTGGTCCCAGCACTGATCCTTTTGGAACACCACTACCCACCTTCTGCCACTGTGAATAGTTACCTTTTACCCCTACTCTCTGCTTTCTGTCTTGAAGCCAGCTCGCAATCCATTCTGCTACTTCTCCCCGACTCTGCATTCCTTGACCTTGTTCATTAGTCTATTATGGGGTACCTTATTGAAAATCTAGATAAATTACATCTACTTCATTACCATTGTCTTCTCTCTCTGTTGCCTCTTCAAAATCTTCAATGAGGTTGGTCAAGCAAGACTTCCCCTTTTCAAATCCATGCTGACTATTCATTACTATGTTTTTGGTTTCTAGATGTTCTTCTATTTTCTCCTTTAGTAGGGATTCCATTACTTTTCCTACCACCGATGTTAAGCTGACTGGTTTATAATTCCCTGGACATGTTCTATCACCCTTCTTAAATATAGGTATTATGTTAGCTACCACCAATCTTCTGGCACTACACCTTTTTCTAACAAATTATTAAATATGTGTCGTAATGCCTCTGCTATCTCTTCCCTAGATTCTTTTAAAATGCGTGGATGCAATCCATCTGGACCAGGGGTTTTATCCTCTTTGAGTTTGATAAGTTTATTTAATATATCCCCTCTTTTTATTTTAAATGCACTTATCTCATTACTAATCTCATCATCCAATGTAATGTCCACCTGTTCTATCTCCCTGGTAAATACTGAAGCAAAATAATTATTTAATATTTCTGCCATCTCTCTGTTGTTACCTGTGGTATTATCCTGTCTATACCTTAATGGCCTTATTCCCATCCCAACCTTCCTTTTTTATTGATGTGCCTGTAAAATATTTTACTATTTTGTTTTATGTTCCTTGATAATTTAATTTCATAGTTCCTCTTTGTCTTCCTAATTGTTTTTTTGACTTCTCTCTGAATCTCTTCGTATTCTTCTTATCATGCACTCCCCTGCTGTCTATGTACTTAATGTATGCCTCTTTCCTTACCCTCAATTGTTCCCTTATGGCTTTATTCATCCAATGCACCTCCCCTTTAAGTACTGAATAAAGCCTGTAGCAAACATGACTGGGAATTAGACTGGACCCGATATTGGCCCACCTGTTGAGCGTTAGCCAATGAGCAGCGGTTTTAGCGCTGAAATCAAGACTACAATCATGTTAATGAGGACTGAGCACGAATTTTGCGTGCTACCTTGACCATGTTGACCTGGCGTAGCTTAACATCATTGGGCCTTAACACTTCCCGTTTCGTTCCATAGCCAATTGCTAGGCCTAGGTGCTGTGCTACTTCACTTTATTGGACACATTATAGTAGTCACCTGGAGAAATGCAGTGCTTGGTCATGGGCATCTTGCTAAGGGTCCTGGATGAGGAATGGGAGGAGGACGAGGCCAGGGAAAGCAGCACCAGCAGCTGCAGGAGGGAGGGACAGGGTGGCGAGGCAGCATCCTTCCCCCCTATGGGTACAGGACATTCCTCCTCCTCTGGATCTCCTCCACCAGGTCCTCCAGTACTGCATCCGAGAACCTGTGCGCCCTCTCCCTCGGTCCCTGAGCCAACATGAAACGTGCCGCTGTGTGCCATCCAGAGCACTCCACACCTTCAGTGGAAGTGGGTACGAGGAGCCCACATATACTGCTTCACGAAAATTACGTCTAATCAGTGCTTGAGTGCTAAACCTGCAGGTTTCTGGTTTAGAACCTCCAGGCAAGTTCAAATGATGGTAATCTGCAATTAGGACCAAAATTGTGTGCTAAATCCAGACTTTCAAACAGGCGTGTCTTATTAGCACTCCACCCATTTAGCTCAGGCTATTGTGCCAGGTCGTCACAGACATTTGTAGCTTACTGGAACAAGACCTGCTGCCCAGAGGACCTGGTGGACATGCCTTACCAGTGGCTGTCAAGGTGAGCACCGCCCTCAACTTCTTCGCCTCAGGCTCCTTCCAGGGATCTACAGCAGACATTTGCAGGATCTCGCAGTCAGCCGCCCACTGATGCATCACCCAGGTGACCGATGCCCTGTTTGACAAGTCAGCCAATTATGTAAACTTTGCCACTGATGAAGCCAGTGTTACTGAGCAGGTGCTCGGCTTTGCCGCTCTGGCTGGCTTCCCACAGATGCAGGGCATCATCGACTGCACATCATCACCCAGGAGTGTTTGTGAACCGCAAGGGCTTCCACTCCCTTAATGTGCAGCTCGTCTGCAACCATAAAAAGATCATCATGCATGTGTGCACCAGAATCCCTGGCAGCTGTCATGACTCTTCCGTGCTGCGCCAGTCCACCTCCCTCAGCTCTTCGCACCTCCAAACAGCCTCCAAACTGCTTGGAGACAGGGGCTATCCACTGAAGACGTGGCTGATGACACCTTTGAGGAGGCCACTACTGAGGCTGAGGTGCATCATAATGATAGCCACATGTTCACCAGATGTGTCATAGAGCAAGTAATCGGCATGCTGAAGATGCGCTTCAGATGCCTTGACAGATCTGGAGGAGCCCTTCAGTATGCACAAGCCAAGGTCTCCAGAATCACCATCTTTTGCTGCATGCTGCACAACATAGCGCAGCAGCGATGATTGGAGCTGCAGGAGGAGCAAGGCGCAGAGTGTACAGCCTCTTCAGAGGAGGAGGAGGAGCAGGAGGAGGAACCTGAGGTGGAGATGGCACTAGCAGCGGGTGCACATTGCTGCCCAGGAGGCCCGGGATGGCCTCATAATGGAATGATTTACTTAACGTGCTCCAGTGTATCGATATGGCTGCCACATGCTGCATTAAGTTCCCCCCACCCACCCAACAACACCACAAAGCAGCCCTACAATGGCCAAGCCATTCCTCTCACCCAAACCCCAGTGCTCGAGGTTAAATAATGTCTCACCATTTACTCCAAGTGACAAGGTAGGAGGAAAAAATGGACAAGATGGGAAAGTAGTGCAAAGAAATAAATTTATGCATGTCATAAATAGAACTGAAACCTAACACTAACATTTTGGCAAACACCCATGTGCATACCCTTGTGCATCTAGGATTGTGTCTTTTTTCTTTCCCGCATGCTTCTACACGGTGCAACCCCTGTGGCTTCAGCAGAGGTAGAGGCAGGCTGCTCACTTCCCTGCTGCGACTGCTTCGACACTTTTGGCGGATGTCCTCTGGGTTTTAGAACCTGTGAAGGCCCCGCCAAAGACTGCTCCTCCTGCAACTGTGCAGGGGTAGGCTCGGCCATTGGGATCCGAGGAAGCATGTGGGGTCTGACTGAGGGGGAGGCAACGAGGGAGAAGTGTGAGTGCTTTGAGAGGAGCCGCCACTTCCATGTCTCGTCTCAACATCATCCCTCTCATGGGCCACCCGCAATTCCCTGCTAGCAAGGAGCTGGAGAGCACCTTGCTGCACAGCAGTGGGGCGATGAAGGCCCAAGTCTACATTTATATCCCTCCTCGAGATGAGGTCAATGAGCGTCTGCCATTGTTGTTCACAGCAAGCATGTTCTTGTTGGACTAGCGCATTTGCTGCTGCAAGCAGGTGGCCATCCTTTCCATGGAAGAGCACATCATCGCCATCGTCTGCGACATGGTGGTGCTCATGTTGGAGATGGACTCCTCCATTCTCTGTACATTTGCACACATTGCGGCTGCAAAAGCTGCCAGAGCCTCATGCAATTCTTGCTGCCCCTTCAAGATCACCCTCTTTCTCGATTGCCCCCGAGGCTCAGCATCTACATGCAGCTCAGCAGAGCTGGGAGCATCCTGCGCCCTCCGGCGAGGTGTCGCCACTGCTGTCCCTGTCAACACCACCTGCTCTTGCTCACTTGTGATGTGAGAGAAACCAGGTGACAACACTACTCTATCTTGCACAGGACCCACCGAGGTGTATGTATCTGCATTGGTGCTGGCTGCACATGGGTCTGCTGACAGTACATCCTCAGAGAATGGAGCTTCCTCTGAGGAGTCATCTTCCTCCTGCAGCTGGACACTTTGGTGGGGGGGTGCACTTATTGGACTGTGGGAGAGTAAAGAGATGAATTAGAAGTGTTATAATAAGAATGGGTAACGTTACCATTATGACATGATGACATTTCACTGGCTGCTGGCATCAGTCACCATATGAGTGACTGTTGTATGCCATGTGGCTGTATGAGATTTAATTCTGTCACCAGGTTGCTGGGAGGTCCCCCTCTTTCCGTCTCCCACTGCCAGCAGCTCTGTAACTCCAGAGATTTCCAGGGCCGCCTCCTCTGCTGGAGTCAAATTACTGAAGACTGGAGGGCCACCTCCGGTTCTTTCTCTTTCTCTCCTGTTCTGCGTTCTCTTCTCCTGCAAGGAGGGAAAGAAGAGAACTTTGGGTGAGAGTGATGGAATGAGTGTAAGGAATGGATGGGCTACATCTGTAAAGGGTGACTATAAGGGAGTGGCGTGACATTGCTAAATGGCCTCCTTCTGTGGTGTTACTTCCTATGATTGAACATAAGAACATAAGAGATAGGAGCAGGAATAGGCCACTTGGCCCCTCAAGCCTGCTCTGCCATTCAATAAAATCATGGCTGATCTAGGGCTCAAAGCCACTTCCCAGCCCGCTCCCCATAACCCTTCACTCCCTTATCTTACAAAAATTTGTCTATCTCCACTTTAAATGTATTTAATGACCCAGCCTCCACAGCTCTCTGGGGCAGAGAATTCCACAAATTTATGACCCTCTGAGAGAAGAAGTTCCTCCTCATCTCAGTTCTAAAAGGGCGACCCTTTATTCTGAGACTGTACCCCCGAGTTCTAGATTTCCCCATGAGGGGAAACATCCTCTCTGCATCTACCCTGTCGAGCCCCCTCAGTATCTTATATGTTTCGATAAGATCACCTCTCATTCTTCTAAATTCCAATGAGTATAGGTCCAGCCTGCTCAACCTTTCCTCATAAGTCAAACCCCTCATCTCTGGAATTAACCTAGTGAATCATCTCTGAACTGCCTCCAATGCAAATATATCCTTCTTTAAATAAGGAGACCAAAACTGTATGCAGTACTCAAGGTGTGGTCTCACCAGCACCCTGTACAGTTGTAGCAGGACATCCCTACTTTTATACTCCAACCCCCTTGAAATAAAGGCCAACATTCCATTTGTCTTTTTAATTACTTGCTGTACCTGCATGCTAATTTGTTGTGTTTCATGCACAAGGACCCCCAGGTCCCTCTGAACTGTAGCATTTTGTAATCTCTCTCCATTTAAATAATAGTTTATTTTTTTATTTTTCCTGCCAAAGTGGATAACCTCGCACTTTCCCACATTATACTCCATCTGCCAAATGTTTGCCCACTCACCTAGCCTGTCTATATCCCTTTGCAGATTCTTTGAGTTAGGATGAGGGTGAGTGTCAGTGGTGGTCAGTCAGATGGGGATGTGAGTAGGTACATAGGCAGAGAGGGATGGGTGGACCTGCAAGGTAGGTTGGTGTGAGGAGTGATGTGCAGGAGTAGGCTTAGGAAGGCAGAGTGATGAGGTTGGGGTGACAAGCACATCAGGATGTAGGTGAGTGCGGCATTGCACTCACCTTTCCTGACCTCATCAGATCATTGAATCTTTTCCGGCACTGGATCCACGTCCTCCTGACGACATCCCTGCTACTGACCTCCTCTACGATCTCCAGCCATGTCTCTTTGGGTGGTCGTTTTTGTCGATCGCCAGGGAAGGGGACCTCCCTGCGTGCTTTTACTGCCTGCATCAGAACTTCCAGGGAGGCATCGGCGAATCTTGGCGCTGCCCTCTGTCTTGTCTCCATGGCCACAGTTTTATCAGTTTTATTCCGTTATTGAGGCCTCTGGAAACCACCTTCTGCCCTCCTACATCAACCTTCAAATGAGGTGTGTGCAAGGCTGCTTTAAACATCCACGCTGAAAACGAGTCATCGGTGACGTCATCAGACCCGCTCCATTTAATTGGGCGGGGATATGCGCATGACTGTTTTAATTGGGGTCATTAAGTTAAGCGCGCAGTGCAGAACGCGCTGTTCACATCTTCGGGTTCCCGACCCGCTATGCGGCCCACACGCACGCAACCCGACTCCAGGGTAAAGATTCCGGCCATAAATTCAGAAATATTTGTAAATTCAATTAATGCATAAACAATAAATCATTTCAACTGAATTCAAATTCACAAACTGCCATGTTAGGATTTGAACTCCGGTTCTAACTAGAAGTTAAGTCCAGGCTGCTGGACTAAGTCCAGTGATATAACCAATGCATTACCATACACAGAGGAGAAAAACCTTGCACCAGGTGTCAAAATTGCATAATGTTTCTTTTATTTGTTCTTGTATTTTACTTGCCTTTATTCTGATGCCTAATGTATTGGGGTATCATATATTTAAGATCAAATTTTGAGCCCTCTTGATTATCCACCCATTTCCATTATTCATGGGGTGTCCCCTCCACTATGGTGGATAATGTAAGTTCTGCACTACCTTTAGCAGCATTTCAAGAAGATGTTCTCTGGTGAAAACTAAAGTCTGTAACTGTATGTTCTCCTCTGAAATTACCATTGCTGTTTTCATGCAGGTTGTTAGGAGGAGTCTTATTATCGATTGATCCTTTATATATCACCAGTTACTGATGTTAAAAGTTAGTTCCATTGATTGAAACATAAATTACTGCTCTTATTGTCATTATCCAAAAGCAAATCATTTGTTATTGATTAGAACAGTTTAAGAACGGCCAAACCAATTGCTGAACACCAAAGACAAACTATATCCTGTGACTGCTGTTAGCAGCACATTGTTGCCACTGAAAAATGCTTAGGCAATCTTTTCAGTGATGTTTGCACATAAGCCTCATGAAAACTGCAGGACAAAATTCCATCCTGCCAGCAGACATCACATATGGGAAAGTGGTAACGCTGGAGAAGATGTCGAGCAGGGTTTCTTTATGCTCTTTTTCCCTTCCTAATTCTATCTCACTCTACACACCCTGCATAACAAACTGCAGCTGCTTTCACCAGCCACTTATTTCTTTGCTCTCTCTTTACACCACAAGATAACCCTTGTACCTTTCTTTCATTTCAGGTGCAGAAAATTTGGAAGCCCCTGTGCCACTTCAGGAAGAGGAGGCCAGCATTCTTGAAGATTCACCATCTTTCAATCTGACCTTAGCAAGCACCAGCTCAGAGATTGGCACCAGGTGCACTTTGGAGGCTAGGCTAGAGGACAGATCTTCATGTGTTGAATCACAAGTGTGCTGGAGCTATGCTAGCAGGCTAAAACGGCACAGGTACCAGCTCACTGGAGGGCTAGATCACATACTAGCTCTGCTGCAGAGGACTCAGATGTTGACTTTGAGGGCCCAACTGAAGAAGGCCGATGAGCATATACCGTGGAATGCTAGGTGTACTGGGTAGCCTGTCAGTGAGCTTGCACGCAATGTAGCAGAGCATGGAGGGGTCCAGCTCTGATTTGTGTCAGGGCTTCACGCAGAGATGGACACTATTCCGTCCAACATGTTCAGGTCCATGAACACGACTGTGGCACCGACTGTGATGAAGCCTCTGCTGACAGCACTGAAAGCTTCCATGGAAGCTCAGATGGCAGCCATCTTGGCTTTCAGGCCAGTATTGAAAGGGGCTGCCAGCGCGTCACATCACTCCTGCACTCTGTTCTCACGCAGAGCAGTGGGTGTACTGAGGCACAGTCCCAGGAGAGTGGCCTTGGCTCCACGGGAGAGGCACCTACTATCCTCGCTCAGGATGACAACATGCCAGCTTCTTCGCCACCCACTCTGCCAGTGCCCTTGTTAGTTCCACACAGCCAGCTGGGCCTGACTGTCACGCCCACACCGAGATGCTGCAGTCTGCGGTCAAGCCCTCAAGGTCCAGAGCTGCTCAACGTCGCCCACCACAGCCATCTGAAGTGTCCTCAATGGAAGCTAAGCAGCCTTCCACCTCCCAAGCTGTAGCCACTGGGGAAACACTCATAGGAGAAGTAGGATAGGTAAACGAGCACACAAGACAGGCACTAGAGGTTTGCACATGGGTGATTCATAATTATTTCTGTTAACTGTTCGATATAGATGGAATTGAGTTTTGATCAATTTGATTTTTGTTCTGGTTTTGGTATTGATGTTTATATTTTTAGTGAAGTGATGGCAAGACCCATAAGGCTGGACTGAAGGAAGGCAATAGGATGGTGGTAGTAAGGACAATGGTGATAAGGATTGCAGCTCTGTTGATGTATTGGGGATGGGAGGGTGGTTCACCTAAAGCGGTCTTTGTTGAGCTGCTCGTTAAGAGTTATGGCAGCTTGGGTCACTGACGGTCGATGCCGCTCCTCTTCCTGCTCCTACTCCACTTCCTGCTGCCCAAGTGGTGATAAGGGCTGCTCCCTTATGATGACAAAGTTATGGAGCATGCAGCAGATGACCACAAATCTGGATACATGGTCAAGGCTGCACTTTAAAACTCTTCCCGAATGGTCCAAATAGCAGAAGCATTGCTTGATCACCCCAATTGTCTGTTCAATTACATTTCTGGTGGCAGCATGGCTCTCATTGTAGGCCAGCTCTGCAGCTGTGCCCAGGTTCCTGATAGGAGTCATGAGCGAAGTCTGAAGGAGATCGTCCTTGTCGTCCAGTAGCCAGCCTGTAACCTGACGGCCTGGTTGGAATAAAGGCAGCACAGAGGACTAGCAAAGGATAAATGAGCCATGACTGCTGCCAGGAAACAGGGCACAAACCTGCATGGTGCACTGCCTGTGGTTGAAAAACAGCTGGACTTTGAGGGATTGAAATCCCTTTCGATTGATAAAGATGCCAGGCTGGAGGTGGGGAACGCACAATGCAATGTGGGGACAGTCAGTGGCAGCTTAGACCCTGGGGAAGTCTGCAATGCGGGTGCAGCCTAGTGCTCTCTCATCCTGTTTCTCTCTGTCTATGGGGAATATAATGCAAGTGTTCCTCCTAGTGTAGAAAGCCTTGGTGAGCTCCCTGATACAGCGGTCATCTGTAAACTGTGATACATAAGAACATAGGATGTAGGAGCAGGAGTAGGTCATTTGGCCGCTCGAGCCTGCTCCACCATTCAATAAAATCATGGCTGATCTGATATGTTGCTGATGTCACCTGCGGCAAGCTGGCATAAAACTTAAGGGCCACGGTGACCTTGACAACCACAAGCAGTGCTGTCCATGCCCTGGTTTGAGGTTGGAGTTGTGGCTGCAGCAGGTGACATAGCTCGGTGATAGTCTCCTTCATGAAGCGAAGTTGAGGTTGAGGTTGAAGACCCACTGTGGGTGTGGCCTATTGCACAGTGCCTTCCTCCTCCCTCTTGTACCAGCTGTTTGTGCTCCCTCCTGTCTTCCTTGCTGCTCCCCCCTCATCCTCCAAACCCAAAGGCAGCCTTACCAGACTACACATGACTGCACTACGACTGTTTAGAACATAGCCAGCAACAGTGCAGCACCAGCAAAACCAGCTTCTCCACATTCAGAATTAAGTTTCCTAAATCAGAAAACAGGCCACAGAACACCCAGAAATTAAGCAACAGCCTCAAATGACAAACCAGCAACTCACCTGTAAGCAGTGAATGAGCTCTTTAAATAACACTGCTGAAGGGTCCTTCTTGATTGTTAGCACCATGAGTTGCTGGGCGAGTTCATCATGTGGCATGTCAGGTGCTGGGGCAGCCCAATATCACAAGAAGCGTAGGACCCTTATTTAAATATTTTAATTACCCAGTTTAATAGCTCTGTGTGGGCCCTGGACGCCTATGGAGCAGCCCGATCCAATATGGTGGGCGGGGCTCTTTCTGAATACCCGCACCCCACCCGCCATAATGGATGGATAGGCGCCATTATACGCCTGAAAAATGGACCTGTCACCAATGAATTTCTAGGCCAATGTATTCAAAAACTTCCAAAATGGATAATTATGCCATTTTATCTATAGTAATGGCACTATGAAGGAAGTCTACCTTGTTGATAACTTAGACTAAAACTAATTTGAACTAAATCAGAATCATTAAGGTTGGTAGTTTGGAAGAATAAATGCAACCGAACACTTGATTTAAATGAGGTTAAACAACAGAATAAAATCTAGACTAAGTGAATAAATTGTGTACAGCACACTGTGAGGCTGGATTGATTTACAAAAGGAAGAAAACTATTTACTGTGCTTTGGCAGTGTAATTTTCAATCCTCATCAATTGGATGACTACCTGTGGTGATGATAAAAGTAATATGTAATTATCACATAAATGGCAGCATTATGTAACACATTCCAGAGCTGACAAACACTGCATCATTGCCTCATTGTAAATTATTACATTCCTGATTAATCAGCAGCACTATTTTACAATTAGAAAGCATCTCTCAGTGGACTGAGAGGTACATAGCGCATAGACTATGAGCAGATTGCGACTTTCAAACTTGAGTGACAATGTTGGATTCAGCACCTCAGAAATGTTTTCAAAATCTTCTTAAGCACCTAATTCCATTTTTTTGACCAACTTCTTAAAAATACTAGGGAGTGTCCCACAGCATTTCACACAAACTGAGGAGCAGGTCAGGCTGTATTGTGGGGAGGCGAGTTTAGGTTGAGGACAGAGGCCAGCAGCGAGGCTTCGCGCGTGGGTGGCTGCAGACTTCAGGGTTGGGGTTTGCAGCTGATGGAGTCGAGTGTTGTGAAGGTGGATTCATTTACAAAAGAAAGAAAATTCAATTTAAAAAAACGTAATCAAGTCTGGTAATGGAGCACAGACAAGCCTGAGAGTGAAGCATTGGCGGCGATGAGTGTGGCTGTGAAGAAGGACGTGGCTCCTTAAATAGTGCCAATGTTTATGGCGAGCCAGCTATCTCTGTATCACCATACTGTAAATAGAGCTGCAGGTTTTTGCAGGTAATATTTTTGTTGAAATATGATTGGGGAGAAATATGATTGGCAAATAATGACGGTAGAAAATAAACAAAATAAACAATTATAAAAGAGACCTAACCAATGAGGAAGATAAAAATTGACAAACAGACTGCATAGTCACAACATGAACAAACAGAACACAGACTTGACAGTCGCGATGTAGCGACTGAAATGTAGCTTGCACAATTACTGTTAGAAACATCCTTAAGTTCCTCAACAATATTTCTTCAAGAGATAGTTAATTTAGAGGTTTCCACCTACTAGTATTTTGTTTTACAAAGTGACTATGCATTATGGCCTTGAGTTTCCACTTTTTTTCCGTTCAGATATCAGCGCAAACTGGTCGGAATCGACTGAATCAGCGCAAAAGATCGCGGAATTTAAAACTTAAGTTACGCCCAAAACCACTTGTGCTCGAGTTCAAGGTTTACTACAGACATTAAACTAGATAGCTGATTCAAAACAAATGTCTATTTTCAATGTCCATATCACATTGAAATACAGTACTTATATTTTCAAATACTTCAAATTAGTAAAATCATGATAATAGTACCACTTCAAATCTCCTCCCAGCATGTTAGAATTTCTTTGAGTATCACTTTCAGTTGTAGAGCACTGCAAGGAGTTTCAGGAAGGCACTTCCAGCACGGAGGCAAGTACCTTCATGTAACATTGAAAATAAGAGCAGAAGCAGCACTAAACATTTCAACATGAAGCAAAATGAAAGCACTGAACTGTTGCAACATTGGAAATATGAAAGAAGCAAAGTAAAAAGAACATTACATTTATATTATGTCACTGGGTACAATTCACTCATCTAAAATTGATCAATAACTTAAAAGCTTACTTTCCTTTCCCACTTGATAGTTAAAACAAGTAACACACCTCAAGGTTGCAATGTTTCCATGCATATTTACTGCCACTAATTTTCAATGTACTGTAGTTCATATCTATATGACATTGTGAAAGTGTTGCTTCTTAATGGACTGCACATGTATTCCACCGTACATACCTTCTGAGAGAAGTAATGATTTGCTAATTTAAAATAATTAAAATATAAGTATTTCATTGTGATATGGCCGTTAATAATTGGGCATTTTGCATGAATCAGCTATCAAGTCTAATTTCTGTCGTAAACCCTGAAGAATTTATTGTAAGAATGTATAGTCAGTTTCTAAAAGAAAGCACTAGTACGTATTAACCTCCAAGCGAACCATCTCTTGAAGAAATATTGTGGACAAATGTAAAGATATTTCTAATAGTAATCATCCAAGCTACATTTCAGCACAGAGTGGTGATTCTATTCCACAGAAATCCGCATTGATTTTCCCAACTGTCTTCAATGTGATTAAAAATAAATGGACTATCTGTTTACAGCGAAACGTTAGATTTTAATAGCATCCATAACAATTTTGATGTGAGCTGCTTTTTTCAGTCGTCGCTTTCATGTTTTTGTACAGAAAAATGTTCAGATAATCCTGTGAACCAATAATTAAATACAACTACGCATTCTTTTATCCTTTAATATAAAGCAATTAATGTCACTTTAGACTGATGTCCTGAGTCAGTACTTAAGATAGGAATGATTTGTCAATTAAACCAGCACATTACTTTATCACCAGCTCAGCTAATATATAGCAATTGTTGCTTCTCACATGAGATCATAAAACCCAGAATTCATTACTCCGCAGGAAAGGATTGGTATCCTTCCAGGGCAGCCTTTCCCAATGTGCACTGAGCTGCAGACTTGCCCACATGTAACGGGCAAGGTCTGTGCTCCATATTCATATTAGTAGTACGCCTGTCAAAATATATAAGTAATAAATCACAAAAATATGGTCAGAGACATGTTTTATTCCCAATGCCAAACTCCACAACAGTGCCAGTGATAGTGGGTATTAACTGGAGAACTCAGCCTAGAAATTAGTCTTGAGCAGTGGTGCAAAACATTGCAGTCAATGGAACTGAATATCAGGCACTGCGTATAACGGGTGGCCAATCTGATACCGCCCGTTATGCACCACCGTCCGAGACTAATTTCTAGGCTCTCCAGTCTAAAAAGTGTATATTTGATATAGTGCACCTTCTATCATTTTTTTAATTGGGATTCTTTAAGTTTTGTCAATATCAAAACAGGAAATCATCCGCTGACTTCACCCCATGGCATTTTTTACTAAGAAAGTTATCAGCTACATCATGGAACCTTACCTCCTGGAATTGTCCTTCATTATGCACATGTTTCACTAATGTTCACCAAAGTGTAGCAATATTTTAACAAGTAAAATGTTCTTATTAATGGTGTATAATATGCACAGAATGAAAATAGGCTATCTCCACATTCAAGAGTTTGTGTATAGGCTGATGATACTGAATGTACACCCATGACTGCAAAGGAAAACATCAGTCCCCTGTTTTAATAACTGTGGGCGGCTTATTCAAAGTGTATTTATACTAAGACCCTTTTTAGCATAACTAACAGATTTTTAATGGCATTGCTCATGACAATTCGGATGATAGGCTGTTTCATAACAACAGGAGAATTGTGTCATGTAATATATGATGAAGTGCTCTGCTGCAAAGGAGTTTCTGGGCTAAAAATTTGTTTGTACCGAAAACAGACGTGGGGATCGCGATGCACGATCAACTCACGCCTGTTCAAAGTTACGCAGGCAGCATGCTATTATGATTGTGGCGGTCAGCTCAGCACCGAAAGCGCTTCTGAGTGGCTGAACACTCAGCAGGGGGCCCAAGTTTGTGCGAGGCTAGCACCAATTAAAGCTAGCCTGCACTTCTTAAAGGCAGTCTGCACCTCTTAAAGGGGAGGTGCATTCTGCCTGCAGCAGGTCATTCAACTGGCTGAGGAAGAGAGTCAGAGCAGGAAAAAAAAACAATGACGTCACAACAGGAGTGAGAGTGCTTCAAGGTTCTTCGATGCAACATTGGAGGCCTTGGTGCAGGAGATGAACATGAGGAGCGAGGTTCTGCTTCCACATGGGGCCAGGAGGCCCTCCAGGCAAATGTGTAAAATCCAATGGGAGCAGGTAGTCATTGTGGTGAATGCCAGCAGTATAGCCCCGAGGACCTGCACATAGTGCAGGAAGAAGTTTAAGGGCCTCACACAAGTGGTCAAGGTCAGTGAATTCATCTTCAAATGCATATCCCACAATGCACCACTAGCATCACACACTGTTCAATGCACCACAACCCCATCACTCACCTACCAACAATCTCTACCAAACATGACTCATACCTCATATTTATAGCTTCATACCTCACATTTATAGCTTCATCTCACCCTCACATACTTACCATTGCTGCAAGCCTCACACCCTCACCTCACAGCTTGCACACACGGTCAGCTATTCAACCATGAAAGGCATATCACCAAACACATTGCACCACAGTCACTGACATACTTCCCTTTCTCTGGCAGGACAAGGTGGCTCACAACCAGCGTCAGAAGGACCTAACCAGTGGGGGAAAGGCATGCCTGAATAACCTGACATGGATGAAGGAGACAGTGCTAGCCATTACTGGGAGGGCCATCGCTGAGCCCGTGGCCAGCGGCGGGGCTGAAAGAATACAAGAGGCCAGTATCCTCATACGTAATCCTCCTTCTCACATCCCACGTCCCTATCATCCCACAATCTCTTCTGATTTACAAGCTGCACATGGTATAAGCATGCACCTCTTGCTTTCCCCCACTCCCCCCACCACAACCTTACCCTTGTGCCTTTCTCCTTTCAGATATCCAAGAACTGCCACCTGGCCAGGCACTGGTGGTGGATCACAAAATAGAAGAGCACCAAGGCACTGATGATGAAGATATTGCAATTGAATCAGACGTCCGGGTTTCCTGACCAATTAACTAGAGCGGGACCGATGACGTCATGGATGACTCTACTTCAGCTGAGCTATTTAAAGGAGCAATGCACTGGTGTCACTTGAAGGCTGGTGGAGGTGGAAGCCAGGTTGTGAGAGAAGTGAGTTGATTGTGCTCTAACAATTTAATAAAACTCAAACCTTAATTATGCAGGCTCAAAGGCAGAAAGTAGCCCCAAGATTCAGTGATGCCTCCTTGGAGATATTACTCCAAGGAATCAGGGTCCACAGGGACATCCTCTTCCCTGCTGATGGGAGGAAGAGGCCAGTTGCTCAGACAAAAAACTCATGGCTGGAGTCTGCTGACGAAGTGAGCAGCAGGAGTGTTGTTGGCGGGACTTGGATTTAGTGTCGGAAACACTTTAACGACCTCATGAGGTCAGGAAAGGTGAGTACAATGCCACATTGCTCTACATCCTGATGTGCATGTCACTCCAACCCCCTCACTCTGCTTTCCCAAGCCTACTCCCGCACATCACTCCTCACACCAACCTACCTTGCAGGAGCACCCATCCCTCTCTGTCTATGCACTTACTCATGTTCCCATCTGACCATCCACTACTGATACTCACCCTCATTTTAACGCAATGTTACATCTCTCCCTCATAGTCACTCTCAACAGATGTTGCCCATCCATCCTTTCCACTCATTCCATGACTCTCACTCAAAGGTCTCTTGTTTCCCTCCTTGCAGGAGAAGAGAGCACCGAACACCCAGGAGAGGCGGCGAACCGATGGTGGCCCTCCAATCATGACACCTGCTCATTTCAGCAGAGGAGGAGACACTGAAGCTGAGCCAGCATTGCGGAGCTGCTGGCAGTGGGAAATGGAGAGAGGGGGACCTCCCAGCTACCTGGTGACAGAATTAAATATCATACAACAGTCACTCATGTAGACTTGATGTCAGCAGCCAGTGAAATATGATAATGCACATAATGGTAACTTAAAATATTCTTATCAGAACAGTTCTAATTCATGTCTTTACTCTCCCATAGGCCTATCAAGTGACCTTCCTACTGTCCAGCTAGAGGAGGAAGACGACTCCTCAGAGGAGGTCGCAGACACTGAGGGTGCACCATCACATGACGCATACACACCCAGCACCAGCGCAGATACACACACATCGATGGGTCCTGTAAGAGAGAGAGTAGTGTCATCACCTGTTGTCTCACAGATCACATGTGAGCAAGTGCAGATGCTCGGAGACAGGGACAGCAGTGGAGAGTCCTCGCCGGAGGGCGCAGGACGCTCCTAGCTCTGCTCAGCTGGACGAAGATGCTGAACCTCGGGGACCATCGACAAAGAGCATGATTCTTGAGGTGCAACAGGAAATGTGGGAGGCTCTGGGAGCTTTTCCAGCCGCGCTGTGCTCAGTTGTAGGGAGAATGGAGGAATCCTTCTCCAGCATGACCAGCTTGATGTCGCAGGCCATGGCTATGATGTGTTTGCCCATGGAAAGGGTGACCACCTGCATGGAGCATCAAATGCACCAGTCAAACGACTGCATGCTTGTTGTGAACAACAGCTCGCAGACTCTGATTGCAGCCATATCTTGGACCTAGTTAGCCCTTAATCGCCTCACTGTTGTGCAGCAAGGTGCTCTCCCACTGCTTGCTAGCAGGGAAGTGTGGGTGGGCCATGAGAGGGATGATGGTGAGAGGAGACATGGAAGTGGGGAATCTGCTCAAAGCGCTCCCACTTCTCCCCTGTTGCCCCCCACTCAGTCAGAGCCCAACATGCTGCCTCGGATCCTGATGGCCGAGTCTGCCCCTGCACAGGTGCAGGAGGAGCCAGCTTTGGCAGGGCCATCACAGGCTCCAAAACCCAGAGAATGTCTGCCAAAAGTGTCTAACCAGTCAGAGCAGGGAAGTGAGCAGCCTGCCTCTACCTCTGCTGAAGCCACAGGGGTTGCACGGCGTAGGAGTTGTAGGAAGAGCAAGTTAACACAATTGTAGATGCACAAGGCTATGTATGCACATGGGTGTGTTATAAAATGTTCCTGCTGAATTTTTGAGCCACGTAAAATTATTTCTTTGCATCTCTTTCCGGTCTTGTCCATTTTTGCCTGCTGCCTGGCAAGTGGCCTTGTCAGTTGGAGTGAATGGTGAGACATGACTTAACCTCAAGCAATGGGTATGTGTGTGTGACAGGAATGGTTTGGTCATTTTAGGACTGTTTTGTGGTGTTGGTGGATGGGGGGGGGAAGTTGATTCAACATCTGGGTGCCATATTGGTGCACTGGTGCAACTTAACTAAATCGTGCCATTATGAGGCCGTCCCAGCAATGTGCACTGCTGCTGGTGCTGTGCCCACTAAAAGTTTGTCCTCCTCCTCCTCCTCGTGTTCCTCCTGCTCCTCCTCTTCATCCTCCTCTTCATCCTCCTCTTCCGCCACAGAGGCGCTGCGCTCTGCGCCTTGCTCCTCCTGCAGCTCCAATCCTTGTTGCTGCACTATGTTGTGCAGAGCGCATCTGATATACCACGCTCATCTGGTATATGCCAGGTAAAGTGGAGATCAGAGGCACAATCCTCCAGTGTAGTGAGAGTGACTTCCAAAGTTGTAGAAATCACCTGCAAACTCCTGAAAGCAAACTCTCAGAACAAGTGGTGTCAGCAAGAGCCCTTCCCTTAGGCAAGGAAGCAGATGTGAGCTGTGAGTATTGATGTGATTATTTTTAACTGTCATTTGTTCAACTCCCACAATGGCCACTCTTCTCTCACCTTATTTTACTCTGGCGAGGTTCAGGAAATGCATCAACGCCAGATTCATCAGCCGCACTCACAAGACAGTCCAGAATGTCACCCGAGCACAACGCAACGCCATCCACGCTCTCAAGACCAACCGCAACATTGTCATCAAACCAGCGGACAAAGGAGGAGCCATCGTCATACAGAACAGAACGGACTATTGTAAAGAAGCATACCGACAACTGGACAACCAGGAACACTACAGACAGCTACCCGCAGATCCGACCAGAGAACACACCCGCCAACTCAATAGACTGATCAAGACCTTCGATCCAGACCTTCAAAACATCCTACGCGCTCTCATCCCACGTACTCCCCGCGTGGGAGACTTCTACTGCCTCCCAAAGATACACAAAGCCAACACACCCGGACGTCCTATCGTATCAGGCAATGGAACCCTGTGTGAGAACCTCTCTGGATACGTCGAGGGCATTCTGAAACCCATCGTACAGGGAACCCCCAGCTTCTGTCGCGACACTACAGACTTCTTACAGAAACTCAGCACCCACGGACCAGTTGAACCAGGAACACTCCTTGCCACGATGGACGTATCGGCACTCTACACCAGTATCCCCCACGATGACGGCATCGCTGCAACAGCCTCAGTACTCAACATCAACAACAGCCAATCTCCAGACGCCATCCTACAACTCATCCGCTTCATCCTTGACCACAATGTCTTCACCTTCGACAACCATTTTTTTACCCAAACACACGGAACAGCCATGGGGACCAAATTCGCACCCCAATACGCCAACATCTTCATGCACAAGTTCGAGCAAGACTTCTTCGCTGCACAGGACCTCCAGCCAACGCTGTACACCAGATACATCGACGACATTTTCTTCCTTTGGACCCATGGCGAAGGATCACTGAAAAGACTACACGATAACATAAACAAGTTCCATCCCACCATCAAACTCACCATGGACTACTCCTCAGAATCGGTCTCATTCCTGGACACACGAATCTCCATCAAAGACGGACACCTCAGCACTTCACTCTACCGCAAGCCCACGGACAACCTCACGATGCTCCACTTCTCCAGCTTCCACCCTAACCATGTTAAAGAAGCCATCCCCTATGGACAAGCCCTGCGAATACACAGGATCTGCTCAGACGAGGAGGAACGCGATGGACACCTACGGACGCTGAAAAACGCCCTCGTAAGAACGGGATATGACGCTCGACTCATCGATCGACAGTTCCGACGGGCCACAGCGAAAAATCGCATAGACCTCCTCAGAAGGCAAACACGGGACACAACCAACAGGGTACCCTACGTCGTCCAGTACTTCCCCGGAGCGGAGAAACTACGACATGTTCTTCGCAGCCTTCAACATGTCATCGATGACGACAAACACCTCGCTAAGGCCATCCCCACGCCTCCACTACTTGCCTTCAAACAGCCGCCTAACCTCAGAAGTACCATCGTTCGCAGCAAATTACCCAGCTTTCAGGATAACAGCGACCACGACACCACACAACCCTGCCATGGCAAACTCTGCAAGACATGCCAGATCATCAACACAGATACCACCATCACACGTGAGGACACTACCCACCAGGTACATGGTACATACTCATGTGACTCGGCCAACGTTGTCTACCTCATACGTTGCAGGAAAGAATGCACCGCGGCATGGTACATCGGCGAGACCATGCAGACACTGAGACAACGTATGAACGAGCACCGCGCAACAATCGCCAGGCAGGATTGTTACCTCCCAGTCGGGGAACACTTCAGCAGTCAAGGACATTCAGCCTCGGATCTGCGGGTAAGCGTTCTCCAAGGCAACCTTAGAAACACACGACAACGCAAAATCATCGAGCAGAAACTGATAGCCAAGTTCTGCACTCATGAAGACGGTCTCAATCGGGATCTTGGGTTTATGTCACGATACATGACGTGATCCGGACTCGAGTCGTCGTTAGCTTGTTCACAGATGTGATTCCCAGTAAAAAAGTAAAAATTTTCCCAGTAAAAAAGTAAATTTTTTTTTTTTAAAGCTTTTCGTTTTACATACAGACGGCAGCTTTTGACACGTTAGAACCCCTGCGACTTCACCTCATTGTCTCAGTTGTATCTTGCTATGTCTTTTGATGTGGTACCTTCCTGGCTGACTTAATTAACTTTATCACACCTCGGCAGATAGTCAGGATGATTTAATTTATTGGTCTGCAATTGTAAAGTACACATGCTTTTTTTTCCATCTATATATGCTCTGACGATTCTGTATCCAATTTACTTCACCTGAGGAAGGAGCGATAGTTCCGAAAGCTTGTGATTTCAAATAAAACTGTTGGACTATAACCTGGTGTTGTGCGACCTCTCAATGAGGTTCAGGAAGCCCGGGAATCCTGCGGACAGCCAGTAAAAGCTGCAACATCAGGTAAAAAAAGGCTGTTAATAGTCTCTTAACGAGCTCTAAACTGCTTTAATTAGGTCATCCGCCTCTCCCGAGGGGGTCTCTGGTACACTGACTAACGCACCCGAGTTAAAGGCGGAAGCCGGCAGGTTGAATTCTAAGTTAGCAAATGTAACCCCACTATTTAAGAAAGGAGGGAGAGAGAAAACGGGGAACTACAGATCAGTTAGCCTGACATCAGTAGTAGTGAAACTGCTAGAATCTATTATTAAGGACGTGGTAACAGGGCACTTAGAAAATAATAATAGGATTGGGCAGAGTCAACACGGATTTATGAAAGGGAAATTATGCTTGACAAATCTGTTATAGTTTTTTGAGGTGAAAACTAGCAGAATAGATAAGGGAGAACCAGTGGATGTGGTGTATTTGGATTTTCAGAAGGCATTCGATAAGGTGCCACACAAGAGGTTATTAAGCAAAATTAGGGCTCATGGGATTAGGGGTAATATTGAGGATTGAGGATTGGTTAACGGACAGAAAACAGAGAGTAGGTATAAACAGGTCATTTTCGGGTTGGCAGGCTGTAACTAGTGAGGTACCGCAAGGATCAGTGCTTGGTCCTCAGCTATTCATAATTTACATCAATGATTTGGATGAGGGGACCAAATGTAATATATCCAAGTTTGCTGATGATACAAAGTTGGGTGGGAATGTAAGTTGTGAGAAGGATGCAAGGAGCTTCAAAGGGATATAGACAGGCTAAGTGAGTGGGCAAGAACATGGCAAATGTAATATAATGTGGAGAAATGAAAAGTTATCCACTTTGGTAGGAAAAGCAGAGTATTTTTTAAATGGTGAGAGATTGGGAAATGTTGGTGTTCAGAGGGACCTGGGTGTCCTTGTACACGAATCACTGAAAGTTAACATGCAGGTACAGCAAGCAATTAGGAAAGCAAATGGTATGTTGGCCTTTATTACAAGAGGATTTGAGTATAAGAGTAAAGATGTCTTACTGCAATTATATAGGGCACTGGTGAGACCACACCTGGAGTATTGTGTACAGTTTTGGTCTCCTTACCTAAGGAAGGATATACTTGCCAGAGAGGGAGTGCAATGAAGGTTCACCAGGCTGGTTCCTGGAATGGGGGGATTATCCTATGAGGACAGATTGAGTAGACTAGGCCTATATTCTCTTGAGTTTAGAAGAATGAGAGGTGATCTCATTAAAACATACGAAATTCTTACCCGGCTTGACAGGGTAGATGCAGGGAGGATGTTTCCCCTGGCTGGGGAGTCTAGAACCAGGGGTCTCAGAATAAGGGGTCGGCCATTTAGGACTGAGATGAGGAGAAATTTCTTCACTCAGAGGGTGGTGAATCTTTGGAATTCTCTACCCCAGAGGGCTGTGGAGGCTCAGTCGTTGAGTATATTCAAGACAGAGATCGATAGATTTTTGAATATTAAGGGAATCAAGGGATATGGGGATAGTGCAGGAAAGTGGAGATGAGGTAGAAGATCAGCCATGATCTTATTGAATGGCGGAGCAGGCGCGAAGGGTCAAAAATGGCCGACTCCTGCTCCTATCTCTTATGTTCTTATGTTCTTATGTTGAAGCGGGCTTCCCGACGCGCTGTCGATTTCAGCGCTTTTAACTGCCCACCTGCTCGCAAACTCGCACACACTTAAATGTAAACATTCAGCCCAAGTCTTTCTCCCTCTCTGTCTGTGTCTCTCCTCTCTCTCTAAAACATTAAATAAGCTTTACTAAACATAAAATGCATTAAAAATTGCACAAACTTTAGTCCCCCTCAGCAACACAAAAAACAAATTTCAAATAATGTAAACTGGATAAAAAGCCATTCGCGAGTCACAGTTACTATTTGCAAATTTCCTGCCTGGGTCACAGTACTTTCTGATTATTGTAGTTCCACAGAAGCACATTGAAATCTCCAACTTCCATCATCTCTCTTACGCACACATATACACACAGACTGATTCGTTATCAGCCATTTCACACTACTGCCAAAGACCAATTTCATCCCCGTAGGTTTTGAATTTCTGGAGTGGTGGTTTTCATTCCTGCCTGCTACTTCTGCCTCTTCGGTTGTGATTTTATGAGTATGAAATTTCAATGTACCACGTGATAATATCATATAGAAATTTGCATGAGTTACAGTATGATAATGAAATGTGAAGCAAGTGTAAGGAATGGGAATAGCAAACCACAGGATTAATAATTAGCTTGTTATCAAATTATTTTAGACCAGAGGTCCACATGGGTTTCCACCACTTCTGTCCTTTCAAAAGGTGAAAAACACCATTCTGTCAGAGTGAATGATTCATGCTAAAACTAATAGGTACATTTGTTTACACATTGATTTGCTTCGTGTATGGGAAGCGATTTAATCATTTATCCCACATGCTCAGCCACCGGCGAGTTCACCTGTGACAGCAAGGGCTTTGATTCTGCTGCTCTTATCACATCCAAGACTGAACCATGTTCATTCGGGCATTTGGGATGTATTTCTGCTTATGTTAATAACCCCTATAACTGGGCTGAAGTTTAATATTCTGGATACATGTAAAATTAATCAGCTTTGTTTCAAACGCAGTGTGTTGTGTCCTTGATGTCTCCAAGATAAAAGGAGACTAATGGATGTCCTGTTATCTGCTGTTCAATTTTTGGGCCTTTTCTCCTCCTTTCTTCCTCTAGATTATGGCAGATCTCCTCCCTTCAGCTACTCTCATGGAATAAGTCCCAGCTCCCATATCTTCCAGGGAGGACGCAGGCTTTAACAACACCGAGTATGTCCTCAGTCCCGAACATAATAGGGAAAAATTTGCAGGGCTGGTGGCGGTGGGGGGGAAGAGCAGAGATGTGGGACTAATTGGATAGCTCTTCCAAAGATGGGCCGAATGGCCTCCTGTGCTGTATCATTCTAAGAATTAAGATTACACAGAAGCAAAATAAAACAGTAGAAAATTAGTGGTAATAATTAGAAAAATAATTGGAAAAAACAATAAAAATTCATGTCAATCCACAAACATGTAAAAAATATCTTCTTCAGAGTGTATGCTTACACTCTCTCATAAACTGTAAGACTTTCTGGTACAGTGCTTGCATGTGGGTAAGGCCATTGCCTTTTGCTAAAGAACCTAATCATTGCCTCTACAACCAAATCTGAACTGAGATATGGCAAAAAGCTTGTGGTAAATATTTGACCATCAACAGACCTCTGGATAAAGAATAGTCAATCAGGCCAAATCAGAGGAGTTATTAATCATTTTAGGCATGTTTTTAATGAATTTTAGATTTCAAACAGATAGAACGTGAACTGATGCCTTCCAAAATTTGGATGGATCTTGTTATCTTATAATAACTGACTTCATGGCAAATAGCTTGGCCTCAAGAACTGTTGTACACCTGCTAGCTCCACATACGATCAACATTTCAAAGCCAGTCGGAATATCCTGAGATAATAAAACTGTAAATAAAACTGGCTCCACTGGACAGAACATGTTGTTTCGATGAATAATGACAGACCTGCAGTACAGCAAGCTTTAAAAAAGAAAAGAAAAGAGGACTTGCATTTATATGGTGACTTTTACAATCTCAGGACGTCCTAAAGCGCTTTACAACCAATGAAGTACATGATGAACTTTCACGGGGTTGGCACAGAAAGCATTTTAAGGATGTATTGAGATATAACCTGAAGCAGTGTGCCATTGACACAAACAATTGAAAAGCATTTCAGTTTTTCCCAGGAGAGAGCTGTGGGTGCAGGCATTCTCCCAGGAATTAAGAATATAAGGGGGAGAAATTCAGTATCGCACCATTTGGGGCGCAATTATCGGCCGGGCGCAAAGATTAGCGCCTGGCGCTAATTATCACCTCCGACTGCAAACTTGACTTTTATCGCCCCTGGAGGTGATTGGAGCGCTAAATCAGGCGCTTCACAACTGTCTTAAGGCGCAAAGGCCGAGGAGCGAGGCGCTACCTCAGAGCGCTGGCGAAGCTCATGTGATGTCAGTCAGCAATGGAACAGAGACACAATGGTGCCGGCCAGTTCTTAAAGGGAAAGGGTTGATCTTGCTTTCCATCCACATCCTGCTCATTGCAACCTTGAATCTCGGGCTGGAGAGAACTGTACATCAAATCTGCTGGAAAGAACAGTGGAGAGAACCAGGGAAAGAGCTCAGAGTGCAGCCCCCACAGTCTCTTCTAAATCGATACAAGGAAGGGCAAATCAAAATGAACCTGCAAAGTGCTGCTCAGTACCCAAAACTCCTTCACACAGCGTTGAATCTCTCCAGAAGTCTCTCTCTCACTCTCTCAGAATGCGTGGTTCCAAAATATCAACAACAATAAAAGGCAGGAAGCGGTCGCCTTTAAATAGCGCTCCCTCAGTCCCTTCCTGACTGCAAAACGCTCCCCTCAATCTGTCGTTGCTAGCGGCAGGCGGTAAGGCAGGGGGCACCACTCAATATCTGCTCCGGGGCGCTACCGGGGCGTTGCGCACTCGACTGATGTCACGATCTGCTGGCGCAGGAGATCGTGGCGGTAGTGTTTAGCGCCGCCGCAAAATGGCTAGTTAATTTCGCGAGCAGCGCAAACATCGCCGCGCCCGGGTGCTAGTTGCTTTGCACCCCATTAGCGCCCTCTTAAGGCGCTAACGG
Organism: Squalus acanthias; assembly: GCA_030390025.1. Classification (NCBI taxonomy): domain Eukaryota; kingdom Metazoa; phylum Chordata; class Chondrichthyes; order Squaliformes; family Squalidae; genus Squalus; species Squalus acanthias. The sequence goes on from CM059425.1 coordinate 59,367,146, forward strand.
GAGGCGCAACCAACTGAATTTCTCCCCCTAAATGTTTATAAAGTGGAAAGGAGAGAATCCCCGTTCTCTAAACATTTAAGTGGAGGTTAGTGGTCTTACAAAGCCAATCAGGTTTAACACCACACTAGATTTAACCTCCATGTGGCATCAAACAAAATGTTGAAAGACTACCACCTCCAGGGAGTCTCAGTTTGCTTTTCGCTAGAGTCAGGTTGGGCCCTGACCCAGGATTTACAATCCCAGGTCAGTGTCTGTTTAAAGCTGAAATTAAATCAGCAGCTAGATAACAAAGTAGAAAGAAGAATGGCTGGAAACCAAAAGGCAGAGGGTTGGTATACATTGGAAATTAAAATGTTGGAAAAGGAGCTGATAAGTAAACTTGCAATGTAAATGAACCCTAAGGACCAAAACGGGGTTTTCATATGCACACAGATTGAACTACAAAGCCATGAATGGCTCCATAGAAAATGAAAAACTCAACTAATTATCTTTGTGATTCAAAGACAACTGACCACAAATGTCCAAAAATTCATTATGTGGAAAAGAAGTTCCATGAGTTAGAAAAGAGCACAAAGCTATTTCTTGAGTTACTGCACTAATATCATCACCTTTTCTGAAATTTAAATTTCCCATGTATAACAACCCTTCTACATCAGCTTTCTAGGCATTCTTCTACTTTGTTATCTAACTGTTGATTTCACTAACCTTTAACTTCTCAAGAAGTCTTGTGTTGAGGATCTTATCAGCACCTCTTGAGAATTAAATATGCACGGCATATATCTCCTTTGTTTGCAGTTGCGATGCCACGTTAAAAAAAATCCAATAGGTTTGTCAGGCATGATTTAACTTTCTCAAATCCATTTGGACTCTCATTTATCATGTTCTATTGAGACAAATGCCCTTCAAGTTAATGCATTATTATAATCTCCACTTGTGATCTGTGATCTCCCCTATCACTGAAATTTGGCTCAGCAGTCTGTGATTCCCATGCTCTTGCTTCTACCTTCACTTAAAAATGAATATTGCCCAAATTAGTTTTCAGTCCATGAGAATTTCTAAGGTTTTATAAAAAAAGATTCCTGTCCAAAATCTCTCCCCTCTTGTCTTTCCTTTGTTATCCTTGAATGTTCATCACCAGGCCCTTTATCTAACTTTAACGTTTTGAATTTACTAATAATAATTTATCTTTTCATTTCTATTCCACTTAATGAATCTGACTGATTATGGTTTTTTTTTTACAGTCGTGGTTTAACAGCAGAGTGCAGTTAGAGAGAACTGTGACAACAGCAGAATGTCTCACAAATTTCACCTTGCTGCTTGCTGTCGGCACAGAAAGAAGAAATTGTACTGCGCTGCCTGCAGTCAAATCACACATTTCACGAGGATTATTGCAGGCTACAGCAACTCTCAGCCAAGGTTGGAGGTTCTATAATCTCCCTACTGCTCACCTTAATAAAAGCTGAAGAAAAGCACAAAATTATAATTAGTCTCTGTTGTACCCTGGTCTTCCTTGTGCTGTATACTTTTCACCCTTTAGTAGCCACATATTGGCCAGTAATTTCCGATCGGAGGCTTCCTGCGTGCGGATGCCTCCTATCGGAAAAAAATCTACGCTCTTACCTGAGGGGTCCCGAGGTCCGGACACTTCCACTCCTGGGCCTCTCCACTGGTCGAAATGCGCAGGGCCCACGTATCCCACAGCGCATGCAGTTCGCAAGCATCCCTGGGATCATGTGGGCCAGGCCAGCCAATAGGAGAAGGGAATCTCCCTTCATACTTTTGACAGATAGACCTGTCAAATATATGAATGGAGATCACCCCAAAAAGACACTAAAACATTAAATAATTTTTTAATAAACCATCACGTTTTTAAAATGAGTTAAAATTACATTAAATTAAATATTTTAAACAAAAATGTAATTTTTTGAAAAAAATAATTGACGTTTTTTACAGGGCTAAAAATAAACTTACCTTTTTTTAAAAGTGTTTTTAAATTATAATGAGTGAATTTTTATTTTTTTTTTACTTTTTTTCAACTCTTATGCTGGTAAAAGCAGGCCTTACACCTGCTTTTACCAGGCGTAAGATTTCTAAGGGTTTTCAGCGGGCTGGAGTTTAAGCAGAAAGCAGAACTCTCCACCCGCAGAGGCCCTTCTCTAGAGCATTCTTTACAGATCAGAAATGCCGGTTTTCAGCGCATGCGCTTGGCATGCCTGAAACCGGCATTTCCGATGTCCCTACGGGTGTGTACACAGCGCGTACACACCGTAGGCATTGGAAAATACGGGCCATTATATATTTCATATCACCATTCCTTCAATAATTATAATTTGCTTTGAATATACACATAAAACTTTCTCTGTTACAGATATGCATAGCAGCTCCCTTTCTTAATTTCCACTTTCCATTCCTAGTTATGCAACACAGCAGTGTGAGACAACTTTTACATTGGAGTAATTTTCCCCCTTTTCTCTTTAAAATGGCCTGAGCTCGTCTCCTGTACTTTCCTCAACCACTGTTTTTAAAATGGATTCTGCAGCTCTGTGCAGAGTGAAAACTGGAGGTTATGAATGAGTGAGCACACATCATTTGAGTATTGCATTGTCCTGTGCTATTGTGTGCTTGTGCAGATGTGTTTATTGTGCAAACAATAGAATATATGATTAAAATAGTATATACAAGTGGCTGTGTGTGTCATTAAACTTCTTTCGGTATTACAGCCAGGTCCTGGAAGCTAAGCTCCCGACATTGACCTACTGAGCCATCTCTTCCCAGTGTCGATGCCTGTTGCCTGGAGGGCCTTCTGCCCCCCAGGGGGATCAGGTTCTCCCTTCTCCTGCCAAACACCTGAACGAGGGCCTCCAATGCTGTCCCAGAATCGGGGGGGGCCTAACTGCAGGCCTTCCAGCATGTCACCCACTTTCAAGCCCTACCTGCTGCCTACAACTACAGTGCACCTCTCCTTTAAGAGGCACAGGCTGCCTTTAAGTGGCGTCAGTGATGCCTGATTTTCCACCAAATCTCCCGTGGTCCCTGTGACCATGTAAAGAGATGAGTGCAGCACGACCCCCACCCTCTTCAGGCCCGACTTCAGGCGCGATTGAATTTCTAGGCCATTAAACTCAGATTAAGAGCACTCAAAGTTAAGGGAAACATGTTTTTCAACTGGCAAGCGTCATGAGTAATATGAAAATTAATATGTTCTTTGTACTAATTACAGATCAACCAACACAAAGACAAAAGAGCTAATTTCAGACAAAGCTGTAATTCAAGGAAACTTGGCACAAATCTTCTGAAGGTGCCTGAAGGTACAGAAAGGACACAGATATTTCTCCACAGGACAGAGGAGCAAATTAATGGAAGAGAATACCTCAGGTCACTCTTGTACATCTCTTTGTAAACAGTTCAATAACAGCATAAGCGAAACCCTGGAAACAGACGCCTGCCCACTGTCTCAGTCTGAGGGTGAGAAAAATAAAATTAAGTTGGACAAGTATTGTTGTAGGAGGATTTGTGAGATACAAGCAACAAACCTAGACACATTACAGAGCATTTTTTAAAGTACCAATTGAAATGACAGAAGTTGGTGTGGGGACAGAGAATGTGTAGTTACCTGGTTGTCTCTTATCCAGTTGTCTGATTATAAGGAAATGGACTGAAGAGTCAAATATCTTTTTCTTATTATTTTGACCTTGAAATTGTGCTGTGCAAAGATTAGTTTATAAACACTTAACACATTCACATTAAATTACCACATTCATATTAAATTGCTTAGGCCACTACTTTAATGTAGATGCTAACCCATTTATTTTAAATACTGGACAAATGAATTGAATATGAACGCAGTAAGCATTTGTGTGCTAACGTTCACATAATATAATTACCAGGACTTTGGCCATTAGCTGAAATTGGAATGTTTCTACAATGATATTCTTCAAAAGTATTGGCAGGAAATAGGCAAAGTTGACGGCCACCTATATTTCTATATATACTATTGGGCCAGTGGGAGTAACTTCACCACATGGACTGCAGCGGTTCAAGAAGGCGGCTCACCACCACCTTCTCAAGAGCAACTAGGGATGGGCAATAAATGCTGGCCTTGCCAGCGATGCCCACATCCCATGAATGAATTTTTTTTTAAAGTTGCTGTCAAAAATAACGGCGAGGCTAATGGTGCTCACTGTTATTTATGCGTAAATGGTACAGCAACTTCAGGCTAGGAGCAGATGCGTGGTTAAATGCAATATCCAAATGTTGCTTCGCCGTTAGCTTCGCGAAAATGGCATTTTGTTTTCTGCCTCACCATTGACATGCATTGAATTGCGTGAAGTTGCTGAATTTACGCGGTAGGTACAAACTAAACATGTTACAGAAAGTTAAGTCTTGCGTAAGTACCCTTTTAACGACATGATAATTGTTAATTACTGTCAATCAACCTCTCTGGCACTGAAAATTAGCTATTACAAGTGTGGAGTCTCATTCCTTCAAGTATTAAAAATTCATTTTTTTTTAATTATAAGATTTTACTTTTCCTTTCTGTTTCTTTTCTCCCTCACTTAATCCAATCTTTCTTTCTCACACTTTATTTCTCGTTCTGTACCAGATTTGGCATTGAATTCACCCACTATAATTTGCACTTCCTTTTTTAGTCCTTCCGCTGTTTATTTCTCAATCCTTCAATCTGATTGGTTAAGGAGATACCCTGTTGGTTGCCCTGTTGACTCAGGTCCCAGATGCCATGTGTGCCTCGCTGCGACGTTATCAGCTCACACTTTCAGCAACTTTGTGGGCAAAAATATTTCAAGCTGAAGGGTGCAGGGGCAAGTCTAACAAACAGCAGATGCCGTGAGATGCCCTGCTACAGCAATATCTGGCTCAATATATCATTATATGTTTTTAGTTAAGGGTGAATTGATAGCTAGTACCTAGATTTAAAATGTTGATGCCTGTAAATCAAACTCTAGAATAACTTGTAACTGCCTGAAAATAAGCAATATATCGATCAGCTTTTCCTTTATTCACATTCCTGGAGAAACATATAAGTATCTGTTGGACAAAATTTTAAATATGGTCCTCATTTACAAAGCTTAGTAAGGCCTTTAGATTACATAAATAGATTGGGATAGGTTTAGGGTTAGAGAGCATGCAGAGGAGATTTACTAGACTGGTACCAGGGAAGCGGAACTTCAGATACGTGGAGAGACTGGAGAAGCTGGAGTTGTTCTCCTTCGAGCACAGACGGTTAAGGGGAGATTTAATAGAGATGTTCAAAATCATGAAGTGTTTTGATAGAGTAAATAAGAAGAAACTGTTTCCAGTGGGAGCAGGGTCAGTAACCAAAGGGCACAGATTTAAGGCAATTGGCAAAAGAACCAAAGAAGTGATGAGAATTTATTTTACGCAGCGAGTTGTTGTGATCTGGGATGCACAGCCTGAAAGGGTGATGGAAGCAGATTCAACAATAACTTTCAAAAGGGAATTGGATAAATACTTGAAGGGGAGAAAATTGCAGGGCTATGGGGAAAGAGCGGGGGAGAGGGACTAATTGGATAGCTCTACCAAAGAGCCAGCACAGGCACGATGGGCCGAATGGCCTCCTTCTGTGCGGTATGATTCTATGATTCTATTCTATGATTCTATGTGGAATAAGAATAAAAATCAATGCCAGCATATTTCCTAAAAGCATAATTGACAGGCATACATTTTTAAATGTTAGTTGGTTTGTTCATTTAGAAGAAGAAAACTGCAGGAAATTAGCAATCTGCAATAAATCATACAATTGCAATATGACAAGTTCTAATTCATTTGAAACCTCCGAGGCCTTGCTTAACTAAAAGCTCAAGAGATCTTCATTGGTCTCCTGGTATAATAATTGAAAGCAAAGAAACGTCTCAGTAATGAGCAATGGCCCTTTGAGTAACCGCATATACAGTAATCTCTAATCGGTTTAATTACTATGTAAAATAAGAGCAAAGTATGTTTTCAACAGCAAAAAGCTTGGAGGGCAAAATGCATCACATTATTCAGCTAGAGTTTCCTGCAATATTTGCATCTGTTGCTGTATATTTTACTCTTTAGATCAGCAAAGATGTAGAAACAGAAGCTGGGTCAGATACCTTGGAAAATAATTCTAATAGAATAGAACTGATCATACCTATGTCAAACCTAACAGTCCAAGCAGCTGATTACATTACATCAAAATGCATCATAGGTACACTGTCGCAGTTGAAGACACCCTTATGAGACAGGCAGCCAATGCAGTTGCAGTAAGCAGACTTCTAAGTTGACAATTGGTGACAGGTTCAAATACAGGAATCCAGAACTGACCTCTGAAAAACATAACAGGAGGATGGAAATATGATTCTTGAAACTATTTTATTTTAGAGAGGCAAGATCGACTAGATATATTATCTGTTCATAAGTACTGTAGTAGGGAATTAAGACTAACGGTCTTATAATTTATAATAACTTCATAATTCAGGTGAGCTCGTCTGTCAGGACTTGACCAATTTCAGCTGCCGTTGAGGCCCACAGGTAAGCCTGCAGGGGTAGGTAATTGGGAGGGAGGTTGAGGGTGGGCCGGCAGTGACCCACTGTTGCTTTGTGGAGCCAGCAGGCGCAATCCTGCTCCTTCCAACTCCACAAAACACAAAATTTTGCAACGTTTTGAGGCCTTTTTATTTGAGTGGCCTTTTCAGGATCACTGGCTACATATGAAAATACGAACAATGACGGACAGGTAAAGACCCTCAGGTCCATCGAGCCTGTCCCACCCAATTGCAATACCTTGGGTATCTCAACATATATTCTCCACCCCACCCGAAACCATGTGATCCCCTGACAGAGGCGAAAAAACAAATAAAAAACTCAGGTCAATTGGGTGAAAAAAAATCTGGGAAATTTTTCTCCGACCCATCTAGGCGATCGAAACTAATCCAGGAGATCACTCTGGCCCTGAATGCCCTGCAGTACCTACCTTCCATAAGAGGTGATCTCCGCCCCAGCCAGAAATCACAGAACTACATGCATACTAAAAAGCGGAAGCAGCATGCTATGGACAGAGCTAAGCAATCCAACAATCAACTGATCAGATCAAAGCTCTGCAGTCCTGCCACATCCAGTCGTGAATGGTGGTGGACCATTAAACAACTAGCGGGAGGAGGAGGCTCTATGAATATCCCCATCCTCAATGATGGTGGAGCCCAGCAACTGAGTGCAAAAGATAAAGCTGAAGCGTTTGCAACCATCTTCAGCCAGAAGTGCCGAGTGGATGAGCCATAACGGCCTCCTCCTGTGGTCCCCACCACCACAGAAGCCAGTCTTCAGCCAATTCGATTCACTCCACGGCTGAGTGCACTAGATATGCTGTGGGTCCCGACAACATCTCGGCTGTCGTGCTGAAGACTTGTGCACTAGAACTAGCCGCGCCTCTAGCTAAGCTGTTCTAGTACAGCTATAACACTGGCATCTATCCGACAAAGTGGAAAACTGCCCAGGTATGTCCTGTCCACAAAAAGCAGGACAAATCCAATTCAGCCAATTACCGCCCCATCAGTCTACTCTCAATCATCAGCAAAGTGATGGATGGTGTCGCCGACAGTGCTATCAAGCAGCACTTACTCAACAATAACCTGCTCACTGATGTCCAGTTTGGGTTCCGCCAGGACCACTCGGCTCCAGACCTCATTACAGCCTTGGTCCAAACATGGACAAAACAGCTGAATTCCAGAGGTGAGTTGAGAGTGACTGCCCTTGACATCAAGGCAGCATTTGACCAAGTGTGGCATCAAGGAGCACTAGTAAAATTGAAGTCAATGGGAATCAAGGGGGAAAACTCTCCACTGGCTGGAGTCATACCCAACACAAAGGAAGATGGTTGTGGTGTTTGGAGGTCAATCATCACAGCCCCAGGACATCGCTGTAGGAGTTCCTCAGGGCAGTATCCTAGGCCCAACCATCTTCAGCTGCTTCATCAATGACCTTCCCTCCATCATAAGTCAGAAGTGGGGATGTTCGCTGATGATTTCACTGTGTTCAGTGCCATTCGCAACTCCTCAGATAATGAAGCAGTCCACGCCCGCATGCAGCAAGACCTGGACGACATTCAAGCTTGGGCTGATAAGTGGCAGGTAACATTCGCGCCACACAAGTGCCAGGCAAGAACTATCTCCAACAAGCGAGCATCTAACCACCGCCCCTTGACATTCAACGGCATTACCATCGCCGAATCCCCCGCCATCAATATCCTGGGTGTCACCATTGACCAGAAACTTAACTGAACCAGCCACATAAATACTGTGGCAACAAGAACAGGTCAGAGGCTGGGTATTCTGTGGCAAGTGTCTCACCTCCTGACTCTCCAAAGCCTTTCCACCATCTACAAGGCACAAGTCAGGAGTGTGATGGAATACTCTCCACTTGCCTGGTTGAGTGCAGCTCCAACAACACTCAAGAAGCTCAACACCATCCAGGACAAAGCAGCCCACCTGATTGGCACCCCATCCACCACCTTAAACATTCACTCCCTCCACCACTGGCATACCGTGGCTGCAGTGTGTACCATCTACAAGATGCACTGTAGTAACTTGCCAAGGCTTCTTCGGCAGCACCTCCCAAACCTGTGACCTCTACCACCTAGAAGGACAAGGGCAGCAGGCGCATGGGAACAACACAACCTCCAAGTTCCCCTCCAAGTCACACATCATCCTGACTTGGAAGTATATCGCCGATCCTTCATCATCGCTGGGTCAAAATCCTGGAACTCCCGCCCACATCCCATGAACTAATAAAAAATAACCTGTCCAGCTCTCACTTGTAGGAATTCAGCAAATCAGCATCCACCGCACAAAACAGCAGCCTGTCCCAGAGGTCCACTGAGGCTAGACCGTTCAAGACCCAGGAATACTATTCCGAGCTTGTGCGTCGAGGATTGTCGGTGACTTTGACCTTTTACAGTGTAAGGTAATGAATTGTTGGCACATTAAATCAGCTGCCTCCTCACTAATATAAAATGCTAGTCCTGCAGCTGAAATTCCCTCTTGTATTAGAGCAGAATCAAATAACAGGAAAACAGAACATTTTAGTGCGTGATATCGATATAAACTAGAACAAAATTGTTCAAATACAAAATAGCAACAAACATGATAATTAAAAATCAACAATTTAAGAGAACCTACCTGCGTGCACTGACTCCCTCCATAAGCATATGGAGGGAGTCATGGGAGAGCCTGGGTGCAGCCATGCACCTCTGTGCAGTGCTTGTCAGTGTTTGCAGCACCTCAATGCTGCAGAAAACTGACGGCCGGGGTTGGTAGCGGGGTGTAACCTTGCCGCTGGCTCCATCCCGCTCTGTGAAAAGAATTTTACCCGTGATTGGGCTTGTTAAGCCCGCCCAGCGCATTTGCCGGCCAATTGAAGGAAGCGGGTCTGATGACGTCACTTGATGACGCGTCATCAGCCAGTTTCCTTAAAGGGGCCATGGCCAAATTGTTTTTGACAGTTCTGCTGTCAGTGTTCTACAGCATTGAGGTGCTGCAAAGTCTGACAAGCACTGCACAGAGGTGCACAGCTGCACCCAGGCTCACCCATGACTCCCTCCATATGCTTATGGAGGGAGTCAGTGCACACAGGGAGGTTCTCTTCCCTTCCAGTGGGCGGAAGAGACCTCCCCAGGAGACCAACGCAGCCTGGTTGCACATTGCACAGGAGGACACAAGCAGGGATGTCGTCAGGAGGACCAGGCTGCAGTGGCGTAAACCTTTAATGATCTCAGTAGATCACGAAACGTTACTGCAAAGCCACACTCAACCTCATCCTGCTGTGCCACTCATCACACCCCCATCACTCTGCCTTCCCTACCCTACTCCTGCACATCCTTACACACACCAACTTACCTTGCACCTCCACCCATCCCTCTCTCTCTACATTATCACTTCCCCGTCTCACTAGCCACCCCTCACACTCACCCTCATCCTAGTCCAATCATATCAACTAACGGCACCCAAGGGTGGGCCAATGTTCATGTAAAGTTTCTGTTAATGTGGTGTCAAACATTGAAATCTTTATTTTCCACACTTTGCGATCTTGGACAGATTTGTGTGCACCTTTGGAAGTGGCTTAGTGAGTTGCAGTGAATGGTGAGACATAACGGTACCTCCAGCAATGGTCATGAGTGTGAAAGGAATGGCTTGGGCATTGTAGGGATACTTTGGGGTGGGGTGGTGTGGTGCCAACCTGGCGCATCATGTGGCAGCCAGGGTGTACAGCGTCAAGTGAAGTCAATCTGGCCATGGTGAGGCCATCCCTGGCGTCCCGGGCAGCAATGTGGGCAGGTTATGATGCCTTGTGTCCTGTGCAGCACCAACTGATTGCGAAAAAGGTTGGTGTTGTTGTTGGTGCTGCTGGTGTGCCTGGTGCTGCTGGTGTTGGGGCTGATCGTGGTGGGATTCTGAGGACCAATGCTGATGGAATAGATGGCAGGTGAAGTTGAGATGATAAAAGCGATCTGTCAATGTTGAGAGAGGTTGTTCCAATGAGGTGACACTGGATAGAGAGTTTACTCCAAACACTTGCAAGCTGCATAAAGCTCAATCTGAATTCCAAATGCAGTAAGCAACAGCTTCTAACCTTGGAAAGTGAGAACATATGAAATGGGAGCTTTTATAGACCATTTGCAGCTGTCAAGTAAAGAAATCATCCCATGCTGACACAACACCCGACCTCCTTACCTGACATGATCCCCGAGCAGTGGGGAAGCCGTTGGCGAACTCTGAAAATCTAAAGGTGAGCTTAAAATACTATTTAATTGCCTCTTATCAATCTCTCTAATGATGTAAATTGCCTCCCCCGCCGCTTGGTGTCGGATCTGGGAGACTAGCTTGGAGGCGAGTTGACAGCGGGTTCCCTACTCGCTGTCAAAAAAAAAATTCCCAACCGACCCGCTCCCAAACGCCCCCACTGAACCTCAAAAAAATTCCCCCCAAACTACAAAACTAAATGTTGTGTGAATTAATCCCTTGACACCCTTACCTAACAAACACCTATCGATGTCAGTCTTGAAAATTTCAATTGAATCAGGATCCACATCCTTTTGGGCGAGAGACTTCCAGATTTCTGCTACTCTTTGTGGAAAAAGTGCTTTATGATTTCATTCCTAAATGACTTAGTTCTAATTTTAAGATTATACCCACTTGTTCTGGATTTCCCCACCAAAAAAAATAGAAAGACTTGCATTTATATAGCGTCTTTCATGACCTCAGGACGTCCCAAAGTGCTTTACAGCCAATTAAGTACTTTTGAAGTGTAGTCTCTGCTGTAATGTAGTAAATGCAGCAGCCAATTGCGCACAGCAAGCTCCCACAAACAGCAATGTGATAATGACCAGATAATCTGTTTTTGTTATGTTGATTGGTGAATATATAATGGCCAGGACTCCGGGGATAACTCCCCTGCTCTTCTTCGAAATAGTGCAATGGGATCTTTTACGTCCACCTGAGAGAGTAGACTGGACATCGGTTTTTCGATCCTATTGAATCCCTTTATCATTTTAAACACCTTGATTAGATCACCCTCAATCTTCTAAACTCAAGGGAATACAAACCAGATTTAAGCAACCTAGGCTCATAATTCAAACCTTTAAGCCCTGATATCATTTTGGTGAATCTGTGTTGCAATTCCTCCAAGGCCAATATATCATTCCTGAGGTGCGATGCTCAGAACTGAACGCAATACTCCAGATGGAGTCTGACCAAGACTCTGACAAATGAAGTGTAACTTACTCACTTTTGTCTTCCAAATCCCTTAAGATAAAGGCCAACATTCCATTAGCCTTTTTGATTGATTTTTGTATCTTTCCACTAGCTTTTAGTGATTGGGGTACATGGACACCCAAATCCATTTGCTCCTTCACAGCTTCGAGTCTCTCCCCATGAAGAAAATATTCTGATTTGTCTTTCTTGGAACCGAAGTGCATTATCTGATACTTTCTCACGTTGAATTCCATCTGCCATAGTTTTGTCCACGCACTTAATCTGTCTATGTCTCTTACCTGCTCCCATCCACACAACTTATTATGCCTCTTAACTTAATGTCATCTGTAAACTTGGATATATAACACTCTATTCCTTAATCCAAGTCATTAATATATATGGTGAAAAGCTGAGACTCCAGTACAGATCCCTGAGGAACACCACTTGTCACATCCCACCAATCAGAGAACATTCCCTTTATCCTTACTCTCTATCTCCTACCTCCCAACCAATTACCAGGATTACCTCCAATTCCGACACTTCCATTTCTGATAAAAATCTCTTATGCAGAATATTACCAAATTCCTTCTGGAAGTCCATTTAGACAACATCCATAGACACTCCTCTATTCACCATGTTGGTGACCTCCTCAAAAAATGCAACTAGATTAGTCAGACATGACCTACCCTTCACAAATCCATGCTGACTCTCTTTCATCAGTCCATACCTGTCCAAGTGCTCAGTCACTCTGTCCTTGATGATAGATACCAGTAACTTCACCACAATTGATGTTAAACTGATGGGTCTGTAGTTACCTGGTTTCTCCCTCCATCACTTCTTAAATAATGGAGTGATATTTGCAATTTTCCAATCCATTGGCACAATTCTTGAATCTAGAGAGCTTTGGAAAATTATGACTAACGCATCTGAAATTTCTTTCCCTATTTCATCCAGATAGTTCATGATGCGAATAACAGCACAAATACACTTCAAAAATACCCCAGATCTTACCATGATGCATGTTTATTGTTTCACTATTTTATTCATTGGAGCTTACGACAGAAAAGATGTCATGGGGTTGGCTGGCAGGTAAATGATCAAAGAAGTGAGAAAAATTTGGTAAAATTGTTTTTTTTCTCTGGTGATAGTTGCTTTGGTCTAAAACAACAATGTGTAATTAACAACAACAACTTGCATTTATATTGTGTCTTTAACGTAATAAAACGTCCCAAGGCATTTCATAGGAGCATTATCAAACAAAATTTGACATCTAGCCACTTAAGGAGATATTAGGACAGATGACCAAAAGTTTGGTCAAAGAGGTAGGTTTTAAGGAGGGTCTTAAAGGAGGAGAGAGAGGTAGAGAGGTGGAAAGGTTTGGGGAGGGAATCTAGAGTCTAGGCAACTGAAAGCATGGCCGCCAATAGTGGAGCGATGAAAATAGGGGATGTACAAGAGGCCAGAATTGGAGAAGCGCAGAGATCTCGAGGGTTATAGGGCGGGAGGAGGATACACAGATAGGAAGGGGTGAGGCCAAGGAGGAATTTGAAAAAAAGGATGAGAATTTTAAAATCGAGGCATTGCCAGACCGGGAGCCAATGTAGGTCAGCGAGCACAGGGGTGATGGTTGAATGGGACTTAGTGCGAGTTAGGATACGGGCAGTAGAGTTTTGGATGAGCTCAAGTTTATGGAGGGTGGACGATGGGAGGCCAGCCAGGAGTGCGTTAGAATAGTCGAGTCTAGGGGTAGCAAAGGCATGGATGCGGGTTTCAGCAGCAGATGAGCCGAGGGAGGGGCGGAGTCGGACTTTTTGCATGTTGAATGCACATTTAAGCACCTGCACCAACCAAGGATATACCTACAATATAATAGCAAAATACTGCGGATGCTGGAAATCCGAAATAACAACAGAAAACGCTGGAAAAACTCAGCAGGCCAGGCAGCATCCGTGGAGAGAGAAACAGAGTTAACGTTTCAGGTCGAAGACCTTTCGTCAGATTACACCTATAATATGTTCTTCCAAAGATTTACCAGATTTTTATGTCATGCATTGGGCTCCCCAATATTGCCACATACCATGTAGGACTTATGAGAGGACAAATTAAATGCTTATAGGCAAGGATAACAGAGGCAGCTTTTGAAAAAGTGACGTCAGAGTAAAAAAAGTGACGTCGGCACAGGGAAGGAGCTGATTCGTGAGTAGCTGGTGAGTGTATTTTTTTTTAAGTTCATAAGTTTATTTCTGCTAAGTTAGTTAATAGCCTATTAAATAGAGGAAAAGAGCTGATTGGTGAGTAGCTGGGGAGTGTTTTTTGTTAAGTTTTAAGTTTATTTCTGCTGGGTTAGTTCCTAGTCTATTAACTAGAGGTATGGCAGGGCAGCTCAGTCCCATGGAGTGCACATCCTGTGCCATGTGGGAAGTCCTGGATGCTTCACGTAGCCTGGATGACCACATGTGCGGGAAGTGTCGCCAGCTACAGCAACTCGAGCTCCGGGTTTCGGAGCTTGAGCGGCGGCTGGAGTCACTGCGGTGCATCCGCGAGGCTGAGTGTTACGTGGATAGCACGTTTCTAGAGGTGGTCACCCCGCAGCTTAAGAGTATGCAGGCAGAGAGGGAATGGGTGACCGCTAGACAGAAGAGGAGGAGCAGGCAGGTAGTGCAGGAGTCCCCAGAGTGTATCGCGCTCTCCAACCAGTATTCTGTTCTGAGTACTGGTGAGGGCGATGGTTCCTCTGGGGAGAGCAGCCAGAGTCAAGTCCATGGCACCACAGGTGGCTCAGCTGCACAGCGGGGGAGGAAAAAGAGTGGAAGAGCAATAGTGGTAGGGGATTCAATAGTTAGGGGAGCAGACAGGCGTTTCTGCGGCCGTAGATGTGACTCCAGGATGGTATGTTGCCTCCCTGGTTCCAGGGACAAGGATGTCACTGAGCGGCTGCAGGACTCTGAGGGGGGAGGGTGAACAGCCAGAGGTCGTAGTCCATATCGGTACCAATGACATAGGCAGAAAGAGGGATGAGGTCCTGCAGGCAGAGTTTAGGGAGCTAGGAGAGAGATTAAAAAGCAGGCCCTCAAAGGTAGTAATCTCCGGATTACTCCCGGTGCCACATGCTAGTGAGTACAGGAATAGGAGGATAGAACAGATGAATGCGTGGCTGGAGAGATGGTGCAGGAGGGAGGGCTTTAGATTCCTGAGGCATTGGGACCATTTCTGGGGAAGGTGGGACCTGTACAAGCCGGACGGGTTACACCTTAACAGAGCCGGGACCAATATTCTCGCGGGGAGGTTTATTAGTGCTGTTGAGGAGGGTTTAAACTAGCTTGGCAGGGGGATGGGCACCAGCATATAGGAGTAGAAAAGAGGAATAAGGTGCATAAAAGAGTGAGTGTGTTGGATAGTACTAGAGAAGATAGTACTGGAGGCAGTAGTAGCACCATATTAGATAGGAGCAGACTAAGAAAGACTACAAAATATTCAAAAATAGGTTTAGAATGCATGTACGTAAACGCACAAAGTGTGGTGAATAAGGTTGATGAGCTACAAGCACAATTAGTTGTGTGGCAATATGATGTAGTGGCAATAACTGAAACGTGGCTTAAAACGGTGAGGACTGGGCGCGTAATATTCAAGGGTACAAGGTGTTCAGAAAAGATAGGGAAGGAAAAAAGGGAGGTGGGGTGGCAGTGCTGATTAAGGAAGACATTGTAGTGTTGGAAAGGGAGGATGTTCTTGAGGGGACAAGGACAGAATCCATTTGGTTAGAGTTGAGGAGCAAAAAGGGTATGATCACGCTATTCGGGGTATTCTATAGGCCTCCAAATAGTAAGAGGGTGGTAGAGGAGCAAATCTGCAGGGAAATCGCAGAGATATGCAAGAGCTATAGAGTGGTGATATTGGGGGACTTTAATTACCCAAATATCGATTGGGATAATGCTCGGGGAAAGGGAAAGGAGGGGGAGGAATTTCTGAAATGTGTTCAGGAGAATTTCCTTGACCAATATGTTCTTGGCCCAACTAGGAAGGAAGCATTTCTGGATCTGGTGCTGGGGAATGAGGTGGGCCAGGTCAACCAAGTGTCTGTGGCAGAACACTTGGGTACGAGTGATCATCGTATCATAAGATTTAGATTAGCAATGGAGAGGAGCAAGGAACAATCTAGAGTGGAACTTCTAAACTGGAATAGTGCTAATTTCAATGGGATGCAAAAGGTTCTAGCCAGGGTAAAATGGAACCAAAGACTGACAGGAAAAACTGTAACGGAACAATGGGTGATCTTTAAGGAGGAGATGTTCCAAGTACAGGCTAGGTACATTCCAACAAGACAGAAGGGTAATGGAACCAAAGCAAGGGCTCCTTGGATAACGAGGGAGATAGAGAAGATGATGAAACAAAAAAAAGGGTGTATGATGCATGTCAGGTGAATTCTTCAAGGGAGAACCAGACCAAATACAATAAGTTGAGAGGGGATGTGAAGATGAATATAAGATTGGCAAAGAGAGAATATGAGAGTAGAATGGTGGTTAACATATAAGGGAACCCAAAAATCTTCTACCGGCATGTAAACAGTAAGCGGGTAGTAAGAGGCGGGGTGGGGTCTATTAGAGACAAAGAAGGTGATATATGCTTAGAGGCGCAGGGCAAGGCTAGGATACTCAATGAGTACTTTGTATCGGTCTTTACTAAGGAGGTGGGTGCTGACAAAATATCGGTAGAAGTGGAAAAGGTAGAAGCAATGGAAGGGGTGAAAATTGATAGACAGGATGTACTAGAAAGGTTGGGTATGTTTAGAGTAGGCAAGTCGTCTGGTCCATATAGCTTGCATCCCAGGTTGCTAAGGGAATTGGGGGAGGAGTTAGTGGAAGGGCTTGCCATAATTTTCCAATCTTCCCTAGATGCAGGGGAGGTGCCTGAGGATTGGAAAGTGGCAAATGTGACACCATTGTTCAAGAAAGGGTGTAAGGACAATCCTAGTAACTACAGGCCAGTCAGTTTAACATCAGTGGTGGGTAAAGTTTTAGAAACAACAATCAAGGAATTAATTAACAGGCACTTGGAGAGGTTTAAGCTAATTAAGGAGAGCCAACACGGATTTGTAAAAGGCAGATCGTGTTTGACTAATCTAATTGAATTTTTTGATGAAGTAACAGAGAGGATTGATGAAGGGAATGAAATGGATGTTGTATACATGGATTTTTGGAAGGCGTTTGACAAAGTACCACATAGAAGGCTGGTTAACAAAATAGAGGCTCATGGAATAGGTGGGTCAGTGGCAGCTTGGATAAGGAATTGGCTTAAGGACAGAAAACAGCGAGTTGTGGTAAATGGCTGTTTTTCACACTGGAGGATGGTAGACAGTGGTGTTCCCCAAGGGTCAGTGCTGGGGCCACTGCTTTTTTTGATATATATAAATGACCTGGATATTGGAATACAGAGTAGGATTTCTAAATTTGCCAATGACACCAAACTTGGGGGGGTGGCAAACAGTGATGATGATACCAATCGACTGCAACAGGACATAGAAAGGCTAGCAGAATGGGCAGAGAAGTGGCAGATGGAATTTAATACAGAGAAGTGTGAGGTGATGCATTTTGTAAGAAGGAACAGAGAAAGGCAATATACACTTAATGGCACAGTTTTAAAGAGTGTGCAGGGACAGAGGGACCTGGGAGTTAATGTGCATCAGTCCCTGAAGGTTGTAAGGTTTCCAAAATTTGCAGATCCCCAAAACCTAAGGAAAAAGGACTTTGGAACTACCTCAGAGTGATAAAAATGCATTTGGGCCTAACATAAGGAATTTAAGACCAAAAACCAAGTTTTGGCATTTTAAAAACATGTCTGGGCCTGTTAAGGGAGAAAAGGCTGCAAAAGAAGGTGGGCTCAACCTCTGCAAAAGCAGTTTTGGGTATTGCAGTTAATTGCATTGTCTGGGGAATCGGGATGACCTCACTCAAGCCCCAGCAAGCATTAACATTTTGACAATAGACCCTAGGAGGAGACAGTCCCACCCAAAACAACAGGTCCCATCAAACCGATTACAGAACCCATTAAAGACATGCATAAAGCAAATATTCGATCGAAGTCCTAGGTCCCAGTCAAGAAACCCAAAACATGAGGACAATTCAAACTCCGATTAAACAACAGATCGACAGGATGGAGCTATCCTGAAACCACTTCACACATTTACAAAACCAGTTAACACGCTAGTAAAGTCGTTACTGTTAACGAGGTCTTACAATGACCGGGATTTGATTTGGTTTTGATAAGGCCGCTTCAATTTGATATAATTGAAGGCCCATCAAGCAGTTCAAAAAAAAATGCAGTAACAACAGTTCAAGTTCAACAGAAGGCAGTTCTGCAGTTTTGGAGTTCAATTTGAAAGCCTGTTTTCAGCAGAAGTCAGTGCTGGAATTACAGAGTTCAGGAGAAGCAAGTTGGGCAGTTAAAGAAGACAGTTCAGTAAGAAGGGAGTTCTCCAGTTCTCCAGTAAAACAGTTCAAGTTCAACAAGCAGGCAGAAGGCAGTTTCCACAGTTCTGCAAGAAGACAGTTATAGTTCTGCAAGAAGGCAGTTCCACAGCTCGGAAGAAGACAGTTTAAACAGAGGCAGAGTTCAACAGAAACAGTTCAACAAAGAAGGCCAACAGCTCCAGAAGCAGGCCGACACGCAAGAAGAAACCAGAGCGACCGCCTCAGTGACCATCGGACACCTCGTGGCAACAAGGGCCTTACGAAACTTTTTACTCAAAAGACTCTAAACCCTAACTCTCAACTGTCAAGGATTCGTTTGGTGAGCATTATCCCTGGTTCTCCAGAGTCCAACCTAGCTAGTGAAGTGGGATTGGGAGGGGTGAAGTATTCTCCAAATGTTATTTCCCTCGCTTGTACCGAAGTGTTCCCCAACTTTAGAGTGTTAAGAGTGTTTGTGTTGTGTTTTACTTTCTTGAATAAAGATCGAAATTCTTTCATCAAACTCAGTTGTCTGCTGCACCTTTGTATCACAACCCCCAAATAAGTCCAAGGTCTAGAACCAAGGGAGTGGAAGCGATTCGAACCGCTCAGAAGTCAGGGGCAAAGCTGACACAAAAACACCACCCCCTACAAGGTGGCAGGACATATTGAGAGAGTGGTTAACAAATTATATGGGATCTTGGGCTTCATAAATAGAGGTATTAAGTACAAAAGTAGAGAAGTTATGCTGAACCTTTAAAAAGCACTGGTTAGGCCACAACTGGAGTATTGCATCCAGTTCTGGTCATCACTCTTTAGGAAGGATGTGAAGGCCCTTGAGAGGGTGCAGAGGAGATTTACCAGAATGGTTCTGGGGATAGGGGATCTTAGCTACAAGGACAGGTTGGAAAAGCTGGATTTGTTTTCATTAGAGCAAAGGAGGTTGAGGGGTGATTTAATAGAGGTGTACAAGATTATGACAGGTTTGGATAGGCTAGACGGGGAAAGGCTGTTCCCACTAGTTGATGGTACAAGGACTAGGGGACACAGATTTAAGGTTTTGGGCAAGAGATACAGGGGAGAATGTGAGGAAAACTTTTTTTACACAGCAAGTGGTGATGACCTGGAATTCGCTGCCGACGGAAGTGGTGGAAGCGGAGACACTCAATGTTTTCGAGGAGAGACTAGATAGGCACTTGAGGGAAATAAACTTGCAGGGCTACAGGGATAGAGCGGGAGACTGACTGGATTGCTCTACAGAGAGCTGGCATGCACTCAATGGGACGAATGGCCTCCTTCTGTGCCGTTATGACTCTATGGCAGTGATTTTGCCAATGGGGGCGCGTTGGAGGCGGGACTGCTGCTTGGAGGGTTGATGTCCCGCCTCCATCGATTTGTGGTCAACCCATGCTATTTTCCCTTGATTGACCTTGTTAAGCCTGCCCAGTGGGCTTAGCAGGCCAATTAAGGGAAAGCCGGTTGCAGAGAACGTCAGCGTATGACGTTTCATCTGTCAAAAGTTTTTGACAGATGAATTGTCATCATTTGACAGCTCTGTGAAGCTGTCAAACATTGGCATTCTCTGTAGTTTGATGAGTTCTTGAATTCAAGACCTCATCAAACCTCTTTCTTTTGCAGAAATTAGATAGTTGTTGCATTGGAGAATGCAACGGCCATCTGTCATCTCTGACGCAGACGTGCGAGACTCTCCGCATACCCAGCAATTGAAGCCTGCAGGAAGAAACACTTCTTCACTTTTTCTTAAGTACACTTTTTCTAACACTTTCCACTTACCTCAGATACTCACCTCTCCACACTTGCACCCATCACAGCACACTTTTGGACCCCTCCGACCCCCTCAGACCCACTACTCACCTTGGTGACCCTGGTGGGTTTCGGAGCCTTCGGGAAGCCCGTACTTCTGTGAGTAAAATGGGGATAATCCTCTTACCTGCCTGTTAACTACCTGTTAACAGGCAGATAAGTGGCACTAATCCCCTTCTCGCCTCCAAGGAGACAGGACCCGACGCGGGACGGCTACCCGCCTCTTGGCAAGATGGCACGGAGGCGGGTTGGGGGCAGGTTGGGCACCCGTCCCCAAATTCTGCCATTTTCCCGGCAGTCCTGCATCCATACTCGCCTCCCCAGGGCTGGCAAGATCGCGCCCTATGACTCTATGGGCTAAAAATTGAGTAGCGCCCCATTTGGGGTGCTAACTTCACCAGGGTGCTAAAAGTTAGCGCCCCCGCGCCGGAAATTGAGTGGTTGCGCCCCAAGAGGGAAGCGGGGCGATACTGGAAGCGCCCCGCATCCCTCTTGGGGCGCTTCGAATCAATATCACGGCGCTACGTGCCACAGCGCCACGCGCTGCAGCATGTCGCACTGCGGTATTACAGGCCTTCCTCCCCTTCTTAAAGGGGAGAGGCCTTGCGCAGCGCAACCCGAGGCCCAGCTGGGCCCCCGGGGATCGGGAGTGCCGGCAAAAGAGCCCGGCACTCAAGAGAAGTGCCGGGCTCTTGGAGTGCAGCCGGCACTCCGCGGTGGGGGGCCGTTCTGAAGGCCGGGGACGGGAGCGCAGGCAGGTGCTGGCAGGCGGCCAGCAACAAAAATGGCCGCCCCGCACCTCGCCTTTAAATTGCGCCTCCCCGGCCTCAGGTAGGACCCCCTGACCCCGTCAGACATAGTGTCCGGCAGTAAGTCAGGGGGCACTCCCGAAGACCGCGGCCGGGGCACGAGTGGGGCGCTGCGCACGGCGACACCGTCATCACCAGCGGCGCAGCGCAGGGCGCTACCACTGAATTTCGCGGGAGGCGTGGGCGGCACGCGCCCGGACGTTAGTTGCTTTGCGCCCCGTTAGCGCCCTCTTAGTGCGCTAACGGGAGGCGCAAAGCAACCCAATTTTTCCCCCTATGACTCTATAAGAGATAGATTTGCTGACTGACAGATTCTGTTCCTGAAGTAAAGGTAGATTTAATTGAACATCACTAAGAATATATTAGATAACTTCTAAAATAGATTTGATGGATGTTGACTTTGAATTAGAGAACAGAGATAATTTATGCATCAGGGGGAAGCAAACTGAATTGTCAAATTGATGATCTAGATAAAAACTTTTAAAAAATAGGATGGACTTAAATTTTGAGCCTTGTAAATTGTTTTCTTGCTGTCTTAACCTTCACATTGCTTACTTCACCTCAGATACTTAAAAAACCCACTAGATTCTCAAGATTGCTTTAAAACAATATTTTTGGAACATGTAGAACAGGCTCCACTATTCAAATAGTATATATACAAGAACCATAGAATGAGAAAACAAAATTAGCCAACAATGACTATATGACAGCTTGGTGCTGCTGGAATAGCAAAAGAACCCTTTCCTTGATGGTTCAGTCCATAAATGTATGATGTGGTACCAAGCAATACAGACCAGAAAAGTCCAATAATCAATCCATAGTTTGTGTTTTATTAGCTGATTTCAGCAAGTGTGGCAGTAGAGGCCATGGAGAGGGTAGAGAGGAGATTTACCAGAATGATACCAGGGATGAGGGACTTCAGTTATGTGGAGAGACGAGAAAAGCTGGGATTGCTCAATTTAGAGCAGAGAAGGTTAAGGAGAGATTTAATAGATGTCTTCAAAATTATGAGAGGTTTTGATAGAGTAAATAAGGAGAAACTATTGCAACTGGCAGGTGGTTTGGTAACCAGTGGACACAGATTTAAGATAATTGTCAAACGAACCATAGTGGAGATATGGAGTTTTTTTTTAAGGAGCGAGTTGTTATAATCTGGAATGCATAACCGGAAAGAATGGTGGGAGCAAATTCAATAGTAACTTTCAAAAGGGAATTGGATATATACTTGAAAAGGAAAAACATTGCAGGGCTATAGACAAAGAGCTGGGGAGTGGAACTAATTGGATAGCTCTTTCAAAGAGCCGACACAGGCACAATGGATGGGATGGCCTCTTTTGTGCTGTAAGATTCTATGGCCGCGATTTTGCCGACCGAGGCGGGTCCAGGGCAGCCGGGATCGGTGTCGCGGTCCCAGCCCGCTGCCTACTGCAGCCCGCACTCTCCCAGTGATTTTACATTAATAGGACTTGTTAAGCCCGCCCTGCAAGGTTCCTGGCCAATTAAAAGGAAGCGGGTCTGATGACGTCATTTGATGACGCGTCATCAGCCGGTTTCCTTAAAGGGGCCATGTCCAAATTGATTTTGACAGTTCTGTTTTCAGTGTTCTACAGCAGTGAGGTGCTGCAAACACTGACAAGCACTGCACAAAGGTGCACAGCTACACCCAGGCTATCCCATGACGCCCTCCATATGCTTATGGAGGGAGTCAGGCGCACAGGGAGGTTCTCTTCCCTTCCCATGGGCGGAAGAGACCTCCCCAAGAGATCAATGCAGCCTGGCTGCACATTGCACAGGAGGGCACAAGCAGGGATGTCATCAGGAGGACCTGGCTGCAGTGGTGCAAGCCTTTCAATGATCCCAGTAGATCACGAAACGTTACTGCAAAGCCACACTCAACCTCATCCTGCTGTGCCACTCATCACATCCCCATCACTCTGCCTTCCTCCCTACTCCTGCACATTTTTACTCACACCAACTTACCTTGCACCTCCACCCATCCCTCTCTATCTACATTATCACTTCCCCATTTCACTAACCACCCCTCACACTCACCCCTATCCTACTGCAAGCATACCAACTAACAATGCATAAGGGCAGGCACTTGGTAGTTTAGCCAATGTTTATGTGAAGTTTCTGTTAATGTGCTGTCAAACATTGAAACCTTTATTTTCAGCACTTTGCGTTCTTGGACAGATTTGTGTGCACCTTTGGAAGTGGCTTAGTGAGTTGCAGTGAATAGTGAGACATAAGGGTACACCCCCCCCCCCCCTCCCCCCCACCGCAATAGTGATGAGTGTGAAAGGAATGGCTTGGGCATTGTAGGGATGCTTTATGGTGTTGGTGTGGGGTGGTGCCAACCTGGCGCATCATGTGGCATGCAGGGTGTACAGCGTCAAGTTAAGTAAATCTAGCCATGATGAGGCCATCCCTGGCGTCCCGGGCAGCAATGTGGTCGGGTGCTGATGCCCTGTGTTCTGTGCAGCATCAGTTGATTGCGGAGAAGGCTGGTGTTGTTGTTGTTAGTGCTGGTGTGCTCAGTGATGCTGGTGTTGGGGCTGATCTTGGTGGGATTCTGAGGACTACGGTGAGATAGTTTCAAGGGCAACGATGCTGATGGAATAGATGGCAGGTGAAGTTGAGATGATTGAAATTCAATTTACAACATTTCAGCTAACCCTTGCCACTAACTGCTAACCATTGTCAATCGCTGCTCTTGCCAGGTCCACCTGAAATCACAGGCCCTGTCAGAGAAGAGAAAGCGGGGGACAGTCCTCTTGAAGATACACCATCACTGCAAATTGACAAATGTGCAGCATCAGTTGATTGCGGAGAAGGCTGGTGTTGTTGTTGTTAGTGCTGGTGTGCTCAGTGATGCTGGTGTTGGGGCTGATCTTGGTGGGATTCTGAGGACTACGGTGAGATAGTTTCAAGGGCAACGATGCTGATGGAATAGATGGCAGGTGAAGTTGAGATGATTGAAATTCAATTTACAACATTTCAGCTAACCCTTGCCACTAACTGCTAACCATTGTCAATCGCTGCTCTTGCCAGGTCCACCTGAAATCACGGGCCCTGTCAGAGAAGAGAAAGCGGGGGACAGTCCTCTTGAAGATACACCATCACTGCAAATTGACAAATGTTGCTTATATCACCTGTTCCAGGCTGGAATAACCCTGAGGTGTAGAAATTCAAGGCTAGTTGTTGGACTTCCTGAAGAGTTGTGTGTTGGACATCTTGGGGAGTTCAGAGTTAATAATCAAACTTCTTTTTACCTTGGAGCAACAGGCTTTCCAATATAAATAGGATGGCTTTGAAGTGACGTGAGAGGAATGCATGGATTGTCTTATGCTTTTAGGGCCTGAGTATTATACGCGAGAAATAGTTGTGCAAGGAAATACATGACAGTAACGACATCAGCCATGGGTAACTAAAATATAATTTTGGTGGCTAGGGTAATAAACGCAGGTAGAGAGATCCATTAACTATAGTATAGAAAGATAATGGTTAATGAAGCCTGTTCTTCAAAGAGATTAAGAACAGTTAGGTCAGGAAGTCTTGTTTGAGGGAAGTAACTTTAGAGTAAACAACTACAATTGTTTATATGAATGACTGTCTTCAAAAGGATTTGGGAATAGATAGGTCATGAGGTCTTATCTGTGACGTGTACCTTTGATGTAGGCAAAATATGGTGTATAAAGGAGAATGGTTTTCATTAGTTCTTCAGAGAGCTCGAAAGGTACAGAAAGCAAAAAACTGCTCTCTCTGTATACAGTTAGGCCCGATCACTGTGCCGTATATCAATAAAGTCTGTTCTGTATACTCTATTATCAAGTATCTCGTGCTTACTCGAAACGTGTTGTTGTGAACCATAGAAGGAGGAGGTTGACTACTAACACCAGTCACCTTCAGAGCAACAAGCAATGAAGTGCTTGAACTGGTATTGGGCTGCAGTTGGTGCCGCAACAGGTGACATAGCTCTGGAACAGCCTCCCTGGGGAAGCAGAGTCACCGGACACATTGCTGCTCAGTTAACTGGAGGTAACATGGTCTGGTCCTGTACACCAGCGAGATGCAAAGCCTCCTGCACCCTCCCTCCTTTGCCCTCTTCTTCCAATAGCTGCAGGTCTCTGCACTCTGACTTACTGCTCTTCCTCCACATCCTCCAGCCCCAATGGCAGACTGAGCAACACACCCATATTACTAAAGAAAGCTTGTCCTACAGCTCCAAAAAATATCTTTCTACAATGTTTCTAGTCAACTACAGCAGCCAACACAACCAGAAATATGCATAAAAACCCACTAGCAATCTAAAATAACTAACGAGGTATCAGATAAATTCACCTTCCACACCGGTAGCTGCATCTGGATTAGCTGTCTTAATCTCAGCTCCGTTGATTTCTGGGAAACTTATACATCTAAGTGAAATAAATTCTATCTGCCTGTATCTGGCTGTATAGCCCAACTATCTTAACTTCTATAATCTTTCTGTCAGTCAGCGATACACTCTCTGATTTTACAGAGAAACCCTTCTACATATACTAGACCAAAAGATCTCCTACACCTTCCACTACAAAGACTACTATATGAACTACTAAAAGAACTAATTAAGGACTGAAGATAGGGGACTACGGACTTTAGTGCAAAAAAAAACTAATATATTCTTAATTTACAAAGAAACCTCAATTCTATTGGCCAGTCGGAGTGACACATGTGTTAGAGGAGTTCAGTCCATTTGGCATCAATCACCTCAGCCATGTAGGTAACCTGATGACCTCCAAATCAATGAAGCACCAGCACCTACATAGGACAAGTCACTCGTTTACTCCCTAGCATCTCTTTGCTCTTTGCTCACAAAAGGTCTCACACATATCTAGATAATGCTGGACTTCTTTACATCCCCTTAACGAGCCATCTCTGGGCCCATGGTCTTGATGGCTTGCCTTCTATCCCTGGATGGATGAACAGCAGAAGCTCTGGATAAACAACGGTTTTCCCAAGGTTTCGGCAGCTCTTCCACCAAAGCAATGGCAGATGATCGGGAGAACCCTTGTGGAAATTCTCCCTCAGTTTAACTGAAGCTTGAAGGGCTGGGAGATATTTTGGACTGTTAATGCAGTGGAGCAGCAATTGTTCAGCTAAATGCTCTTCAATGAGCTGCTGCTGAACAACTCTGGCTGCAGGCAATTGTTGTTTCTTTGCTATCCTGTATTCCCTCAATGACCTTTTCCTCATTAAATTGAAGGTCCTTGTCCAATGATGCCCTCCATATAGGGAATGGTATCATAGTGGTAATGTCACTGGGCTAGTAATCCAGAGGCCTGGACTAATGATCCAGAGACGTGAGTTTAGATCCCACCACAGCAGCTGGGGAATTTAAATTAAGTTAATTAATTAAATCTGGAATAAAAAGCTAGTATCAGTAATGGTAACGATGAAACTATCGGATTGTCGAAAAAACACATCTGGTTCACTAATGTCCTTTAGGGAAGGAAATTTGCCGTCCTTACCTGGTCTGGCCTATATGTGAGTCCAGACCCGCAGTCGACCCTGCAAAGTCCTCCTCACCAACATCTGGGGACTTGTGCCAATTATTGGGAGAGCTGTCGCACAGACTAGTCAAGGAACAGTCTGACTCACAGAATCATATCTTTCATCCAATGTCCAAAACTCCTCTATCACCATCCCTGGGTCTGTCCTGCCGGTGGGACAGGAGTGGTGGCACAGTGGTATACAGTCGGGAAGGAGTGGCCCTGGGAGTCCTCAACATTGACTCCGGACCCCATGAAGTCTCATGGCATCAGGTCAAGCATGGACTGATTACCACCTACCGCCCTCCCTCAGCTGAATCAGTACTCCTCCATGTTGAACACCACTGGGAAGAAGCACTGAGAGTAGCAAGGGCACAGAATATACTCTGGGTGGGGGATTTCAATGTCCATCACCATGACTGGCTCGGTAGCACCATTACTGACCGAGCTGGCCGAGCCTGCGCCTGTGACAGGTGGTGAGAGAACCAACACGAAGGAAAAACCTACTTGACATTGTCCTCACCAATCTACCTGTCGCAGATGCATCTGTCCATGACAGTATTGGTAGCAGTGACCACCGCACAGTCATTGTGGAAACGAAGTCCCGTCTTCACACTGAGGACAACCATCGTGTTGTGTGGCACTACCACCGTGCTAAATGGGATAGATTCAGAACAGATCTAGCAACTCAAAACTGGGCATCCATGAGGTGCTGTGGGCCATCAGCAGCAGCAGAATTGTATTCCACCACAATCTGTAATCTTATGGCCCAGCATATCCCTCACTCTACCATTACCATCAGGGACCAACCCCGGTTCAATGAGGAGTGTAGAAGAGCATGCCAGGAGCAGCACCAGGCACACTTAAAAATGCAGTGTCAACCTGCGGAAGCTGCAACACAGGACTACATGCATGCTAAAAAGCAGAAGCAGCATGCTATAGACAGAGCTAAGTGATCCCATAATCAACGGATCAAATCAAAGCTCTGTGGTCCTGCCACATCCAGTCATGAATGGTGGTGGACCAGTAAACAACTAACGGGAAGAGGAGGCTCCATGAATATCCCCATCCTCAATGATGGTGGAGCCCAGCACGTGAGTGCAAAAGACAAGGCTGAAGTGTTTGCAACCATCGTCAGCCAGAAGTTCCGAGTGGATGATTCATATCAGCCTACTCCTGAGTGAGGTCCCCATCATCACATGGGGACACATCTTCAGCCGATTCGATTCTCTCCAAGTGATATCAAGAAACGGCTGAGCGCACTGGATACAGCAAAGGCTATGGGCCCCGACAACATCCCGGCTGTCGTGCTGAAGACTTGTGCTCCAGAACTAGCCGCAGCTCAAGCCAAGATGTTCCAGTACAGCTACAACACTGGCATCTATCCGACAATGTGTAAAACTGCCCAGGTATGTCCTGTCCACAAAAAGCAGGACAAATCCAATCCGGCCAATTACCGCCCCATCAGTTTACTCTCAATCATCAGCAAAGTGATGGAAGGTGTCATCAACAGTGCTATCAAGCGGCACTTGCTCACCAATAACCTGCTCACCAATAACCTGCTCACCAATAACCTGCTCACCAATAACCTGCTCACTGATGCCCACGAGGATGAGAATTTTACATTTGAGGCATTGGGGACCAAGAGTCAATGTAGGGCAACAAGCACAGTGTTGATGGGTGTCCAGGACTTGGTGCCGGATAGGATATGGGCAGCAGAGTTTTAGATGAGCCAAAGTTTATGGAGGGCAGAGGATGGGAGGCCAGCCAGGAGAGCATTGGAATAGTCGAGTCTGGAGGTGACAAAGGCATGGATGAGGGTTTCAGCATCAGATGGGCTGAGGATGGGGCAGAGGTGGCGATATTATAGAAACATAGAAGCATAGAAACATAGAAGATAGGAGCAGGAGCAGGCCATTCAGCCCCTCGAGCCTGCTCCGCCATTCAATGAGATCATGGCTGATCATTCAAATTCAGTACCCTGTCCCTGCCTTCTCTCCATATCCCTTGATCCCTTTAGTTTTAAGAAATATATCTAACTCCTTCTTGAATATATTTAATGAATTGGCCTCTACTGCCTTCTGTGGTAGAGAATTCCACAGGTTCACCACTCTCTGGGTGAAGAAATTCCTCCTCATCTCAGTCCTAAATGGCTTACCCCTTATCCTTAGACTGTGACCCCTGGTGCTGGACTCCCCGGCCATCGGGAACATCCTTCCCGCATCTAGTCTGTCTAGTCCTGTTAGAATTTTATAAGTTTCAATGAGATCCCCTCTCATTCTTCTAAACTCCAGTGAGTATAAGCCCAATCGACCCAATCTCTCCTCATACGCCATTCCTGCCATCCCGGGTATCAGCCTTGTGAATCTTCGCTGCACTCCCTCCATGGCAAGAACATCCTTCCTCAGATAAGGCGACCAAAACTGCACACAATACTCAAGATGTGGTCTCACCAAGGCCCTGTACAACTGCAGCAAGACATCCTTGCTCCTGTACTCGAACCCTTTCGCTACGAAGGCCAACATACCATTTGCCTTCTTAACCGCCTGCTGCACCTGCATGCTTACCTTCAGCGATTGGTGCACAAGGACACCCAGGTCTCATTGCACTTCCCCTTCTCCCAATCTATTGCCATTCAGATAATAATCTGCCTTCCTGTTTTTGACACCAAAGTGGATAACCTCGCATTTATCCACATTATATTGCATCTGCCATGCTTCTGCCCAATCCCCCAACCTGTCCAAATCATACTGGAGTTTCTCAGCATCCTCCACCCGGCACACACTCCCACCCAGCTTTGTGTCGTCTGCAAACTTGGAGATATTACATCCAATTCCATCGTCCAGATCATTAATATATATTGTGAATAGCTAGGGTCCTAGGACCGATCCCTGCGGTACCCCACTAGTCACCGCCTGCCACTCGGAAAAAGACCCATTTATTCCAACTCTTTGCTTTCTGTCTGCCAACCAGTTCTCTATCCAAGTCAATACCTTGCCCCCAATCCCATGTGCCTTAACTTTACACGCTAATCTCTTATGCAGGACCTTATCGAAAGCCTTCTGAAAGTCCAAATACACCACATCCACTGGTTCTCCCTTATCCATTTTACCAGTTACATCCTCAAAAAATTCCAGTAGATTAGTCAAGAACGATTTGCCTTTTGTAAATCCATGTTGACTTTGTCCGATCCTGTCACTGTTTTCCAAGTGCTCTGCTATTACATCTTTTATAATGGACTCTAGCATTTTCCCCACTACCGATGTCAGGCTTACTGGTCTATAATTCCCCGTTTTCTCTCTACCACCTTTTTTGAATAGTGGGGTAACATTAGCTACCCTCCAATCCATGGGTACTGTTCCAGAGTCTATAGAATTTTGGAAGATGACCAGCAATGCATCTACTATTTCTAGGGCCACTTCGTTACGTACCCTACGATGTAGATTATCAGGCCCTGGGGATTTATCGGCCTTCAATCCCGTCAATTTCCCTAACACTATTTCCCTACAAATACTGATTTCTTTCAGTTCCTCCTTCTCATTAGACCCTATGTTCCCCGACATCTCTGGGAGGTTATTTGTGTCCTCCTTTGTGAAGACAGAACCAAAGTATGTATTTAATTGATCTGCCATTTCTTTGTTCTCCATTATAAATTCCCCTGATTCTGACTGCAAGGGACCTACGCTTGACTTCACCAATCTTTTTCTCTTCACATATCTATAAAAGCTTTTACAGTCAGTTATTATGTTCCTCGCAAGCTTACTCTCATACTCTATTTTCCCCCTCTTAAGTAATCCCTTTGTCCTTCTTTGCTGAATCCTATACTGCTCCCAATCCTCAGGTTTTCTGCTTTTCCTGGCCAATTTATATGTCCTTTCCTTGGATCTTATGCTATCCCTAATTTCCTTTGTTAGCCACAGTTGAGTCACCTTTTTTGTTTTATTTTTATGCCAAACTGGGATGAACAAATTCTGTAGTTCATTCATGCGATCTTTGAATGCTTGCCATTGCCTCTCCACCGTCAACCCTTTGAGTGACATTCCCCAATCAATCCTACCCAACTCGTGCCTCATACCATCGTAGTTTCCTTTATTTAAATTCAGAACCCTAGTCTCTGAGTCAACTACTTCACTCTCCATCTTAATGAAGAATTCGATCATATTATGATCGCTCCGACCCAAGGGGCCTCGCACAACAAGATTGCTAATTAATCCTTTCTCATTACATAATACACAGTCTAAGATGGCCTGATCTCTAGTTGGTTCCTCGACATATTGGTCCAGGAAACCATCCCGTATACACTCCAGGAATTCCTCCTCCACAGTATTGTTACTAATTTGGTTAGCCCAATCTATATGTAGATTAAAGTCGCCCATGATAACTGCTGTGCTCTTATTGCACGCTTCTCTAATTTCCCTTTTAATGCCATCCCCAACCTCCGTATTACTGTTTGGGGGTCTATACACCACTCCCACTAGCGTTTTCAGCCCCTTAGTATTTCTCAGTTCTACCCATACAGATTCCACATCATCAGAGCTAATATCCTTCCTTACAATTGTGTTAATCCCCTCTTTAACCAGCAATGCTACCCCACCTCCTTTTCCTTTTTGCCTATCTTTCCTGAATATTGAATACCCCTGTATGTTGAGTTCCCAGCCTTGGTCACCCTGGAGCCATGTTTCCGTAATCCCAATCATATCATATTCGTTTACCTCTATTTGCGCCGCTAATTCATCCAACTTATTATGAATGCTCCTCGCATTAAGACACAAAGCCTTCAGGCTTGTTTTTTTAACGCTCTTAGACCTTTTCGAATTTTTTTTTACTGTGGCCACGTTTGATTTAAACCCTTGATTTCTCTGACTGACACCTTTGTTTTTTTCCTTCCTGACTTTTGCTTCTATCCTTGTTTCCCTTTCCTCTGTCTCCCTGCTCAGGTTCCCAACCCCCTGCCATTTTAGTTTAAACCCTCCCCCAGAGCACTAGCAAACACTCCCCCAAGGACATCGGTCCCGGTCCTGCCCAGGTGCAAACCGTCCGATTTGTACTGGTCCCACCTCCCCCAGAACCGGTTCCAATGTCCCAGGAATTTGAATCCCTCCCCCTTGCACCATTCCTCTAGCCACGTATTCATCTGAAATATCCTTCTATTTCTACTCTGACTAGCACGTGGCACTGGTAGCAATCCTGAGATTACTACCTTTGAGGTCCTATTTTTTAATTTATCTCCTAACTCCCTATATTCAGCTTTTAGGACCTCATCCCGTTTTTTACCTATATCGTTGGTACCTATATGCACCACGACAACTGGCTGTTCACCCTCCCCTTCCAAAATGTTTTGCAGCTGCTCTGAGACATCCTTGACCCTTGCACCAGGGAGGCAACACACCATCCTGGAGTCTCGTTTGCTGCCGCAGAAACGCCTATCTATTCCCCTTACAATAGAATCCCCTATCACTATAGCTCTACCCCTCTTTTTCCTCCCATCCTGTGCAGCAGAACCACCCCTGGTGCCAGGAAGTTGGCTGCTGCTGCCTTCCCCTGATAAGCCATCCCCCTCAACAGTATCCAAAGTGGTATATCTGTTTGAGAGTTGGATGTCCACAGGGGACTCCTGCACTACCTGCCTGCGCCTACTACTCTGCCTGGTGGTCACCCATTCTCTTTCTGCCTGTGCAGCCTTTACCTGCGGTGTGACCAACTAGTTAAACGTGCTATCCACGAGGTCCTCAGCATAGAGGTGGAAGGAGGCAGTCTTTGTGATGGTGAGGATATGGGCTTGGAAGCTCAGCTCAGGGTCAGATAGGATGCTGAACTAGCAAACAGTCTGGTTCAACCAAAGACAGTGGCTGGAGAGGGAGATGGAATCAGTGGCAAGGGTACAGAGCAGGGACCGAAGAATAATATACATATATATATATAATATATAAAAAGTCACTGTATAGTTTATCGCATGATACTTACACTGTGAATTTTGAAAATCACACTTAAAATATTAACAATGTATAGTTAGATGTACTAATGCTTTACAGGTAGCCTATTTTCAAAAGGAACTCATTGGTAGATGAAAGGAAGGCATTTATCAAACGTGGTAATGAGCCAACAGTTTAAACTGACATGCACATAACTGTGAACAGTTACTACATGATGGCTCAGAGAAAAAAAATGAAATTTAAAACAGTGCAGAATGTATTTTAAGGTTTATGAAGTATATACATTAAAAGGAACTGCCTTCATGAAAAATGTTTGGTAAGAAAAAATTGTTTTTTTCAAATTAAATCTAAATCATATATTTTATTTTTTCAATACTCCAATGTCAGATTTTTCCATGAAACAACTGTCTTGAATTATTGAGATAACAAGATATTCATAGATACACACACAGACAGATACAGACAGAGAATAAAATAAATCCCTCTTCAACAAATAAGCCTTAAAGGTACAAATGGAAGATCTGCTTGAAATAATATATACAATACAATTTTATAAAAGATTATGTAAAAGTTTGCATTAATCAGAAGATAATATGGTTTGAAACTGAAACAAACTACAAGATCTCCATTTCAGCCATGCATGTCTGGAAAAAACAAAAATAGCCCCAACCAAATATGTTTACAGTGTATGAGAGGTCAGCAGAGTCAGAAAGCAGCTGCTTCAGTAGTGTTTGGCCTAAACTGGAGTATTAAATTATATTTATTGATCAGTTAGTCATTAAAGGACTGGTGGTTGTTTTGCAACTTCTGACTGTGTTGACTGGCAAGCTAGTTATTAATTAGGTGTGAAAGTACTAGTGGCTGAGTGTAATTTTGATTGCTTGGCTGTTTTCATGTGGTATCTGTGTTTGAATTGGTTGATTGTGTTGACTATGCTGTTTCAACTGAGTTTAAATAGATTATCCAAGTGTGAAACAGTCGAGTTATGAGAAGCAAGCAGAGTGTGGCCTGAACTAGAGTGTAATTGGCTTGAAGCTGCTTTCAGGCATTTAAGTTTCTAGTCCATTTCTTCTGAAAGGTTGATGGAAACCAGTTACCAGTGCTATGCTGGTAGGCCAGATGGTGAATTCTTACAGGCAGAGAGTGCGCACATATCCGGCAAACAAAAGTTCTATGTGGAATGATGATGACCGTTGGGTCACAAGTTTTAGAATTTAAAATACTTCTCTACAGTACTCATTTAAATACAAAATAATGGTTCAAGCATACCATATTACCCAGTGATTAGATTTAGTTTGCTAAATTCAGTAAGTCCACAACCAAATTCCGTGCAAGCACAGCAGCTCATTTTAAAAGTCTTACCTCACTTGAATACAATATATCTTTTAGTTAAGTGTCACTTTTGATTAAGTTGAAGTTCTGTGGGCTGCGCTACAAAGTTTTGCCAATTAGTTATTTGTACAGGTTATGGAAATCCTGATTTAAACAGGTTGTCCAATTATTTGATTTTTAATCCTCAGCACATGAAATACATTCAATCAGCTGCTGAATTTCAGCTATAGACAGCACATTTTAGAAATCTAATTACTTCTGTAAAATGTAGGCTGTTGTTATATGTGGGGGGTTTTTAAGATTGAATCACTGAATGAATGATTGAAGAGGTTGCCGTGCAAAGATTTTCCAATTGACTATTTTTAGCTGCACTATAGAAACCCTGATTCAGGTATAATGTTCCCTGGCAAGTTTGTTACATCTTAATCAGGATTCAGACAAATTTCTAACCCTACTGATACCTTCACAAAGCAAGATTAATAAGCTTCATGAAAATTCATTGTACATATTTAAAGTTATTGTTCAAGATAAAGCACTAGAATTGTATTTTAGGAGCTTTTTCAAAAACAATCAAAGGCTAACATGCAACAAAATATAAATAAACACCACTTTTGAGATTCTATTTCTTCATAGGACTGAAAAATACTGTAATAGCTTTATTATTTATTATTACAAATAGATTCTTCTATCAAGTTGTGAGAAATTATTTGTAAAATAATGGTATCATTCTTGTGAAGCTTCCAGTGTGAAGCCATGTCAGTAAACTGCCCATTTTGCTAACTAATTAGTTATTTTTCACATTAGAAATAAATAAAATGGAAAATATAGCTACTTAGTTTGGAATTCAGGCTATTCAATTTGTAAAATTGACAATTTAGTAAAATCACCATAATATATGCAATATAAGGGGTAGATTTTAGGAACTAGTACTCCAGCAACAGAACTTTGCAGGATGGCAGTACATATTTGGAATACAGTTGCACTGGTCATGCTCTGCCTGATTTTCCATCCATTAAAATGAAAGTATAAGGCTCTCTACTGGGAGCGCTAATTTGTAAGCCTTACCTCAAGAATAACGTTACCAAATGCAGCTGAAATGCAATAAAATCGTGCTGCTCAGCACATCAAAATAGTTTGATCCAGCTTGCACATAATATCTGAAAATGTATTCTTTTTAACATGCTAATTTAATTTGAAAGGATACAAGACCATTTTAAACAAAATAAAATAAAAATACATAGTTTAAAAATCCACAGGGGCTTGAATCAGGAAATAGTCATTCCGTTATCATTCAGTCTGTTGTCCTAACCAGACCTTACAGTCATGTTCTCCTGCAGATGTCTGCCCATTGTCACTCTTCTGTTGAGGTTTTCCTGTATGCTGTGCTCCACCTCCACTATGACTTTCGCATAGCTTTTGATGATGTCCTGTACTGTAAGACCAAAACACAATTTATTCATTTAATTTGAATCTGACATTCATTGTTTGTATTTTTCATTTTGTACATCAGAGAGTTGGAAATTAGAAATAAAAACAGAAAATGCTGGAAATACGCAGCATCTGCAGAGAGAGAAACAAAGTCAACATTTCAGGTCAATGACCTTTCATCAGATTTCAGATTTCCAGCATCTGCAGTATTTTGCGGTTGGAAATTAGAACTCATTTTGCCCATTTTACAGATTACAGGCACAACAAGGCCCAATTTTGGGGACCAACTAAATTGGGTCAGGCCATTTCTCAGGCGTCCCTGGCGGCCACCTAAAATAGGCATTAGGTCCCTTAAATATGTGAATGAGGGGGGCCTGTTTTGGGTCGCCTCACAGAAATTGGGCAGCAATGAGCAGGAGTGCCCCCCCCCCCCGACTCCACAGTCATCGTAATTGCACCCCCGCCCCCACCATTGCCTGCTCCAACCTCCCCCTTCCCGGGACGTACCTTTGGGTCGCTTCCAGCGAGGCAAGCACTGATATTCTTCGAAGTCAATGCGCGAGCTGCCTGTGAAGGCACGACAGGCACCAGCAGTTTGCGCAAAAAATGTTAATGAGGCCTAATTTTGGGACACCCCGTTTGGGCACGCACTACTTGCCCAGCGTTGAAAGTGAACGGGCCCCGGCAAATTTCCCTCCCAGAATGTATGTGTGATTTCTGGTGATCTTATGTTGTAAATATTTTACAACATTTGTAATATTGCAATTACGAAAATACTACTTGCAATAGCTATAGCTATAGATGTATGAAAATAAGATTTGTAATGCAACTGGTTGTGATCCTACCTGCCCTAACTCTTTGTCACAACATCCCTGATGCAGTATATGACAAAAGCAAAATGCTGCGGATGCTGGAAATCTGAAATAAAAACAGAAAATGCTGGAAATACTCACCAGGTCAGGCAGCATCTGTGGAGAGAGAAACAGAGTTAACAGATGCTGCCTGACCTGCAGAGTATTTCCAGCATTTTCTGTTTTTATTGCAGTATATGACAAGTTTGTTTGCATCAGCCCCAACACTTAAACGGCACTAACGAGCAAACACAAAAAAAATTGTAATCATAAAATGTATCTTTGCACTGAGCTTTTGCAGTAGCAACACAAAACTAAAACAGAAATCAGCTAACATATGTTTTAAAATTGTTTAGGGGAGAAATTGGTTACCTTTGCGCCTCCTGTTATTGCCTCCAGGGGGCGATAACGGGGCGCTAACCACTTACCACTCGGGCGCGGCGACAATATCGCCTCCTGTTAAATTCGGCGGGAGGTTTGTGGCGGTGGTATGGCATTGCGCCCCAAGCTCCTTCGCCTGGAGATCATGATGTCATCGCCGTACTCATTGCCCCGGTTGCGCCTCGGACCCGAACTTCGGTTTCGCCCCCGGCAGCATCGCCTGGCGACATCACCGGCAGCTGCAGGAGGCGTTCATCGGGAGGCCGGGCGCTTCGGGGGCAATACTTAAAGAGGAGGTTGCCGGAGTAGGTGCCTAAATTTTTTATAATTGTCTGGGTCAATTTTTTTTCCTTCTCCTGGGCCACGATCGAGCAGTCCGGCACTCTGCTGGCGTGCATGGGGCTGATCGAGCCGATTGGCGGCCTCCATCAGGGACCAGCTAACTGGTCCCAATGCAGAGCCTGCAGTGATGGCCCTTCCCTTTAAGGGAGGTAAGGAGCCTCAGAACGCAGCAGCGCTGCACGGGACATTGTGTCGCGCTGCACAACCAACGCCCCCGCCTGCGTCCGTTAGCACTCCAGGAAGGAAGTGCAGTGCTTGATTTAGAGCTCCATTTCCTTCCTGGAACGCTAAACCCAATTTTGTGAAAGGTGGGAATCATTAGCGCCTGGCGCTAAGTTTCCCAGCTTTCAAAGGTTACCACCCCCAATGGGGGCAAAAATGAATTTCTCCCCTCTTGTCTTCTTGATAAGTTATGGGGGAGTGGGACTGGCTAAAATGCTCTTGGAGAGAGCCAGCACGGGCTCGACGGCCCAAATGGCCTCCTTCTGTGCTGAAACCATTCTATGATTCTATGGGGGGGAAAATTCAGTTGGTTGCGCCTCCCGTTAGCGCCTTAAGAGGGCGCTAATGGGGCGCAAAGCATCTAGCGCCCAGGCGCGGCGAAGTTTGCGCCGCTCGCGAAATTAACTAGACATTTTGCGGCGGCGCTGAACACTACCGCCACGATCTCCTGCGCCGGCGGATCGTGACGTCAGTCGAGTGCGCAACGCCCCGGTATCGCCCCGGAGCGGATATTGAGTGGCGCCCCCTGCCTTACCGCCTGACGCTAGCAACGACAGGTTGAGGGGAGCGTTCTGCAGTCATGAAGGGAAAGGGAGAGCGCTATTTAAAGGTGACCGCTTCCTGCCTTTTATTGTTGGTGCCATTTTTTAACTACGCATTCTGAGAGAGAGAGAGAGAGACTTCTGGAGAGATTCAACGTTGTGTGAAGGAGTTTTGGGTACTCAGTAGCACTTTGCAGGTTCATTTTGATTTGCCCTTCCTTGTATCGATTTAGAAGAGACTGTGGGGGCTGCACTCTGAGCTCTTTGCCTGGTGCTCTCCATTGTTCTTTCCAGCAGATTTGATGTGCAGGTCTCTCCAGGCCGAGATTCAAGGCTGCAATGAGCAGGATGTGGATGGAAAGCAAGATTAACCATCCCCTTTAAGAACTGGCCCGTGCCATTGTGTGTGTGTTCCATTGCTGACTGACATCACATGAGCTTCGCCAGCGCTCTGAGGTAGCGCCTCGCTCCTCGGCCTTTGCGCCTTAAGACAGGTGTGAAGCGCCTGATTTAGCGCTCCAATCACCTCCAGGGGCGATAAAAGTCAAGTTTGCAGTCGGTGGCGATAATTAGCACCAGGCGCTAATCTTTGCGCCCGGCCGATAATTGCGGCCCAAATGGGGCGATACTGAATTTCTCCCCCTATGATTCTACCTCACAACCAGATAGAATCTTGTGGAATCAGTTGTTACAATGGACCAAGAATTGGCAGCATTCCCATAGGCACAAAGTTGTTATTATTATCCACTTGCCTGGATGAGTGCAGCTCCAACAACACTCAACACCATCCAAGACAAAGCAGCCCACTTGATTGGCACCCTATCCACCACCTTAAACATTCACTCCCTCCACCACTGACGTACCGTGGCTGCAGTGTGTACCATCTACAAGATGCACTGCAGCAACTCGCCAAGGATTCTTCGGCAGCACCTCCCAAACCCGCGACCTCTTCCACCTGGAAGGACAAGGGCAGCAGGCGCATGGGAACACCACCACCTCCAAGTTCCCCTCCAAATCACACACCATCCTGAATTGGAAGTATATCGCTGTTCCTTCAACTCCCTATCTAACAGCACTGTGGGAGTTCCTTTACCACACGGACTGCAGCGGTTCAAGAAGGCGGCTCACCACCGCCGAGAGTGAGAGCAGCGGCACAAAGAGCGCCGAGAGTGAGAGCAGCGGCACAAAGAGCGCCGAGAGTGAGAGCAGCGGCACAAAGAGCGCCGAGAGTGAGAGCAGCGGCACAAAGAGCGCCGAGAGTGAGAGGAGCACAAAGAGCGCCGAGAGTGAGAGGAGCACAAAGAGCGCCGAGAGTGAGAGCAGCGGCACAAAGAGCGCCGAGAGTGGGAGGAGCGGCACAAAGAGCGCCGAGAGTGGGAGCAGCGGCACAAAGAGCGCCGAGAGCGGGAGGAGCACAAAGAGCGCCGAGAGTGGGAGGAACACAAAGAGCGCCGAGAGTGGGAGGAACACAAAGAGCGCCGAGAGTGGGAGGAAC
Organism: Squalus acanthias; assembly: GCA_030390025.1. Taxonomy (NCBI): domain Eukaryota; kingdom Metazoa; phylum Chordata; class Chondrichthyes; order Squaliformes; family Squalidae; genus Squalus; species Squalus acanthias. The sequence goes on from CM059425.1 coordinate 59,406,026, forward strand.
ACAAAGAGCGCCGAGAGTGAGAGGAACACAAAGAGCGCCGAGAGTGGGAGCAGCGGCACAAAGAGCGCCGAGAGCGAGAGGAACACAAAGAGCGCCGAGAGTGAGAGCAGCGGCACAAAGAGCGCCGAGAGTGGGAGGAACACAAAGAGCGCCGAGAGTGGGAGCAGCGGCACAAAGAGCGCCGAGAGCGAGAGGAACACAAAGAGCGCCGAGAGTGAGAGGAACACAAAGAGCGCCGAGAGTGGGAGCAGCGGCACAAAGAGCGCCGAGAGCGAGAGGAACACAAAGAGCGCCGAGAGCGAGAGGAACACAAAGAGCGCCGAGAGTGAGAGCAGCGGCACAAAGAGCGCCGAGAGCGAGAGGAACACAAAGAGCGCTGAGAGTGGGAGGAGCTCTGGAAGGAGCGGACCTGGAGGGAGCACAGCGAGAGCGAGAAGTTAAAAGGAGCAGTCCCGAGAGGCAGCAACTCAACAGAGGCAGTTTTTGGAAAAAGTGATGTCAGAGTAAAAAAATTGACGTCGGCACAAGGGAAGGAGCTGATTGGTGAGTAGCTGGTGAGTGTATTTTTTTTAAGTGTATAAGTTTATTTCTGCTAAGTTAGTTAATAGCCTATTAAATAGAGTGAGATGTCGCACAACACCAGGTTATAGTCCAACAGCTTTATTTGAAATCACAAGCATTCGGAGCGCTGCTCCTTCGTCAGGTGAAGTGAAGAAATACAAATGGGCACAGCATATATAGTCAGAGAACAATGCCAGACGACTACAGTTAATCTTTCTAACTGCCCTTTATCACACCTCGGCAGAGAGACAATCACAGCAATCAAATCCAACCAGGTCAGTCAGGAAGACATTACATCAAAGATGATAGCAAAATACAACAAAGACAATGAGGTGGGGTCACAAGGGGTCTAATGTGGCAGAGGCTGCAGTCTGTATGGAAAACCAAAAACTTTAAACTTTTTACTTTTTTTACTGGAAATTACAGCAGGTCCGGCCGCATCTGTGTAGAGAGAACAAGCCAACAACGACTCGAGTCTGGATGACTCTACGTCAGGTGGGGTTACATGTAGCGTGACATGAACCCAAGATCCCGGTTGAGGCCGTCCTCATGGGTGCGGAACTTGGCTATCAGTTTCTGCTCGATGATTTTGCGTTGTCGTGTGCCTCGAAGGCCGCCTTGGAGAACGCTTACCCGCAGATCCGAGGCTGAATGTCCTTGACTGCTGAAGTGTTCCCTGACTGGGAGCTAACACTCCTGCCTGGCGATTGTTGCGCGGTGTCCGTTCATACGTTGTCGCAGTGTCTGCATGGTCTCGCCGATGTACCATGCTCCGGGGCATCCTTTCCTGCAACGTATGAGGTAGACAACGTTGGCCGAGTCACATGAGTATGTACCATGTACCTGGTGGGTAGTGTCCTCACGTGTGATGATGGTATCTGTGTTGATGATCTGGCATGTCTTGCAGAGGTTGCCGTGGCAGGGTTGTGTGGTGTCGTGGTCGCTATTCTCCTGAAAGCTGGGTAATTTGCTGCGAACGATGGTACTTTTGAGGTTAGGCGGCTGTTTGAAGGCGAGTAGTGGAGGCGTGGGGATGGCCTTAGCGAGGTGTTCGTCGTCATCGATGACATGTTGAAGGCTGCGAAGAACATGACGTAGTTTCTCCGCTCCGGGGAAGTAATGGACGACGTAGGGTACTCTGTTGGTTGTGTCCCGTGTTCGTCTTCTGAGGAGGTCTATGCGATTTTTCACTGTGGCCCGTCGGAACTGTCGATCGTCGAGCGTCATATCCCGTTCTTACGAGGGCGTCTTTCAGCGTCCGTAGGTGTCCATCGCGTTCCTCCTCGTCTGAGCAGATCCTGTGTATTCGCAGGGCTTGTCCATAGGGGATGGCTTCTTTAACGTGTTTAGGGTGGAAGCTGGAGAAGTGGAGCATTGTGAGGTTGTCTGTGGGCATATTAAATAGAGGGAAGAGCTGATTGGTGAGTAGCTGGGGAGTGTTTTTTGTTAAGTTTTAAGTTTATTTCTGCTGGGTTAGTTCTTAGTCTATTAAATAGAGGCATGGCAGGGCAGCTCAGTCCCGTGGAGTGCACATCCTGTGCCATGTGGGAAGTCCTGGACGCTTCACGTAGCCTGGATGACCACATGTGCGGGAAGTGTTGCCAGCTACAGCAACTCGAGCTCCGGGTTTCGGAGCTTGAACAGCGTCTGGAGTCACTGCAGTGCATCCGCGAGGCTGAGAGTTACGTGGACAGCACGTTTCTAGAGGTGGTCACCCCGCAGCTTAAGAGTATGCAGGCAGAGAGGGAATGGGTGACTGCCAGACAGAAGAGGAGGACCAGGCAGGTAGTGCAGAAGTCCCCGGAGTGCATCACGCTCTCCAACCAGTATTCTGTTCTGAGTACTGGTGACGGCGATGGTTCCTCTGGGGAGAGCAGCCAGAGTCAAGTCCATGGCACCACAGGTGGCTCAGTTGCACAGAGGGGGAGGAAAAAGAGTGGAAGAGCAATAGTGGTAGGGGATTCAATAGTTAGGGGAGCAGACAGGCGTTTCTGCGGCCGTAGACGTAACTCCAGGATGGTATGTTGCCTCCCTGGTGCCAGGGACAAGGATGTCACTGAGCGGCTGCAGGACACTCTGAGGGGGGAGGGTGAACAGCCAGCAGTCATTGTCTATATTAGTACCAATGACATAAGCAGAAAGAGGGATGAGGTCCTGCAGGCAGAGTTTAGGGAGCTAGGAGAGAGATTAAAAAGCAGGACATCAAAGGTAGTAATCTCCGGATTACTCCCGGTGCCGCATGCTAGTGAGTACAGGAATAGGAGGATAGAACAGATGAATGCGTGGCTAGAGAGATGGTGCAGGAGGGAAGGCTTTAGATTCCTGAGGCATTGTGACCGTTTCTGGGGAAGGTGGGACCTGTACAAGCCGGACGGGTTACACCTCAACAGAGCCGGGACCAATATTCTCACGGGGAGGTTTATTAGTGCTGTTGGGGAGGGTTTAAACTAACTTGGCAGGGGGATGGACACCAGCATATAGGAGTAGAAAAGAGGAATAAGGTGCATAAAAGAGTGATTGTGTTGGATAGTACTAGAGAAGATAGTACTGGAGACAGTAGTAGTACCATATTAGATAGGAGCAGACTAAGAAAGACTACGAAAAATTCAACAATGGGTTTAGAATGCATGTACGTAAATGCACAAAGTGTGATGAATAAGGTTGGTGAGCTACAAGCACAATTACCCGTGTGGCAATATGATGTTGTGGCAATAACGGAAACGTGGCTTAAAAACGGTGAGGACTAGGCACGTAATATTCAAGGGTACAAGGTGTTCAGAAAAGATAGAGATGGAAAAAAGGGAGGTGGGGTGGCAGTGCTGATTAAGTTGTAGTGTTGGAAAGGGAGGATGTTCTTGAGGGGACAAGGACAGAATCCATTTAGTTAGAGTTGAGGAGCAAAAAGGGTATGATAACATAGAAACATAGAAACATAGAAGATAGGAGCAGGAGCAGGCCATTCAGCCCCTCGAGCCTGCTCTGCCATTCAATGAGATCATGGCTGATCATCCAAATTCAGTACCCTGTCCCTGCCTTCTCTCCATATCCCTTGATCCCTTTAGCTTTAAGAAATATATCTAACTCCTTCTTGAATATATTTAATGAATTGGCCTCCACTGCCTTCTGTGGTAGAGAATTCCACAGGTTCACCACTCTCTGGGTGAAGAAATTCCTCCTCATCTCAGTCCCAAATGGCTTACCCCTTATCCCTAGACTGTGACCCCTGGTTCCAGACTCCCCGGCCATCGGGAACATCCTTCCTGCATCTAATCTGTCTAGTCCTGTTAGAATTTTATAAGTTTCAATGAGACCCCCGCTCATTCTTCCAAACTCCAGCGAGTATAAGCCCAATCGACCCAATCTCTCCTCATACGTCACTCCTGCCATCCCAGGTATCAGCCTGGTGAATCTTCACTGCACTCCTTCCATGGCAAGAACATCCCTCCTCAGACAAGGCAACCAAAACTGCACACAACACTCAAGATGTGGTCCCACCAAGGCCCCATACAACTGCAGCAAGACATCCCCGTTCCTGTACTCGAACCCTTTCGCTACGAAGGCCAACATACCATTTGCCCTCCCAACCGCCTGCTGCACCTGCATGCTCACCCCCAGCGACTGGTGCACAAGGACACCCAGGTCTCGTTGCACTTCCCCTTCTCCCAATCTATTGCCATTCAGATAATAATCTGCCTTCCTGTTTTTGACACCAAAGTGGACAACCTCGCTATTGGGGGTATTCTATAGGCCTCCAAATAGTGAGAGGGAGGTAGAGGAGCAAATCTGCAGGGAAATCGCAGAGATATGCAAGAGCTATAGAGTGGTGATATTGGGGGACTTTAATTACCCAAATATCGATTGGGATAATGCAAGGGTAAAGGGAAAGGAGGGGGAGGAATTTCTGAAATGTGGTCAGGAGAATTTCCTTGACCAATATGTTCTTGGCCCAACTAGGAAGGAGGCATTGCTGGATCTGGTGCTGGGGAATGAGGTGGGCCAGGTCGACCAAGTGTCTGTGGGAGAACACTTGGGTACGAGTGATCATCGTATCATAAGATTTAGATTAGCAATGGAGAGGAACAAGGAACAATCTAGAGTGGAACTTCTAAACTGGAATAGGGCTAACATCAATGGGATGCGAAAGGATCTAGCCAGGGTAAAATGGAACCAAAGACTGACAGGAAAAGCTGTAACGGAACAATGGGTGATCTTTAAGGAGGAGATGTTCCAAGTACAGGCTAGGTACATTCCAACAAGAGGGAAGGGTAAGGGAACCAAAGCAAGGGCTCCTTGGATGACGAGGGAGATAGAGAAGATGATGAAACAAAAAAAGAGGGTGTACGATGCATGTCAGGTGAATTCTTCAAGGGAGAACCAGACCAAATACAATAAGTTGAGAGGGGATGTGAAGATGAAAATAAGATTGGCAAAGAGAGAATATGAGAGTAGAATGGCAGTTAACATAAAAGGGAACACAAAAATCTTCTACCGGCATGTAAACAGTAAGCGGGCAGTAAGAGGCGGGGTGGAGACTAATAGAGACAAAGAAGGTGATATATGCTTAGAGGCACAGGGCAAGGCTAGAATACTCAATGAGTACTTTGTATCGGTGTTTACTAAGGAGGTGGGTGCTGACAAAATATCGGTAGAAGTGGGAAAGGTAGAAGCAATGGAAGGGGTGAAAATTGATAGACAGGATGTACTAGAAAGATTGGGTATGTTTAGAGTGGGCAAGTCACCTGGTCCAGATGGCTTGCATCCCAGGTTGCTAAGGGAATTGGGGGAGGAGATAGCGGAAGGGCTTGCCATAATTTTCCAATCTTCCCTAGATGCAGGGGAGGTGCCTGAGGATTGGAAAGTGGCAAATGTGACACCATTGTTCAAGAAAGGGTGTAAGGACAATCCTAGTAACTACAGGCCGGTCAGTTTAACATCAGTGGTGGGTAAAGTTTTAGAAACAATAATCAAGGAAAAAATTAACAGGCACTTGGTGAGGTTTAAGCTAATTAAGGAGAGCCAACACGGATTTGTAAAAGGCAGATCGTGTTTAACGAATCTAATTGAATTTTTTGATGAAGTAACAGAGAGGATTGATGAAGGGAATGCAATGGATGTTGTCTACATGGATTTTCAGAAAGCATTTGACAAAGTACCACATAGAAGGCTGGTTAACAAAATAGAGGCTCATGGAATAGGTGGGTCAGTGGCAGCTTGGATAAGGAATTGGCTTAAGGACAGAAAACAGCAAGTTGTGGTAAATGGCTGTTTTTCAGACTGGAGGATGGTAGACAGTGGGGTTCCCCAAGGGTCAGTGCTGGGGCCACTGCTTTTTTTGATATATATAAATGACCTGGATATTGGAATACAGAGTAGAATTTCTAAATTTGCCAATGACACCAAATCTGGGGGGGTGGCAAACAGTGATGATGATACCAATCAACTGCAACAGGACATAGAAAGGCTAGCAGAATGGGCAGACAAGTGGCAGATGGAATTTAATACAGAGAAGTGTGAGGTGATGCATTTTGGCAGAAGGAACAGGGAGAGGCAATATATGCTTAATGGCACAGTTTTAAAAGAGTGTGCAGGGACAGAGGGACCTGGGAGTTAATGTGCATAGGTCCCTGAAGGTGGCAGGACATATTGAGAGAGTGGTTAACAAAGCATATGGGATCTTGGGCTTCATAAATAAAGGTATTGAGTACAAAAGTAGAGAAGTTATGCTGAACCTTTATAAAGCGCTGGTTAGGCCACAACTGGAGTATTACTTCCAGTTCTGGTCACCACACTTTAGGAAGGATGTGAAGGCCCTTGAGAGGGTGCAGAGGAGATTTACCAGAATGGTTCCGGGGATGGGGGATCTTAGCTACAAGGGCAGGTTGGAGAAGCTGGATTTGTTTTCATTGGAGCAAAGGAGTTTGAGGGGTCCAAAAATGTGTGGGTTAGGTTGATTTGGCTATGATAAATTGACCCTTAGTGTTAGGGGGAATTAAATATGTGGGGTTATGGGGATAGGATGGGATATGTTAGGGGGAATTAAATACGTGGGGTTACGGGGGTAGGGTGGGATATGTGTACTGTGGGGATTAAAGCAGTGACAGGGTACTGGATTTGGATGATCAGCCATGATCGTATTGAATGGCGGAGCAGGCTCGAAGGGCCGAATGGCCTACTCCTGCTCCTAGATTCTATGTTTCTATGTTTCTATGGGTAATTTGATAGAGGTGTACAAGATTACAATGGGTTTGGATAGGCTAGACGGGGAAAGGCTGTTCCCACTAGATGATGCTACAAGGACTAGGGGACACAGAATTAAGGTTTTGGGCAAGAGATACAGGGGAGACGTGAGGAAAAACTTTTTTACACAGCGAGTGGTGATGACCTGGAATTCGCTGCCGACGGAAGTGGTGGAAGCGGAGACACTCAATGTTTTCAAGGGGAGAGTGGATAGGCACTTGAGGGAAATAAACTTGCAGGGCTACGGGGATAGAGGGGGGGAAAGGGACTGACTGGATTGCTCTACAGAGAGCCGGAACAGATTCGATGGGCCGAATGGCCTCCTTCTGTGCCGTTATGACTATGACTCTATGAGTCTATGAATATAAATATTAAGGGCTGTGGAACTCTTTGGAGGATGGTTACCAGTGGTGTCCCACAGGAATTGCTGTTAGAGGCATTACTTTCTACTATCTTCATAAATGACCTGGATAAAGTTGTTGGGGGAATGATCCACAAGATCATGGATGATATGAAAATTTGTGCAGGTCTTAGGACTGTGGAGCAGAACAAATTTCTCCGAGTACATATAGATGTGCTGGGAGAATGGGCCAAACTCTGGCAAATGGTGAACCTAGATAAATGCAGTATTACACATTCGGGCAGGACCGACACCAAGTATCCTTACACTTTACATGGAACAGAACTGAAATTGATTGAGAGAAAAAAAGATCTTCACGTTATAGTTCAAAATTATCTAAAGGTTCATGACCAATGCTGAGAGGCTGTAGCCAAAGCAAATAGGGAAGTAGGTTGTATTAAGAGGATTATTCAATATAAAACAAAGCACACGTCTGATTCTTGTATGTGAACTTGGCTGGACCACATTAGGAATACTGCATCCAGTTTTGCTCCCCTCATATGGTGGGTGGCTTTGGAAAAAGTTCAGAGGAGGGCCACAAAATTGATTCCCAGCTTAAACAACCTTAGTTACTCAAATAGACATAAAACACTGGTTCTATTCACTTTAGAGATGCATAGACTTTGGGGTAATTTGACAGAGGTATATAAAATAGTTGAAGGACTAGATTGTGTTCCTACTGATAAATTGGGGAAGACCAGGGGTCATGCCTATAAGTTATGCAAGGGTAGAGCTAGTTTAGATGTTCGGCGGTTCTTCTTTTCCCAGAGGATCGTAGACCTATGGAACAAGTTGCTGGCTTGTGTGGTGAGTGCTTCCTCTCTGCATACCTTCAACGGAGAGCTGAACCGGGCCTGACTGGGCGGAGATCACACCTTATAAAAGATAGGTGAAACACGAGGTAATATAAGTACGGTCAATGGGGTCTCCTGGACTAGTTTTTATTGCCTAAGGGGATCGAAGAGAAAGTTTCCAGATTTTTCCCCCCAATTAGCCTTGGGTTTTTAATCTGTTTTTTGCCTCTCCCAGGAAATTAGGTGAGTAGAGGGTATCTAGGCATCACGGCCATATGGGGCAGGCTTGATGGACCTCATGGTCTTTTCCTGCCCATCATTTTCGCATTTTGTATGTTCTCAAAGTTCTTTGTTTACTGTAAAAAATTGCATTTGAATGCTACAACATAATTTTAAGGACATGGGTTGGCACATGGTTTGTGCAATAAAGCCATCAACCTCTTTGATGGAAATATGTTGAAATATTTAAAATCTGTTGAATTTTGTGACAGGATAAAGAACAATATTAGAACTCAAGTGTTTGAGTCAGTTACAATCCCTGTGAAGTGGTGTATGGGGAAGCGTGTGGGTGGAAATAGGATGAATGATTGCTTGGGAGCAACAAGATTTTGCACAAAAGGAAAGAAAGGCCTAGTCACGGTAACAGCACCTGTGAATGAGAAACATGGCAACAATCGAGAGTGTAATTTTGTGAGAAGGGAATGCTATTTGACAATTCTGACTGATCCATTAAATTCTGAAGAGCAATTAAAGCATTTTTGCTTTAACACACTCACCTCTGAATTGTATAGGACTGCCACAGTAGAATCACCAACAAGTGCTGTGAGAGTTGATGCAAATGAAGCAATTTAGATGGAAGGCATTTTCAGTTCTTACTCGTTACAGACTGTTTATGATATGAAGATAACTCATGGTGGCATTTGTACAGCAGGCAATAATGTCCCATGTGCAAAAACTAATAACATTTTATGCAAATAACTAAATTTCTGCTGAAAGTGTCTCTAATTTTTAAAAGTAGTGAGTGTACTTTAATTAAAAGTAATTTATATTTTAAGATGTATTCCAGTATATCCATCATAGTTAGTGTAATTCACACATGGAATGGATTCTCTTGACATTAGGACTGTAGAGGATGCTCGACTACTACAAGCAGATCTAGATGCACTGGGGGATTGGGCTGGTGACTGGCAAATGACGTTTAACGTAGACACCTGCAGTGTTATGAATGTGGGCAGGTCAAGTGTTGAACTTAGATACATCCTTCAGGAAAAAGAACTACAGCCAGTGGTGAAAGAAAGAGATCTGGGCAATAAAAGTGCATCATTCTCTCAAGGTTTATGACTAATGCTGTGATGCTATAGCTAAACTTAATGGCCCTGAAATTCGCCTCTCCGGCTTGCTGCGGGGGTAAGGATCGCGTGCGCACTTACCTACCGTGCCTGTCGTTGACCTCTGGGCCCACGGGAACTTCAGCTCCTGGGCCTGCTCCAAGTGCCGGCGCGCAGTGCTTGCGTGTCCCAGTGGCGTAGTTAGTGCGATGCGCCCCCTGGGATCACGTGGGCCATGGAGAGCCAATGGCAGCAGACCATCTTTCATTCATAGAGACCTGTCAAATCTATGAATTGAAATCGGCCCCAAAAGAACAGCTAAACTTAAAATAAATTTTTTTAAAACCATCACATTTATAAAATAACTATAAGTTAAATAAATTAACTACTTTAAACAAAAATTAAAATTTTTGAAAAAATTAAAATACTTTTTAACAGTGCTAAAAATAAACTTACCTTTCTTTAAAGTATCTAAAAAAGATAAACCTGTTGAAAAATAATTTAAATTATAATTAATTAACCACTTACCTTGTTGAAAACGGGTCCTGCGCCTCCTTTTTAAAAGCGCAGGTTCTTCAATACTTACCCTCCCAGAGAAACCTGAACAAAAACCTAAGTTTGCTGCGTGCGCGCAGCCTCTACCGCGCACGCAGTTCACCTATGAACCGCTCCCTTCACCAGACCGGAAGTTCCGGTTTCCCGCGCATGCGCAGTGCATGCAGGAAACCGGCACTTCAGGACGCCTTACGGGTGAGTACACAGTGCGTACTCACCCGGCAAGGGCCAAATTTTTGGCCCAATAAGGTGCTAGAGTGTATTTCTAGCACCTTAAGGTCTGGAATTCACTTCCAAGTCCCACTCACCCATCACCCCTGTGCTCACTGACCTATTCTCGGTCCGGCAGCGCCTCAATTTTAAAATTCTTATTTTGTTTTCAAATCCCTCCATGGCCTCGCCCCTCCCTTTCTCTGTAACCTTCTCCAGCCCTACAACACTCCGAGTTCTCTGCGCTCCTCCAATTCTGGCCTCTTGCGCATCCCCAATTTTCTTCACCCCACCATTGGCGGCCATGCCTTCAGATGCTGAGGCCCTAAGCTCTGGAATTCACTTACCTAAACCTCTCTGCCTCTCTACCTCTCTCGCCTCCTTTAAGACAACCCTTAAAACCTACCTCTTTGCAGCTCGGTGTCAAATTTTGTTTTATAACGCTCCTGTGAAGCGCCTTGAGACATTTTACTACATTAAAGGCGCTATATAAATGCACGTTGTTGTCTCCCAGGAGATCACGTGGCTATGGCTGGGGCGGGGAGTGTATGCACTCGGCATCACAACTGTATGCAACAGTCTGAATGGAGCAGTAGGTCTTTCCTGTCTGTCATTTTTGATATGTTCGTATGTTGAGAGTGCAGAGCCCACTTTCCTCCAGCAATAAATTAATGTATTGTAATATTTTAAAAGCACATATGTGGTTAGTTGTTGTTTCCATGTATACATTGACAAAAATAAAATCTTTATATCCCAATTCCTGCTGCTACACTGTGGCTTCTAGGTTATTGTTGCAGACTGAACAGCATGCTAACTAACTGCCAAGGTGGGCAGGCATGGCCCCGGCAAAGATTTTATAGTCCGTGCTGAGGAGGGAGACAGGGTACCAGGTGTTTTTTCAAAGTCGCAAATCCCCCTTCTTGGGATGCAGGGCAACAAACGCCCTGTGCCAAGAGAGGGGCATCTCCCTGCTGACAAATGTTTCTCTGGCACTTGCTCAAAGTCATCCGCAGAATGTCCTGTGGAACTCCATGGCCAGTGTGTCCAGACCTGGAGTTTTGTTCTGGGCTAACCAATGGAGGGTGCCAGACAGCCCTGTGAGCATTGGCAGAGCTTCAAGACGTTTGGGCTGGCTGTCAGCAGGTCTGCCACAAAAACTCTATGGGCATCCTCACTGGTGAGAATACACGACTGGAGTTAATGATCGAAGCAAGGGCCATGACAACTTTTAAGGATAGATTAAAAAGGTGGTTGAAGGAAAGGGGGGGGGGGATAAAGGAATGTAAAAACAGGGCACGAACATGGGATTAGGACTGATGTTCCTGTGGTGAGTAAACACCAACATAGACTGGTTGGGCCGAATGGCCTGTTTCGGTGTTCGAATTTCTACGTCATTCTATGTAAATACCTTACACAATATAAATGAGAGCAAATGCAATGCATCCACATAGATATATATATATCTATAAAAACTGGGCATTATTATATAGATTGGCCCAAAAATTCGTGAGTGAGCCTTCGTGCGAGGGTAAGGCCTTCCCGCGATCTCTCACTGCGCGCTGGCATTTTCAGTCCGAGCTCGCACGAAAGCTATGAATACTATACCCCCCCAAAAGAACAGCTAAACCTCAATTAAATTTAAAAAAAACCATCACATTAATAAAATAAGTATAGTTAAATAAATTAACCATTTTAAACAAAAAATTAAATTTTTGAAAAAATTTAAAATCTTTTAAAAAGTTATAAAAATAAACTTACCTGTCTTTAAAGTCTCTAAAAAAGATATACCTGTTAAAAAAAATTCAAAATAATACTTAATTAAGTACTTACCTTGTTAAAAGAGGGTCTTACACCTCCTTTATGTCTAAAATCTTCCATGCTTACCTGCGCGTCCAAAGCACTAAGTGCACTGCGTGCGCGCAGCCTGTAGCGCGCACGCGGTTCACCTAGGAACCGCCCCCTTTTGAATTCACCAAGTGCCGGTTTTCAGTGCATGCGCAGTGCATGCAGAAAACCGGCAATTGGAGACAGAATACGCGAGAGTACACAGTGCGTACTCTCGCGTAGCGGCACTAATTTTTGGGCCAATATGTAATATGAAAAGTAGCTAATAAAGAAGCAGTGTCCCAACCTTCTTCAACCCCAAGTTTATCATTTTTTTTAAAATCGTGATCGTTTGCATATGCATATTAACAAAACAGTAACAGCAGTACTGTTCCAATACGACGGTATAGCTGAGCTCAGGTTGCACTCACCACTGAGTCACACAGACCCGCTGTCAATAACCCTTACCAGAGTGTCTGTTGACGCCACTGTGTCAGTTGGCAGCGGGGTGGGACTTAACGGCAGGACTGCACAGAGCGGGAGTACACGGAGTGGACTTGAACAGAGTGTTTTATTTGGGAATTTGGAAAGAGTGGGAATTCAGAGAAGAGGGGGAAGGAGTTGTTGCTTTTTGCCTATACTACTTGTAGTGCTTTGTGTTACAGGTAGATATTTAATTTCAGTACCGATAACTTAATCTAGATCAAGTAAGTAGTCAAGAAACTACACTGTAAACTGAGTTACCTAAATACAAATTTAATTAAATTTAATTAAATAAAACAAGGTCATATAGGGATGGCAGTGCAGGCAGTGTGCCGCAACTGCAGCACGTGGGAGTTTGTGGAGAACATTGTGATCCCGGACAACCATGTTTGCAGTAAGTGCCTGCATCTTGAGAAACTTCAGCTCTGAGTCTTTGAGCTGGAGTCTGAGGTGCAGACATTGCCGGGTATCAGGGATGGGGAGAATTATCTGGACACTTTGATCCAGGAGGCAGTCACACCCCTTAGGTTAGGTAGTGTTACAGGTCTGGTTAGTGGTCAGGGACAAGAGGGTGTGACTGCAACTCAGGCAGGTAAGGGGACCCCAGGTGCAGTGCTGGAGGAGCCTCAGCCTTTGCCCTTGTCCAACACGTATGAGGCTCTTGCTGCCTGTGTGGGTGAGGAAGCTGACCATGGCACCATGGTGCAGGAGGCCATTCAAGTGGGGGGGAGTGAAAGGGAATGTAGTTGTGATAGGGGACAGTATATTCAGGGGGATAGATACTGTTCTCTGCAGCCGCGACCGAGAGTTCAAAAGACATCTCCTAACGGGGGAGGGGGAGGATCCAGTTGTCGTGGTCCACGTAGGAACCAACAACATAGGTAGAACTAGGAATGAGGTTCTGCTGAGGGAGTTTGAGGAGCTAGGATCCAAATTAAAAAGCAGAACCTCAAAGGTAATAATCTCTGGATTGTTACCTGAGCCACGCGCAAATTGGCATAGGGACAAATAGATTAGAGGTTTAAATGCGTGGCTCAAAGAGTGGTGTGGGAGGAAGGGGTTTTCGTTCATGGGGCACTGGCACCAGTACTGTGGAAAGAGGGAGCTGTTCCATTGGGCTGGGACCAATGTCCTGGCGAACCGAATAACTAGGGCAGTAGACAGGGCTTTAAACTAATGAAGGGGGGGCGGGAGGATTCAGGAAAGAGTAAATTTAAAAGCAGCGAGAGAAATGTCAAGGCTCTAGAGCAGAGTAGAGTTTTAGGTAAAAATAAGCAGAGTGTGTCAGGAAGGGACAGAGAGAGTAACAAAGGTAATAAGGCATCAGTGACTAAGGTGACATCAGTGAAAAATAGAAATAAGTCAAAGCTAAAGCCACTATATCTAAATGCGTGAAGCATTCGCAACAAAATAGATGAAGTAATAGCGCAGATAGAAATTAACAGGTTTGATCTAATAGCCATAATGGAGACGTGGTTGCAAAGTGGCCAAGATTAAATATTCCAGGAAACTTAACTTTTAGAAGAGATAGGCAAAATGGAAAAGGAGGAGGGGTAGTCCTGATAATAAAGGATGGGATAAAGACAGTAGAAAGAAAGGATCTTAGCTCTGAAAATCAAGAAGTAGAATCAGTTTGGGTGGAGCTAAGAATCAGCAAAGGGCAGAAAACATTGGTGGGAGTTGTTTATCAGCCCCCAAACAGTAGTTGTAATATAGGGCAGAGTATAAATCCGGAAATTGGAGGTGCATGTAACAAGGGTAATACAGTGATCATCGGGGACTGTAATCTACATATAGACTGGGCAAACCAAATTTGCAGTAATACTGTGGAGGACAAATTCATGGAATGTATGCAAGTTAGTTTTCTAGATCAGTATGTTGAGGAACCAACTAGGGAACAGGCTATTTTAGATCGAGTATTGTGCAATGAGAAAGGGTTAATTAATAAACTTGAAGTAAAGGGGCCTTTAGAGAAGAGTGACCATAATATGATAGATTTTTATATTCAGTTTGAAAGTGATTTCGTTAAATCCAAAACTAGGGTCTTAAATCTAAACAAAGCAAACTACGTAGGTATGAGGAGCGAGTTGGCTAAGGTAGATTGGGAAACTATATTAAAAGGTATGATGGTAGACAAGCAATGGCTAGCATTTAAAGAATTAATACATAATTTACAACAAATATACATTCCCTTAAGGCACAAAACCCCACAGAAAAAGTGATCCAACCGTGGCTAACAAGAGAAGTTAAAGATAGTATGAGATCAAAGGAAGAAGCTTATAATGTTGCCAAAAAGAATAGTAAGCCTGAGGATTGGGAGGATTTTAGAATTCAGCAAAGGAGGACCAAGAAATTGATAAAGAAAGGGAAAATAGAATGAGAGTAAACTAGCGAGAGACATAAAAACAGACTGTAAAAGCTTCTATAGGTATGTAAAAAGGAAATGATTAGCGAAAGTAATTGTGGGTCCCTTACAGGCTGAGACAGGAGAAATTATAATGGGGAATAAGGAAATGGCAGAGAAATTAAACAAATACTTTGTGTCTGTCTTCATGGAAGAAGATGCAAAAAACTTCCCAGAAATAGTGGAGAACCAAGGCTCTAGCGAGAATGAGGAACTGAAAGAAATGAGTTTTAGTAAAAAAATAGTACTGGAGAAATTAATGGGACTGAAAGCCAATAAATCCCCTGGACCTGATGGTCTACATCGTAGGATTTTGAAAGAGGTGGCTATAGAGATAGTGGATGCATTGGTTGTCATTTTCCAAAATTCCATAGATTCTGGAATGGTTCCCGCAGATAGGAAGGTAGCAAATGTAACCCCACTATTTAAGAAAGGAGGGAGAGAGAAAACGGGGAACTACAGACCAGTTAACCTGACATCAGTAGTAGTGAAAATGCTAGAATCTATTATTAAGGATGTGGTAACAGGGTACTTAGAAAATGATAATAAGATTGGGCAGAGTCAACACGGATTTATGAAAGGGAAAACATGGTTGACAAATCTGTTAGAGTTTTTTGAGGTTGTAACTAGCAGGATAAGGGGGAACCAGTGGATGTGGTGTATTTGGATTTTCAGAAGGCATTCAATAAGGTGCCACACAAGAGGTTATTAAACAAAATTAGGGCTCATGGGATTGGGGGTGATATACTAGCATGGATTGAGGATTGGTTAATGGACAGAAAACAGAGAGTAGGAATAAACGGGTCATTTTCGGGTTGGCAGTCTGTAACTAGTGGGGTACCGCAAGGATCAGTGCTTGGGCCTCAGCTATTCACAATCTACATCAATGATTTGGATGAGGGGACCAAATGTAATATATTCAAGTTTGCTGATGATACAAAGCTGGGTGGGAATGTAAGTTGTGAGGAGGATGCAAGGAGGCTTCAAGGGGATATAGACAGGCTAAGTGAGTGAGCAAGAACATGGCAAATGGAATATAATGTGGAGAAATGTGAAGTTATCCACTTAGGTAGGAAAAATAGAAATGCAGAGTATTTTTTAAATGCTGAGAGATTGGGAAATGTTGGTGTTCAGAGGGACTTGGGTTTCCTTGTACACGAATCACTGAAAGTTAACATGCAGATACAGCAAGCAATGAGGAAAGCAAATGGTATATTGGCCTTTATTACAAGAGGATTTGAGTATAAGAGTAAAGACATCTTACTGCAATTATATAGGGGCCTGGTGAGACCACACCTGGAGTATTGTGTACAGTTTTGGTCTCCTTACCTAAGGAAGGATATACTTGCCATAGAGGGAGTGCAACGAAGGTTCACCAGACTGGTTCCTGGGATGGGGGGATTATCCTATGAGGAGAGATTGAGTAGACTAGGCCTATATTCTCTAGAGTTTAGAAGAATGAGAGCTGATCTCATTGAAACATACAAAATTCTTACAGGGCTTGACAGAGTAGATGCAGGGAGGATGTTTCCCCTGGCTGGGGAGTCTAGAACCAGGGGTCACAGTCTCAGAATAAGGGGTCGGCCATCTAGGACTGCGATGAGGAGAAATTTCTTCACTCAGAGGGTGGTGGATCTTTGGAATTCTCTACCCCAGAGGGCTGTGGAGGTTCAATCGTTGAGTATATTCAAGACAGAGAGCGATAGATTTTTGAATATTAAGGGAATCAAGGGATATGGGGATAGTGCAGGAAAGTGGAGATAAGGTAGATCAGCCATGATCTTATTGAATGGCGGAGCAGGCTCGAAGGGCCAAATGGCATACTCCTGCTCCTATTTCTTATGTTCTTATGACTCAGTACACAATCTATTTTATAGCAAAGTCTACTTATTCAGCAGAGTCTATTTAAACAGCACACTACAGCAAACAGTCTACAGAGTCTATTTAAAAAGACTCTATGAACTACGGCAAACAGAACTCATGACCAAAATTACAGCAGGGCCTCCCAATAAAAGTATGTGATTTCTCCAGGAAAATGCAGTTAGTCATAGAGTCAGCGTCATAATGGCACAGAAGGAGGCCATTCGGCCCATCGAGTCCATGCTGGCTCTCTGCAGAGCAATCCAGTCAGTCCCATTCCCCCGCTGTATCCCCGTAGCCCTGCAAGTTTATTTCCCTCAAGTGCCTATCCAGTTTCCCTTTGAAAACATTGAGTGTCTCCGCTTCCACCACCTCCGTCAGCAGCGAGTTCCAGGTCATCACCACTTGCTGCGTAAAAAAGTGTTTCCTCACATTCTCCCTGTATCTCTTGCCCAAAACCTTAAATCTGTGTCCCCTAGTCCTTGTACCATCAACTAGTGGAAACAGCCTTTCCCCGTCTAGCCTATCCAAACCCGTCATAATCTTGTACACCTCTATCAAATCACTCCTCAACCTCCTTTGCTCCAAGGAGAACAACCCCAGCTTCTTCAACCTGTCCTTGTAGCTAAGATACCCCATCCCCAGAACCATTATGGTAAATCTCCTCTGCACCCACTCAAGGGCCTTCACATCCTTCCTAAAGTGTGGTGACCAGAACTGGACACAATACTCCAGTTGTAGCCTAACCAGCGCTTTATAAAGGTTCAGCATAACTTCTCTACTTTTGTACTCAATACCTCTATTTATGAAGCCCAAGATCCCATATGCTTTGCTAACCACTCTCTCAATATGTCCTGCCACTTTCAGGGACCTATGCACATTATAATTACATAATACAAATTATGTGCGCAAAATCAATGCCAGTCATTTACAGCAACGCTCGTCCAGGGGTAATTGAAGGGGGTATTTTCCAATCAGCTTCACTCTGGTTGGGGATAGTGATGTCACGCTGTGCAGCCAACCCACCACCCCGCTGCCACTGCGCATGCGTGCTACACGCAATGCCTCCTGCGTCTTGTTGTGAAATCCGTGCTTCCACTGCGCATGCAGGTTACGCGGAATGCATCGGGACACGTAGTTAAATCCGTGCTGCCATTACGCATGCGTGCTACACGCAATGCCTCCTGGGTCTTGTAGTTAAATCCGTGCTGCCAATGCGCATGCGTGCTACACGCAGTGCCTTCTGGGTCTTGTAGTTAAATCCGTGCGCGGAAGATTATCGGAACAAAAAATCGGAGCTGCGCGGTGCCGGTTTGACGTCGCGATATTCTGCGGAACCGGTCAGACAGCTCACTGCGCCTGTCTATAGACTACGTTTATGTGACGGCCGATCATTGGGGAACCGTTAAACCGGCGGGTGGGGGCAGCTGGCTGCCGGTGGTCATGTGATGTTGGGGTGGTGACCCTGTTCCCGGAGCTGCTGCTGCTTCCCCGGCGTGAGGCCTCAGTGAGGACTTGCTGCTGGTGTGTGAGCGCGTGTTCCTCGCTTCATTTCCAAGACCAGGTTACATTAAAACGTGGGTTGAGTATCAGCAGAAGCTGTGATATTATTGTGAATCTGTGTCCTGTCCTGACCCAGTACTTCACTGATGGGGCGTCCAAATGAAATCCACCGGCATAACGAGAAGGAGCAGCACAAAATGTGCTCAGTGTTCTCAGACTGTATTTGAGGAAAATCTACAGAGGCTGAACCGCACTCTTATTTCTTCCAACTTTATGCTACCAACTGACAAACATACCTCCTCCGTTACAGAGCCTCTAAATAGTTCAAATAATACCCTCACCCCATCGTAGTTTAAATATCCCCACAAGGTATTTTTTTCACAAATATGATATTCCATGTTCTTTAATGGAAATAGACTACTACTGTCTAATTTGTTTTCCCATTGTTAGATTTATATTTAATTGTTTTTAGTTCTCTTTTCAGCCTTAATGATGTCCAGTGCCCATCACCTAAAGAGAAAAAGATTTGCATTTACATAATTTACCACACATCTGCTTTCCAGCTTTAGATGCGAAGTCTTGATGCACTTCGCAAATTACTTTTCTACTGCAGTGACTTATGTAGAATAATGCAGCAGCCATGTTGTACACAGTAAGAATCCACAAAGAGCAATGAGATGATTGACCAGAGAGACAATTTGGTGTAGTATATTCATTTATTTAACTCAGTCCAACACACACCTCCCAGCCCTGCCTTTACCCCTCTTCACCTGGGGAAATGAGAGTAGTAACAGCAGACCTGAAACGTTAACTCTCTTTCTCTCTCCACGGATGCTGCCTGGCATGCTGAGTTTTTCCAGCGTTTTCTGTTATTTCGGATTTCCAGCATCCGCCGTATTTTGCTATCGTCATCGTAGTAACAGCAGACACTTACAATTTTTCTTTCTGCCACCCCCCAGCCAACTTTAGCCTCTTCCCAGTCCACATAAATGTTGGAAAGGTAGGTGAATAGACAAGCTGAGGATAGTGCCATGGGATCTTTAACATTCATCTCAATCATTGGGACCAGGTAAAATGAGATCTCGGTTTATCATCAAAAATGTTTCAGAGCTGCTTCTCAAACTGGTGTTTCAAGCCAGTTAGAAATTCCTAGCATTAATTTATGTTTGTAGCAATGATCTCAGTTGTCCCTACAAATCATTGATGTAAACAAAGCTTTGAGAATTTCACTGACTCACAGAAAACAAGAGTTTAAAGCTGAAAACATTTTTTTTTAACCAGCTTTTTCAGATATCTGTTTCCTCCTCTGACTTGTATGAAATAGTGCTGGCATCTTCAGTAGAGTTTGGTGACAAATCAATTGCCAAACAAGCACAATGCTTTTAATGGATATTCATCCAGTCGCATGCAAAAAGTTCAGTACTGCAGAATAGAAAGTGCCTGATTCATTAAATATAATAACCACTTTGACCATACCATGCATAACATACATTTTTGCATTGCCACTTTTGTTAAATGTCAACTGATCCAAAAATGCACCATGATCAAAAAATAAATTGTATTGTTATAAATGTATCTGTGAACACTAATGTTCCATGGTCTGCCTGTTCTGAAGTTCCTCAGTGCAGGCACTAGTGCTAAATTTCTGGTCCCACGCTCAATGTTTTTCACAGAGCATTAATTTTCTGTTTAATGTTATGACTATTTGGTGAATCGGATGCAATCCTGAAGTTTAATTTTCTTTTTTTGATAGCGTGAGAAAGGTACGACAAAAATGAATTTCGATGAAGATCTGATGCCCAGGCAGTTGCCTGTGGACGACTGGGATACCATTGAAGACTTTGACCCAAGTGTACCACCCAGAACTCCCCAAGAATACTTAAAAAGAGTCCAGTAAGTAAAAGCGGAAAAATGGACTGAATTGAAATCAAATATGTGATATAACTTAAGACGCAAAGCAAGCAAAATATAAGACCAGCAAAGGTGGTTTTGCATTACTTGCAGGTGCACTTGAGTTGTAACTGCTGTATTAAAGTGTAGATTTATATCTGCTTTCCAGCTTTAGATTAGTGCTCTTGCCTTGTACCATTCATCAAACTAATGTGGCATTGGTGGAGGCCTGGGAAGAGGTTACTTTTCTTTGTTGTAGGTGATGCATGACTATGGGGATCGGAGGGGAAGGAGGTTAGAAGATTCAGTGTCCTCAAAAAATAGTCAATCTGGCCTGTCATGTTTTAAATAGAACCTTGCTCCATGTTAAGCGTTTTTAGTTTTGGCATGAATTTGTACAGAATTCGTAAACCTAAGTAACACACAGTGTAATGCATCTTGACCAATCCTATCAAAATTTGGAATAAAGTAGAATCTTGATTATCCAGCATTTTTTATTCGTTCCTGGGATGTGGGCGTCGCTGGCAAGGGCAGCATTTATTGCCCATCCCTAATTGCCCTTGAGAAGGTAGTGGTGAGACACCTTCTTGAACCGCTGCAGTCCGTGAGTTGAAGGTGCTCCCACAGTGCTGTTAGGGAGGGAGTTCCAGGATTTTGACCCAGCAACGATGAAGGAACGGCGATATATTTCCAAGTCAGCATGTTGTGTAACTTGCAGGGGAACTTGCAGGTAATGGCGTTCCCATGCGCCTGCTAGGTGGAAGAGGTCGTGGGTTTGGGAGGTGCTGTCAAAGAAGCCTTGGCGAGTTGCTGCAGTGCATCTTGTAGATGGTACACAC
This sequence comes from Squalus acanthias, assembly GCA_030390025.1. Classification (NCBI taxonomy): domain Eukaryota; kingdom Metazoa; phylum Chordata; class Chondrichthyes; order Squaliformes; family Squalidae; genus Squalus; species Squalus acanthias. Next base: position 59,426,914 of record CM059425.1, read on the forward strand.
TGCAGCCACAGTATGCCAGTGGTGGAGGGAGTGAATGTTTAAGGTGGTGGATGGGGTGCCGACCAAGCGGGCTGCTTTGTCCTGGATGGTGTCGAGCTTCTTGAGTGTTGTTGGAGCTGCACTTATCCAGGTAAGTGGAGAGTATTCCATCACACTCCTGACTTGTACCTTGTAGATGGTGGAAAGGCTTTGGGGAGTCAGAAGGTGAGACACTCGCCACAGAATACCCAGCCTCTGACCTGCTCTTGTGGTCACAGTATTTATGTGGCTGGACCAGTTAAGTTTCTGGTCAATGGTGACCCCCAGGATGTTGATGTTGGGGGATTCGGCGATGGTAATGCCGTTGAATGTCAAAGGGCGGTGGTTAGACTCTCGCTTGTTGGAGATAGTCATTGCCTGGCACTTGTGCGGTGCGAATGTTACTTGCCACTTGGTCTTGCTGCATGTGGGCATGGACTGCTTAATTATCTGAGGAGTTGCGAATGGAACTGAACACTGTGCAATCATCAGCGAATATCCCACGTCTGACCTTATGATGGAGGGAAGGTCATTGATGAAACAGCTGAAGATGGTTGGGCCTAGGACACTGCCCTGAGGAACTCCTGCAGCGATGTCCTGGGGATGTGATGATTGGCCTCCAACAACCACCTTCCTTTGTGCTAGGTATGACTCCAGCCAGTGAAGACTTTTCACCCTGATTCCCATTGGCTTCAGTTTTACTAGGGCTCCTTGATGCCACACTCGGTCAAATGCTGCCTTGATGTCAAGGGCAGTCACTCACACCTCACCTTTGGAATTCAGCTCTTTTGTCCATGTTTGGGCCAAGGCTGTAATGAGGTCTGGAGCCAAGTGGTCCTGGCGGAACACAAACTGAGCATCGGTGAGCAGGTTATTGGTGAATAAGTGCCGCTTGATAGCTCTATCGATGGCACCTTCCATCACTTTACTGATGATTGAGAGTAGACTGATGGGGCCGGATTGGATTTGTCCTGCTTTTTGTGGACAGGACATACCTGGGCAGTTTTCCAAATTGTTGGGTAGATGCCAGTGTTGTAGCTGTACTGGAACAGCTTGGCTAGAGGCGCAGCTAGTTCTGGAGCGCAAGTCTTCAGCACGACAGCCGGGATGTTGTCAGGGCCCATAGCCTTTTCTGTATCCAGTGCGCTTAGCTGTTTCTTGATATCGCGTGGAGTGAATCGAATTGACTCAAGAATGGCTTCTGTGATGGTGGGGACGTCAGGAGGAGGCCGATATGGATCAGCCAGTCGGCACTTCTGGCTGAAGATGGTTGCAAACGCTTCAGCCTTGTCTTTTGCACTCGCGTGCTGGGCTCCACCATCATTGAGGATGGGGATATTCATGGAGCCTCCTCCTCCCGTTAGTTGTTTAATGGTCCACCACCATTCACGACTGGATGTGGCAGGACTGCAGAGCTTTGATCTGATCCGTTGATTGTGGGATCGCTTAGCTCTGTCTATAGCATGCTGCTTTTGCTGTTTAGCATGCATGTAGTCCTGTGTTGCAGCTTCCCCAGGTTAGCACCTCATTTTTAGGTACGTCTGGTGCTGCTCCTGGCATGCTCTTCTGCACTCCTCATTGAACCAGGGTTGGTCCCCTGGCTTGATGGTAATGGTAGAGTGAGTGATATGCTGAGCCATGAGGTTACAGATTGTGGTGGAGTACAATTCTGCTGCTACTGATGGCCCACAGCACCTCATGGATGACCAGTTTTGCGCTGCCAGATCGGTTCTGAATCTATCCCATTTAGCACGGTGGTAGTGCCACACAACCTAAGGAAGGATATACTTGCCATATAGGGAGTGCAACAAAGGTTCACCAGACTGATTCCTGGGTTGGGGGGATTGTCCTATGAGGAGAGATTGAGTAGACCTATATTCTCTAGAGTTTAGAAGAATGGGAGGTGATCTCATTGAAACATACAAAATTCTTACAGGGCTTGACAGGGTAGATGCAGGGAGGGTGTTTCCCCTGGGGTCACCAGTCTCGGAATAAGGGGTTCGCCATTTTGGACTGAGATGGGGAGAAATTTCTTCACTCAGAGGGTGGTGAATCTTTGGAATTCTCTACCCCAGAGGGCTGTGGAGGCTCAGTCATTGAGTATATTCAAGACAGAGATCGATAGATTTTTGAATATTAAGGGAATCAAGGGATATGGGAATGGTGCAGGAAAGTGGACTTGAGGTAGAAGATCAGCCATGATCTTATTGAATGGCGGAGCTGGCTTGAGGGGCCAAATGGCCCACTCCTGCTCCTATTTCTTATGTTCTTAACACGATGGAGGGTGTCCTCAGTGTGAAGAAGGGTCTTCGTCTCCACAAGGACTGTGCAGTGGTCACTGCCACCAATGCTGGCAGATGCATCTGCGACAGGTAGATTGGTGAGGACAAGGTCAAGTAGGTTTTTCCCTCATGTTGGTTCTCTCACCACCTGCCGCAGGCCCAGTCTGGCAGCTATGTCCTTCAGGACTCGACCAGCTCGGTCAGTAGTGGTGCTACCGAGCCACTCTTGGTGATGGACATTAAAGTCCCCCACCCAGAGTACATTCTGTGCCCTTGCTACCCTCAGTGCTTCTTCCAAGTGGTGTTCGACATGGAGGAGGACTGATTCATCAGCTGAGGGAGGGTGGTAGATGGTAATCAGCAGGAGCTTTCCTTGCCCATGCTTGACCTGAAGCCATGAGACTTCGTGGGGTCCAGAGTCAATGTTGAGAACTCCCAGGGCCACTCCCTCCCGACTGTATACCACTGTGCCACCTCCTCTCGTGGGCCTGTCCTGTCGGTGGGACAGGACATAGCCAGGGATGGTGATGGAGGAGTCTGGGACATTGGCTGACAGGTATGATTCTGTGAGGATGACTATGTCAGGCTGTTATTTGACTAGTCTCTGGGACAGCTCTCCCAATTTTGACACAAGTCCCCAGATGTTAGTGAAGAGGACTTTGCAGGGTCAACTGGGCTAACTGTGCCATTGTTGTGTCTGAAGCCGGTGCCGAGGTCGATGCCAGGTGGTCCGTCCAGTTTTATTCTTAATGTTTCTCCTAGCGGTTTGTTACAACTGAGTGGCTTGCCAGGCCATTTCAGAGCCCAGTTAAGAGTCAACCACATTGCTGTGGTTCTGGAGTCACATATAGGCCAGACCAGACCAGGTAAGGACGGCAGATTTCCTTCCCTAAAGGACATTAGTGAACCAGAAAGTGGTGGGGAATTCCCAGTTTCCCATCCCCAAAGGTGGATTATAGAAATCGCCAGACCCCAATATTTGGCCATGCATGAATGGTATAGCGATAATCAAGGTACAGGAATGAAGATGCATGTAATACAAATAGCAAAATAAACATTGTGCTTCAATTTCTCATATAAGGTTTTATCCCGTGAAAATGCTGATGGACATTTGAAATGTAGATAATGGACATTCAACGGTAACATAGAAATGAATAACGCTAAATAAGGAAAATTTAACGGTGTGGTTTTGCTTTGTGCTTTATTTGCAGTTTATGGCTACAGGTTGTAATTTAGAAGTTGTATCTCAATTTTTACACTCAGGATTGAAGCATCAAGATGTCCTGAAGTAGTGGTGGCAAAAATTGACCCAAGAAAGTTGAAAAGGAATCAGACAGTGAATATTTCAGTAAGTACAGTAATTGGATATATTACTTGAAAACTGTAGGACATTTCTTTTTAAGGATCATTTTTTTTAAATTGTTTCTTGTCTACTTTTAGTTCTGTAGTATCAGCCTATACCAGTAAAATTAGTGGAAAGATAAAACTTGACAGTGAAAAATGGCACATCGTTGCATTGGGCCCCTATTTTAAAGAGAAAACAAGACAGAATTAGTTTAATTTTGTCTAGGAAATGTAATTTTTTTGACACACTCCTGTATAGTATTTATTGAGCGTGTACTGCAGTGTTGGAAGTGCTATCTTTTGGATGAGATATTAGGCCAAGGCCTGCTCAAAAGGCACTATTCAAAGAAGAGCAGGGCGTTTCTTCAGTGTCCTAGCAACATTCTTCTCAACCAACACCATCAAAATAAATTAACTGGTCCTTTGTTCATTTGCTGTTTGTTGGACCTTGCTGTGTGCAAACTCCCTGCTTAATGATAGTGGTTGCACTTCAAAAGTAACCTATTGTTTGAAAAGTGCTTTAGAACATGACTAAATTGCTATATAAATGCATGTTTGTTTTACTGAGAACTTCAACAAAAAATGTTAATCTTTATCTGAGTGTGATATTTTTCTTGATAACTTAGTTGAGCTTTGTATCCTTACAATGTCATACAAATGGTCCCAGATTTTGCGGTGGATAATGATGGCGAACTGTCAGCATTCGCCGTCATTACGCCTCTGAAACTGACTGTAACTTCAGGATTTAGCGCGTGCTAAAAAGGCGGAAATTCTGAAGTGCGGTCAGTCATTCACTGCTCTGACGCAGGCTGCGGTGTGGACCCCACCCCCCAATAGCAGGAAATTAGTGGAACCGACGAAAACTTGAGCTTTTCTGTGCTAATATCACTGTTAAACATCCCATTAAATGTTAAACCTTGTTGGAATAGGTGTAACTGAGGTTTTAACAGTGTATTGACTAGTAAACAAACGTTCTGGCCCTGAAAAACAAATTTTTATATTTGTGGAATGTCAAATTTTTCCATTATGATAAAACTACTAGATTTTTTTTTAAAGTTTGTTCATGATATTTCAGCTTCTACCTAACCCCATGTGTATGTTGCAATCTTTATTTTGCTCTCTGTAACATTTTTTAAAAGTGCAGATAATCAGTGCTTTTCATTTCCTGGTTTGCTGTCTGTGAGAATTCTTCAATGTGATTGGCTGCTTAGACAGCTTGATGACTTCACTGCAGCATCTGTGGGCAGCTTTCTTCGAGGCCAGCGGTGATCAGATTACGAGCCATGGCCTTAAGAATTTTGCCCACTTCATGTACATTTTGAAAATAAACTGAGCTTGTGCATTGGCCATATTTAAAATCTGAAGTTAATTTATTTTGCAGTTTGCACACGGCCTTCTAGGATTGTGGTGAATAAAATGTATGTTTTGCCTTGAATTGGTTTTGCAAAGTTTAGAGGGTGCAGTGTCACATTATGATTGTATCTATTTATTTTATGTGATTAGCCACAGTTACCTTATCCAAAATGATGTAATATTGTATCAAAATTGCCATAACATTTTTCTAGACCCTCCAACTCCATCCCAAAAATTAAAAAGTTACCCTTTTAAAAAATACACCATGGATTGCAATTCAAAACACTAAGCTGTTGCTCAAAATGCACTGTGCAAAGTCTAGTTAATTTTTTGCATTGTCTGATATATATCCTTTAAAAAAATTATCAGCAGCACAACTTCGCTCTCATTGTCTTTTTCTGCAGTGGAATTTTTTATAAAACGTCAACAGGAAATAGTTCCAGTACATTAAAAAATAGAAACATAATTAATACAAGCTATCTTTTCATATGTAGAAAAGAGAAATGAGTCTCCCCACCCCATCCCTATTTTTTTGTTGCTGTAGAAATGCAACTACAGTCATTAGAGTTAAAGTACAGATATTTTCAAACTGTCATGTTGCTGCACATTCTAGATATCATAATTCAATTTATGTATTTTAGCTGTCAGGATGTCAACCTGCCCCTGCAGGATTTTCTCCCAGTCTCCGATGGCAGCAGCAGCAAGTAGCTAATTTTTCAATCCTTCGACAGGTAACATATTTGATTTGCAAAAGTATTTGTTTGTACTAGATATTCAGGAACGCAGTGGTGAAAATGCATTCAGAATTACATTACAGGGGAAAGCAGCATTCATTTTCCAGCCGGCAGACAATGTTGCATTTAAGATGTTCATAATCTTCTTAACAAAAAGCATTTTTTTTTAATATGCTCCACCGTGACTTCTAATTAATATATTCTAATACTAAGATGACTGATACTGTAATCCTATGGCATTCTATATGAAGTTCTAATTATAAAGTGTTTAGTATAAAGTATGGCCCAACTTCAATGGATTTAATATTTTACCCAAGAAACTCACTAAAATAGTATTTGGTTTAGATATTTGAAATTGTAGTTCAGAAATTAAAATTGTGCACATTGGGATGGTTGTAGCCATTGGGATGTTTCTATGCTAATTTATGGAGTACTACAGTAATCTGAAATGCTGCAGGATGAGCTGGGAATGTGGAATATAGCCCCAAACCTCAGTGCGAGCTAAATGCTGACCTGAAAATATAATTTTATTACATTATACTGGTCTTCTAGCAGGTTTTGGTTTTATATTTTTGATTTCACTCAATACAGTGATGCTTGTATTTTAGGATAATGACATTAAATCTTGTTTCTTTTTCCCCCAGAGTATAGACAAACACAGAGATCATTGGAAGTCACAGCCTTTGGACAGTAATGTAATGCTGGTATGTGGTTTGCACTGTTCAAACACACTTTCTATTGGTGGGTGAGCTAAAGAGTAGCATTGGCAATGTTCATGGTCATCTCTTCAGACTGGATTGTTATCCTTCTATTGATGATATAGATGCAGGAAAAATAAATTGACGTTGCAATTTTCAACAAAAGGGATCCACTTTTTAAAAAAGTGAGAGCGCATCGGGTGCGGACAGTATTGGATTTGTCTGTGATGCCCTCCACTGTTGCATAGCTTCCCTACACTCTTCGTCTAGGCTTGCATGTGAAGAATAACCATTTGGTTGAAGTACTGGAGGGTGACTAGCACCAGTGCAGCTTTACCCTAGCGAGGAGTCAACATCTTCAGGAAGGCAGGGCAGAAATGCGGAGGCGGGGGGAATATTTTTGTTAATTTCACAGCTGCTTTAACTGAGAGTGTGTGCTTGAAATATTTTATGTAATGTAACAAGCTGAAGCAGATCCAGGATACAGTGGTCAATTAGACACGCAGACTAGAGCTTAAAACAAGTGAGGTTTACTCACCCACGGCAGTTGTATCTTTAAGTGCAGCGATCAACAAGATGGTAAAGGGGATTACTTTCCAGCCTACACCTTCTCACTCTCAGTTCATTCCTCTCCACAACTGAACTATTTCCCTGCCTTTTATCCTTACAGGCTCGGAGTTGTTCCTGATTAAAGGCAATTAAGGTCAATGATTTTTTTAAAAGCTATAGCGCTTTGTCTTGGGTCATTCTGACATTTTTTATAGCTTAAAGTTGAACCATTATCGTGGATACAGAGCTCTCAAAAGCCTATGGCTCACATAGCGTCCCTCTCTCACTCTGTTACAGTAATTAATAGGTGGGTGCAGATCTTCTGCATACATTATAATCTTGAAGTGCTACTTAGTGTTATGCTCATCAGTGGTTACTATGTAAAGTACTGGTTAGTTAAAGTTAACACAATGCAAATAGCACCTATTGGTTACTAAGAAAAACATTATTCAGCAATATCTTGCTGCCATCTAGTGACAGATGAATGGCCTCGTATGTTTGGTATGCTCATGCTCAATGTGATGTTTAAGATTTTGTACCTTTTTATGTAAAGGGGTAGAGATCCCGTCAAGATGATAGATGAAATTCCTTTTCACTTCACAGCCAACACCTGAGGATGAAGAAGGATGGAAAAAATTCTGTCTTGGAGAAAAATTGTACTTGGATTCATCTGTATTACTAATCACTGATGAGACTGATAACCCAGGCATTGACTATGTGCAGGTAATCTTTTTCATTATATACTTCTAGGTAGCACAAACAAAAGTTTTATAATTCAGAAGTCGACTACCTACATGCAGTGGTGATTGGTGTCAAGCAAACCCTTGTATGTGTTATATTAAATAAATTAGGTTTCTTTTATAAATGGAATTGATGAAAATGTTGAAGCTTAGCAATTTTTTTGCACTGTTTTCAATTTCATTAGGATCCAGTATCTTAACTTTTTCTTCCTTTACCCAGAGTGACAGACACAAATGTTGTGCGGCCACATCTAAAACTGTTGCAGGGAGGGGAGGGGGGCGGCAAAGTCCAAGACTCCTATTTCAAGCTTGCGCTATGTTGCACATGAAGGTATATTACCTGGAACAATAGAAATCTGTCACTATTGTAGTGAAATCTGCTGGACATTGTTCCCACGTTCTTGTGAATAAGTAAATTACAACATTTGTCCATCTTAATATTAATAGAATTCAAAGACAGTAGTGCAGATATTTAGGGTTTCAAAACCACTTTTAGGAAACCTTTTCTATAGTTTCAATCTTTACCTGACTTGGTGACGGTTCAAATATTTAATCACCACCAAACTAGTTGCTAGATCAGGTCAAATTATCATCCACCCTCATTGGAAGCTGTTGTATTGACTGAAGATGCCTCGGTAAAGTACCTCTTTGATAGCGAGAGCTAACTGAACCAGCATCCTGTTTCCTGTTCGTAATCTTGACACTGATCTTGCACTACTTGTCAAGCATAGGAATACATTTCTATGCAGATTTGTATGTATTCTGTCATTAGGGACAAAGTATTGACCTGAAGATCAACAAAACAAAAACCTACATAACAGCCACTACCCTTAGAAATAATTCATTTAATGTGAAGTGCTTTGAGAGATGTGATCAGGTGCTATATAATTGCAAGTCTTATCACTACTGTATGTCGCCATAATAGTCAGTGGTATTGAGTATGAAATAATAATTAAGTAGTCCAATTGGACACACATGGGTGTCAGGATAGCAAAAAAGACTGGACTATTGGAAGGCATGCTGCTGAAGCTTTTGGTGAATTAATGAACATCTGGCACCAGTAACACTTGAGCCTTTCAGCAAATACAAATTACTAGTGGCAGCTGCTGATGTATTTGTTTTATGGCTGCAAGAGAAGGGTGCATATCAAAAGTAGAAGAGTGACACTTGGATGCTCTTCATGTGTTGCATGGCGAGCATATCCTGCCAATGTAGTAGCAAGTCTGTTGCGAAACAACCTTCGTCCAGATTTGGCAATCACAAGCCTCAGTACTTATTCATCAGTACAAGTGTAGACGCGTGCACATTCAGGGTATGGGTCTGGAACATTTGTTATGACAGTGCTAAGCATGAGTACCAAAAGGAGCCATGATAATGTGACTGTCAAAGGAAATAACAGAAAGCTGTGCATGCCATAGTAAAAGGCAGCAGTTTAAGCTGCAAAATAGCTTACACTTTTGTCAAAAGCTGGTAAAATATGGAAGTAAATTGTAACTTTTGAGTACATACAGTAGAGAAAAAATGTCTAAGAAACACCATTTCACTCCTCCCTTTCCCCATGTTTCCTTCTGCATCCTCTTCAGTTCATCTTTTTCGGGGACCTAACTGAGGATTTGTGAAATTCTTATTATGTAGTGTTCATCAGTGGTGTAAGAAACATGCATTGTTGAGATGTAACTGATGTTTGTATCTCTGTGCTTTTTGCTTTGCATGCATTAATACTTCTGGAATTTTCCATAAGTATTAATCAGATTTTTGCTTTCCTTTTAAGAATTAGACCAAAATCAAATGAATGTGGTGTGTTTTAGTTACTGTAGGTGGTTGGTCTGTTTTCCAGGTGGGATTTCCTCCCTTGTTGAGTATTGTCAGCAGAATGAGTCAGGTATGTGCATATTTCATTTTTTCTTTGTTTTTTAGTAGTTAACAAATGCCGATTTATAATGTAAGAACTTTAGGCACAAATACATCATGAGTTCTGACCTACAGCCTCAAGATCAAACAATCTTAAAATGTTACATCTTTCTGAGCTGCAAACACATTCTAATCTCAAAGTTTCCAAACCAAGCAATAAATAAACTCTGACCTTTGAACTTATGCTTACTGAAAATAATTAAACCCCGTGGCCGTGAAGGAACACTGTTGCAGCTTAGCAGAATAATGCACTCTCCTTTGCATGGTATAAAACCTCATTCTTTGTAAAACAGTACATCATGTGAGCAATACCATAGGAGATCCACTAGTAACATGTTTAAAAAGGTGCATCAGTGCGCACACAGGTTGTACAGCAGATGTCCCACTTTATTACAGGTACAAAACAATTTTAAAATGCAGAATGCTTCTGAGCTGCAACCTGAAACTGATGGCACATTCCAATCTGTCAAACAACAATTAAACACGAACATGACCCGAGCCTTTCTGGCCTAAAAGGGACACAACTGCACCTTACCAAAACAATACATGATGCGTTACATCGTTTGATAAACATAGGAGTGTTATACTATAAACCGTCCAGTGCCAGGCCTGCTGTGTTCATGATAACCAACTCTACGTGACAGAGATTGTGGTGGGGAAAGAGGATAGAGATTTGTTGGTGGGGGGGGGGGGGGGGGAGAGAGATAGAGATTGCGGGGAGATGGGGGGGGAGGTGATAGAGATCGTGGGGGGGCGGAGATAGAGAGCACAGGGGAGGAGGTGGAGATTATCCACTTTAGTAGGAAGAATAGAAAAGCAGAATATTTTTTAAAAGGTGAGAGACTAGTAAATGTTGGGATTTAGAGGGATTTAGGTAATCCTTGTACACAAATCACAGAAAGTTAACATGTAGGTACAGCAAGTAATTAGGAAAGCAAATGCTAGCCTTTATTGTAAGGGGATTGGAGTATAAGAGTAAGGAAGTCTTGCTACAATTGTACAGGGCTTTGGAGAGACGACACCTGGAGTACTGTGTACAGTTTTGGTCTCCTTACTTAAGGAAGGGTATACTTGCCTTAGAGGGGGTGTGACGAAGGTTCACTAAATTCATTCCTGGATGAGAGGGCTGTCTTAAGAGGAGAGATTGAGTAGAATGGGCCTATATTCTCTGGAGTTTAGAAGAATAAGAGATGATCTCATTGAAACACATAAAATTCTTATCGGGCTTGACAGTGTAGGTGCTGAGAGGCTGTTTCCCCTGGCTGGAGAGTCTAGAACTAGGGGTCATGGTTTCAGGATAAGGGGTCGGCCATTTAGGACTGAGATGAGGAGAAATTTCTTCTTTCAGAGGGTTGTGAATCTTTGGAATTCTCTACCCCAGAGGGCTGTGGATGCTCAGTCGATGAGTATATTCAAGACTGAGATTGATAGATTTTTGGATACCAAAGGATATAGAGATCGGGCGGGAAAGTGGAGTTGATGTAAAAGTTCAGCCATGATCTTTTTGAATGGTGGAGCACGCTTCAGGGGCCATATGGCCTACTGCTGCTCCTTTTTCTTATGTTCTTATTAATAATTTGTTTTTTGCTCTCTTTTTTTTCCAGCCTACAGTATTTAACGTATTGGAGTATCTAATTAATTGGTTTGGAGATAAAAAATTGTATCCTGAATTAGTAAGTGTTTTCTTGCCTCTGGTAGACTTAGCTTTTTTTTACGGGTTGGATATGTCTTGTTTGATATACTGCTTGTTGCTGTAAAGCTGTAAATGAGCATAAATCATGCATGTGTATAATTTACTTCAGCACTGAAAATGTTTTCCATCCTCTACTGCTTGACCTACCTAGGCCATGCAGCATCTGCAAAGGCAACTGGCTGCCAGGCTTCTGTGAACACAGATGTGCCTAATGGTACTGAAAAACTTAATTCATTTTATATTATAATTTTAAGAACATTTAAAAAATGTTGAGGATGTGAAAAGGCCTTTTAGGACACCCAAAGCCATTCCTCTAGTACTACAATTCAACCAGCTTTGTATCCAACTGCATTTAACTTCCCTAATGTCTTTGACTCGACTGGCTTACTTGGCAGATTATTCCAAACATTTATCATCTTTTGCGTAAAGACATTTTTTCTCATTTTTATTTACTTTGCACTAATTTAAGTGTGTACTCTGACCTCGTTTACCTTGAACTAATATTCTGGATTCACCTTAGCAGGATTTACCAGGATGATAACAGGGATGAGTGACATGAGTTACAAGGAAAATCTAAAGCAACGAGGACTGTACACTCTCAAACTAAAATTGAGGGGGATTTGATAAAGGTGTTCAAAATGATAAAAGGAATAGACCAGGTTATTTCATGGTTGATAAATTGAGGGCAAGTGGCCATGATCTCAAGTTAAGAACTTGATATACATAAAAATTTAGAAACGTTTTCTTGCAGAGTTATTGGAATGTGGTATGCTTTGCCACAAGTGGTGATTGGTACTAAATTGATTACAGCAATCAAAAAAGGACTGGATAATTAGTTAAAGAAGATTAATATCGAAGGGTATGGGGAGAAAGCAGAAAAATTGGATTAGTTTGGGGAGAAAGCAAGAAAATATAAAATCAAAACATCCAAATCTTGCACCCATTCCCCCATCGCATCTAGATCAGATTGTAGTCTTTTCTTTCTCATGTAGGGTCCTAACACTAGCAAAAATGTCAGTGGACAGTACCCCAACACCATTGTACAGATCATTAATGTAGAATGTGAAGATTGGATCCCTCCATAACTACCACCTGGCTAGATTCTAGAGCGTCAGATCCTTTATTCTTTCTCAATAGTTCATTCCCTTTTGTGCTTGTTGCTCTTCTCTGAACCCACTCCAATGCATCTATGTCCCTTTTAAAGCCACAATTGTACCCAGTACTCGAAGGGTGGTCTGACCAGTCCATTATGAAGCCTCAGCATGACCTCTATAGACTTGTACTTCATGGTTCTAGTGATACATCCCAATGTTTTATTTCATATATTTAATATTGCACTGCACTTGAGCACTATAAAAAATGTAGGTCGCTGCAAAGATTCAATTCTTTGTTTCAATTTTTCCTAGGGTAGATGGTTATATGCATTGTTAGCCTGCATAGAAAAGCCACTACTCCCTGAGGCTCATTCTCTTATTCGGCAGCTAGCTAGAAGATGTTCTGAAGTTCGTGCTAAGCTAGTAAGTATCTATTTTTTAGACAATATAATAAAATGCATGAAATTTTACATGGCTTTGTTCGATAATGGAACTTCATCCTCCTTAATCCATTTCATATTGCTGAAATAAATAGATTTAATGTAGTCAAGTGACATAGTATCCTATTTGTGCACAAGTAAATATTGTTTCCCCCTCTTGCAAGGCCAAAAGTGCATTTACTGCAGTTAATTACTGAGTGTATTACTGCAAGTGTGAGCCTGCATTCTATTACTCCAGGGCACAGTAGATGGGAGCTTCAGTGCGTTGTGTGATGCAGTAGAGATCAGAAAAAAACTACACATTGCCATCAGGAGATTAAGCAGCAAACTTGTTGGAACATAGAGTGCCATCTAGTGGTGGTGCAGTAGATGAGATTGATGGAACAGATTCAGCAAAAGGTAAAAGAACTAGAATATATCAAATTCAGAGGTTCTGACAATCAATAATGATCAATGGGAAATCAGAACTTCTGAATTTTTTTTATCCAGAGACCACTGCCCCTTTTTCTTCCAGTTTTCTCCCCTTCCCTGAAGTTGTTGATTCCTTGCTGCAGTATGGTTTCAATAGTCACCCTCCCAAGTGGCTGATCTTCATGTGTGAGCCCAGACAGAATGCATCAGTAGTTTATTTGACTGCTGTGGCATTACTGCTGAGCTTGAGCCTGTCCTCACCCAGTGTCCACCGTCATACTTCCAACAGACAACCAGGAGTGTGATTCATCCCAAACCCGTGACCTCTACCACCTAGAAGGACAAGGGCAGCAGGCGCATGGGAACACCATCACCTGCAAGTTCTCCTCCAAGTCACACACCATCCTGACTTGGAAGTATATCGCCGTTCCTTCATCGTCGCTGGGTCAAAATCCTGGAACTCCCTCCCTAACAGCACTGTGGAAGCACCTTCACCGCACGGACTGCAGCTGTTCAAGAAGGCGGCTCTCCACCACCCTCTCAAGGGCAATTAGGGATGGGCAATAAATGCTGGCCTTGCCAGCGACGCCCACATCCCAGGATCGAATAAAAATAAATTCTTGGATTCTTTTCTGCTCCATACCATGGATACTGAGACCATTTATAGTTCCGTTACTGCCATCCTGACTGAGATCATAGACTGACTGCAGATGAGGGATTGAACCTGGGGCTTTCCTGGTCTATGGATCAGCTCCTGCTGCCTTAACCAGCTGAACCATTCAGGGAATTCAGAATTCCACTATTTTGTTCATTCCTCATAAGATTCTTTTCATTACCTACTTTAGAAAGATAAAGGCTGCTGCAATGATATTTGTTCTTCTTGAAAGTAGAGCAGGTACTCTGTGGGAACAATTGAAGAACACATTACAGTGGATTTTAAAAAAAATTGACAAGTTACTAATTTCATATAAATAGTTACCTTTACTGAAATTAAATGAGAATTATATTGCCACCACTTGGTAGTACGACAATGCATGAAGTGCCATCAGCAAGCAGATCATAAGAACATAGGAACAGGAGTCGGCCATTCAGCCCCTCGTGCCTGTTCTGCCATTCAGCTAGATCATTGCTGATCTGTATCTTAACTCCATCTACCCGCCTTGGTTCCATAACCCTCAACACCCTTGCCTACCCTTTGCTTTATGAGAAAAGCCTGGGGATGGTTCTGAAAAGGACACAGTAATTCAATTGAATAAAGAAAGTTGTGTTAACATATTGGAAACAAGGAATGTTGGTGAATCTCTGGAATCTGCAGTCACCAGTGTTGGTGCACGGAGATGGTAAACTGGTTTGTCAATTTTGTATATTGTAAACAGACAGGCACCATTTGTCCAGAAACTTTGATTTTTTTTTTAAAAAGTCAAATGGCTTTGTTCGATGGATTGCTTTACCACCGTTGCTTTTTATAGTGATGAGATATTGGGTATTTGGAAAACTCCTGGTGGCTTGTCACATTGGTCACAAAAGGGAAGAACGATGGAGTTGTGTGTGTAGAATGGTGGCTGGAAGATGCTTGATGTCTGCCAACATGGGAACGGTAACATAGTGGTTATGTTACTGGACTAATAATCCGGAGACATGAGTTCAAATCCCACCACGGCAGCTGGGGAATTTAAATTCAGTTAATTAACTAAATCTGGAATCTAAGTAATGTCAGTAATGGTGACCATGAAACTACCGGATTGTCGTAAAAACCTATCTGGTTGACTAATGTCCTTACCTGGTCCAGCCTACATGTGACTCCAGACCCACAGCAATGTGGTTGACTCTGAAGTGGTCTAGCAAGCCACTCAGTTGTACCAAACCGCTACGACAAAGTCACTGTTGGGAGTACCTTCACCACACGGACTGCAACGGTTCAAGGCGGCGGCTCACCACCACCTTCTCAATGGCAATTAGGGATGGGCTCATCCCGTGAATGAATTAAAAAAAAAACAGATGGCACTGGGGTGCTGCACAGTTTCACTTTTGTGGGGTGAGCAGAGCGGGTGAGAATTTTCCCCAGCCCTTTTATTTTTAAGCCATTTTTTCTTGCCAATCTGGGCTGCCGTCTGTACAGCCAAGAAGGGTGAGTGCTGAAGCCTTCGCCATCACCCGCTGTAGCTAGCTGTCGGTATTCCAGTGTACCCAATTTGCTGCACTGCTCAATGCTACCTTATGCAGTATTTTTTTATGGAAAGGACAAATGACCAGGACACATTTAATTTTGTATATTGTAAATATCCCAGTGTGTCCTGTCTCACCAAATGAAATCCATCTCTCCAAAAATACTATGCTTTTCACCTTTTCTTTTCTTCTAGGAAAATCCAGAAGATGCAGAATTGTCAGCATTGAATTTACTTATTTGTTTAGTTGCCAGGTATTTGACCACTTTCTTCAGACTTCATATCTGCATGCTTATGAGTCTTACCTTAGCTGAGGAATATCTCCTATCCATATAAAGGTGGACTAGTGTCAGTTTATAATGTTAGTTGATTTGTCAGTATTTCTATTCTTTTCTATTATGCATTTGTGTAATGTTGCAATAATTCCATTCATGTTTTTAGGGATTAAAAAAAAGGTACATATGTAGTTAAGTGTACAGACAAACATAGAAACATAGAATCTAGGAGTAGGCCATTCGGCCCGTCGAGCCTGCACCACCATTCAATACGATCATGGCTGATCATTCAAATCCAGTACCCTGTCCCTGCTTTAATCCCCACAGTACACATATCCCACCCTACCCCCGTAACCCCACGTATTTAATTCCCCCTAACATATCCCATCCTATCCCCATAACCCCACATATTTAATCCCCCTCTAACACTAAGGGTCAATTTATCATAGCCAAATCAACCTAACCCGCACATTTTTGGACAAGACACCGCAAACCACTTTAACTTGCATTAGAGCAATCTCTTGGGCATTGGAAGAAGCTAGGGGCCAGGACATTTGGCTGGGTAATGGTGGATGCGTTCAGGGACCCTTAAACAAAACTTTTCTTCTCCTCATTCAACCTCCAGTATTTATAAAGAGTAAGGCAATGGTATAATAAGTTATATGCTTGTATACCTCTCAGAATTAATATTTGTTTAATAATGTAACTCAAAACCGAGGAATACTCTGCTACCTTACTGCAACTGCTGTTTTTAATGTAACCAGCCTGCTATTTTAGCTAAACTTTCTGGACCATCAGCAGCTCAATCTGTTTCCGTAGGCAGCATGTGGCATAGGCACAGGCAGAAACCCACTTTGGGCTGTCTGAACTATGCACCACACAATTATTCAGAGGAAAACACATGGGGAAATTTGACAATTCATACAAGGTCAGATGAACGAAACCTGCTGAGCCATTAATAGAGTCCCTTTTTGGACATTTATCTCTTGCTATACCCTGATAGGTTGTTTTGAGATTATAAAGGTAGCCTCAGGAGTATGGGCTGTGGGATTATGCTAAAATGGACAATTTGGAGAGAACACTGATCAAAGACCTCTGACTCTTCAGTGGATTCGTTTAAATTTATCAGGAATACAATATAGGTATAAATGATAATTCCTATCTAATTTGGCAGTTAAATTTTGATACAGCTGATAAAATCCAAAATAGTGGGCTGACAGCATTACCATCCTACTATTGATGAGAAAATTTAGTGGTTAAGTTAGCAAAACAGTTTATTTCTTGGATTGTCTGGAAGCAAAATAGCATGTGACGTTTTGATCCTCTACATGGATAGTGTGTGTGTGTTTTTGTGCTTGTGAACAATGATAGATATAAGACACAGACACATGCAGAAAGGCTTCTGAAACAGGAGACAGCATAGGTAGTCAGATTTTTTTCAATCTGAAAACTGCAAGCCAGTGAAGCCCAGAAAAGGGCTCAGAAGAATACAATGCAGCAGGAGTTAGAAATTAGTTTAGGATCTTTCTGGATGAATTTAGATGAGCAGATGGCCATCCTCATTTGTAACTAACTTGTGATATAAACAGAGGGAAAAGAGTGAGTTTACTCTCTTAGTAGGAAGTAGTTTGTGCTTATGTCTCACAATGTAAATGTTATAACTAATTTTTTTAAATTGTTTTTCTTTTACAGGTATTTTGAACAGCGTGACCTCGCAGATAATGATTGACTTAATTGGAGTCTGGAATAATTCTCTCTAATTTTCAACCTTGCTTATTATGTTAGCACCTTTGTATTTTTTTTTAAATGTAGACCTTTCTATTTTGCTGACAAACTTAAAAAATGTCTTAAATTTCTTTGAGGATATTAAAACTCTTGCAGGGGCATATTTAAATCTACACAGTAAAATGAATCAAAGATTAAAAACTAATTGTCACAAATAACTTTGTTTTAAATAAATAATTTGACAAGTTTTGGAATTGTCCGTGTTACCAGCTGAGAATTCTTATAGGTTAATTTAAAGTCAGTAATCAAGGATTTAATGAAGGCTTTAAGTATACTCACTAAGTACAGTAAAAATCCCTGGACTATTTGATTTACACAGGTTTTCAGAAGAATGGCTACAATTGTTTTCTTAATTATTGTGTATCCAGTCACCATGAGTCATCTTAAAACTATACTTGGACGAAGATAAAACTGCCGTTGATTTAAAAACAAACTATTCTCAGATGTGTGCTGAACCAGAGAAAACTACATACATTTGATCATAAGTAGTTTGGAAAAAAAGTGTGTCTGAAGTCTGTATTTGGACATGAATTTTCATAATTTAATCATTTGTAACACATACCTTGACTAGGATACTGTATTCATATTGGTGTTCCACAAGAGCACCTAGCCTATTTGCAATGTAGTTGAAAATATAGTCCTGTAGATGTATAAGGGATTTAACAGTACAAAATGGTATGCAGTGCTCAAACTAAATGTACTGTATCCATTTATGACACTAATTAGCATGATTGGCCTATCAAATACCCTATTTACATTACTGATGTAAATAGCTCATTTAAGGAACTCTGGATCTCCACAATAAGATTAGAAATTCCCCATTTATGCTTCATTATTATTAGTCTGCCTTTTCTTTGGATCTAGTAAAAGAAATAGGAACTTAGGTTACATATATACCAATACTGAATTCTGCCTAAGCACCAGCCTATTGATGTAACATCAGCATAAATTGTGTTTAAAAACTAATAGTTGTTTTAACTTTACTGATTTTTAAATCAAATCTTTTTTAGCAAAATCTTAGGTTACCAAATTGTGCATCTACTGCATAAAGCAGCAGCCATATATAGTTTAATTAATAATTAGCAAGTGGTGTTATCCAGTATCTGATTTGTTTTACTGTTGTCTGTCCAAGTTGCCTCTTATTAAGAAATAACTGTCCCTTTGATTCCTAATTACATTTACTTTAGACACCTCATGTGCAGTTAGGATTGTTTCTGACTTCTACTTGGAACAAAAATATTACGTGCTTAGTTCAGCAATTAACATTGTAATTCAATTGAGAAACGTTGGATGCAACAGTTTATTGTACATGGGCATTTTGTGATCACCTGTACAGCACAGTATCTGGCTTAAACACTTCAAAAACTGTAGGAGCATTTCTGTTCCCTTATAAAAGAAACATGATTAACTAAGCATGTT
Organism: Squalus acanthias; assembly: GCA_030390025.1. Taxonomy (NCBI): domain Eukaryota; kingdom Metazoa; phylum Chordata; class Chondrichthyes; order Squaliformes; family Squalidae; genus Squalus; species Squalus acanthias. The sequence continues at coordinate 59,445,825 of CM059425.1, forward strand.
TTAAGTTAAGATAATTGGCAGAAGAACACGAGAGGAGATGGAGAATTTTTTTTTACGCAGCTAGTTATGATCTGGAATGCACTGCCTGAAAGGGTGGTGGAAGCAGATTCAATAGTAACTTAATAGAATTGGATATATACTTGAAAAGGAAAAATTTGCAGTGCTGTGGGGAAAGATCAGAGGAGTGGGGATAATTGGATAATTCTATTAAAGAGCCAGCACAGGCGCGATGGGCTGAATGGCCTCCTTCGGTGCTGTATGATTCTATGATTTTTAGCTCTGTAGCACCCAGCATCTGCAGATGTTAAGATTGAAACTAAATACAATATACAAACTATATAGATGATTACAACTTTACGCCATATTAATAGTTCATAGTCAAACATGGCATTAATACCAATCCAAAACCATTTCATTCAAAATACAACTCCATCCTAGTCAGTGTGCAGAGGCTGTGAGGATGTTTATAAAGAATTAGCAATTTAATCATTTGAAGGTAACTGAAGTAGATTTTTTTTTGCAATAGAGTGATACTGTTATGGCTTCCTTCAGAAGTAGGCTTTGTTTCTTATAAGAATTGCTGTTCTATTCGCACTTTGGTATTGATTTGTTTCCTGGATATACTAAAGTTAGTTGAGACATTACACCAAATTTAACACTGCCTGGATTTTCCAATTGATATTTTAAAACCAGCATTCATTTATTCATTTTAAATGGGATACTGACAATGTTAAAATACCAATCTGGAAATCTTAGGCTTATATATGTGAAGATAAACTTCACAAAGAATGAGGAACACCATACCAAAAGGTAGATGAGCAGTTAACACCAAGTCAATTAACGTCTTTGTGAAAAATAACTGGCTATGAAGGAGATTGAACCCTGATAACCATAGACAGATGATTATTGCTTTTGGAAATGTCACCTGTAGAAAGCAGCTGCTGGTGTAGACAGATGTTGGAGTTTTGTTCAACTATCAGAAATTCTACAATCTGGAGGGTGATAGAATAGGTATAATGGACCAGTTGTTTTATTCTACATTTAATTTGATTTTCTTCATTCATCCGTTAGTATTATGCCACAATACTACCAAAAATTGGGAGGGCTGTTTATGATTTGATATCAAGTCTTGCCTTAAAGGTCAATTTTGTCTAATATTGAAAATCCTGCATCTACATACAGCTCCTGTCAACTTATTTTCCCAATATAAATTCCCAGTGTCCACATTTACATTGGAATTTATAAATTTGTCTCACTCCAATTATGCCCTCCTACCATTGCCACCACAAGCAGGAGGGTATAATTAGTGTGACAAGTTTACATTATAAACATGGACATGTACATTTATAATGGAATATAAAATATGAATGACTTTTTAAAATGGGAAATACATTATGTCTACAGCTTTGGTCAAGTTATCACTCAAGCCCCTGTCCTGGTTTCACTTAAAGTACACTTGGTGCAATGCCATGGGAGATTGACTAATCGTATATAATTTTTCAAAGAAGAACTTAAATATATATTTATTAAAGATGTTAACATTGCTGTTAGTGGCTTCCCATCACTTCTGCTATTTAACCATCTCCTGTTTTCCACTGAAGCACTTCCTTTTCTGTGTGGTTGTGGGATTTTTTTTCTCCTTCCCCTTTTTAAATGCTGTTCATCTGTAATATCTTGCCATTCTGACAAAAGGTCCATGAAGACTTGACTATTCCAATGCTCTCTTGGCCAGCCTCCCATCTTCCACAGTCTATAAACTTAAGCTCATCCAAAATTCTGCTGTCCGTATATTAACCTGCGCCAACATCACCCGTGTTCACTGATCTACATTGGCTCCCCTGGTTCACCAATGCCTTGATTCTAAAATTCTTATGTTTAAATCCCACCATGGCACTCCCTCCCTAGCTCTGTGTTCCTCCAACTCTGGCCTCTTGTGCATCCCCCTCTCCATTCATCCTACCGTTAGCAGCTGTGCTTTCAACCATTTAGGCCTGAAGCTCTAGAATTCCCTCATAAACCCCTCCACCTTTTAACAACTTGCATTTATATAGCACCTTTAACATCGTAAAACATCAAGATGCTTCACAAGAGCATTATCAAACAAAATTTGACACCAAGCCACATAAGCAGCTATTAGGGCAGATCAAAGTGGTAGGTTTTAAGGAGCGCCTTAAAGGGGGAAAGAGAGGCGGAGAGCTTTAGGCAGGGAATTCCAGAGCTTGGGGCTCTGACAGCTGAAGGCACGTCTGCTAATGGTGGAGCAATTAAGATGGAGGAGTGCAGATATCGGAAGGTTGTAGGGCTGGAGGACATTAGAGATCGGGAGGGGCAAGACCATGGAGGGATTTGAAAACGAGAATGAGAATTTTAAGAGGTGTTGCTTAACTGGGAGCCAATGTAGGTCTTGCACACCTTTCTTAAAACCTCTCTCTAACCAAGGTTTTAGTCACCCATATCATCTCCTTTGGCTTGGTCTCAATTTTTGTCCGATTACACTCTTATACTATTACTTTGGCTGATGTAGATTTTGATTTTAAAATTCTTATGTTCAAATCCCACCATGGCCTCACCCCCTCCCTATCTCTGACTTCCTCCAAGAACTGTGTTTCTCCAACTCTGGCCTCTTGTGCATCCTCCCCCCCTCCATTCACCCTATAATTTTACATTTAGCTGGTTAAGCCAGATAATTGTGTGTCATGAGTAGCAGAGAGTATTGCTGTGATACCTCCTTCGTATGTGTGAATCGGGCATTGAGTCATTATATGTTCCATAGTCTATTCTGGGTGACCACAGTCACACACTGGAGAGTTTTTAATTCTCCATTTGTGCATCAAGTATCCACATCTGCCATGGTTTGTGCAGATGCGGTTTAGGGTTGCCCACAAGCTTCGCAGAAGACATTAAATGCATTCTATAGCTGCAAGTTCTTGAAACAAACTTCTCTCCACAGCTGCTACCTGACCTGTGCATTTCCAGCATTTTCTGTTTTGTATATTGTGGGGTTAGAAGTTAGTCTCAAAACAAAATGTCACTTCAGTCAAACTTCTTGACCACATGTCCATCATAAAGTGTAGGTCTATATACATGTAGTTGGTACAGGTACAACCACTCAAAGTCTGAATAGAATTATTTAAATTTCTTTAACAGAATGCAGTTCCTCTTTCCTCGCAAGCATTTTTTTCCTCTTAGAAGAGCTTGTAAGTACAAGTTAAAGAGTTTGGGACATGGGCTTAATATCAGGTGTACTGGACTAGAACCAGAGTAGTTTAATATTTGTATGTTGGAAAAACAGTACTATATTTTCATTATTGATTTTTGTTTTGGTTTATTAGACCCAGTCAAAACATTACAATAAGTTATAGAATCTACCATAGTCAGCAGAGGTTGGTATGGTGTATACATAAATTATATAAACTGAACATGCTAGTTACTGAATGAAGGAAAATTAGAAACAGGTTACATTTTAATCACAATCCTGTATATCAAATCTATTTGCACAATGCTGGTCCAAGGAACAATTACAATGGATTGCAGTGTCACTTTTTTTAAACTGCCCAGTGCTCAATAGATCTCAACTTTTCATGGAATCACTTGTTCTGGTCAATTTCAATCTTTTCTTTGACAAACATACATACACACTTCAATCATACAAACATTCTATTCCTGTTAGATTTCAGTGCTTGATATGCTCTCTCTAAATGAAAGATGCAATGACAGTTACTGGCATAACATGCCACTTAATCAAGAGAGAACATTAAACTGGAACCACAATGTCACTTGCTCACACCAATGGTCACTTTAGCTGACAAAGTGGGGGGAAAATCCAGTTTGTTTGGGCCAATGAGCCTGACTCAGAAGAATAAAAAGCATACAACTCTAACCTTCAATTTAGTTTTCAAACATGGTTTTATATGTTGACTATCAATTTTTTTTAATATAATAGTGTCTGTTACCCCACTCTAAGACTAGTTTCAAATGGTTACAGAGCCTGAGCTTCCTTCTTCCAGCATTAATGTGCTGGGTCCACACAGTAAAATGTCATATTTCTCTTCCCATTCCAGGAAAAAGAATATTTGAAGAGTTCGAGAAGAGATAAACCCTGTGGATTAAATTTTACAGGCTGAAGCTGCATATAGAAAAAAAAAATTCAAGTCCACCCTTAGTTTTCTTTATGCATAATCAGAAGTCACACTGATTCTTTTCTTACCTACACAGCTCTTAATTAGGTGAACACACAAAACAAGCCCACATTCTACTTGTTTAAGTACATAGGCTTTCTTACTTTGTCTTCACTGTTAGAATTTGAATAAACAAATGTGCAAGAGTGTTACATCAACAGGCTATCCCTCCAGGTCTTCAGTCACAAAAATAAAAAAGTGAATATATGCAACAAATTCATTAGATTGACTAAGGGTCTTCCCCTGAAACAACCTGTCCCCCTTTGGGATGCTGGCAGATGTTTCCAGCATTTTATTCTAATTATGAATTTCAGCACTAGTAGATTTTTTTTTTACCTCAAATGGATAAAGTTGTTTGAAATCATAAGGAGAAAAAAGTTAAATAAATCAGTTGAACAGAAATGAGCTCAACTTAAAAACACTTACAATACACAACTAGGAGTTCAAAATTCTATTTATTAACTAGTCTAAAGTGAATTTTAATTCTGCCAGATGGCATTATAATCATTGCAGTGGTAGAAGTGCATCATGAAAATCACATTTTAAAACTAATCTCCAAAATTTAAACAGCTAAAAAAAAAAATACTTATGTAAACAAAATACATTATAATGCTGTTTTACAGAATATAATGAAATAACACTTTCATAGTTTTAAATAATCTAAATTTTTCAAAGATAATACGGAGTGCTTATGAAGATATCTTCTACATCTTTTGTATCATTACTTGGAATTTGCCTGCAAAAAGAACAAAAACAGTAAGATAACTACTTCCTTTGGGATATAAAAGCACCTGCAATTATTTGCATATAAAAAAATTGATCGCTGCATATGAATTTAACAATCATGCAATTGTACTGAATTTGAACATTGTATTGGGTCAAACTGCAGTTTTCTTAAACATGTTGTTCATTAGCTTTTAAAAGGAATAAATACAAGGCAGCTTGGTCGCTGCAGAAGCAACAGTAGACTTTCAGCCCTCAATATTGCAAGTAGATACCCAGCTCTCATTGTATACATTTTGCCAGAATTCTGCTTGACCACAAGGAAGGAATAAGGCTACAACACAGTACTTTAACTGGGAGGTGGTGAAAGAGGGAAGAGAGAAAATCTGATAGGAGTAGTTAACCACATAGAAAATGTTCAACTAATCAAAGAATATTGACAACTGATGTGGCGAAATCTCTTTAGCTCCAAACAGCCTGCTACAGAAAAGCAGCAACATTGGAACCATATAAATACTTAAATCCAGCATTTAATGCTACCGAAACACATTAAAAACACCACACAACTTACATGCAGGCATTGCAGTAACTTCTACTGTCACAATACTTTTAATTCCCAAGTTCGATAAGGCACCTCTAACTAGTCCACAAGTAAATGCCAAATACTGAAATAAAAGAAAAGGATTTTGTTAAACTTCTGCCATATTTAAAGAGCATTGTAACTTAAACTCATGATAAATATGGTTTGCCAAATAAGTTTCCACTTTACACTAAATCCACATCCAAGTTCTGCAAGAGCTCAAATCAAGGATGATTGCGAAGGCAAGATGTAAATGAGAAATAAAGCCAGCTACACTGTTGCATTTAATGTCATTTTAAAACATCTGGCAGTTGTTACATAACTTTTGATTGAGTTTGCATTTCTACTCAGATTCATTTCAAGTCAGCTTGGCTTGGCTGGTAGCACTCTCACCCGAGTCAGAAGGATGCGGATGAAAGTCCCACTTCAGAACTTGAGCTCATAATTTGGGCTATCAGTACAGTAGTGAGGGGCCACTGCATTGTTGGAGGTGCTGCCCTTCAGATAAGACAATAAGCCAATGTTATGTTTGCCTGTTTCAAGACCTTACAGATCTCATGGCATCCTTCAAAGAAGTACTCGGAGTTCTCGCAGTCTCCCAACAACAACCCCACCGACACCAAAAGAGTAGTCATTCATTTCAATGTTTGTGGACACTTGCTACATGCAAAATGGCTGTCATGTCCGTTTACCGCAACAGTACTTCAAGGTAATTAATTGTACGTGAAGTGTTTTGGAAACATGCAGAGAAGCGATAAATGCATCAGCAAAAAGTTAAATTCCTCAACACAGATCTAATACGTTACAATCATACATCATCACAGTAACTTACCAAGGTAATTACAAAGATCCTGTTTTTCTCAATAGATATTTTTTAACACCATCAACCCTGGATTATCATAGAATCATAAAATGATACAGCACCGAAAGAGGCCATTTAGCCCATCTGTCTGTGCCTGCTCTTTGGTAAAGCTATCTAACTAGTCCCACTGCCCCGGAAATGTTTTCCCTTCAAGTATTTATCTAATTCCGTTTTGAAAGTTATTACTGAATCGGTTTCCATCACCTTTCAGGCAGTACATTCCAGATCACAACAACTTGCTGTGTAAAAAAGAGTTTCCTCCTGTCGCCACTGATACTTCAGCCAATCACCTTAAATCTGTGTCCTCTGATTACCAACCCATACGCCAGTGGAAACAATTTCTCCTTATTTCCTTACCTAAACCCTTCATGATTTTGAACACCTCTACCAAATCTCTTAACCTTCTCTGCTCCAAGGAGAACAATCCTAGCTTCTCTAATCTCTCCACGTAACTGAAGTCCCACATCCCTGGTACCATTCTCGTAAATCTCCTCTGCACCCCCTTTGCCTTAACATCCTTCCTAAAGTGTGCTGCGCAGAATTGAACACAATACTCCAGCTGAGGCCTAACCAGTGTTTTATAAAGGTTTAGCATAAATTCATTGCTTCTGTACTCTATGCCTCTATTAATAAAGCCAAGGATCCCATATCTTTTAACAGCCTTCTCAACTTGTCCTGCCACCTTCAAAGATTGGTGTACATACACCCCCAGGTCTCTCGCTTCCTGCACACACTTTAAAAATGTGTCATTTAGTTTATACAAAAGCAAAATACTGCAGGTGCTGGAAATCTGAAATAAAGAGAAAATATTGGAAATACTCAGCAGGTCAGGCAGCACCTGTGGAGAGAAACAGAGTTAATGTTTCAGGTCGATGACCTTTCATCAGAACTGGAAAAGGTTAGGGATGTACCAGCTTTTAAATACAGAGGCAGGAAAAGGGGAGAGGAGAGGGAAGAACAAAAGGGAAAGTCTGTGATAGGGTGGAAGGCAGGAGAGATTAAATGACAAGAGATGATGGTACAAGGCAAAAGGGGGTGGTAATGGGACCAGAAAAGAAACAAAAGATGGGTCTAGAGGAGCTGTAAATGGCAACAGCAGAACCATCACCAGCACCTGCTTTCTGAAAAAATGGGAGCAGTGGTCACAATCTGAAATTGTTGAACTCAATGTTGAGTCCTGAAGGTTGTAAAGTGCCTAATCAAAAGAGGTGGTGCTGTTCCTCAAGCTTCATTGGAACAGTGTACGAGGCTGAGGTCAGAGAGGGAGTGGGACAGAGAATTAAAATGGCAAGCGACCAAAAGCTCAGGGTTACCCTTGTGGGCTGAACGGAGGTGTTCAGCAAAGCAATCACCCAATCTGCGTTTGGTCTCTCCAATGTAGAGGAGACAGCATCTTGAGCAGCGAATACTAAAATGAAAGAAGTACAAGTAAATTGCTTTTCACCCAGAAGGAGTGTTTGGGACCCTGGACGGTGGGAAGGGAAGAGGTGAAAGGGCAGGTGTTGCATCTCCTGCGCTTGCATTGGAAGGTGCTGTGGGAAGGGGAGTGGGTGTTAGGGGTGATGGAAGATAAACCAGGGTGTCGCAGAGGGAATGGTCGTTTCGGAATGCTGAAAGGGAAGGGGAGGGGAAGATGTGTTTGGTGGTGGCATTGCGCTGGAGGTGGCGGAAATGGCTGAGGATGACTTGTTGAAATGTTGAGGCCGGTGGGATGGAAGGTGAGGACAAGGGGAACGCTATCGTGGTTCTGGGAGGGTGGGGAAGGGATGAGGGCATAAATACAGGAAATAGGACGGACACGGTTGAGAGCCTCGGTGGAGGGGAATGCTTGGTTGAGGAAAAAGGAAGACATATCGGAAGCACTGGTATGGGAGGTGGCATCGTCAGAACAGATGCGACAGACAGAGAAACTGGGAGAATGGAATAGAGTCCTTACAGGAATCAGGGTGGGAGGAAGTGTAATCAAGGTAGCTGTGGGAGTCAGTGGGCTTATAGTAGATATTGGTCGACAGTCTATCCCCAGAAATGGAGATAGAAGTCGAGGAAGAAAAAGGAAGAGTGAGATGGACCATGTGAAGGCGAGGGAGGGGTGGAAATTGGAAGCAAAGTTGATGAAAACATTTAGTTCATATTGCCTCTCCTCATTCTTCCTATCAAAATATATCACTTCACACTTCTCTGCATTAAATTTCATCTGCCGTGTGTCTGCCCATTTCACCAATTTGTCTATGTCCTCCTGAAGTCTGTTACTATCCTCCTCATTGTTTACTAGATTTGAGGGGTTCGGGTCATCTGGAAACTTTGAAATGATACCCTGTATACCAAAGTCCAGGCCATTAATATATATCAACAAAGAGCAGTGGTCCTTAAACTGACCCCTGGGGAACACCACTGCATCATACCCTCCAGTCTGAAAAACAGTTCACCACTACTCTCTACTTTCTGTCCCTTAGCCAATTTTGTATCCATACTGCCACTGTCCTTTTAATCCCATGGGCTTTAATTTTGCTAACAAGTCTATTATGTGGTACTTTGTCAAACGCCTTTTGAAAGTCCATATACACAACATTAACCACACTACCTTCATCAACCCTCTCCGTTACTTCATTAAAGAACTCATTAGTCAAACATGATTTGCCTTAACAAATTGTGCTGACTTAGCCCATAGTTTTCCAAATGCCAATTAATTTTGTCCTGAATTATTGGCTGTAAAATTTCCCCACCACGGGCGTTAAGCTGACTGGCCTGTAGTTGCCAGGTTTATCCCTCTCCCCCTTTTTAAACAAACAGGGGTGTAATATTTGCAATCCTCTGGTACCACCCCTATATGCAAGGAGGATTGGAAGATTGTGGCCAGAGCCTCCACAATTTCATCTTTTACTTCCCTCCAATAACCTAAGATGCATCCCATCTGGACTGGGTGACTTTTCTACTTTGAGGACTGCCAACCTTTTAAGTACCTCCTCTTTATCTATTTTTATCCTATCCAATATCGCCACTACCTCATTTACTGCTACATTGGCAAAATTCTCTTCTGTAGGTGAAGACAGATGCAAAGTACTCATTTAGTACCTCAGCCTTGCCCTCTGCCGCCACAAGAATCTCTTTTTCTCCCTAATCGGTCCCACCCTTCCTTTGACTATTTATACATTTATAAAAGACTTTTGGGTTCCCTTTTGTTAGCTGCTAATCTATTCTCATACTCTCTCTTTGCCCCTTTTTTAGATCTCCTCTGCACTCTCTGTATTCAGCTTGGTTCTGTATTATGAACCTTACATTTGTCATAAGCCTTTTTCTGTCTCATTTTAATCTCTATACCTTTTGTCATCCAGGGAGATCTAGCTTTGGATGCCCTTCCTTTCCCCTTTGTGGGAATGTGTCTATTCTGTTCCCAAACCATCTCCTCTTTGAAGGCCTTTGTTCAATTACTGTTTTGCCTACCAATTCATTGAAGTTAGCTGGAAGTATTTTTATGCTGTACTGTTCCTTGTCCTTTTCCATAACTATTCTAATTCTGATGGTATTATGATCACTGTTCCCTAAATGAAACATGCTCCACTTGCCCCATTTCAGTCCCCAGAACAAATTCAGCAATGCTTCCTTCCTCGTTGGGCTGGAAACACACTGAACAAGAGAGTTCTCTTGTACACATTTCAGGAATCCCCCCCCCACCTTTGTCCAATACACTGTTACTATCCCAGTCTATATTAGGATAATTGAAGTCCCCCATTATCACTACTCTGTAGTTCTTGTATCTTTCTGTAACTTTGCTCCTCTATCTCCTTCCCACTATTGGGTGGCCTACAGTATACACCCAGTAGAGTAAAAGCTCCTCTATTGTTCCTTAATTCCAACCAAATAGGTTCTGTCTTTGACCTCTCAATTATATCATCCCTCTCCAGTGCTATAATAGTTTCTTCGATTAACACTGCCACCCACCCCCCTCCTTTTTTTCCCCCTTCCCCATCTTCCCTGAATACCTTGTAGCCAGGAATATTAAGTTCCAAATCCTCCCTTTCTTTGAGACAGGTCTCCGTTATTGCTGCTATATCATAGTCCCATTGTGCCTGCAGCTCACCAACCTTATTTACCACGCTACTTGCATTTGCACACATGCACTCCAAACCTATCTTAGACTGCCTCACATTTGCCCCCCCGTCTGATCCCTCCTTTACTCTAGTGCTATTTGTCTCTCCCAGTCCTCTGTGCACCTTGTTTCTCCTCTCTGATGTTTCATACTGGTGCCCACACCCCTGCCAAATTAGTTTAAACCCTCTCCCACAGCATCAGTTAACCTTTCCACGAGGAGATTGGTCCCAGCTCTGTTGAGGTGCAACCCCTCCACCATGAACAGGTCTCTCATGCCCCAGAACTAGTCCCAATGCCCCAGGAATCTGAAGTCCTCCCTCCTGCACCATTTCTCCAGCCACATGTTAACCTGTCTTACTGTTCCTATACTAACTCACATGTGGCACAGGGAGTAATCCAGAGAATACTACCCTTGAGCTCCTGCTCTTTAATTTCCTCCTGAGCTCCTGAAACTCTGACTGCAGGACCTCAACCCTTTTCCTTCCTAGGTCATTGGTTCCCACATGGACCACGACTTCTGGCCATGCCCCTTCCTCCCACAAAATGTTCTGCGCCCTTGGTGATGTCCTTTACCCTGGCACCAGGGAGGCAGCACACCATGCAGAACACACGTCGGCGGTTGCAGAAACGCCCGTCTATCCTCCTGACTATCAAATTCCCTATGACCACTGTATTTCTACACTTCGCTGTGCCCCATGGTGCCATAGATGTGCTCTGAACTGCACTCCCTGCCTCCCACATGCACTGCTATGATTCTAGCCGCTCCTCAAGCTCAGAAAACCAGAGCTGGCGTTCGAGCAACTGGAGGCACTTCCGGCACATGTGGTTATCCAGGACATATGAAGCGTCCTGGAGTTCCCACATGGCACAGGAACTGCAGGCAATGGGTCTCCTCTCAGCTGTCCCATCATTTTACTTAAAAGTCTATCTACTTATGTTATATATATATGTTTTTAGTTTAGTATCCCCTTACTCCTATTTATTATTCAATTATTTATATATACCAGATTATTTAATGCAATTCGGATCCCTTTAATGTTGTATCCTCTACTTAGTTCATTTTAATTTTATCTCTTAGCACCTCCTTCTCCCTCTGCACCAAATTCCTATCGCCACCACCGTTTAGCAAACCACTCTGTTTAGCAGATTCACCTAACTCTGCGCATAGCTCTGTGCATCAGCAGATATCCCTCAAATATATACCTTTTAGAAACACACTAGTTACAACTAGTCAGTCAACTGCCAGCCACAATAATGAACACCTAGTCAGGGACTCACTTACAACTGATTGACTGTTAATTGCCACTGACTTGCAGTTTTCAAGCAAGAAAACTAGGTTTAATTTCAGATTGATAACACACTAATCGATAATACTTATCAGTGAATTCCCACTCTCACCAAATTCCGTCGCCACTCTGTTTAGCAAGCTACTCCGTTTAGCAGAGTCACCCAGCTCTGTGTGCACAGCTCAAATTGTAAGCAACATGTGGGTCATCAACTTACAAATAACTATGCTATAATTATTAAATTCTTCACGATTCAATTGGTCCTATGCTTCTGTACCAGTACCACTCAATTTATTGTTGCAGTTGGGGAAAATATATGAAGCAGCTCTGAAGTGTTGCTGCAGTAACTCGGGAATCAAACTAAGTGTACGTTTTTGCAGAGGAAATTAGCTATGCTACTGCAATTAATTATTTTATACTCTAAAGCAGTTGCGACTAAAATGTTATAGATTTTTGCATATTTAGAAAAAGAACACAATCTTTATTACCTATTTAACAGTGTGTTTTCATTGGATTGGCTCTGTAGCAAGAACTTTAACAAAGATAAACTAGCATCCAAGATTGCATACATTGCAAATATCATTGATTTGCATTCATGTGAAGTGTTCTAGGCACTGTAGAAAATCATAAAGTAAGAATAAAAGTCATTCAAAACATCTAACCCACTCCAAGGTTTGCATAGTTTGTTTTCAGTTATTTTCTATCTTGGCACAAAGTCTGCATCCCTCAACTCCCTATAGAATTAGGAACGGACTGCTTTAGCAGGTCTGCATTAAATGCCAGACTATTTTTGAAGTTAACCAATTCTGTTGTAGTTGGACTTGAAATTATGTTTAACTCAACGTCGAGTTCTTCACTATTTCTCTTCTGATTCTGAACAAATTTGCTACATCATTTTGAAAGCCTGAATTGCATTCCTTCCACCCCCCCTCTTTACACAAAATACATGAATGAAGAGAATACAGCGAGAATACATCATTCCCCTATGCTCAACATTCCATTAAAAAAAATACAACTCTAATGGCACTATAGGTGAATGCTTGTTTGGTTCTATTCTACTGGTTACAAGTTGCACAGGCTCATTCTACCATTCTAATGTCTGAGAGAAAGGTAGAGGGACCAGTCCCTTCAGAGTGAGAGGTCAGACAGGCAGGTGGTTGGCTCACTCAGCCATGAATCAGTTACCACTCTGATTTAAATGCCTCCTCTTTGATGTGGGAGCCCAAGATGCCCAATTGCCTGTTTAGTTAAGCCCTCTGCTGGGCACATTGAATGAACCAATGCCTGGCTGCTAAGGTATCTTAAAGAAAGCATTTCATCATAATGGTGTGAAATGCTTGAGTTTATAACTCAATATGACAAAATGTGGCATTGCATCAGGAGTTAACTACTTATAAAATGAATCTAATCATTACAACATTATAAAGAACCCAGCACAAGCAATACAGGTAAAATCCAAAACACTACAGTGGTTTTATTAATGCTCTAGTCAGTATTGCTTCTTTACACTTGTAGACAATTAATCTATTAATATATCCCAACATTTGCCTTGACAATTGCTGAGACAATGGGATTCTTTCAAAGCTTACTCAGTTAACCCACTAAGATCTTATTCCTACTGTACCTTGTGTAATATTTCTAGTGACAATTTCATATTTAGTCACTATCTATTGTTTGTCTGCAGTTAGATCTAGCACCCTTTCCCAGTGTTAGTACCCCATTTTCCCACATCTTTGTGTCATCCATAAATTTAAACAAAATGTATTTTCAATTCTTAATTGTTTAACTTCATATCAGAACTCAGGTGCTTCTATTTCACCTATTAAGCTTCTGCAAAGGACTTAGTTAAGTGCTTTCTGAGATTGAAGACATTTAAAATCCATCACCTAACCTTTATCCTTTAGCTTGGTTACATCCTCAAAGAATGGTATTAGTGTGACCCGTCTTTCATGCACCCACATTAGTTTGGACCAGTTGCTTTCACTCTCACTAGAGTTTTCTTTATAATGTAGCCAAGAATTTTCTCCATTATAGGCAGAGCAAAGGCAAAGCAACACATCAGGGGAAGGACAGAGGTGATGAATGATGCTTGGAAATCTGGATTTACTGGAGTTTGTGAAGGGTAGACAAGGGGAGCTCAGTGAGGGGAATGTCCGAGAAATCAATTCTAACAGGTGAAGACGACGTGGATTAGGATTTCAGCAATAGAGTGAGGGGCTGCAGAAGTGCAGAGGTGTAGTCCTGACAACTAAGCAGATGTGGCATAAAAAGGTTAGCTTAGGGTCTACCAAAATGCCATGATTGTTTACTATCTGATTCAGGCGGAGCCAGAGAGGTTTACAGACCTGAAGCCAGAGGCATACGTCAGTGCTGATGAGAACAAAAGAAGATGGCATCAGTTTTATTAACATTAAACTGAAGGAAATTTTTTCTCATCCAAAATCTGATATCTGACAGCTGTTGGATATTACGGTAACAGCCTAAGCTTAGGAGTCCACGGTGGCAGTGGTGAGATAAAGGTGATATTGTCAGAACATGCGAGAGCTGACCCCATGCTTGCAAATGATATTATTGAAGGTTTGCAATTAGATGTAGTTGAACCCATCATATTTTTTTATGTACAGTTCTATTCCTGAATATTGAAGTTGAATTACAGTAACAAATGAAGCTAGAACATTTGTTTATTCATTCCGTATTGTATTTTTTTTTGTACGGAGTCAGAAATGCTGCAATCCATATTAAGATAGCAATTACAATTTTATTAGTCTTTAAATTTAAGTAGCTTGCTATAAATCTGCACCATCTGTAGTGCTGAGGGTCATTGCAATTTGTTAAAACATCGAATACTGACCCCTGCAGGCCGGACTGATCTTCAACATACCACTGCATTGCAGTAATAATCTAGGGCTTGGTTGAATTTATCATAATCATTTGGATGTTTGAATTAAAAAAACTTCTAGTATCATGCAAGTATTTGATTGTTATGTGCAGTTTGTGGTTGTATTACAAGGACGCACACTGGACATGGTGTACAGAAAAATTAGAATAAATTAAACAGAATTTTTTTTCTTCCCCTTACAAAAATGGATTTCGGAAGTAAGTTATACATTTTTAAACATTTTATCACTGTAAACAAACATTTTGGAGGAGGGGATAAGGGGGAGGGGATGAGGATTTTAAATAGAGTATTGAGAGTTCTTTTCCTCCTCATAAAAATACATAGAAGTTACAACACGGAAACAGGACATTCGGTCCAGCCCAATCAATCTGTGTCGGCATTTACCCTCTGTGCGAGCAAATAGTCTAAATCACTTATATCCACCATATTCCCACATCCCATTAGCCCCTTTTCCTTCATCTACTTATGCAATCTAATCTTGAATCTTAGAAGTGAATTCCACATTCTCACAACTGTACATGTAAATAGGTTGCTCTCTATTCTAAATCTCATACATTTTATCAGCGGCTCCTCATTATAGACCCCTCAACTACTCAAAACAATCTGCTTCTATCTACGATGCAATAGCAAAATACTGCGGATGCTGGAAATCAGAAATAACAGAAAACACTGGAAAAACTCAGCAGGCCAGGCAGCATCCGTGGAGAGAGAAACAGAGTTAACGTTTCAGGTCGAAGACCTTTCGTCAGAACTGGAAAAAAGCAGGAAATGAAATAGATTTTAAAGCAAGTATAATGCTGGGAAAAGGGGGAGGGGATGAAAGAACAAAAGGGAAGGTCAGTGATAGGATAGAAAGCAGGAGAGATTAAGAGACATTAAGAGATATTCAAGGCAAGAGGAGGTGGTAATGCGACAGGTTGAGGAACAAAGGATGGCTCTGGATGAAGTGTGAAATGCTTCTATCTACCCTATCCTATTCTTTCATAATTTTAAACTGGTCACATAATCTGCATTGTTCTAATGAAAAAGCCTCACTTTTCAAGTCTTTTTGTATTTGGATTTCCTCATACCAGGCAGCATCCGAGTGAAGCTGCATTGTACTCACTAATGCCAATACCCTTCCTATATTGTATAGCCCAATACTGCACGCAGGACTCCAAGGGAGGTGTTAAGCTTTTACATAGGCCCATTCCTCTGTCTTATAAATATCCCTTTGCAGCTTCCTCTCATCTTCTGAGGAATTAACTATACCTCCTATTTTGGCATCTTCTGTAGACACCACTCCCGCTAGGCCTATATCCAAATCATTGATATGCACAATGAACAGAACCACTCAAAAGAAACACCCCTTAACACCTACTCTCTGCTTCCTCCCTTCTAACTAATTTTTAAATCTAGTTTGCTATTCTGACCCCAATTCCTCTCAAAATGCAGACTTTATGGGTATGGTTCAGTGGGTGCCGGCAACCCTACTATACCTCTCAATTGCACTCCTCAGTTATGAGCCTAAATAACAAACACTGATAAGCTATTGGACTGTGGAGGGCAACAGAACGAGCCCGATTATGTGGTCACCTGGCAGGCACAAAGGCGTTCTTTACAGCAGGGGTAATTGGCTACTGATCAACAGTGGATACCCCAGAATTTTTCATCTAGCCCAGGGGTGCGGAGGCCAACTGTACTACCCCAATAGCTGCCCTCCCTGGCTGAGGTCAGCTAAAATCAGCACAGATCGAAGATCAAACACAAGACCTTGCAGTCTATATGGCTTAATACTGTGTCATGGATATCAGCAAATAGTTCATTTTTTAAAACTCACTATTATTCCCTTAAATCCACAAAGCTGCCAACTACAAAATGCACATGCACCATTCCTTACCATCAGTACAGCAGATGGTCTGGGTGGAAGTCAACTCTGTACCATAGCTGGTCCACACATCTAGGGTGGAATATAGCCAGGTTAATTTATTTCTCTTTCATTTTTTTTCCCCTTCCCATTCAGATTAAGGTGCTTCATCGCTATGCAGCTGTCCATCTAAGGCAGCCAGGCTGATAGCTGCAGAAAATTCACCAACTGAGGAATATCATTCAAAACTGGGATTCAAGCAAGGGATCTTTAAATGAGGCAAATGAGCCATTTGTAAATAAAAGTCAAATGACTAAAGGGGACCCCAACCAGACACATATAACTCAGTTTTGTTACTTTAGGTAAGTATAAAAGTAAATTAAAGGACATTGGGTTGAGTTATAACTAACAGTAGCTCTGTAAAATATCAGTTATAGTAGTGGTAATTGTATATCAAGTTATATTAAAATAATGGTTGTAATCTGGGTCTGCAAAAGGGGCAAACTGGGAACAATCCATATCTGTTGGTAAAAAGTCAGTCACTCATTTTTATGCTCATGATCCCGATGTGTATTGCCAAACTTAGTTGTGTTTTGGAGAGGTGTCCAGCAGAGATCAGTCCACTCCACAGAGGGGATAAGATCATAAGGAGTCATCCATGGATGGATCTTTTGCACTTCCTCACAACTGATTTTCCAGCAACATCCAGAAGTGGGTAAAAATAAAGAATGAACTTGCATTTATATAGCATCTTTCACAACTTCAGGGCATCCCAAAGCACTTCACAGCCAATTAAGTATTTTGAGTTGTAGTTACTGTTGTAGCGTACAGAAATACAGCTGCCAATGTGCGCACAGCAAAGACCTACAAACAACGGAGAGATAAATGACCAGCTATTCTGTTTTTCAGTGATGTTAGTTGAGGGATAAATATAAGCCAGAACACTGAAAGAGCGCCCCTGCTCTTCTTCGAATAGTGCCATGGGATCTACTATATATAGGGCAGACGGGGCCTCGGTTTAACATCTCATCAGAAAGAGGACACTTCGACAGGACAACATTCTCCCAGTACTGCACTGAAGTGTCAGCCTAGATTATGTGCTCAAGTCTCTGGAGCAGAGCTTTAATCAATGACCGGGCTCAGAGGAGAGAGAGTGCTACCACTGAGCCAAGGGAGAGAGAAATGATGAGCTATCCTGAAGCAAAACAAAAATGCATGCAAATTTGCTGAAGGCTTCTCATTAAAGCCTTGAATTACTGAAGTGACACTTTAGGTTGCATACAGTGTTTCCTCCATGCACAATGAACTGACAGGTGACAAAAGCAATTACTCACATTTGGGAAAAACCAGTAGAACACTTAATTTACTTCACTAGAAAATTGAAACCCCCAAAAAGTGTTTACAATCACAATTGCAAGCACAGAAAGTTTGTTTATATTCTAAAGTACTCCAAAATCTGGGGTAGAGTTTCTGCTTTGGGCGCAATCGGCGCTCAAAAATGCGCTAGTTTTCTGAATTGAAATTTTTGCTCAAGTATCTGCTCAAACTCATTAGCATATCGAACACAAAATCTTCCATGAACTAGCGCAATCGGGCAGAGTTTTAGAACATTATATTTTTTTTAAATTTTGCGTTAAAAGAATATTCCTCGATATATTTAAGAATGGGAACCTGGTGCAGTTTTATTAGTACAGCTGAAAATGGGTCTATCACAAAAAATATCAGTTTTATTCAGTGTCTAGTCCACCACCTGTGAGCAACCCAGATAAAGAACTGGAAAATTATTCTTAAAAACGATACAGAACCATTTACTAGTTTCATTGGTGTAGTCAGTTTCTCAGTAAATTTTAAAAAATTCTAAAAAGGTGTCCATTAGTGCCCTTGTGCCTAAAAAAACCCAGCTTAATTTTAAAAGCCCCCTCGAAGGCCCGCAAACAGGCGCAATTAGTGGAAGCTAGCCATGGTAATTAATTCAATCTGGGGGATGGCCAGTTTTTGGGCGGGGCCAGCTTCCAGCATGATTTTTTTTTTTAAAACTAGTGCAAAACATCGCGGAAGCTTGATGTGCACTGGACGTAATTTGCGCTTGAAATACCTTAATCTTTTGCACTGGTTTGGCTGATTTTGGGCACATTACGCTGGAAATAGTGCAACCCAGTGGAAACTCCACCTCCAATACGGTTGGCAAAACATTCATTTTAACAGTTCAAATTTATTGAAGTGGAAACCCTGCATTTCCAATACGCAGACGAATCCAGTACACCAAAGTTGGAAAGAAAGACTGCAGAAAATCTTTAATATCCGTTAGTCATCAAATAAAGTTGTTTTATATTAGGTATCTAGTTGACGGGCAAACAGCAAGTCCTCCTTATATTTTAAGCAGGATGTTCTGGTTATGAAACAGATATAAAAGATAAAATTTAACATCAACACATTTGCCCAAATTGCTGCTACCACTGACAAAATATTTACTTTGAAGACAAATTAATGTTACAAATAACATGGTCAGGTTAAATATCTGGATAGTCCAATACAGAATAATTTGCTCTTGGGACTTCTTAGTTATATCATTCAATAAGTCATTGTTGGAAGAACATGAATATGGAACAAGAGATAGAGACCTCTCAAGGCAATCTGATTGGGATACAGATTAAAATATGTAGGGGTACACAGCTTTAAATCCAAGCATTGTATTTAATTAGTCTATCAGCGTGCTGCTCACATCAAATCATAGCATTGGACTGGTTTTCAATCGCACCACTTTAACCCCGAGTACTAATTTTGTTCCAGCCTTGGCTTTAACCTGAAGCACAATTTTAGGAAGAGAATGCAGGTGTGTTTTTTTATTGTACACATGAAATCTAATAAATAAAAAAGGAGACATTTTAAAGAGCATTTGGGACTAAATGGATCTCTTCATGTGAGCAAAAGTATCAGAATTCGCCAATGGCTGTGGCCAGTTGAATAAAAAGTCAAAGAAGACACTATTTTATAAGAACAGGAGCATTATATTTTGTAACACACAATGTATTATTCTTCTGCTGAGGCACTTTGTATAATCTGGTGTGTCTCCAACATCACACGGTCTAATTACTGGGCCTTCCTGACATGAAGTAGAGACCAAAAGTAACCAGCATGAAATTACTGGTCTTCTTTCTCGTTTTTCAATTTTTGTAAAAAAATGTGTGGCATAGAAATTTGCATATCTAACAGAAATGACACCTAAAGTGTGACGGACAGCATCTAGAATCAGAAAAGAAAAACTTTTCCAAAATGTACACTATTCAGCTTAAATAGACCTTTATAAATTAAAAAAAGGCTTATAATATGTTTGTATTCAGAGGAATACTGATAAACCCAGAATATTACTTCAAAAGTAAGCCAGGGGAACGACATAAATTTAAATTATTAGAAAGTAATTTTAAAACAGATATCAGGAACAATTTATTTATTCAAAAAAATGATAACTGCTTGGAGCTGGCACGGTCCTCTTTAAAATATGTAGATTGGATTCCAATTATGTCATCCGGGCTTGATCTGCCATTTTAACCTGAGGCAGGAGCAGAGGAGCAGTGGTGGCTTCACTGCTAGGCAAAACTTGCCGGGAACAGCAGCCAAGGCTGGAAGAGGCCCAGCAAAGCAGGTTTGGTTTTTTTTTTAAACCAAAGTTTTTTTTTTTAAGTTTCCTTGTGGGCCAAGAGTAGTAAGAGTGCTCCTCTGGGCCCCCACAGGAAAATTTTTGGGCTCATTTGCCTCGGGCTCCCTTCCCCCCCTCCCCCGACTGGGATACCCCTCCCACAGCACTTAGCTTGTGCTGGGGACCATACCAGATTCCCCAGCGGCAGCCTCCTGCTTTTAACGGCTGGGCAACCAATTCCCGCCGATTTCCCAGGCATTTTGGTCTAGAAGTCGGCAAGCCGCATGCTAATGAAGCACAACTGTTACAATCGGCCGAGCTGGCCTGCTGCCGCTCCCGAATGGGCACACCCCTCACTTTGCCACTTCCCAGCCTGGAGGTAAAATCAAGCCTATTATCTAATTTCAATATCTTGTACAAGGGGTTTGTGCTGTGAAAATTCTTACAAATATCAACTTGCTCTGCCTAAAATTTTCCCTACTAAAGAGGATTTTAGGATGTTTTACGGTTCTAGTATTTTCAAAGTGGTCCATGGAACCATAGAGGTTTACAGTATAGAAGGAGGCCATTCACCCATCATGTCTGTGCTGGCTTTTTTCTATAGCAATCTAAAACTCATCCCATTGCCCCAATCTCTTTCGATTGCTCTGTCGGTTACTCTTCAACTATTCATCCATTTTCCCTTAAAAGGTGCAGTAATCTCTGCCATATGGCAAATCATTCCATGCTCCAACAATTCTGCATAAAGAAACTCCTCATCGCTCCCTTCACTCTCTTAAATGAGTTTTAAACTGACCAATCTTCACCACCGACTCCTGAACCCAAGAAAATAGTTTTTCCCTATTCACTCTACTATAATTTTAAAAAACCTGTAACATTTCCAACTGATGAGCCCAGATTCAAACTTTTATACTGCTCGATTAAGTACATTATTAAATAGCAATACTCTTTCCAGATTATCAACATGTGTCTCTATATATCCATTTACTCACTCAAGATAATCAAAATATATACCTTGGGTGCATGTTCCAAGTATTGTTTCCCTGCAGACATCTGAGTCAAGAGGCGGAACTTGTTGTCTTGGAGCACATAAATACCCTGCAAAGTTAATGTGAAGACAGCTGCTCAACAAGTTAAATGGATAATGGCAAGTCACTCGATATGCATATTTCAGTCTAATGTTACTTTCCTATCATAAACTCCAGGACTTAACATTAAACTAGACTGACTCTCCAGAAGAGTACCGAGAGAAGCTGCATTGCCAGAAATGCCATCCTTTCGATGAAACATTGAACAGAGACCCTGGTCTTCCTATTCCTATAATTCAGGTAGATACTACAAATTCCACTGGCATTACTCAAAGAAAAGCAGGAAGGTCTCTGTGTCCTAGCCAACATTCTTCCTTCAACCACCAAAAACAAATTAATTGGTCAGTCACCTTATTGTTTGTGATGTCACTGAGCTCAGTGCATGGATAAATTGTTTGTGATCTAGCCGATGATTTTGGCTACATAATAGTTACTGCATTTCAAAGTAATTCAGTAAAGCAGAGACATTTGAGAGAAGTGATAAGGTACCATATAAATGCAAGTCTTTCCTTTTAACTCAAACAAATTTACAAAAAGGGCACACATTTTAGATTAATACACAGAACAACTATCCATGAAAAGACATTAGGAACTTTAGTTGAATGATTACCAGTTGCATCTTTAGCACATATTCCATTGCTAAAAGCATGCAACACATTTCTCACTTTGGTTTCCTGGTGCAAAGTGGCTTTGATAGCAACCAAGTTCAATTTGGTCCTAATCAGTTTATACCAAGGATTCAACATTTAGACTCACTGTGACTCAAATTAGTGAGGAGTTCTTCATTTAAAAAAAAATTGCAATTAAAAAGCTAGAAGTACAAGAATACCTGCACTATTAATATATGGCATATCGGGGGTGGGGGGGGGGGGGAAATCGATATTAAAACTCTTACAATTGTGTGCACTTCCTGTCATCTTTTCCCCCCACCCCCATTTTAAATTCTTATATCCACATTTATAACTGAAACTGCTGCTATTAATTTATCATGTTGTAATTACATCTTACCAGTGGAAATACAGCACTGCCGCCACTAGCAAGAAGGTGTAAATACAGCATGACAAATTTACATAGGCAGTTTCCTGTAAAAATATGGACAAATTCCACTAACTTATCGGATTGTAGCCAGAGCATCTCCAGCAATAGCTTCTTTTCCTGTCCCTACACTGTTACCTTCAGAGTACCCCAAGGATCTGTCCTTGGCCCCCTCCTCTTCCTCCTTGGCCCCCTTCCTCCTCATCTGCATGGTGCCCCTTGGCGACAACATCCACAGATAAGGAGTCAGCTGACGACACCCAGTTCTGCATCTCCATCACCTCACTTGAAACCTCCACTGCCTCCAAGTTGTCAAGACACATGCCACAGATTCCATCCCCCTCACTGTCTCGACTGAACCAGCACAAACACTACCTACTTCCACCTCCCCAACATCACCTGCCTCCACCCAAATATCAGCCTATCTGCTGCTGAAACCCTCATCCACGCCTTTGTCACCTCCAGACTCCAAGTGCAGGCAATTACATCCAAATTTTTAGTATGTTATTACAAAGTGTATGTTTTTTTAATTTCCATGTCAATCTAACAATAGTCTCTGCATTTAAACCATAAGACAAAAAGAAAATCTTTATAAATAGCAATAGGTTTAATTTTTAGTCTATTCATAAATTCTGTACAAGCCAGTGAGTCAGAAATTGGGTTAAAAGGAAACATTTCCACAATACTGGCAAAGGCCCTACCAATATCCACTTTATGGAATGCTCCCACTCTTAGTTTCCTCTCTCCTTGCCAAGATTCAGGTCTAGGAAATGAGAAATAATTGAGGGGACAAGGGACAATAATTACAAATTTATCAGTTAAGGAGAAAGCTGCATTTGTTTATGCAGCACAAAATTAAGGTCCCAAAACTGGATTAAAGTTTTAATATGCCAAGTGTGTTTTGATTAACCGAGGAACTATCTGCGGTAAGGTAATGCAGCACGTTAGTACACCACTTCACCATCAAGAGTAGTAGAACATAGGTTCATGCCTGCAATTCTCCACATGGAGACCTCCTGATTCTGGTCATGCCATCACAGAAAGGACCAAGCGGGGCCCGGTTTTCTTTCTTAAATTGGCAGTTGAGTCGTGACAGGGCACTTTCCATTTAGGTGCTGATGGTCAGTTAGAGTGTCACTGGTAGAAACCTGGAACCAAGTTAGAATCATAGAATTTTAGAATAGGAGGACATGCGATCCATTGTGCCTGGGCCAGCTCTCTGAAAGAACTATCCACTTAGTCACAATCCCCTGCCCTTTCCCCATGTCCTTTTAGATTTTTCTTGCCTGCTAACCTTCTGCACTGGAAAAAACAGTGCTAAGAGGCCAGAAGAGGAAGAAGCAAAGTACAATTTTGAGCTTCTGACAATGGAACTACAACTTCTTACCAAAACAAAATAAAATGGTATGGCAACAGTCTGTGCATTTACACTTGTTACAACATTTTCCATTTCTCAAATTATTTATTTTGCCAGTTTTTATGTCAGTGAAACTCAGGTTTTTAAAACACAGCTACTTAATTAGTAAGCACTTTAAATAAACTATATACCTGATGATTAGTCCGAAGATTGTCAATCTGTTTTTTAAATACACTGGTCCAGAAGTCTTTACAGATGAACTTCATGACATCCAATTCATCCTTGAATCGTGCAGTATCTTTAGTAAATCTGTGATCAAAACCAGAAAAACATCCAACCACTTTAGTTGAACATAATCAATGACCTGGCTTTAAAACATCAGTGGTATTAGAAACATATGTAAACAAACAAATATAATTACAAGTTGCTATGATGTAGGAATAGCATCCTGCAAACACTAATTTCACTGAATGAACAGTTACATTTATAGGTTTTAATCAAAAATATTGGAAGTTTAAAAATGAAGAGTTTCAGGTTACTAGGAACATACAGTATAACTTCACTATAATGAACCCCGTTTATAACAAACCCCCAGTTTTAACGATCCCAACAGCAAGACCCAATTTTTTCAATGCAAATCAGCCCTATCACAAACACTTCAGCAGGATCAACCCGGACTGGCCCTAATACAATCATGGAATTCAAGCTGAGGCAAACTGAAAGATAACCTATCGTAGTGCGAATCCCAAATGACATATGCATATGACATATCCTGAAAGGACGGCCTGCCATCTACACATAAACCAACAAGGGCGTGAGGAGGCAACTGGCGAGAGGAAACTGCAGCCAGGCAACATATGGAAAGATGGAGAGTAAGCGATTGCCTTGGTCTCTGAAAACAAAACTTGATATTATCGATGATCTGGACCATAAAGCAAAATCGCAAACCACAATCTGCAAAGAGCACTGTTGCAACTGTGCAGACCAGAGAAAAAATTAAGTCTGCTGTGGTCGAAGATGAACCGCCGATCCAGAGAACACAAATCCATACTGCGACTCATTAAGATCCTGATGAAGCAGTCAATCGCTGGTTTAAAACAGCCAGAGAGAGTCAACATTCCAGTGTTGGGCAATGTGTCACATGCAAAGGCCAAAATCATAGAATCATAGAAATTTACAGCACAGAAGGAGGACATTCGGCTAATCTTGTCCGTGCCGGCCGACAAAGAGCTATCCAGCCTAATCCCACTTTCCAGCACTTGGTCCGTATCCTTGTAGGTTACGGCACTTCAAGTGCATATCCAAATACTTTTTAAATGTGATGAGGGTTCCTGCCTCTACCACCCTTTCAGGCAGTGAGTTCCAGACCCCCCACCACCCTCTGGGTGAAAACATTTCTCCTCAACTCCCCTCTCAACCTCCTACCAATTACTTTAAGTCTATGCCCCCTGGTTATCGACCCCTCTGCTAAGGGAAATAGGTCCTTCCTATCCACTCTAGGCCCCTCATAATTTTATACACCTCAATTAGGTCTCCCCTCAGCCTTCTTTGTTCCAAAGAAAACAACCCCAGCCTATCCAATCTTTCCTCATAGCTAAAATTCCCCAGCCCAGGCAACATCCTCGTAAATCTCCTCTGCACCCCCTCTAGTGCAATCACATCTTTCCTGCAATGTGATGACCAGAACTGCACGCAGTATTCTAGCTGCGGCCTAACTAGTGTTTTATACAGTTCAAGCATAACCTCCCTGCTCTTATATTCTATGCCTCGGCTAATAAAGGCAAGTATCCCGTATGCCTTCTTAACCACCTTATCTACCTGTCCTGCTACCTTTAGGGATCTGTGGACATGCACTCCAAGGTCCCTCTGATCCTCTGCACTTCAGTGTCCTACCATTTATTGTGTAATTCCCTTGCCTTGTTAGCCCTCCCCAAATGCATTACCTCACACTTCTCCGGATTGAATTCCATTTACCACTGTTCTGCCCAACTGTCCAGTCCATCGATATCTTCCTGCAGTCTACAGCTTTCTTCTTCATTATCAACCACACGGCCAATTTTTGTATCATCTGCAAACTTCTTAATCATACTTCCTACATTCAAGTCCAAATCATTGATATATACCACAAAAAGCAAAGGACCCAGTACTGAGCCCTGTGGAACCCCACTGGAAACAGCCTTCCAGTCACAAAAACACCCTTCCACCATTACCCTTTGTTTCCTGCCTCTGAGCCAATTTCGGATCCAACTTGACATTTGCCTTGGATCCCATGGGCTTTTACTTTCGTGACCAGTCTGCCATGCGGGACCTTATCAAAAGCCTTGCTAAAATCCATATAGACTACATCAAACGCACTACCCTCATCAACCCTCCTTGTTACCTCCTCAAAAAATTCAATCAAGTTAGTCAGACACGACAACAGAAAACGCTGGAAAAACTCAGCAGGCCAGGCAGCATCCGTGGAGAGAGAAAGAGAGTTGACGTTTCAGGTCGATGACCTTTCATCACCTGAAACGTCAACTCTCTTTCTCTCTCCACGGATGCTGCCTGGCCTGCTGAGTTTTTCCAGCGTTTTCTGTTGTTATTTCGGATTTCCAGCATCTGCAGTATTTTGCTATCGTAGTCAGACACGACCTTCCCTTAACAAATCCATGCTGACTGTCCCTGATTAATCCGTGTCTTTCTAAATGAAGATTTATCCTGTCCCTCAGAATTTTTTCCAATAATTTTCCCACCGCCGAGGTTAGGCTGACTGTTTGCCTCTTCAAGCATCGAAAACTTCAAATGGATTGCTGGACCGCTTTAAGCAGTGACGCATTTTTAAATTTAAGACAGTCATGAGCGAAAAGGGTGGAGTTGACAGATGACTTGCGCGTGGCTGACGGATGTTTTTCCATCTCTTATACAGAACTACAGTCCAATAGACGTTTATAATGTCAACGAAACTGGCCTTTTTTAATCAGCTCTTTCACAATAAAACTTTGGCCAATGCAAATCGTCCAAGCCTAATATAGTGAAAACCCTGATACAACGATCTTTTCTGCCGGTCCCGAGGGGGTTCGTTATATTGAAGTTCGACTGTAATTCCATGATCCCATTCGAAAGTCAAGCCCACAGTGAGCACAGTTTGGAGCTAGTTTTGCAGCCCTCTCTCCAATCTGTACTCCCTTTGAGCACAGCTTTCCTGCTGGGAATTAGCCCTTAAGTTTCTTGTATATATTTAAATTATGTAAATCTAAGCAGGTGACAATGCCTTTTCATTGGCTGCAAAGCTTCTTTTCTTGTGGGCAGCAGAACAGACATTCAAATACTACACAGAATGAGTTGGTCAACCCTTTAAATATGCACTGCAAATGTAAAACCAGTGCTTATTTTCAATTCAAGTTTTTTTCATATAGATGTACTAACATGCTGTCATCGAATGAAATAAGTAGGATACAGATCACTGCGTTATCATTTACTGTTTTTCTTTATATCTCTTCAAAAACCGCCATTGCTTACTACCTTTCTATTAGTCCTTGTCCTACTCTGAATCCCATGTTTTCCAGCTTGGTGACACATCTTCCACTTTCCTAAGAAAGGGAGAGAAAATATGAAGAGTCATGTAGCTGTTGTGCACTGCCAAAGCACATGGAGGAATTTACTTACTGGTAGTAGATTAGGTTTCTCACTTGTTACCAGTGCAACCTTAAGATATTTTGTGAAAAATTTCATGCATGAAAGTAACTTGCTGATTGAACATTCTTCTTTCCTTAAAGTGTTGCATGAGAAACATCTTTTTCCCCATATGAAAACTACTTTCATTTTCACTGTAATGTAATAAGTGACACCTTGGGGGGAATTTTCCCAGCCCTGGGGAGGCGAAACTGCCGGGAAAATGGCAGAAACTGGGAGCGGGTACTGACCCCGCTCCCAACCCACCTCCGTGCCGGGTCCCCGAATCGCGCAGGGACCCGTCTCCTCAAGGCGGGAAGGGGATTGGAGCCAATTAACTGCCTGTTAACAGGTAGTTTTGAGGCTTTTTCCCATTTTACGCCTGCAATTGCGGGCTTCCCGATGGCTGCGAATCTCGCCAGCGTCAGCGAGGCGAGCAGGGGGTCTGCGGGGGTGAGAGGGGTCGAAATGTCAGCTGTAGAGGTGAGTGATGGGTGCAAGTGTGGACAGGTAAGTATGAGAGGTGAGTGGAAGTGTTGGAAAAAGTTTCCTTACCTTTGCTTCTTCCTGCAGGCTTCAACCTTTGAGGATCCGGAGGTGCCTCATCTCAACGGCAGAGATGACAAAATGGCTGCTGCATTCTCAGATGCAGCAGCCATCTGCTTTCTGCTGAGCAGAGGTGTCTTGGTGAGCCTTCGGTGCAGAGATTGTCTTAGAACAGAGACTGTCAGTGTCTGACAGCTTCTCAAAGCTCTCAAACGTTGACAATTCATCTGTCAAAAATTTTTCGACAGATGAAGCATCATACACTGACGTCATCTGTCACCGGCTTTCCCTTAATTGGCCGGTAAGCCCGCAGGGCAGGCTTACCAATGCCAATCAAGGGAAAATAGCGTGGGTTGGTCAGACGTCACTGTGGGCGGGACTGAAACCCGGAAACCAGAAGTCCCACCTCCAGGACGTCTCCATTGATAAAATCCAGCCCAATGCTTTGAAGTACTAACATGCAGTGCTATTCCAGTGGTGAAGTATTAACTTGCTTCAATTAGCAAGTTCAATTTCAATCCCCATATCTCCAAGTTCCTTATCTCAAAAGGCCCACTTATACTGCAGCTACCAGTTGGAGATCTGTACCTGAAGTAGCAGCTCCAGTCAAGCAGTACCTCATTTAACTGCCTGGCTCCAATCAGAATTATCCTGCCTTCTGAGCACTCATCCTTACTAATAGACATTCAAAGCTTCCACCCGACTTTTAAAATCTAAAACTTTGGAGTGTGAGTGGAAACATTTGCACCCACCACATTGAAATCAACCCAGAGAAAGTTTTAAAGAGCACTTATTTAACCAACTTTGATATCACACCAGAGTGGAGTTATAATCTCAAACCACTTCCCTCTGAAGTAGAATGCTAATGTTGCAGTATAAAGAGCCTCTCAAATTTGCTGTTATGGGGACATGCCAAGGGAACGTCCTGTACCTTCTCATGGAACAAATCAGAGGGAAAAAAAAATCAGGAAACGCATTAGCAGAATCATTACCAAACTATCCCTGCATGCTTCCCATGAATAGTTTGGATACCTAACTTCTTGGCACAAGACATATGGTCTGGAAGGCAAGGATCCTGGACATTACAAGAGGTTATCAATTAGGGACACACCCATCTGGATTACTGCAATAGGTTCTTTACACTTTCACTCATTCCAGCTTGCAGATGGACTCAACAGCATACCTATCTTTCAGGTAAGAGATCAAGACACTCGTATTTCTCCATAAAAACTGATAATCCTGCTCTGTAATCAGAGAGGAGGCAGTTTCATTTCTCCCTGCCCTTTCCGCACAGCACTGCAACTAATCATTTAAATTAGTTTGTTTCTAAAATATCTTTTCTGTTCTCTCCCAAATTGTAATACAACTAGTATAACCTGGCAGCAGACTAACAGTATTCACCCAATGCAGGTACTTCAAAGATATCCAAGAAGCATACAATACTATCAAGCTCAAACTCTTTCACCCCTCAAAGGTTTTCATTTAAGCTAATAGAATTAGATTAATGAGCCATCTATCCTTAGCTATCCAACTGTTTTTTTTTAAATAAAGTTCAAGCATCTGATTTAGAGATTTACAGAAAATCAAGTATTTGATGCCAACAGGAAAGCAGAAATACATTATATTGTCTAGTGTTCAAATTTCCTCCAAGAACTGTACACTTAACTTATTAGCTAGACAAGTTGTATAATATATACTATGCACTCTAAGAGTCCAAAATTATGGAAAGCATTATTTAAAATGAGTACTATTGTTGCATCTGTAGCATGCATTCACACTGAAAGAATGTGGGCTGTGTATTTCCAGAAGCAGAGGTATTTTTCTTGGCTATATGGCCTACCAGAGAAAGATAGGTTGTCTTTACTTTGCACATTGCACTAAAAACCTCTGCAAACCTATAGTGAAACCTTAATTATCCATACTCCAATTTTTCACCTTTCTGATTATCGTATGCAAGACTTCACCTCACTTCACAGCCTGCCAACACTCCTGCTGTTCTCCTAAATCAACGCCTCAACCCAGAAAAGATTAAATTCAGTTGAAGTTATTTGAATTGTAGTTAATTTCATTCCCATGCCAAATGCACAAGACCAAATACCTCTTATCTGACGAGATGCAGGGGGGGAATCACTACCATTTGAGTGGATAGTGGTCATCCCACTATCAATTAAGGACACACCCATCTGGATTACTGCAATAGGTTCTTTACACTTTCACTCATTCCATTTTACAGATGGACTCAACAGCATACCTATCTTTCAGGTAGGAGATCAAGACATTGTATCACAGATCACTATATTTCTAATCAATTGAAACCACAAGAAAGGAGAATTTACCTCAATTTAAATAAGTGAATTGAAACATTGAGAAAAGGCTTGTATTATAAACTGCAGTGGCATTCTTTTACAGCAAAATCTTGATGGCCACAATAAAACATCACCAACAGGAGCTAAATGATTGAGTATTACTGACAGGTTAGTGAAAATTAAAGCACAGAAAAGTTCGGCAACAGTACACTTGCCAGTTCAACTTAACATTACTAAATTTCCAACACCAATTCAAAAAGATTCGACTGGTGAAGAACATGCCACATTCTCGACTACTTTAGATTGGGATCTTGGCTGGGTGATTTAAATCTTATTCCCCAAAAAACTGATTAAACTACAATTTTTTTTAAATACCTGGTCATTTTAATGCCTTTTAAAACTATGTAGTCAAGAAAATCAGTCAGTATACACAGATCAAGCATTTTCCAGCTGGTGTCACTGTTTTTTAGTGACCTGTAAATTGCATTTCACTGCTAATAAACTAAAATAAGGAAAGATTAGTGTTCAGATTTGCACTTTGAGGTAATAGCTTCTTTACGCTAACAATATTATTTCAGTTACCTGGTTAAGTCACTTTAACGTTGGAATACAAAAACCAGTTTTCACTATAATTAAGCTGACTCAGTGTGGATCTACTGTACAGTCTGTCCATTTTGCTTATTGACTATATAAAAAGCTCTTCATTTTTTCCTCAGGTGGCATGCCAACTGAAGTCAAGAGTAGAGCTTGCCGCCTACTCCCAGGCTTCTACTAGTGCCACTCTGAACTGGTCAAAAGAAGTTACACAATGATTCTTACTCTGTATTTTCCTCCCCTGTAGTGATCTAGTCTCTGGCACCTTTCTACAAAGATTGAGCTGTGGTTGGTGGCTCAGTGACACAGGAGAAATCATACAAGAGAATCACTACATTCATGATTTTAAACCACTAATGCAGATTTACAATGGAGAAGAATTCATACTACTAAAAAGTCCATACCAGGGATGTTCAACACACAATATTGTGTAGCGTCTATTAAAATGCCCTCCATTTTTACCTGGACTTTTTCCACAGTAAATACCAAAAGCTGAACATCGCCAATACAGTCTTCTTCTTATCATACTTTCATAAATTTACCTTTAGTTGTTTTGGTTTGGTTCCGTGTCTTACAACACAATACTTAATTGGTAGACCATAGTTTCAAGCCAAGAACGTGAACAAATTTCCTACAATTCTTATTTTATCACAATAGCCTATTGGCAACTTCAGTTCTTCCGCCATCCGAACATTAACAAATTTATTTAAGACTTTCTGTTTTTTTGTTTGCTTTTTTTCGCTCTTCCTGTATTACATACAACTTCCAGCCTGACACAAGGGTAGGGAACTTCCTTCCTGCCCAAGCGATCAGGACATGTATGTTAGTTGCACAGCAGTGACTTGATCTCACTATTCCTTCTCTATTGGGAAATGTCAATGGTCCAGCTGGATACCCACCCCACTTCCAACTGTTAAGTCCTGCAATACAGTATTTACGGGTAACCCCTGACATACAGGTTTTTTTTGTTGAGTCTTTTTGCATTGTAAACATACAACTTAGTGATGTAACTTGTGTCAAAGTGCACCCTCATATCAGATAAATATCATACCATAATCAAAAAGACACATTGTTGTTCTGGCTACTTCCCTAATGGCATTGACTGTATCCTCTTGGTGAGGAAGTGGTACCATTACTTCTTTCTTTTTTTTAAAAAAAAGTTACAATGAATAATGAGGAACTTGAATAGTTTTCCACATGTATTCAGTTTTTTTAAAAACAGGAAAAGTATTCTTCTTTATGCAGTAGTGAGTGCATGGCACAAACAGGCTTGAATAAATTACAAAGAAATCATTCACACATCGTCCTTAGCCCCACACAAAGTAGTTCCTGCTTCACAGCGACAATAACAGTGGTATATAAACAGGGTGGCTGGCAGATCGATTCAGTGCCAGCAGGTTTCAGACCCAACTGCAGATCTCAAACTGCAGTGTAAATGTGGTCTGCTGCAGTTCCGATCCCAAAGGACACATTTTAAGCAGGGCCAAGAAGAAAAAAAACCATAATGCAACAAAAGAATCCTGTATTGTTCGTCCCTCTTGGAGATAGCATAATAACTTGAAACCAAAAAAATTACTGAAATGTTTCCTACCCGTGCGTCATAACCACAGGAATCCCTAAGAGAAGAGATTGTTTTTTGAAGGTGCCAATTTGAGTGGTGCCCTCAAACTCAGAGAACTCAGGAGCATTTCACTCCAAGTTTCACTGATGGAGTATGAATGCACCAGGTCACAATACAAGGTTACTGAAATCACAAGTTTAGTTAAGGATCTGGGTTAGTTAAGCAAAAACAAATGACAAGATGCATGTACAATGCATCATTTCAGCACAATGCAAACTGTGCCAATGAAGCTGAGCACTATGCAATCATCAGCAAACATTCCCACTTCTGACCTTATGATGGATAAAGGTCATTGATGAAGCAGCTGAAGGTGGTTGAGCCTAGGACACTGCCCTGAGGAGCTCCTGCAGTGATGTCCTGGGGTTGTGTTGAGTGGCCTCCAACAACCACAACCATCTTCCTTTTTGCCAGGTATGGCTCCAGCTAGTGGAGAGTTTTCCTCCTGATTCCCATTGACTTCAATTTATCTCGGGTTCCTTGGTGTCACACTCGATCAAATGTTGCCTTGATGTCAAGGACAGTCACTCACATTATTTGTATTTACTTAAACATCTACCACCAAGGAGTACAAAACTTAGCAGTTTTTCTGTATAAATTTATCAGACATAGGACATCTTAGTGCAACTTCCAGGTTTTGGTCCAACAGTTGCAAGCAGTACTTTGACTTCCTCAGAACAACTCGCAAAGAGATGCACTAAGCCCACCCTTTGACATGCCCTGTTGGAGCTGCTCGTTAATGGCTGAGCTTGCTTTCTACTGCGAGAGCGGACCACAATGACAGCTCCCCTCTACACACAATGTTGCTAGTGTTTCCCTGGGGCTGAAGTCCAGCATTTTCACACGTGTTACACGCTATTTTACGGTTATGGAGCCAAGGCAGGTAGATTGAGTTAAGATACAGATCAGCCATGATCTAACTGAATCATTGGCTCGAGGGGCTGAATGGCCAACTCCTGTTCCTATGTTCCTTAGCAAGTAACCAATAAGCAGTAACCAAAAAAGTAAAGCGCACACAACAATCAAATTACACTTGCATGCTCTGCTTTTTATCTTACCATTTCACCTACAAACACACAAAAAGGTTAAAGTACACATGCATACGTTGTGCGAATGAGTATTGAGATCACATGCTCAACGACGGTGTCTATTACTCATTTATTATTTACTAATCGAAGTGGAATTCGCCACATTTGGATTCCCAATTAGCCACATGTGGCTAGTAGCTAACGTATTGGACAACGCTGCTTTATCAAAATCCTTCACATAATATGGGTACATCTGGGTCTCTGCTGAATAGTCTGGATAATAATGGAGAATCTGGGGGGACTGTTTTTTGAATTAACTCGACATATATACACAAACTAGCGTAAATCGCCCTAATTTTGATATTGTGGAACCCAAGCCAAAAGCTTTGTTTTTAAGCTGCAGCCCAGCCCGGCCCGGCCCGGTCCTGTCTCCCACCCAGCCCGCCCCTCCAGCCGCTTCCTCACCATCTCTCCTTGCTCGGCCGATTTATAAACGTAAGAAACGATCTCCGTGTGCAGGAGCTGGAAGAGAGCCTCGTCTGCCATCTCCTGCTTGTTCATCCTTCAAACGGTCAGTTTCGACCGGGCAGTTCACCGGCAGGCAGCCAGGCACCCAGCTCACCGCACTGGCTCCAACTGACAGCTTACAGCCCGCCGCCCGTTACCATCCCAACACAGCCGCCCGGGGAACGTCACTTCCCCTCACCCTTAAAGGCACAGTCCATCCAAGGGGAACGTCACTTCCCCTCGCCCTTAAAGGCACAGTTCGCCCAAGAGACGAGGAGCAGCGAGCAGTTGCACGATGACTTTTCAATTGGCTGGTCCTGCGCAATTTATTCACTTTCCGAGAAAAAAAATAAGTGTCTTCCATACTCAAATTCTACAACTACTAAAATGACAATTCATCCTATACACTTAGTAAATTACGGAATTACAGTGGAAAAGAAAGCACTTGCATTTATCTTCTTCTTAGGCAGTCCCTCGGAACCGAGGATGACTTGCTTCCACATTAAAAATGAGTTGTCAGGTGACTGATGAGTCCAATGCGGGACCTACAGTCTCTGTCGCAGGTGGGGCAGACGGCGGGTGGGTGGGGTGCTTGGGTTGACGTGCGCTCCTTGCGCTTGGCTTCCACTTGCTCCCGGCGAAAAGATTCCAGGTGTTCGGCGCCTTCCCAGATGCTTCTCCTCCACTTTGTGCGGTCTTGGGCCAGGGACTCCCAGGTGTCAGTGGGAATGTTGCACTTTTTCAAGGAGGCTTTGAGGGTGTCCTTGAAGTGTTTCCCTTGCCCACCTGGGGCTCTCTCGCCGTGTCGGAGCTCCAAGTAGAGCGCTTGTTTTGGGAGTCATGTATCGGGCATGCGGACGATGTGACCCGTCCATCGGAGCTGATCGAGCGTGGTCAAAGCTTCGATGCTGGGGATGTTGGCCTGAGCGAGAACACTAACATTGGTGCGCCTATCC
Source organism: Squalus acanthias (assembly GCA_030390025.1). Taxonomy (NCBI): domain Eukaryota; kingdom Metazoa; phylum Chordata; class Chondrichthyes; order Squaliformes; family Squalidae; genus Squalus; species Squalus acanthias. Next base: position 59,480,614 of record CM059425.1, read on the forward strand.
TGCCAATGGATTTGCAGGATCTTGCGGAGGCAGCATTAGTGGTACCTCTCCAGTGCTTTGAGGTGCCTGCTGTACATGGTCCATGTCTCTGAGGCATACAGGAGGGCGGGTATCACTAATGCTCTGTAGACCATGAGCTTGGTGCTGGGTTTGAGGTCCTGGTCTTCAAACACTCTCTTCCTCAGGCGACTGAAGGCTGCACTGGCACACTGAAGGCGGTGTTGGACTTCGTTATCGACATCTGCCCTTGTTGACAGTAGGCTCCCGAGGTATGGAAAGTGGTCCACGTTGTCCAAGGCCTTGTCATGGATTTTGATAATTCAATTGGCTGGTTCTGCGGAATTTATTCACTTTCCGAGAATAAGTGTCTTCCATACTCAAATTCTACAACTACTAAAATGGCAATTCATCCTATACACTTAGTAAATTACGGAATTACAGTGGAAAAGGAAGAACTTGCATTTATGTTGCGCTTCTCACAATCTCAGGACGTTCCTAAACACTTCACAGCCAATGAAGTACTTTTGAAATGTAGTCACCGTGGCAATATAGGCAAACGCAGTCGCCAATTTGCACACAGTAAGGTCCCTCAAACAGCAATGAAATAAGGGTCCAGCTAATCTGTTTTAGTGATGTTGGTTGAGGGATAAATGTTGGCCAGGACACCAGGAAAACTCTCCTGCTCTTCTTTAAATTGGATCTTTTACACCAATCTGAGAGGGCAGACACGGCCTCGGTTTAAATTTTCATCCAAAAGATAGTGCCTCCAACACTACTGCATTCCCTCAGCACTGCACTGACGTGTCAACCTAGACATTGTGCTCAAGTTTCTGGAGTGGGGCTTGAACCCACAACCTCTTAACTCAGAGGCAAGAACGCTATTACTGAGCCAAGCCAGACACTTAATGGAACTTCCATTAACTGCACTCCAATTTTCTACCTTCCCAAGTATTCACATGAGCTTGCACAACAAATCCTTACATGAGACATTGCCTCATAGCACAACCACTAACACAATTTCCTTCAGCCAAATAAAGATTACATTCAATTTATGTTATTTGTATTGTCCTTGTCTTCATTCTGGTCCCTACAGTATTCCTGTACCAAATGTGTAAGATTGAAATTTGTGGACTTAAGATTAGCTGCCAATTTATTTTAACCAACAGGGATTGCCTTCCATTATGACAAATAATAGAGGTTCTGCTGTTTTTAAATTATTAGACTTATGATTGTAAATTAATATGTAACATGATGAGCATTGTGAAAATTGCAGCCTGACTAGAAATCAGTGAACCTGAATAATAATTAGTGTGGTTTCAACCTGACTAATTACCAACTTAAGTAGGAAGCATGTTGCATATTGGTAATTGTGCAATGGTACTCGAGAGGAAGAAAAAAGCAACAGAAAAAACATACGATAACATTTCAACAATCTCTATTTTAACTATAGACTTTACCCAGACTACAATTTGGAATCTTATAGACTTATAAATACTGGACTAAATTTATGATATAAATATAATTTATGGTTTCCATTATTTAAACGAATATGTGTGTAGATGTCTAATAGTAGAAATCTAAATGGTCCTCTTATTTTTTTCTTCCTTTTACTCTTTGTCCCAGTTAGTTGATTTTGGACCTGTATTTTAAATGAGGTAATACTGTTTTCTCATTAGCTACCTAGGCTTTGGTTGTAACTAAAGTGGTAAAAAATTAAATCACATTAATTTGCACATAACCCTTTGAGAACTAAGGAAATATTTTCACTACAAAAGTAAAATGCTACTTGGCTTCTCCTGTGAACACAGTAACTATCGTTATTTCATACCTTTACATTTATGAGTCAATACATTTATATATATTTATTTAAAATTAAAATCTATATATACATTTATATTTACAATTTATATATATATTTACAATTGCATATATTTATATACAATTCAATGTATTTGCAATTTGACATATTTTAGCACAGAATTAGACATTTTAAATCATTAAATAAAATTAATTTCATACATTTATGCTTACCCATTGTTACATATATTTGTACAATTACATGTAGTTCTAATTTATATATTAAGTATATACTCCATTTATATACGTAATATTTTACATTGTATGTAGTACATTGTACATGTTTCTCATATCTCTTGCAGATCAGACATACAGATTTATTTACTTATGTAATTGTGGTCCATGAAGATACACATTTATTTACGGAAATGTTACATGCATAGATTTATTTATTTAAATATATAAACACAGTACATATGGGTGCTGAAAAGCATACTACTTATTTAAGTGCTTAGTACTTACTAGGTTTATTAGTTTACTTTAATTTGAAACACATTTCAAACAGTATTTGGTTTTTTTTATTAGTAAATTGTGCAAAATAACAATAAAAGACATTAAAGTATTCCACTATGAAAGAAATCAATAAAGGTGGTTGGAAAATGGTGAATATTTTGCTTACCTTTCAAATTTCAGGATGTTTGGAAAAGAAACCGGGACACTGAAATGTACCACTTGGTGGCGACATTTGACATATAAATTGCACTATAATTGCTTGTGTTGCACTTTCACTTGAAAATTGTAAATATTTTATTAACAAGACATAGGAATTATTGGTGCATATCTGAGTTCAATGTATGGAAGGATCCTTCCAGTAGCAATGACAAAATGAGTTTTTTTAAATCTGACTTGTTATTTCTTCCTTATTTATGGGTTTTTCTATGCTGTAAGTCTCTCGATTTATACCAAAGCAACTACGTCTCTTAAAAACCAAGTGATGCATATTTGTAAAGTACAGCTGTGATTAGCATACAAATCTGTGCATCCACACTTATAAATTTATATGTAAAATTATTCATTATAGTTTGAGTTTATTTTACAATGACATTTTAATTATATTATTGCTCTCTATTTCTCCTCTCTTGTCCTCAAGCTGCTGGTTCATTCTCGTGTACATTTTCATGGTTGCTGGAAGTCCTGCAATACCTCATTTAAATGATCATCCTTGAGATTGAAGGCCATACAGATGCTCATATACCTTTTGGTAGAGTGGAATGGCCTTTCCTGCAAAGGGTGATATAGGCCATGGGACCAAGGAAACTATTATCCAGTAGACCTCCTTGTTATATTGTACAATTCTCTGATCCCAGCCACCGCTGTTTATATCGGACCTGAATAACCTTCCTATGGTACTCCTTGCATTAGTTCTTATATGACTCTCACCACATTATTCCTCTCTTAGTTCATATTATTGTTGACATCCCTGCTAATTCGTTTACTCTTGCCTCAGGTGCTTGACTGTTACAAGGTTACACTTAGTTTCCTATTGTTTCAATGCTGCTATTCTGCTTTAAATAGTGTAATGTGGACCTCTTTTTTGTGCTTTTGTTTTTTTTAATTTGTTGCAGCTATTGCTATGTAATTCAAAAATGAAGAAAAGGTTAAAAAGAGTCTATATCACCAAGACAAAATGTAGTTTAAAGAACAAGCAAGGCCAGTATCAAATGCAATTCTGATGCAGTTTGACAAAAACAACTAACGTATCAAAACAACCGAAGGAGCCTTGCAAGATCAGGAGAAATTTGGACACTGAGCACAACCTGATGAAGAATTCGGATGTGACCAAAGGCAAGGTCAAAGAGGAAGTTATCAAGGAGGCTTTGGAAAGAAGGGAGAGGTGAAGCAAGGTCGTGTTGGAAGAGAATGAGAGTATAGAACCACAATGGCTAAAGTATTGTGGATTTGAGGGGATGGGGGCAGGGGGAAGTAGCCCAGACTCAGAAGAATGGAAGGCAAAAGGAGAGATGTAGGGCTGGATGAAGTTGCAGAGATAGGATGGTGTGAGGCCATGGAGGGATTTGTTAAAAAGGACAAGGTAACGTATTGGAGGATGGTGAGCCCATGGAGGGCAACAGGAAAACAGTGCTAGGTGGGTGGGACTTAGTACTGGTTAAGAAGCAGGCATCAGAGTTCTTGATGTGTTGGGAGTTTATGTAGGAACATAGGCAAAGGAGTAGGCAATTCAGCCCTCGAAGATTAGGAGGATGGCAAGAACATTGGAGAAATTGAGCTTGGAGGTAATAACATTAGTTAGACTGAGTTAGGGAAAGCGGCATTTGATATTGTGGAGATGGAAGTAAATATTCTTAGTGATGGACTGGATGTGTGTTTGAAGTTCAGCTCAGGGTTGAATTGTACACTGAAGGTCTAGGTTGTTGTTAAAATGTGGATTCAATTACATCTACACTCTGGTCTAAATATTCCACCAGCCTCTAACCCCACTTCACCAGAGGGTGACTATAGTTAAAAAGAAAACAAATCTCTAATACTATAAATCTGAAATAAGAACAGAACTTCCAGCATTTTCTATTGTTGAAAAATATAGTAAATTTTATTTTAAGAAAAAAATAACAGTTGGAAAACTGAAACAGAAATAGAAAATGCTAGAAACACATAATTTATCTGTACAGAGAAAAAAAAGGGTAAATATTTTGGACAGAGTACATTTTATTTTGATCTGGCACATGCATTCAGAATACTGGTGAGGGCAATGGTTCCTTTGGGGAGTACAGCCAGAGCCAAGTCCACGGCACCATGGGTGGCTCAGCTATACATGGGGGGAGGAGGAAGATCGGGAAAGCAATAGTGGTAGAGGATTCGATAGTTAGGGGAACAGACAAGCGTTTTTGCAGCCACAGGCGTGATTCCAGGTTGTTATGTTGCCTCCCTGGTGCCAGGATCAAAGATGTCACTGAGCGGCTGCCGAACATTCTGAGGGGGGAAGGTGAACAGCCAGAGGTCGTGGTCCAAATCGGTATCAACGACATAGGTAGAAAAGGGATAAGATCCTGCAGGCAGATTTTAGGGAGCTAGGAAAGAGACTAAAAAGCAGGACCTCAAAGGTAGTAATCTCTGGATTACTCCCTGTGCCACGAGTTAGTGAATATAGAAATAGGAGGATAGAGCAGATGAATGCGTGGCTGGAGAGATGGTGCAGGAGGGATGGCTTCAGGTTCGTGGGACATTGGGACCGGTTCTGGGGGAGGTGGGACCTGTACAGGACAGACGGGTTGCACCTCAACAGTGCTGGGACCAATGTCCTCACGGAGGTGGGGGGATGAGGGGGGTTGCTAGTGTTGTTGGGGAGGGTTTAAACTAATTTGGCAGGGTGATGGGCACCAGGATGTAGCATTAGAAAGGAGAAACAAGGTGCACAAAGGATGGGGAGAGACAGATAGCTCTAGAGTAAGAAATAGTACGGTATTAGGTGGGGTCAGACTAAGAGACTACAAGAAGTTCTAAGATAGGTTGACAGTGCATGTGTGTAAATGCATGCAGCGTGGTGAATAAGGGTGGTGAGCTGCAGGCGCAAATAGCCACATGGGAATATGATGTCGTGGCGATAACGGAGACCTGGTTCAAAAAAGGGTAGGATTGGGTTTTAAATATTCCAGGATATAAGGCGTTCAGGAAAGAAAGGAGGTGGTGTGGCAGTATTGATTAAGGAGATTACTGTGCTGGAGGGAGAGGATGTCCTGGAGGGGTCAAGGACAGAATCTATTTGGTTAGAGTTAAGAAATAATAGAGGTGCCATTACACTACTAGGTGTATTCTATAGACCACCAACTAGTGGAAAAGATATAGAGGAGCAAATTTGCAGGGAAATTACAGAGAGGTGCAAGAACTATAGAGTAGTAATAATGGGGGACTTCAATTATCCTAATATAGACTGGGATAATAATAGTGTAACGGGCAGAGATGGGGAAGAATTTCTGAAGTGTGTTCAGGATAACTTTCTTGATCAGTACATTCCAGCCCAACAAGAAAGAAGGCATTGCTGGATCTGGTTCTGGGGAATGAGGTGGGTCAAGTGGCGCAAGTGTCAGTAGGGGAACATTTAGGGAACAGTGATCATAGTATCATAAGGTTTAGATTAACTATGGAAAAGGACAGGGTGCAATCTAGAGCAAAAATACTTAATTGGAGGAAGGCAAATTTCAGTGTGTTGCGAACGGATCTGGCATGGGTAAATTGGAATCAAAGACTGGCAGGCAAAACTGAAATCAAACAACGGGCTGCCTTTAAAGAGGAGATAGTTTGGGTACAGTCGAGGTACATTCCCATGAGGGGGAAAGGTAGGGCAACTAAAACCAGAGCTCCCTGGATGACGAAAGAGATAGAGAGTTAGATGAAGCAGAAAAAGTATGACAAATGTCAGGTTGAGAATACAAGTGAGAATCAGGCTGAATATAGAAAATTAAGAGGGGAAGTGAAAAGAAAATAAGAGAGGCAAAGAGAGAGTATGAGAATAGATTGGCAGCTAACATAAAGGGGAATTCAAAAGTCTTCTATAGGCATATAAATAATAAACGGGTAGTAAGAGGAGGGGTGGGGCCGATTAGGGACCAAAAAGGAGACCTACGCATGCAGGCAGAGGGCATGGCTGAGGTACTAAATAAGTACTTTGCATCTGTCTTTACCAAGGAAGAAGATGCTGCCAAAGTCATAGTGAAAGAGGAGCTAGTTGAGATACTGGATGTGATACAAATTGATAAAGAGGAGGTACTAGAAAGACTGGCTGTACTTAAAGTTGATAAGTCACCAGGACAGGCTGGGATGCATCCTAGGATGCTGAGGGAGGTTAAGAACGAAATCGCGGAGGTACTCGCCATAATCTTCCAATCCTCCTTGGATACGGGGGTGGTGCCAGAGGATTGGAGAACTGCAAATGTTACACCCTTATTTAAAAAAGAGTGTAAGGATAAATTCAGCAACTATAGGCCAGTCTGTTTAACCTCAGAAGTGGGGAAGCTTTTAGAAACGATAATCAGGGACAAAGTTAACAGTCACTTGGACAAGTGTGGATTCATTAAGGAATGCCAACACAGATTTGTTAAAGGCAAATCGTGTTGAACTAACTTGTTTGAGTTTTTTGATGAGGTAACAGAGAGGGTTGATGAGGGCAATATGGTTGATGTGGTGTACATGGACTTCCAAAAGGTGTTTGATAAAGTGCCACATAATAGGCTTGCCAGCAAATTTGAACAGTGAACAGTGAGGAGGATAGGGATAGACTGCAAGAGGACAGAGACAGGCTGGTGGAATGGGCGGACACGTGGCAGATGAAGTTTAATGCAGAAAAGTGCGAAGTGATACATTTTGGTAGGAAGAACGAGGAGAGGCAATATAAACTAAAGGATACAATCCTAAAGTGGGTGCATGAACAGAAAAACCTGGGGGCATATGTGCACAAATCGTTGAAGGTGGCAGGGAAGGTTGAGAAAGTGGTTAAAAAAGCATACGGGATACTGGGCTTCATAAATAGAGGCATTGAGTACAAAAGCAAGGAAGTTATGATTGAAGTGGGGCTTTCGAGCTCTACTATAATTAAAGGGTTAAGAAGGGGTCTCAGGAATCGAATGAGCTAATAGGCCTTTTGCAGCAGTCAGCTTTTTCTAAGTTGCTTAACTGGCAGTTGAGATAACGCTAAGAATAACATGCTGATTTTGCAGTAGTGTTAGAATGATTAACGACTGCAAGCTGTGTAACATTAAGACAATTGCAAATAGCCAGACGTTGAACCATAAGAGGCCTAGAGGATATAAGTTCTGCTCTGGCAGGAAAGCAGAACAATGAGTCGGAAGTAAAAAGGCCTAGAGGGGCAGGAAAGCAGGACAATGAGTCAGAAGTACAATGTTGGTGAGACCCCATCTGGCATAAACAAAGGTCATAGTTGCAACAACAGCTTGCGGTGATAATGGACATATGCTTTTCCGGTATGATGCGGAGATGCCAGTGTTAGACTGGGGTGGACAAAAATGAGAAGTCGCACAACACCAGGTTATAGTCCAACAGTTTTATTTGAAATCACAAGCTTTCGGAGCTGCTGCTCCTTCGTCAGGTGAAGTGAAGGAATGCAAATCGGCAAAGCATATATAGACAGAGAACAATGCCTGTGCAGCGTACAATGTCAGACGACTACAGTTAATCTTTCTGATTGCCTTTTATCACACCTCGGCAGAGAGACAATCAGATCAGTCAGGAAGACATTATATCAAAGACATAGCAAAATACAACTAAGACAATGAGGTGGGGTCACAGGGGGTCTAATGTGTCAAATGCTGCAGTCTGTATGGAAAACCATAAACTTTAAACTTTTTACTTTTTTTACTGGAAATCACATCTGTGAACAAGCCAACGATGACTCGAGTCTGGATGACTCTACGTCAGGTGGGCTTACATGTAGCGTGACATGAACCCAAGATCCTGGTTGAAGTCGTCCTCATGGGTGCGGAACTTGGCTATCAGTTTCTGCTCGATGATTTTGCGTTGTCGTGTGTCTCAAAGGCCGCCTTGGAGAACGCTTACCCGAAGATCCAAGGCTGAATGTCCTTGACTGCTGAAGAGTTCCTCGACTGGGAGGTAACAATCTTGCCTGCCTTTGTTGCGCGGTGCCCATTCATACGTTGTCGCAGTGTCTGCATGGTCTCGCCGATGTACCATGCTCCGGGGCATCCTTTCCTGCAACGTATGAGGTAGACAACGTTGGCCGAGTCACATGAGTATGTACCATGTACCTGGTGGGTAGTGTCCTCACGTGTGATGATGGTATCTGTGTTGATGATCTGGCATGTTTTGCAGAGGTTGCCGTGGCAGGGTTGTGTGGTGTCATGGTCGCTGTTCTCCTGAAAGCTGGGTAATTTGCTGCGAACGATGGTACTTTTGAGGTTAGGTGGCTGTTTGAAGGCGAGTAGTGGAGGCGTGGGGATGGCCTTAGCAAGGTGTTCGTCATCATCGATGACATGTTGAAGGCTGCGAAGAACATGGCGTAGTTTCTCCGCTCCGGGGAAGTACTGGACGACGTAGGGTACTCTGTTGGTTGTGTCCCGTGTTCGCCTTCTGAGAAGGTCTATGTGATTTTTCGCTGTGGCCCGTCGGAATTTCCGGTAATAAAGGTGGTACCTTAATGTAACGCGTCATAGGTAACCAATCAGTAAATGTGCACGCAGGGCGAGACCCAATCAAATTGTTAAGATGGGTCATGCACGAGGCTAATCATGTACCTATATTTTGTATAAAAGACTGCTTAAAACTTTGTATCATCGGAGAGAAGCCTGGTTAGACCGATAGCAGGTTGTCCCCCCACCAGTGCGAATAAAGACTGCTTGAATCTTCAAACGCAGACCTGGTGTTGAGTGTTTATTTCAAATATTCCACTTCAATTGGCGTAGTCGGCAGGATCTCAAACGGACAGCAGACACCGGCAGACAGAAGCATGTCAACCGCGTAAGTATGTTTAAAATTACCACGCATAGTTAGGACAAAGTAGAAGTCTGCTACATGTCGGCTGCCCGAGAGATCCGAATCTACAGGTCTGAGCGAGACTCCACGCAGTCTATGGATAATAACCCCAGGTAAAACGACTGTACTAATATTATGATATCTAGATTGAATCGGTACCAGAACATTGCGAAAGTTGGTATAGGTTGCAAATATCCGTCTCACTCAGAAGGAGTCTGGGAAAAAGAGAGATACCTCTGACAACAAATTGATGGTATAGGTTGCAAGTAACGGTCTCACGCTGTAGGAGTAAGAGACATACTGCTGACAACAAATAATAATTTGCAAGTAACGGTCTCACTCTACGGGAGTAAGTAAGAGACATACTGCTGACAACAAATAGCCATGGGAAGTGAAAAACTTGAGTGGGGACTGGAGGGGTCTTTGATACGGTACCTAGCAGATAAAAATCGGAAACTAATTGAAAAAATGATTAAACAAAATTGGAAACCAGACGACCCACCCGCTGAACAAAGGAAATAGTGGGAGTCAGAAAAGAAACGAAAAGAGGAAAAAGCCCTCGTTTTAGTTACTCGCGTGTATTATGAATTAAGTAGACAGACTAGACTATGGTCTGAGAAACGACGACGACGATATAAATTGGGGAGACTTAGGTAGAGATTGGGCCAAAGAAGGGAAATGGGGAACACTGTGCGAAGCCGTTAACGGGGTCTGGACAGACAAAAAAAACAGGAATGCGGGTTGGTAAAAACAGACCCCATTGTAGTACCGGGACTCGTCCATAACGCACACCGACAATATACCTGGACAAGAGTCCCACAGGCATTTCACAATAGTCCCAACATATTTCACTGGGTAATGAGCCAAGCATTGGAGGACTTGGATCTGACCCGGTATTTAAACTCACTTTCGCGGGCTTTTTTTGCAGAGGCCAGTGTCGGGAGCGGAGAGAGCAGCAGCACAGTGAGTATTTAAACTCACTTTCGCGGGCTTTTTTTGCAGAGGCCAGTGTCGGGAGCGGAGAGAGCAGCAGCACAGTGAGTATTTAAACTCACTTTCGCGGGCTTTTTTTGCAGAGGCCAGTGTCGGGAGAGACGAGACCGGAAGCGGACCAGGTGGGAAGCACCCAGGTGAACAGCATTTAAGGAGGGTGGTGGCTTAAACCCGAGTTCCTACAGAGTAGGAACCCCCACCCGCCCTCCTCCTCTAACCTACTAGTCTTTTAGCAGTCTAAAAACAGAGGTCACAAATTTTTTGGTCTCAGTTTCTTTTCAGCAGGGCAGGAACCGGGAGGAGCGGGAAGTCGGCGTAGGAACAAGGGGACACAAGACCGGGAAGTCAGCGAAAGACCAGGGAGGTAAGACTAACTGGTAAGTACTTTCCTCAAACCTTCCTCGAAAGTAAAACTAAAACTAGTGGGATTTGGTTAGTTTAAAAAGGAATAAGAGGAGTACAGTATACATTGGTCTAAGTAAGCTTCGGGAAAACAAAAGTCAATAAATAAACTAAAACTAGAAAATTAAAAAGTAATATAAGGGTTAAGTCATGGCAGTAGAGCTCGGACCTGTGTCATGCTCCTCCTGTAACATGTGGGAAATCAGGGACGCTTCCTGTGTCCCTGACAACCATGTGTGCGGGAAGTGTGTCCAGCTGCAGCTCATGTGGGACCGCATGACGGCCCTTGAGCTGCGGATGGACTCACTTTGGAGCATCCACGATTCTGAGAGGGTTGTGGATAACACATTTAGTGAGTTGGTCACACCGCAGGTTAAGGCCAGCGTAGATAGTACATGGGTGACCAAAAGGCAGAGCAAGGGCAGGAAGGTAGTGCAGAAATCCCCTGGGGTTGTCTCCCTTAGCAACAGGTTCACCGCCTTAGGTGCTGTTGTCGGGGGGGATGACTCATCGGGGGAAGGCACCAGCAGCCAGGCTCATGGCACCATGACTGGCTCTGTTGCAAAGAAGGGAGGGAAAAAGAGTGGCAGGGCTATAGTAATAGGGGATTCGATTGTAAGGGCAATAGATAGGGGTTTCTGTGGTCGCGACCGAGACTCCAGGATGGTATGTTGCCTCCCTGGTGCAAGGGTCAAGGATGTCTCGGCGCGGGTGCAGAACATTCTGGAGGGGGAGGGGGAACAGCCAGTTGTCGTGATACATGTTGGTACCAACGACGTAGCTAAAAAAAGGGAAGAGGTCCTACAAGTAGAATTTAGGGAGTTAGGAGCCAAGCTAAAAAGTAGGACCTCGAAGGTAGTAATCTCTGGATTACTACCAGTGCCACGTGCTAGTAAGAGTACAGTGAACAGGATAGTTAGGCTAAATACGTGGCTTGAGCAGTGGTGTAAGAGGGAGGGTTTTAAATTTTTGAGGCATTGGAACCAGTTTTGTGGTAGGTGTGACCTATACAAAAGGGACGGTCTACACCTGTGCAAAGATGGAACTGATGTTCTCGGGGTAATTTTTGATAAAGCAGTTCGGGAGCATTTAAACTAGTATGGCAGGGGGCTAGAAACCTATGTAGTGAAATAGAGGAAAGTGAAAGGCAGACAGAAATAAATGGTAAAAGGGTGAGGAACAAAAAACAAAGGGCCAAACCAATTCATAAAAAATGTGAGCATAAAAAATGCCTGAGGGTTTTATACCTTAATGCGAGAAGCATCAGGAACAAGGTAGATGAATTAGCTGTGGAAATAGAGGTTAATAATTATGATCTAATTGGGATTACGGAAACATGGTTGCAGGGTGAGCAGGGCTGGGAGCTTAACATACAGGGGTATTCAGTATTTAGGAAGGATCGACAAAAAAGAAAGGGAGGAGGGGTAGCATTGCTGGTAAAAGAAGGGATAAATGCAATTGAAAGGAAGGATATTAACTCAGTTAATACAGAATCTATATGGGTGGAGCTAAGAAATAGCGAGGGGCGAAAAACATTAATAGGAGTGGTATATAGGCCTCCAAATAGTAAAATAGAGGTTGGGGAGGGCATCACGAGGGAAATTAGAGAAGCGTGCAATAAGAGCACAGCTGTCATCATAGGTGACTTTAACTTACATATAGATTGGAATAGCCTAATCAGTAAAAATAATGAGGAGGAGGAATTCCTTGAGTGTTTAAGGGATGGTTATCTGGATCAATATGTCAAGGAACCAACTCGGGAACAGGCTATATTGGACTGGGTACTGTGCAATGAGAAGGGACTAATTAGTAATCTTGTTGTACGGGGACCCTTGGGGCAGAGCGATCATAACATGATCGATTTCTCACTCGAAATGGAGAGCGAAGAAATTGACTCAGATACTAAGGTCCTGAATTTAAACAAGGGGAATTATGATGCCATTAGACGGGAACTGAGTAGGTATGATTGGACAACGTTCCTGGGAGGACTGGAGGTAGATAAACAATGGCAAGCATTTAAAGATAGAATGACAAAATTGCAAAAATTGTTTATACCAATCTGGCATAAAAGGAAATCTAAAAAGGTGACTCAACCGTGGATAACAGGGGAAATTAGAGACAGCATAAAATCCAAAGATAGGGCGTATAAAATAGCCAAAAAAAGCGCCAGAGCGGAAGATTGGGAACAGTTTAAGATAGAGCAAAGGAGGACAAAGGGCTTAATCAAGAGGGGCAAAATAGCTTACGAAAGCAAGCTGGCGGAAAATATAAAAACTAACTCCAAAAGCTTTTATAAGTATATCAAGAGGAAAAGACTGGTGAAAACCAAAGTTGGCCCATTGCAGTCAGATACGGGGGAATATATAACGGGAAATAAAGAAATGGCAGACCAACTAAATGCATACTTTGGGTCAGTCTTTACGAAGGAAGACACAAAAAACCTCCCTGGGATATCGGGAAAAATAGGGACATTTGCAAAGGAGGAACTGACGCAAGTCAATATCTCTAAGGATATGGTGTTAAGGAAGCTAAAGGGATTGAAGGCGGACAAATCCCCAGGGCCTGATAACATGCATCCTAGGGTGCTGAAGGAGGTGGCCCTAGAGATAGCGGATGCACTAAGTATGATTTTTCAGAATTCATTAGACTCGGGAACAGTGCCCATGGATTGGAGGGTAGCTAACGTTACCCCACTATTCAAAAAGGGGGGTAGGGAAAAAGCAGGTAATTACAGACCTGTAAGCCTTACATCAGTTGTGGGCAAAATGCTGGAGTCCATCATTAAGGATGAAATAGCGGAGCACTTAGCAAATGGGGACAGGATAGGACAGAGTCAACATGGATTTACAAAGGGTAAATCGTGCTTGACTAATCTATTGGAATTTTTTGAGGGAGTAACTGGTAAAATAGATGGGGGAGAGCCAGTAGATGTGGTGTACCTGGACTTCCAAAAGGCCTTCGATAAGGTCCCACATAAAAGATTAGCAGGGAAAATTGAAGCTCATGGGATAAAGGGGAAAGTATTGACGTGGATAGAGAACTGGCTGTCAGATAGAAAACAGAGAGTTGGAATAAACGGCTCATTTTCTGAATGGCAGGCAGTAACAAGTGGGGTACCACAGGGATCTGTCCTGGGTCCCCAGCTGTTCACAATTTACATTAATGACCTGGATCAGGGAGTCGGATGCAGCATTTCCAAATTTGCAGACGACACTAAACTAGGAGGGGGGGTGGGCTCAGAGGAGGAGACCAGGAAGCTCCAGAGCGATTTGGACAGACTGGGTGATTGGGCGGATAAATGGCAGATGCACTATAATGTGGACAAGTGCGAAGTTATCCACCTTGGGTGCAGGAACGGGAGGGCAAATTATTATTTAAATGGCAATAAATTGGGAGAGGGGGAAGTACAGAGAGACCTGGGTGTTCTTGTACACCAGTCACTGAAGGCGAGCATGCAGGTGCAACAGGCGATCAAGAAGGCAAACGGTATGCTGGCCTTCATAGCAAAAGGGTTGGAATACAGGAACAGGGATACCTTGCTGCAGCTGTACAGGGCACTGGTGAGACCACACCTCGAGTACTGTGTACAGTTTTGGTCGCCTCATCTGAGGAAAGATGTTCTTGCCATGGAGGGGGTGCAGCGGCGATTCACCAGGCTGATACCAGGAATGGCGGGATTGACCTATGAGGAGAGACTATGTAGTTTAGGGATGTACACACTGGAGTTTAGAAGATTGAGAGGGGACCTCATAGAAGTGTATAAAATTCTGACAGGTCTAGACAGACTAGATGCAGAAGGAATGTTTCCCTTGGCGGGTGAGAACAGAACTAGAGGACATAATTTAAGGATAAGGGCTAAACCATTTAGGACAGAAATGAGGGGGAATTTCTTCACTCAGAGGGTGGTGAACCTGTGGAACTCATTGCCACAGAGGGCAGTGTACGCCAGCTCATTAAATATATTTAAGAGGGAATTAGATATATTTCTACAGGCAAAAGGGGTTAAGGGTTACGGAGAGAAGGCGGGGACGGGATACTGAATTGGAGGATCAGCCATGATCTCATTAAATGGCGGAGCAGGCTCGAAGGGCCGGATGGCCTACTCCTGCTCCTATCTTCTATGTATCTATGTATCTATGTAAAAGCACCCTGGTACAGTATGTAGACGACCTCTTGATCATGTCCGAAAGCCAGGAAGGACACTGTGCACCCTACAAATGCTGGAACAAGCTGGCTTTAAGGTAAACCCCAAGAAAGCTCAGGTGGGACTCACCCAGGTGCGATACTTAGGACACGAAATAAGTCAAGGTTCCAAAACCTTACCCAGGGACTGAAAGATAGCCATAAGTGGCATGCCAAGACCACTTACAGTAAGGGGAGTACAAAAGGTACTAGGGTTGTTTAATTATTGCCGGAACTTTATACCCCATTTTACGGCTATTGCGGAACCCATCCAGAAACTGGTGTGTTTGTTTCAGCTCCACCCACTTTTCTGTACAGAGAGCTAAAAGCTGTTTAACCCTTTGAAGACTTGTCTTGAACGATGCACAAGCGTGTGCTGTTTTAAGTTTGTTAATTGTTTTACAAAAGATAAGCTTCAGCCTTGAAGTTACAGTTGCCAATGTGCCTGGAGGAAAATGAATTTGAATGTTTACAAGGCATGGGTGATTGTTTCTTTGTTAATGTGGCTGTGGCTTTTTCCTTTCAAGTGATATTGGTTAGTTTAAGAAATTGATGTGGATTGAATTGGAGTTATGAGGTTAATTAACCTATTAAAACCAGACTTTTATTGTGGTCACGGTGAAATTCTGGTTGGTGTAAATTTGTGTGGAAGCTACCAGTTCCGAATATGTGGCAAAAACACATCAACAATTTTTGGAAATTTTTGACTAATTGCAAGTATGGGGGACCAGGAAAAAAAAGGGAAATGCTATTGTGTGGCGTTGCTTCACAGAATGTTTAGGATATCTCATTTTAAAGGCACAAGACTTTGCAAAAGTAAAGATTTACTTGAAAGCTGTGAAGTTGTGTGACCAAACCTGACAGTGATTGATGTCTGTGTTTATCTTCTTTTGAAATGCAAAAGAAAGAAGCAGCTGTGAACTCTGTTTTTAACTCCACAAGCAGATGTGGGTTTTGTAAACATTTTGGGCATTGTTAAATTTTTAAGTTTTAAAATTTGAGCGGATTGACGAATTAACCCATTTGGCTCTTAGGAAAGCCGCAATGGATAGTTTGTTTTTCTTTTAAGCAGGGGGCCAGATGAGTGTTGATGGTGCAAGATTACCAGCTCCAGGATGGGAAACTCCTATACACATTGAGCGCTTTGATGCTCATAGTGGATGGGATTGAACTATATCAGGAATCACGGCAGCTCGGAAACAGTACCAATGGAACCATAACCTCACTGGATACAGGGTTTTCTGTTGTAAATGAGATGAATGTAACAATTAAAAATCAAACTATATCATGTCATAATTGGACGGTGAGGGTAACGGAGCAGAGGGTGTATGAGGGGCAAAGGATTTGTTTAAAATGCTCAACTGAGACTACTCCGAACGGGACGATCCTAGAACTCCGGTTTGCACCGGGTGAGACCACAAATAACCTGAGATTGAGGAAGGCAAGAGGAATCGTAGCTACCCCATTAATTGATGGGACAAGTTACTGTTGGACAAATTTCTGGTTAAGTAATCACACAGGAGTATATATGTGTGTAAGCAGAAATTTCTCCCACGATGATCCTCAAATTAAAAATCGTTATGATAATATTCAATGTCCAGATCAGTCCAAAGAAGCCATTCAATTAAAGGCGAAAGAGAAACCAATGCCACCGATGAGGGGAGTGCAAAGTGCCCCATCCCATTCCCTGCTCCAATTAACGGCTTGGTGTTGGTTCCGAGTGAGTTGTCAATGTTACATGATGTTGTATTAGATGCGAGGGAGGTTGTTATCATTATGTCTGGTATCTAACAGTACTATGTGTATTAAACCTAAAAGGATGGTAAAAATCAGGAACAGGACTATTCTGCCTTTAATGGATCAGAATCCAATGCATGTTAAGGCATCAACCGAGATAGATGATTTGGGTAGATACGTGTCCAATTTTGGATATGGGTTACCTTGGATGAATGAAAATCTCACTGAGTTTGTAAAACGGATTGGAAAAGTGGGATATTTCGGAGTGTCCCACAGAATAATTAAAATTGCCCTTAATGTTAGCGGGATAGCCTTACCCGAGCGATGTGACAGACACACAATGGGATTATGGGAGAATTTGTTGAAGAAACAATTAAAAGGACCCAAGGGCGGTTAAATCGGAGGAAAAAAGGGGGTCCTAGAAATGGCAGGAGCTGGGTATGCGGCGGGGTTGGCAACTGTTAATACATTTGACATAGACAGTGTAGACCAAGAGGTTCAAAACTTAGCCCAACGCTTAAGGGTCCTTCTGCAAAAGGGAAACAAATTAACTTCCCGGTTGTCGGGAACAGGGGAAGAGGTCGCCAGACAAATGCTGCAAGTCGAGGAAATCCGAGAGCCTCATGCCCAAACCATTAATAAGATAAGTGCGCGACTAAATGATTTAACACAAGAAACACATGTGCAATGTACGGCACATGGTTTCTAGGGAATATCCAACATAATATAAACCAGATGAAACAGGGTAAGATACCCGATTGGATAAACAATGATCAGTTGTCCAAATGGACTCAGGACGGTATTACCCTCTGCGATGTTCGGAAAACAACACAAGTGTTCCTATCTCCAAGTAATTGCATTACAAAAAAAACTGAAACTGATAGGTATGATTCTAGCTATTCCACAAATAGAGGTCTCGGATGCCGAACCTCTGTGGGCAGTACAGACCATAGGTGAAGTACAAGGTCAATTCCGGGTAAAATTCCAAATACGCCCCCTTATGCGGTAAAACAAAGTGGCACATTCCAAGGGGTGCAAATCGATGGTTGCACTCAATATTTGGATGTGGTAGTGTGCGCACACCCCATGGAGGGAGGGCAACGCACGATGTGCGGGTTCACTCAGACGGTTAATTGCACGTTGGAGGTTAGTCCCCTCAGTCATAGAGGAACTGAGGTGGCAGCCCAGGATAATAGGACGTACTGTATATCTACTAACGAAAATAAGTACGATCATGGTGGTACTGATTGTGCGATCCCACAACCTAACTTCTGTTTTACACCTAAAACTGTGGTCAAGCTAGGCAATCGATACCTATTCCCACAATGAGAGGAACACGCCAAGAACATCACCTTAAACAACCCGAGCTGGGATGATGAAATGAAACAATATGGGATACCGAGTTGGCAAGACATTCCACGTCTCGAAGAACACTTGACTCAATTGAAAAAGGACACTGAGAAGAGCATACGACATTATCATGAGATCCTGGAAGATTCCATACAGCATTCAGAGGACATCGAAGAAACCCTGAAAGACACTCAATGGTGGGAACGTGTATGGGATTGGGGACTGAATGTTGATATACATCCGTGGGTTCGTATAATCTCACATGTATTGGTAATCGTGCAACTCATATTGGTAATAATGCTGTGCATAATGGCATGTGTGGCATGTAAAAAGAAACAGAGGAAAAGAAAAGCAAAGGCTTTAATTACGGAACAGTGAAAATTGTTATCCGAGTACCCTATAGTAATCTGAGACAGAGATCATGTCCCGAGTCCCCCAAACCACGTGGCTGATCACCACAAAACGGAGCAGGGGACACAGGATGAAGTAGAATTAGGGTGGTAGTCTTGGACCGGGTAGCCATGTACCAAAAGGGGGGACTGAAGTGGGGCTTTCGAGCTCTACTATAATTAGAGGGTTAAGAAGGGGTCTCGGGAATCGAATGAGCTAATAGGCCTTTTACAGTAGTCAGCTTTTTCTAAGTTGCTTAACTGGCAGTTGAGATAACGCTAAGAATAACATGCTGATTTTGCAGTAGCGTTAGAATGATTAACGACTGCAAGCTGTGTAACTTAAAGACAATTGCAAATAGCCGGACGTTGAACCATAAGAGGCCTAGAGGATGTAAGTTCTGCTCTGGCAGGAAAGCAGAACAATGAGTCGGAAGTAAAAAGGCCTAGAGGGGCAGGAAAGCAGGACAATGAGTCAGAAGTACAATGTTGGTGAGACCCCATCTGGCATAAACAAAGGTCATAGTTGCAACAACAGCTTGCGGTGATAACGGACATATGCTTTTCCGGTAATAAAGGTGGTACCTTAATGTAACGCGGCATAGGTAACCAATCAGTAAATGTGCACGCAGGGCGAGACCCAATCAAATTGTTAAGATGGGTCATGCACGAGGCTAATCATGTACCTATATTTTGTATAAAAGACTGCTTAAAACTTTGTATCATCAGAGAGAAGCCTGGTTAGACCGATAGCAGGTTGTCCCCCCACCGGTGCGAATAAAGACTGTTTGAATCTTCGAACGCAGACCTGGTGTTGAGTGTTTATTTCAAATACTCTACTTCAATTATGAACCTTTATAAAACACTGGTTCGGCCTCAATTGGAGTATTGTGTCCAATTCTGGGCACCACACTTTAGGAAGGATGTGAAGGCCTTAGAGAGGGTGCAGAAAAGATTTACAAGAATGGTTCCAAGGATGAGGGACTTCAGTTACGTGGATAGACTAGAGAAGCTAGGGTTGTTCTCCTTAGAGCAGAGAAGGTTGAGAGGAGATTTGATAGAGGTATTCAAAATCATGAGGGGTCTAGACAGAGTAGATAGAAAGAAACTGTTCCCATTGGCGGAAATGTCAAGAACCAGAGGACACAGATTCAAGGTGATTGGCAAAAGAACCAAAGGCGACATGAGGTAACACTTTTTTACGCAGCAAGTGATTAGGATCTGGAATGCACTGCCTGAAAGGGTGGTGGAGGGAGACTCAATTGTGGCTTTCAAAAGGGAATTGGATAAGTACCTGAAAGAAAAAAAGTTATGGAGCCGAATGGAAGATTCCCAACACCCAGTGAAATCCACCTTTCCAGGTTGCATTAATAAGCCAGGCTGACTAATCCATCATTAACCCTGGAGTGCTGCAGGCTTGTCTGGCTTAGATATTGGATTATCAAGTCTGCCACAAAGGATTGATTTGGTTCTGATTCCATCGCCATCCCACACATTTTGAGCAAACGTCACCGTAAATCTACCTTGCCTGTCTTCCCCTCTCCCAGTGCTGTACATCTATTTTTGTCAAATAGTCAAATACAGATTCAACCACAGCAGAAATCCTATGTGAACCCTAAGATGGTTCTTATATTGATCTGTCCTAGGAATTGTGCTTAACATAAAACTCCCGTGTTAAACTAACACTTATAACTCTTATGCCCGCTGATTGCATCGTCTACACACTTCTTGTCAATCAAACTCAATATCTCAACCTATTTTATACATGTTCTTCCCCATTCCTGTACTTTTTTATACGATCAACTGATTGGTCGTTGTCCAGGAGCTGAGCGTCTGATTGGCCGTTGTCCGGGAGCTGAGCGCCTGTGATTGGCCGTTGTCCAGGAGCTGAGCGCCTGATTAGCCGTTGTCAAGGAGCTGGGTGTCTGATTGGCCGTTGTCCAGGAGCTGAGCGCCCGTGATTGGCCGTTGTCCAGGAGCTGAGCGCCTGATTGGCCGTTGTCCAGGAGCTGAGCGCCTGATTGGCCGTTGTCCAGTAGCTGCGCACCTGATTGGCCATTGTCCAGGAGCTGCGCACCTCATTGGCCGTTGTCCAGGAGCTGTACGCTTGTGATTGGCGAATTGCACTGCCTATCATTCTGACGCCAGGCGCGGTCAGGTCAGGTGACTGCGAGGGAGGCGGAGCCCGGCCTGTTCCCAGAGTGCTCGGTGCGCGGCGGCGAGAGGAAAGATGGCGGTGGCGGTGAGAAGTTTGCAGGATCAACTGGAGAAAGCGAAGGAAAGTTTGAAGAATGTGGATGAGAACATTCGGAAATTGACGGGCCGGGACCCTAACGACCTCAGGTAACCGCACCTCCGCGCACGGCCCCTCCGGCTCGGCCTCTTTGGAAGGTGGGGGGAGGGAGGGAGTCTTCTCCCCGCCTGGCGGCTGCTTTTGCCCCCGGGTCCGCCACCTGTGAGAATCCCGCCCGCGGCTGCTCCTGGTTTTTACGGGGCGGGGAGGTGTCGAAGCCGCGGAAAAGGAGAGGGAGCCGGGCCCATCCGCTCATCAGTAACCCGGGCGGGATCCGCCACACACAGGCGCACATGTGACAGCGTCCCTCAGGCTTGCTGTTGGCTGCCTGGGCCCAGCGACCCCCGTCCCCCGCGAGAAAGGGCTCCACGGTGTGGTTTATTAGCCAGTGCGAGAAGGACCAAGATCGTCTCAGTCGCGGGGCCACTCGAACCTTGTATTTAGAAAAAAAGGCCGACTACACTCAGTGACATTTATTCCAATCATACTATTTTGATGGTTGTCGCAGACAAAGCGGGTCCGCTTTCATTCAAACACGCATGGGAAATAATCTTGCTCTTATTTTTTTTGTCCTTACACTGACAGACTCCCGCGTTTCTGTTCCCACCTACCGCTGCCCCCCGGCCCCCCCCCCCCCATACAATCAATTCGTGGGGAGAAAAAAAAGAGAATTTCAATAATTGAAATAAAAATAGAAAATGCTGGCAACACTCAGTAGGTCAAGTAGCATCTGTGGAGAGAGAAACAGAGTTAACGTTTCAGGTCGATGACCCTTCGTCAGAACTTTTGTATTTCAATAATTGAGGTGGATTCAGAATTACTTGACAAATTTCAGCAAAATGATATTTAAGCTAGGACAGTTTAACAAATAAAGGTTTATATTTAGTTTGATTAAATAGGGCCAAAGAGAAATTTGATCAGGAATTTTGTGGGTTTTTTTTGCAGAAAGCATTGTGATATTTCTAGTGTGCATCAAGGCAGCACTCTTGCGTTAGTGCTCTTAGTTTCAGTAAATTCATGGATGTAATTCAGCTTTTAGTTGCACTCTTTAAAAAAAAATTTTAAAAAATTGTAAGATACTTGCAGAATGATACAAAATCAAATTGTGCTTTAATCACTTGTCAGTCTTAAAATTTGTCTTGGAAGGGGAAAAATTGCCGAATTGCCTCCCACGGTCCATAACTGTGGACTGGTTTCAGATATGTTTTTCAGTGTTTAACCAATCTTGGGGATCAGATGCATTGCTTGAACTTCATGTGATTTGACTTCACCTGAGCTCCTTGAAATATTTTTCCTTGCAGCTTTGAAGTGCTTTGGGATATTTTTCTGTGTTAAAGGTGATATATACAAATGCAAGTATTTGGATGAACATTTTGACATCAGTATGCTGGGGGGATGTGTTGGTGCAGAGCAGTGAGGACTGGGTTATGGATGCGCAGGCCTTAATGGTAGATAGAGTGCATGTAGTGGAGTTGTTGATGAGTTAATGTTTACATAGTTGTGGACCTTGGGTGACCAGCTAGGAGGAGTTGACAAAGTCAAGCCAATCAGTGACAAAAGCATGCATGAGGTTTTCAGCAGCAGGCAGGTAATAAGTATGGAGGCAGTGATGTTTTGAGGTGAAAATAAGCAGCCTTGTTGCTCAACTGGATGTGGGTTTTGAGGCTCGGTTCAAGATCGACAACTTGCATTTAGAATGTCCCAAGATGCTTCACAGGTGGTGGTAAAAATGGGGAATAAATGAATGTCAAACAAGGAAGGGAGAACTTGGGAGGAGTGACGAAAGGTGCAACTCTGGCCCATTTGACACACCAGGTTCAGCTTGAGCGAGCAGCTAATTAAAATGATGAACTCGATGGGGACAGCGATTCTGAAAAATACTGACCACGGTGGTTTACTTGCCAGCATTTAGCTCAGCCTGCTGGCTTGTCCATAACTTTAATAGACAGATGGTCAGGCAACAAATGGTGATCATGAAGTCTGGTGGTGGAGAGGTAAAGATATGCCTTGGCATTCATATGAGAGCTGACCTCATCCTTTCGGATAATGTTGAGAAGCATCATAAATGAGAATTGTGAGGGGGAGCAATGTTGGAAGTGACCATTCAGGGCTGGGAGGAGAGCCCATTGCAATCCTACTGCTACTAAAGGCAGTAGGGATGAGGCAAGAAAAGAGGAAGTAATGAAGGTGGATTGTGGAACAGCGATGGAGGAGGGTGAAATGGTCAACTGTATTGAAGGCCGCAGAGATAAGAGCGCTAATGCATTGCAATCATACGTGATGTCATTGGTGACTTCGATCAGGGCATGTTCCAGACTGAAGAATTTTAAAATGGGTGTTGAGAGGCAAGTAGAGAGGAAAATTCATCTCTGGTGTTGCCTTGTATACAGTACCAGCCTGCTGAATTCAGCATTATTTTGCAGTGGAATGCTGGTAGAGTTGACCTTTTGTATTCTTGTTTCTTAGGAAATAAAGACAAGTGTGCGTCTGTTTTATATTTTTAAATAAATCTTTGTTTCCTAATGGAAAGAAGAGTGGTGATTCTCTGGCTATTAGATTCCCTTCTGCAGATCAAGGATCGTGCTTCTAGAATATTTATTTATAGTACTGAACACTGTACCGTATAATACCCTGGATTTATTGACTGGTTTTAGTATGTGTTAATTAAAATGTATTTTTAAATGCAGGCCCGGCCAGGCTAGGCGGCTATCCATCACAGGTCCTGGTGGAGGTAGGGGGCGTGGGATTGGATTACTCAGGTAAGATTGAAATTCTTTACGTGTGCCCTTACTTATCTTTAAGTTTCTTATCAAAGTTTGAGTTACCAATGGTGTGCAAACTTTTGCTACATTCCGCACCCCAAAGTTTAAGGTTGTGCATTTAATTGTGTATAAATGAAACCAGGAAGTGCTGTAAATGCGCAGCAGGTCTGAAGGAGAAAGATTCAAGCTTTGGATATAATTCTTTTAGATCCTCTTGCGGTACACTTTGTAGCTTTAGTATGTCACTTAATGCATACTAGGAGGCCTGAAGTTTTTTGGTTTGCCATGTGTTTTTAAAGAAAAATTGAAAATGTTGACTGTTTTGTTTAATTAGGCGTGGACTCTCGGATAGCGGAGGAGGACCCCCAGCTAAACAGAGAGATTTGGATGGGGCAATCAGCAGGTATGAATGTGATATGGCGTCTGCAAAATGTTATCTTTAGGTTAAAGTCTGATGTCATATTGGAAGTGTTTTTTTTCTCGTCTACAGACGCATAAACACAATGGAGTTCAAAATGACCACTTGTTACACTGACTTCGGAGTTATTTGTTTGGGCAATACCTTGTCTTAATTTTTGAGTGAATTTTATGCCCATCAGAGTGGTAGAGATGTCCACATCAGCGAATGGAATGGAACGTCTGTTTTCATTCAGTTAGCAAACACCATCAGATTAGCTATAATGTAGCAAATTCAGACAAAAGGTCCTTCTGTTTTGCACAGTGTGTCTTGGTTTTGGTTAAAAAAAAAGTAGCTTGAACTTTGAGTTGAATTTTCCCATTTCCACAGCAGCAATCCTTATGGAATCTTTGTAGTTGCAAAATACAGCAAACCTTACTTAACCAATACGTACACAAATAAACTGATTAAATCAGGAGTTTGTGTGAACAAATGTCATGTGGCACCATTCTTCAGTTACTCCTAAGACAAATGCATATGTTTTTGTTTCACTGCTTTTAACAATGTGCTTTTCAGTTTGTATTGGTGTATTGTATAATATAATGGCTATTAAAGCTGTTGTCTAGACGTTAATGAGGAAATGATCTTAGATCTTTTTTGTGTAATTTTGAGCCCTTCAGATACACTACTTATTAATCTCACTTCATTTCCCTATGACCCTCTTGGACTTTACCAAACCATCTTGGAGTACCTCGATTAAGCTCCCAAAATGCATATCTCAATGGTTCAGAGCTTTTAGGCCTGTAACCAGGCTTTTTTCAGTCCACATTAAAGATCCAGGACCCAGCTGTGAGTTGAATTTGTAGCACAGGAGGGAGCTGTTGCAGTTCGGGTGGGCCCTGGCCTGCAATCAACTGTAGCTCCTGGAGCAGGGAAGTGGTGGTAAGTGTATTGCTTTGCCAACCCCCCTTACATGACTACTTGGATTAAGTGGCTGGCGATGCATGGCATTTGATCATCTGACCCATCAAAAATGGCACGTCACAATCTGTCTTGCACAGGTCCTTTGACCATGCTGAAGGCAGATGTCTGTTATATAGCTGATGAGGAAACTGTTAGGTTTGGACTACAGTTGTTAGAAGGCATTTCCTGGAGGCTGGGTTGCTACAGAAGCTCTGCACCTCCAACTGCTGGAATCCTTAATTATCAATTCTGATTCCATTGCAGCCATGGTTGTTACTGTTACATCATTTTCTGTTTTAACGAAAAACTAGTTTCCCAATTTTCTTAATACTCTATTAATGCATACACATTTTTACATGGATTCCTTTTTTTGACCTTTCCACATCCTGATTTCATTTTATTATTTGTCTTGTTGGTTTTAACCTTTCTACCTGCTTACTTTAAAAAAATATATATATATTCTCGGGATGGGGCATCGCCAGTAAGGCTGGCATTTATTGCCCATCCCTTGCCTTTGTACAATTGAGTATCTTGCTAGGCCCCTTCAGAGAACAGTTGCGTCAAACACGTTGATGTAGGACTGGAGTTATATATAGGCTAGACTGGGTAAGGACAGCTGGTTTCCTTCCCTAAAGGACATTAGTGAACCAGTTGGGTTTTTACAACAAATGACGGCTTCATGGTCACTTTTACTGGTACTAGCTCTTTATTTCCAGATTTTTAAACTGAATTTAAATTTTCAAACTGCCATGGTAGGATTTGAACTTGCATTCTATGGATTATTAGTTCAGGCCTCTGGATCGTGTAATATAATCACTATGCTACCATACCCTATGCAACTAAAGCTTATTTTCTCTTCTGAGCAATCTATTTATTTTCTTGTTTTACACTCCCCCTGCCATATTAGTTGAGTTTTCCCCAAGCTGTAGTTAACCTCTCCACTAGCATATCGACCCAGCTCTGCTTGAGTGTAGGCTGTGCCATCGGTACAGCTTATTCTGCCCAGAACTGGTCCCAATGCCCCAAGAATCCGCCTTTGCTTCCAAGATGCCCCTGGTCACCCATTTACTTCCACAATATGGCTGTTCTTGTACTGGTTAGCATGTGGCACTGGTGGTAGTCCTAAGACTACAGGTTGAGCGTCCTGAATCCGGGGACCGAGGCTGAGCCGGTTTTCGCGTTTTTCCGGACTTCGGAACGTGTTTCTGATGTCCGAAGTCCGGAAATATCACAACCTGGGCTTGGGCGTTTCCGGACTTCGGACATCAGAAACACGTTCCGAGTCCGGAAATGCCTGGGCCGCTCCGCGTAGCGCTGACGTGTTTCTCCGCCCCTCCCCTTCTGTTAAAGGGGAGGGACGCTGCGAGCTCTGCAGAGCATCCGATGGCCCACACTAGGCCACCAGGGCGACGTGGTGCCGTGGCCGCAGCCTGGCGGAAACACTTAGTCGAGCTGTGCAGATTAAGGAGGATAAAACACAACACTAAAGTTTTATTGCATCACTCGCATTTTTCATAGGATTTAAAAAAAAAAGACAACAAAAGTTAATGGCTTTTTGAAGTACAGGTTGAGCGTCCAAAATCCGGAGTTCCTGATTCCGGAACATTTTACGGATTCCGGACGACCCTGCCACCAATCGTCCCGGATTCCAGAACATTCCAGATTCCGGAGCTCCAGATTTTGGACGCTCAACCCGTGGTACCTTTTGAGGCCCTGCTTAATCTACTTCCTAATTCCTGAGGTTCTCTGCAGGAACTGAAACTGAATCCTTTTTTCCTCCTCAATGTCATTGGTTCCGATATGAACCATGACTTACAACTGATCCCTTTCTCTTTCCAAGAGGTTCTGCACCTGCTCTGTTATGTCCCTTACGCTGGCATCTAGAAGGCAATACACAGTTTATGGTTTCAGAGGTGACTGTATATTCCTCAATATCGCATCTCCCACCATCAGTGTTCCTACACTTAACGCTCCTCTCACCCCCATCCCGGGTGACCAATTGCTGCACAGTACCATGGGATCCTCGTGATTTTTCTACTGTGAGTTGTCATTCTTGTCATAAGTATTCAGCACTGTGCATATTTATCAGGTAGCTTCCGACCCCTAGGAGTTTTCTGCACTCATTCCTGCATTCCTTGTTGCCTTCCCATGCACTCTAGGAATATCTTCAATAGTTTCTTAAATGCAATAACTTTCAGTTTGAGCAAGTCCGTCTGGCGACTACGCCTTGTAGTTGCTCTGGACATTCCTAGTTTCCAGAACACACTCGTGCACACGTTCTGCATGACTGCAATAACGGAAAGTTTCAATCCGATAATGCTTTTTTTAATCAGCTGGACTTTCGCTTGTACAGTCTACTGAAATCCTCAACAACACAGTCGGCATGCGCACTCTAACCTCTCTGATCTTGCAAATTCAGGCCCACCACATCCACGTCAAACTTCCGTTCAGACCTAACACATTCCTTTAACCAGAGTAGTAAGATGTGGGAAATAACAACAGAAAATGCTGGAAAAACTCAGCAGGCCAGGCAACATCCGTGGAGAGAGAAAGAGAGTTAACGTTTCAGGTCGTGTGCTCATAGGTTCCAATACACATTCACTGGAAATGTGGAAGCATTTGACAGGAGCCAGACCCTTTCTTTGCAGTAGGGAAAAAGCAAAGCAAGAATTGCTTCCCACTACTGTGCACCTCCTGGTGACCATTTCAGCAATCTTGGAAGAGCCCTGGGCGCTGGACATCTGCAGTCTAACCATAGTTGATGTATACCTGAGAAAAAACAGAAAATTGAGAGTTAAATAGAGAATCTTGCCCTCAAATTTAAGGGGGGGGAAAATACACATTTCAGAAGGAGTAATAATGTTTAGCTGCACCCAGTACAGCAGTCAAATACCTGAATAGACTATGTTTGGAAATCTGACCAGTGTTCCAATTTTTAATAGGCTGGGAGATCGTCGGTCTAGGAGAGAGTCACGTCAAGACAGCGACGCAGAGGATGATGAAGATACAAAAAAGGTATTGCGTAGTTCAAGTAAAATGTTGCACTCATTCCTGATTCAGTTGCTAAATGCACTGCCAAATATGAAACTGCAACCTAACAGTCCAGGATGTTCCCAGATTGTACTAAATTAACTGTTCATTGCAAAGACGGCAATATGGGCACTACAGTTGGCCTCAGTAGACTTGGGGCTAGAGGGGGATCTTTGCTAGAAAGTATATTGTGGACATCAGACGAGAACTGGATGAGGCTCCAATGTAATGCCTCCATAATTGAGTAGCGTGCTGACTCTCAAAGAATGAGCACTTGGATGAGGTACTGGCTAGTATCTGTTACTGTGTACTCCAGTATATATTGGCGTCTTCCAATAAAAGGTAGGAACAAATTTGTACTGAAGTGAAATTAATGCTTCTACTGTATTTACAGCCAGCGTTGCAGTCTTCTGTTGTTGCTACCTCCAAAGAAAGGACACGCCGAGACCTTATTCAGGATCAAACAATGGATGAAAAGGGCAAAGAAAGGTATCTTTCTATTTCACAGACAAAATAGTTCTAGAAAATTAAACTATTGGAACTTTTTCTATTATGAAAATCTTTTTTACGGCTTTGGAAATTCACTAGATGCTTGGATTCAGCTGTTTTTTTTAATTGACAGGACCATGTATAACTGCTGTTAGGAATCATTACACCAAAGGCTTGGGCTGAAATGATTTTTTTTTTTAGAAGGGTTAAATTATCTTTGTTTATTGGTCAGGACTGGTATGCAACAAAAGCTGTAGCTCATGCATTTGAATTCACAGCCCAGTAGTTGGAGGAGAGGATCTTATGTACTTTGTAGCTATCTAAAACACTGACTTTCTCAACTCTTGAGATTCTATCTTTTCCTTGCACATTTTATTTCTGCTTTTTTTAAAAATCTTTTGATTAGCAGGAATTTTTTTGACTCTTATCTAGTATACTTGCTGCAATAAATTATTCTAGCCACAGGCACCAGTACCATATTATTGCTGGTTCCTGCGGCTGAAATTGGGTACCACTTAATTCGGTATCGTAGTTTCAAGAGCACACAGTAGCGGTCGTTGGTTACTGTACTGACTTCAGAGAAGGATTTCTCTACTAGTTCAGTCCAGGTCCTTTGCCAGTGGAATTTGACCCTGATTTATGGTAATAATTCTGACTTTATTTTGCGTGCCTGCTGAATGTTTTTTTTTAAAACACTCTTTAAACAATATTTGCTTTTTTGTTTCTTCCAGTAGTATTGATCAAATCCACTCGACCTACAAAAAAAAGACACCCTATCTGTGTAGCTATAAACATACTAGTGTAAGCATTAATCTGTAATGATCAACTGGAGGGAGGGCTCATTGTCCACATGAGCAGGATTGCATAAAAGGTCACCTGCCTATGCTGGGTATGCCGGCAAACATGGAAACTCCTTATCCTCATAATTTTTCGTTTCTAATTCTACTACTGGAATGTCCATGTTGCTTTTTATGTCGGGATTGCCATATCCTTTATACCTCCGGAATACTGTTTAGAGTAGCTTGAAACGTTTTGCAGTTGTAGCATCCTTCAACTGAATACATAAGAGCATAAGAAATAGGAGCAGGAGTAGGCTATACACAAAGTCCAATGAGCAAAAATTTAGTAATGAGTAGCATACTTTCAGCTTGAACTTAGGTCTGCATTGCACTTTTTAAAAGTGTTACATCCTGTTAACCATAGGAATTCTCTGCCCCAGAGGGCTGTGAATGCTGAGTCTGAGTATATTCAAGGCTGAGATAGATAGATTTTTGGACTCTAGGGGAATCAAGGGATATGGAGATCAGGCAGAAAGTGGAGTTGAGGTCGATGATCAGCCATGATCTTATTGAATGGTGGAGCAGGCTCGAGGGGCTGTATGGCCTACTCCTGCTCCTATTTCTATGTTATTACAAAACTATTTCCTCATAGTTGGTTTTTAATGTGGGTTTTTTTCTTGCACACTTGTTTGTGTATAGTAACCAAACAAAATTTTACTTAACTATAGGAACTGAATTCATGACGGGGGACTTAGTTTTGAGGCTTGAACTTGTGTCCTACCTGATTCATGAGTCAAATGCTTAATTGTTTGAGCTATTGAGATGCCAACACATTTTGTTTCTCAAGAATGGCTATTTACTGTTAACCTCAAAAATGTTATTAATCAGATGTACTGTTGCTAAAAGGACATTAATGGTAAAGGTACTGTATCCCTTGCGGTAAATTGTAACCTCAGCACATTTGACTGATTTATTTTGCAGCATACTATTATCTCGATGGCCCAATGCCAAGGCAACTAGTTTAAAAAGTATCTAATTGCTATGTTTTACTTAATAGGAATCGGCGGATGTTTGGCCTGTTGATGGGTACTCTGCAGAAATTCAAGCAGGAATCTAATGTTGCAACTGAAAGGGTATTTTTTCTCTTTTTTTGCTCTTCAGTGTCTGGATATTGTATCAGGAGTTTAGAGACCTGAAAAACGCAATCTTTTAAATACTGGCAAACTAGAAAGTGCCACCTGCATACCGTTCCAGGGTCATGTGCCATTCTCTCCAGGGAAACAACACAAGGCTTTGGAGCTCTGCAACTACTCTGTTTACTGTGAGTTGCTGAGGACCAGGGTGACCTTTGCTTACCATGAACCATACATCCGACCAGTTCATGGTGCCATAGTGCATTTCTTTAAATGGCAAACTTAATGTAGAGCATCTGTTTTCATGCTCGTTTATTGCTGTAATTTTTAAAAACTGAAGCGCAGAACAGCAATTTTAATTAAAGTACAAAGAGTGGTGTAAACAATGGAGTTTTAACTGTCCCTCAGAATGGCTCCCATGTGAGGTCTTTGCCATGCAGTCAGGCGGTGTTCTCCCACAGGGAGAGATCCAGTGGCATATAAAGATTTTCAGAGGCTTAACATTGGTCATTTCCTGAACACTAGCGCAAAATGTTCTCATTTACCATAACAGCCAGCCTAATAGCTAACACTTTCATTACATTGCCCAATGATGGATTTCAACCCACATCCTATGGGCAAAAGGACAGTGTGGTAACTCACTATGCCACCCAGTCCCCCAAATCCATTAATACAAGATGTCTTGGATTTGTGTTGGAAATGTGCTAATACTTTAACAGGTGTTTCTCAACCATTCAAACAAAACTAAATATTTGATACTGTGCTGAATAAATGTCATGCCAAAATTGTTCCTTTGTCCAGTGGTAACCCTAGGGTGTATAATAGTTCACTTTATGCACCTCAATTTAGTGTATTGTTTCTTAGTTTGCAGCTCGTTGTCCAAGACGACATGTAAGTTCACTTAAAATTATTCTGTAGAACTATATAATCCATAACTTCATTCCATTGGTTATCTCCACAGATTTTGCTTGATTCCTCTGGAATCGTACTAATTCAAACCTTTATCATTCTACACTGTAGAAATTCTGCTGTATTTTAAATTCAGTTGAAGCTGTGCACCATCACACTATTGAACCTAAAGTCTTTTTCAGGCAATGTTGCTTAGCTGCAAAATATATATACAATGATAGTGTTGAGAAAGTTATCGGCTGCTTATGGACTGATACAACTGAAAGGCGTGTGGCTACCTCTAGTTGTGCCCTTTCAACAGTGTCTTTTAGCAATGATTATCGGGTCACGTTAGGTTATGTGAAGATTATCCATTAAACTAGTATATGCAGTGCAGTTAAGTTTAGTCACTGTAGAATGGTCATTTGTAATTTGAGATATGTTGAGACCTGTTGAATACTGCAAATGTTTTTTCCATGTTGGCGTCAGTAAGAGTGCATTGAGGGAGAAAGCCAGTGATGAACTCCTGATACTAATATGGATGGCAAAGGGCAGGTGGCATAAGAAATGCTCTGAATTGATTTTTTTTTAAGCTTTTGGTATGACTGGAGAGCAGAGCGTGAGGATTGTATCGTTTTAGTTTTGATGCAATTTTTTTCCAACTTACAGCAAAAAAGACGTCAAGAAATAGAGCAGAAGCTTGAAGTGCAAGCTGAAGAAGAGCGTAAACAAGTAGAAAATGAAAGGAGAGAATTATTTGAGGAACGTCGTGCTAAACAAACTGAACTAAGACTTCTAGAACAAAAAGTGGAACTGGCCCAGTTGGTAGGAATTTATTTTGCCTGAAGTGGAAGTTGATGAATTTTGTGGTACCTTGATCTTTAATGTTTGTTCCTTTCTCAAACAGCAAGATGTATGGAATGAACATAATTTAAAAATAATCAAATACATAAGAACCAAGACAAGGCCTCACCTATTCTATATACCTGGCAAACATTGTCCAGCTACTCAAAAGCTTTTGGATGAATCCCAAAGGAAGATGAATGGTAAGTGGTTTTTATAGTAGATTTACAAGATAATGGATGCCGTGTTTCAAGCCTGAGATTCAATTACAAAATTTAAGAAATGTAGCTCGGTAGATGGAAAGATAAGAAATAGGAGCAGGAGTAGGCCATTCGGCCTGCGAGCCTGCTCCGCCATTCAATAAGATAATGGCTGATCTTCTACCTCAACTCCAATTTCCTGCACTATCCCCATATCCCTTGATTCCCTTAACATCCAAAAATCTATCGATCTCTGTCTTTAATATACTCAACGACTGAGCTTCCACAGCCCTCTGGGGCAGAGAATTCCAAAGATTCACCACCCTCCGTGTGAAGAAATTTCTCATCTCAGTCCTAAATGGCCGACCCCTTATTCTGAGACTGTGACCCCTGGTCCTAGACTTCCCCAGCCAGGGGAAACATCCTCCCTGCATCTACCCTGTCAAGCCCTGTAAGAATTTTGTATGTTTCAATGAGCTCACCTCTCATTCTTCTAAACTCTAGAGAATATAGGCCTATGTTCTCATTATATTTTACAGTAAGTCACTGGAATGACTTCTGGTTCATCTGTAGGAATGCGATCCTGTAGAGTGCACCAATGTGCAGTTACTCGAAAGAAAGGTCAGCAAGTGGAGGATATAGATTGCTGGGTTTTAAAAATTGAGATATCCAGGTGCAAGGCCAAGTGCCACCAAGTACAGGCATCTCTTCGAAAGTGAGTTACTGTAGGAGATGATGTGTGATTTCAACACTGGTTATAGGGAAGACGATGAAAATGTAGGGTAATGTATTTTGAGTTTAGAAGGAGCGAGAGAGGATAAGTAGCCATTGATTAATAATTGGAGAATGGTTGCAAGTTGAAGGGAAGGAGAGAGTTTTTTGTGGCTAGAGGCGAGTGAGGGACTGTCCAAGATGAAACGTCTTTTATTTTATCTTGTCCAGGAGTGTGCTGGAACAGCTTCCCTAGATATTCCAGTAGTAGTAATCCTAGATAGACTTAGGCTTTGTAGGGTTACGTTATTCAGGGGGGGCAAGAAATGTTTGTATTAAAGACAAAACCAAACTTGGGAGTGGCTTGACTAATAGACATTGTGCAGGAGCTCAATTTGAGTGCATTTATCTTGTGCTTCAGGAAACCTGGGCTTGAATTCTTGATAATTCAATACTTGCTTTTGTATCAAGTACCAGAAAATCCAGTAAAATTGATTAATTTTTATAATTGTATTGGTTTGTAGTTAGAAATTGCATATTATTTTAATGGAAAACAACTTATTAAAGTCATATGGCCCGCTCAAATGAGATTGAATTCTACTTTGAAAGTCAGTCCAAGTTTCAAGTGTTGGGCTGGAAAAACTACTTAAAGATTCTGGCAGTTGTGACCATCTTTTACAAAGAAATTGGGTCAACTTTGTTCTGAATAGTTTTAGCAATGAATGACGACTGAGATACTGAGAATTGCAGAGCTGAGTTACCATTCACCAGCCAATTTTTTCACACTTTTGGACCATTTGCCGCCAATAATGTCCTCTACTTGCTGTTTAATATTTTGCTTAAGCCTGAAATGGACCAAACCAAAAGGATGTTATTCATTGTTCTTTAACTGATTTATAAAGAGGATGCAAATAATGCAAGAGGCTAATTTTACCAGGTGAATTCCAGCTAGCTTTAATTTGAAGTGGCTCCGTTTTAGTTGCCTAATGTACATACAAAAAGAAAGATGGAAAAAGATTGCCATGCCCATCCCGTTCCTATACTGTGCAACCAAATACACCATACACCCCTTAACCATGTAACCGAGAAGCAAAAAAAGGGGTTGGGGGAGGGGGGGTGGAAAAATGCTGCCAGTTTAGGAAAAAATCTGGGATATTCCTCCCAATCAAGCAAAGCTCTCGGAAACCAGCCCAGTACTCATCCCAGCTAACTAATAACTTATCTTCTATAAGTGAAAATGTCCTGTTTCCCTTTTAAATGACTGCAGTAAATCCATATCCACTGTATGGTTTAATATTGTGTTCCAGAGGATGATAGCTTTCTGTGAAGAGATACTTCCTGGCATTTAATCAGTCTTTGAGCTATTGAATCGTGGAATGGAGGACCATTTTAAAATATGTCGGCCATGTTTAGGGCACAGCTAACTGCGTGCAGTTTTGGAACCAAATTATAGAAGGAACATTAAAGCAGTAATGTACAGTGCAGATTTAAGAGATTGATTCCAGAGAGAAAATTAGATTTATGGTGAGACTTGATATATTGGAACTATTTCAACTAGAGCAGAGAAGGCTAAGAGGAGGTTTAATAGTTGTTTTTAAAATTTACAAAAGGTTTTGTCAATGAACAGGGAAACACTATTTTGTCTGAATCAATGACTAGGGGTTACCAAGTTAAAATTCAGTGAGGATAGAGATTGAAAAGAAAAAAATAACTTCCATTTATATAGCGCCTTTCACGGCCACAGGACATCCCACAGGTGATGAAGCACTTCTGAAGTTTAGTCACTGTTGTAATGTAGTGAGATGCGGCAGTCAATTTATGCTCCACAAGGTCCAATAAACAGCAATGAGATAAATGGCCAGATAATCTGTTTGTAGTGGTGACAGTTGAGGGATAAATGTCGGTCATGTCACTGGGAAAACTCTCCTGCTCTTTGAATAGTACTGCAGGATCTTTTATGCCTACTTGAGGCTAGTCGGATCCTCGATTAAACGTCTCATCTGAAAGATGGCACCTTCACCAGTGCGACACTCGCTTAGTGCTACACTGAAGAGTAGGCCTAGATTGTGTTCCAAGTTTCTGGAGTGGCACTTGAACCCACGACCTTGTTACTCACAAGCAAGAGTGATCATTGAGCCAAAGCGTAAAAAAAATTGTGGAGAGATTTGTTCGGGCATGGGATGTGTTGTCACAGGTCATAGTTGAAGATGTAGGCTTTAGGATTGAGTTTTGATTGCTCAAGCAAAAAGCAGCAGACACACGAACTGGACCTCAACCACCTGTGCTGTAAACTATGGTTCTATTGATGGAGAGCTTTCTTTCTGGCACATTTATTGTTAAACACTTCAAAAAAACTTGTTTTGAAGCAGAGTGTTTTATGGTTTATTTCTATATGTATTATTAGTTCTGAATGTGAATTGATTTATTTTATAACAGTGAGTTAGAACACGTTTCTTCTCCTGTGAGTTTGGTGGTAATCCAATGGGTGTGAATGTTTTTTTTGTTCGTGGGATGTGGGTGGCACATGCAAGCCAGAATTTTTGCCCGGCCCTAGTTGCCCTGATAACTTTTAAAGTCAACCACATAATGTCGGACTGGACTTGCATGTATGGCAGGCCCGGTGATGGTTACATTATGTAACCTTATAGATGCTGTCCTTTCCTATAGGTCTATATATATTCCCTGGAGGGCATTAGGGAACCAATTTGGTTTTTACAACAGCTTTCGTGGTCATTTTTTCTGGTGCCAGTCACAAAATTACTTTATTGAATTCAGTTTCACAACTTGTCATGGGATTTGAACTCTCAACCTCTAAGTTGCTTGTCCAATACCATATCTACTAGGTTAGCTTACCCCTAACTATAATTGTGCAGTAACTTGGTAAAATGTCACGCGTATTGCTGAAATAAAATCATTGCTTCTCACCTTTTTTAAAAAAGCCACATCAGTCAAGCTTTAACACTCAAGACTTGCAACCTAGCATTTTATAATGCCTGAAACAAAACATACTGAAAATAGGTTGTGTATCTAGCACTCATGTTGATAGTACTTACTTTTGTCCCTCTTGTAACAAATATGTGCAAAAGTTCTGTAACAATCTATTTCTGAGGCCACTGAGTTTTTAAAGGTTACATTTCATGCTGTGTGGGACATTTCATAATTGTATTCATCTCATTATGAAACAAACTGGCCCATAGGAACTATATTATAAGGAAGTGGTGAGCGTATTGTAAAAATTGAATATTGAAAATAGAATTTACTGCTTTTTATATTGAAGACTCAACCTGGTGTAATCTTTGAAGCATCCTAGTCTTAATCCCTCAATCTAATTTATACAAAGACCTTCACTTGCTGCAGTATAATCGTTGTAAGATAAAAACCAGCTTGGTGGTTGAGACTGAGCTAAATTTTAACTTTTTATGCATATTGATTTTACTAGTTTTGTGGCTATATTAAGTAGCTGTTAACTAATTTGATTAATAGTAACTCGCGCGCAGTTGAAGTTGCACTTCTAAATAGAAAAACAAATTTTGGGTTACTTAAGGTGAATATGTAGATGAAATACTTATGATACAAAGTACCACTCAGTTGGTAGCACACTCTTTGAATCAGAATCTTCTGTTCTAGTCCCATTCCACAGCTTGAGCGTGCAACCTATGGGGGTACTCCGTTGTAGTCCTGAGGGACATGTTCTTTTGAATGAGATGTTAAACCAAGGTCTGTCCACCTGAAGTGGTTACAAGATCCATGGCTACTCTTGTTTTAAAATTGCTCCATTCAAATTATTTGTTAATTTGAATTGAAATTATGACTTTCTCCTGTGCTGTTTTATTTAAGTTACTTAATTCAACCCACTGGATCATATGAATTTTTTTGAGCAAACTATGATTTCAGGTTAACAAGCTATATATGAAGTGCTGGGAGTTCTGGTACCCTGGAGAACATTCTCTTCACCTACCCAAATAAACCACATTAACTGGTTATCCATCTTGGACAGTTTTGGGGATCTTGCTGTGCAAAAATGGCTGTAGTGTTTGCTTACATAAGTCAAAAATCTCATTACTATGCTCTTTTTCTCCTTTCTTCTATGCCTCTGCTCTTTTGTGCCTCCCTGCTCCACCATTAATATTTTTTTTGTTAAGGAAATGGGGCTGCATAGTATTTCAGAATGTGCACTTTTGTATGCAAGTTTGTTTATTTTTGAATCTACAGGTATTTTTGAACACAGGCGTCTGGAGTTTGCAGATCAGATTAACAGAATGGAAGTTAGACCTAGACGTCAGTCACTGAAGGAAAAAGAACAGCGAGAGTTGCAGAATGAAGAGCAACAAAACGAGGAACAGGAGGGTAAGGTGGCTCACCATGAGGAGATGGAGGAATTGGGTAACCAGAACAATGATGTAGAAATGGAGGCAGCAGAAGAGGAAGTGGAAGTAGGTGCAGTTAAGAGTGATGCAGGGAAACAGCAAGAGAAACCACAGGAAGAGGAGGCTGAGGAAGATGAGGAGGTAGAGGAAGGGGAAAGCAACAGCCAGCCAGAGAGTATGCCTGTTGATGATAAGGAAGCTAGCCAAAATATAGAGAATGATCAGGATATGGTGGAGGAAGTAGATGAGTGTAGGGAGGAGAGAGTAGAAGAGGTTTGTAAGGAGCCAGAGCCGGAACCTGAACCCGAGCCAGAACCTGAACCCGAGCCCGTACTTGAGCTCGAGCACAAACCAGAATCTGAGCCCGGGCCTGAACCTGAGCTTGAATGTTCGGTTGGGCATGAGCCGGAACAAGAAAGTCTTGTCAACACTCAGCCTGTGGATTTGCAAGTAGAACCAGTCAGGGTGTCACCGAGGAAAAGCGCAAGCAGGAGTAAGAGTAGCAGTAGGAGTAAAAGCAGAGGTCGTGAGAAGACAAAGAGTAAAAGTAGGAGTCGGAGCAGCAGTAGCACTAGCTCTAGTAGTAGTTCAAGCAGCAGCAGCAGTGGTAGTAGCTCAAGCAGTGGTAGCAGCAGTAGAAGCAGCTCCAGTTCTAGCAGTACCAGTGGCAGTAGTAGCAGAGACAGCAGTACTAGCAGCAGCAGCAGTAGTGAGAGCCGGAGTCGAAGCCGGAGTCGGGGTCACAGCAGGGATAGAAAGCGTAGGAGGAGCTCAGATCGAAAACGTAGAGGTATTTCAAGTGCAGACAAGGACCGTAAGTCATCAAAAACCAGTAGCAAAGATTTAAAAGGATCAAGGGAAAAAGGGTCGCGGTTAGATAGAAAGAGGTCTATATCTGAAAGTCGTTCAGGCAAAAGGTCTTCACGGACTGAAAGAGATCATAAATTGGACAGGAAAGACAAAAAACACTAATTCACAGAAGACTGAAAAAAATGACTTTAGGAAGGCTATGTACAGCTTGATATGTACAACGTACCTGATAGATGGAGGGATGTTTTCTTTCAGCTGGAGGATAAAGCCGCCTTAAGTCTTGCTTGCTGTATAGTACTTTTATTTGAAAACCATGAGACTTAAAATTGCCATTAGTCCCTGTACTTTTACAATGTTTTGTATGCACATGTTTCTCCGATTACAATTAAAGTGTATTTCTGAAGATGGCGTTGTATGGAAAATATTGTACTAAGCTTATTAGAAGGATTAGCCTTCCTCCCTTTTCAATGTTTTTAAATCTGTTGTATTCGACCAATGGATGATGCCTCTTCTGTACAGTTGCAATTCCAGGGGGCAAAATGTCATCTGAACATTGTTAATTCTTAGCGTAAAGATGGTTGTCATTGAATATGTACTATACAGTTCCTTTATGTAGAATTAAATGTAAATTTTAAAATGGTTAAAAACTGTTTGTCTTTCTATTAAAATGCTTTCTACAAAATTTGATATATATATATATATATATAAAACAGTCCTTGATTCATAAAACAAAAACTCACTCCTAAAGCACCAAACTATTAATAGTTTGCAAGATGTAAATCGTGCAGCTTCAGTCGTTGAGTGGGTAATTGCATACAGGCCGGGAAGGTCCCAGATTTGATCTGTGGTCTCTGCTGATTTGGTTAATCTCGGCTAGGGTAGTAATGGCATCAATGTCCCAGGACTGGAGAGGGTGAAATTAGCCAGTATTGCTCTCCTGATCAGCCCTCCATAAAAGTGTTTCCATGTGCACATCTTTAAGATTCGGCTGAGTTCAGCTTTGTTTGGCCCTGTGGTCAGATAACCTGTTGACATTCTGTATCAGATCAGAGGTGAAACTACCCAATATGACAGCCTTCAGTGGCGAGGGGAACCAGATGGCCCAGGAAAACTCCCTGCATATTCTGTAGGGAAATTTATGGATTTTTGTTTATGCAGTTTTATT
This sequence comes from Squalus acanthias, assembly GCA_030390025.1. Classification (NCBI taxonomy): domain Eukaryota; kingdom Metazoa; phylum Chordata; class Chondrichthyes; order Squaliformes; family Squalidae; genus Squalus; species Squalus acanthias. Next base: position 59,519,812 of record CM059425.1, read on the forward strand.
TTCATATCACAGTGCAGCTATGACTGTGACAAGGGGTGGTCTTTATTTACTGGAATGCTGAAATTTGTATTAACGAGTCATGCTTAACTGTCCAAAATGAATGGTGCTGCCAGTTCACTAGTTCCTTTTTGTTCATTATTTCTCAGCATAGTGATTATTTTTACAATAATAGGTTACACTCGCATTTGCTGTAATTAATTACATTTTGGTTAGCGAGATAGGTAAGCTGTAGGAAATGGAAAACATTTGCCTGGCACAAAGATGCAAATAAGAGCAATTTGTCCAGCAGAAAAAGGCAAGGACAGCCAAGGTGCTGCTCGTTCATTCCATGCTGGTAGTGGTGAGCAGTGTGACAGAATTGTTACTGGGTCACCAAGAGCCAGCTGCAGTGGATGATGAGACAGTGAAGTGAAAGCCAATTATCCTGGAGAGAACTTCATGGGTGTGAGGTATGGCTAAAGGCTGAGCATTCACATTGGTTTCACCAACTTCTTTAAAGTTTTTTTTTAAGTCATGGCAGTGGCCTAGAGCTATGGCTACCTCATGAAGGTTTGTGTATTAATTCATCTAGAATATTTTGATTAAGTAAAGGCCATGACTCTCCAACATACCATTCCACAAGTTGAAAATAGCTGCAATGTTCGCACTTTGTTTTCCTCCTATAAGACGGTCCATCTTTTTCTTAATGTTGCACATCCAGTATTATCCAATCAACTAAATGCCTGATGCATAACAAAAGGGAAGCAAAACATTTTAAATACACTGTCCCATGAAAAACCAATTTGGAAATTAGGAGAGAATAGATGTTTCAACTTTCTATACTGTAGGGTCTTGCCCCATCAAAGTAGACCAGGGCACATTCAATAAATCAAATATTTTGGAACATAGTTCTGTTTTGTGTTTTTTTAAGATTTGCAATTGAACAAATATTTTAAAATTCAGAAATCTACAATACAGTAATGAGAATTTCAAAACTAGTAGTGATGGTGCCTGTTCTCATTCAGCATGGTGTCCATGTTTATCTTGCTATCTCACATCACTGCTGCATCAAGTGTAGCAGTTCTGTTTTATAGGACAATTTTCCTCAGGATTGCCATCTACTCAACATCGTCCTAGACTACAACTGCAATATCTTAATCTGAAAGCAGCTAGTGTCTCTGGTTCCTTTTGGAGGTGAGCTGCACCCTGATTGCCATCTTCCACCTCTCCATCGAAACAGTTTAAAGAGCTGGATGAATATGCTATATGGTCCATTTCTACTTCTGCTGGGCAAGCTCTTGCAGCCTTACATTCATCATTAATTATGTTAGCTCAAATATTGAACCAGTGGTACTTCGAACACTAGAGTAGCCTGAGGAACAGTTCCATACTAAAGCTGCCAGTAGATCACATCCCTTCATACTGATGGCATTGAATTATAAATTGGACTTCCTCTTCCCCAGCAGTGAAGAGGGATGATGGTAGCTGGAACTTGTATTTCATGTTGATACTTCCATATAACCCTTATCGATAGTGTGGTCATGGTGGGAGGATGGTGAAGGCATTCTAAATGCCCCTACTGTTTTAACTCATTTGCAGTGTGTGCTAAGCTTTACCAATGAGCAGGATGGCCTTCGGAAATGTCTTCACCACAGATAATGGTTCATGAATTACTCCAATAAACCCACCATCAACTGGGAATGGCCAACTGGAAGTGGGGGATCAGTTAGTTAATGTGCATGATTTTTTTGAGGCAGTGTATTTGGAGTAATTCGTATCTTGAATTGGTTCTAGAAAGCAATTAAGTTGACATTCAACATTTAGTAGTGGGGCCTTTGAAAACTAGGTTTGTAAGATGAAATATAACTTTAAAAGTGTAAGCCACAAGGAATTAAAATAATTATTTGGGAGATCCTAATGAAGGAAGTCTTGGTTGAAGAAAATGGGAACATATAAGTATATCAAAGCAAAACGAATAAACAATTTCAAAAATGGATCATAGGGCAATTAAAATGGAAATTAGGAGAAATAAATAATAAAAGTCTGGGGGGGAAGGAGAGTTTGGATGGTCCAAAAACAGACCCCGAAGATGAAAATAGCTAGGAAAGCTCCAGGTGGCGATGGTAGAAGATCAAATACCTAGTGGATTTTTGAGTTCAGTGTGGTAGTGATACTGGGAAAATGAAACACTAAAGACAAGTAAATCCCTTTGGTCTGCTTGTGTTAATTAAGAATGTTGATAGACCCCTCAGGAATAGCTGTGGTACATTGGCTGTTATGAAAGAGTTCATAGAATCATAGCACGGAAGGAGGTCCTTTCAGCCCATTGTGTCTGCGCTGGCCAACAAAGAGCTATCCAGCCTAATCCCACTTCCCAGCTCTTGGTCCGTAGCCCTGTAGGTTAGAGCATCCCAAGTGCACATCCAAGTACTTTTTAAATGTGGTTAGGGTTCCTGCCTCTACCACCCTTTCAGGCAGAGAGTTCCAGACCCCCACAACCCTCTGGGTGAAGAAATTTCCCCTCTAAACCTTCCCCCCAATTAAAAACTTTAAAATAGTATACAGCAGCGGTGTCAAGTTGTACTTCCGTGATAGATAGAAACTATAAGCTCATCACAGAAAAGTTAAGTCTTGTCCATCTCCGTCTAAGTACCCTTTTAATGACATGAGTGTTAATTACCACCAAACAACTTCTCTAGCACTGAAAATTAACTATTACAAGTGTGGAGTCTCATTCCTTCAGGTTTTAATTATTGTTGGGAGATTTTTTAAATGTAAAATTTTAAATTAATTTTTATTTACTTCTCCATTTTTTTCCCCCTCTCAATGCAATGTTTCATTTTTCTCTTTCTCTTTCTGTACCTGATTTGGCATTGAATTCACCCATTCTAATTTACACTTCCTTCTCAGTTGGTTTCACAATTCTTCAATCTGATTGGTTAAGGAGGTATGGAGTGGCTTGCCCTGTCCACTCAAGTCCCAGAAAATTAGATAAAATAGACAGTAGATAAACCTTTTGATATACTGGAAAGGTTTCTAATAAGCTCACTGAACAAAGAGCGAGCTGCTCATCCACTCCTGGTCTCTAGCTCAATGCCCTGGCCTCCATGGTAGAGTGTGGAACTGGATGTAAAATTGGTTGGAAGGTAACAAACAGAATGCTATTTGGCCTTTTTTTTCCTCCCAAAAGCTGGCAGCTGTCCTTCATTCTGCCAGCGCATCTCACACTTCATCCAGCCTCAACCTGTCACATTAACACCTCCTCTTGCCTTGATTGTCTCTTAATCTCTCCTGCTTTCTATCCCACCACTGACCTCCCCTTTGTTCCTTCATCCCCTCCCCCTTTTCCCAGCTTTACACTTGCTTTAAATCTATTTCATTTCCTGCTATTTTCCAGTTCTGACGAAGGGTCTTCGACCCGAAACGTTAACTCTGTTTCTCTCTCCACGGATGCTGCCTGGCCTGCTGAGTTTTTCCAGCGTTTTCTGTTATTATTATGCTAGTAAGAGGTGTTTTGTTGGACTGAGGGCAGGGGTTGTTGAGCAGAGTTCCACAAGGTCAGAGCTTGGACTTTTATTTACATAAATGACCAGGATTCTGTAAACAACTGCAAGAATTCCAAATCTGTGGAGGACACTAAAATAGGGAGAAAAGACATAACTGGTATGATTTGAGCACGTTCCACATACATTTTCTCTTGCTCAATGGAAAGACTACACCCACAGTCAAGCCCACACTTCCTGTGAACTGATGTATAGCATTACACATGAAGTAATCTGAGAGGCAGCATTGCCCACATGAACAATAAACCCATTGTGCCACTGATAAGTTCACTGAACATAGAGCAAGCTGCTCATACACTCTTGGTCTCTCTGGCTGATGGACAAATAAGTCACATAACTTGGACTATCAACTATTAGTCAGGAATATTATTAAATAAAATTAAACAAGCATAAGCAAACGTCAGATTTCATTCAACTACAATAGCTTACAGAATCTCTTTCAAACCAATAAAATTTAGGAACACTTTAGCAGTTTCCTGCAGCGCTTCCGACAACTTGTGCCCCTGATGAAACACATACACACGAGAAAGGCAACCCTTTCATTTGCCTCTGCCCAAGCGGCGGTACAGTGAAAAGGGGAACTAGTAATCTGGGGAAAGTATGCTAATCAGGCAGCTTCCAGTTACAGAGCTGTAAATCAAAATTAAATGGTGTGCTTAGAATCTGTTTCCAGTCCTTCATTCATTTCCAGAGCCAAGCAGACCTGTGCGTCTGATAACAAGGGCTCCCTGTTGAGAGAGCTATCATAGTTGGTGGCCCTTCAAAACCTTGGTACTATAGTACATGAAATAGATTGTAAATCTGGGATGATCAGAGTCCTGGTGGTCCACTCAGACTGCTCAGGCAGAGCAGTATCCAAATTTTTATGTCACTATGATGCTTGCCCAGCTACAAAATCCTGTAAAGAAATATTAAAATGCAGTCTTTTATGATTTGAAACCAACCTGTCACATAGAGGATGCAGCTAAGAATTTGGATAATTTAGATGAGCAGACACAGATAGCAGATGAAATTTAATATTAACACATGCAAAGTGCTGCATACTGGACTACATGAGTACAAAATAAATGGAGTAGAGTTAGCATAGGAAGATTCAGGAAGAAGCCTGGGAGTAATAATGAACTTGTCCTTGAAAAAAGCTGAGAAAATGCTGGGATATGTAGCCCCAACAGTGGAATACGAATCTGCTGAGGCTGTACAATCCACATTTGGACGACAGTGTTCCATTCTGATTGCCACACTACAAAAGGGATGTGGCAGCACCAGAGATGGACACCAAGAATAAGTCAATGTGATGGGGTAATGACTGTTGAGGAAAGGTTAAAGAGCTCAAATACTACAACCTAGTGAGTAGAATATTAAGGGGAATCTCACTGTGAACTTAAATGTCAAATAGCTTAAATAAGGTAAATCCCAAATATTATTTAAAAATAAGTCAGGATATTAGCACCATATTTTATACCACAAGTAAAAGTAGATACATTTTTATATAATTTTAATAATTAAAAATTTCAATACAGCATTTTGCTTTAAGTGTGTTATGTGCCAAATCCTGGACAAACTGTCTTAAAAAAGAAACTACAATGTAGTAAGATGCCACTAGAGGGCAATGATAAAACAAGTTTACAAAAAAAATCAAGCTGAGTGATTTTATTTGTAATTGCTCAAAAACACAAAACATTTTTGTAAACAGTAATTTGATTAAATATATTAATGATGCTGATAAAAATTAAGTTAAAAATTCACTTTCAAATTTTTAGGAACACATTCAAACTTGTATATAAAGCTGCATATCATGTGCAAGCATGCCAATAGGTTAATCAAAACAGAAAATTGAGAAACACCATTAAGTGTGGAAAAATGCATTTAGCTTTTCTGTAAAACTGCATTAAAAAAAACTAATTAGGGAATCTATATTTTTTTAAATAAGCTCGACTCAGTACCTTGTGTGTCACTTTACAAGCTATTTGTTTATTTCATATCTCATGGACCAATTAGCAATTGATAATTTCCTGAGGGTTTTTAATAAATGTTACTTTGTAAACTTATGAATAAAACTAATTAAACTACCCGAATATCATATTTATCAGATTTTCTCAATCTAGAAAGATTAGTGTTTCCAAAACATTTTTTAGAAAAAAAACTTGCATTTATATAGTCTTATCACATCCTCATCTGCATATGCTAAATAAAGTTACATCCTCATGATGTTCCAAAGCACTTCACTGTCAATGGATTATTTTTGAAGTGCAGTCACTGTTATGTAGGCAAATGTGGCAACCAATGGAACGCAGCAAGTTCCCACAACCAGTAATGAGATGAATGACCAGTTAATCTGTTTGGTAGTGTTTGTTGAGGGATCAATGTTGACCAGGTCACCAGGAAAGCTCCATGCTAAGAACATAAGAATTAGGAGCTGGGGTAGGCCATTCGGCCCCCTGAGCCTGCTCCGCCATTCAACAAGATCATGACTGTTCTTCGACCTCAACTCCACTTTCGCGCCTGATCTCCATATCCCTTGATTCACCTAGAGTCCAAAAATCTATCTATCTCAGCCTTGAATATACTCAACGATTCAGCATCCACAGCCCTTTGGGGTAGAGAATTCCAAAAAATTCACAACCCTCTGAGTAAAGAAATTCCTCCTCAATTCAGTCTTAAATGGCTGACCCCTTATCCTGAGACTATGCCCCCTTGTTCTAGACCCTCCAGCCAGGGGAAACAACCCCTCAGAATCATGTTGCAATGAGATCACCTCTCATTCTACTAAACTCCAGAGAGTATAGGCTCAATCTCTCCTCATAGGACAACCCTTTCATCCCATGGATCAATCTAGTGAACCTTCGTTGCACCGCCTCTAAGGAAAGTATGTCCTTGATCAGATTCTTCTTTTCTTAGGCAGTCCCTCGGAACCGATCAGATAAGGAGACAAAAACTGCACAGCACTCCAGGTGTGGTCTCACCAAAGCCCTGTACATTTGTAATAAGACTTCCTTAGTCTTGTACTCCAACCTCCTTGTAATAAAGGCCAAAATGCCATTTACCTTCCTAATTGCTTGCTGTACTTGCATGCCAACTTTCTGTGTTTCCTGGAAATATATCACTGTTCCTTCATCGTCACTGGGTCAAAATCCTGGAACTCCCTCCCTAACAGCACTGTGGGAGTACCTTCACCACACGGACTGCAGTGGTTCAAGCAGGTGGCTCACCACCACCTTCTCAAGGGAAATTAGGGATGGGCAAGCGATGCCCACATCCCAGGAACAGAAAAAAAAATTATTGCCCACTCACTTAACCTATCTATATCCCTTTGCAGGCTCTTTGTGTCCTCCTCACAGCTTACTTTCCCACCTAGCTTTGTATCATCAGCAAACTTGGATACATTGCACTCGGTCCCTTCATCTAAGTCATTAATATAGATTGTAAATAGCTAAGGCCCAAGCACTGATCCTTGCGGCACCTCTTCAAAAAAGTGCCATACGACCTTTTACATCAACCTAAACAGGGAAGTAGACCCTTGGGGGTAGAAATTAGGTCGCGCCCCATTTGGGGCGCAAATATTGTCCGGACGCAAATATTAGCGCCTGGCGCTAATTATCGGCACTGACGGGAAACTTCACTTTTACCGCCCCGGGAGGTGAGTGGAGCAGTAAAGCAGGCGCTGCACACCTCTCTTAAGGCGCAAAGGCCGAGCAGTGAGGCGCTAACTCGGAGCGCTGGCGAAGCTCATGTAATGTCAGTCAGCAATGGAACACACACACAATGGCACGGGCCAGTTCTTAAAGGGGATGGTTAATCTTGCTTTCCATCCACATCCTGTTCATTGCTGCCTTGAATCTCGGCCTGGAGAGACTTGCACATCAAATGTGCTGGAAAGAACAATGGAGAGCACCAGGCAAAGAGCTCAGAGTGCAGCTCCCACGGTCTCTGCTAAATCGATACAATGAATGGCAAATCAAAATGAACCTGCAAAGTGCTGCTCAGTACCCAAAACTCCTTCACACAACCTTGAATCTCTCCAGAAGTCTCTCCCTCTCTCTCTCAGAATGCGTAGTTCAAAAATGCCACCAACAATAAAAGACAGGAAGAGGCCCCCTTTAAATAGCGCCCCCCCGAGCCCCACAGCAATTGATAGCGTTCCAGTCTTCTGGTCGTTGGATGCGCCAGGCGGTAAGGCAGGGGGCGCCACTCAATTTCCGCTACGGGGCGCCCCAAGGGCGTTGCACCATGGAATGACGTCACAATCTGCGCGCGCAGGTGGTCGCAGCGGTAAGTTTTAGCGCCGCCGCACAATCTCAAGTTAAGTTCTCGAGCGGCGCAAACATCGCTGCGCCCGGGCGTTAGCGGCTTTGCGCCCCATTAGCGCCCTCTTAAGGCGCTAACGGGTGGCGCAACCAAGTGAATTTTTAACCCTTGGTTTTTAATGTCTCATCTGAAAGATGACATCTCCAACAATGCAGCACTTGCTCAATACTGCTAGAGATGTCAGCCTAGAGTTCTCTAGAGACGGGTGATATTACAGAGCAAGGCCGAGCGGTGGCTTTGAATATGGGTAGGAGAGGTACTGACATTGCTTTCTTTATCCTACAGCCATACCACAATATGCTAAAACAGTCTGACAATATTGATGATGTTCCTTGTCAACCAGCAAGCGGTGTATTTTACGGTTGCAAAAAGTTAACTTCCTTATTTCAAGGCAACCTGTCCAAGATGGTCATTCTCCAGCAGACATGTGAATCTGAATGTCAAGCAGTACTTGAATTTAACCATGCGTTTCTTAAACTGTAGTTATTCTACACTATAGTCTGAGGTGGTAGCTGTTGGGAGTGAAGTGCAGCTGGCCTGAGCTACACTGTGCTCTGCACCTGATTGTAATTCACATTGTTCCCACCAAGAGCTCCACACATGTATTTACATACATGCAAAAAGCTTCACTCTCCCAGCTACTACTTTTAATGTTAGGAGAATGTGGGCTGAGCATTCACTTATTCATAACATTAAAAAGACTCAATACTCTGTTTATAAAGTCCCCTGTGGCTCGCTACCATCCACTGAACCACATGAGCATTTTGTAAACCTGGTTTCACACTGGACTGGAGGTGTACTCCACCCGTTGTAAAACCAAGGCAGTTCGATACAGCTTGCTGGAGAGAATCCTAAACTTTACTGTGCTTCAAAGTCATTTTGGGACCGGACTCCTGAGTCACATTCATGCACACCTGAAGCTGCTGCCTATCCACGTCAATAGTATAACCGAGAGAGCATTCTAATTATCTGGCATCATGACTGGCAAAGTGTTCCATCAGATCGGTTTGCTTTGCAACATACATGTTTTTAGAAAAGATACTTCAGGCACAATGTTGCCACTTGAGAGCCTACATCCTCAGTAAATAAACACGTTGATATTCCTGCACCATGATCAAAAATATTACAGGATTAAAATTTAACCCGCCCCATTTTTGCCTGTCTAAACGTTTCACTTGTGCCAATAATGGTTAGAATGTATTATAGGTTCAGTGGCGTTTTATAGCAAACCTCGCACGCATTAAATAATTAATAATATATCCTAAAATCAGCGATACAGTTAATGTCTCAAAAGTGGGAACAACTATCAGACCCTTTGGTAATCCAATTGGACACTGCAGAATTAAGGGCAATTTTTATTGTTTAAATCACAGATAGTAAAAAAAAAATAAAGAATGGAATCTTGATTTATCTTTTAAGATGGCAGTTGCTTCTGCAGCAAAAGGGGACGATTCCAAAAGAACGCTGCGAGCGAGGATGCCATGGATTTGAGGGCGATTACACTCAATATCCGCACCGCCCAGGCCCGCGGGCGCCGCCTGATTGACAACCAACACTGAAGGCAGGCGTTCCACCCCAGCTCTTCTGTGATTGGCTTATCCGCACAAGGGTAAAAGTCCAGTTGAAAAATAGCATTCTCAACTGTGATGGCTGGAACCCAATCTTGAAGGTCTCAGCACATCAATGTTAAAACATACTCGTTGTGAATATATATATATTTTTTCCTGGACCATCTTAGTTTGGATCTTTTATTCTGAATGAAAATCTTCGTGAAAGAGCCCAGTTGCAGTAACTATTTAGAACAAGACAAAATGTAAATGACTTAAACCAGCTTAACTCCACAGTGGTCCTTGAATGTTGCCGCTTTCCGGAAACACTGAGGTGTGTGCGTGCGGTTCACATACAACGATTTAACCAGGCAGAGAATGCTCCTTATTTGAAAAAATCAATTAATGGATAGGCCAAACCCTGTGACTGGACAAGAGAGTTTCTGTAAAGTACATTAATTAGCTGTTATAGCAGCAACATTGGATTTGCTGAGAACACTAACAATCCGAGGTTACGTTTGACAGTTTTCAGTGAGATAATTATTAACATGGACGAGAGCGGTAGAAGTTCAGTGAAGGTCCATGGACGATGATTGTGAGAAAGGTTCGCCTGCAAAGTCAGTTTTGATGCCGTCAGTTCTTTCTAAAAAAAGGTTATTTATAATAGAAACATCAAAATTTACGGCACAACGTGTCTGTGTCTGAAAGTTTTTTTCCGGGGAGGTTAATACAAACCATGGCAGCGCTCCTGCAGAGTGACTGAGTTCGTGTTATTTTCATGGTCTGACGAGTTCGCCGTCCCACCTGTACTTTCTTGCTAAAGTTGTTTATATTCAGCTATCTGCACTGAGCTCTGTCAGATTTACTAATATTGCTGTAAAACTGAAGAGAGCCAGAGCCCATATAAAGCTGCGAATTTGTAATCATTCTCATCATTTATAATTTTGTAGCCGACGGGGGGGATAATCCAATAGTTTAATCACATGAAGTGTTGGAGGTAAATGAAGATCATGATACATCAATAATTCTGACTTATTTTCAAGCGCTGTATAATTGTTATATCTGACCTAAGTACCTTGACGTTGTTGAACTGGACAAATCACAAGCTATGTTTCTGATTACAGATACTCCCCACACGTTCGAGGTTTGATGATTTACCTGGACAAATCACTTTTTTACAGAGTTAATTATTAAGCTCTTTACTGTGACCCACAGTCCACGGACACGTCGCAATTTTCTTCTCCAAAGACAGCGAGGGATTGCTTTTGTTTTTGGGAAACTGACTGGCTGTAGAAGGAAGGGATTTTTCTTATTTCCAGTGCTGTGGAGCCCATCTCAGCTTCCTGCTGCCCAAGTTCTAGAAAGGAGATTGGAACGGCAGTCCAACATGGCGCGGGCTGCAGAATTCAACATTTTACTTTTGCTCCTTCTACAATTGATCCCAAGACCCATGGGTTCAAAAATATCTGACCTGAAAAAAGTGTGGCGATCCTGAATGTGAAAGTAAGTGACTTTCTGCGCAAACAGTCGATGAACGTTCACTAGGTTGATGCCTGAGTTGAAGGGGTTGTCATGAGGAAAGGTTGAGCAGGTTGGGCCTATACTCATTGGAGTTTAGAAGAATGAGAGGTGATATTGAAACATACAAGGGGGCTTGACAGGGTAGATGCTGAGAGGATGTTTCCCCTCGTGGGGGTATCTAGAACTAGGGGGCATAGCTTTTAGGATAAGGGGTCGCCTATTTAAGACGGAGATGAGGAGGAATTTCTTCTCTCAGAGGGTCCTGAATCTTTGGAATTCTCTACCCCAGAGAGCTGTGGAGGCTGGGTCAGTGAATATATTCAAGGCGGAGATAGACAGATATTTGAGCTACAGGGGAGTCAAGGGCTATGGGGAACAGGCAGGAGAGTGGAGTTGAGGCCAAGATCAGATCAGCCATGATCTTATTGAATGGCAGAGCAGGCTCGAGGGGCCGAATGGCCTACTCCTGCTCCTATTTCTTATGTTCTTAATCACTGATTAAGGAGTACACCTAGTTTCCAAGATTGATAGTATTTCAAAAGACCACTTGACCAATTTTAGCACATCCAGCAAGAAAGACCATACAGTTCCCCTCCATATTAAACGTTTTTAATTATTCCAGGGCTTTTACCTCCAGTACCCGACCTGGAATTCCATTCCATGTGTTGATTGCTCTTTATGTGAAGAATAACTCCTTGATATCCGTCTTAAATTTGCCTTTTACTAATTTGAACCTATGTCCGCTTATCCTATCCTCATGGTTTAGTTTGTAGTAGCTCTACCTTTTCTATACAGCTTGCTGTTTATATATCTCCTATATGATTATTTCTTTGGTGTCCCCATTTAAGGTTCAAAAGTTTAAGATTCTCCAGTACATCCTTATAACTCAATCCCCTGAAGTTAGGGATCAGCCTCGTGTATCTTCTCTGAGTCATGCCCAGTGCTTGAATGTCTGCCTTGTATCTCGATGACCAAAACTAAACACAGTACTCAAGGGGATGAATTTCCTTGGAGCTTCTCTCAATGGGGGTGAATTTCCTTGGAGCTTCTCTCAATGGGGGTGAATTTCCTTGGAGCTTCTCTCAATGGGGGTGAATTTCCTTGGAGCTTCTCTCAATGGGGATGAATTTCCTTCGAGCTTCTCTCGCTGCGCTGCTGAAACCTTGCTTGCACATGTAAATGGGGTTTCCACTGAAGTTATGGCAGCGGAGAGAGAGAAGCCCCAAGGAAATTTACTATCAGTGTGTGGTCTGACTAGAGTACTCTAGTTTGAGCTTGACTTCCTCCGACTTATCTTCTACCATTTTGGCTTTAGAGTCCAAGTTGGTTTGTTGATTGATGCTGTGCAGTGATTAGACATGTTAATCTTTGTGTTTACCCAATCCCCAATCTTTCTTTCAATTTAACCTTGGCTGTTGTGGCACTATTTATGGAGTATTTATTATGTCACTCATTTTTTTCTTTCTATGTGCAGTACTTTACACCCATATTCCTCTGTGAAACACCTTGGGATTTTTTTTATTGTGAAGGTTCTATATAAATGCAAGTTGTTGTAATCAAATGAATCGACTATTCTTCCATCCACTTACATATTTTGTCTAAATTACTTTGTATTTCCCAAGCTGCCTCTACAGATTCAACTATCCCTTCCAGTTTGGTATGGCCAGCTGTACTGACAAGACATATTGACAATTTTGTGTATTAATTTTACTATAAGAATTCTTTGGGTTAAGATAGGTTCTCTTTAGTGAATTATGATGATATTATAGAGCATGTACCAGGACAAATTTCCTTAAATAACAATTTGTATAGTACAAAATTAACAATTCAAACAATGTGTACCTTTAGATAATACTATATGAACAAGCTTTATGATCTATTGGGGAATTATTTTGTCTGTTGTTTTACCTAGTTTTTTTTAACTTTTTGATCCAATCTGCTCTTGGTGTTTATACAGGATACCTGAGTAGAGTAAAAGCTACAACGGATTACACAGGTCGCGACTGTAGATTCCTTACTTTCAAGTCCGGAGACTCCATATTCGTTTATTTTAAGTTGACTGGGAAAAGAGATGATTTATGGGCTGGAAGTGTAAGTACTGTATTCTGTGATGCATTATTTTGCTTCAAAGTATATTCTCATGTTCTATTTTTGTAGGTTAACAATCTTGTACATTTGTTTCATTATGTTTCCACATCCTCAAGTCATTTTCCTTATTGATTGTTCTATTGATAGATATATGCAGTGTATGGATTGGCCTCATCCCTTTCTATCTCTGTAACCGCTGCCAGACCTACAACAACAACATCTTGCATTTAATGTGATAAAACCTCCCAAGGCACTTCACAGGAGCATAATCAGACAAAAACTGACACTGAAACAAAGAATATTAGGATGGGTGACTAAAAGGTTTGGTCAAAGAGGGAGGTTTTAAGGAGCAGCTTAAAGGAGGGAGAGGTGGAGAGGCAGAAAGGTTTAGGGAGGGAATTCTACGGCTGAAGGCATGGCCACCAATGGTGGGGCGAAGGGAGTGGGGGATGCACAAGAGGCCAGAGTTGGAGCAAAGCAGAGTTCATAGGGCTCGAGAAGGTTACAAAGATAGGGAGGAGCGAGGTGATGTAATGATTTGAACACAAGGATGATCATTTTAAAAATCGAGGCACTGGTGGACCAGGAGCCAATGTAGGTCAGCGAGCACAGGAGTAATGGGTGAACAGGACTTGGTGCGAGTAAGGATATGGGCAGCAGCAGAGTTTTGGATGAGCTCAAGTTTATGGAGGGTGGAAGATGGGAGGCCGGCCAGGAGAGCGTTAAAATAGTCAATTCTGGAGGTAACCAAAGGATGGCCTAATGAGGAAGAATGCATTGCAGGATCTGGTTCTGGGGAATGAGGTGGGTCAGGTGGATCAAGTATCAGTAGGGGAACACTTAGGGAACAGTGATCATAGTATCATAAGGTTTACATTAGCTATGGAAAAAGACAAGGAGCAATCTAGAGTTAAAATACTTAACTGGAGGAGGGCCAATTTCAGTGGGTTGAGAACAGATCTAGCCCGGGTAAATTGGAATCAAAGATTGGCAGGCAAAACTGTAATCGAACAATGGGCTGCCTTTAAAGAGGAAATGGTTCAGGTATAGTCGAGGTACATTCCCACGAGGGGGAAAGGTAGGGTAACCAAAGCCAGAGCTCCCTGGATGACGAAAGAGATAGAGAGTAAGATGAAGCAGAGAAAAGGGGCTTATGACAGATGTCAGGTTGAGAATACAAGTGAGAACCAGGCTGAATATAGAAAGTTCAGAGGGGAAGTGAAAAAGGAAATAAGAGAGGCAAAGAGAGATTATGAGAATAGACTGGCAGCTAACATAAAAGGGAATCCAAAAGTCTTCTATAGGCATATAAATAGTAAACAGGTAGTAATGAAGGGATAATTACAAGTCCGAGCCCTTTTCGGGCTACCCCAGATCAGGCGTATTCCCCAGACGTTCACCTTCGACTAAAATTAGCGGTAGCCGAATCCTATAAGACGCTTAATTGGGTCTAAAGGTCAGACTATCTCTCCCTAAAGGAAAGGAACGGCCTGAAGATGTTACCGTCCTCCGGATAGCACTTTTAATAAGTTTAACTAGACTGTAACCTTCCGGATATTATGAGGGTCCGGAAACCCCCCCAGAATTCTGCAACTCCTCACTGAAGAGTGTACAGAAATTGAGTTTGCGAGATTGATACAGAAATACTCTGTGAGACAATTTTAAAAATATATAGATTTATTAAAGAACCGACATTTAGTTAACAGCTGGTATGGCAATCGCAACTTTAACCTTTCAAAATACAAATAGCATACATTTCTTATCAGAGATCCTTATTCTCAAATCTTAACTTCGTTACATTTCCACACTTCTACTTATTTCTTAATCCAGAATATCCACCAAAATCAAATACCTTGATTACCCGAGACTCAGAGTTGTAGGCCTACAGAATGGTTCTGAAGGCGAGAATCACTCTGCCCCTTCCCAGCAACTTCTGACTCTCTATCTGAAAAGCTCTATTTTTATACCTTTTTTTGTGGTTTATTCTTTGAAGTTTTCTGCTGATGTAAGCTAATTATCTCTAGCCATATTTCTGTTGACTTCTTTCTATTCTTACTGTCAACCCAGCTGCTAACTCTCAGAATCCTGTCTGCTGTATAGGTGTTTCAAAAACTTATCATTTTTATGGTTATTATCGATTTATCTATTTGATGCTATTCTTAGGAAGTCTTTCTATTTAATTCTTAACTCCCTTTAGCTGCTTGCATTCCAGACCTCGTGTCTCCCAACTGTTCCAAGTTCAACACACAAACAATGTGATTGCTTGATGCATCTATTGATGTAATATTTTCAAAGCCTTCTGTAGGTATCTTTTACAACTTGTAAATTAAAAACGCTTCATCTAGGGTGTTCTTTGCATTAGCTATTTCAATTGGTTGTATTAAGAATTATGTCTCCTTGTTCTAAGTTTAACATAAAACTATTTTACGGCAGGTATTTCTTTTACTTGATGTCATTTTTTCAAAGGCACTTGTTTTTTTAATGTTCTGTGTTTCTTGTTCGACGTGTTAGTTTTTAACACTTTAAACTGGGTAATGGTATTGTGTTGTTCCAAACTGCAGACTCCTTGGAACCTATAACCCTCTGTTTCAATTAGGTCATTGTCTTAGTATTTACAACCATTTCCCATTTCAAAAGCTTTTGTGGTGTTTACAACTTTTGTGTTAACACTTCATCTTATCTCAAAAGCCTGTGTTCTGTTTGCAGCCTGTGTCGTTGAGGCTTTTTAGATTTTTAACCCCAGTTTGTCATATTTTACTAAAGCTAGAATTCTGTTCATAGGATGGTGTATTTTTCTGAATAGGTTTGGGTCATTCCTTTACAATAAGAGGTGGGGTGGGGTCGATTAGGGACCAAAGAGGAGACCTATGCATGGAGGCAGAGGTATTGGCTGAGGTACTAAATGAGTACTTTGCATCTGTCTTTACCAAGGAAGAAGATGCTGCCAAAGTCGTAGTGATAGAGAAGGTAGTTGAGATACTGGATGGGCTAAAAATCGATAAAGAGGAGGTACTGGAAAGGCTGGCTGTACTCAAAGTAGATAAGTCACCATAACCGGATAGGATGCATCCTAGGATGCTGAGGGAGGTAAGGGTGGAAATTGCAGAGGTACTGGCCATAATCTTCCATTCCTCCTTGGATATGGGGGTGGTGCCAGAGGACTGGAGAATTGCAAATGTTACACCCTTGTTCAAAAAAGGGTGTAAGGATAAACCCAGCAACTACAGGCCAGTCAGCTTAACCTCAGTGGCGGAGAAGCTTTTAGAAATGATAACCTGGGACAAAATTAACAGTCACTTGGACAAGTATGGATTAATTAAGGGAAGCCAGCATGGATTTGTTAAAGGCAAATCGTGTTTAACTAACTTGATTGAATTTTTGATGAGGTAACAGAGAGGGTTGATGAGGGCAATGCGGTTGATGTGGTGTACATGGACTTCCAAAAGGCGTTTGATAAAGTGCCACATAATAGGCTTGCCAGCAAATTTAAAGCCCATGGAATAAAAGGGACAGTGGCAACATGGATATGAAATTGGCTAAGTGACATGAAACAGAGAGTAGTGGTGAACGGTTGTTTTTTGGACTGGAGGAAGGTATACAGTAGTGTTCCCCAGGGGTCGGTACTAGGACCACTGTTTTTCTTGATATATATTAATGACTTGGACTTGGGTGCACAGGGCATTATTTCACAATTTGCGGATGACACAAAACTTGGAAGTATAGTGAACAGTGAGGAAGATAGTGAGAGACTTCAAGAGGACATAGACTGGCTGGTGAAATGGGCGGACACGTGGCAGATGAAATTTAACGTAGAAAAGTGCGAAGTGATACATTTTGGTAGGAAGAACGAGGAGAGGCAATATAAACTAAAGGGTACAATTCTAAAGAGGGTGCAGAAACAGAGCGACCTGGGGGTATATGTGCACAAATCGTTGTAGGTGGCAGGGCAGGTTGAGAAAGTGGTTAAAAAAGCATACAGGATCCTGGGCTTCATATATATGCTTTGGCGATTCTGTATCTAATTTACTTCACCTGAGGAAGGAGCAATCGATAGCTCCGAAAGCTTGTGATTTCAAATAAAACTGTTGGACTATAACCTGGTGTTGTGCGACCTCTCAATTTCATAAATAGAGGCATAGAGTACAAAAGCAAAGAAGTTATGATGAACCTTTATAAAACACTGGCTCAGCCACAGCTGGAGTATTGTGTCCAATTCTGGGCACTACACTTTAGGAAGGATGTGAAGGCTTTAGAAAGAGTGCAGAAAAGATTTACAAGAATGGTTCCAGGGATGAGGGACTTCAGTTACGTGGTTAGACTGGAGAAGCTGGGGTTGTTCTCCTTGGAGCAGAGAAGATTGAGAGGAGATTTGATTGAGGTGTTCAACATCATGTGGGGTCTAGACAGAGTAGATAGAGAGAAACTGTTCCCATTGGCGGAAGGGTCGAGAACCAGAGGACACAGATTTAAGGTTATTGGCAGAAGCTCCAAAGGTGACATGAGGAAAAACTTTTTTACACATGGTTATGATCTGGAATGCACTGCCTGAAACGGTGCTGGAGGCAGATTCAATAGTGGCTTTCAAAAGGGAATTGGATAAATACCTGAAAGAAAAAAAATTGCAGGGCTATGGGGAAAGGGTGGGGGATTGGGACTAGCTGAATTGCTCTTCCAGGGAGCCAGCATGGGCTCGACAAGCCGACTGGCCTCCTACTGTGCTGTAATGATTCTATGATTCTATGGATGTGGTTTCAGGAGCAGATAAGCTGAGGCAGGGGTGGAAATGGGCGATGTTACATAGGTAGCAGTAGGCGGTCTACAACCCCCATTCCTCTGACTCTGGCCTCTTGTGCATTCCCTTCCCTTCCTTGACGGCTGTTCCTTCAGACACCTATCCCCACGCTCTGGAATGCCTCCCTAAAAGCCCTCTACGTCTGCAGCTCCCTCTTCTTCTTTAATACCCTCCTTAAAACCCACCTCTTTGGCAGAGTATTTGGTCACCCCTCCTAATAGCTCCTTCTTTGGCTCAGCGTCTTTTTTCTGACTACATTCCCTGAGACATTTTCTAAATCACACCCTCACCTCCACCTTTGATGCCCTTGTCCCCGGTGAAACTCTTACTTTCTCCAACCCCAGTCGTTCCCCTTGGTACAGCTCCCATCTTCATTCCCTTAAGCCCATAGGGTGCAGATTTGAACATTTATAGCCCACAACTGGTTTAGCCCTTTATCACCAGATCTGGCTGGACCACATCAAGCACTATCGGACTCCGCTTTCCTCTGCCAAAACTGTTTACTACGGCTTCTTGGCTCCACTACTAACCGTTTCCTTAAAGCCCTCTCCCATGCTCCCTCAACCCTTGCCTTTTCTCAT
Source organism: Squalus acanthias (assembly GCA_030390025.1). Taxonomy (NCBI): domain Eukaryota; kingdom Metazoa; phylum Chordata; class Chondrichthyes; order Squaliformes; family Squalidae; genus Squalus; species Squalus acanthias. The sequence goes on from CM059425.1 coordinate 59,538,188, forward strand.
CCTCATGTTAAAATCCCTCCCTGGCATTCCTATTTCTGTAACCTCCTCCAGCCCTCGAGAACTCTGCAATACTCCAACTATGGCCTCTTGTGCATCACTTACATCTTTCAACCCACCGTTGGCGGCCGTGCCTTCAGCCAGCTAGGGCATGAGCCCCATGAGCTCTGAAATTCCCTCCCTAAACCTTGCCACATCTCCACTACTCTGTCTTCCTTTAAGATGCTCCTTAATACCTACCTGTTTGACCAAGCTTTTAGTCACCTGTCCTAATATCTCCTCTGGCTCGGGGTCAATTACTATTTGATTACGCTCCTCTGAAGCACTTTAGAATGTTTCAATTCAATAAAGGCCCTATATAAAGGCAAGTTGTTTTTATTAAACAACATTAACCCTAACAGAATTCCTTGTTGCCATTGCTTACCTATACAGTGTATCACTTGGGACCTACATAATTCCCAAGTTCTGTGAATTTTAATACGTAGGTCAGATAAAAAAAAACATTGTACTGCTTTGTTTATGCTATGCTTTCAGTAGTTAGAAATGAGTTGCTGAGCAGTAACTGAGTGCATCCTGAGTTTGGTAAGTATGAACCTAAACTACAGTACATCTCACACAATAGATGTATGACCATCTCTACTGTATAATTGTTTTAGTCATTAATAGAGTACCCACATAAAATGCTGCTTTTCCAACATGCAGACTTTTGACACTCTTTCAAAAGCTCCTAAGTTAACTTGTAATGACTTTATTCTATTTCAGATAGGAAAACAATTTGGGTTTTTTCCAAAAGATGTAGTTAAAGTTGAAGACGTCTTTCTATCAACTGAAGTAGAATTGCCAACAAAGGTAACCTGTGAATTGATGTTCTTAAATTAACTTTATGTTTGATGCATTCAATGTTCCCATAACAGTAATCTGTTACGAAGATTTAAAAATAGCCAATTTGTAGATCTACCCAAATAACTCTTAATAGTGGTGAAATATGGTTTAGTGTGGAGCAGAAATATTTGTGAGTTATTACTCCTGGAAAAGTAACCTTTATTGTCCATTATTTTGTCTCTTTTGGTTTTGCATTCTAAAATAATATGCATATCTGAGCATTTAACCCTGAAACTCCCTGTGCGAACTCATTTACATTTTTTCAAGTTTACACTGAAACAAACACTACTATCACAGCAATAAATCTATTCCGTATCAGGACTACATATTTTTTACTGTAATAGTAACTCCACAATACAAGCATAAATACATAAACACATTTTCATGATCTTTCCTATTTTATTTCAGTTTTCATTTTTACTTTTTTATAATCTAATCTATATAATTTTATTCAGAATATCCCTTCTCAAAATAAATTCCTCAAATTAGAAATTCTTAAACTTCCAATTTCAACAAATTCTTTCTATCCCTTACATTTATCTTGGATGTAGTTATTCCACTGTCAATCCATACCTCCAGATTAAAACAATCCCCATGCAAAAAGTACAGAATAGCAAAATGTTACCTATAGATCCTAACTCAGAAGTGTAAACTAAAGACTGTGAATGTTTATTTCAGGAAAATGATTTCCTTTGCCTTGATGGAGGTGATCATTACATCGAAAGTGAAGAAAGTAATTCAGTTAGTGATGAATATGGAGAAAATTCATTTTCAAAGCCAGAAGAAATAAAAGCCACTTTAGAACATGAATCTAAGCCTAACAAATACAACCAGGATTACAAAGGTAATTCTGCCCAAGACGAACCTGTGGACAATTTAATTAATCTTTATAAAGAGCAGTTTCAAAGAACACGTCATGCTGCAGATGATACTGAGTTAGAGATGAATTCTGGTAAAGAACAACTTCATAAAAGTCTAGCAACTGATGAGAATGTGCGAATAAATGAGTTTGTTTCACCAGCTGATCATCTGAATCAATTAAGTGAAGAAAGTGTCTCCAAACATACAGATAACAATGAATACTACTTAGCCACAGGTCCTGAATCTGTGTATAGTGAATATATTGGTACAAAAGATGAACATGCAGGGCAGGGAATCAGTGAAGACACTACTATTGCATCTGAAAGTAATGAAGAATCTAATTTTGTGCAAGAGGAATCTAGTTGGATTGGATCTAGAATTAGCGGGTGGTTTGGTTTGGAAAGTTATAAGGATACAAAGGTTGTGGAACCTACTGACCAGTCTATACAGCTAAACTCCTTTAAAAGTCGAAAAATTGCATTAAACTATGGTGAGGACACTGCAATGTCTGAAGTGATTGAAGAAAGAAATAATGATGTGTATTATAAGGACAAAGAAAACCTTGGTTCTGAAAAGTCAGGCTGGATTGGGGGTTTGTCAAAATTGTTAAGCTTCAACAGTGATTCACCAGAAGATGTTTTATCCACCAATGATGATGAAGTTAAGCATGAAAATGTAAAGTCAGATTCTGTTGATGACTCAACAGACCCAAGTAAACCTATGGTAACTAAGTTGGAAAACCAAATGTCTGCCCATTCAGTTCCAGATGAAGTAAGGCTAAAATCTAGTAGATCAGAAAAAACATCAAAAAACACTGACAACGATAAACAACATTTAATCGATAGTGATCGGTCATGGTTTGATTTAAGTGACAAATTATGGTTTGGTCAAATCAATAAAGCTGAGAATTCAGGCATATCAGAAGAAACACAAAACATTGATGAAGATAACAAAGATTATACAAGAGACACGGATGGATCAAAATCACAGTGGTATCACTTTGGTTTAAGTGAGACATTAGGCTTTGGTCAAAGCAATGAAGATCAGGCTTCTTCCTTGCCAGAAGAAACTAAAGAAAACATTGATGAAGATAACAAAGAAAATACACTGGATAATGATGGGTCAAAATCACAATGGTATCACTTTGGTTTAAGTGATACATTAATGTTTGGTCAAACCAATGAAGATCATCTGGCTTCTGACCCAGTCGAAGAAACAAAGAAAAGCATCATTAAAGATAATAAAGAAAACACAATAAATAGCGAGTCTGGAGATAGTTCTCCCATACCTTTAATGAATCAGGTTAAAAGTGAAGGAGATGCATTGATTGTTGATTCATTTATAAATGAAGACACAATTCAGTCAGTAGAACTGAGTCTCTGTACAACAGAGAATGATATTAACTGCCAGTCTGAAAGCTTGCACCAGTCTGAGAAGGAATATAGGGAAATGAAAAGTGAAAATGCACAGTCAGTATTTTCTATAAATGGTTTAAAAAACAGTTTCAGTTTTGAAGGCATAACATCAAAGTTACAAGGTGTTCAGGAATTAAAAGTCCAAAATTTACAGGAGCAACATTTAATGCCAGGTTCAAAATTCATAGGTCATAATAAACCTTTGACACAGGAAAATCTCCATGAAGAACAAAATTTGCAAGAACATTTAAAATTTACTTCAGAAATTAAGCAACCTATTTCAGATTACATGAAGTCGGTGACACATGAAAATATACATACTGAAGAAAAATTGCATGGTGAACAGGAAGTTTTGCACAACCAGGATCTAATCTCATCAGTGGAACAATTTAGTAGTCTGAGTAAAGATAAACTTTTAGTACAAGAAAGTTTGTATGAGGAAGAACAACATTTAACATTGGATTCTGAATTGACACCTGCTAAAGATCCAAGTTCAGAAACTACACTTCTTACAGTAGCAGATACTGCAGAACTTTCAGCAGGCGACAAATTACAAGTTGAAGAAGAAACTTTACAAGATAATTTAGTATCCAGATTGGAAGCTGAACAGCTTATTTCAAATGCTACTGATTCTACGCCAGTGAATACGTTACAGAATAAAGAAAGGTTTTCACAAGAACAACTAGTAATAAAATCAGACTTACAACAAATTACTATTACAGATAATCAACTTCTGCCAGAGGAAAAATTGCACCACGAGCAACAAATCTCACAACAGCAACGTGTTATATCAACCATGGAATTTGAACAGCTTGACATTTCAGATAACGATAAGCTTTTATCCCAGACACCAACTTATAATGAACAGCAAACTTCTGAGCTTGATGAACTTACTACCTCTGGTCAAGTTATCCCTTCTTCACAGAATGAATTGTGGAACGAAGAAGCCATTACACAAGGACAACATTTAATATCAGCAAACCAGCAAATTTCGGACCATTACAATCTTTTATCAGAGAAGGATAAAGAACAAGTTTTAGAGGAAATGTATCCAGCAAGTTTGGATGATAAACGGGTCACAGTTACAAATACCAATGATCCTTCATTACAGAAACAACTGCATGATGAAACCCAGAGAGTACAATCCCTACAGCCTGCTTCAGATCATACTAGGGCTCTATCACAGGAAAAACTATACAGTGACAGAAACACCTTGCAACGACAAGCCCTAGCATTAGATTCTGAATCCAATCAGCTTACTTCAGATCATAGGGAAGCTCAGTTATGGGAATGCTTGCATGGAGAAGCACATGTTTTCAAAGAATGTCTGCCCTTAAAATCAGAATCGAATCAGGCTGCTCCAGATGCTGATAAATCTTTTTCACTGAAAAAACATGGTGAACAAGACTTGCAAGAACAACAAGCAACTTCTACTTCAGAATCTAACTGGCTTGCTATCTCAGATCATAGTAAACATGCTTTGTCTGAAAAATTGCATGTTAATGAAGAAATTCTCCAGGCAAATATTTTGACACCTCTACAGTTTGAGCAACATACTGGTTCAGATAACGACAAACTACTGTCAAAGGAAAAATTGAATGATAAAGACTGTGTCTTACAGAAACAATGTATAACGTCAGATTTAACATCAAAACTGCTTACTATAACAGATGACGCTGAATCCTTACTGCAGGACAATCTGCAAGACAAAGAACAAACTTTACCAAATCCTTTATCAAGTTTACAATCTGACGAGCTCACTGTTTCATATGATGGCAAAACCTTGACTCGAGAAAACTCTTTCTATCAACAAAAAAGCTTAGAAGGAGATAAAGGGGTAACTTTAGAATCAGAAAAACAATCTGTTGTTTTAGATGCCACAGAGGATTTGTCACAGAAAGAAACAATTGGAGTCAGTATCACCACCATAAATACTGAAAAAAGAAATAAGATACATAGGTCTATGGAACCTGAATCTCTAGTAGAATTTGTGAATTCACTGCTTTCTGAGAATATGAATCTTCCTGGAGTGCACTTTGGTGGAGATGAAGATACTGATACTAAAATCAAACCACAGCAGGTTGTCGAAGAAACGACAAGTGATAAAATGAATGACAATTATAGAGAGACTAATAACATAATAAGTGAAAAAGCAGCACAATCATCCATTGATCCTGTTTCCACAAACTTATGGAAAGGTGAAGCACAGAGTAATTCTGAAATGCTGATAGTCACCTCCACTCTTAAAAGCAAAGACACAAGCAAGTTAAGTACAGAAGTTAAGGCTAGTTCAGATGCTACCACAGAAAATATAGATAGAGCTACTTCTACTAGTACAGAAAATAAACCTGAAACAAGAGATGTTGCTGATAAAGAAACACCAACATCAAGAGATATTGAATCCAATGACCACCAAACTGGCAGTTTCTCATTCTGGGAAATAGGGTCCCTTTTAGATGAAGTGAAAAACAAGTTTGAGAAGTTCAGAATAAAAGATACATCATTTGACAGTACAAACTTTTATAGTCATCTTAAATTCTTGAGAAAGCACATGAGTATTGCACAACTGCAGTATTTGGAAATATGCTTTGAAAAAGCCAATCTCTTGTGGCTGGAAGAAACTCTTGAACATCTAGAGAATGCAAATAGTAGTAATGGTTTTAATGACATTCTCCAAAAAGTAACCACTTTTGAAGAGAGTTTCTGGCAAAACAAAGACTTCAGATGTGACAAGAATGATGCAGACATTGAATATGGAATGATTGAAAGGCAACATAGTGAAGACACGGAGATGTTTCAAAAGCTACAAGATATTCTAACTGCTATCAAAATGAAATGCACTTCAAATGTCTCTAGTTCAAGCACTATCAAAGGTATTGGGCGTTGACTTAATGGGAGTAATACATGTTCTAACATACATGTGCGTGTTTTTTTTAAAGAAGAACAAGAACACCCACTATTTTGTTTTGATTTATATTTTGGTGAATCCCACTTGTGTGAAGTTAGCACTGTGAAATGGAACACTTTCCCACAGTGTCAGCATCAATTCCAGGTCAGGTATAACACAGCCACTTGCAGCACTCCAACAATGTGCCTTAATCCCAGTATCAGAAGTCCACCCCTACTACAACAGTGATTTTTTTTTGAATTTTTCAAATCAGGCATTATTGCATCTTCTCTGAGTAATTCACTGCAGTAGATCAACAACTAACATGAGTTGGGTTGCACACCAGTGTCACTAGTTCAAGCACCATACCTATCAAAGGTACTGGCTTTGGATTTAATGTGATTTCTTTTCACTTATGGTTTCAGAGATACCACTGACCATTCTTCATGTGTGAGCCCAAACTATGAGTGAAGGCAGGCTAGTTGATCATGGAGGTGATCACAGCTAAGTCAAATCCTGTTCTCACACATCAACCACATATGTGCTGTTTCCAGCATAAGCAGTGATCAAGAACAGGAAACCTGCAAAACTTTTCCCCACCCTACCACAGAGACTTGAAGAATGTGCCTTCAATGCCAGCTCAGCAAGGATCAGCTAACTCAGCACAGACTAGCCATTGGATCTGGGACTTTCATCTGTTTGGCTCAGTAATGCAGGCAGTGCACTTCTCTACTGAGCTGCGGGGGAAGCTAATGACTTAACGTGATCCAAGCCTGTCTGAAAATATTTCGTATTTAAATTATTCAGGAAATTCAAATTTAAATAACACTGTAAATTCAATAGAAGGTGCTGGTCTGGCATGGTGGTATAGTGCACTGGAGCAGTGCCATGCAGTGGTGAGACACAGGTCTGATTCCAAACTTGGATGAGTATCCAATGTCGGCCATGTTTTTGTGGAGAGGTCAAATGGAGGACAATTGCTTCCCCATTGGGATGGAGGGAAAGTCAGAAATGGCATTGCCAGGGCCATTCTGATGCCAGGTTTGGTGTGGCATTGGTGGAAATCTAGGAGTAGATTGCTCTGGTTCTCTCGACCAAGAGGTGGCTTCGAGACTCCAAAGGGGAGAAACTTCACAGAAAGTAGAGGATATGTAGCCTTTGGAAGAAAATAGAAATGTTCTACTGGCATAAGCATTAAGTCTCCGTGAATCAACATAACAGTAGATTTTTAAGGGTAGATTTTATGGTTTCATGCTCCTATGTGCACAGAATGCATATCAGGAGTTCAGCTGCAGTGGTTGATGGACCCTGCAGAATTTTCATTTGTTACTGCCGGCTTTACAGAAAGAAAGAAATAAGAAAGAAAAACTTGCATTTATATCGTGCCTTTCATGACCATCGGACGTCTCAAAGCACTTTACAGTCAATGAAGTCCTTTTGAAGTGGAATCACTGTTGTAAGGTGGGACACGCGGCAGCCAATTTGCGCAACAAAGCTCAGACTATACAGAATATAAAGGGTAGGTTTTAAGTATTTGTGCTCCAAGTGGCACCAAACTTTATTCACCAGCATTACTTACTGGGAATTCAGGCCTGAGGGCAGCGGGCCCGACTGGTGTTTCCGTCCATTAAATGTTTAATGGAAAATCCTGCAGCGTCCGCTGACTTCCGTGTCCTAATTCCCAATATGCAGTCCTGCTGCACAAGGCTCCGTGCCAAGTGCACAAATTTGTAAAATCTACACTTAATATCAGCCATGATCTAATTGAATGGCAGAACAGGCTGAATGGCCTACTCCTGTTTCTATGTGGTTATATATTATTATATTCTGTACAATCTGAACTTTCTATAAAGTCTGTGGCAACAAATGAAACTGCACAAATGAAAATTAAAATAAAAATGTAAAACGAAGGAAACATATATCTTAAGTCTTTCAACATCTCAAAAGAGACAAGTCAGGTTAAATGTTTCAGATTGACAAGCTGACTGATTTTAAACTCATAATGCATAAAAAGCACTGATATTTTGATTCATGGATACCCTACAAATTTTGGTATTGATGTTACAATGAATCTATTAGAATTATGTCTTTTCTTTGCTGTTCACCTCAAAAATTTCTGCCCAAAGACAATGTTTATTTCTAATTCATCACATCAATATCAGAATGTGTTATGTATTACAGGACTAACTGTGTTAATACTTTGCTGAATTTTTGCCATCAATTTTCAGGTCCTCAAAATCACTGCAGATAATTGAAGACAACAAACATTTCAATTCTTTATTTTGCAGATGCTTTCAGTTCAGGAGACGCTTTAGAGGCTGGTCTTCTTGATAAGAACGGTCAAATGAGCAAAGATGTGCAGGAGCAGAAGGGGACCAACGACATTATTTCGGAAGTAACAGAGAGACAAATGCTGGAAATGTTGACCTTAAACCAGTCAGATAAAATACCTGATTCAGAGAAAGCAGCTGTTAAAGCTGCGATGGAAAGTAAATTCAGAAATCAATTACAAAAGGAGCCACATGATATAAAGAGCGAGAAAACTAGTTACCACAAGACAGAAGAGAAAGTGATACCCTTCTCAGCATTAAATAAAGATTTTGATGAGGTTAGCAAACCATCAGTTACTGTCGATTCAAGAGTCGGAGATGCAACTGAAAATAATAATGGTAAGTATAAAGGATGAAACCTGCTGGTGTGCACGGTTTTAAGTAAAGTCTAAAGACAGTTTGAGTTTTTTTGCTTTATTTTTTAAAATTTTGTTCTTAACAGAATGTGAGACAAGTGTAACGAAAATAGCTGTCCACAAACTAAGCAACAGCTTTGACCTTGATTTACAAACTATCAGGATACTAGTTGGTCATTTCATCAAAAATGTAAGTAACACTTTATATTGTAAAGTAGAAAAAGTTACAGCAACTCTTTCAATGCCTCTATTGCACATTATTTGTCACATGAACATATTTTAATTTCCTGAATGTTACTTTATAACATTTATAAATTTTTCTTCTCTCTGCTTTCCTTCTGATATTCTCTCCGGCACCTCCTTCCCTATCTATTGTGAATTATACCCGAGTGTAGTTCCATGGGTGCCAGTGACTCAGTAACTCATTCAAGTGGCCATTTATCGTGTCTGAGTCTTGACATTGTCAACAGACTCCTCCGACCTTCACTCGAGTCTAATCTGTCCTCATGACATCCAAACATGCACTCATTTCATGTTCCTTGTGATGGAACATTGTCCTATTTGACCCGGAGATGAGCTTCCGACCCCACATCCACTCCATCACCAAGACCGCCTACTTCCATCTCTGTAACATTGCCCGTCTCTGCCCGTGCATCAGCTTATCTGCTGCCGAAACCCTCATCCATTCCTTTGTTACCTCTAGACTTCACTATTTCAATGCTCTCCTGGCCGGCCTCACATCTTCCACCCTCCATAAACCTGAGCTCATCTAAAACTCTGCTGCCTGTATCCTAACTTGCACCAAGTCCCATTCATCCATCACCTATATTGACTTACATGGGCTCCCTGTCCAACAACGCCTTGATTTTAACCTCCTCCAGCCCTACAACCTCCCCGAGATCTCTGCACTCCTCCAATTCTGGCCTCTTGCGCACCCCTATTTTAATTGCTCCATTCAACTGCCTGGGCCACAAACTCTGGAATTTCTTCCCTAAACCATTCCGCCACTCTACCTCTCTCTCCTCCTTTAATACGCTCCTTAAAACCTAACTCCATGACCAAGCCTGTCCTAATATCTCCTTATGTGGCTCGGTGGCAAATTTTATTTGATAACGCTCCTGCGAAGTGCCATGGGATGTTTTAGCATGTTAAAGGTTGAAAGAGAGGTGGAAAGGTAGGGAGGGAATTCCAGAGCTTAGGGCCTAGGCAGCTGAAGGCACGGCTGCCAATGGTGAAGAGATTAAAATCGGGGATGCGCGAGAGGCCAGAATTGGAGGAGTGCAGAGATTTCAGAGGGTTTTTTTTATTCGTTCCGGGATGTGGACGTCGCTGGCAAGGCCAGCATTTATTGCCCATCCCTAATTGCCCTTGAGAAGGTGGTGGTGAGCTGCCTTCTTGAACCATTGCAGTCCGTGTGGTGAAGATACTCCCACAGTGCTATTAGGGAGGGAATGCAAGGATTTTGATCCAGCGATGATGAAGGAACAGCGATATATTTCTAAGTCAGGATGGTGTGTAACTTGGAGGGGAACTTGCAGGTGGTGGTGTTCCCATGCGTCTTCTGCCCTTGTCCTTCTAGGTGGTAGAGGTCGTGGGTTTGGAAGGTGCTGCCGAAGAAGCCTTGGCGAATTGCTGCAGTGCATCTTGTAGATGGTACACACTGCAGCCACTGTGCACCGGTGGTGGAGGGAGTGAATGTTTAAGATGGTGGATGGGGTGCCAATCAAGCGGGCTGCTTTGTCCTGGATGGTGTTGAGCTTCTTGAGTGTTGTTGGAGCTGCACTCATCCAGGCAAGTGGAGAGTATTCCATCACACTCCTTACTTGTGCCTTGTAGATGGTGGAAAGGCTTTGGCGAGTCAGGAGGTGAGACACTCATCGCAGAATACCCAGCTTCTGACCTGCTTTTGTAGCCACAGTATCCAGTTAAGTTTCTAGTCAGTGGTAACCCACAGGATATTGATGTTGGGGGATTTGGCGATGCTAATGCCGTTGAATGTCAAGGGGAGGTGGTTAGACTCGCTCTTGTTGGAGATAGTCATTGCCTGCCACTTGTGTGGGGCGAATGTTACTTGCCACTTATCAGCCCAAGCCTGAATGTCGTCCAGGTCATGCTGCATGTGGGCATGGACTCTTTCATTATCTGAGGAGTTGTGAATGGAACTGAACACTGCAATCATCAGCGAACATCCCCACTTCTGACCTTATGATGGAGGGAAGGTCAGTGATGAAACAGCTGAAGATGGTTGGGCCTAGGACACTGCCCTGAGGAACTCCTGCAGCGATGTCCTGGGGCTGAGATGATTGACCTCCAACAACCACAACCATCTTCCTTTGTGCTAGGTATGACTCCAGCCAGTGGAGACCTTTCCCCCAATTCGCATTGACTTCAATTTTACTAGGGCTCCTTGATGCCACACTCAGTCAAATGCTGCCTTGATGTCAAGGGCAGTAACTCTTGCATCATCTCTGGAATTCAGCTCTTTTGTCCATGTTTGGACCAAGGCTGTAATGAGGTCTGGAGCCGAGTGGCAGAACCCAAACTGAACATCAATGAGCAGGTTATTGGTGAGTAAGTGCCACTTGATAGCACTGTCGATGACACCTTCCATCACTTTGCTGATGATTGAGAGTAGGCTGCTAGGGCAATAATTGGCTGGATTTGATTTGTACTGCTTTTTGTGGGCAGGACATTCCTGGGCAGTTTTCCACATTGTCAGTGTCGTAGCTGTACTGGAACAGCTTGGCTAGAGGCGCGGCTAGTTCTGGAGCACAAGTCTTCAGCACGATAGCCAGGATGTTGTCGGGACCCATATCCTTTGCTGTATCCAGTGCGCTCAGCCGTTTCTTGATATCACGTGGAGTGAATCGAATTGGCTGAAGACTGGCTTTTGTGATGGTGGGGACTTCGGGAGTAGGCTGATATGTATCATCCACTCTGGCTGAAGATGGTTGCAAACTTGTGCACCCGTGTGCTGGGCTCTGCCATCATTGAAGATGGGGATGTTCATGGAGCCTTCTCTTCCCGTTAGTTGTCCACCACCATTCATGACTGGATGTTGCAGGACTTTGATCTGATCTGTTGGATCGCTTAGCTCTGTCTATAGCATGCTGCTTCTGCTGTTTAGCATGCATGTAGTCCTGTGTTGCAGCTTCCCCAGGTTGGCACCTCATTTTTAGGCACGCCTGGTGCTGCTCCTGGCATGCTCTTCATTGAACCAGGGTTGGTCCCCTAGCTTGATGGTAATGGTAGAGTGAGGAATATGCCAGGCCATGAGGTTACAGATTGTGGTGGAATACAATTCTGCTGCTGCTGATGGCCCACAGCGCCTCGTGGATGCCCAGTTTTGAGCTGCCAGATCTGTTCTGAATCTATCTCATTTAGCATGGTGATAGTGCCACACAACACGATGGAGGGTGTCCTCAGTGTGAAAACGGGACTTCGTCTCCACAAGGACTGGGCAGTCGTCACTGCTACCAATCCTGTCATGGACAGATGCATCTGCGACAGGTAGATTGGTGAGGACGAGGTCAAGTAGGTTTCTCCCTCGTGTTGGTTTTCTCACCACCTGCCGCAGGTCCAGTCTAGCAGCTATGTCCTTCAGGACTCGGTCAGCTCAGTAGTGGTGCTACTGAGCCACTCTTGGTGATGGACATTGAGGTCCCCCACCCAGAGTAAATTCTGTGTCCTTGCTACTCTCAGTGCTTCTTCCAAGTGGTGTTCAACATGGAGGAGGGCTGATTCATCAGCTGAAGGAGGGTGGTAGGTAGTAATCAGCAGGAAGTTTCCTTGCCCATGTTGAATGTTGAGGATTCCCAGGGCCACTCCCTCCAGACTGTATACCACTGTGCCGCCACCTCTGGTGGGTCTCTCCTGTCGGTGGGACAGGACATACCCAGGGATGATGATGGAGGAGTCTGGGACGTTGGCTGAAAGGTATGATACTGTGAGTAAGGCTGTTGTTTGTCTAGTCTGTGGGACAGCTCTCCCAATTTTGGCACAACTCCCCAGATATTAGTGAGGAGGACTTTGCAGGGTCAACTGGGCTGGGTGTGCCGTTGTCGTGTCCAAAGCCAGTGCCTCGGTCGATGCTGGGTGGTCCGTCCGGTTTTATTATTATTGTTTCTCGTAGCGGTTTGTTACAATTGAGTGGTTTGCTAGGCCATTCAGAGGGCAGTTAAGAGTCAACCAAATTGCTGTGGGTCTGGAGTCACATATAGGCCAAACCGTTACCATTATAGGCTAGTACCATTACTGATACTAGCTTTTTATTCCAGATTATTTAATTAACTGAATTTAAATTCCCCAGCTGCCGTGGTGGGATTTGAATTCACGTTTCCGGATCATTAGTCCAGGCCTCTGGATTACTAGACCAGTAACATAACCACTATGCTACCGTTCCCTGTTGTAGGGCTGGAGAAGGTTATAGAGGGACGAGGCCATGGAGGGATTTGAAAACAAGGATGAGAATTTAAAAATTGAGACGTTACTGGATCGGGAGTCAATGTAGATCTGCGAGCACAGAGGTGATGGGTGAACGGGACTTGGTGCGAGTTTTGGATGAGCTCAAGTTTATGTAGGGTGGAAGGTCAGAGGTTGGTAAGTAGAGCATTGGAATAGTCAAGTCTAGAGGTAACAAAGGCATGGATGAGAATTTCAGCAGCAGATGAGGCAGGGGTGGACTCAGGCGACGTTATGGAGGTGGAAGTAGGCGATGGAGTGGCTGTGTGGTCGGAAGCTCATCTCTGGGACAAATACGACACCAAGGTTGCGAATGGTAAGGATGTCATTTGTGACTTTGATAAGGGCCGTGACTTTGATAATACCTGACAATAGTTTAGTTTAATTGGTAAACAGCGACTTAGAATCCTGCTCTGAAGTCAGCTGTGCTGTTCATACTGCACATCAGTGGAGTAAAAGAATTTCAAGTGATAAGGATGCCCACACCATAATCCTTGAAGATCCATGGCCTTCAGCCAATAACAGTACTACATCTGGGTCCAAAATATCCCACCAAACATTATCTTATTGATTGCTTGGGAGATCACAGCTGTAGTATATCTATATTATACACATTTGATTTCCTTAACTTGTCTGCCATCAGGACTGAACTGCTCTGCTGGATTAAACTGTATGCCTTGGCTGCCATGATTACTCGAGTATGCAGTCTCTGCAAGTTTAAAATAGCCGGTTCCAGCCTACAGTGCCAGTCCCCCACCTGCTGCTGTTACCTGTTGGGCTTCAGGACTGTACTCTAGGGCACTACTTGTTTCTGAGCTTTACTCTGGTCCTGTTTTGGGTCCTGGACAGAAATTGGCTTTCTCCTGGGCCAAGTTCTATTTCTCTGCTGGTCTGGGCTTTACTGTGACCTCCACCTTCAGCACCACTTTGTACTGAGACTGCATTCTCTGCTGGACTGCCTCTATTCCAGTACCTGGCCTGCTCCTATGGGCTCAGTTTCTGCTCCTCCACTGGGACCTTTCCCTGAACACACTAGCTCTGACCTGTTCCTGTCTGTTTCCATATTGCTCTGGATTCTGCTGAATAATTTCTGCTTTGCTGGTATCCGCTTGCTTCCCATAGCCACAGTATCTGTTCTGTTCTACTCATCCTTCAGAACTCCTCCATCACTCTTCAATGGATTGGGTTGGACTGGCTCCTCAGGGTCTGGCTGCTGCTCCTATCTTACGTGCTTCTCGCTGCCCTGCAAACAGCTCCTTAATCTGCACTGATCTCATGGATTTACCCTTCCCCCTCCCCTAGCCTTCAATGCCTTGGTCCTCGGGTTTCACTTCCACTGCACTTTGCTCCTCTGGTGGTCCACCAGATCCTCTGTTGCACACTGCAAACACCTGATGCTACTACGCACCTCCGCTGAACCCCAGGATCAATCTCTGGTGGCTCATGGCTGACTCTTCACTCCTCCTCGGCCCTCTGATTCCACTCCAGCAGCACCCTCACTGATACTCTAGCCCTTTAAATGGCTCCTGGATTCATTCCCTCTCCACAATTGACTATGAACCTGGACTTAAATTTGTGCAGTTTCCTAGCTGACGCCATGCTACCTACAAGTCGACTTCATCCCCCTCACAGGGCCTCAGACTTTAACTTTGGATTGTTTCACCTGTCCTGTTTACAGCCAGGATGTGTCTCTCTCAATCTCTTCTATGCCTATGTAAACTGAATACCCTATGTGTCCATTTGCATGCTTATTGTGGCTGCCACTCTGGACTCAAGCCCACTATCTCCCTTTTTTTTTCTTTTGGCCCCTCTCGGACTCTCTTCATTCAGCCATGCCACCCCTCATTTATCCCCTCTCAGGTACTTTATCCTCCCAATCCCTACCCCAACCCATCCCTATTCCTCTGCCTTCCTACTGTCCTGCCACCGACCCATGTTTGATTTCCCCTTGAGTAAGCACATGCCCGGTAATCTGTGGCTCTCTTGGCATTCTGCATAGAGCCCATTCTGGCACCTGTTGCTGCATCTTTACGAGCAGCAACCCCAACTGCCCATGCTCCTTTCATGCCAACCTTACTGTTCAGCGTGCCTGCTGGGTGCTAACCTTGCCAACCTCCTTCCTATCGTCACTCCACCCACTACTGTCTCCTTGGTTTCTGCCAGCAGATCAACAGTCACTGCTCCTCTCCTCATCCTGGCTTTGAAATTTGGCTCACTGGTAGTGCCAGGTTGCCCCTTACTGAAGCTTCCTTTCTGGCTACACTTTCCACCACCTACCCCACCCAAATCGACACAGTGATGGTGTGGCCCTTATGACCAACTCACATCTTGGTCTCTCCTCCTGTCTTTCTGGCAACTTCTCATCCTTCAAGCACCCCAGTCTATGCCACTCCTTTCACCTGTCCTTTTAAATCCTCATTGTCTACCAACCCACAATCCCCACCCCAAAGTTTCTCCCTAAGATATCCTCCCCCTTTCCTCACTCAGTCTCTCCACTGAGTGACTCCTCACGCTGGGTGATTATAAACTCCATCTCAGCTCCCCTTGCCTCTCTCCTCTGAATTCACCGCTCTCCCTCCATATAAACTCTCCTATCCATATTCACGTCCTTGCTCTCGACCTTACCATCTCCCGTGGCCTCTCTACTCCGTGGTCTCTATCTCTGACGAGGTCATCTCCAGTCACTTCCTTGTATCACTCATCACTCACATCTCCTTCCAACCCCACTTCCTTCTGCATCCGCTCTGGTAAAAACCTCTCACCCTAGTTGCTTACAACTACACTTTCAAATTTCCAACTAACTAGTCTTTGGCCTTCCATTTGCCACTTTAGCTCTGCAGCCATCAATTTGCTCAACCACTCCCTCACCTTCACCTTCGACACCCTTGTCCCCATCAAAACCGTCACTGTCTCCCATGCCAGATGATTTTCTCCCCCACCCGACCCCACCCCAGTTCTGGCTCACATGTGTGCCTCCTCATGCCCAAGAGGCACAGACTTGAGCGTATTGGGCACACAACTGGTTTTGCCATCCATCGCCTGATCTGGCTGGACCACATCAAGCACCAAAACATGTTCAAACCCCTTCATGGCTTCACCCTTCCCTAGCTCTGTAACCTTCTCCAGCCCTAATACCCTCCCTGAACTGTGACTCTGGCCTCATGCATCCACCCTTCCCTTAACCCCACTAATGGACACTGTGCCTTCAGCCACTTGGACCTCATACTCTGGAATTCCCTCCCTAAATCTCTCTATCTCCTTTCCCCTTCTTTAAGATCCTCCTTAAAACCCACCTCTTTTATCAAGCTTTTAGTCCTCCCATTAAATATTTCCTAATTTGGCTCTGCATCCATTTTTTTTAAATGACGGCTCTGTGAAGAACTTTGTGGTGTGTTTCTATATAAATGCAGGCTTTTGTTGTACACTGTTAGAAAAACTTGTTAGCACTCTTTCCTGAGTCAGAAGGTCATGGGTTCAAGCCCCACTCCAGAGACTTGAGCACATAATCTAGGGTGTCGCAAGATTATCTGGTCATTCATCTCATTGCTGGTTATGAGATCTTCCTGTGTGCAAATTGGCTGCTGTGTTTCCCTACATTACAACAGTGACTACACTTCATATTTCATTGGCTAAAAAACACTTTGGGACGCCTTGCGGTTGTGAAAGCCGCTATATCATTGCGAGTTCTATCTTTCTTTCATTTTGTTGATAATCCAGATGACAAGACAAAATAATAGGTAAAATATAATTTACTGATTATCTCACCACAACAGACATACAAATTGATGCAGATTTCATGGAAAAAAATTAATTTACGTTGTACTGTTTAAAAACATAACTCTGTGGCACTTTTCAGACCTGACAAGCCTTAATCCTGCTGGCCCTGACATTCCTCTCAGTGTCACAACCCCTTTCTCTCGCTCTCTCTCTGAAACCGGAAGGCGATGGCTGCGAATGCTGCCCTTTGACTCGGAAATATAAAAAGCAAAGCCTGTGGTTTAAAGATGGCAGCCGGCCCTGTGCGCTTGACGGCTCCGACTCCCGATTGACCGGAGAGCGCGACACAGACAGAGTGAGAGAGACAGACAGGCGCCGGCCTCCGGCCGCGGGCCCCTCAGCGAACTCGGGCGAGAATCTGTGATTCGCGGAGCAACCGTGAGCTGCTCAAGAACAAACTAACTCCCGGTACTGTTCGTGCTCGCCCGGGAATTATCGTAATATCACCGACCCGGCAGCGACAGTTAGTGATCCCCCCCGCTGATGTCTCCCCCCCTCCGCTGATGTCTCCCCCCGCCCCCCCTCCGCTGATGTCTCCCCCCGCCCCCCCTCCGCTGATGTCTCCCCCCGCCCCCCCTCCGCTGATGTCTCCCCCCCGCCCCCCCTCCGCTGATGTCTCCCCCCGCCCCCCCTCCGCTGATGTCTCCCCCGCCCCCCCTCCGCTGATGTCTCCCCCCGCCCCCCCTCCGCTGATGTCTCCCCCCGCCCCCCCTCCGCTGATGTCTCCCCCCGCCCCCCCTCCGCTGATGTCTCCCCCCGCCCCCCCTCCGCTGATGTCTCCCCCCGCCCCCCCTCCGCTGATGTCTCCCCCCGCCCCCCCTCCGCTGATGTCTCCCCCCGCCCCCCCCTCCGCTGATGACCCCGCCCCCCCCTCCGCTGATGACCCCGCCCCCCCTGCGCTGATAACCCCACCCCCCCCCCGCGCTGATGTCTCCCCCCCCGCGCTGATGTCTCCCCCCCGCGCTGATGTCTCCCCCTCGCGCTGATATCTCCCCCCCCGCGCTGATGTCTCCCCCTCGCGCTGATGTCTCCCCCCCCCCCGCGCTGATGTCTCCCCCCCCCCCCCCGCGCTGATGTCTCCCCCTCGCGCTGATGTCTCCCCCCCGCGCTGATGTCTCCCCCCCCCCGCGCTGATGTCTCCCCCCCCGCGCTGATGTCTCCCCCCCCGCGCTGATGTCTCCCCCCCCGCGCTGATGTCTCCCCCCCCGCGCTGATGTCTCCCCCCCCCCCGCGCTGATGTCTCCCCCCCCCCCGCGCTGATGTCTTCCCCCCCCCCCGCGCTGATGTCTCCCCCCCCCCCCTGCGCTGATGTCTCCCCCCCCCCCCCCCCCCCCCGGCGCTGATGTCTCCCCCCCCCCGCTGATGTCTCCCCCCCGCGCCGACGTCTCCCCCTCCCCTGCACCGGCGTCTTCCCCCCCCCCCCCCCCCCGGCGCCGGCGTCTCTTCACCCTCCCCACGCCGATGTCTCTCTTTCCCCCCCCCCCCCCGCGCCGATGTCTCTTCCCCCCCCCCCCCCCCCCCCCCGTGCCGATGTCTCTTCCCCCCCCCCCATCGCCGATGTCTCTCCCCCCCCCCCCCCCAGCGCCGATGTCTCTCCCCCCCCCAGCGCCGATGTCTCTTCCCCCCCCTGCGCCAATGTCTCTCCCCCCCACCCCCCCGCGCTGATGTCACCGTACTCCTAGTGTGGTCTAACCAAGGTTCTATACAACTTTAAAATATCTTTTCTACTTTTCAGTTCTATCTAGAAATGAACCCCAGTGCTTTGTTTGCTTTTTTATGGCCTTATTAACCTGTGTCTCTACTTTTTGTGATTTGTGTATCTGTACCCCCAGATCCCTCTGCTCCTCTACTCCATTTAGACACTTATTTTCCGATAAAGTACGTGACCTCCTTATTCTTCCTACCAAAATGTCCACCTCACAATTATCTATATTGAAAACCATTTGTTAATTACACGCCCATTCTGCAAGTTTATTAATTACCCTGAAATCGCGGTCGGATGGCATACTCTGAGTACGCCGCCATACCGCCTTTGAAATTAACTGCAAGTTCAGGATTTTGTGCTAAATCCCAAACTTTCGATCTGTCAAGTTCCGACTGCGCATCGACTTCGCTGCACATTTCACCGACCCATTCAAATCAACGTGGTGGCGAAAAGTTGGGCTAATTGCCCACCTACTGCGCATTAATTACACTGAAATTTTTTACGCCTGGTGCAAACAGGCGCAGGTGCACAGTGTAAGAAGAGGGGGGATGAGAAAATTGTATTCATTTATGCTACAGTGAGGCACTGGTTCGTGTCTGAATGGATACAAACTTGGAAAGAAACTTAATTTTGTTCGAGTTTCAAAATAGGGCCTTTTTGTGTCACTGTCTTTGCTGCCCAAAAGCCTTTTCTAGTTTTGGTTTAATTATTTCCCAACTTTTATTTAGAGAGGATTTAATTCACTTTCATGATTTCCTCATGTTAACAGACATTTAAACACTCGATTTTAGATTATTTAAATTAATCAAAAGTTAGTTAGTCTAATAGAGGAGAAACAAATTCGATAGGACTATAATACTGTAATTATAGGATTGTGTATTATAATCTTGGTTTGTGTTTTAAATACTATTGCAATGATCGTAATTTATTAATCAAATAGCATTTCTGGCTGCTAAATTATTTAAATGAGTTTTGGGCAGATCAGCAATCTCCTCTGTTTCCTGATTGGCTAAGAGTCAGGAAGTGAAAGGAGCACCGCCCACGTGATCCCAGGTTTGTATATGCACAACAGTGCGGCCCTGGGATCAGTGTGGGCACTACGCTGCGCACAACTCTGCAGCGTTTGAAAGCAACTTTTTGAAGGGGGGTTTGCTCGAAGTAAGTGCAGATCTCATTCGTTGTCGGCGGTGTACTCCTTAGCTACGCCGCCGACCGCGAATTCAGGGCCAATGTCTTCCTGTATTTTGTCGCAGTCCTCCTCTGTATTAACCACATCCCCCAATTTGGTGGTGTCTGCAAATTTTGAAATTGTACTTCCCAAGTCCAAATTGTTTATGTAAATGGTGAACAACAGTGGTCCCAGCACCAAACACTGTGGAACACCACTTCCCACCTTCCGCCAGTCTGAGTAATTACCTTTAATCCTTGGTAATATTACCGCACCCCAAGTTCTGTTGGTAATACCGAACCCTCTGGTACTGTTGGCACTATTCGCCCTGCTGGTAATATCACCTCCACTGGTACTTTTGGTTAAATCAACCTCTTTGGTATTGTTGGTAACATCACCTCCACTAGTGCTGTTCATATTATTACTGCTCCTGGGGATATCATGCCCAATGGTATTGTTGGTAATATTTCCCCCTCTATTAATGTTTGTAGTATTACCCCTGCTCTAGGTATTACCCAGTTGTAACTGTTGGTAGTATTGCCCTTTGGATTCCATCGCTGCTGTTACTTTCATTAACATTAGCCTTGGTTTGGCTATTACAGCTGCTGTTACTATTGATAATATTATCTTCTCCGTTACTGTTGATAATATTACCCCCACTTTGGGTATTACTACTCTTGTCCCCCCTGTGAGTGATGCCATTATTTTTTTTTCTCAGTTCTACCAGAAGGTGATGGATACGTTGTCTGAAGATCCGGGAGCTACTTTGAACCTGCGTGGTGCTTCCACTGAGTTGTTCCTGATTCCAGCTCTGGTGGGGTTTGTCACCACATTGCTGTTTATGCACAGGACCTGCCAAGCGGTAAATGTGTTTGTTTGTTGCAGTTACTTATTTCACAATAGCGAGAGAGTTAAATACAAAATCAATGCATCAAAAGGCCCTGAAGACGGTCTTTGATGCATTAGAATAAAAAAGTACGGCATTCATCTAATGCTTACATTGAACTACACATTAACTGCTACTGTTTGCTTTCTTTTTAGATCAAAAGCAGAAGGTACTTGGGTAAGTCACTTAAAGTTTGTATTTGTAACATTCTTATGCAGGTAATTTGCACTGTAATATGATCAGTCAACCTTTAAGATGTCTATATTTTGAATTGTTATTTTCTTAGGAAGAGAGAAACAACTTGTAGGAACAGTTTCTCAACTGCTTGATGAGAAGTGCAAAGTTCTCGAAACACTTAGTGATTACACACAAAAGGTATGCGCAGCAGTTTCTGCTGTTTCACTTTTCCTGATATTTGTTACCATGTGCTGAATTGCCATTCTTATTGCATAATACAGTGTAACAGGTACCATTGGAAATTATCTTAATGCAGGCAGCAATTTTTTGATTTGGGCTTGCTCACAATACTTGTTCTCAGTGCAAAAAGCACCTTTCATGGGAAAGCCCGTTGAACCCCTATGATTTGAAGCTTGTGTGTTTGGTATACGGGAAATAACATGTCACTAGTGAAACACTTCTTCCTTAAGTTTTCGACTACCCAGGATTTCACTGTTTCGCGTCATTTCAGAAGATGAATAATGTCAGCCACACCAGACACTTTTTGTAGCGAGGTGATTAAACGGGTTTATTCACAAGTAGTTATTCGCAAGCAGTATAGATAATGAACACTTTAGTATAGAATCAGAAATCTGGAATCTCCCAAGGCGTTAATCAAGCAAAGCAGTCAGTTACACTTCCCATAAGGCAGACAGAGAGCGACAAGAGTGTTTTTCCTCCTCTTAATTTGTTTTTTCATTTTTTTAAAAAGTTTAATTTTGAAGACTCTAATTATGATTGCCTTTGAGCAATGCCATGGGAGTCCTGCTAGGAATATGTTAAAATCACTGAATGGGTCATTGAATTCTGTGCAATACCTGTTATGACTGTAGGGGCTGTGATAGGTATTTTCAGTGACAGTCATGTAACATTGTAGACCAAAGTACCACCTGCTATCCTATTATGTTGGCATTTCAAGTATCCATGTGACTCCACACCCTGAGCTATTGTGTGGCTCTGCAACAGTGGAAATATCTTCTAACCAGAAAGGCTGAGTACAAGCCTAATTAGTAAGTTTGTTGTGAGAGATGAATTGTCTTAATACAGTTTATCTAATAGTATTTGTCACCATCTATACCATCCTGTATCTTATGGGAAATGTAATAGTGCTTTAATGAATGTACCTCCAGTACTATGGCATAGTTGGATCATCCCTAATAACATAGGCTACGGTCTGTGGATGAAAACAGATATAACGAATGTTATTGTAAAGATAATATTTATTTAGAAGCAGTATTACCAATAAACTCAGTCAATTAAAAAAATTCCATTATGGAGTACAGCTTCTTTTAATGCTGCATATAATTGGAGTGCGATGGCATTTTTAACTCAATTAGTTTATCATAATTTAGTAGCCAGAAATTATTTGAGCTGTCTCAATTTATTTTCATATCTATGAAAAAATTCTAAGATATATCTAAGCGATTTATTTGCCCATAATTTAGCACAATTGTCCTCATATTTTTAGTACAAAGAATTTGAAGCTTCTGTAAAGAATGTTGCTGATTTAAAAGAATCGACAGAATCAAGGACTTTGCATCTTCAGGTAAGAATACTGTGGAAATAGGGTTTTGGGAAAAATATTTTGTTAAGATTGCCAGAAGAGTGAAGATGAGGGATGATTTTGAAATAGAGTGTTTAGTACTGTGACCCAAAAATTTGCTGACAAGTGGAGTTCTGTAGGGATCAGTTCTGCGTTCCTTCCTGTTTACATTTTCCAGGAACAATAATGGGAGGATTAATATATTATAATATAAAACTAGCAGATCTCTTGCAGCTTAGAAGAAGTGGGACTGTGTATCTGGCAGGGCTACAGCACACTTCCATTTTTTAAAGTTAACTGTGTCGCCTGGGACCTAGAAGGTTAGAGTGTGGAGGGATTGAGGTTCAAGTCTGGAATAGGACAAGAGGAGTCTAGCTAGAGTGCTCGGGGTGGGCCTGCAAGGGAGGGAGCAGATGTGGAAGCAGAGGGGACAGCTGTGTGAGGGAGAAAGTAGAGGTGGAGTAAGAGTACAAACTGGTTGGGAGCTGGACTCGAGCTCCTTTAAAGCACATCTGGAGTTTGTGGAGGCCCAGGCACATCTGCATCGGTGTTCCGTAAATGGAGTTGCAGATTTGTGCAGGCGATCATCCCGACATTTAGGAGCATATGATAAAAGGAACATTTGAGAATTTACAACATTTAAAGCAACATGGTTGTCGAATGTTTTCCTTTATCTAGGCTGGATAGGAAGTATCATTGCGAACTGGATCTTGGAGATTTGTTTTTGTTGCAATATGTTTTTGCTGCAATGTGATAGGGCAAATATTTTTGGGGAAATATGATTGGTCATTTTCTACTTTATTTACTAATTAGAAAGGACTTAACTGACGAGGAAGAAGAAAATTGACATGTTCAAAACAGACAGAACACAAATATAGATTTGCTGATGATACCATAGGTTTAGACCAGTTGACCAGTGAAAAGACAATTGATAGTATTTAAAGGAATATGGATAAACTAAAGTAAATACACAGATGGAACTTAGTGTGAATGTAAGGTATAAGAAGTACAAAAGGTTTACATAATGAATTAGTGACGATTAGAAAAGGAGAAAGATTTGCGTGTAATTAACCACCATACATTAGAGTAACCAGTTAATCCAAGGCTAGTCCCTCTAACCTAGTCATGGTCGGCACTGAAACATGAGTACATTGTCTCATATGCAACCTTCCAACTAATGCCTTCCAGCAACTGTCATCCAAGTCAGAGTTTTCCATCAGTGATACAGCTGCCATCTTCCTTCAGCATCATGGAAGAATTTACACAGGACAGCTTGTGACCTGCCAGCCACCATGATATTCTAAACTCAAAATTCTGAATAGTCTTCCTAATTTGAAGTAGACCTAATGGATTATTTTGCATATTTAGCATTTTCACACCCTCTTGGCTTTTTTTTTTAATTGAGGTTCTTCCTTTGTGTTTTTCATTATTTAACCAGTTATTATCAATTAATTTCCTTCCCTTATATATTTCACTCATGTTGTCAGCTGTGGCTCAGTGGGTAGCACACTCGCCTCTGAGTCAGAAGGTTGTGGGTTCAAGTCCCACTCCAGGGACTTGAGCACATAAAGCTAGGCTGACACTCCAGTGCAGTGCTGAGGGAGTGCTGCACTGTCAGAGGTGCCGTCTTTCGAATGAGATGTTAAACCGAGGTCCCGTCTGCTCTCTCAGGTGGATGTAAAAGATCCCATGGCACTATTTCGAAGAAGAGCAGGGGAGTTCTCCCCGGTGTCCTGGCCAATATTTATCCCTCAATCAACATAACAAAAACAGATTATCTGGTCATTCTCGCATTGCTGTTTGTGGGAGCTTACTGTGCGCAAATTGGCTGCTGCGTTTCCCATATTACAACAGTGACTACACTTCAAAAATACTTCATTGCTGTAAAGCGCTTTGAGACGTCCAGTGGTCGTGAAAGGCGCTATATAAATGCAAGTCTTTCTTTTTTTCTTTCTTTCATACCATCAATAATCAAAGAGAAGGATGTAAAGTGAATTGTCTGTGATCAGTTTGTGATATAAAATATTTGATTAGGAACACAAACATCATGTTTTGTAGATTTTTAATGTAGAGGTTTTAAAATAACCACTCTTCCCTATTGCTGATTTTTTTGAATGATTTTCCTACTGCTTGTATAGTTAGAAGAGGCTCAGCTTTGTATGCTGGTTATTTTTGTTAAGGAGGGAGTAAGATCGAGATCTGATTGCTGCACTAAGAGGACTGATCTGACTAGGATCTTTTTATGTTTCTGGTTCCAATTGAAATAGCTTTATTCTTGTTTTCAGATGGTGGCATAAGGCGGTCTAATAAGGTTTTAAGACTAAGTGTGTATTTTGACGGGCTATTCTGTACAGGTGAGGTGGTGTTTAAGACCAGTTTCATAATATAAAACCTTTTTTAGGACACATATGCCAAGTTGGATAAGTCAAATGGCACTCTTCGACAAGCCATTGATCAGTTCACGCAGGATTTAGAGGGAGAAAAACAAACAAGATCACAACACAGTAATCTGGTATGTAATAACTGTACAATTCAACTTTTGTTTTAATCCACTATTAATTATGTTTAGCTTACAGCTGTACAAAGAAAAAGTTGTCAAATGTGTAAAGAAAAATAGAGGTATATAGGTCCTGTGCAGGTTTAATTGCAGTTTTACTCCTCGCAGATTACAGAAATTCAAGCAAATTTAAGTGCGCTGGAAAATGAAGCACAAAATCTCAAAGTCCAAGTAGAGGAGGTAAGGGGTGCAACATGTAATTAAACACACTGCCGTTTTGTTTACAGTGTGGCAAAATAAAACCTCAATGTCTGTTTGTATTTTAAGGCTAAAAATGAATTAAAAGGAATTCAGATTAATGATGCAAGACATCAGGAATCTTTCCAAGCTGCAAAAGAGGAGAATTATCATCTCAAACAAAGCAAAGAACAGGTGTGACTGAAATATTTCTCACCAAACCTTTTATATCAACTCCTACACTGTATAAAATCTATTGTCACTTTGATCTTTGTTCCCTGAAAGATGCCTGCTGATATTGTAAGTGTACAGAGTGGCAATGAGCTATGGCAAGTGATAATGTAATGGCAATGAGCCAGAGATGAGTTTAAGGATAATTAAAATATAGTTAATTTTGACTTGATCAAAATCTTTTTGTTCATATGATTTTTTCCCATTTATGGTGTTTTATTTTCAGTCTTTTTCTAGGCCATCTTGCACCATAAACTGCAATCCATGCAAAATGGCAGCCAAAGCAACCTTTTCCCAGACTGCTGTCCACATTGTGCAGCACCTATTGGCTAGGAGATGTTAAGAGTGACTTTGCTACCATTTTTTTCTCCCTCTCTGGGACAGTGCCTAGCTTCCAGTCTACAATTCCTCCTAAATGTCATGACTAAGATTGGGAATTCAGGTTGTGCAATTATGGTTACTAACCTGCGACTTACCAGTCTGCTGCATCGTTTCTTTGAAAGACCAAAATCACTACATTTTATTTCCAGCTTTCTTTAACAACAGTATGTTGCTGTATATTTTTTTCTTTATTCTTAGTCCCATTTTGCCACCTGAGGCTCCATCGATCCTGCAAGATGAGTCGCTGTCTTTTTTTACCCAAAGTGCTTCATGCTTCCTCAGCTGACCTCAAAGAGTTTGTTGTGAGAGATGTTCTGGACTGGTGGACCAGGCTGGTCGTCGAATCTTCTGTTGTATTTCATAACTATATGAACATTTCTATTCCTTGGAACTGATTTCAGGATTCTTGATGAGATAAAATGTTTTGAATGTACTGATAGTGCCCCGGTATGTAGAGGAGTGTCTTAGTATGATACTGTTTTACAAAAAGGATATAATGCTCTTACAATCCATTCTCCTAATTGTGACCTTACTGTTCCGTAGCTGTTGCAAGAATCGCAAGTGTGGGATGAGCGATACAATGAGCTTACTGAACATATTAAATTAGGTGTGAAATCGCAGAAGGATTTGCGGGAAGTTCTTGCAAGTAAAGAGAATGAGGTGAAGGTAAGACTGTGTTCCTGTGAAATAAAATAATAGTGCAAGTGTATCAATACTCAAAAATGTTCAGTTTTAAATTTCTTTACTTACAGTCTCTGACAGACTGCCTTCTAAAGATCAAATTGTGGAATCCAGCTGAAGAGGATAATCCTGTAGAAGGTAATAGCTGGGACAAAATGGATATTAAAACTGAAAATGGGGAGTACTCGGGTAGTGAATCAGTGACTTAATATTAAAACAAATATCTTTATTTTGTTTTTGAACATAACCCTCTTCAATCAAACCTCATCTGAATAGCTAAGTCTTCTTCAGCATAAGTCTGGGAAGAGGCAGTATGTAAATAGTGTATGGCAGGAATTTCCAACCTTTGAGCAGAGAGCCAGATCAGTGCACCACAGCAAGTAAATGGGCCATGAATAATCAAAATTGCTTTTGGATCAGCTAGAATCAGGTTTACAGACTACACCCAACAACATATTATTACATGGAAATTTTGGTCGTATTAGTTGTAGGAGGGATATTGGCCACAGAACTTCCTGCTCTTTAATGTCCACTTGATCCACCAAATTGCGGATAGAACCTCAGTTTAACATGTCATGAAGGATGGCATTGCTGAGAATAAAAGACTCCTTGAATACTGTCAGACTAGATTATCATCTCCAACCTTTTGACTCTGAGGTATAGCCTCTGGAATTCTAGGGCACTTTCAGGTCAATATGATAATGTAGATTCTGTGGCAAGTCTGTACAGGAATGAAAGACATCTCAATATAAGTTTTTTTTAATGTATTATGTAAAAGTGTGCTTTTTATTTAGAAAAATTTACATTTTAAAATATTCAAAACAGCTGAATTGCCATGCACTGCTCAGCTGTTTCGAGTTATAGTTAACTACTTAACTACCAGCTA
Source organism: Squalus acanthias (assembly GCA_030390025.1). NCBI lineage: Eukaryota > Metazoa > Chordata > Chondrichthyes > Squaliformes > Squalidae > Squalus > Squalus acanthias. Next base: position 59,565,585 of record CM059425.1, read on the forward strand.
TCTCACCTGAACTTTTCACCCAGCCAGGTGAGACAGCTAGCTGGTAACTGGCAGGTAGCTAAACTAGTGTTCTTTTTGTTTTAAACTGCCTGTATTTACATAATTGTATCTTCTAATATGTGAACAATGCCTAAGTATTAAAAGTCCTATCAAACTGAATGTTCCTAATTTCAGATTACAGCATTGCATGTTCCAGTATGTTAAAAGTGCTGGTGAACCCAGTACTTGTTCACAGATACAGTAACTAGTTGGTGTAGCAATCAACAGTGTGTGTTTGACTCATTAGCACATTAAACAAACCACTAGATACATAGTTGTAATTTTAAACAGGAAAGTATAATGCTGAGATAACAACAGAAAATGCTGGAAATACTCAGCAGGCCAGGCAGCATCCGTGGAGAGCGAAACAGAGTTAACGTTTCAGGTCTGGGATCCTTCATCAGAACTGGAAAAAGCTGGAGATGTAACAGATATTAAGCAGGTGCAGAGACCGGGGGGGTGGGGGGGGGCGGTTTGGAGGGGAGGAAGGAATTGAAAGAATATACTGTGCTTATGTAAGAGGCAGGAAAGATAAAATGTTGCAAATGGGAATGGCAAAATCATACAGCATGAAAAATGGGGGCAGGGATTATTGTCTGAAATTGTTGAACTCGATGTTGAGTCCGGAAGGCTGTAAAATGCCTAATCGAAAGATGAGGTGCTGTTCCTCGAGCTTACGTTGAGCTTCATTGGAACAGTGTAAGAGGCCGAGGACAGAGAGATCAGAGTGGGAGTGAAGCGGAGAATCAAAGTGACAGGCGACCGGAAGCTCAGGGTCACCCTTACGGACTGAACGGAGGTGTTCCGCAAAGCGGTCACCCAATCTGCGTTTGGTCTCCCCAATGTAGAGGAGACCGCATCGTGAGCAGCGAATACAGTATATTAAATTGCAAGAAGTACAAGTAAATCGCTGTTTCACCTGGAAGGGGTGTTTGGGGCCCTGGACAGTGGGAAGGGAGGAGGTAAAAGGGCAGGTGTTGCATCTCCTGCGCCTGCATAATGCTGAGGTTGTTTATACCATACTCGGAGATACAATTTATAAATACTGGCACATTAAACATTTAAAACAGAAGTTGAGCAATGCATCAGGGACTGAGAGTCTCCGTTCCAAACTTCTGCAAATAAGATGGTTAAAGAGCTGAGATCATTAGGATTAGTTAATTGAGCAGATGAAGTCTGCAAGGTGTGGAATGGTGCAAAGTGTAAATGTATGGAAATCAACAAGACATAAATTAATGGGGATTAGAAAATTAGTATGAGCTGACACCATTCAGATTTGGATAACTAGGTATTCAATCCAATACAGTTATAATGGAGAAAACCTGAAGGAGAAGAAAAATGGGAGGGGAGAAATTCTGCAGTGGGTCCTGCAGCTACAAAATGATGGAGCACGAGCAGGATTGCACAGAGATGCTACCAAGCTGATATACCTTCTTACATAATATGATCTTATTCTAGAGAATTTCTTCAACCTGTTAAAGGTTGGCTGTTCTTGGGTTATGAATGATATCGGTAACATTGTTCTGTCTGTTCAGAAGACCTTCAAGTACTAAACCCCAGCCCATCCAGATGTACTGAAGGTAGCCCCTTCTCAAATCATAAATTAATACTTGTGCAGTAGTTTTATTTCTCCTGGCAGCATTATTGGCTTACAGCATCAGTGAATAAGTTTGTTTATTTTAATACAAGTGATGCCTCTAATAAGTTCCTGAAGCTATCAAATTCCTTCCTGCGTAGGTTCCTGTGTAGATTACTTCTGTAGGGTGAGGTCATAGCATTTGTATTTTTTGAACACTGTCCAGAGTTCTCATTAGAAGGACATGGAAAAAGTAATTCTGGTGAAGTAGCTGCTTTGTATGTGTGTTCTTGTATTGTGACGACTCGCTGTTTCCAAGAAGATTGGTGTTGAACTCCATGTCTCTTATTATGTATTCTAAGTTTGAGTCTGAGGAAACCTGCCTCTTTGTCTAAAAAGTCTTTTTTTTTTTATATATCAGAAATATCAGAAGAAGGACAGAAGCAAAAAATTGAAAAATTGATTTATGTTGCTAAGGTAAGTTATTTGGCACAGTTTACTAGCATAATCTCCATGCTATATTATTTGCTTTCGTAGTTTCTAAAAAGAAAATTCTGGGCAGAATTCTATCCTTTTGAAGCTCCACTTAATGGTACTTGCATTGCCGTACGTGGCAAGCCTGTTATGATTGGCAGTATACCAACTGATTGTAATGCCTTATTGTTCACACTGCTGGAGAGAAGGTGATGCAAGGGGAAAACTGAATAAGAGGTGGTACCACCTAGTTTGCTGTTTCTTCAGTATACTGCATTTTGCACAAATACATTGGGGTGCTGCCGCACTGCTGCTTCCATTTTTTTTCAGCAACAAAACAAAAAATAATCCTCAGCTTCTTCTTTCTTCGCATTTTATTTATCAAACATAGAAAAATGCCCCAGGTGCTTCACAGAGGCAAAATCAGACAAAAGTGGAAGCCGAGCCAAAGAAGGAGCAAAACTGTGGCAGATGGAGTTCAATGTGAGGTCATGCACTTTGGACCTAAGAAAGACAGATCAAAGTATTTTCTGAATGGTTAGAAGCTCGGAACTGTGGAGGAGCAGAGAGATTTAGGGGTCCATGTACAGAAATCACTAAAAGTTAGTGGACTGGTACAAAAAATAATTTTAAAAGGCTAATGGAATGTTGGCCTTTATCTCAAGGGGGCTGGAATACAAAGGTGTGGAAATTATGCTACAGTTGTATAAAGCTCTGGTTTGACTGCATCTGGAGTACTGTGTTTAGTTCTGGGCACCGCACCTCAAAGGATATATTGACCTTGGAGCAGGCGCAGTACAGATTCACCAAAATGATACCGGAGCTAAAGGTTTTTTTTTTTGTTTCGCTTTTTATTTATTAATTCACGGGATGCAGCCGGCAAGACTAGCATTTGTTGCCCATCCCTAACTGCTCTTGAGATGGTGGTGGTGAGCAATGTTCCAGCTAAGCTGTGCGACTGCGCAGCAGTCTGGAGGTCCCGCACAGCCCGCTCACCGGCTTTTACATGAAAGAAACCGCGCATACGGGAAAATTTGAATGGGCCGCGCAGCCAGTTAAAGGGACCGCGCACGAAAAAAAAAATTAAAAGGAACATTGGTGGTGAGCCGCTTTCTTGAACCGCTGCAGTCCGTGTGGTGAAGGTACTCCCACAGTGCTGTTAGGTAGGGAGTTCCAGGATTTTGATCCAGCGATGATGAAGGAACGGCGATATACTTCTAAGTCAGGATGGTGTGTGACTTGGAGGTGGTGGTGTTCCCATGCGCCTGTTGCCCTTGTCCTTCTAGGTGGTAGAGGTCGTGGGTTTGGGAGGTGCTGTTGAAGAAGCCTTGGCGAGTTGCTGCAGTGCACCTTGTAGATGGTACACACTGCAGCCATGGTGGAGGGAGTGAATGTTTACGGTGGTAGATGGGGTGCGAATCAAGCGGGCTGCTTTGTCATGCTCTTCTACACTCCTCATTTGAACCAGGGTTGGTTCCCTGGCTTGATGGTAATGGTAGAGTGAGGGATATGCTGGGCCCTGAAGTTACAGATTGTGGTGGAATACAATTCTGCTGCTGCTGATGGCCCACAGTTGCCTCATGGATGCCCAGTTTTGAGCTGCTAGATCTGTTCTGAAACTATTCCATTTAGCCCATTTAACAACAGGTTGCATAGACTAGGCTTGTATTCACTTGAGTATAGAAGATTAAGGGGTGATCTAATTGAGGTGTTTAAGATGATTAAAGGATTCGATGGGGTAGATAGAGAGAAACTATTTCCCCTGGTGTGGGGGGAGGGCAGAACAAGGGGAGACATAGGCCATTCAGGGGTGATATCAGGAAGCACTTCTTCACACAAAGGGTAATGGAAATCTGGAACTCTCCCTCCCCCCCACCCCCCGAAAAATGCTGTTGAGGCTAGATCAATTGAAAATTTCAAAACTGAGATTGATAGATTTTTGTTCGGTAAGGGTATTATGTGATATGGAACCAAGGCGGGTAAATGGAGTTAGGATACAGATCAGCCATGATCTGGCGGAATACACATGAGGGGCTGAAGGGCTTACTCCTGTTCCTATCTTCTTATGATCTGCTTTCTGATGGTATTACATGGATTGTCGCACTACCAAGTTGTGGCAATATAATTCATAGAATCATAGAAAGATACAGCACAGAAGGAGGCCATTCGGCCCATCGTACCTGTGAGAACGAGAATCCGCCCCATTTAATTTGAGTAATAATATCTATTAACATGAAATTTAGTAACTTCTCTTAAAAAGACCTTTTACAAATCCATTGTAATACAAAAATCTGATGTTTTTGAGCCTTGTTTTTAAATTCTTTAAAATCTTTTTTTTTTAGTTTAATGCTGGCTTGAAGTCAGTGGAAGAAGAAAGAAATCAGATTCACAGCAAGCTGTCTGATGAAATCAAAGCAAAGCAAGAGCTGATAGGTAATTGCAAAGAAGTTGCAGCGTGCATATATTCAGTGGAGCATGTTGCTATGCCATGAGTCAGTTATTTTAAAGAAGCGAGACATCTTCTTGGAACTATTGCATTAGTACATAATCACAATTCCTAAATTTAGTGCTTTCATTTTTGCTGTCCTCAGTGGTTCCGTATGGGGATTCTCTTTGATTTCGGATGAACAACTAACTGATCTTTCTGCTTAATCATCTTTCCTAGCCATGTGGTGCTATTCAGTACTGTCACTGTGATCTTCCTAGTTCCAAATGATCGGGAAGATCAGAGGATAAATATGGATGAGAAAGGTCATTAGCTCATCCATCTCAAAAAAACTTACAGTCCCTGGATCGGAAAATCTAACTCTCTTAAACTGCTCTGCTTTTGTCTTCACTCTCTAGTCGACAGTCCATTCCAAGTGTTGATTTCTCCTCGTATGAAGAATTTTCAGAAGCAATTTTTTATTTCCCTTCCACCAGTTTGTGGTTATCCCTCTTGTACAATGCCAAGGTTTACTTTTCAGTAATGTTCCAGATTTACCTTTTCTCTGTTTTTGGCATCTCGTACACAGTACTGAAATTCAATTATTCCCAAAATCAGATCCCATTGACTAATGAACAAGCCTACCTAGATAGCCTGGCCAGAAATGCTGATATAGATGTAAGAGTGAGATGTTGGACAATCATAGAAAAAGAATTAGTTGTGAAAAAAAGTAGCAAAACTCAACAAGGATACGTTACTGGGCCCTGATGGAGGCATCCTAGGCTGGAGAGTAGCTAATACAACGTCACTATTCAAGAAGAGAGAGAAGGATAAACCGGGTAACTATAGAGCAGCTAATCTAAAATCAGGAAACTTTTAGAATCCATAATTCAAATCAAATTAGTGAACATTTAGAAATGCTTGGGATACTCAAGGCAAGCGGCATGGATTTGTTTAAAAAAAAAGCAAAATAGTGCGAATACTAGAAATCTGAAATAAAAACAGAAAATACTGGAAAACACTCGGGCAGCATGTATGGAGAGAGAAACTCTCTCCACAGATGCTGCCTGATCTGAGTTTTTTCCAGAATTTTCTGGATTTCTTAAAGCAAGTCATGTTTGACAAATTTTAAGTACTTCTTTGAAGAATCAATTGATTGGGTAGATAAAGGGAATGCAATAAATGTAGTGTAGATGGATTTTTGGAAAGTATTCGACAAGGTATAAGAGAAAGTGTAACAGTATGGATAGAAAATTGTTTGGGCAACAGGAAACAAAGGGTTAAGGTTAATGGGTGTTGCTCAGATTAGAGAAGGCTTTGAAATAGTCCGTGTCCATTTTTAGCTCTTATATTTATACAAATTTGATAGCACAAACGTAGTGTTTACATACTGTAAAAGACTTCAAAACGCCATTAACAGGTGATGGATGCAATTTATTTTAGAGAAGTGTGAGGTAGTGCATTTTGGGAGGAAAAGCATGGAATGGGAGTATACACTCAGTGGAAAGACACTGAAAGGTGTGATGAACAGAGAGATTTAGGGGTTAAAGTACATCATTCTTTGAAAGTGTGAGTGCAAGTAGCCATGAAGGCCAAGAGCATTCTGAGTTTTATCAATGGAGGCATAGAGTACAGGAGCAAAGAAGTAATGATGACATTTTCACAAGACAACAGTTACTCTGTAGTAAGACCATTGTGGGCAGTTTTGGGTGCCTTATTATAGGAGGGACATTAAAGCAAGAGAGAGTGTACAATGAAGATTCACCAGCAAGAGACCAGGGAAGTGGTTAAATATTTAAAGCATGAAGAGAAAGTAGGACAGTGGGATTATTTTTGGATTGTTCTAGCAAAGAGCCAGTGAATGGCCTCCTTCAGTGCTGTAAAGTTCTGTGGTTCTCTGGTTCTTCTGCTAAAGTAAGCATCTCTTTCTTTTGTACTTGGTGTCCCATCTATTGTATGTGAACAGCCAGTCTCACTTTACTGTCATGCACCGTTGATTTACTGGCCCCTTCCTGACACTCCGTCTGAGACAGGCTCCTTAATACAAATTTCTAGTTTCAATGTACTTACACTGGCGCATTGTGTGTTATTTTACATCATGTTTCTTTGTGTTGATACCTTGATTCACTTCATATTTAATATTTATATAATATTCACAACTGTGCTAAAAATTCTATTTCATGACCATCTTGTATTATGAAGGCTCTAAAGTAAAATGCTACGCAACTTGCAATGTACTCATGAACAGTTTTTCTTTCCATTTGGCAGAGCGAATTGAAAAACTTCAATTAGAACAAACTTCAGTACACTATGAGACGACTCAATTTGAGATTGAATATAAGACCATTCAGCAGAAGTTAAAGATCATGACAGAATTGTACCACGAGAAAGAAATGGAGCTTCAAAGGTACGAAGCTCGGATTGAGGTAGAATTTGGATGAAACAGAATCTTGTAGGAAGTACAATTATAATTGGGAATCAATTCGTCTCAGAGCAATTTTTAGGGTCTGTTTTTAGTAATAATGCTGAATGTGATGCTTACACTTAGTCCAGATCTCAGCCTCTCCACTGAGGGAGGAACAAGGTGAAGGCCAGGTGCTTTCCTGGTGAGAGAGGGAAAAATATGAGGAAAAATTGCATTGCCCTTGCAAGCACATTATGTTCAACAGCAGTAATGATGGGCCTGACGCAAGTTGCTTGCTCACGTGATGAGACGAGGAATAACGTATGGCCCACGGAGACATAGAAGAAAATATTAATTAAAAATGGGAATGATCTGAATTATTGTTGAACCATTTATATTAGAATTTTATATTCAAAAGAGCACAAATGTTTAATTGTGATCAATGATTTCTAGCTCATTGTTATGATTTAGGAGGCCAGATTTAATCTGCAAAGTTTGCTGTTGATCAGCCACTAATTACCCCTGGTGTTGTCTAGTTAGAGTTGATGTTAAGGGGAGGCAATTTCCTTATACTGAACATAATCCTTCCCCCCCCCCCTCACAAACTGCTGAAAATCCCCATTGAAAATTCCTGAATCAACTGGTTACAAGATATTAACACACCTACTGATGGCACTAACCCATCATCTTGTGAGGCCTTGTTAAGGACTTTATATCCAGTTAGTTTAAGAATAAAAGTTGTAAGACTGTGAATAATTTCTATGTATTGTGGTTGCATTGTCCATAGAAATCTAACTGTGGAAGAGCATCAGCGTCTGCAGAAGGAAGAGAAGCTTTCTGAAGTTGATGAAAAGATTAATCAAGCAACCGAAGAGCTCATTCTCTATAGGTAACTGTACTTGTCAGTTTGTTAATGAATATATCATAAATTTCGAATTCAGATACCGTTACTGTTTTGCTTTCTTTGCAGGCAACGTGCTAAAGATCTTGAAGAAGAATTAGTTAAAACTATACAGTCGTATAAAAATCAAGTACGTAAAAGAAAATTGTTGCTGATTGCTCAATTCTTATCAGATTCAATAATCTGGTTTTCTGCTTTTTATTTTCCTGGTACTATGTACAATCACTAAGATCGTCTACTGCTAAAACTCCCACCACACCGTAGTCATCTCCAGACTCAACTATTCCAGTTCTCTTCTGGCTGGCATCCCATCCTCCACTCTCCATGAACTTCAGCTCATCCAAAACTCTACTGCCCGTGCCCTATTCCACACCAAGTCTCACTCACCCGTCACCCCTGTGCTCACTGACCTCCATTGGCTCCTGGTTCCCAATGCCTCAAATTAAAAATTCTCATCCTTGTGTTTAAATCCCTTTGTGGCCTCGCACCTTCTTATCTCTGTAACTTTCTCCAGCACTACAGCCCTCAAAGAACTCTCTCTTCCTCCAACTCCGGCCTCATGTGCATCCCTGACTTTCTCCCCACCCCCCCCCCCCCCCAAATTGGCGGCCATGCCTTCAGCCGTCCAGGCACTATGCTCTAGAATTTCCTCCCTAAATCTCTCCGCCTTTCCACCTCTCCTCCACTAAGACCCGCCTTAAAACCTACCCCCCTCCTAAAATTTCATTCTTTGGCTCGGTATTGAGTTTGGTCTGATTATGCTTTTGTGAAATGCCTTGGGAGGTTTTGCTACATTTAAGGTGCTATAAATGTAAGTTGTTGTTGTACATACACATAGTTTTGCCGTATTGAAAACAAGCACAAATGATATTCAACATATTGATAAATTGAAGATTGGGGAACAGGATCCACTAATATTGTCAATGGACACAATAACACTGTTAGATACAGTATTACTTGAAAATTGGGCTTAATGTTTTGTTTACACAGATTTAAATTCAACAATTTTCTCTTGTATTTACATTTACAGATTGTATCTCATGAGAAAAAAGCACATGATAATTGGGTGAGTTTCAGATGTAAAATGCAGTAGTGTTTGCTTAGAATTTCAGATGTATCAGTTTATCCTTTACAATTAAAAGTCTTGCACCGCGGTGGCATGCACTTTCTATCCACAAACCTTACTTCCAACATTACAACAGTGACTACACTTAAAAAGTTTTCATTGGCTGTAAAGCGCTTTGGGACGTCCTGGGACATGAAAGGCGCTATATAAATGCAAGTTCTCTCTTTCTTGTTCTTTACTACTATCACGTTTTTTGATCCCACTTTTCTGCTAACATAACTATTGTAAATGACACTGTCAATATTTCCCATTCAATTTTGCTATCTCAACTGCCACAACGTAGTTGCTAGCTTTGTCTAGTAGGTGGCTCTGAAGTCTGCCACCATCTTGTATATACAAAAAAAGCTTAAATTCATCAACTGACCATTTGGGCAATTTACTCGTATTAAGAAAATATTCAACTGCCTGTGCAAGGGCACAGTACTCAATCTTTTGAGCACTGAAAAATGTTCATATAACTTTCCAACAATAATTTTACATATTTTTAATGAGATATTATAAAGCACAATCAGGTTTAAAAAAAATCACTGAACATGTTGCAACTTTATTCCTAGAACATGCCATGGATGAATTCATTTTGATGCAGAATTGCTACTGTAAACCTCAGAGGCTAATGTTTACAGTATCCATATTTGCAACTTTAAAAAAATATATATATTTTTATTTGTAGCTGTCAGCTCGTGAAGCTGATCGAGAGCTTGGCAATATTAAAAGAGAGAACATTCACCTTCGGCAAAAGTAAGTTTCTATCTGTTCCCAAGTATTTCAATACGATCCAAAGTGAGCTCCTTATTCCATTTATGTATAGTAACAATATTTGTCTAACTTTTTTGAAGGTTGCAATTTCAAAAAGAGCTATGAATGCTTTGACATTCCCAGATACACTAGGAGTAAGTTCTTTGGCTGAAAAATATGATTTGGTTCAATAAATAAATGTTAAGATGATGCTGTTTAAAAACTTAAAGTTGAAAGTACCTACAATTGTAATCTATTTCATGACCCATATGGATGCAAACATATGTTGATGAGGGGAATATGCATGATGGTAGGAAGTGTCTGAAATACTTGAACTTTGATGAGTTCAAGATTGACTGCTGGAATTATCCTCAGAGTTTGCACTTTTCCTCTGATTTTTGGTGGAGTAGAGGGAAGGACATAAAAACTGTAATTTCATCAATAGAGACATTGAACTTATTAAAATTTTAGGCTGCAAAAATATATCTGGAGATTCTTTCCTAAATCTGTTGTATTTGATATAGTCAGAAATTTAAATGTGCAGAACCATGATTAAAAAGTGTATGATAAAAAAAATATTGATGACTTGCCAAGAAAAGTTGGAGAAAATTACTTCTTTGCAAAATAGGTATTGCTATAGACAATCAGAGAATGGTTAGAATGTGGAACTCGCTACCACATGGAGTGGTTGAGGTGAATAGCATAGATGCATTTAAGGGGAAGCTAGATAAGTGTATGAGGGAGAAAAGAATAGAAGGATATGTTGATAGTGAGATGAAGGTGGGAGGAGGCACGTGTGGAGCATAAACACCAGCATAGACCTTTTGGGCCGAATGGCCTGTTTCTGTGCTGTAAATACTATGTAATACTACTATCTAAATCATATCAGTGGATTAGAGTAATAACTTCCTTTTGAAAAAAAATATTTGTTTGATCAATGCTCTTGTTTGCAGGTTTTATTTTACCAAAGTTATTTTTAAAGAGGAAAGAATAGGTTTTAGAATTTCCCCGCAATCCTAAATGTTGAAAAGATCTGTACAATTTTTACAGTGTTGTTGTAGGTCTGCTGACTTGACGCACTCTTGCTATTTTTCCTGGCTGTGGTTCACATTGCTGCCAACGTTCCATTTAAGCTGCGTGGCCATGCTGTGCTCTGCAGGTCCCACGCAGCCCGTCAGCATGCGCGGAATTTTGAATGGGCCACGCAGCCCGTTAAAGGGGGCTGCGCGGCATAAAATAAATTAAAGGGAACATTGATTGCTTCTGGTTGTATTGTACTTCTTATTACTAACCATCTGCTTCAGAAAGTCCTTAAATAAAATGTTGCCAAAAACCTGTTGTGTACAAAATGTTTGCTCCCAGGTTGCCACAACAGAGACACTTCGGAGCAGACATTGGGTGCAGTTCTCCCTGACACATGACATGAAGTTCCATTCCAGTAATGAGTAAGGAAAATGGTTGTGGGCAGTATATAGAATTTACAGCACAGAAACAGGCCATACAACCCAACTGGTCTATGCCGGTGTTTATGCTCCACCTTATTTCTTCTAACCCATCAGCATATCTATTCCTTTCTCCCTCATCTAGATTTCCTTTAAATACATTTATGCTATTCGCCTCAACGCCTCCATGTGGTACATTCTAACTACTCTCTGGGTAAAGAAGTTTCTTCTGAATTTCCTGTTGGATTTATTAGTTACTAGCTTATATTTATGACTTCTAATTTTGGACTCCTCCATAAATGGAGACATCTTCTCTACATCTACCCTATCAAACCCTTTCATAATTTTAAAGACCTCTATTTAGGTCACCACTCAGGTTTCTCTTTTCTAGAGAAACGAGTCCCAGCCTATTCAGTCTTTCCTGATCATTATAACCTCTCAGTTCTGGTATCATCTTTGTAAATCTTTTTTGTGCATTCTTCCAGAGAGATATATAGAAAACATCTATTTACAGATTGCATCTATCCAACAATTCTAAACTATAAAACAAGGTAATCAAGGGCTGTCTAGTAAGTCTACAGATGTAACGTTTAGGATTACTTGACGGTTCAGTGGAAAACATTTCCCTATAATTACTGCAGAATCTAAAACCCTTCTTCGCGATGGCAGCCCTGTGCTTCTGCCCATTTTTCATTGGGGTCTGCATTTATACCCACAATCCTCTTGACAGTGTTACAGTAAATCTCTGACAACTGGATTGAAACCCATTCCTGTGCTAGTTTTAGGTGTGAAAATATGTATTAATTTTACAGGATAACTGAAGCGGAATTCAAAATGGATATTGCATTGAAGGATCCACTTATAAATGATATAGCTGGAAGGCCAGCATTACTAAGTCCTTCAACATTTGTCCCACCATACAGAGGTACTGCAATCTTTTTCAGTGTTTTCAGGACATCTTGTATCACGATAAAATTCACATGCATCTAATCACATAGTTTAGGTTAAACCTTTTGGGGGATGCAGTTTATATATAAATTTCCTTCAGTTGTATATTATTGAGACTTTAGTTCGGTGAGAATGAGCCCATTAGTTACATTATACTGATTTTGTACAGGCTTTAATTTAAAAAATAAACCTTTTGATTTCATGTACATAAATTAGAGCTGTTTTGTGATTTGTGTATCATATTGCAGGAAGAAGTTCTCCATATGGTCCTTCTCCAGTGGGTCGACCTGGCTCTGAACCCATAGGTTTTCTGTCACCTCCATTACTAAATGGACCCTTAAGGTTTTCACCTTTGTTTCCTGGAAGACCAGACTTTAAAAGTAATGTATCTATCATAATAGTTTAGATTAAAATTACAGAGCACTAAGTAGTCGGGTTGTGATTTGTTTTTATTAACTATCTGAACAATAATGTTAACGTAAAAGTACTCTCGTGAGCAAGAAAAGGTGTAAAGAAATTGCTTTAGGTTGTGAAGTATTCTACAAAATGTAATTCTGTGATATGTACAGTGTTTTTTATTTGTTAAGAATTATTGGCCACAATACCCAAAATATATTATAATTCATTTTGGTGTATAATTTTGTCTATAGCAAAAGGTCCATCAGTCCATCCAGACCACACCCCTAATGAAAATGCGGATTCAGCCTCTGACCGAATGTCTGACCACCATGGACCGCAGTCTGATAGTGGTTCGCTGTCCCCTGTGTGGGAAAGGGAACGGAAGCTGTTGGGGGCATCACCAGGTATATAAGGATCACTACAAAAGACAATAGGTCTAGTGTGGGGGATATTTAAGTTATAAGACTGGGATTACTTGATGACGTAGCTTAATAAATCTTATCCTTTAAATACTTTTAGAGAATTAAGATTTTGGAAGAAATCTTTGACTATATGCTTTGTACTACTGCATGCAATTTCACAATGCTGTTGATGTGTTCTAAATGTACAATAGGATACCCTATTACTCCCTATCATCAGGCATCAGACAGAGATTACCATATATCTTCAGGAAGATTATCTGGACCAACAGAACTACGCACTTATTTTTTAGCTAGAACAGGTACAGTGTAGCGCTGCAGTCATGATTTTAGTATAACAAAAGTGGAAATGGAGAAATGAAGCAAGTTGCTGATATGCTTGGGAAGGTTGTAGAAAGAAATTATAATTATGATTGCCAATTTATAGATTTTGACTAATTTCAATCCATAAAAGCCACTAAAGCAATTTTAAAATTAAAAATTCAAATAGACCTAAACTATTACTTTAACGAATGTTTCATTGGTGATGGTTCATAGTGGACAAAAAGTCACTCTCAAAATTACTGGAGCATTTTAACTTGAAAACCACTGGTGACACTTGATTTTCTAATAAAAGCAAAAGGTACTGGAACAAGTAGACTGAAAAATCCAAAGTCTAAATATTAATGAAAGAAAATGTAACATTTAACTTTTTTTTAAAAAACAGGTCATGGTTGTAGTTGTTCAGAACGAACTAGTTACATTTTTAGAATGCAAAATACTTTTATCTGATCTTGGGATTTGTTCATGTGTTCCATTTCTTAATTCAGTTTTTCTGTTGTGGGAAGAGAATAAACACATTGCATTTGTAGGCTGCTTTTTAGATTGTTTCCAAAACTTACTCTTCTTTGGCAAGATAGTTGGTTCACTCCTTAATAGCTTCTATCAGTTTCTTAAAGGTAAATAAAAGGTTAATTTCTTTCAATCAATCACATGCTATAACTTGGCCTCATTGCTTCAATCTTTCCCATCTTCTTTTAGCAGACCTAAATAGACCTAAACTATTGTTGTTTATAAATTGTTGTACTGCTACATTGAGTATTCTAGAGTACTGAATGTACTTTCTAACTCTCCATATATGTGTATCTTTCTATTATATGGTGTTTACAATTGCATACATTACTAAAGAGGAACTATAAAACAGAATTAAGGAAGAGTAGAAAATGAATGAAGATATCCTATAATTATCTTTGACAAATGACAAAAGTATAATTTATATTATTAACTCATTACAGCTTTGATTTGTATAGATGGACGCCCAACACTGGAAAATAGCATGCAAATTTCAAATTCTGCTCCAGAGAGTCAGACCCAAGACCGTGTAAGTGTACTTCCTTCCTTATTAATGCTCTTCTAGTGTCTGCACTCTTATGTCCACATTGCTTCTTACCTTTTAAAACCATCAGTGCTCAAACCATCTATTCAACTTACAAAATCACTAGTTCCAATGAGCTTGATAATTATTGGAAAGCTTTGTGTTTTATTTGATTACACTGCTCATCTGGTTTTCTTTTTTAAGTGTGAGATTTATTATCGGAGATTAAACTATGCATGATCTTTCTTACAGGACATATTAAATATATCTAACCAATCCCTTCCTGCTGAAGCTGAATTTGGAATTAGACCTGGTTTTGCACCTCCCTCTCCTAAACAAATCCCCTCTTTACCTGTTGATCCAAGAGGTCACTTTCTACAGAGGGGATTTCCACTTCCTCCACCTGGTGGAATCTATGGTCCTCCAGAACGTTTCCCTCTAAGAGCTTTTGGTTTACCACCTCATCCTCCCATGGGAAGTAAGTATACACACCTATTTATGTTTTGTGGCAGCATACAAGTGAAATTGTTTATACGCATTAGGTTCGGACTATGAAAAATCATGTAGAAAAGCAGATGAAATCTCTTCATACAACTGTGTTAATTCTTCAAATGGAAGCAACCGTCCTCTATAGGTGAGATTTGATTGGTAGCCCACACACCATTATATCCAACAGATATGAGGATAAATTTTCCTCTGCCCTGCACCTAGGGAAATCTGTGTTCCCCAGCCTCAAGAAGAGAAAATGGGGTGGAAATCACCCCCATTGCGCTGCCCCAGGATTTATTCGGGCTTTTCTACAATGCATAATTGGGCCTGCGTTTGTAGTATGCACAAGCCCAGTGTTCACATTTAAATTAGAATGGCGTGCATGGTCCTGGCATTCCACCTTAACTTGCACTCATTGGACGCCCATCGGAGGAGTGCCTGCTTAAAGCTGGCAATAAGGCCTGGCCGTGGATCGGAGGGTCTGCAAGGATCCCGGGGACAGGCTAAAGGCAATCCAGCAAAAATGGAGAATTGCATACAGGAGCTTACTTTTTCATAAATGAGAAGTCGCACAACACCAGGTTATAGTCCAACAGTTTTATTTGAAATCACGAGCTTTCGGAGCGCTGCTCCTTCGTCGGGTAAAGTCATTACCTTTTACTTTTTCATGAAAGGGGCAAGTTGTTGAAAGCTTAGAGTATTGTAATCCCATTTACTAGAACCAAAGCCATGGAACCCTGCTGTTAATTTAAGTTGTGATCAGGTTAAATTTGTTGTGTAAGAAAAAGAAGAACCATGATTTCACTTTATCTATCCTGGTCGAGTGTCGATTGACAATTCTGACATCAGAACCTGATCTGGACTGTCATTATAGAGTAGAGAGAATTCATCCTTGCTTGTTGATAATCTGGACTACTATAGTGTTCATCCTTAGGCACATCACTGGACAATTTTGGTCTAAAGCTACACTCAGTTAAGGCTTTTGATGCTGAAATCGACTTTGCCCCAAAAATCTAATTGGGGGTTATCTGTTGTGGCACATAATAGTTTGACTCTTCTATCTTCCCTTGAACCGCAGTGGTTTAATATCCTACATCTTCCCAAAGTCCAAGTAGTTCTTTCTCAAAATGTTGAGGATTTTTGAAGAAGTATTTTTTTTTGTCTTGGTGAATATGGATGGCATCCATCCTGTATTGAAAACATTTATTAATGTTCGGAACAATTTTTTTTAATGCCTTTTTTGTGTTCATTTTTTTTCCAGAACATATTTTTAAGGAACCCAAAGAGCAGGTCTAATTCATTAATGGATTTAGTGTAGGAATGTGAGCATCCTGAAGGAAAAGGGAAGTTTTGCTTTGGGAAGAGGGAAACTTGAAGTTAATCACTAGGTCTGATTCAGCACCTATAAATGCTAGGGGTGAAACACTTTCCATTTTGGGCAGTGTGTCAACATCGAGCACTTGCAGGCCAGGGATAGCAGTTGGAATTAGTTCCTTCTCTGCCACAATAATGTATCTTAACTTCATCTTAGTTTTCCACATTCCTTTGATCTCTCTAAGTGAGATTACCAAATTTGGGGCAATTTTATGTTGAGCCCATGGCCACCAACAACAGGACTGAATGTGTCAAATTAATTTCATGTTGGACTTGTACAACCAACAATGGAGACTTCCATCCTATTCTTCCGGGCTGGAGGTGAACCCAGTTACCATAAGGCCAGTGTCTAAACCTCTGCGTCAACTCGATCACTCCCACTTTTGCTCCTCCCAACACACATTAACCCTTACAGCAGTATCTAAATCCAAATGCAGATATTCACATAATATTTCCCATGAAAAAATAGTGAACTTCTAAAATACACAAGTATGATGAATGTTTGACGATAGCAAAGCTACCGAGGAGTGTGTGAAGCTAGCAACAACGAAAAGAATTTATACTTTTGAGGAAAAGCATTTTATTCAGCCCAAGCAGGGAGGGTCATGCCAGAATGTTCCCATTTGTGACTTGCTTATCATCGTTCCACCTGGAAACTGCAAATGAAGAAAAAATTACCGGGGGCTTTGGTGGGAATATGCCTATACTGTAACTGAATTGTTCAGTGTGCATTTCACAATTTATTACAATAGTTTTTATTTAGATTTTACATCAATATAAAAACAAGGAAGTTATGCTGAATTAATACAAAACATTGAAGACCACAGAATGGAATATTACATTCAGTTCTGGACACCCCATTATAGGAAATATATTAGAGCCCTGGAAAGGGTTCAGCAAAGATTTGCTAGAATTATACCAGCAATGAGAAGTTATTGTTTTGAGGAAATGTTCAAAAATTGGGCTTTTTTCACTAACCCGTACCAAGTCCCGCTCACCCTGTGCTCGTTGACCCTACATTGGCTCCCAATCCACCAACACCTCAATTTTAAAATTCTCATCCTTGTATTCAAATCTCTTCTTGGCCTTAACCCTCCCTATCACTGTAACCTCCTTCAACCCTATAACCCTCCAAGAACTCTGCGTTTCTCCAACTCGGGACTCTGGCGCATCCCCCACTCCCTTCTCCCCACCATTGGTGGCCGTGCCATCAGCCGTCTAGGCCTTAAGCTCTGGAATTCACTACCAAACCTCTGTCTCTGCACCTCTCTTTTAGGACCCTCCTTAAAACTTGCATATTTTACCAAGATTTTAGTCACCCGTCCTAATAACTCATTCATTGGCTCAGTGTCAAATTTTGTCTTATTACACTCCTGTGAAGCGCCTTGGGACATTTTCCTACGTTAAAGACGCTATATAAATGTAAGTTGTTAAGGGGGCATCGAATAGCGATTACAAAATCATGAAAGGCTTTGAGAGTGAATAGTGAAAGGTTGGTGAATGGTAATCAGGTGAAGCATTAGTCCTTCAGAAGTATCTGCATATGGATTGAGGGCTGTGAGCATTGTTTCAATATCTGCAGTATTTCTATTACTGGGATCTAGAAAACATCTGATCAAAACTGATCAAGAAGCACCTATATTTGTTTTTTAATTAATTCTTTCCATCAAAAACAAAAGCATGCTGATACTGATGTTCATGGATTAAATTTCTCCCACTTTCAGATGTTATATCATCTGATGTTGATCATAAATGTGGGACATCTAATGGAATCGGTAGATATGATGCGAATAATATTGTAGGAAGGGAACGGAGAATATGGAAAACATGGTGGAATCTACTTTCAGTATTGCTTTCATCAGAAAAGTCTGTAATTATTGCTTGTAATGGTCTAGCTTTTTGTACATTGAATGTGTACGCCGGTTGAATTAAATGACTGGTTCTCCAATCTCATTAGAAAGCACACAATGCCTTTTTAGACTAAGAAAATGATATGCCTGAAAAGAGCACATCACAACAAAACAACTTGTATTTATATAGCACCTTTAACATAGTAAAACATCCCAAGGCGCTTCACAGGAGCATTCTAAAACAAAATTTGACACCGAGCCACATAAGGAGATATTAGAGCAGATGATCAAAAGCTTGGCCAAAGAGGTAGGTTTTAAGGAGTGTCTTAAAGGAGGAAAGAGAGGCAGAGAGGTTTAGGGAGGGAATTCCAGAGCTTAAGGCAATGGCAGCTGAAGGCACGACCACCAATGGTGGAGCGATTAAAATCAGGGATGCTCAAGAGGCCAGAATTAGTGGATCACAGATATCTCGGAGGGTTGTGGGGCTGGGGGAGATTACAGAGATAGGGAGGGGCGAGGCCATGGAGAGATTTGAAAACAAGGATAGGAATTTTTAAATCGAGGCGTTGCTTAATCGGGAGCCAGTGCAGGTCAGCAAGCATGGGGTGATGGGTGAACAGGCCTTTGTATGAGTTAGGACATGGGCAGCAGAGTTTTGGATGACCTCAAGTTTACAGAGAGTAGAACACAGGAGGCCGGCCAGGAGTGCATTGAAGTAGTAAAGTCTAGAGGTAACAAAGGCATGGATGAGGATTTCAGTAGCAGATGAGCTGAGGCAGGGGCGGAGTCGGGCAATGTTGCGGAGGTGGAAATAGGCAGTCTTAGTGATGGCGCGGATATGTCGTCGGAAGCTCATTGTGGGGTCAAATATGACACCAAGATTGTGAACAGTCTGGTTCAGCCTCAGACAGTTGCCAGGGAGAGGGATGGAGTCAGTGGGTAGCGACTGGAGTTTATGGCGAGGACTGAAGACTATGGCGAGGACCGAAGACAATGGCTTCGGTCTTCCCAATATTTAGTTGGAGGAAATTTCTGCTCATCCAGTATTACGTCAGACAAGCAGTCTGACAATTTAAAGATAGTGGAGGGGCGAGAGAGGTGGTGGTGAGATAGAGCTGGGTGTCATCACCATACATGTGGAAACTGACGCTGTGGATGATGTTGCCGAGGGCAGCATGTAGATGAGAAATAGGAGGGGGTCAAGGATAGATCCTTAGGGGACACCAGATGTAATGGTGCGGGAGCGGGAAGAGAAGCCATTACAGGTGATCTTCTGGCTACGATTATATAGATAAGAATGGAACTAGGCGAATGCAGTCCCACCCAGCTGGACGACAGTGGAGAGGCATTGGAGGAGGATGGTGTGGTCAACCATGTCAAAGGCTGCAGATAGGTCGAGAAGGACGAGGAGGGATAGTTTACCTTTGTCACAGTCACATAGAATGTCATCTGTGACTTTGATGAGAGCCGTTTCGGTACTGTGGCAGGGACGGAAACCTGATTGGAGGAATTCAAACATGGAGTTCCGGGAAAGATGGCACTGGTTTGGGAGGTGACAACACGTTCAAGGTCTTTGGAGAGGAAAGGGAGGTTGGCGATGGGGTGGCAGTTTGCGAGGACGGAGGAGTCGAGGGTTTTTTTTTAGGAGAGGAGTGATGACGGCAGATTTTTAGGACGGGGGGGGCGGGCGGGGACAGTACCTGAGGAGAGAGAACCATTAACAATATCAGCTAACATGGGAGCCAGGAAGGGAAGTTAGGTGGTCAGCAGTTTAGTGGGAATAGGGTCAAGGGAGCAGGAAGTGGGTCTCATGGACAAGATAAGCTCGGAGAAGGCATGAGGGGAGATCAGAGAAACTGGAGAAAGATGCGAGTTCAGGGCTCGGCCAGGGGGAACTTTAGAGGAAGTTTGGCTTGGTGAGCTAGGGGAAGGGAGGCAAGTGTCAGGCAGCAGGTCGGATGGTCTCAAGCTTAGTGACAAAGAAGTCCATGAGCTCCTCGCACTTGTTGTTGGTAAGGGTGGAGGAGACAAGGGAGAGGGGTTCAAGAAGATGGTTTGCAGCAGAGAGAAGAAGCCGGGGGTTATCTTTGCATTCCAGAATGATCCTGGAATAGTGAGCAGTTTTGGCAGATGAGAGCAGGACCCAATAATGCCTTATGTGGTCCAGCCAGATCTGGCGGTGAATGGCTAAACCAGTTGTCCCCCATATCCATTCAAGTCTGCGTCCCTTGGACTTAAGGGAGCAAAGATGAGGGTCATACCGGGGGAACGGCCAGGGTGAGAGAGAGTAATGGTTTTAATGGGGCATCAAAGGTGGAGGTGAGTGTGGTTGAGCAGATCGGTAGTTGCAGAAATGTCATGAATGGAGGGCCAAAGGCTAGGCAATTGGGATTTTGAATGTGCAGTGGTAAGTGAATGGGGAGTTTTTTCCAGGGGCAGACACACAGAAGGAAGTAGGGTTGGGAAGGGGGAATGTGGGTGGAGAGCTTTACAAGGAAGTGATCAGAAATGGCCTAATCTGTGATTGACATGATGGGAGTAGCGAGGCCTCGTGAGTTGGCAAGGTCAAGGTAGTGGCTGTGAATATAGGTTGGGAGTTTATATGAAGGGAGAGATTACATAGAGGGAGTGATTAAGGGCGAGATTAAAGGAGGATAGGAGCACAGTGAACTCAGGAGAGAGCATGATGAATTGAGATTGAAATCACTAAGGATGAAAAGTCGCTCGGTGCAGAGGCTGAGGAAGGAAAGCAGTGAAGATATTTACGTGAGACAATTTTTATGGTACTTCGGTGGACGGTAGAGTAGGAGGATTTTAAATGAGAGGCGAGAGGGGTGGAACAAGGTGAGCTGCTCAAAGGAGAAGTGCCAGAGGAGATGGGGAACAGACCAAGGTGATTTGGTGATGAGAGCCACACTGCCACTGCGATGGTCTGGGCAGGCCGGGGCAAGTAGTGGAAGGTATAGCCAGGTGGGGAGGCTTCGTTTAGGGGAAGTTGTCATCACCCCATAGCCAGGTTGCTGTCAAGGCCATTATGTCGATGCAATCATCCACAAGAAGCTCATGGATGGCAAGGGCCTTGTTCACAAGTGAATGGACATTCTGGAGGGAGATGCGGAGAGGGGCGGTGATAACTGATCCACTGGCAAAGTCAGCACTGGGAGGGGAGTGTTGGACGGGGAGGAGGTTGGAAAGATTAGAGAGACAATAGGATGGGGCAGTTGAGATTGCTGCTCATAAAGAGGCAACAAGATAGATGAGAAGACTATTCAGCCCATCTAAGCTTAGAGAATAGAAATTAGGTAATATTTGTAAGAGTTCAACTTTCACTTGTATGGGTATTTATTGCTTTTAAAAACTATTGCACAAGTGCTGCTGCCAGTTGTATGGTCAAAAAATGTCAATAATTCCAAGGAAAATAACTTGTTCTGTACTTTATTTTAGTGAGAGATCCGTTACAACCAGAAGCATATCTGAGCAATTTCCCACCGCCTCGGCCTATTTTTCTTCCACATAGACCACTTTCAGACATTGCAAGTGGCCTTCTCCCTTCTCGACTTCCTCCACCCAAGTTTCCCACAACAGAACACCCACCACCTCCGCAAGAAAAATGAATGGGTGATGGAAAAAATCTATGGCCATGTGTTCAGTCAAAAAGTGCATTAGGATGAAGTGCAAGTTAGAATGTAATGCATAATTTTTAATGTTTTCTATAAATAATTGGTTAAGCACTATTTATTAGTGATAACTTTCCAGTTTGGAATAAAAGGCACATAAGTTTTCTGATAATGTGCTGTTTGATTAGAAATGTACACCTCAGGAGTCTTACGTGGAATTTATTAAAACATTTACTGTGCAATACTGAGGGTTAGCTTGCCATTTTATAGCAGGATTTTGCCATGCACTATTTTAATTAAGAGCATTGTGGTTTTTATCCAGTGCATTGTATGTACGGAATTTGTAAATGCTTATGACAGATTTTTTTTTTAAAAGCAAAACAGTATTTGAACTGCTAGAGTTCTTTGTAACTATGAAGAAATGCCATTTGTGTGTCGGAAGTGGTGCTGTGCAGATTTATAGTCTTAATATAAAAAGGAATGTTTGAAGAACATTTAGAATGTAAAAATGTTTATTGTAAAATACTGAAAATAAAACAAGTGTTTGATTTAAACAAGATGAACTTTAGATGTGTAATTCTTTTCATACAGATTTCTGTACATAGGAATGAAGATGATCAGTTATGGGATTTTACAACTTATCACTTTCTGTTGACCAGTTCTGTGAATCACCTTATCTGTTTGAAATGGTTTGGCATATTTAATTCAACACATTCATAGTTTTGATATTAATTTCACTCATCAGTGACTACAGTTGGAAGTACATAAAGCCAACTCTGTTGTCTAGGAGTGCCAGAGAAGTGCTAGAAGATATTACAATTATCTTCACAAGTGATACCAGCCACAATTCATTTCCATCATAGCCAGGCATGATATTTTTAACTGTTGTAATAGGATTATAAACTGGAAAAAAGGATTTTGGATAAATATTTCTGGCCATAGGAAAAAGCTGCAGCTGCTTTATGATGTCACAATGATCTCTTAGGAATAGAAGCAAGTATTTGATATATACTTGCCCATACAGGTATGATAAATGCCATACTGAGAAAACCCAACAAATGCTGTGATTTCATTGTGTGCTATTTCCATTCAGGCCACAACTCTTATGTATATATCAGAGAAATGAAGAGGCTAGCAATATAGGAGTCAGCTCAAAGAATCAGGTGCATAAAAGGCAGTAAAATAGAGCAAGGATAGAAATGTGAAAATATGCCAATGATTTACATTAAATGCTTGCATTTTGATCTAATTACTTTGTAGGTATATACAGTGGTTATAGTACTGGCCTAGCAACTCAAAAGGTCACTAGTATAAAACCCAGAATGGCAAATTGAAATTAAAAACTGGTAATTTCTGGGCTAGCAAAAATCATGAAATGTAAAAACCCAATTTGGGGGAGGTGGGGGGTAGAGGAGAAAGACATAACTAGGCAATGCATCAAGACAAGACTCATGCAACCTTAGTCCTGACAAGCTGTCTCACACAGTTGTACTCAATGAACTATCCCAACAGTTGGGAACAACCCTAGAGTCCTCAAGTGATGAATCATGTTGAATACCATTTGGAGGAAGCATAGACACACAATGGCTGGATGAATTTCAGTGATTGTAAAATCACTAAGCATTAACAGCCTAAAACTGGACACCTGTGAGCTATCAGAAGAATTCTCTACCACTATCTGTTGGCCCAGAATATCTCTGCTCCAGCACCATTAACCCTGGGAATCTAACTCTGGTTCAATATGGAATGTAGAAGGATGTAGCAGGCACATCTTAGAATGGGGTACCTGAAGCTGAAACATGGTTAGACAAGAGCCAAGCAATCCTACAATGAATAAATCAGATCAAAGTTCTGTCACCCAACCACATCCATTTGCAAATGGTGGAGGAGAAAAAGGTGACGACCAGGAAGAGGCTCCATGAACATCTCAAACCACGGTACAGCCCAGCACAACTGCACAACACAAGACTCAACTGTTTGTAAGCATAGTGGATCAAAAGTGATGACCCTATTTGGCCTACTAAGATCCCACAGATGCCAGTGTGCAGCCAATGCAATTCAATCCAAGTGACATTAAGAAGCAGCTGAGTGCACTGGATACAGCAAAGGCTATAGAGGCCCAACAGCATCACAGTTGTAGTGTTCAAGGCATATGCCATGCATGTACTAAGGGAACTAGCAACCCCACCCCCAATCCTAAACCCACATCAATCCTTGATAATATTTCAATTTCTGCCCACCATGCACGCAGTTCAAAATTACATTTTGCATCCATGTAATTTCCAAGGTAGATTCCTCAATGGCTGCCACTGCTATCTGGCTTTTTTTTTTGCCTACAGCCAGAACATCCTATTACATAAAAGGTGCACTATCTAATGAAAAAAGCAAATTAGTAAAAATTCAAAACTGTGGCAAGCTATTTGAGCAAAGGTAAATCCTGGGACTCAATCGTATGATTTAAATCTTTTCCACCACCAGGGTAGCAGTTAGAAGTAGTCTATATCAGATGCTGTATGGAATGTGTTGTGGGATTGTTATGGTAATGAACCTCAGATAGGATCATTGTGATTTCACATCTGAAATGTAAGCAGTTCAGGAAGGATGTTACACAAATAGCCAACGTCAAGAACCATGGTATAAGAAACAGAAATCAAATGTTATAGTTTGTAACTACACTTTACTGCAAATACTAATACAGTATTCATAAGTGTATGTAAAAGACTAGTTTAGGCTTTTGAACCAATTAATGTATTTTACTGTAAGTACATGCAATTTTCTTTTTGCAACATGTACACGATATAGCTTAAAACTTCATTGTAAATTCCCAAAACTTTAGCACTAAACATTACGTAAATAAGACATTTGAATGCTTTATTGATAGATTAAAACAATCAGCAGTCAACACAAACTTTAAACATTAATTTAACATTCAACTACTTTCCTCACATTTTCTGTCAGTATTTCATATGATCTCATTCAATGATAAAATCTCACCACATCTGGCATTTTCATACATTGCACCAGTGGATCCACTCTACAGATGTACATATAAAATCCGCATGGTAAGTGCATTAATCACTGGAGACACGCAACATAATGCACACCTGTCAAAACGCATCATCTTTGACACAAGATGGTAAAACCATTTGAAACAATCACCACTCACACTTTCTTCATAAATAGAATCTTGACATATGTTGCATACAGTAAATTTGTTTTACAAGCTTATACAAAGCAGCCAGGTCACAGCACTGCTGGGCAGCATGATGGCCACACTGAGTAATACTGGCTGTCCTTTACATTAAATGCACAACATTCGTACCACTTAAAACTGGGGTCAGGTGCTAGTCTCACAGAGACCACGACTGTACCCGCGGTTGCCCTGAACATTGCGGCTTTTAAAGCCTCTTGCTTTAACAAGATTTTAAAAGTTATCCTAGTGGAATGTTCTCAAAATCATAGCAGCAGCTCATAGCTTTATTAGAACTGATTTTTTTGTATTCACTATTCACAGTGAACCAGGTGCACGTTCCTTTAAGAGCTGTAAAGTTGTTGACTGAGCCACAGCACAGCTGTGTACCGCAGGTCGAAAATTCGACCTTTTAAACTCGTAGGTTCTGGCTGACCAGCCATTGGCCTGCCCCTGCCAGCATGTGGGCACTTCTTCATTCTGTTTCTTTGGCAGTTGACACAGGCGCTGACAGAGAAAATCCAGTGACTCTTGCCACATCTACTTCTAAACCAACACCAACTACATTTACAGATTAAGCAGGATACACACATGTATATATTTATATATAACTAATACTAATTAACAGCACATGTAAATGTTAACTTATTACTGAAAAATGCAGGGCCTTCTAATACACAGGCAAGTTTTGAAATGCTAAATGCCTTCACTGAAGCGCTGCATCTCCTTGTAAAAATAACGAGTGGTCTCACTGAAAACATAAAGGGTTTCATTTTTCATTACCGGATGCCACCGCTTTCCTAAACCTAAGGATACTTCTTCAATGAGATTATGCACAGGATCTCCATCCAGGTCAGCCATCGCATCTTCATCAAAATTAATGCTTTCCTCAGTGACTTCCAGGACTTGTAGCTCAGGTCCACGAAGCCGAGCTATAGCAATGAGATTATGGGCCCAAACAGCATACCCTAAATTGGAAATTGAAAATGCAAAAGGTTAGAGTTCAAGAACATCAGCTTTTGTACAAAACCTCACTGATACTTACTAAATTCCAAAGAGAAACCCAGCTACTATGCTAATTTGCACCCCACCACTTTTTTTTTTTACAAAAAGGAGCTGCAACCTTATTTTCAGGCTGAAAATATTTGTCTGCATTAATAAAAAATCTCAATGCTCTTGAAACCAATTTACTTTACACAAATATACTGGTGCAAGAAGCCCGAATAAAAAGCTTCCACCATGTTCAAGTACAATGCAGTCAATGTGCTACCCAACTGAAAAGAGTTTGACTAGTATTAATTCAGTCACTTGTGGCCACATGGTTACATCACAAAACAATCCATAATTCAGCACCATGACAATCACAATAATAAAGGTGTAAAATTTTACACTTGGGCAGAGTCTTCAAAGACCGGAGTTTGGGAAAGTGCAGTGGAAGCATAACCCTATCGAAACACACTTAACAGATCGGAGAGTGTGCAATGGGAAACTGGGTCCAAAAAGTGTTAATTTTCATAAAATGCATTTCCTCACCTTGCTGACCACAAAGTCTTGTGTCCAATGCTGCAGCAAATATGGCAATTTCCCTTACTGTCACACAAAAATCTAACCTTGCACTAAACTTCACTCCCCAACCCATTCATGACACTGCTTAATGTTTTTCCATAATGGCTATTACATTCTATTATCCAGGCCTCAATGTACAAAATTTTTAAAATTATGTCTATAATCTGTCAGATATACACAACTAGTCAAAAGCAAATGCACTCAATTTACAATGTCAATATTAATACAAAGGAATAACCACAAATACATGCATTGCTTACCATGGATTGAGAGGTGAGAAAGCTTTGTACACTTCCATGCCAAAAGCACCAAGGGGTCTTCATTTCTGTTGTCGCTGAGATCTGGAAAACCATTGATGCCTTGCTCTACATCCTTTATTAGGAGGAAGTGGGTAAGGGATTTGTCATACTGCCTGGATATGAGATCTACCACGGCACCTGAAACACCATTAGTTGAGCTGTCAAAGTGAATTCTCTCTAAAGGTATGCTTGGCTTCAGAATTCTTAGCAAAATGTCATTCCTGACATTAAAAGCCATGATGTAAACATGAAGATTTGCACAGTGCCTGGTAAGCACCTTCCAATCTGCATCTTGTGGCATGTTATCTAAAACGTGTATGTTGGACATTGAGAGATGATGTATTACAAGGGACAACCTATGCAAAGGCACATGGTTGCTGTTGGCGAGTACTCGTGTTACTTCAGCAGTAAAATCGCAGAAATCCAATGCAAGTGATCGCAGGTTTAGAAAGCGCTCCAGCTCAACTGCCTCAATAACTGGGGATTTATTAATAAAATGGGTATCCAGGAGACTCAGGTGTTCAATGCAGTTGGCACTGGACTGAGGCAAGGCTGCTAGTGTTGTGGGAGTTACTACCTCCAGCATAAACCCAAGGGAGAGCCATTTCAGATGTTTGGAATTTCCCAATACTTCTTCAATCAATTGTTGGATTCTGTAATAAAAAAAGCATTACATTTGCTACATTTCTAAGTATTAATTGCAATTCATTAGATTTATAAGTCCAAAGCCCTGAAAATCCTCCAGCAACTCTCCCCAAAGAGGCTGCTTGAGACAGAATGCACACTGTATCAAAACATGAATGGAACAAGAAAAGCCATTCGGTCCATCATGCGCAGCGAATTAATGCTGGTCAATTGGGATCTGCACTTTTGCTTAGCCCTTCTTTCACCACCTCAAACATTTACAGCCAAATCCATTTTACTTTAGATTTGAGCTTTTACTCATCCTCAGAAACAACTATCCAGTTTCAGTTATTAAAATGCAGTTTATTCCAAGATAAACCTCATCGGTTACATTATTTCTTTGCTCATTTAGCAATTGGCTTCTGGGCTTTGAACTTTCCCTTGTGTCACACACGGTAATGCAGTTTAAATTACTAGCTTCCATTTTATCTGCAAGCCAATTAATTCTAAATTCTTAAACCATGCTCTTATTGATTTCCTAAAGAAAATAACACATTGTTCCATTAGGTACTGCTATGAAAGCATTTCAAATCCAGGTACCTGCTTTACTGTTCACATCAATGTCCCCTGTATTTTATGTTTTCTCAATCTCTATTCCCTGTACATTCCATGATAACTAACTCTGGGGAAACTTCGGTTATTTAAAAGGAAGGACACCAATCAAGACTCAGTACAAGTGTGGGTGCTGTACACCTAGAGTGCAGTTTCAAACCAATCATAAAAACAAAATATCTGCAAAGCAAAGATGCATGTGTCAGTTACATTGAAATTTCCTCACTATCACTGCAAAAATCACTGCTGCACACAAGATGGTGGCAAAGTATGTTCATTTAAGATAATGTGTTTCCCATACAGTGTTTATTCAAAATGTTAATGAATCAAATGATTCTTGCATTGCACTGCAGGATTTTATTTTTAATTTAGCGCTTCACTATTTACTAAGGCACTGTTTCCTGGAGTTTGACAATTTTCTCAGCTGTGATTTATTATAAAACAAACCAATTCTGTTTAATTTGCAGAATTCTACTTACCAGTAATGCTGATGAAAATGACGGGATTAAGACCAATCAAGACAGCTGTGTTATTTTTACAAACATTGATACAAACAGCATCATTTAACCCAGTAAAGGCAGTTATTTTTTACTTTTCAAAATACACACATGTATATACTTACGTCATATATAGGGGTGAAGCTTGGAAATATGTACCAATTAACTTTTAAATTGTTCTCCTCCCTCTTCAGATCCACCCACATTATCTTGTGACTCTACACAAAAGCACCTGCTCCCAGATAGCTGTAAAAGCCACTCGTAACTGCAGTTACATGGTGGCGTTACTAGCCCAAAGTGATGCTTCTGGTAATTTTACAGCCTCCCGGAGAAGTGCCTGGCCCCTGCTCAGTACCTCCCCAACAGCCCGAGCAAAATCAGGAACTCATCACAAAAAGAACCGACCGTGCAAATTTCTGGCATACCACTTGGTAAGCCAACAGGATGCACGATCAGGCCACCTACCAAGACAGGTTTCCTTTATGTGAGATGTAAATTCTCCACAGAATTATAACCACCACAATGGGTTAATTGCTCTGTAGTACTGTGCAGTTATCATTCATACTGCTTCAGCATGACCACTCACGGCAGTAAAGCTGTGAACATGTGAACAAGCAATTAAATCCATGCCACACACCCCCAACCCAACTGTAGCAACAAACATACACAAATACCACTTCCAGAACACAAAGAAGGATCTGCTCCTCAACCTGCCTCAACAAACTACCTAATCATTTTACATATTTTTCCCATAACTCCAAATCCTATCCCCTTGCTCTTATGGGGGAAGGAGGTCTGTAACTTATAACTTCCAGTTATGGTTCTTCCACTCTTGTGAAAGTGGTAATGCATCGTCAGTGAGCAAGCCTAGAGTTCTGTCATTTTGATTTGCAAACAATTTTATTGGTAACCCTTCCCAACCGTATACATCAATTCTTTTGGTCCTATTTCAGAGAGAAAATTATTTTACACTTAGGTGTTTGATTCTTTTACAGGGGGTATTTTGTTTCTTGACAACCACGTTAGAAGATGCCAGGAAACAAATTCTCAAAAACCTACTTCCTTTCATGTAGTGGGTAACCAGTTTTGTATATATATATTTTTAAAATATGAGTAATACAATTTGTTTCTGTATTACAAGCCCTATAGTATATCGCATCCTAGCAAACCTTACCTTTAATAAAAGGAACAAAAATTCCACTGGTATGAAACCTACAGTTTTTTTTAATATACAAAATGTCTGGATCAGCAGAAAATATTCCTTAGCATACCGAAGAACCAATGGATGCAGACTGGGGGAAAAAAATAATCTGCTCAGACTTTTTGTTTTAAGTATCGATCTAAAGAAATAGAAATAAAAGAAAAAAGAAAATGAAATTGGAAGAGAGAAAAATATAAACATTAATAAAATGAGAAAAATATAAACATTAACAAAACGAGAAAGACAAAGGAAGGAAAGGGCAAAAATACAAAAGTTATCCAAGAAAGCCATCAGAAGTTTTCTTGCCACTGACTGCAGATTAAAATTTTCTAAATCTAATCCAGTAGTTTTCTACCAGAAATCCATGAAAACGATTTAATGGTAAGCAAATAAAATACTAATGAGATTCCCCTAAATGGCTCCACGCTTGCATGATCTAATATAGCCAATGTTGACTGTTATACTACCGGATTACTTCAGAAAAACACAATTATGATTAATACTTTTGACATTTTTCATGAGGATTGTTCAAAAGAAACCATAAACTCTCCCTAACGATGTTTTTATGTTTAGAGTTTGGCTAGAGATATGAATACAGTTAATAGGGAAACAGAGACTTGATCCTATAAGTACAAAGACCTCAGAACTCAAGGCAGTAATAAGTGGGCTACAAATCTAAAGTTTTTTAATTTTAAATTCAATAAATCCCCATCAGATGTCTATCTGGGATAGATGTATGATAACATCACAGTCAATACTACTCGTCTCACTCTATACTACTGCAAAGTGCCAGAAACATAGCACATCTACAGAAGTCATATGACTTGAAGTTTTATGTATACAACCAATGCTGTAAAAGCACCTTTTCATTTAACCAAAAACAGGAAATTGGGATGACTCACTGACGAGAACAAGATTTAAGCCTCAATAGCCCCACTGTTTAAAATACTTAATTCCCACTAATT
The DNA here is from genome assembly GCA_030390025.1 of Squalus acanthias. Classification (NCBI taxonomy): domain Eukaryota; kingdom Metazoa; phylum Chordata; class Chondrichthyes; order Squaliformes; family Squalidae; genus Squalus; species Squalus acanthias. The sequence goes on from CM059425.1 coordinate 59,596,111, forward strand.
TTCAAAATGGTAGCCAAGTTATTTCTGAAGAAAAGTGAAAGGCCAATTACACAGCACAATGAATAAAATTCCAGGGGCAATAAAACTGTTCTAACTACTGTGTCACAGTTTACGTAAACTGGCTTTAAATGCATTTTGAAAGTTGGACAACCCAGCAGTTACAAACAGAACTACCAATACGAATTTAAATCCTAGCTTCAATTGATAGTCATATTCCAGCATCCCCAAGATTCTCATTGTCACAAATCTACAGAAAGAAGCAAAAGTAATATTGGTGTTCTTTCTGCACTGTCCAAGCAAGATTATTTAAAGGGGCTGTTCCTCAATTTCTGGTTAAATTTCACCCCTATGATCCTGATCTTCAGGCACTCGGTATGTTGGGTTGGTCTGCTCCTGGGCCTGAACAAAACGGTCATCAACAAGTCTAGGATGTGTGGGATCCACAGCGAGAATCACTGACTGCCTGCTTCTCTTCTGCAGTCTTGTGCACACACAGGTGGCTCTGGAGAGGAATCTCGCGGAGTCCACTGGCATGCTTGACGTCTTCCCTAACCAATGGGCACTGCCAGGCACTAAATGCATCATTGAGAATGAGATTGTGGTTTTGTTTTATTTTGTGCATCTTTCAGTTTAATTGTACTATCTGCAAGAATGTTTTATTTGTGGTATCCTCCTCAGATTGTGAGGGCACTTGTGCTGACTTCTATTCTGGTGACACTGGGTTACCCAGTACCACACTTTTTGGCCCAATTAAAATAGGATCAAGCAAACTAGCCCAACAGTTGACCGACAACTAGCAATAACCATACTCATGCAGTCCCAAATTCCCAAAGATACAAAAAGAGTATGAGTATTTTTAATAAATGAAAAGTGCATTAAAAATCTGTGCTGAGTTAGATGATCTTAGCTAGAATGGTGGAAACGGTGCTACAACTGGCCTAAATAACCCTGGATAAAAAGAGTTTTAAAATAAAAATCAACTTAGAACTGCTCAGCAAGCCCCACTGAAAAGTGGGCTTGCAAGGACACCAAGTGAAGCCAGGCTTATGCTCGACAGCAAAGCGGCTTTGGGGCAAATTGCTCCTCCTCGAGTTTCTTGTGGTGGGAGACGCGGTGTCCGTGAAACAAGAATCAGGTCAGGAGTAGGAACAGAGGAAGTGGCAAAAACAAAACAAATAAAGAGTGGGGGGGGATTATTCACAAGCGGGTTAAATTATTCCACCACCTGTTGCGCTCAAATCTGTCGCTTGATTTTCCCTGGAATGACTAAAATGTAAATGATCTCGCAACCGTTATTCCAGCAGACCGGGTCTGCGGCGCCGACAAAATATTATTCTAGAAATTATGTAACTGAAAGGACGACGGTGGAAAAGCGGAGGATCCATTAAATCTTACTGCGTATGTCATAAAATGGCATCGCCTGTGAATAACCTCCCCGCACCTCCAAACTTTGGGCTTCATTTCCCCCAATCTCTCAATCCTTGCCGGCCCCCCGGGGGAAGTTGTGCCCCCCCGGCCAAGCCGGCGATGTGACCCCGGCCCCTCACCCACCCAGCCAGCCCCCGCTGTTAGTGTGTTTGTGGCCGGGACACCTACTCATGCGCCTGCTTGCCGTCCTGCTCCTGCAGGTAGATGTCCCCGAACACGCTCAGCTTCTGCAGGTTGCGGTTGCTCCTCACGCTCTTCAGCACGCACACCACCTCGTCCATGTAGGTCTTGAGCGTGTCCAGCCCGCCGCCGCCGCCGAGGCCCAGCCCCGCCGCGCTCTCCGAGCCGCCGCCGCCGCTCTCGAACTCCACCCGCAGCTCCCGCACGAAGGAGCCGCACTTTTTCATCAGGAAGTCGAGGCGGCAGCGCTCGGCGGCCGAGCCGCGCAGGCGGAGGCGCAGCTCGGGCCAGAGGGACGGGTAGAAGAGGCACTCGCGCCACTTGCAGCAGACGGACGAGGCCCGCAGCCGGTCCCAGGGGGGCAGGAAGGAGAAGATGTGCACAATGACTTCGCACGGCAGAGCCGCCACCGCCGCCGCCACCGCCCCGCACAGAGCCATCGCGCCCGGCAGCCGCTCCGCTCGCTCGGTCTCTCGGCTGGCTTTAAATCCTCGGTGAGTTTTCACTCTCTCCTCTCTCTGTGTCTCTCTCGGTCGCCCTCCCCCGGATCAGCAGTCTGGGCCGCGGTGCCTCCGCCGCTCACTCACTCGGCGCTACCGCTGTTTCATCGCTTCTTCCACTCCCAGCTCAGGGCCGGGCCTTCCGCCGGAAACCGCACGGGCACCGTCCACCTCGCCGCACTGCCGGGGAGGAGGGGTGGCACTGGCCCACAGCAACACCTCAACGACCAGCAACCGCGCAGGGAAGCCCCACAGCTTTACTTAACACGAATATTTTATAATATTATCGTCCACACTGCTCGTTCTGGGTTCAGTGAAAGCTCCAGTGAGCCGCTTGCTTGGATGCGATGGATCGGCTCCACCCCCGCGCTCACCGCGCCTGCGCGAGCCGCCAGCCTGTTTACAAAATTCGGCCCGCCGGTCACGTGATGTGACGTCACCTTCTTCTGGGTTGCTCCCATTGACACTTTTACCAGAAGTTTCTGCCTTCTGCAGGGAAATGGGTTTTACATCAATCCAGCTCATACCACTGCACAACGGGCACAAGCAATACCCCTGGTTACTGAACACTAATTCTTTTGATCCAAATTAGAATTATAGATACTTACAGAAGGAGACCATTCGGCCCCTCGTGCCTGTGCTGGCTCTTTGAAAGAGAAACAGCAAAATACTGCGGATGCCGGAGATCTGAAATAAAACCAGAAAATGCTGGAAATACTCAGCCAGTCAGGCAGTATCTGTGGAGAGAGAAACAGAGTTAACGTTTCAGGTTGATGACCTTTCATCAGAACTTTGAAAGAGCAGTCATGCTTAGTCCCACACCCCCCGCTTTTTGTCTGTAACCCTGTAAGTTCCTCATCCTGAAGTACCTGTCCAACTCCCTTTTTAAATTATTTATGGAATCGGCTGCGATCACCTTTTCAGGTAAAGTGTTCCAGATCCCTACAACTCTGGGTGAAAACATTTCTCCTCATCTTCCCTCTAGATCTTTTTGCAATGATTTTGAATCTTTGACCTCTAGTTATTGACCCACTTGCCAGAGGAAATATTTTTTCCCCATTTACTCTTATCAAAACCTCTCATCTTGAAATCCTCTATTAGGTCACCTCTTAAACCTTCTCTGTTCCAAGGAGAACAGTCCTAACTTTTCCAAGCTCTCCTGGTAACATCCTGGTAAACCTCTTTACCCTTTCTAATGCCTTTACATCTTTCCTGAAGTGTGGTTCCCAGAATTGTCCACAATACTCCAGCTGAGGCCTGACCAGTGATTTATAAAGTTCTAGCATGATCTCTTTGCTTTTATATTCTATTCCTCTATTTAGAAACCCAAGTAACCCATATGCTTTTTTTTAACCACCTTATTGACTTGCCTTGCCACCTTTAAGGATTTGTGTATATGGACACCAAGGTCTCTGCTCATCTACACTTTTCAAAATCGTGCCATTTATAGTATACAGTCTTTCCATATTAGTCCTCCCAAAGTGCATCACTTCATACTTCTCTGCATTGAACTCCATCTGCCCTGCTTATGCCCATTTCACCATCCTGTATATGTCATCCTGAAGTCTATAATTATACTCATGATCTACTACTTTGCCAAGTTTTGTATCATCTGCAAACTTTATAATGCTGCTCCCTACACCCGAGTCTAGGTTGTTTATAAAAATTGCAAAGAGTAATGGACCCAAAACTGACCCTTGGGGACACCACTGCAAACGACCTCCCAGTCTGAAAAACATCCATCCACCACCACACTTTGCCACCTGTCACTGAGTCAATTTTGTATCCATACCACCACTTTCCCCTTCATTCCATGGGCTTCCATCTTCTTAATAAGCCTCCTGTGTGATACTTTGTCGAATACCTCCCAAAAGTCCATATATACATCTACTGCACTACCTTGATCAACCTTCTCTGTTACCTCATCAAAGAATTCAATCAAGTTAGTCAGATGCGATTTACTTTTAACAAATCCATGCTGCCTCTCCTTGATTAACCTATGCCTTTCCAAATGAAAGTTTATTTTGTCCCTGATAATGGTTTTCAATAACTTCCTCACCATCGATGTTAGGCTGACTAGCCTGTAGGTTCCTGGTTTATCCCTCTCCCCTTTGTTATTACATTATAGAGGAATTTGTTGCAAATGAGCTAAAAAGCATTTTGTAAAAAAAAACTTCCATCCCCAATAATAACTCAGCAAGTAACTGTACCATCTGGGGTGACACTGAGCCATATAGAACAAAAAGATCCCATGTTTGATCCAAAGTCGGTAGTGATATAGCTACTCAGCTAGGGTGACATTAGAGGTGAGTTGGCCTCAGGATCTGTGAGCTTAAGAAGAAAAATCAGCCAGGGTTCCTGCTACTGACTGCTATTCAGCAACCCCTGGTAGAAGTGAACATATGATGACAGTCAGGGTGGACCATAATGGTCCCCATAATTAAATTGCTTGTTGACTCCCACTGTCCAGCCTCCCACATGGTCACTTGGAAGGCTGTTTTTGCATATGGAATTGTTGTTTTCAGAAATGGTAAGGGGGAGGAGGAATGAGGGAAAACTGAAGAAAGAAATGCTTTAAAAAATCCATCAAAGATATTTCACTCAAAACTTAATACATAAATGAGGCCAATTGGTCCCAAAGCAGTAACCTTAGTAAACTGTTGTAATAGACTTATATTATTAGAAAGTTTAAAATATCCAGTGTGATGACTTCCATATTTTCTAGGAACATCTGTGTCCTGGTTCCTGTGTTGTCTTTTCCCCACAGAACTGATGTCAGTAAGGGTCTTAGATTACTGACATCAAACAGCAATTACCCTCAATAAATCAAGCATGTATATATACATATGTAACAATGGCCAACCCACTATCTAATTTGTTATTGAGACTAAAAGGATTATGATATTTAGCATTAAGTATTTCATGGTTTCACTCTGTATAATTTGTATATCAGTGGTATTGCTGTGAATTTGTTTCCATCTACAGAAATTCAATGAAAATAGTCTTTACAGTGACAGAATTACTACTGTCACAGATTTTCTGTCCCTCTCAGCTTCAGTAATACAAGCCCCATGATGGCTTGCTGCCAATGTTTAGATATCACAGGCCAGGACTCATGCCATATTCATCAGTATGGTCTTACAAGTCCTTTGTATTAAAAATAAATGCTATTTACAGAAACTGTTTTGAATTGCTGGAGAGTGTAGAGATTTTCTGATAAATAATTCCACTGGATAGGTCTGCAGAATTGCAGGCACTCTGAGTAGGGAGATTAAATGATTGCATCATTAAGTTGACACTAATTTTAACCAAGAAAAAGGATTGAGATGACCGAAGGGACTGAAATAAGTGATTATAGAGTGCTCTGAACTGAGGATAAAGAAAAATTGGACAATATTTCAGCCTAAATTTTAGCTCTCTTTTATACAATGTACTGCACTTGTGATTAGGAGCTGAAGCCATATCTAGCAAACAGAAGAACATAAGAGATAGGAGCAGGAGTAGGCCATACGGCCGCTCGAGCCTGCTCCACCATTCAATAAGATCATGGCTGAACTTCTACCTCAAGAATATAAGTATTAAGTATATAAGTATTAATTTTCTATACAACGCATCTGCTATCCCTTTCACAATGTTAAAGATAGTCTTATGAAAATAGCGTATGAAAAAAGGCTTTTCATTTAAAGGATTGTTATAACAAATACGAACAAAGGTATGGTAGTGTAGTGGTTAAATTACTGGACTAGTAATCCAGTGGCCTGGACTAATAATCCAGAGAACACGAGTTGAAATCCCACCATGGCAGTTCAAGAATTTGAATTCAGTTATTAAAAATAAAAAGCTGCTATCGATAAAAGTGACCATGCAGCTGTCGGATTGTTGGAAAAACCCAACTGGTTCACTAATGTCTATTAGGGAAGGAAACCTGTGGTCCTTACCTGGTCTGGTCTATATGTGACTCCAGTCCCACACTTCACTGCCCTCTGAAGTGGCCTAGCAAGTCACTCAGTTGTTCAAGAAGAAGGCCCACTACCACCTTGGGCAACTAGGGATGGCGATAAATGCTGGCGTTGCCAGCGATGCCCATATCCTGAAAATGAATTAAAAGGAACTTTGTATAATTCTTCCAGGCATAGTGGTTACTTTAATTTATCTATTTCAGGATAGAGAAGGTTGGAGTGCCTTGCCAAACTGGCCATTCTTTATGTGTGAGTTAAACAGTGGCAGCAGGATATTCAGCTGTAGAAGGGATCATGTCTGAACCTGATCCTGTCCACACATGTAGTTTTCAGCAGGGGTCACTGGTTAATATTCAGAAGTGGAATCCTTGAGTGATTTTCCCTTTCTCTCAAGCCCAAGAACACTAAAGCCAATCGTAATGCCACACCACTGCTCCAGCTAACTCAGCACAAACTAGAAGTCACACCTGGGACCTTCTAGTGAGTATAGTCTAGTATGAAACCAGATAATAGTACATTTACTCACTGTACCATCTGGATAGCTTGTATAATTCAGCTAATTCAAAAAACCAACACTTGACCCCTCCGTCGTTGCAAACTACCGCCCCATCTCCAACCTCCCTTTCCTCGCCAAAGTCCTTGAACATGTCGCCTCCCAAATCTTTCCGCAACTCATGTTTGAATCCCTCCAATCAGGTTTCCGCCCCTGCCACAGTACCGAAATGGCTCTCATCAAAGTCACAAATGATATCCTTTGTGACTGTGACGAAGGTAAATTATCCCTCCTCATCCTTCTTGACTTGTCTGCAGCCTTTGACACGGTTGACCACTCCATCCTTCTCCAATGCCTCCCCACCGTCGTTCAGCTGGATGGGACTGTCCTCACCTGGTTCCATTCTTACCTATCTAATCATAGCCAGAGAATCACCTACAAAGGCTTCTCTTCTCGCTCCCACGTCGTTACCTCTGATGTCCCCCAAGGATCTATCCTTGGCCCCCTCCTATTTCTGATCTACATGCTGCTCCTTGGCGACATCATTCGAAAACACAGCATCATTTTCCACATGTACGCTGACGACACCCAGCTCTACCTCACCACCACCTCTCTTGACCCCTCCATGGTCTCTAAATGGTCAGACTGCTTGTCCGACATCCAGTTCTGGATAAGCGGTAATTTCCTCCAATTAAATATTGGGAAGACTGAAGCCATTGTTTTCGGTCCCTACCACAAACTCTGTTCTCTAGCCACTGACTCCATCCCTCTCCCTAACATCTGTCTGAGGCTGAACCACACTGTTCACAACCTTGGCATATTTGACCCTGAAATTAGCTTCTGACCACATATCCGCAGCATAACTAAGACCGCCTATTTCCACCTCCGCAACATCGTCTGTCTCCGCCCTTGCCTCAGCTCATCCGCTGCTCAGCCGTGACTCAGTTGGTAGCACCCTCGCCTCTCAGTCAGAAGGTCGTGGGTTCAAGTCCCTCTCCAGGGACTTGAGCAAAAAATCTAGGCTGACACTCCAGTGCACTGCTGAGGGTGTGCTGCATTGTCGGAGGTGCTGTCTTTTGGATGAGACGTTAAACCGAGGCCCTGTCTGCTCTCTCAAGTGGACGTAAAAGATCCCATGGCACTATTTCGAAGAAGAGCAGGTGAGTTATTCCTGGTGTCCTGGCCAATACTTATCCCTCAATCAACATAACAAAAACAGATTATCTGGTCATTATCACATTGCTGTCTGTGGGAGCTTGCTGTGCTCATATTGGCTGCCGCGTTTCCTACATTACAACAGTGACTACACTCCAAAAGTACTTCATTGGCTGTAAAGCGCTTTGAGACGTCTGGTGGTCGTGAAAGGCGCTATATAAATCCAAGTTTTTCTTTTTTTCTTTTTGCTGAAACCCTCACCCATGCCTTTATCTCTAGACTTGACTATTCCAATGCACTCCTGGCTGGCCTCCCACGTTCTACCCTACGTAAACTTGAGGTCATCCAAAACTCGGCTGCCGTGTCCTAACTTGCACCAAGTCCCATTCACCCATCACCCGTGTGCTCGCCGACCTACATTAGCTCCCGGTTAAGCAACGTCTCAATTTCAAAATTCTCATCCTTGTTATCAAATCCCTCCATGGCCTCACCCTCCCTACCTCTGTAATCTCCTCCAGCCCCACACCCCCCCCCCCCCCCCCCCGAGATATCTGCGCTCCTCTAATTCTGCCCTCTTGAGCATCCCTGATTATAATCGCTCAACCATTGGTGGCCGTGCCTTCAGTTGCCTAGGCCCTAAGCTCTGGAATTCCCTGCCTAAACCTCTCTCTCTACCTCTTTCTTCCTTTAAGATGCTCCTTAAAACCTACCAAGCTTTTGGTCATCTGCCCTAATTTCTCCTTACGTGGCTCGGTGTCAAATTTTTTGTCTTATAATACTCCTGTGCAGTGCCTTGGGACGTTTTACTATATTAAATGCGCTATATAAACACAAGTTGTTGTTGTTGTTGTTGTAATAGGTTATGACGTGATTGGATATATTTGTTCAGCCACTGTTTTGCATCAATGTTTTCTTCACAGAGCACATCTTAAATTGTGCTTGGCTGGTTTCTGCTTTCATCATCTGCTGGTTCTCACCAGCTGTTTCTCTTGGGTTTTGAATTGCTTATACGTTTTGAGTCATTTACCTGACGATTTCCATGTCAAAGTTTGGACACATGCGGCCAAGATATCACATAAATCCTGACAGGCTCAGATCAAATATAATGAAAAGAAATATCCACTATCAGACAAAATCTGACACTGAGCCACATAAGGAGATATTCGGACTGGTGACCAAAAGCTTGGTCAAAGAGGTAGGTTTTAAGGAGCATCTTAAAGAAGGAGAGAGAGGTAGAGAGATTTATGGAGGGAATTCCAGAGCTTAGGGCCAAGGCAGCTGAAGGCACGGCCACCAATGGAGGGGTAAAGGAAATCAGGGATGCACAAGAGGCCAGAATTGGAGGAATGCAGAGTTCCTGGAGGGTTATAGGGCTGGAAGAAGTTACAGAGATAGGAAGGGGCGAGGCCATGGAGAGATTTGATCTCAAGGATGAGAATTTTAAATTTGAGACATTACTGAACTGGGGGCCAATGGAGGTCAGCGAGCACAGGGGTGATGGTGAACGGAATTTGAAACATTAAAAATAAGCACCTGGAAAGATGTTGAAAGTTGAAGAAGTGTCAAATTAGACTCATTTAATACTATGGAATGACTACATATATCTAGATTAAGACTGTCAAATAACCCAGGCATTCCTACTGCTTCTGCATTGAACTGGTAGGTTACAAACCTTGTGAAAGCAGCATGGATCTTCAGATTTGCCAATGACTGCAGCACCACACTTACCTGCCCGACGGCATCATCCAAACATGACATCAGATTCCACATGTACGCTGACGACACCCAGCTCTACCTCATCATGACCTCTCTTGACCCCTCCACTGCCTCTGATTTGAAACGCTGCTTGTCCGACATCCAGTACTGGATGAGCAGAAATTTCCTCCAATTAAATACTGGGAAGACGGAAGCCATTGTCTTCAGACCCTGTCACAAGCTCCGTTCCCTAGCTCTTGACTCCATCCCTCTCCCTGGCCACTGTCTAAGACTGAACCAGACTGTTGGCAACCTTGACATCCTATTTAACCCTGAGATGAGCTTCCGACTCAATATGCTCTCTATCACCAGGATCGCCTACTTCCACCTCCATAACATCGTTCATCTCCGCCCCTCCCTCAGCTCATCTGCTGCTGAAACTCTCATCCATGCCTTTGTTACCTCTAGACTTGACTATTCCAATGCTCTGCTGGCCGGCCTCCCACCTTGCACGCTCCGTAAACTTGAGCTCATCCAAAACTCTGCTGCCTGTATCCTAACTCGCACCAGGTCCCTTCACCCATCACCCCTGTACTCGCTGACCTACATTGGCTCCCGGTCCACCATTGCCTCGATTTTAAAATTGGCATCCTTGTTTCTCAAATCCCTCTATGGCCTTGTCCCTCCCTATCTCTGTAACCTCCTCCAGCCCTACAACCCTCCAGGTTCTCTGCGCTCCTTCCATTCTGCTCTTACGCATCTCCGATTTTCTTCGCTCCACCATTGGTGGCCGTGCCTTCAACTGCCGAGGTCCTAAGCTCTGGAATTCCCCCACTAAACCTACCTACCTCTTTGACCAAGCTTTTGGTCCCCTATCCTAATATCCCCTTATGTGGCTCGGTGTCAAATTTTGTTTGATAATCACTCCTGTGAAGCGATGGGACATTTTACTATGTTACAGGTGCTATATAAATGCAAGTTGTTGTTGTTATTGCTGCAACAGGACAGCACTGTGGCCAATGTTGCGCGGCCGCACAGCCTGGGACCGGCTTTTTCAATGTTAAATTTCATGCACATGCAAAACTGTGAATGGGCCGTGCAGCCCCTTAAAGGGGCCGCACACCCCCTTAAAGGGGCCGCGCACCTAAAGAGAAATTAGGGAGAACATTGACTGTGACTCTCTTTTACTTTTATTCCCCCTGCAACAGGAATGTTATTGAATGTTGGTGTTCTGATAGCTCTCCAAAAGAGCCCTGTTTCATCAGAATTGTTAATGTTCACTTTATCAAACTGGTGTGAGAGATCTGACAAGGATCTTATGCAATGATCAGGGACTTCAGCATCAGCTGTAGTCTTTTCACTTTGAATGTCGAGAACTGTCACATTTTGGGATTTTTTGGGCTACTTTTCCACTGAAAGGATTGGGGAAAAAGTTACTTTTATTTTGGGGTTTTTAAGAGCATAGTGTATTCAAACAAGTTACCAAAAAAATGAGGTGATAGGTAGTTAATTTGCTAATGTGCTACCTTAGACTGTAAATACTGAGCATTTTGTTAGCTTGTCTTGGCAATTAAAATTCATCTCACACCCATTGTATCGAAAATTCTTTTATACCTTTTTGACTGTGAACAGGCTGGCAGAGAGGCTTTTGGAAACGAGATGCTGTGCAGACAGTCAGGGATTTGAACATTATAGTTGCAAGAGCTCTTGTGAAGACAAAATGTTCAGCAATGCTGGAGGAAGTTCTAAGTCATCTTGTTTAAGTCAAGTAGGATGACCCAGTGAGGTTGAGAAGTCTTTATTATTGTATCATTATGTGAAGACAAGTTGTACCAGTTGAACTAAGTGAATATGATCATATCTGTTGCTCTGTTTGTTCACTCACTATGAATAAAGCAGCCTAACAATTAGGAACATAAGAACAGAGGAACAGGAGAGGGCCATTCAGCCCCTCAAGCCCATTTCAATTAGATCATGACTGATCTATAGCTTAACTCCATATACCCGCCTTGATTCAGTAACCCTTAATACCTTTACCTAACAAATATGAGTTTTGAAATTTTCAATTGGCATAGCCTCAACAGCTTTTTGGGGGAGAGTTCCAAATTTCCACTACCCTGAAGAGTTCTTTCTGACATCACCCTTGAATAGCATAGCTCTAATTTTAAGGTTATGCCCCCTTGTTCTGGACTCCCCCACCAGAAGAAATAGTTTTTTTCTATCCTATCAAATCCTTTAATCCTCTTAAACACCTCGATTAGATCACCCCATAATCTTCTATACTCAAGGGAATACACGCGCAGTCTATGCAACCTGTCCTCATAATTTAACCCCTTTAGCCCCAGTATCATTCTGGTGAATGTGCTGCACCTCCTCCAAAGCCAATATATCCTTCCTGAGGTGCGGTGCCCAGAACTGAATGCAGTACTCCAGATGGGGTCTAATCAGAGCTCTGTACAGCTGTAACATAATTTCCATCCCTTTGTATTCCAACCCTCTTGAGATAAAGGCTAACATTCCATTAGCCTTTTTAATTTTTTGTATCTGTCCACCAGCTTTTAGTGATTTCTGTACTTGGATGCCTAAATCTCTCTGCTGATCCACAGTTCCAACCTTCTCACCATTTAGAAAATACTTTGATCTATCTTTCTTAGTTCCAAAATGGATGGCCTCACACTTTCCCACATTGAACTCCATCTGCCACAGTTTTGCCCACTTGCTTAATCTCTCGACGTCCCTTTGCAACATCTTGCTCCCGTCTACACTATTTACTGTGCCACCTAACTTAGTGTCGTCAGCAAACTTAGATATTTGGTTCTCTAATTCTAATCCTTCATCCAATTCATATCAAGCCTCATCTCACCAAGTGTTTATTTGGTCCATCTTGAAAGTAACTGAAGAAATACATGTGCAAAAGACATGAATGCCCAGTCCAGGTCTGATTTACGCTATAACGGGGTTTCTGCCACATTAACAGCAACATTATGGCGATGGAGCAGGAGCAGCGCCAAGGAAATTCATGGCCAAAGCTCCCTTCTTATTCCTTAACTCTAACCAAATAAATTCCGCTTTGGCAGCATCGCTTATATCATCCCTTCTCAGCACAGCGTTCTCTTTAAACTGGAAAATACAACCCCCAGTGTATTGGAGGTTTGGGTTTCTGACCTCTTTGATAATATAGCCACTGAGAGAACAGTGACATCTTTCTTCCAACCCTTTCGCGAAGGCTGTGAATCCTGGGGAGTGGCTGCAACGGCGTCAATGACCATTCCAGTACCTCGTCACTCTCAATGTGTGAAGAGTTATGTTGGCAAACTATTCTGATTGGGTTGGAAGTATCCCCGTAGAACCAGATCTTGCTCTCACTCAATGAACAAAGACTTTTTCTAGCAGTGGTGACTGAATAACCTGATGCAGGCAGAAGTTTTTTTCCAACCCAAAGGTATTACAGCCAATTGTTTTGTAGCAACTGCCACCCATAAAAAGAGAAAAGACTTGCATTTTTATGGCGCCTTTCACGACCACTGGATGTCCCAAAGCGCTTTACAGCCAATGAAGTACTTTTGAATTGTAGTCACTGTTGTAATGTAGGAAACAAGGCAGCCAATTTGTGCTCAGCAAGCTCCCACAAACAGCAATGTGATAATGACCAGATAATCTGTTTTTATAATGTTGATTGAGGGATAAATATTGGCCAGGACACCAGGGATAACTCCCCTGCTCTTCTTCGAAATAGTGCCATGGGATCTTTTATGTCTACCTGAGAGAGAGAGCAGACGGGGCCTCGGTTTAACGTCTCATCCAAAAGACAGCACCTCCGACAGTGCGGCGCTCCCTCAGTACTGCACTGGAGTGTCAGCCTAGATTTTTGTGCTCAAGTCCCTGGAGTGGGACTTGAACCCACAACCTTCTGACCCAGAGGCGAGAGTGCTACCCACTGACTGACATGGCTGAGTATCTATAAGAGGAGCAAGTGCGTTTTCCCACTAAACCATCAGCAGAAACCACCAGCGTATGTTGGAAGCAGACAGTGTATCGGCTGAAGCTGTGCAGTGAGGTGGTGCCGCCCGCCCAGCCGGGGAGCGCAGTCGCTGTTGGCGCTGAGTGCAAACTCCGGGCAGTGCGCCTGTCGTCCAGAGGCCGTGCTCGTTTGTTGGTTGCGGCTACGGAGAACAGAGAAATGGCGGAGAAGCTGCCGGGTCTCGGCCTCTACCTCAGCCCCAGCAACGTGCTGCTGACCGGTGGCGACACGGACGCGGAGAAGGTGAGGAGTGAGCGCCGGGCCGGGGAATGCTGCCGCTCACGGCCGGTAATTCGCCCCAACTCCGGCACCTTTACCAAGTTGGAGGCGCTGTTGTTTTTGTTCCGGGCGGCTCCCTCGAAAGGCCGCGGGTTCCAGCTGACAGTAGCCGCCGAGCCCCCCGAGTTATTGGGCAGGAAGCGGGTTCAGGTCCGACGGCAGCAGCAAGAACTCGGCGGCCGCACGGAAAGAGCTGGGCTGATCAGAGCGGTAGGACAGGAGTAGAGAGCAACAGAGTCCAGGGAATCAGTCACTCTCCCACCGGGAGACTGGGAATCGGTCACACTCGCACCAGGACCATATTTCTTCTGTATCAACACTATCAAATCCCTTCATCATTTTAAACACCTTGATTAAATCACCCCTCAGCCTTCTAAACTCAAAGAAATTGAAACCAAGTTTATACAACCTGCCCTAATAATTTAACCCCTTAAACCCTGGTGTGGTGACTATATCCACTCCAAAGCCGATACATCATTCCTGAGGTGTGGTGCCCAAAATTGAACACAGTACTCCAAATGTGGTCTGATCAAGACTCTGTACAACTGAAGCAAAACTTCCTCCCCTTTGTATTCCAAACCCCTTGAGATAAAGGTCAACATTTCATTAGCCTTTTTGATTACTTTTTGTACCTGTGCACTCGCTTTTAGCGATTGTGTACACGGACCCCATAATCCCTTTGCTTCTCCACAGCTCCTTGTCTGTCGCCGTTTTTTTAAAAAAATTCCGATTTGTCTTTCTCCGATCCAAAGTGGATGATCTCACAGTTCCCCATTGATTGAAATCCATCTGCCATAGTTTTGTCCACTCACTTAGTCTATCTATTTCTCTTTGTAACTTCCTGCTCCCATCTACTCAATTTACTATGCCTCCTAACTTCGTGTCATTTGCAAACTTGGATGTACACTCTCTATTCCTTCATGCAAGTCATTAATATATATAGTGGAAAGCTGAGGCTTCAATCACTGTCCCACTAGAATAGGCTGGGAATCACTCACAGTCCCATCTAGGACCAGAGAATCACCGTCACACTAGGATAGGCTGGGAATGGGTCACTGTCCCACCAAGATAACCTGGGGATCAATCAATTCGCTGGCCCACGAGAACAGGCTGGGGAATGAAGATTATTGTCTTAAACAATGACTGAGAGCAGCCTTGGTTTTGTTTTAATAGTAATTATGATGATGAGTAGATAAAATAGAAATGAGCAAATTCCTCTAAAATGGAATCAAAGGAACAAGGATTCAAAATTAATAAGCTGTTAGCCTAATGAAAGATTGGAAAAAATGTTAACTGCCAAGAGTGCACTGAATGCTAGGTCTGTGGCGGATAGGGCAGGGTTTGGTACAAGATAATTAAAGCTTTAAATTTAGGAGAAGATGAAGTTGCTATTTGAGGGAATCCAAGGGTAAGCCTGGCCAGGGAGAATCAGCATCTAGTTTATCTAGTATATAATTTAGCTCTGGCTGCTTTCACAGCTCAGTTTTGAGAAACATAACAATGTATTTCTGTTGCATTCAACACATCACATTCAGGTTTCCAGATGAACTAAGCGGAGAAGCAGTAAGGGCTTTCAAAAGGAGATGCATAGAATGTGCAGAACAGCAGCAGCGGAAACTCAGTCTATAAGTGTAAGATACTACATATTGGAAGAACAAATAGTGACATAATACTCTGTTGTAGGTTTTCAAATAAGGATGCACGAGATCAGATTTTGAACTGCGCGCTGTGAGCACAGTCCAGAATTCTCTATTATATATATTTGTTCTGTATTTTTTGACTTACTAATATACATTGGCCTGGATTTTGCGGTCAGCGGCGAAGGAACAGCGCTAGCCATTCATCTTGCTGACAGCTGCCCACAAAGTTTTTGCGGGCTTTAGAGCGGAGATTTCCTCTAATCTGACATCTGAGCCAGTGCGCGCCCTCTACAAGGCGTCTGAGTAGGACATGCAACAGCGAGGCTCTTCAACCAATCAGATTGAAGAATCCTCACTGAGATACGCAGTCTACACCAGGAAGTATAAAGCAGGAAGTATAAATTAGATTTAAATCATGTACAGTAAGCAGAATAAAGATTGGGTAGGACAGATGGGATTAAGAGAGAGATAAGAGACTGACAGATAAAGTAAAAAAATATATTTTTTAAATTTCCAACACTAACTTCTGAAGGAATGAAACTCCACACTTCTAAAATAAATTTTCAGGGCCAGAGAGGTTGTTTGGCAGTAATTATCACTTATCACACCGTTAAAAATTCACTTACTCCTGAATGCACCGGCCCTAACTTTTTCTGGCGTCTTTAGTGGGGAACTAGTGGGCAAGGACCCCAACTTCACGCCATTGCATTGATTTCAGTGCCAGGTCTATCGGCGAGGACTGTTACAGCGCAACCTGTGGAGGAGCGGGGTATCTCTGGCAGCAACTTCCGGATGTGCGGAAGCCGCTGTCCAATTTTCTCCGTAATAACTGTGAGCGCCGATAACTTCACCAATATCATTGCAAAATCCGGGTCATAATTTCTGTTGTGTACCAATAAAAATGATTTTTGCAGTGATAGGCATGGTTTTCTTTTGGTAGTTGATATTGTCTTTGAGAACACACAGCAGGTTAGTTAGTATCTCTGGAGAAAACAGGACATTTCTGGCGCAGACCCTAACCTGACCTGCTGAATGTTTCCAGGCTTTTCCGTTTTTGTTTCAGATCTCCAACAACTGCCGTATATGGTGTCAGCTTTGGCTCAGAGTCAGAACGTTTTGGGTTCAAGCCCCATTCCAGAGAGTTGAGCACATAATCTCGGCTGACACTGCAGTGCATTGTCGAACATGCTATCTGAGACATTAAACTGAGGCCACCCCACCTGCCCCCTCATGTGGTCGTAAAAGATTCCATTGCACTATTCAAAGAAGAGCAGGGGAGTCCTCCTGGTAATCAACCAACACCACTAAAAACAGATTATCTTGCCATTTATCTCATTGCTGTTTATGGGTCCTTGCCCTGCGCAAGTTGTTTGCATTACAACAGTGACTACCACTGCAAAAGTACCTCATTGATTGCGAGACTGTAAAAGGAACTATATAAATCCAAAATAACAACAGAAAACGCTGGAAAAACTCAGCAGGCCAGGCAACATCCGTGGAGAGAGAAAGAGAGTTAACGTTTCAGGTCGATGACCTTTCATCAGAACTGGGAAGAGCCGGAAATCAAATAGATTTAAGGCCAGGGTAAAGCTGGGAAAAGGGGGAGGGGATAAAGGAACAAAGGGGGAGATGAAGAGACATTAAGAGATATGCAAGGCTAGAGGTGGTAATGTGACAGATTAAGGCTGAATGAAGTGTGAAATCCACTGGCAGAATGAAGGACAGCTGCCAGCTTCTAGGAGGAAAAAAAAGGTGGGGGGGGACAAATAAAAATAAAATATAAATGTGATTGGAGCTGAGGTTATGATCTAAAATTGTTGAACTCGATATTGAGTCCAGAGGGCTGTAGTGTGCCTAAACGAAAGATGAGGTGCTGTTCCTCGAGCTTACGCTGCGCTTCCGTGGAACAGTGTAATAGGCCGAGGACGGTGAGGTCAGAGTGGGAGTGAAGCGGTGAATTAAAGTGACAGGCCACCGGGAGCTCGGGGTCCCCCTTACGGACTGAATGGAGGTGTTCCGCATATAAATCCAAGTTCTTTCTTTTGCTTTTTACCTGTCATTAAAAAGTTGGAACAAAGGGTCCCTAGGAGTGAGTGTGTGTGTTGCAATGGGTCCTCACACAGAAACACCAGTGTTAAATGAATGGTTGTAGAAATAAAGGTGATGTTAGAAGAGATCGGAGAGAATATAATTCAGTTCTTAACATGTCAAGGCACTGTGGAGAAGTAATTAAAAAAGCAAACAATGCTAAACTATATTGCAAAATCGATAGAGTACAGATCAATGGTTATGTTAAAACGATATAGTGCTCTAGTCTAACTGCAGTTTCAATTTTGGATGGGGTTACCAAGGCACAAGGGAAACATTCAAACTGGCAGTTCAGAGAAGCCCCAAGGGTGATTCCTAGCATCAGGGGTAGATTAGCAAAACCAGGTCTCTTTAGCTTTGAATGAAGGTGACTGAGCAGGAGAGAACTTACGATATTAAAAAGTAATTAGTACAAGAGATTCTTTATACCCAAATGTCTGCATCAAGCAAGGAGCTTTTACACTACAAGTACAGATGATGGAGGGAGACCTAATGGGCTGCACTTCATAGTATAAATCCGGCCTGCTCCATTATCCCAGTGGCATCCTATGATCCTATGAAACTGTAGGGTGGCAATTCTGGCCTCAGGATAAGGGAGCTGGTTTTAGTAATGTAAATACTAGGAGCCAGTCTCTTAAATTTGCTCTCTGAAAAAGTTACAAGTAGCTGGAGACTGCCCTTCAGTGTAAATGTTAAAGCGGTGCTGAAACTGGATAGAGTTTCACACAAGTATAAAAGTGTTTGCACATTGTAGGTCATAGACCTTTGCACTCATAAAAGCATCAATAATTGCACCAGTACAATGCTTGTATTTCCTACACCAGTTATCTTAGTAACCTGAGTGAATTTACCTGTTAACTTGTAGGTAGTTTTGTGTTGTGGATGAGGGAAAATCCACTAGGGACCAGAGACTACCAAATTTATTCACGTAGGATCTCTTTACAGATTGGAGACTAGAAACTCCATTCATTAATGTGGTTTGGATTGAAACCCAGAGTGCAAAGTTGAAGGGTCAATGTTAACCACATCACCCAGTCCTCACAAAGATAAAATACTGGATTCCTTCCCATATCCCCAATAAGCATTAAACTGGATGGTTTAATTTATTTATTTTTCCCTTAAAGTTGCAGGCAAATGGAAAATCATTTGAGAATGTCGAACTTGGAGATGTGAGTACGAAAAAGCAGAAGCTTCCTCGGAGAATCATTCACTTTGCTAGTGGTGAAACTATGGAGGAATACAGCACAGATGAGGAGGAGCAGGAAGAAGAAAAGAGAGACTTATTGCCTATAATTGATACTGTAAGGTTGAAGTCCATCAAAGTTATTTTTGTGAATTGAAGAAGGAAATAAATGTCCAAGTGTATAATATGAAATATATATTTACTTTCCAGAGCAAACTTCCTTGGGGCCCATTCCTGTGGTTCTACATGCTGAGATTTGCTACAGGAACACTGTCAGGTATGCATATGATATAGGTATTATTGATTACAATGGTAATTTCTGTGAAGGTCTTTGCACTATTGTGCATAATATTTACAAGTTACACTATTTGTGCTTGTAGTAATAGTATGTAATTTTAGAAATCCACATTTACAACCTCTTGAACTTGGGGTTTCTTATCAAGTTAAGGGTTGCAAAAGGATCCCTGGAGAATCATTCACTTTGCTAATGAAGAAATTATGGATGTATACTGCACAGGAGGAAATAAGAGGGGACAAATGCTTCTGTAACTTATTAATTTGTCACTCTTTAAAATATCTGCAGTGTTCTTGTACTGTCCATATGGAAAATCAGCTGCAAATACATTTCCCAGTGGAATGATAGAATATAGGTTTAAGCTTACAGTTTCCCACACTGCAAACTCCTGATCTCTAAATGTCAAGAGGAGGTGCCAAGCAGAGATTCATTGCCCTCTCTGTAGAGGGAGGTCAGAGTTGTTGGGATCACTTTCACACACCTGCCAGTGATTGATGGCATATAGGTTTCTCGTGTTGTATTTCAAAATTGTGCCACCAGGTGGACGGGCAAGTACCTGCTCTAAGATCAATCAGTGCTTGGCCTAGCTCACTGCAAATTGAGCAGAGTCAGGGATTGAACATACCTCATCTGTCTCTCTGATGCTATATATTGCTGCTCCAATGCTCAGTGTGCAGCTGAAGCCCCATTGGTTTTCACCTATACTATGGTGGGGTGGAGAGGTCTCCTGACAGCCTCTGCATCCAGCTGATTCATTTCCCATTGTGTCCACAGTTTGGATTTGTACTTTATCTTGTTTCCTTTTACTTGCCCCAGGTGAGTCCCAATGGTTGTAATCACCTTTCTACATA
This sequence comes from Squalus acanthias, assembly GCA_030390025.1. Lineage (NCBI taxonomy): Eukaryota > Metazoa > Chordata > Chondrichthyes > Squaliformes > Squalidae > Squalus > Squalus acanthias. The sequence continues at coordinate 59,615,878 of CM059425.1, forward strand.
TTATTCCGAAGGATGGAGCATGTGTCTAGCTTCCCTGTCTTTTTGGCTTGGGGGAGGGGAGAGATATAAGCTAGCTTCTAAAAAAAACTGATGAATTTGTGTTAGAGAAATGATGAAATGACAACAAATGGAGGCAAGAAGATTATAATCAGTGAATAAAGGTTAAAAGGCATCAGTTACACAATACTTTGAGCATTAATGCTTTAAAATTGGTAGAGTTGACAAGAATTCCTATGACTTTAATTTCTAGCTTTCTTTTTATCTCCTATCCTTTTCCTGAAGGCACTGATTATTGTTGGGCTTTAATTCCATGGGTGCTGGCAGCTCAAGTGAGCATTTTTCAAGTGCAAGTCTAGACAATGAGCGTTGGTAGGCTGCTCTTTCATGGAAGGGATCACAAGCCTGATCCTGCTCTCATTCAAAATTCACATGTGCACTTCAGCAGAAGTCACTGAATACCAATTAGGAGTGGGAACTGTGGCTCATTTTATTTTTCTTTCCTCCCTAGCCTAGAGGCACTGAGGCATATTGTAGCAGCCCAACTGCTAGCCCAGAGGTCAGGGACGGGGCTTGAGTAGGACTGAAACAAAGAATGCTCAAAGAATCCTACAGAAAGGAAGGCATAGCTAGGACCCATGCAGGTTTTTATAGTGACATCTTTTGTTTGGAGGAAGTGAGTAGAGTTAAAGGAAGAGTTGATCAAAGTGAGAACAAGTTCAGCCGGGCAAAAAAAGAGTGTAGTGGATGGAAGTATAGACAGATTAAACGTTCATAGTGATAAGGAGATGAATAGATTCAGGAAACTGGAACTGATTGAAGCAGCGGCGGGGGGCAGCGCGTCGGAAGAGTCGCGGATGTGTGTGTGTAGGGACTGGACAAGGGGAGAAAAAAAATGAAGTTAAGCTAAGAGGAAATAAATTCCATGGGGCAGGATCAGGCTGAAACAATAGATCTACTGGGACAGTCCTGTTTGTGGATCTTGGTGAGGAGGTAGAATCAGGCTGTGTGGTGTTGAGGGACTTGAGGCCATGGAGTGAAGTTCTCCAGAGATGAGATCAGCGACAGTCTTGGAGATGATGACTTGATGTTCAGTGGTGGGGGTCATGGTCCAGGGGGAGGTAGGAGGAGTTGTCAGAGACTTGGTGTTCAGCCTCCGTAAAGTAGATGTCTTTTTCACAGAATCACAGAATCCCCACAGTGCAGATAGAGGCCATTTCGGCCCATCGAGCCTGCACCGACACATATCCCACCCTATCCCCGTAACCCCACGTATTTAATCCCCCCTAACACTAAGGGTCAATTTATCATAGCCAAATCAACCTAACCCGCACATCTTTGGACTGTGGGAGGAAACCGGAGCACCCGGAGGAAACCCACGCAGACACGGGGAGAATGTGCAAACTCCACACAGTCACCCGAGGCCGGATTCGAACCCGGGTCCCTGGCGCTGTGAGGCAACAGTGCTAACCACTATGCCACTGTGTTGCCATACAACAAAAGTGCCTCTAGTGTTGGTAGGTTTGATAATTATGTCAGGGTTGGACCTAAGAGAATTGAGTGCTAGAAGTTCAGGGGGAGATAGATTTGAGTGAGTGAGAGGAGTGGAGAAACTGACACAGACAATGTCATGCTGGCACTTCTCAATGAAAAGGGTAAGAGGCCAGAGGGAGGGGTCCAGGTGGAACAGGAATTCTGAAGACAGGAGAAAGGCTCAGCTTGTGGAGGATGCTTTCTGGCCAAAAAATTGGACGAGATGACAGCAAAAGAAAAGCTCAGAATCCTATCAAGATCAAAATTCATTGAGGTGGGGGCGCAAGTGGATAATGCTGAGGATGGATCATTCGGGGTCAGACAGGGAAGGTCAGAGGTGATAGTGAAAATACGATAAAGGGTAGGATTGGAAGGAGGGGGAAGAGGTATCAAGATAGGCGTTGGCATCCAGGAGTCGTTGACGCTTGCGATCCTTGCCATCTGAAAGGAAGAAAATGTTTTTTGTTGAAGCGCTGGATGAGGTGAAGGATGAAATGAAACAGAGGACCAGGACAGCTTTGAAATAAATTAAGTAAGTGCTACTGAAGAGAAAGGTGCCTGTGGTGGTGCGTGGTAGTGATGGTAGATCTCATGAAGTGGCAAGAGCAGTGGTTAGAGTGACGCTGAATATCAGAGATATCTGATCATGGGTGGATCTGAAACACTAATGGTGAGATTTAAGCTGCTATCCATGTGGAATGAGTCGGAGCCAGACAAAGTTGCTGCAAAAGGAGATGCGGATGTGAAAGAAAGTTTTAGTGAACACGTGATCAAACATAAGAAGGGAAATAGATACCAATTAAGATGAACAGGGTAAAAGAAACAAAATGAAATCAAAGAGAAGAGCAGTACTTCTTTAACGTGCAAATTCCTGGAAGAGAAGTGGCAGTGAATTAAAACATAAAAGAAAAATACAGCAGATGCTGGAAATCTGAAATAAAAACAAAAAATGCTGGAAACACTCAGCAGGATAGGGAGCAATGTCGCCTGTAATTTTTTTTTGGGTGCGCGGCCCATTCAAACTTCCACACTTGCGTGGTTTTTCCATTGAGAAGCGGCCTGCGCGGCTAAACGGAAACATTGATAGGGAGCATCTGTGGAGGGAGGGAGGTAGGATTAACGTATCAGGTCGATGGCCTTTCGTTAGAATCGGAAAATGGTTCTGTGATTAGGTGGATGACTAGAGATGATTAAATGACAGTAGTCAAGGTGCAAGATTCAATGGAGGCAATAATGAGAGAAATTAGAGAAACATGAGACCCAGAGGATATGTGAATGGTTGCAGCAAAATAGCAGAGGAGGATGGAAGCATGAAAATTCTGGAATAACAGAGTGTGACGGAAGAGGGTGGGCTATTAGCACCATCTTGTTCAAGAGTTCACTATAAAACTGAGCATTCAATAATAGCCTTCTCATTTTTTTTTTAAATAGTTTGTGACTTCTTGGGAGAAAAGTTAGCTTCACTTTTTGGTATAAATGCACCAAAGTACCAGTATGCTATTGACGAGTACTACAGGATAAAGAAGGAGGTAAGCTGATTGCATGTGTTTATTCAATAAGTTACTTTTAATTCAGCAGGCTTTTTTGAATCGCACTTCAAGAATTGTGTTTAAGAGAAATGAACAATAGGTGCATTTGACCTCCTGAGCTTTTAAAAACTAACTCTAAATACAAGGGACTACCTTTAATTCCCAATATATTCACACTATGTGTCTCATTTATTTACATGGAAACTGCCACTACCATTTTGGCAGGGGGGTGGGGGATGGGTGTGGCTAGGGGAAGATATTGGGTGGTGAGTAGAATGGGAAGGAGTTACAATCATAAATCCAGTGACTGTTGACAATGACACTGCAAAATAATTGACTTTAGCATGACACCTATGCTAGAGGTGAGCTCGGGATGGACAGGTCAATAAGCAAGTAACTTTACAACAAAAATCAGAAGTGTCTCCTCATACGGTGTTTCTATGTGCAGCATTTCAAAACTAGGCCATCAACATATTAAAATGCATTTTAAAATTTTTACATATGAAATTCAAATTGCAATATAGTGTATGTAAGTTAATGATGATTCAAATACTTTGTAATGTGCAATAGGTGCCAGAGGATGTCTGGAAAACATGCAACCGTAGCCAGCCAGGAGTCAATGCTTGCAGGAGGGAGAGCAGGAATAATTTGGCATCAAGGGAAAAACCCAAACTAAAAGCAAAAGATCAAGCTGTTTACCTCAGTGGAATCATCGCTTTTTCCTCCTTCCCATGTAATTCTGTATCATGGAAGCAGCACATTGTCACCAAATATTTGTATACTAACACTCAGTGCCACATAGTAGAAACATAAATGTGTTTTGAGTACTGCGTCATCAGATTAGAAACTGAGGGAGGAAAACTGGGGAAAGAGGAAGATAAAGAGTCACTACATAGCTCAAGAGACACTGTTGCAGTGTGTATTTCTGCCTAGTGACTGCAGGTAAATAAATCTGGAATAAAAAAAACCTAGCATCAGTAATGGTAACCATGATACTACCGGATTGTTGTAAAAACCCATCTGGTTCACTAATGTCCTTTAGGGAGGGAAATCTGCTGTCCTTACGTGGTCTGGCCTATATGTGACTCCAGACCCACAGCAATGTGATTGACTCTTATCTGCCCTCTGAAATGGCTTAGCAAGCCACTTATTGAAGAATGCAGCTCACCACCACTTTCTCAAGGGCAATTAGGGATGGGCAATAAATGCTGGCCATGTTGGCAATGCCCACATCCCATGAACAAAAAAGGCATCAGGTCTGGCAGATAGAAAGTGATTTGTGTAAATACTACCTTAAAAATAGACATTAAAAACCTCCTCCAATGGCTGTGCGAGTTAATATAGTAGATAACTGAGCCACACAAATCACAAAGGCCACAGGTTTGAGGAGTAGTCTTTGCTGAGTTAGCTGATCACAGCCAAGGCAGCAAGTGGCCCTGCATTAGGCAAGTGAAAATTGATCAGTATCCAGTGACCACTGCTGTAAATGCATGTGAGGATGTCAGTTGAGTACAGGATATTCCTGTGGTAGAATAGCCTGCCTACACATGCTCTTAAAGTTCAGTTATCATAGAATAGAATCATAGAAAGTTACAGCATGGAAGGAGGCCATTTCGGCCCATCGTGTCCACGCCGGCCAACAAAGAGCTATCCAAGCCTAATCCCACTTCCCAGCTCTTGGTCCGTAGCCCTGCAGGTTGGAGCATCCCAAGTGCACATCCAAGTACTTTTTAAATGTGGTTAGGGTTCCTGCCTCGACCACCCTTTCAGGCAGTGAGTTCCAGACCCCCACAACCCTCAAATCCCCGCTAAACCTTCCACCAATTACTTTAAATCTGTGCCCCCTGGTTTTTGACCCCTCTGCTAAGGGAAATAGGTCCTTTCTATCCACTTTATCTATGCCCCTCATAATTTTATACACCTCAATAAGGTCTCCCCTCAGCCTCCTCTGTTCCAAGGAAAACAGACCCAGCCTATCCAGTCTTTCCTCATAGCTAAGATTCTCTACTCCCGGCAACATCCTTGTAAATCTCCTCTGTACCCTCTCTAGTGCAATCACATCTTTCCTGTAATGTGGTGACCAGAACTGCACGCAGTACTCTAGCTGAGGCCCAACTAGTGTTTTATACAGTTGAAGCATAACCCCCCTGCTCTTGTATTCTATGCCACAGGCTAATAAAGGCAAGCATTCCGTATGCCTTCTTAACCACCTTATCTACCTGGCCTGCTACCTTCAGGGATCTGTGGACATGCACTCCGAGGTCCCTTTGTTCCTCTGCACTACTCAGTGTCCTACCATTTAATGTGTATTCCCTTTCCTTGTTAGCCCTCTCCAAATGCATTACCTCACACTTCTCCAGATTGAATTTCATTTGCCACTGTTCTGCCCACCTGACCAATTCCTGCAGTCTACAGCTTCCTTCTTCAGTATCAACCACAGCCGATTTTATCATCTGCAAACTTCTTAATCATACCCCCTATATTCAAGTCTAGATCATTGATATATACCACAAAAAGGGACCTAGTATTGAGCCCTGCGGAACCCCACTGGAAATAGCTTTCCAGTCACAAAAACACCCATCAACCATTACCCTCTGCTTCCTATCTCCGAGCCAGTTTTGAATCCAACTTGACACTTTGCCCTGGATCCCATGGGCTTTTAACTTAGTGACCAGTCTGCCATGTGGAACCTTATCAAAAGCCTTGCTAAAGTCCATATAAACTACATCAAACGCACTACCCTCCTTGTTACCTCCTCAAAAAAATCAATCAAGTTTGTCAGACACGACCTTCCCTTAACAAATCCGTGCTGAATATCCTTGATTAATCCGTGTCTTTCTAAATGAAGGTTTATCCTGTCCTTCAGAATTCTTTCCAATAATTTTCCCACCACCGAGGTTAGGCTGACGGCCTGTAATTACTCGGTCTATGCTTTTCTCCCTTTTTAAACAAGGGTACCACATTAGCAGTCCTCCAGTCATCCGGCACCACACCTGAAGCCAGAGAGGCTCCGTAATGAACCCAGGGCAAGGTATCAACGGGTATCTTGTAATCATGCAACTGTAGGCAGCAAGGAGTCAATGCTTTTAGAAGAGGAGGGGACAGCAGGAAATTGGCGTTAGGGCAAACAATTTATAGCAGAGAATTGAAAAGTGTAACTTTATAGGATATAGAAGTTTGTACAAGAATCACTGTTTTAATATCAATTGGGCAAGTAACTTTTCCAGCTAAGATTGTTTATACTTAAATGTGTAAATGTTACAGGAGGAGGAGGAAGAGGAAGAAAATAAAATGTCAGAAGAAGCCGAAAAGAATTACCAAGAACAAATGGAAAAGCAGCAAGATGTGGTCAATGCACATGATGGCTTGCCAGCAGTTAATGCATCCTTTGTGAATGTCAGCTTTGAAATGGAAAGTGATCCTACCACTATAACAGAAACCAAACAAAGAGGTGATCCTATCCCAACTTAGAGGGAACTATAGTATGGAAGATGATGCAAGGGCCCAGCTCTGCCCTTTCCCCCCCTACCTAAAAAGAAACCCTGCCTTAATTCACTGGTTGAAAATGCAGTTGTGCCTTGCAATATCATCCACCTTTCACCTAATTTGGTTTTCACATCATGCACCTGCTGTAATTATCACCATAATACTACTAAAAAATCAGACTGTTGGATTGTTTAATCTATATAATTGCGTTATTTATTTGTAGTGTTTTTGTTCTTTATAAGTAAAGACTATTCACTTTTGTACGCTACAAAACTTTAATAAAAATTTATGCAAACTATTTTTACATCATGTACAATTTACATAAATTCAGTACAAATGTTTATCAAGTACAGATGAGGGGAAAACAGAAGGCTCTACTGATAAAATCATGAATCATCCAGATCAGCACTACCATCATTGTCATTTGCAACAAGAACTTCTCGGTTTTCATAAGTCCAAAAACCATTTAGATCAATTAGAATGCTGCTGACGGTGTCACCTTGTCCACTGCTTATTAAATCTTGAAGGGTGATTTTATATGGATCTTTAGGCTTAACCATGTCAAAGATTTCATCCTGTAAGATCAAACTGCTTTTCAGTATGATTTCTAGATCGTGTATGAAGGATAGGTTTGTTTTTTTTAAAGTGCATTTTCTAATTTTTCCTCTTTAAAAGAATTCATGTAACATTTTTTGATTCCGGCAGAAGGATGTAACAGTTGGGCTGGGGTTTCTATAGCTACCATCAATAACATATTGCCACAATTCTGCACAGCGAGACAACATCTTACAATAGCAAAATACTACAGCTGCTGGAAATATCTTGCCAGTTCTCTGTGCCATTTTATAGTGGGGGGTGGGGAGGAGACACTAACACTATACATTAATAATTGTTTTTGGACTCTAGCACATTTCTTGCTAGAACAATAGGAGTACCAAGAATCCGAAAGGGAAACAGCTACATAGAAAAGACACTCATATTTACAGGTAATAGTCTACTGCTTTTGACCAAACGTTATAAATAGGTTACAAACAACCTATTCCTGCCCCACTCTACTATGCAGATCAAAGGACACATTAAGAGGAGCTAGGAACTTGATACTTGAACATTCTATGCACTAAATCGGTTGTTTTCAGGATGGAGTTCTTAAGTTCTACCTTTCATTTTTGGAATGGGTTCAATCCAGGCCAGAATATGGAGATGAATCTTCTGCCCAATAGGTCTTCAGGGCAAGAACTGAAATTAGGTAATCTCAATCTATCACTTTAAGTGCTGTGCACTCACACCTGTTGGTAGTGGATTGAGATGCCTTTTAGTTCTAACCCTGAAGAGTCATAGCCGCTGTCATTATTTAACCCAGAAAGTGGTTTATGACAGTTTTGTTGGATCAGATATGCATATCCAGAGAATCAGAATGAAAAATGAATTGAGCCGTTTGCATATAAAAAGTTCTGCTGTTGCTGAGAGATTGAGTTGTACAATTTACCTGGAAAGTCCATAGACTAAAAATAAGTAATGGGATGTCAAGTGATTGAACCAAATTACTTGCTATTTTTCCAGCCACATTTCAACATTGTAATATGACTGAAAGTTTGCAGCATCGAGTTAAAAAAAGTTTTCTGCATCAGTGCAAGAACGTGTACATAATTGCAGGAGCATTTGTTGCTACAACTCTTGTAGACTAATACAGACTATAGGCTCCTGTATAACTTGTGGAAACCCAACATTTACCCTCAAAGTAGCTGCATTTCTAATTCTTTAGGATCAATATCCCTTTTCAAAGTTACACAGTACCTTGACATCCTGAAAAGAAACTGGCTCCTGCCCATGAAGTTTCATTTGCTCCTGGATAGCCTGTATGAATATAAACAAATTGCAGAACTACAATAAGATCATTTGGGTTACAGATAATTCATTAGAAAGTTTAAGTACTTTCCAGTCTGTTAAAATTAGGTGGTCAGTTTTTAGGTTGGCCAACAAGCATAGCATCATGTGTTAACAGGACATTCAACCTTTTTAGTTGACTGTGAATGTTCCAGATAGTCTGGGTGAAGGTAACACACACACTTTTTTATTCAAGGGGTGGGAGGAGAGGAGGGAAAGTAAATACTATATTCAACATTAAAATACTTTTTAGTAGGATGAAGGTAGTTTGGTGATTATGTTACTGAACTAGAAATTTAGACGCCTGGACTAATAATTAAGGAACGAGTTTAAATTCTACCATGCCAGTTTGAGAATTTTAATTTTTAAAAGCCATTACCAGTGAGAGAGATTATGAAGCTGTCAGTTTGCTGTAAAAACCCAACTGCTTCACCAATATCACTCGGAAGGAAACCTGCCATCCTTACTCGGTCTAGACTATATGTGACGCCAGTCCTACACTAACATGTTTGAATCAACTGCCCACTGAAGTGGCCTAGCAAGCCACATAGTTGTCTCAAATCACCAGAAAGATAACAAGAATAAAATCGGACAGACCACTTGACTGCAACCTAGGGATGGAATCAGGACATGACCCTGCAAAGCCCTCCTCACTAACCGTGTCAAAATTGGAAGAGCTACAGCCATCAGTCTTAACCTCCATCACCATCCCAGAAGTGGGCTCACTGTTATAGAGCCTGGGAGTTCTCAACATTGGCTTCAGACCCCATGAAGTCACATGACTTGAGGTCAAACAAGGGCAAGGAAACCTCTTGCTACCACACACCCTCAGATGACGAATCAGCACTCCTCAATGTTGAACACCACTTGGATCTTCACACAGAGGACACCCTCCATCATGTGTGGCACTACCACCCGTGCTAAGTGGAATAGATTAAGAATAGATCTAGCAGCTCAAAACTGAGCACCCATGATGCACTGGGCCCATCAGTAGCAGCACAATAGTATACCACCACAATCTGTAACCTCATGAGCCAGGCATATTACTCACTCCTCCATCACTATCAAGCCAGATGACCAACTCTGGTTCAATGAGGAGTGTAGAAGAGGTTGCAGAGAGCAGCTACAGGCATACCTGAAAATGTGGTGCCAACCTGGTGAAGCTACAACGCAGGACTATATGCATATATGTTAAACAGCAAAAGACAAGGCTGAAGCATTTGCTTCACTATCCTGACTTGGCCATATATCGCCTTTCCTTCATTGTCGCTTGGTCAAAATCCTGGAACTCCCAACCTAACAGCATTGTGGGTGTAACTTCACCACATGGACTGCAGCGGTTCAAGAAAGCGTCCCACCACCACCTCTCAATGGCAACTAGGAATGGGCAATAAATGCCAGCCTTGCCCGCAACGCCCACATCCCAATGAATGATTTTTTTTAAAAAGCAGTCTTGTTTTAAAATCCTAAAAATACTTCTATCAGTCAGGCTCCCTGGGCTATGTAACATTCTCCAACCCATTGGGAAAAGAAAGTGTAGTCATAAGCTAGAATTGTGCCTCTGGTTGGCAAATGAGTACGAAGGGAACATTGACTCAAATTGCCAATAGAAGAATGAAGGGAGAAGCTAGAAGAACTTTTTTTTTTGCATAGAGGGTTATTAGAACATGCAATGCTTTACCACAAGAAGCTATTGGGTTAGAGGTTATTACATCATTTAGAGGGAACTGGCTAAATATTTGAAAAGTAATATAAAAAGAATACAGTGAAATGGCAATTAGAGTAGATAGCACCAGTTGAACAGCAGCAATAGCACAGACACGATGAGTTGAATGGCCTCCATCCGTGCTGTAATTGATTTGACTCTACTGGGGCAGAGTAAAGGGACCTCCACTGCACTCATGTATGCGGTGTCTGAGCTGCGAATGCTTGATGACAACATTGCATTGCCCAAGGCTAATACCCCATTATCTGATGAGCAAAACAAAGATCTTAAGAGGAGCTGCATTTATAAAGAAAATGCTGCTTTACTGAAGCTGAAGAGGGAAAACATTAAAAAAGTAACATCTGATTTGATAATGTAACTCTTATGCAAACCTTAATCCTTTAACTGGGGAATTCCAACTTCAGTTTAGTATGCAAAGTTTAAAAAAAATTCTTGGGATGTGGGCATCATCGGTAAGGCTGGCATTTATTGCCCATCAGGATCAGGCATTCCAGCCAATTTTTCCTTCACTAGTCCAGAGACACAGGCCAATAGTACCACCCTCTCAAGGATGCTATCCAGACTGATATTAGTTAACTCAGCAAAGACGGTTGATTGAACTTGGGACTTACTTGGTCTGAATGGCTCAGTACCACCCACAATAAATATATTTTTTAAATACATTATAGCTCAGCATTTACAGTTAAATTGATGAAAGATTTGGGACTAAAGGTATTCAATTAAATTATGCTACAAATATTTAATGGTGCAAATATGATTAAAATAAGGACGTGTAAAATGTGTAATCACATTTAGGTATTACTATATACTGAAAACTACATTAAATACGTTCTAGTTTTCTGATATTTATTAGCTATATATCATTGTACCACAGAAAATAAGGTACATTAATTAACAGAATACATTTGGGGAACTGGATGGTGCATTGGGTTAGGCACTAATCTTTCACCTCTGGGGACCTGGGTGTTTAAATGTAGGCCAGACTGATGGAGTGAAAGTCTCCTCTGTCTGCTGGTTGCAAGGGTTCTCTGTAAAATGACCTTTGGCAGTTTCAATCCAATTCTGAGTGGGAATGGGCCTACAACACATAAAATAGCCCTTCATTTGGCACTAATTGGTAACTTTGCTCAAAGCCCTTAGGATGGCTAGTGTGTTACACTGGTACAGTGGAGGGTGTGATCTTCTGAGGTTGGTGCTGAGGCAATCTTTTGGGACAGAGTAGAGGGAGCTTTGTTCTGCATCGACATCTGACCGGAGAATGCTCAATACGGACACTGGGTGCTTGAAATGGGAAGAGTTCCAACCCTAGCACTGACATCCCTCACCTTGATGAATATTTCACTCAATACACAGACAGAAAAATGTCTTCAATCATTTATAAAAGGTACATCGAACTTAATAAGAGACTGTTAAAAAAAAAAATTAAAACTTACCCTGAAGAAGAAATTGAGGGAAAAAACATTAAGATAACCCTTATTTTCCATATCCAGTAACTTAAAGATATACTGGAGAGCAGCAGGTTCCTTTCGGTTCTCCAAAGCAAGAACAAAGTCCAGATAAGTCTTGTAATCCTTAAGAAAAGATGGCAGAAGGATGAACTTCAAAAGTATAGGTATGTTTTTTATTTCAAAAGAGCATCCAAAAATGTTCTTGACATTCTAGACTGCTAACATGATGAATGACCAATTTCCTAACTTCTGATTCACAAAAATACAATTTTACTTATGTAGGTATTAAATATGGTATAAATATGGTATTAACATGGTGGGCAAAATCAGTCATTTTTTGTTGTGCACACACACATCATTTGTATTCCCTCCTTTATATTTACTGAATTGGTATATTTTTTCCTCATTTTCTATTTTATTTTTCTGTAGCACCAGCAGGAAAGCCTGAAGCTTTAGTCCAGGCTATTTCTAACAGTTAAAAAGAAACATTAACCATCCTCTTGCTTGAAACAGATCTCTTTCCTCTATTCCAGAATAAAATAGGCAAAGATGAACCAGTAATGGCACAAGATAACTTGTATAATATCAAAGTACTAAAAATGCAGGCTTTTAACAACCATTACATCCTGCTCTATTGGGCAACAAAATCACTTGATTATAATCATTTATCTTCTAATAATGCAGTCAGACTAGGCTTAAAACATTGAGAGTTTAATTAAGATTCTTTAAGATATGATCAAAGAGCAATGGTGGGCTTTATGCATATGAACCTACCAAACTGAGGCTAGGCTAAGTATCTAAAAACTGCACTGCAAGTCTAATCCTTAATCTGGTATGCTCAAAATCACTTAATATTCTATGTAGCAGTGGGAAATCATTCAGACATTGTTTACTACAATAAAAACTCTTCCAAAAATAATATTTTGAAATGGATGGAACCAGAAAATTCAGTTTTGATGAGGGGGGGAAAATTATCAATTAAGTTTTCTCAACTTTATTAGAGACTGCAGCAGGTGAATTATTTGTAGGGAGTTACCATTTCTCCATCATATGTCAGGCACTCCTGAAAGACCCTATCCAAAAAGACGCCTGTAAGGGTTCCAGTACCATAACGTGATAGTTCTTCTTTGCTGAGCATTCCGTTGTGATCTTTATCTAGATTTAAATATTGACCTAAGAGATAAACAAAATAATCAGAACAATAGAAAACCATGTGCTATAACAGATATGCACCACAAGCTATAAAGGTCATGCATGCATCCAACACGTACCATATACTCTCAGTGCAGAAGGAGCAGAAAACCAGTTTGACTCTTGACTTTCCTTAGATAGTTCCTCATCTCTGAGCTATAAATAGACAAAAACACAGGCAAAAATAGTTACAGACACACTTAATTGATATAAATAAGTCACATTTAAAATTCAAACTTTCTCAGATGGCTAATTACCTCTAACAAATCATCCAAGAAGCTGCAGGCCAAAATATCTTGGATTTTTATCTTGCCTAGAAGAGTATTAAAAATGAGAACAAAGGTTATTTTGAACAATCGTGTCAGCACATATACAGTAAGGTACTGTCCTGTACTGTAAAGATGAAGGGCATGAATTAGCAGTCATCTCGTCTTTGCAACTTGAGTTTAGATTGATTTTATCCTCCGGTGGCTCAGATGATCCTATTTGAAATAAGTTTGGGTAGTCTCAACCCAGTTTCCTTCCAGCGGGTGTGGAACCACTGACCATAAGTCAACATAAATTGGCAATGTCAAAAAGGATGACTCGTGATGGAAGTAGAAATTCATCCTGGTGCTGTAGGATTGCTCCTTTAAAACAGAGGTTGGATTGCATTATTGGGAACTTTACCTGTGTGTTGGAGTAAAATTGTATAAGAACAAACTGAATGTAATTATGTGCCTGTGTGCTGAGGGACTTGCAGTGACCACATGTACTCAGGATTGATTATAACCCAATTAAGAACGGAAGATGGACGCCGTTGAATTGACACAGGACGAGGGATGACTCAGACAGGCAGGCAGGGGTTGTTTGATTAGCTCAAGAGCAGAACACAATGTATACCTAAGAAAGGGGCCTCCTAACCTTTCACATAGTTAAGTACAAATGATCTAATTAATGAAGAGACTCATATGACCTGCGTATATCCATATGATTGGATAATTTATGTATAAAAAGCTGTACCTTGTATTGCTCGGGGAGACAGTAGGCCCACAGAGCTGCGGAGTTTTTGGTGCTGTCTCCCAGAATATTCTGTCGGAAATAAACTGTTTGACCTTACTTCAGCAGACTCGGGTGAATTGATTTTTTCCCCTAACACTATGTTTGATGATCACTATACCTGGCCTTAAGAGTACTCAATCTTGGCACTGTGTGCCAAAAGTGTTCTAGTCCTACACCTAAAAAACGCATTTATAAAAAACTCTAAGAATAGATTTATATTCTGAATATTGCTACAATACAGTTTTGGAAAATATTGGCCTGGATTTTGCGGGGCCGATGACGGCAGCGCACTCCGTCGTAAGCCCTCAGAATGGCCCCGCAAGTTCCGGGTTTCTGCATGTGCGAAAATCCGGAACTTGCGATCTGTCAAGTTTCTCCTTGAATGGAAATGAAATCCCCATAAGCTTATGAGGAATCCCCCTTTCTAATTGGTTGGCCTGGCCCATGTGATCCCAGGGACGCTTCCGAACAGCCTGCGTCCCTAGAATCTGTGGGCCTTTACACAGGGCGTACGCCTTCGTATTTTTTTTCGGGTCTGAGGCGTACTCCGGAGGTACACCTCCAACCGCAAATTTCGGCCCACTACCTTAACAGAAGAGCCATTACTACAGAGTAATAATTTCTGCAAGTACCTAGTAGGATTGAGACTAAATTTTAAGATTTGTTTATTTCTCTTAAAAATAAATAATTTGTCCATTATCCACAAATGTGAGGTCACTTTACCAATTGCTTAAAAATAAAAATAAATTGCTGATTTGCACTACTTTTAAATTTAGTTTTTTTCTTAATTTACACGAAGCTCCATTTCCCAATATCAAATAATAACACAAAGTAGTTATTTTCAAAACAAATTACACATTTGGGTAATCAACACACTTTTCAAAACTTCAGGTAACAACTCATTTATACACAAAACATACTGGATAGAACTTAACAGAATGTTACTTTAGGTAGTCCAGCAGGATAGTTCTGAACTTCCAACCAAAAGCTTCTGCACTTGAATCCCAGTTCCAAGTATGATGTGAACCCATTTGCTCTTAACAGGTAGGCTTCACCATATTGTGCCAGATTTCACTGGATAGTGCATTGCTGTAACAGCACAGAGCCACACATCTCAGCACCAGGAGGAAGAAAACTAACAAGATACACCTTCTTCTCAGCTAATCATAGAGTGGCACTGCCAGTGGCCACGGAGAGGGCTGCTGTCTCAAGCGAAGGAGGCTGCAATGGACTGCCTAAAAGAACAAAATGTTTTGATAGCTAAAAGAGTGTTTAAATGCTACTGATAATGTTAGTAAGGAAATAACAACTTGCCTGTTCTGAGTGGGTCAAGGAAGAAGAAAAATTTTCTAACAGCAGTGCACACATAGAATGAATAGAAGGACTTTTCTAAGCCATCGAGCTGTGGTAAAGTGGGAATCAACTCCAAAATGTAATTCTCCAAATCCTGTTGGTGTAATTTGGTGTGGCATTAACATACCATAGAATGCAGCACATAGCATTAAATGAGATTGAAGTGTAAAAAAAACCTGTCAGATCTGAACATGAGGTAGGATACTCACAGATTCACGAAGATATCCTTGACCTGCTACATCATACAAACTGAGACCTATCCTTGTCTGATGTAGCCAAACTAAAATGTAAATAGATTTAGTATGCACGTGTTATAAATAAACTAAGGTTCTATAAAAAAAATTACAAATTTATCTAATAGTTTGCATTACAAGACTCTACTACCTTTCCGCATGACATAGTTGAAGAACTGCATTATGGAGATCCTTCCATATGGGTCATTGTGCAAGAGTTTTGCAAAGATCTTAGCTGCAAAGAACTGCCTTTTGGATAACATTAAAATGCAATTAGCTATAGCAGAAAGATCATTTAAAAATGCTCATTAAAGTAGCATTAAAAAGGACCATCACAAAAATCAACATTTAAAGTATTGTTTTTAGTGAAATACATGATTGCCAGAAAAAACAAGGAATAGACTTGAGTGTTTCTACCTTCCCTTGCTTACTGCTGTAACCTGGTGCAGAGATTGTTATTTTTAGCCTGACATCACAGTGCCGGTAGGCAGTTTTGGGAATTACTTGAGCAATCCCATTCAGCACAAGTATATCCATTACAATGGCAAATGGAGCAAAAACATTATTGCTATTTTCAGGTTGGTGACAGGAACAAAAGATCTTGCATTTTAGTAACATATGATGAAATCACATAATTCCCCAGACAAATCACATTGAAATTTTGAACTACTGAATACATTAAGCAAGATACCACTGTTTTGAGGGCTTTCTGTTGTACAGATGTAGTTACTGGCCCGGATTTTCCAGGGCCTATGACCACGTACGCTGTAAGTGCCCCGCAAGTTCCGGGTGTCCACATGCGCTGCGCATTCGCGAAAACCCAGAACTTGCGAGCTGTCAAGTTTCAGCTTGACAGATCATCCACATGCGCAGGAAATGGACATTCGCTGGCAGAGAGTTGGGCTATTTGCCCAGCGAATGCCCACGAAACTCTTACGCTTGGTAAAAGCAGGTGTAGGGCCTTCTTTTACCAGTGTAAGGGTTTAAATAAATATTAAAATAAATTTTTAAAAATCATTTAAACATTAAAAAATCTTTAAAATTAGTTTAGGTTATTTTTGGCCCCTTTAAAAGTGCTGAAATTTATTTTTCAAAATTTTTCTTTTGTTTTAAATGTTTAATTAAATTGTATTTTAATTAATTTTAAACATGTGATGATTTATTTTTATTTAAGTTGTGTGAAAGTGTGTTTTTATGTTATTCCTATTATGCTTATGGGGATTCCGTATGTAAATGAATCCCCCTTTTTGATTGGTTGGACTGGCCCACGTGATCCCAGGGATGCTTGCGAACCGCATGCACTCCTGGGATACGTGGGCCTTTACTCAGGGGTATGCCTGCAGGCCCAGGACTGCAAGAGTTCAAAGATACGGAGGCACCAGGGAAGCCTCCGACTGCAATTTCAGGTCCACTGTTTAGCCAACTTTACATAGTCAACTCAAGTATCTTCTTGATTCAGTTTAAGCCAGGACAAGTTTGAGAACAGATATATATTGTTTGATTTAAAAAATGCACACCAGAATAGTTTTCATTGTACAATTCATGACATGCACTGGACTTAACAGTCTGTATGTAAGAAAATGGTATTAATAATACCTGGAGTTTCTCTTTAATCTCACCTTAAAAGATGCTTACAAATGGCACTTACTTGCATTTCTGTCCTGCTTTTTCTTTGACCTCCAGAAAATTTTCATAATTTATCATTGCTTCCTCTCCTATCAAAGGAGGGGTTTGATGTTTGTCTAATAGAAACCACAAATTCTATAAAACAAAATCAAAAAGGAATATTACGCATACGCATCCACACACCCACCTTAACTACTCAAGACTCAAAGCACCCAGAACATAAGCGTGGCATTGGGCTGAGAGTTTAAGGCACATTTGTTGACTTGCCAATTTCAAAACGATTGCCAAAGTAATTTTGACATGCAACAGTACCGCCACAAACTACTGCAACCATAAAATATTTTGCATGTCTGATTTAATTAGTGTCAGCAATCTAAATTATAGATTCTCTTACATCTGTTGTGTCCAAACTATGACTCACAAATCAAATGCTTCAGCAATTCACCCTGACTGCTATGACCTTGCAGTATCTGGTCCAAATTGCTTTGGCCCCTACCTGTGTTCTGTGGCCCAAAGCTTAACTCCTGGTATCTGTGGGAAAAAATTGGGGGAAGAAAAAGCACAGCAAAGTAGACAATGATTCCAGCCCTGATACAGTAATCACAGACGCAACAGCAAATTAAAATGAAAAGTAATTCAAATTTGCACCTCATAAGCTCATGTTTGAGCTGGTTGATGAGATCTGGAGGGGAAGGGATGGTGTGGACGGGGGATGGCATTCCTGGTTCTTATTTGTTCTGCTCCCTATACGCTAATTGACTGGTTGTAAATTGGATTAACTTTCAATTACAGCTTGCCCGTGTCTCGAAATGCGATAACAGAGGTGGAGTTGTTCAGTGTGTTACTCTGCTTTTTTTTGGTAAACAATATATATTAAATAAACAAAACATTTTTTGACATTGCTTTTTGTAAGCACTAGGGTGTTATGAATACTAAGATTTCATCTCATTATTAGTGTCAAAAATGGCAGGTTTGTGTTTTTTTTAAAAAAGAAAGACTTGCATTTATATAGCGCCTTTCACGACCACCAGACGTCTCAAAGCACTTTTACAGCCAATGAAGTACTTTTTTGAAGTGGAGTCACTGTTGTAATGTGGGAAACGCGGCAGCCAATTTGCACACAGCAAGCTCCCACATAATGATAATGTAATAATGACCTAATAATCTGTTTTTGTGATGTTGGTTGAGGGATAAATATTGGCTAGGACACTGGGGATAAATCCCCTGCTCTTCCTCGAAATAGTGCCATGGGATCTTTTACGTCTGAGAGAGCAGACGGGGCCTTGGTTTAACGTCTCATCCGAAAGACGGCACCTCCGACAGTGCAGCACTCCCTCAGCACTGCACTGGAGTGTCAGCCTAGCTTTATGTGCTCAAGTCCCTGGGGTGGGACTTGAACTTGACTCAGAGGCGAGTGTGCTACCCACTGAGCCACAGCTCCCACTGGGGGTTCGAATAGTATATTTCACCAATGTTGTAGCATCAAAAAAATCTCTACTTTTATAATGACTCTATTTTTCTTTCAAAATTTCTTTTATCTCCCATCCTGATTGAGCAACAGGATGCAGCTACATGCATATCCATGGTTTGTATTAGAAACACACAAGACTGCTGTGCAAAGGTTTTTCTTTTCTCCCAAACCCCCACCCATCCCCATCCATCTACGGGCATAACTGCTGAAATTTAAGTTCTCAGGAAGAAAGTGCAAGATGATATTTAAAACCCTTTTATGCTAGGTACTAACCCCACCTTTAAAAAATAGAAATCTAGATTTATTAATACAGCTATCAAAACTTTTATGTGCATTTAATTGCAATCTAATTTGCATTCCATTTTTCAGACACACCCTCAGGTGACATTGCTCACCCAATGCACAGCAAGTAAAGCAACTACACCCTCTGTTACTGGCTTCCACCCATTTGCCCTCCTTTCTTGGTAAAATACATAATCACTACTACCAGACATAACAGAAGATATCAGATATTTATCACATATTGTGGGCACAAACCTATCTGTTTTTCATTCTGTGGCAATGTGCATCTGCATACCATGATACTGCAACACCAGACGGAGATAAGATTTTTGATCATTTTCAATGATAGCCTTGCTACGTAAAAATATGGGTTTTTCATACCTGTAGTTCTTCATTATCCAACAATTCTCTACTCTTCCTTTGAAGAAACACCGCCCTGGATTCTTCTCTTAATTTCTGTAACAAAATTTCATCTTCTGCTGGAAGCTATTGGAAGAAAGTTTAGCAATTTTGTTAGTTTTGTTAGTTTAAAAATATAAGAAAATATAAAATATACCCAGGTTGCAACTACACATATCATTTAATTATGAATTTTTACTCTACAGAGAAACAAGCATATAAAATTCCAAATGCAGAGCAAATACTAACTAAATTACCAAATCTGATGCATTCTAAAACAAAATTTTGCTGGAGATGGTCACTTCAGAGATGCTGAAGTTTAAGCAGCCTGGGAATCCCAAAATCTACTTCTGAGCTCACTGGCATTTAAAGCAACAGAGAAAATGTTATAGTGTTGACTTTTACTTCACACTAGTGTCCTAATTCACCTATATGAATCAGTTTTAAGTTTAAGCTTTGCTGTATAAACTGGAGAGAATCTAGATTCAAAATGAAGTTGAAGAATGTTAAATCTTTGCTATAGTGTATGCCAGCCATATTTATATAAAGCCAATTTCTTCTAACAATATTATATATAACCACTTCAAATTCACAATGAAGAGGAGATTGGAGACGCCATTTTAGAAACCAAGGTCTCCCTAAAAGTAAATGTTTTTTTAAATTTATTATCTTAATGGCAAGAAACTGGAGAGTACTGAAGTGCAAAGGGATCTGGGGGTCCTGGTGCACGAAACTCAAAAGGTTAGTATGCAGGTGCAGCAAGTGATTAAGAAGGCAAATGGAATGTTGGCTTTCATTGCTAGGGGGATAGAATATAAAAATAGGGAGGTATTGCTTCAGTTGTACAAGGTATTGGTGAGACCGCACCTGGAATACTGCATACAGTTTTGGTGTCCTTACTTAAGGAAAGACATCCTTGCTCTCGAGGCAGTGCAAAAAAGGTTCACTCGGTTAATCCCGGAGATGAGGGGGTGGTCATATGAGGAGAGGTTGGGTAGATTGGGACTCTACTCATTGGAGTTCAGAAGAATGAGAGGCGATCTTATTGAAACATATAAGATTGTGAAGGGGTTGGATCGGGTGGATGCGGGGAGGATGTTCCCGATGACGGGTGAGACGAGAACTAGGGGACATAGTCTTAGAATAAGGGGCTGCTCTTTCAAAACTGAGATGAGGAGGAACTACTTCACTCAGAGGGTGGTAGGTCCATGGAATATGCTGCCACAAAAAGCTGTAGAAGCTACAACATTAATTAAATTTAAAACAGAAATAGACAGTTTCCTAGAAGTAAAGGGCATTAAGGGTTACGGGGAGCGGGCAGGAATTTGGACATGAGTCTAGGTTCGGATCGGTCATGGCCCTGTGGGTAGTGGAGCGGGCCCAGGGACTGTGTAGCCTGATTCTGCTCCTATTTCGTGTGTGCAATTCTGTTAGATGCAGGAGATGTTTCTGTGATAGATAGTAGATTGGCGGTTAGGATCAGATCAGCCATGATCTTATTGAATGGCGGAGCAGGCTCGATGGGCCGATTGGCCTACTCCTGCTCCTATTTCTTATGTTCTTATGTTCTTATCTGCAAATGCATCAATGTGCTACTGAGCCATGCAGATCAAGAAGATCTGAGGTTTGATCCCCAGTCTGTGAAGAGTTAGTTCATCTCAGTGGGACGCAGTAATTGTTTGTGTCTCCAGGTTAGGGGAAAAAGTAAACAAGTCTGCCAGGATTCCTTCTCCTGACTGTTGTGCAATGACTCCTGCTGGAAAATGTACAGGTGCAGCATTGGGTGAGGACAGGAACAGACTCAACTGTGATATCCTCCAGGGTCAGGTAGCCTGTCAACACTCACTGTCCAGGTCACACATCAAGAATGATCAGTTGTATAGGGCATGGGCAGGGGAGCCTGCTGGCACCCTTGGGACTTTACCCTCAGCAGAATCACACCTTTGGGAAACAAAGGGGGGGGGGGGAATTAAATTTTTATGGGGGGGAAAACTTTAAAAAAATAAAAGTCAAAATAAAAGGTACTTTAATTACAGTAGAACATTAAAAGTTAAATTTCATGCAAAAGCATGAATTAAATTTAAGTTATTTTTTAAGATTATCAGACATTTTAAGAATTAGATTGCAATTCTATAGCTTTTATATGGTAGAAACAGCATGATTATTGTTTGCGAGTTGAAAACAGAAGGTACCTACCCTATAATAAAATCTTGGGATGCTGCTGTAAGATAGATTGTTCTTTTTCCTGCCTCCTCTCCATTCAATGTAGTATTTGGTGAACAGATCCATCTCATTATCCTTCAGTTCTTGGTCTGTTTTTTTAGCTGTTTTATTTGAAAACAAATAGGACCATTAAAATTTCTTCAGGAAGGATTTTGTGACCAACTTCAACAAATTTTGCTTTACTCGTATTATTCATTATCCAACAGTTATTTAACATTTAGATATATCAGAAGACAAACATTTGTTGTTATCTTCCTTCTACAAAACACATAAAAAGCATTTGGAAAATGTTATTATTCTAGACAACCTAACAGGAATCCGGAGATACCAAGCTAAATGATTTGTTTAACCAAGTAACCACAATATAAATATTGAAATGTGATCAACAAATCTGAAATAACACAACTTGCATTTATATAGTACCTTTAACACAGAAAGAAGTCTCAAGGGACTTCACAGAGGCACAAGAAACAAAATAAATGGCGAGCTTAAGGAGAGATTAACAGAGGTAATCAAAACCTTGGTCAAAGATGTGAGTTATAACCAGGGTCTTAAAGGAGGATGAAATGAATACCAGAGAGTGGGGCATAGACAGCCAAAGGCACGGTTACCGATTGTGGAATAAAAAGGAGGGAGATGAACAAGAGATTGAAGTCAGAGGAACAAAGAGTTTAGGTGAGCTTATAGCAGAAAGAGGTTACAGAGATAGGGAGAGGCGAGATCATGGAGGGACTCGAACACAAGGATGAGAATTTTAAATTTGAGGCATTAAGGGATTGGGAGTCAGTGTAGATCAGTGAAGATAGGGTGATGGGCAAACAGGCCTTGGTTCAGGATAGGATCCAGGCAGCAGAGTTTTGGATGAACTGAATTTATGGAGGGTGAAGGATGAGGCACTGATCAGAAGACCTTTGGAGCTAATGTTCTGGAGGCGACACAAGTATGGATGGGGGTTTCAGCAGCAGATGGAGTGAGGTAGGTGATATTACGGAGGTGGAAGTAGCTGATCTTTGTGATGGTGAATATATGGGGTCAGAAGCTCAGTTCAGGGTTGAATAGGACACCAAGGTTACAAACAGTTTATTTTAGCTTGAGACATTGGCTGGGGAGGGGGTGAAGTTGGTGGTGAGGGTAAGGAGTTTGTGATGGGGCCGAAGTCAATACCTTCAAGGAGTTATTTTGGTGAAAGGGTGAAAACAGGCACCAAATGGGTGATGTGCTAATAAGACACGCCTGTTTGAAAGTCTGGTTTTAGCACGCAATTTTGATCGTTATTGCAGATTACCATAATTTGACCTTGCCTGGAGATGCTAAAACAGACACCTGCAGGTTTAGCACTAGAAGCTATTTTGGTGGAGCAGTATATGTGGGCTCCACTCACTCACTTCCACTGAAGGTGTGGAATGCGCTGGCTGACACACAGTAGCAGGTTTCAGGATGGCTCAGGGACCGAATGAGAGGGCGCACCGGTTCTCAGACGCGGCACTGGAGGTCCCGGTAGAGGTCCAGAGGAGGAGGGATGTCTTGTACCCGCAGTGGGAAAGGAGTCCATCTCATTCTCCTGTCCCTCTCTCCTGTAGCAGCTGGTGCTGCTCTGCCTGGCCTCATGTCCTCCTCCCATTCCTCCTGCAGACTAAGGGGGGAACCCTAGCAAGATGCCGATGACCAAGCACTCCAAATGTTGATAGCGTGGTGGTGAAGTTTTGACATAAAGTGTCCCAGAAAGTCTCCTGATGTGTTTCAAAAGTCCTCTGCAAACCTCCAGCAGCAAGTGAACAGTAAAAGGTGATGTACCTTTAAGTAGTGCTCAAAATCCTCAACGACTTGTTTACTCCCAATCAGCTGGTCGCTTTTAGGAGAGGGTGTTAGGTCAAGCGCTATCCACCAAAATGCCGTGCAGCCTCCTTCATGAGCGCGAGCAAGCAATTTAAGTGGCAATCAGCCCCTTAACAATCCTCCGGGCAGCCTTTCATTGTGCAAGCTTCAACTCCTTTACCAAGATGGCGTCTTGCGCTAAACGTGGGCTAAACCAGCATTTCAGCTTAAGACCCCATCTTGGCCACCTCGGAGGCTCTTTAGCGCCTAAAGTATCTGGGAAAAATCGCCCCCTCAGTCTTAGCTGCAGGAAGTTATGGCTCATTCAGAACTGGATGTCAGACAAGCAGACCAATAGCAGAGAGGCAGTGCAGGGGGCGAGAGAGGTGGTGGAGAGATAGAGCTAGGTATCATCAGTGTACATGTGGAAGCTAACTAATGTTCTCTCTAAGCTGCGTGCGTGGCCAAGTAGTAATCTACAAAGTCCCGCGCAGGCTTTTACATTGGAAATACCACGCATGCGCAGAAATTTAAAGGGACCGCGCATTGAAAGAAACAGGCCACGCAGGACATAGTGCCGAACACAGGGAACATTGAAGCTGACCCCTTGTCTACAGATGACGTTGCCAAGGAGCAGCATATAGACGAGGGAAACATGGGACGCCCAAAGGTGATGGTGTGAGGGTGGGAAGAGAAGCCATTGGTAGTGATGCCTATACTTCCTCGTACTTTATTCCCTTAAGTTCTGGGATCAACTGTGTAGCCCTTCTTTGTACCCCCTCCAATAACTGTATATCCAGTTTGAAAAAGCGAGACCAAAACTAGATGCAGTAACCTCCAATAACTGTATATCCATTTTGAAATAGCAAGACTAAAACTGTATGCAGTACTCCAGATGTGGTCGCACCAGGACCAAATATAGTTTTAAAATGGCCTCCCCGGATTTATAGGTTATACCCATTGCTATGCAAATAGGGAGTTTCAGTCACAATTCTGCTGATCTATAATATATTAAAATTCTTGACTGGTGATGCTGTATGGCCCCAGTACATTGAAATCAATGCATTATGCAGCAACAATGATGTCTGTTATTCATGCTTACTCCATAGGTGGCACTGCAACCTTTAAAGAAAAATAATATTACAGAATGTCTATTATTCTTATTTACTCCAGAGGTGGCACTGTTAACTTTGTTCAACCTAAAACAGTGAAAGGACATATAACTTCCTCCAAATATGTGAGCAAGGTCATGGGAGATTCCCTAGTATCTTCATCTGGGAAACTGGCAGTCACGTCAAATTTTGGTTATTACAAGAAGGCATGGGAAGGAACTACTGTACTTCCTTTATGTGTGGTTAGAAATCACCTTCCACAGATGATGTATCTATAGGTTGCGGCAATGAGACAAAGTGGCTTTTAATGTGTTTATATATTTTAATTGCCAAGATCTCCATTGAAGCTCTGAAGAAAGCGTAGAACAGATTTACAAGGATGTTACCAGAATTGAAAGGATGCAACTATCAGGAACGATTGAACCGGCTAGCTAAGAGGAAAACTGATAGAGGCCTTTAAAATTATGAAGAGGTTTGACAGGGCGGATGTGGAGAAACTGTTCCCATTTGTGGGTGAGTCCAGAACAATGGGGCATAAATATAAAATAGCCATTAATAGATGAAATAAAGAATTTAGGAGGAATTTCTTTAATCAGAGAGTGATGACTGTGTGGAACTCGCTGCCCCATGAAGTGGTTGAAGCAGAGAGCGTTGATGCATTTAAGGGGAGGCTTGATGTATAAATGAGGAAAAAGGGAATGGAGTGATACGGGGGCAGGATAGGACGGTAATTAGAGTGGGAGGAGGCTTGTGTGGAGTATAAACACTGACATAGACCAGTTGGGCCAAATGCCCCGTAATATTTGTGTTGATCTGTCCCGAAGATGCTGATTTTGTTCTAAAAGTCGACTAGTAAGACAGTTATTCTATGGATAAGGGAAAGTCTTGCAGTCCATCTACAGTGCTAGAAACAGATTTTTTTGACCCAGGAAAGAACCAAGTTATTCAGTTTGAATCTGTTCACTCATCAGGAGAGGTGACTCCCATCATGGCTAGCATCCCCTGTAAATGTTCGACAACCTGATGAAATTATAAAAAGATACAAATGTTAATTTCCTTTGTTCCTAGTCAAACTTCAAAGGACACAGAAGTACATCTCAGGGAGCATACACCCACTTTACCAGTTCTTCTGAGGCCAGCAAGAGAGAAGTAGAAGGCCTTGAGGAATATTAGGCACTGACCTCTACGTAATGTTATTGTTGAGGGACCCTATCTCAAGTCTAGTTTTCTGAGTATTAGTGCAGGATCATGTTTGTTCATATTTTCTACACAACAGCTTGCATTTATATAGTGCCTTTAACGTAAACATCCCAAAGCACTTCACAGAAGCATTATCAAACAACATTTGACACTGAGCCATGTAAGGCGATGAGGACAGGTGACCAAAAGCTTAGTCAAAGAGGTAGGTTTTAAAGAGTGCCTTAAAGGAGGAGAGAGGTAGAGATAATGAGAGCTTAAGGGAGGGAATTCCCAGGGCCAGATGGTTTCCATCCCAGGGTCTTAAAGGAAGTAGGTGAGCACATTGCAGATGCCCTAACTATAATCTTCCAAAGTTCTCTCGATTCAGGAACCGTCCCTTTAGATTGGAAAATTGCTAATGTCACTCCGCTTTTTAAGAATGGCGAGAGGGGGAAACCAGGGAATTATAGACCAGTTAGCCTAACATCTGTTGTTAGGAAATTGCTAGAGTCTATAATTAAGGATAGGGTGACTGAACACCTCAAAAATTTTCAAATGATCAGAGAGAGAGCCAGCATGGATTTGTATAAAGGTAGGTCATGCCTGACAAACCTGATTGAATTTTTTGAAGAGGTGACTAAAGTAGTGGACAGGGAAATGTCGATGGATGTTATTTATATGGACTTCCAGAAGGCATTTGATAAAGTCCAACATAAGAGACTGTTATCTAAGGTGGAAGCCCACAGAATTGAGGGCAAATTATTGACCTGGTTAGGAAATTGGCTGAGCGGCAGGAGACAGAGAGTAAGGATAATGGGTAGGCACTCAAATGGCAGGATGTGACTAGTGGTGGCACACAGGGATCTGTGTTGGGGCCTCAACTATTCATAGTATTTATTAACGACTTAGATGGTAGCATAGAAAGTCATATATCCAAATTTGCCAATGACACAAAGATAGGCGGCATTGTAGGCAGTGTAGATGAAAACATAAAATTACAAAGGGATATTGATAGATTAAGTGAATGGGCAAAACTGTGGTAAATGGATTTCAATGTAAGCAAATGTGAGGTCATCCACTTTGGACCTAAAAAGGATAGAACAGGGTACTTTCTAAATGGTGAAAAGCTAAAAGCAGTGGATGTCCAAAGAGACTTGGGAATTCAGGTACATAGATCATTAAAATGTCATGAACAGGTACAGAAAATAATCAAAAAGGCTAATGGAATGCTGGCCTTTATATCTAAGGACTAGAGTACAAGGGGGTAGAAGTTCTGCTGCAGCTATACAAAACCGTGGTTAGACCACACCTGGAGTACTGCGAGCAGTTCTGGGCACCACACCTTCGGAAGGATATATTGGCTTTGGAGGAGTGCAGCGTAGGTTTACCAGAATGATACCCGGACTTCAAGGGTTAAGTTACGAGATGAAATTACACAAATTAGGGTTGTAATCCTTAGAATTAGAAGGTTAAGGGGTGATCTGATCGAAGTTTTCACGATATTAAGGGGAACAGATAGGGTAGAGAGAAACTATTTCCGCTGGTTGGGAATTCTAGGATTAGCCAAACCTTTCAGGAGTGAAATTAGGAAACACTTCTACACAGAAAGGGCGGTAGAAGTTTGGAACTCTGTTCCACAAAAGGCAATTGATGCTAGATCAATTGTTCATTTTAAGTCGGAGATTGATAGCTTTTTGTTAACCAAAGGTATTAAGGGATATGGGCCAAAGGCGTGTAAATGGAGTTAGATCACAGATCAGCCATGATCTCATTGAATGGCGGAACAGGCTTGAGAGGCTGAATGGCCTACTCCTGTTCCTATGTTCCAGTGTGGGGAGCTGCAGACTCGCTCTGTGTGGAGCAAATATTCCCTTTTTTTGACAGAAATACATTTCAAAGCTTGATTCTCATCCTGGTAGGTGGCGGGGGGTTGGGGTAGCGAATGCTCCGACTGCTTGCCACTCTTCCAAGACCATGGCACAGGATCATACGGTCACCGGTTTGCCTGAAGCTTTTCATGGAGCATTGCTGGATACATCATGCATTAGCAAAAATGAAAGTCGAATCCTAATTTAACTCTACGCACATATTTTTAGTTTGGTTGGGCCATTGATATCGGGGCGGGGGTGGCATTTGTTAGCAGTTGTATGTCTTGGTTGGATTGAGATCATGCCTGGTGCCAATATCAGCCCAGACAAGAGAAGCAGTTTGACCCAGGATCACATTTTAATCTATTGAAATATGCAGCAACTACAGCAGTTCAATTAACACAGCGGCCCGTAACTCAGTGGATTACAAATCAGACAGTAATATTGTCAGGTGCAGAATTCCTGGGTAAAACTCGCCTCCTGCTTCGTTATTTACATATCCGAATATACAATCCCTAAAAACCCAAAGAACAATCTGCTGCTGCTGCTGCTGCTGCTGCTTCTCAATCAGGAGAGGACCTCCCCTTTGTGTACACTTACGCTTCTGAGAGGGCACGGCACCCAGCCGACTCTTTAACACCTGTTTCCAGTCCAAGGCCGGTGTCTGGGCCTCAGCAGCCGCCATCCCGGCTACAGCACAATCGACCTCCATCACACCATTGGTTGAGTGCGTGTTCGCTCTCACCTCTGACCCCGCAACCGACTGGCTCCGGCGGCCTGTGTCGTCACAAGGAGGCGGGGCGGTGACGGTTGGTGACCGGGCACGCGAATTCGGTAGCAGTGACGGTTGGTGACCGAGTGACCTTTGTCCTGGGGCCGGTTTCAAGTGTTATCGTGGCTTTTGTCAATGTCGACAGCGAAAGAGAATTATTACTGAGAATTATTACCGTTTCGTCTTATTTTCTTCCTGACGAAGGCATGGAGCGGAGCTGGCGTTAAAGAGGCGACCCTTTCATCGCTTGTCATGCAGCCTCAGCCCCTGCGGATCCTTGCCCCCCGTTTGCAACGTGCACTCGGGTCTGTGGTTAAAGACCAAGGCGCATGGAGGCTTTTACCACGTTGCATTGCTCCACAGCTCTGCACCTCGTCAAAGTTTTTACTGTTAACTGAATACAAACAGAATGATGGAGACAAGAGGAACACACCAAGCATTCAACAAGGAAAAGCTACTCGCAGGGGCGACACCGGCTCCTCATTTTCTTTATTTACAGCTGGGGCAGCCAGAAAAAGAGCAGAGTTCACAAAAAGCAAAATGGGCAACAAATTGGCTGATGCTTTAAAAGTAGCAAAAGTTGCAAAAACCTCAATTCCAATAAAGCCTTTAAGTATAGATGAATGGATGAAATTGAAAGCAGAATCGTACAATAAAACTCGTTTTGAAATAAGCATGATGGAAAAACTACTGTCTACTAGTGCTGATGTTGATGTGGCGAAATCACTTTTAGTTTTTGTGACAATGGAAACTGGTACTGTTGGATATGAACTCCTTCTGAAGTACTTGGCACTGTGTGTCCAAAAGCATCATCTGAGCGAGGTGCTTGATTTATATGGCATTATGAAAACTAGATTCAAAGTATTGGACATTGGAGCTTACAGCCTCCTCATCAGTGGTTTTAGCAAGACAGATCATTGGAGGGAGGCTGTGATATTTTTAGAGTCAATCAAAAAAATGATGAACCCATCACCAAGGAATTATGGAGATGTCATTATTTCTGCACTCCAGCATAACGAAGTAGAAACTGCTTGGAGGTTGTTTAAAGAGATGGAAGGCAAAAACTTAAAACCAAATGAAGATACGTTACAAGCATTTTTTGATTGTGGCAAGTCATTTTGTGATGATCAATATGAAAATAAGATGATGAATATCCTTTCCTACCTGAGAGACAATCAGATATATCCTGGGGAACGTTTAATGCACAGTATGCAGTCATGGTTTGAGAGGTAAATATTTAGTTACTCTGCCCTTTTTAAAAAGTTAGATTGAAGTTTATTAGTAAATTTCAATAATATATTTTAATATACAGTGCTGTGGATTATGTGATATTTCCTGTGTGGATGTGATGCCAGTCCACCAATCCATTTGGTCATTAGGTTGCACTGGGTGACCCTTGAAATCCACTCTGCAGTGTTTACTAGTTTATGTTTAGAACTCAGCAAAGGGGGACCAAGAAATTGATAAAGAAATGGAATATGAGCACAAACTAGCGAAAAATATAAAAACAGATTGTAAAAGCTTCTATAGGTATGTGAAAAGAAAAAGACTGGCGAAGGTAAATGTTGGTCCTTTACAGTCAGAGATGGGAGAATTTATAATGGGGAATGAGGAAATGGCAGAGAAATTAAATAAATACTTTTTCTGTCTTCACGGAGGAAGACACAAAAAACCTCCGAGAAATATGAGAAAACCAAGGGTGTGACGAGAATGAGGAACTTAAAGAAATTATTATTAGTAAAAAAAACAGTACTAGGAAAATTAATGGGACTAAAAGTCAATAAATCCCAAGGAGCGGATGACCTACATCCTAGGGTTTTGAAAGAGGTGGCCATTGGAATAGTGGACGCATTGGTTGTCATCTTCCAAAATTCTATAGATTCTGGAACGGTTCCTGCAGATTGGAGGATAGCAAATGTAACCCCACTATTTAAGAAAGGAGGGAGAGAGAAAACGGGGAACTACAGACCTGTTGGCTTCACATCAGCAGTTGGGAAAATGCTGGAATCTATTATAAAGGATGCAATAACTGGGCACTTAGAAACTAATAGTAAAATTGGGCAGAGTCAACATGGATTTATGAAAGGGAAATCCTGTTTAACAAACCTATTGGAGTTCTTTGAGGATGTAACTAGTGGAGTAGACAAAGGGGAACCGGTAGATGTGTATTTGGATTTTCAGAAGGCCTTTGATAAGGTCCCACAAAAGAGGTTGGTGAACAAAATTAGGGCACATGGTATTGGGGGTAATATACTAGCATGGATTGAGAATTGGTTAACAGACAGAAAACAAAGAGTAGGGATAAACTGGTCTTTTTCAGGATGGCAGGCTGTGACTAGTGGGGTACCGCAAGGATTGGTGCTTGGGCCCCAGCTATTCACAATCTATATCAATGATTTGGATGAGGGGACTAAATGTAACATTTCCAAATTTGCTGATGATACAAAACTAGGTGGTAGTGTCAGTTGCGAAGAGGATGTGAAGAGGTTTCAAGGGGATCTCGACAGGCTCAGTGAGTGGGCGAGAACATGGCAGATGGAATATAATGTGGATAAATGTGAAGTTATCCACTTTGGTAGAAAAAACAGAAAGGCAGAGTATTTCCTAAATGGTGAAAGATTGGGGAATGCAGATGCTCAAAGGGACCTGGGTGTCCTTGTACATGAGTTACTGAAAGTGAATGTGCAGGTGCAGCAAGCCATTAGGAAGGCAAATGGTATGCTGGCCTTCATTACAAGAGGATTTGAGTACAGGAGTAAAGAAGTCTTACTCCAATTATATAGGGCCTTGGTGAGACCACACCTGAAGTACTGTGTACAATTTTGGTCTCCTTCTCTAAGGAAGGATATACTTGCCATAGAGGGAGTGCAACGAAGGTTCACGAGATTGATTCCTGGGATGGCGGGACTGTCGTATGAGAAGAGATTGAGTAAACTAGGCCTGTATTCTCTTGAATTCAGAAGAATGAGAGGGATCTCATTGAAGCATACAAAATTATTACAGGGCTTGATGGGATGGATGCTGGGAGAATGCTTCCCTTGGCTGGGGAGTCTAGAACCAGGGGCCACAGCCTCAAGATAAAGAGTAGGCCATTCAGGACTGAGATGAGAAGAAATTTCTTCACACAGAGGGTGGTGAATCTTTGGAATTCTCTACCCCAGAGGGCTGTGGAGGCTCAGTCATTGGGTATATTCAAACCAGAAGTCGATAGATTTCTGACTAGTAAAGGCATCAAGGGATAGGGCCGGTGAATGGAGTTGAGGCAGAAGATCAGCCATGATCTCATTGAATGGCCTACTCCTGCTCCTATTTCTTATGTTCTTATGGGATGCCTTCTTTGATCTATTAGTACCATATGATGCATTTCATATTATTTGCCTGGATTTTATTACTTAAACTTAATCTTTGTTATTGCTTTAACAATCAATTCACATGGAATATCCTGCCCATTAATTATTACTGTTGCCTTCTTGTAAGGAAAGGCACCTTCAATTTACTAACCCATTTCAAAATTGGAGCGATCACTTTTGTCAAGGTAGGATTATATGCTTGCACTGAGAGAAGTTGTTCTAAGTGACTTACTACATTAATTGATTTGTTTGATGCTGCCACTGAAGTATTGTGAGGAACTATTTTATGGGATGTTAGGAACTTTATCAATTCATTTATACTAGTCCATCATGTAACATCAAAATATTGGCCTGTAATTTGCGGTCAGCGGCAAAGCAAAGGCATTTGCTGCTGGCCCAGAAGTAAGCTTCACACAAAGATCTTGCGATCTCTGTGGTGAGAAGTTTGGCTTTTCCGACATGTCATCAAAATCAACGCAAGTTGATGGGAATTCCCAGGGACAAGCTACTGAGACGTCAACAAGCTCTCTAAGCAGTCAATCAAAACGTAGAATTCTCACAGACAGCGAAGCAGGAAGTGGGTAAGCTCCTTTGATTCTAACTTTTTTAAATGTTAGAGCGTGCAAAACAAAGATTGGGGCTCTCCCATGGGGGAAAAGGCAAACCTCAAATAAAGGTGAACAAACTTTTGAAAAAAATTAAAACTTTTTGTAAACTTTCTTAAAAACTTTAAATTTGACACTCCATAAAATTAAAATTAGCTTTTCAGGGCTATAACCTTTGTTTAGCAGTCAATATGCTGTTAAAACCCCAGTTACACCTAATCCAAAAGGGTGTCACCCGTGGCTCAGTTGTGGGTTCAAGTCCCACTCCAGACACTTGAGCACAAAAATCTAGGCTGACACCTCAGTGCAGTACTGAGGGAGTGCTGCACTGTCAGAGGTGCTGTCTTTCAGATGAGACATTAAACCGAGGCCCCATCTGCTCTCTCAGATAAGAGATCCTGTGACACTATTTCGAAGAAGAGCAGGAGAGGTATCCCTGGCATCCTGGCCAATATTTATCCCTCAATCAGCATCTCTAAAACAGATTATCTGGTCATTATCACATTGCTGTTTGCTGTGCGCAAATTGTTTCCTACAGTACAACAGTGACGACACTTCAAAGAGTACTTCGTTGGCTGTAAAGCGCTTTGGGATGTCCGGTGGACGTGAAAGGCGCTATATAAATGCAAGTCTTTTTTTATGGGGTATTTAACAGCGTATTGCCCCAGAAGAGCCGAAGTTTTCATCAGTTTCCATGATTTGCCAGATTACACCGGCTCTGCGGGGGGTGCAGCCTGTGGAGGAGCAGTAAATGACAGACCGCAACTTCAGGATTTCCGCGTTAAGCCGTGCATGTGCCAAATCCTGAAGTTGCAGTCAGTTTTAAAGGCAAAATGATGGCGAACGCTGCCAGTTCGTTGTCATCGGGACCGCAAATTCCGGGCCAATGTTGATGGAACTTCACCCAGCATGATAATCGACAGATCTGGAATGGTGTACTCTTCTGGTTAAACAATCAGTATCTCTTGATTGCAATGTTGTTGAGATTGGAAACTCACTGTATCTGGAACTCTGATGCCCATATGTGCTTTCGTATTGATCATCACAAAATTACTTGCCACAATTAAAATGCTTGCAATTTGTCTTCATTTGGTCGGCCACAAAGTGCAAGATGTGGGCACCTGTGATTCCTGATGCTGACATCCCAATTTCAACTACATTGTTAGTGGGGATATCATCTTAGTGCTCCACTGTGGCATTTGAGAGAATGTTAAAATAGTGTGAACAAAACCTCTTTGCAATGGCTGTTTTACAATAAAAATCAATTAATTTCATTTTGTATTGCTGTTTTACTTACTATAGTTACATTTTAATTTCAGCATTCCAGGCAACAAATGGGAAGGACATGTAACAACTATTGCACACGGGTAGGTATGTTTTTGTAATTGAAAGTATTCAGAGGGTGGTGAACCTGTGGAATTCTCTACCACAGAAGGCTGTGGAGGCCAAGTTACTGAATATATTTAAGAAGGAGATAGATAGATTTCTAGGTGCAAAAGGCATCAGGGGGTATGGGGAGAGAGCGGGAATATGGTATTGAGATAGAGGATCAGCCATGATCATATTGAATGGTGGGGCAGGCTCGAAGGGCTGAATGGCCTACTCCTGCTCCTATGTTCCTATGTTTCTATTCTTTAGCTTGAGATGTTTTATTTACTTCATTCATTCTCTAAAGCAGTGTTTATTACACTTGGTGATTTTCTACTTTAAAAAGTACTATTAAAAGGAAAACTACAACACTTCTGTATTCTGTAACACCCCAGCTCTTTTCCTGATCTGTGCTCTGGATTTCTTGCTGCTGATTGCTACCTTATTGGAAAGTTTAGTTCTGTAGATGGTGTGGGGGAGACAGATGGTTGTGGTTTTCCCCTATAGTTGAATAGCCTGCCAACACTAACTGTCTGCGCTCATACATGAGGAATGGACACTTGGGCAAGATACCAAAGGGTGGCTGGTGCCCATAGAACTGTAGTCCAACATGAGTCATTACTTTCAGGAGAGGACGGGATAGGACGACAATTGGCTAAATACTCCACTTAACCTTTATCTTGACAGTATTTCTTACTTTTCAAAAATAATGACTAATGCTTTTTGTAATGAAATAGCTTAAAAAAAATCACCTTTCTTTGGCTGGCCTCCTGATTATAGCCACCATTTTCATGCCACTTCCTCTTTCTAGAAGCCTTGAAGCACTGAGGTGTGATGTTTTAGTTCCTGGCACCCCACTGCTGACTATACTCAATGAAGCATGTGTTGGCTTTTGACACTTTCTTTTCAAAAAATGCTTATATGCGCTAAACCTTGATTTGCAGCACACTGTTCATGGACTATCCAAGGAGTGGATTCCCTCTTATAACTTTTAAAAAATGAGTCCAACACAATCTAACCATTTAAAATTCCAACGGTGTAGTACGAAGTATTCTGATCCAGCTTCACCATTCCATACCTTTTCACTCAGGGCATCTTGCTCCGTGTTCCTGCTACACATCGGTACATAAAATGAAAATGATTTTTATTCTGAAACTAAACTAAAAAGTATAACATGTAATTTAGTCTTGAAGCTCTGTTAATATTCATCAATATCTTGTGCTTTGTGTGATTTTATTACTTTCACTAATTAATTTGGATTTGAGTATGCACTGGGGTCCTTTTCTTGTGAGTGTGTGCGCACAGAACAAAGAAAGATGCTTTAGCATTCTCAGCATTTTTTTCAGTGAAAAAAGTCTTTCATAATTTTAATGGGTCAACAGTTCAGTAGTTAACCTCTTTCAGTTTCTTCAGTTTGCACGTGGCTTCGATAGTGCCATCTTTGGATATAGCGTTCTTCCTTCTGAGTAGCTCAGATTACAAAAGAACTGTACTTGCAGTCCAGCTTTAAGCTCAAATTGCCTTTGATCGTGACACAATCCCTCCTAATAGTCCTAAAATATTGCATACAATATTAGAGGAACTAACTGCTCCAAACTGCTGAAGTGGACATTTTAAAATGATATTGGAGTTAAATATTTGCTACATAGTGTTTGGGTGTAATTTAAACAGAATTATTGGTGTGTCCTCAGTTGACACAGTCTAATCTTCATCTGCATTTCAGGCGCACTCTAGATCAAAGAAAAATACTTGGCTTCCATCGACAAATTATTTTAAATTGAGAGAGAGAACAGAATCTATTTTAAATTTAGAAGCAAGGCTTTTAATAATTTAGAAGCAAGGCTTTTAATAATATGCATACAAGCCCCTAACAGGATAACATTTCTTTATTTGTCACCAAGAGTTTTTTTCCCCAAAATTACCAGCAAATATTTAAACCACAATTGATATTTCCAGCTCGTTATTTTTGAAAGGTTAATAATTAACATTTACGTAGCAGATCACATTGTTGTTCTATTAGTAATAGAAGGAACCTCATTCTGCCATGATTCATCGTGCAGCTCTTAAGTATAGCAGTAGGTTGGACTCTGGCACATGGGGAAAATTTGGAGCATGTTCATTTGCTTTTCTGCTCCACCCAAATGTCCCATTAGCCCAATTTAAAATATCCTTCACAGGCACCATTTCTCACCAACTGTCATTCTTTAGCAATGTTTGTTTAGTGGCTCTGTGGCTAGAGCAACCCTGACCTCTGCTTGTGAAGTCCCTGCAGCAAGACTCAGTAAGTTCTCTGGCACTTAAAATTTTAAAACAAAAATAACAAGATTATAGTCAGAATAATTTAAAGGTGGTGTCTTTAAGGAAAGGGAGGAGATAAAATGCATAGAAGATAGGAGCAGGAGTAGGCCATTCGGCCCCTCGAGCCTGCTCCGCCATTTAATGAGATCATGGCTGATCATCCAAATTCAGTACCCTGTCCCTGCTTTCTCCCCATATCCCTTGATCCCTTTCGCCTTAAGAAATATATCTACTGTATCTCCTTCTTGAATATATTTAATGAATTGGCCTCAACTGCCTTCTGTGGTAGAGAATTCCACAGGTTCACCACTCTCTGGGTGAAGAAATTCCTCCTCATCTCAGTCCTAAATGGCTTACCCCTTATCCTTAGACTGTGACCTCTGGTTCTGGACTCCTCCGCCATCGGGAACATCCTTCCTGCATCTAGTCTGTCTAGTCCTGTTAGAATTTTATAAGTTTCAATGAGATCCCCTCTCATTCTTCTAAACTCTAGCAAATATAAGCCTAATCGACCCAATCTCTCTTCATACGTCATTCCTGCCATCCCAGGTATCAGTCTGGTAAATCTTCGCTGCACTCCCTCCATGGTAAGAACATCCTTCCTCAGATAAGGCGACCAAAACTGCACACAATACTCAAGGTGTGGTCTCACCAAGGCCCTGTACAACTGCAGCAAGACATCCTTGCTCCTGTACTCGAATCCTCTCGCTATGAAGGCCAACATACCATTTGCCTTCTTAACCGCCTGCTGCACCTGCATGCTTACCTTCAGCGACTGGTGCACAAGGACACCCAGGTCTCGTTGCACTTCCCCTTTTCCCAATCTATTGCCGTTCAGATAATAATCTGTCTTCCTGTTTTTGCCACCAAAGTGGATAACCTTGCATTTATCCACATTATACTGCATCTGCCATGCATCTGCCCAATCACCCAACCTGTCCAAATCATACTGGAGTTTCTCTGCATCCTCCTCACAGCACACACGCCCACCCAGCTTTGTGTCGTCTGCAAACTTAGAGATATTACATCTAGTTCCCTCGTCTAGATCATTAATATATATTGTGAATAGCTGGGGTCCTAGCACCGATCCCTGCGGTACCCCACTAGTCACTGCCTGCCACTCGGAAAAAGACCCGTTTATTCCAACTCTTTGCTTCCTGTCTGCCAACCAGTTCTCTATCCAAGTCAGTACCTTACCCCCAATCCCATGTGCTTTAACTTTGCACGCTAATTTCTTATGCGCGAACTTATCGAAAGCCTTCTGAAAATCCAACTACACCACATCCACTGGTTCTCCCTTATCTATTCTACCAGTTACATCCTCAAAAAATTCCAGTAGATTAGTCAAGCATGATTTACCTTTTGTAAATCCATGTTGACTTTGTCCGATCCTGTCACTGTTTTCCAAGTGCTCTGCTATTACATCTTTTATAATGGTTTCTAGCATTTTGCCCACTACCGATGTCAGGCTTACCGGTCTATAATTCCCCGTTTTCTCTCTACCACCTTTTTTAAATAGTGGGGCTACATTAGCTACCCTCCAATCCATGGGAACTGTTCCAGAGTCTATAGAATTTTGGAAGATGACCAGCAATGCATCTACTATTTCTAGGGCCACTTCCTTAAGTACCCTAGGATGTAGATTATCAGGCCCTGGGGATTTATCGGCCTTCAATCCCGTCAATTTCCCTAACACCATTTCCCTACAAATACTGATTTCATTCAATTCCTCCCTCTCATTAGACCCTATGTTCCCCAACATCTCTGGGAGTTTATTTGTGTCCTCCTTTGTGAAGACAGAACCAAAGTATGTATTTAATTGGTCTGCCATTTCTTTGTTCCCCATTATAAATACAAGAAGAAATAAGATTTAAAAACCATTATAATGTGAGAAATAAAACAGATGGAAAGAAAGAAACTAAAATGAAGAAAGAACTTACATTTATATCGAGATTTTCACATCCTCGGGATGTCCCAAAGTGTTTCACAGCGAGTGAATTACATTTGACGTGTAGTCGCTGTTATGCAGGCAAACACGGTAACCAATTTTCAAACCGCAATCTACTACAAACAGCAGTGAGATAAATGACCAATTAATTTATTTTAGTGGTGGTGATGTATAAATGTTGGGCAGGACACCAGGAAAACTCCCCTGCTTTCTCTGAACCTGTGAGATTTGTAAATCCACCTGAATAAGCAGATGGGGCCTCAGTTTAATATCTCATCTGAAGGACAAAATTAGAAAGAAAAATATGTAAAGATTGAATATATAGTTTAACAAGAATAACATTTGTTTTATAAGAAAGGCTTCTATATAATTTTTTTCTTTTCATTTGAATCACTTGTGAAGTAATCTGCCCAATATAGCCACCTGGGCAACATAGTGTGTTGAGGACTAATGCACAGCATCAGAGTGGCATTTGAACCTGTAACATTCCCCACTGTACTCAGTTCGTAATCAGAATCCTACTGGGAAGAGACAGCAATGTGGAGCCAGGGCAGTGCCTCGTGCCTCCTAATGGTCAACCAATAGAGCATATTGGCAGGGGTCTGGATGGAGGCACATCATCTGTCTTTTCAGCAGAAGAGATGAGTCCATGCAGAATAAGGTTAAGAAGGCATGAATTTCCCATCCCTTTTTGCACTCCACCCCCCCCCCCCCCCCCCCAAACGTTCCACCTCTTGCAAGAATGTTTTTGTGCATATTGGAAGGGCAGCTTAGTCTCCTTGCTGAAGGCCACAAAAAGCTAACACTGTATGTAGTACAAAATAACCCAGTCTTGGGGCTTGAGTTCTGCTGTCTTGTTTTGTTATTTTTGGCAACAGCTATTAATGGGGCAAGTGATTTGGCGTGACATGAAATCCTGTGAATATCTACAATTGTCACGCGTAGCACCAATTGTTGTCTTGCATATTGCAATTTTCCATAAAATGTACAACAGGCAGTGAAAATGCTTGGATCTGAGCAATGATGCATCTCTTATCGCAAATGATGGGTTTCCCTAACTGTCAATTTTGTTACAGTTTTGTAACTCACTTCTTGGTATCTGCATGTGAAACTGATTCATTTGAACACTTTCTTCCAGTGGGGAATGCCATGTATGCAACACATTACTAGAATCCATTCAGCTGAGTGAGGAAGAATACAGTATATTAAGAGAGTGTGTGATGAATGATGTTATACAAGGGAAAGATGTTTTTAAGAAGACAACTCCTCTGGTAAGCAGGGCTGTTCATATAAAGGTGTTGTCTGCAAGTTGTGTAAAAAGATTATAAACATTCATATCACCTGTCTACTTGGCAGTTTTTCATTGAAACTATTTCAAAAATGATGGGCATTAATCAGCAAAGATTTAGAATCACTTGACTGTGCTTGCATTAAAATTATAGTACCACCGATTTTGTACGATAGCAGAGCTGCATATAATTGCAGCTACCTGCTTAGCTCACAACCACCAAGAGGAGCATAATGGTGTTGACTTATAAATAGCCAGGGTGGTCTATCATTGTTATCTTTCTCCCCCGAAGTTTGTTTGGAGTAGCATCATTTTTACCAGAGTTTTCACCATCCCCTACCTTGCAGCACAAATATCAAGGTTGCAGGATAAAGTTTTATGCTGCTTTAGTCTGCCCTTTCACATTATATAAATGTCAATGGACAGATGCCAACTAGTCTGTTGCACCTGTATGAATATGCAGGATGTTATAATATTCTTACTACTGCTATTGTTGCTTTTGTGTTCTGTTGTCTTTTTGTGTGGAAATTCCTAAAGTATTTTAAAATTGCAAAATGACTGGCTGCAATTTTTAAAAAGTTTTTCAGAAATGAAAGTTAATGGCAGTGAAATGAAAAAGTCTACAATATGTGACTGTTACTGGGATGACTTTGGTTGACAATAGTGAGTTATCTGATTAAATAAAGTTGACTTGCAATACGTACTGTAAAACCAGTATAGATTGAATGGAATTACTATTTAAAGGGGGGGAAAAAGAGAAATTTGTAAAAACAAACTAACTTTATGGTGTATTTTGTGAACCAACAGATTTTAATTTTTCCCCCTTACATACCCTTCACTACCAACAACAACTTGCATTTATCTAGCCGCTTTAATGTCGTAAAACATCCCAAGGTGCTTCACAGGAGCATTATCAAACAAAATTTGACACCGAGCCACATAAGGAGATATTAGGGCAGGTTACCAAAAGCTTGGTCAAAGCAGTAGGTTTTAAAGAGCGTCTTAAAGGAGGAGAGAGAGGCGGAGAGGTTTGGGAAGGGAATTCCAGAGCTTACGGCCTAGATGGCTGAAGGCACGGCCGCCAATGGTGGAGCAATTAAAATTGGGGATGTGCAAGAGACCAGAATTGGAAGAGCGCAGAGATCGTGGAGCTGGAGAAGGTTACAGCGATAGGGAGGGGCAAGACCATAGAGGGATTTGAAAACAAGGATGAAAATTATAAAATCGAGCTGTAGCCAATGTAGGTTAGTGAGCACAGGGGTGATGGGATGAGTGGGACTTGGTGTGAGTTAGGATATGGGTAGCAGAGTTTTGGATGAGCTCCAGTTTATGGAGGATGGGAGAGCAGCCAGGAAAACATTGCAATAGTCAAGTCTAGAGGTAACAAAGGCATGGCTGAGGGTTTCAGCAGCAGATGAGCAGAGGCAGGGGCAGAAACAGGCGATGGAAGTAGGCGGTCTTGGTGATGGAATGGATATGGGTATTCAATTAGCTGTAATAACTTCAGTTTTTACAAGAATCACTCCCCATCTCTGTTTTAGCTTTAACAAAGTCCCCCTACAGATGACGTTATCACTTGGCCACATACCCTGCGCAGCTGCGTGCTTGGATGAGCCAACACCCCTAGCTATTGAAATTAGAACTTCTCGAATTGATGGTCAACCTATATCCTGAGACCATTAATATATCACCTGTCTCACAGCTGCAAGATCTATGGGGCTTGAAGCAATCATCTCCTAACAAAGTCTGTATTGCCTCTGCTCAACCTGCTTACCAGCTAAATGCTGTCTCTGCCTCTTCTGTGTCTGTGCAGTAACTTATCAGCTAAAGCTCTTTGACTGGTATTCCTTTTAATTTAAACTGCCCTTCTAACAGAAACTTATTTGACAAGCAAAAGCTAAAAGTTAATATTACTGCAATATAGAGAGATTAACTCTTTCCTTAGAGTGATACCAATATTACCTTTTTTAAACAATGGTTTCAGCCAAAATTGAAGACTTTAGCCAAGACTTTACAGCTCCCTCGCCTACCAGACTGAAGCCTGAAGGTGGCGCTTTTGTCACAGGAGCTTCACATATGCTTCGTATTGTTTGTTTTTCAGGCTTGACTCCAACATGAACAAACAAGTTTTTTATGTTCGTGTCCTGTTTGCATTTTTTTCTTAATCTCTTAAGAGAATCTTAGCAGTAAGTTGTTGTGATCTGGAATGCACTGCCTGAAAGGGTGGTGGAAGCAGATTCAGTAGTAACTTTCAAAAGGGAATTGGATAAATACTTAAAGGAAAAATCTGCAGGGCTGTGGGGAAAGAGCAAGGGAGTGGAACTAATTGGATAGCTCTTTCAAAGAGCCAGCACAGGCACAATGGGCCGAATGGCCTCCTTCTGCGCTGTATGATTCTATGAGCGGGTGTTCCCAAGTTTCTGCTGATAGCGCTCTTGGTATAGCTGCTAGGAGATATGCAAGAGCAAAATGGGCTATAATAAAAACAGAAAATGCTGGAAATACTCAGCAGGTCAGGCAGCATTTGTGGAGAGAGAAACGGAGTTAACGGCCGCAAATTTAATTGAGGAGGTGGCTTGGAATCGGGTTGCCTGGTGGGCGGGATCCAGACCCGCTGCCGGCTGCAGCCGCTCCCGAGTTGCAAATTTTAATTTAATTGGCCCCTTAAATGCTGTGGTGCACGCTGGCTGGTCCAATGACTGGGATCGGGTCCATTAGTCGCCTCTGATGACGTCATTGGTGCAGATGTTTTTAAGGGTCCCATGCAGCCTTAGCCTTTCATTTCTTGTTTCTGCTGGTGTCTGAATGTGGCAAGGCCACAATGAGTGTTTCCAAACCGAAGGCTGCTCCACGTTTCAATGAGGACTCCCTCCAAGCTCTTGTGGAGGGAGTAAGAGGGCACAGGGAGATTCTGTTCCCTCCCAATGGCCAGAGGAAGCCTCCTCAGCAAACCAAGGCAGCCTGGCTGCACATTGCTGAGGAGGTCAGCGTAAGGTCCATTTGTTCACGCACCTGGATCCAGTGCCGGAAACGGTTTAATGATCTTCTGCGATCAGCAAAAGTGAGTATCACATCACACTTGCCTTCAATCTGCTTCCCTTCACTTCTCATCACCAACACTCTGCTTTGTAAGCCTGCTCCTCGACATCCCACCTTACCCTTACTTCCCTTGCACCCTTACCTATCCATCTCTCACTCTGTATTGAATCACCTCACCATTCTACTATGCACCCCTCACACTCGCTCTCACTGTTATGCAATGACAACAACTAACAACGCACAGGGAGCTAGCTTCCTCTTGGCACCTCACTCCATCTTCGTCTCCCTCTAACCTTCTATGTTATGGATTCTTCACAGTCACTCCATCACTCTTGCTGAAACTCCACTTGTGTCCCTCCTTGCAGGAAAAGATAGCCCACAATAAGAGGGAGAGAGCAAAGATAGGAGGAGGCACACCATCCCTTGCTACATTGACAAGTGCTGAGGAGGCTGCGC
Source organism: Squalus acanthias (assembly GCA_030390025.1). Classification (NCBI taxonomy): domain Eukaryota; kingdom Metazoa; phylum Chordata; class Chondrichthyes; order Squaliformes; family Squalidae; genus Squalus; species Squalus acanthias. The sequence continues at coordinate 59,658,398 of CM059425.1, forward strand.
ACGAGATCGTTGGAGGTGGCGAGGAGCTGGAAGTGGGGGACGGGCGCACTAGCCGAAGCTGGTAACAGAATAGAGTTTCATTCCTCTCATTTAGATTTCATGATTGACTGCAATGGCATATGATGTTCATATGGATTCACTTTGTATCATCTGCAGAAAAGGATGTGTCAGCTACCTAAGAATCAGATGTCTAACTCATGCCTTGACTCTCCCACATGACCATCGAGCGCCCCCACTGTCCAGGAGGAAGATCCAGATGACTCCTCAGAGGAACCTGCAACCTCTGAGTGAGCAGCGTCACCATTACTCAGCGCACCCAGCACCAGCGCAGAAACGCACACCTCGGCGGGGCCTTCACGACATAGAGTAGTGTTGTCACACGGTGTATCGCAGCTCACAAGTGAGCATCAGCAGATGGTGGAGACAACGATGGCAGTGGAGAGTCCTTGTCGGAGGTCGAAGGACTCTCCTAGCTCTGCTCAGCTGCATGCAGACGTTGTGCCTCTGGGGCCATCCAGAAAGAGAGCGGTTCTGGAACTCCAGGAACAAGTGCAGGAGTCTCTGACAGGGTTTGCATCCAGGGTAACTGCGAGTGTGCAGAGAATGGAGGAGTCAATCTCTAACATGAGCACTGCCTTTGTGGAGGCAATGGCGCATGAACGTTCCGCCATGGAGAGGGTGGCAACCGCCATGGAGGACATAAGTCGCCAGACTAACGAAAACATGGTAACTCTTCAAAATAGATTGCTATGCAGGAGAGATGGGCATCTATTGAGGAGAGACACCAGAGGTTCATGGACGTCCTTGTTATGAGGACTGTCAGTACAGAGACGGGTCCTCATGGCCCCCCTGATGTGCAGCAAGGTGCTCTCCAGCCACTTGCTAGCACTGAAGTGTAGCTGACGCATGAGAGGGATGTTGGTGGCAGGCAACAAGGAAGTGTGGGCTCCTCTCCAAGCGCTCACACGACCATGCCACTGCGGAGCCCTCAGTCAGAGCCCCACATTCCACACCCAACTGAGATGGCCGTTACAGCCGCAGGAAGAGCAGACTGTTGCAGAGCCCTCCCAGGCTCCCAAACCCAGAGGACGCCTGCCAAAGGCGTCTAAGCAGGCGCAGCATCAAAGTGAGCAAGGTGCCTCTACATCTGCTGAAGCCACAGGGGAAGCACCACGTAGAAGCACGCGTAAGAGGAAGATAAAGCACAAATAATCACAAGGGGAGTCACTTGGGTGTTTTGTTCTGTTGTCTTTTGTTCTGTTTAATATTTGCCATCGTCATCCTTTTGTGAATGTATTAAACAAAAGTGATGGCAAACAGTTGAAGTTCTGGCCTATGTATTCTGGGAAATGGAAGTTGCACATTGAGGGCTCAGGGTGACTTGCATTTGTAATGATGATGATGATGATGGTGAAAGTGATAGGAAAGAACCGTTTATTGCAGAGATGATGTATGGCATTTTAGGAAGGTCGTCTACACATTCATAGCCATATGCTAGCCACCTGTGGTTGAAGACTAAGCTTACGCGAATCTGCCATGGATGAATGCATCCCTTGCGTGACGGCCAGCAATGAGCTCGAGGGCTGCGGCATTGGTCACATCCGGACCCGCAAGGCACGCCTCGTCCTCCTCCTCGCCCTCCTCCTCTTCTTCCGAGGATGCTCTGCGCTGAGCCACTTGTTCCTCAGGGAGCGCTAAGCCACGCTGCTGTGCGATGTTGTGCAGGGCACAGCAGACCACGATCATTCTGGACACCATGGCTAGTGTATACTGCAGGGTTCCACCAGATCTGTCGAGGCATCCGAATCGCATTTTGAGAAAGCCGATGGTTTTCTCTATGATACTTCTGGTGGAAACTTGGCTCACATTGTACCGCTCCTCAGCCTCGTTTGATGGCTTCCTCATCGGTGTCATTAGCCACTTTTTCAGGGCATAGCCCTTGTTGCCAAGTAGCCATCCGGAAAGTTGGGTTGGCAGATTGAAGAGCTGAGGCACAGTAGACTGCCACAGGATGAAGGAGTCATGGTAACTGCCAGGGTACTTGGCGCAAACATGCATGATGATGTTCCTGTGGTTACACACCAGCTGGACGTGAAGGGAATGGAAGCCATTACGGTTGACAAAAACAACCGGGTTGTGATGGCCACATGTGTGCAGTCTATGATGCTCTACACCCTTGGGAAGCCTGCCACATTTGCATAGCCAACCACATGCGCAGTTACACTTGCTTCATCCGTGGAGAAGTGGATGTAATTGTGCGTCTTTGCAAAGAGGGCATCGGTGGCCTACGTGATGCAGGCGTGTGCGGCCGACTGAGAGATGCCGCTGATGTCTGCAGATGATCCCTGGAAGGAGCCCAAAGCAAAGAAGTGGAGTGCTGTGGTGACTTTGACAGCCACTGGTAAGGAGTGTCCACACGCTCCTCTGGGCTCCAGATGTCAGCGACTACGTCTCGCGACAGTCTCAGCCTCCTTTGGCACTGCTGCTCACTCATGTTGAGGAGCTCATCCTCGGCCTGTAAACCCTGTGGTGGGAGTATCTCCTGCGGCGAGGTACAGGCCTGTGCTGACGCCCTCTGCAGCATCAGGAGGCTGAGGAGAAGGTTAGCGCTCCTGCTGTTGGTGCTGCTGCTATGCCTGGTTGTGCTGCTGCCGCAGCTGCTGTTCCTCCGAATCTGACGACCAGGATGAGAGGATATAAATGGTTCCCATACCGCTGGTATATATCTCAGTCGAGGAATGGAGGTTGAGTGCGCTCAGACAAAGTGGCCAGCGGGTCTTCCAAGGAGGTCACACAGCTGATGGATTTCAGACTCAACACTCACAAGATTAGTTGAGCTGCAAAATGCCTCCCAAACCTCAAACCACTAAGTTGTGGCATGTGAAAGAATGAGAGATTGCAGGCCCGCTTTTAAGCTGCTTGAGCAGCTGGCAACAATTCAGGTCCTCGCTCAACCCGGCTCGATTTACCTGGTGTGTTTTTATGAAGGCGGGCAGCATGTTGAAAACTCCCCAAAATCAGATCAGCCCTTTAAAATAGGATTATCCAGGCAGTTAACGACCTGTTAACTGCCTTATCAACCTGTCCCGCCGTTTGGTGTCGGATCAGTTCGGGAGCGGCTGACCCGACACTTCCCAAAGTCGCATGGAGGCGGGTTCGCAGCCCGCCCCCAATTTCTACGATTTTCACAACGACCCGCCTCCAAACCCGCCCCCTTAGCGCAATTAAATTTGCGGCCAACGTTTCAGGTCGATGACCTGGATACAAGTTTGATCATCTGAAGAGAATCAGAAATGGGCTGCTGATCCTTGCCCTGTATTTGTGATTACATTTAGCTTGGTCCTCTCTGGTACAAAAGAGATTGGGAATTTCTTATTTCTAGAATGGCACACATGAATCTGCATTCTATGACAACTAGAATGTCAACACCCTTGGAGTTTTACTGTTTGTATTTTAATTTTCAATACTAGCATGACTTCAGATCAAAATACTACATTTGTAATATTTTGAAATAAACAAAAAAGAGCCAACTTGAGCCCCATGTTTCTGAAAAGCAGCTATTTCCTCTCTTACCACTTCACTTCGAACAAACCGAGGACAAAAGGCTGCCAGATAATATCATTTATTTGCAGCTTTGGCATTGTTGTAATTAAATCAATATGACTCTTGCAAATAAATGAAAGAGCAGCCTTAAAGTAACAAATTCCATGCTGCAGATCGCAGGTGAGCAAAATCATTTCCTTTCTTAACATCCACATCCATGTTTTCTACAGGGCCACTAGATCCCGATCAGGTGTGAAAACTGGCTGTTTTATTTAAAGAAAAAAATCTGCCCCTTCACTAATGAAGTTTAGGGACACTGAGGCCAATTATAGTGTCACCTGAGATCAGCTAAGTCTATCTAAACTAGGCTTCAAACCAGGGACCTTTCTGTATGCTCAGTACCATGCCTATAGTGTGTTTTACTCACTGAGCCATCCAGAGACCCAGTATCTTTTAAAAATACATAAATTCAGGGCTTCCCTGACAGCCCACTTGTTTATATTGTGAGTAGGTTAGTCATACAGATCAAGAAGGCCCCAAAGTTGATCCTCAGTCTCCAGAGTTAGTTGAACTAATCTAATATTTTTTGAGGAAGTGTGGGCCTGCATTTTTCTTTTGGCACAATCGCAGTATAGGCCCAATCATCTTCAGCTGCTTCATCAATTACCTTCCCTCCAACATGAGGTCAGAAATGGGGATGTTCACTGATGACTGCACATTGTTCAGTGCCAATCACAACTCCTCAGATAATGAAGCAGTCCATGCCCGCATGCAACAAGACCTGGACGATGTTCAGGCTTGGGCTGATAAGTGGCAGGTAACATTCGCGCCACAGAAGTGCCAGGCAATGACTATCTCCAACAAGCAAGAGTCTAGCCACCTCCCCTTGACATTCAACGGCATTACCATTGCCGAATCCCCCACCATCAACATCCTGGGGGTCACCATTGACCAGAAACTTAACTGGACTAGCCACATAAGTACTGTGGCAACAAGAGCAGGTCAGAGGCTAGGTATTCTGCGGCGAGTGTCTCACCTCCTGACTCCCCAAAGCCTTTCCACCATCTACAAGGCACAAGTAAGGAGTGTGATGGAATACTCTCCACTTGCCTGGATGAGTGGAGCTGCAACAACACACGAAGCTCGACACCATCCAGGACAAGCAGCCCGTTTGATTGGCACCCCATCCACCACCTTAAACATTCACTCCCTCCACCACTGGCGTACCGCGGCTGCAGTGTGTACCATCTACAAGATGCACTGCAGCAACTCGCCAAGGCTTCTTCGGCAGCACCTCCCAAACCTACGAACTCTTCCACCTAGAAGGCGCATGGGAACACCACCACCTCCAAGTTCCCCTCCAAGTCACACACCATTCTGACTTAGAAGTATATCGCTGATCCTTCATCATCGCTGGTTCAAAATCCTGGAACTCCCTACTTAACAGCACTGTGGGAGTACCATCACCACACAGACTGCAGCGGTTCAAGAAGGCGGCTCACCACCACCTTCTCAAGGGCAACTAGGGATGGGCAATAAATGCTGGCCTTGCCAGCGACGCCCAGATCCCATGAGCGAATAAAAAAAATTATTCTGCCCAGCACTGACCCTTATTTGAGTGTTATCGCCAGGCTTCTGGTGCTGTCAATGGTTTGATTGGGAGTTTGTGCATTTGGGTAGCAGGAAATGGTGTGCTGCAACAGGATTTAAATACCTGTAGCAGCTTAAAGGACTAGGCATAAGTTTTATTTTAAATATAAAGCATAATTGCAATTGGCAGGAGGAGGCTCCATGAATATCCCCATCCTCGGTGACGGCGGAGCCCAGCGCATGAATACAAAAGACAAGGTTGAAGCATTTGCAACCATTTTCGACCTCCTCATTAGGTCCCCACCATCACAGATGCCAGTCTTCAGCCAATTTGATTCACTCCACGTAATATCAAGAAACAGCTGATCACACTGAATACAACAAAGATTACTGGTCCCGACAATATTCCGGCTGTAGTGCAGAAGACCTGTGCTCTGGAACTAGCCGTGCCACTAGCCGAGCTGTTCCATTACAGCTACAATACTGGCATACTCCCGACAAAGTGGAAAATTGCCCATGTATGCCCTGTTCACAAAAAAACAGGACAAATCTAACCCGGCCAATTACTGCCCCATCAGCCTACTCTCAATCATCAGCAAAGTAATTGAAGGTGTTGCAAAAGTGCTATCAAGCGGCACTTACTCACCAATAACCTGCTCACTGATGCTCAATTTGGGTTCACACAAGTGCCGGACAATGACCATCTCCAACAAGAGAATCTAACCACCTCCCCATGACATTCCATAGTATTACCATCACTGAGCCCCCACTATCAACATCCTGGGGGTCACTGTTGACCAGAAACTCAAGCGGACCAGACACATAGATGCCGTGGCTACTAGAGTAGATCAGTGGATGGGTATTCTGCGGCGAGTGTCTCACCTCCTGACTCCCCAAAGCCGCTCCACCACCTACAAGACACAAGTCAGGAATGTGATGGAATACTCTCCACTTTCCTCGATGGGTGCAGCTGCAACAACACTCAGAAGCTTAACACCGTCCAAGACAAAACTGTCCATTTGATTGGCAGCCCATCCACCACCTTGTACATTCAATCCTTCCACCACCGGTGCACCGTGGCTGTAGTGTGTACTATCTACTGCAGCAACTCACCAAGGCTTCTTCAACAGTGCCTCCCAAACCCACAACCTCTACCACTTAGAAGGACAAGTGCAGCAGACGCATGGGAACACTATCACCTCCAAATTTCCCTCCAAGTCACACACCATCCTGACTTGGAAATATATCACTGTTTCTTCATCGTTGCTGGGTTAAAATCCTGGAACTCCCTACTTAACAGCACTGTGAGAGTACCTTCACCACACGAACTGCAGTGGTTCAATAGGTGGATAATCACCACCTCCTTGAGGGCAACTAGGGATGGGCAATAAATGCTGGCCTTGCAAGTGACGCCCAAATCCCAAGAATAAATATTTTAAAAAATTATTTACAAATTGCTTCAGGCAAGATTAAACAAGTCAGCCACACCTTCAAAGAATACGCAGAACTGACAACTACCTCCCCCTCGCTATGCTGAAGTGCATCAAGACCTTAACATTAATGCCTCTTATTTGCATATGCAAAGGACCTCTTGTTTGTCCTTACCCGAAAAACTGGTGCTGTGCGGATGAATTTCTAGGCCAATATGTTTTACTCAAGTTATTAGTTTTTTTTTTAAACTCTTGGTCTGCTAGTATATCTGCCAAGGTTAGCAGTTTTATTTTTTTTAGCACATTGGGAGAGCTCATTCACTCTTACTTGACGTTTTTACTTTTTATAGTTTTTCTATTTCTCACATTCTTTTTCTTGATAATCTGCCATGCTAGTAAGATCATTTTACATCATTATTTTATTAGTGATGCATCTTTATCAGGAATAAAGCAATAAAAACATGTTCCTTTAAATTTGTTAACATCATGTTTACAGAATTTTTTTGTGGTGGTTTTTAACAGCTAAAATTGCCATTCCAAAGGCATCTGCCCTGTAACCTTTATTCGTATTTGGTAGTGTGCTTAGTTACTTCATTGCATTTGCAATACAAGCTCCTTTTGTCATGTTTGTGGTTTTTGTGAGACTGGGGATTGACAAAGACATTGTAGGTGTGGTTTCTTTTTGCTTGCATGCAAGAATTGTACTGACTTCTCTGAGATAATTGCTAGGTAGCTCAAATGAAAACATAAGTTGAATAGCAGTAGACTCAGAGTACTTCACACACCCAGATTTGCCCTTGGCATATTCATCATTTATACAAGTTCTTTAATTATGGGATTTTCCAAGAACTTGTGGTTATTACCAGGGATAGAATGGACCATGGGCTTTCAATTTGCTCAACAACATTTGAGCCATTAATAAAATGTTACCTGTGTGAGGGACATCTCAGAGCTGTAGAATCCTATTTTAATTTTTTTTAAGTACGCATCGGAAAACAAAGGTGAAAAACAAAGTCTAACCACAACACAAAACTTTAGTGTGATGGATGCCAACAGCATAAAAAATGAAGTAAAGAATATAAACAATGGGCCGTTGTTCAATAAATAGCTATTTACTGGTCTTTTTAAAAAAAAAGCTCTGAAAAGAACTATCAGATACAGAATCAACAATAGATTGATGCGGAGATGCCGGTGTTGGACTGGGGTGGACAAATGTGAGAAGTCGCACAACACCAGGTTATAGTCCAACAGTTTTATTTGAAATCAAAAGCTTTCGGAGCTGCTGCTCCTTCGTCAGGTCACCTGACGAAGGAGCAGCGCTCCGAAAGCTTGTGATTTCAAATAAAGCTGTTGGACTATAACCTGGTGTTGTGCGACTTCCAACAATAGATTGAAGGAGGAATTCCATATTGCCACAGCCTGAAGATAAAAAGATAAATCATGTGACACCCTTGCTGCACACCTGCAGAGTGAGGGATTCCATTCTTTAGATTCCACGTTCATTTAATGATCCTGTCAATCAGTTGTCTTGATTTTTCCAGCAGTGGTTATATATCTGCTAGAAAACATTCAATGAGGGGGGAGGGAGTGAACTATTGCCCCATGTTAGCAGCTGGTAGCAGTGCTTATGATTTGTCTGCCTGCTTTTCTCAATTTGTCCTTAGGCTTACAAAGCAGTTTTTTATAATACAATTATAAAACACTTTGGAAAGACATTTTTACTTATTTTTTTTCCGATGGGATATCTCAAAAAATTACGGTGAAGGAAAGAGTTAACTATAACGCAACAGACTTAACTGTTGAAGTAGTATGGCAGGTTAGAGCATATTCTGTAATTTTCTTTGATAGAATGGCAAAATTGTAATTCTACTGCCAGCGGGGAAAATAAAAGCAATCAGAAAGAGCAAGTAGAAAAGGTAGAAATAGATGAGGTTAATATACAAAACAAAAATGAGCAAAAGAGAGTAGAGGTGGAAAATCAAATTGACTAGTTATAAGCAGGAAAAAGACTGAGACAAAGGAATGGAGTATTAGCTTGGACAAAATAATTGAAGGGGAAAGGAATAGTGTTAAATATGAACAAAAAAGATAAATTGCAATGCTCAGCGTGGGAACTGAACTGGGCGAATTAGGAGCAATTATGTCACGGGAAGATACAGATTTACTAACAAAAACTTGGCTACAAACTGGGCAGGAGTGGAAACAAGCATGTTGGCCCGTATTTTGCGGTAGGAATAACGGTGAGGCTATCAGCGCTCACTGTTATTAAGGAGTAAATTGGACAGCAACTCCCGGCGTCGTCACATGCGCAGTTCAATGTGGAAATCAGGAATTGCTGTCCGACCACCTCCAAGTTCCCCTCCAAGTCACACACCATCCTGACTTGGAAATATATCACAGTTACTTCATCGTCGCTGGGTCAAAATCCTGGAACTCTCTCCCTAACAGCACTGTGGGAGTACCTTCTTCGCCACTGACTGCAGCGGTTCAAGAAGGCAGCTCACCACCATCTTCTCAAGGGCAATTATGGATGGGCAATAAATGCTGGCCTTGCCAGCGACACTTTTCATTGATGAAGCAGCTAAAAATGGTTGGGCCTCGGACACTGCCCTGAGGAATTCCTGTAGCGATGTCCTAGGGCTGAGATGATTGGCCACCCAACAACCACAACCATCTTCCTTTGTGCTAGGTATGACTCCAGCTAATGGAGAGTTTCCCCCCTGATTCACGTTGACTTCAATTTAATAGGGCTCCTTGATGCCACACTCAGTCAAATGCTGCCTTGATGTCAAGGGAAGTCACTCTCGCCTCACCTCTGGAATTCAGCTCTTTTGTCCATGTCTGGACCAAGGCTGTAATGAGGTCTGGAGCCGAGTGGTCCTGGCTGAACCCAAACTGAGTATCGGTGAGTAGGTCATTGGTGAGTAAGTGCCGCTTGATAGCACTGTTGCTGACACCTTCCATCACTTTGCTGATGATTGACAGTAGACTGATGGGGCAGTAATTGGCTGCATTGGATTTGTCCTGCTTTTTGTGGGCAGGACGTACCTGGGCAATTTTCCACATTGTCTGGTATATGCCAATGTTGTAGCTGTACTGGAACAGCTTGGCTAGAGGCGCGGCTCGTTCTGGAGCACAAATCTTCAGCGTGACAACTGGGATGTTGTCAGGGCCCATAGCCTTTGCTGTATTCAGTGTGCTCGGCCGTTTCTTGATATCACATGGAGTGAATCGAATTGGCTTCTGTAGTGGTGAGGATCTCAGGAGGAGGCCGAGATGGATCATCCACTCAGCACTTCTGGCTGAAGATAGTTGCAAACGCTTCAGCCTTGTTTTTTGCACTCACGTACTGAGCTCCGCCATCATTGGGGATGGGGATGTTCATGGAGCATCCTCCTCCCGTTAGTTGTTTAATTATCCACCACCATTCACGACTGGATGTGGCAGGACTGCAGAGCTTTGATCCGATCCGTTGGTTGTGGGATCGCTTAGCTCTGCCTAAAGCATACTGTTTCCACAGTTTAGTATGTATGTAGTCCTGTGTTGTAGCTTCACCAAGTTGGCACTTTATTTTTAGGTACGCCTGGTGCTGCTCCTGGCATGCTCTTCTGCACTCTTCATTGAACCAAGGTTGGTCCCCTGGCTTGATGGTAATGGTAGAGTGAGGGATATGCTGGACCAGGAAGTTATGATTGTGGTGGAATACAATTCTGCTGCTGCTGATGGCCCACGGTGCCTCATGGATGCCCAGTTTTGAGCTGCTCGATCTGTTCTGAATCTATCCCATTTAGCACGGTGGTAGTGCCACACAACCTGATGAAGGGTGTCCTCAGTGTGAAGACGGGTCAAGGACTGTGCGGTGGTCACTCCTACCAATACTGTCATGGACCTATGCATCTGCGAAAGGTAGATTGGTGAGAACAAGGTCAGGTAGGTTCTTCCCTCGTGTTGGTTCTCTCGCCACCTGCTGCAGGCCCAATTTGGCAGCTGTGTCCTTCAGGACTCTGCCAGCTTGGTCAGTAGTGGTGCTACCGAGCCACTCTTGGTGATGGACATTGAAGTCTACCACCCAGCGTAGTCAGTGCTTCTTCCAAGTCGGCACGGGCTCGACGGGCCGAATGGCCGCCTTCTATGCTGTAACCATTCTATGAGTCTATGATTCAAGTGGTGTTCAACATGGAGGAGTACTGATTCATCAGCTGAAGGAGGGCAGTTAGGTGGTAATCAGCAGGAGGTTTCCTTGCCAATGTTTGACCTGATGCCATGAGACTTCATGGGGTCCAGAGTCAATGTTGAGGACTCCCAGGGCCACCCCCTCCCGACTGTATACCACTGTGCCGCCAGGGATGGTGATGGAGGAGTCTGGGACGTTGGCTGAAAGGTATAAATCTGTGATTATGACTATGTCAGGCTGCTGCTTGACTAGTCTGTGCCAATTTTGGCACAAGTCCCCAGATGTTAGTGAGGAGGACTTTGCAGGGTCAACTGGGCTAGGTGTGCCTTTGTCGTGTCCAGCGCCTAGGTCGATGCCGGGTGGTCTGTCCGGTTTTATTCTTCTTGTACTTCTTTCTAGTGGTTTGGTACAACTGAGTGGCTTGCTAGGTCATTTCAGAGGGCAGTTAAGAGTCAGCTACATTGCTGTGGGTCTAAAGTGACATATAGGCCAGACCAGGTAAGGACGGCAGGTTTCCTTCCCTAAAAGACATTATTGAACCTGATGGGTTTTCACGACAGTCCAGTAGTCTCATGGTAACTCTTAAGGTGCTTTAATTGGCCTTAATGCTTCGAGCTATGGAATAGTATCTAGTTCTTCAAAGCTATCCATTTACTCTAGCTGGAAAATATACACGTGTGAATATTTAAAGAGGACAGGATCAAGCTTGGCCATGACTATCTAGGATCAGATATGAAGAATGGTACTTGAGTGAGGTACAGTAAGGTGGTTGGTGTCTGTGGAACTTGACCCCAGCAAGAATCAGTGCTTTCAGAAAAGGAGAGCAGGGGAAAAATGTAGAATTACTTGTTCCCAGCTAAGTAGGTTATATTGTTGATTTTCACTTTTTTTCTAAATTCTGTTTTTTTTAATTTAAATGGGGCTTCACTAGTTTTGTTTGGTGTAATGGGTAAATATATCACCCAATGTGACACTGAGCCCTGCAGATCAGATAATCCAATGTCTGACCCCTGTACAGGAATATCTTATTTCAACTGGTAATGATCGTCAGTGCTCCAATTGGCTTCAGTGCCCTTGAGCTAAGAAAGGGAGAAAATCAACTAGGGACTGATTCTGATTACTATCCAGTGACCCTTGCTGGAGCGGGCTTACATGTGAACAACAGATGAGGGACAGGAGTGGACTCGGCTGTGATGCCCCCTACAACCAAATAGCTTGCTGACACTCCCTGTTGAGGTTCACATATGCATAGTGGCTACTTGAGTAAAGTAGTCAAGAGTGTCTGGCTCCTGGGGAACTCTACTCCAGCAAGGAGTCAAAAAGAGAAGACAAAACTGTCAAAGAAAAAGAAGTCACTGGATGGAAATTAGGAGTAGAAAGCAGAAACCTTGGCTGATTTCCCCCCCCCCCCCCCCCTGCTCCCTATCTCATTTGAACCTGGGATTTTCAGAATTGAATGACTTGGTACCATGTGCATTTTTAAAAGAGATGACTTAATTCTTTACCATGTTAGTTTTTAACAGTTAATGAACACCTGTGGTGCATGATCGATATCTCACTCGTGGGTCTTACCATGACTCGTGTTTGAAAAGTTGGAAGTGTATTAATAGGTTACTCCAATCAAGGCACATAAATTGTATTCCACTGATTTTCATAGTGTATCCTGCATGCAATATTTATTAGGAAATAACATCTATATTCAATTAGTAAAATGGGTGTTTTCTTTTTTTTTAGGAACTGCAACATTTCCAAACCTTTGTGAAAAAACGTCTGCCTTTTGATGTTGTAATTGATGGATTAAATGTTGCCAACATCTCAGCTAAGGGTAATCAGTCCAGAATTGTGAGTATTCTATATGAGTACTCAAAAATTCCTTTATGCATTTACACTATTGGTTTATGTGGAATTATCAGTGTTACAAAATGGTTTAAAATGGGGAAATGCCCATCTAATTAAATGGAACACCAGCAGGTGTAGTGTGGTTTTAACTTTACATGAGAAATATTGCAACACAAAAAGCTATGACCTTTAGAATTTTGAGATGGTTTCATAAACTATGCAAATTTATAGGCCGTGTTAAGTAAAACATGTCTAAATGTATTGCATCTTATTACTAATTGTGCATTGGCTATAAAATATGGTTGTAGATTAGTATAGCCACAGTGACTATACTATATTGTCTCTTTTCCTGTATGTATGTGTGTATGTATTTAATATTTTTTGTTGGTGTTGAGGATAAAAGTTCCTTTTCCTTTAGCCAATCGTGTCTCCTGATGCCAAGTACCTTTCACAAACTATGGTCAAGAAAGTGGATAGGTGATGTAATCGAAGGCCACCCATTAATAATGCTTTGAAATTTCTTTCTCTTATTTTCCTTCCTCCCCTGTGGTAGATGTAAAGTGGCAAGCCAGGCATTTTCCCCCAAAGGTAGACCTACGATCTGGAACTTAACAAAATTGATGAACCTGTGCCCCATCCCACTTTAGTGCCATACATTGCTGGTCCATTATGCCACCATGTAAATCAATTAATAACTCCTGTCTGGTAGCACACAGCACAACCCAGGGAGTTAGGCAGCATTGCAGTTTTGTTGAAACTTTAATATCCAAATTAATCCATGGATCTATTTGAAGAAGGGGTTCCCCTCTTCCCACTTACCCCTTGCCTAATGTTAACCGCATGTCTGTCCCTGTTTAGAATTTGATATTCCCACCCCCCTCCCACAACACATAGGCTCATGAAATACAGGTGAAACCCATCATTAATGGGCTTTAAACTTGTGCCTTATGCCTGATGTTGGTCTTTTAATCATACAACTGATGCTAGTGAATTTACTTAACTATTACTAATGCTTTTTAAATTTTGTATTGCTCAGTATCCAGCCAGTATCAAATTAAAGCCTTGTCACTTTGAATTTGCATCGTAGCTTGCTTGTGTAGTGCTGTTGTTCACTGTACTGATGTGGTAAAACATAAGAAAACAAAGGCTGTAGAAAGGCCATACAGTCTGTCTAGCCTGTATAATTATTCTATCAATAGAACCCTAAGATTGAATTATGTCTTTCACTCCTGAATAATTTTTATTGTACATATAATATGTACTTTTTGATTTGAAATAAAGTTTTTTCTTTACCAAACATTATGTAATGCCGACAGCTCACACATTCAGTTAGATCTGGAAGTTTCAATATAAATCTTTAAAAGATTCTTATTTTCAGATTGTAACTCGAATCAAAATAAATAAGTAAATAAAAGTCTGCTCGACCACTCCTGATCACCACTGAGATTTCATTCCTCTCAGTGATTTTTCATACTTGTTTTATAATTGCTATGCTGCTTTTATTGATTTCCAACTATTTCATCACTGTGGAACTCAAAAAAAATCTCGTTATAGAATATATAAAAAATCTTGCATTTGCACAGATGTCCTGTTATAAGTTCTCCATTATAAGTTCCTATGTGTACATATTGTGGTGGAACTGCCTACATAAACTTGTCAGTAGCGGGACGAGTAATTACAGCGTCACAGGTTTACATAGACAGCTTCCATTATAAATGTGGGCAATAGGAATGTATAATGGAAATATAAATATAAGAACAGAGTGCATGACTTTAAAATGGGTACTGAATTACGTCTGCACACCCTGGTCCAATTATCCCCTTCCCTTTAACATAGCTTCTCTGGATGACTACACTTGGCCTTGACTTCCCATGTGCAGTACTGTGGGCTATTACCTCGTAACATTATTACATAATGACTTCTGTGATAAATATATTTTTTCAACCTATATTACTGATTATATTAAATGAATCAATCCTTTGATATCATTGAACAAAACTGTTCTCCCCACCACTCCTGATCCCTGAGTGACCCTTTATATGTAATGAAATAAAACAACCCAGCTGCTCATGTCCTCTTAACTACATGGTCTGTGATGTCTTAAAGGAGGAGCGAGAGGTTTAGGGAGGGAGTTCCAGAGCTTCAGGCCTAGACTGCTAAAGGCACGGCACCAATGGAAGGGCAAAGGAAATTGGGGAGCACAAGAGGCCAGAATTGGAGAAACGTAGAGTTCTCAGAAGGTTGTAGGGCTGGAGGAGGTAATAGAGATAGGAAGGGGAGAGGCCATGCAGGGATTTGAACACATCTACAAAGCAGGAAGGTTGCAGATTCAATTCCCTGCACTGTGCTCAGTTAAGTACAATTGGGCTCAGTATTTTGGGTTAGCAAAGTGAAAATAGGCCACAATTCTCACTTCTAATTACTATCGAGAGGCCCTTGCTAGAAGTGCTGTATCGTGTATAATTTCCATAATTCTGCAAACAAAAACATTTCCATATCATCAGTCCTCTTAAGGCACATTCTGTCTGCTTCTACATGCTGACCCTTTGAAACTGCCATCTAATGAATAATCTCCCATTCTGGATTTCCACTTGTCACTCCCTCATTAAGAAAGCAAGCAGGTGACTGTTTCTGTATGCAACTAAGAGGTACATAAGAGAGGCTCTTGGATTTTCTCTTCTCCCATCTGGTCTCCACATTGAGTCTACCTGTAACAGCACAGCTGAGATCAAGAATTAATTTCCTATCTGAACCACAGTACATTGAAGCAGCACTGCTAAATACTTTTTTTTTAAAGTAATATGCACTGTATGTAATACAGAACAAAAATGTCAGGCAGTAATTATGATGTGGAGATGCCGGTGTTGGACTGGGGTGGACAAAAATGAGAAGTTGCACAACACCAGGTTATAGTCCAACAGTTTTATTTAAAATTACGAGCTTTCGGAGCTCTGCTCCTTCTTCAGGTACAGGTACTAAGTGAGGGAATACAAATCGATTACACAGAGTATATATATATATTATATATATATATATATATATATATATACATACAGAGAGCAATGTGTCTGCAGAGATACAATCTGTTAGGGAGGCATTACATCAAAGACACATCAGAGTACAGCTAAGACAATGAGGTGGGTCACAGGGGGTCCAACGTGTCAAATGCTGCCGTCTGCAGTAATTAGATCTTGGGTAATGTTCATTACCCACTCCAGTTTCTTTTAAATGACTCATGATATCATAAAAACATAAATTATAAATCAAGGATGAGTATAGATGAATTGGCCTATTGTATTTCATTCCTATGGTATACTAACTTCCCTCATTATAACATCCAGTTGCATTTTAAACATCTCTACTATTTTTGCCTCCATTACCTTGTCTGGCAAATTATTCTTTCCATTTATCTCCTTTGACTTAAGAGGATCTTCCTGAAATTTGTTTTAAATTAATTTTTCACAAATTTAAATGCAAGACCTCTGGTCCTATTCTCCTGCTTTACTTTAAAGTAGTATTTTTAGTTTACCTTTCATTATACTGGAGCTGCCAGGATCCTCATTTGTAGATTAGAGGTGTAAACATTAACTTTAGTGGGACTCCACTCAACTCCTCCCTCCATTGTTTTGTTTCCTATTTTTTTTAAACTAGTTTTTATCAAGTCCCAAGTCCAGGTGCCATTTGTCGAAAGCTTTCTGAATGTCCAAATAAACTATATCAAATGGAGTCCCAATATTTGCCTTATCTGTATTGTCCCCAAATATGTTGACCAGGTTTGTGGAACTGGATTCCCACCCCCCACAATTTCTTTTGACTGTTAAATTACTCCCCTGGCTTAGCACTTGGAATAGTTCCCATTATTTTACCTGTTATTGATGCAAGGTGTATGGGTCTGAGGTTGGTTGGATCTAATTTGTTGCCCTTTCTAAAAATGGATCAGCAAAATTGTTTTATTCAGCACGTTATGAAACTCAGTGCTAGCCACTAATGTACATGAATTATAAATAGTGAGGGTGACGTTGTGTAAATTGGGTTGTGCATGACTAATTTCCTAATAATTTAGTCTGGTAGTAGGTTGTCCCAGCGACGGTGCTAATGTCATCGAAATACGTCACAAATACGATTGAATTTGTCGTCTTTCTTTTAAGACACTTGAATGAGTCATTTGAGATACGTTTCCTTGGTAACACTCCACCCATTCCAAGTGTAAAGTAAACAGATGTATAATAGGCGGAAAGCACCAGGATGATTCACTGTTTTATCAGGAACTAGGATTCTTGGTTTAGAAAATCCAGTGAGACAGAAATTTGAGCATGTAATCACTTGTAATCCCAATAAACTAATTTATTTTTATATACAGATTAAAATAATTTTGGTTGAGGCAAAATATGATTGCACAATTAATTTGACTTTGTCATGTGCTACAGTATTAAATAACTTGAAAAATTACTCTTTAAGATGTTGTCTTCTTCAAATGATTATTTCCATGTTTGAATCTCTCCAGTCAGGTTTACACCATGCCACAGCACTGAAATGGCCTTAATCAAAGTCACAAATGGCATCCTCTGTGCTGTAAACCTGGTGCTATCCATTCTCGACCTCTCTGCAGCCTTTGACACGGTCGACCACACAATCCTCTACCAATGCCTCTCCTCCGTTATCCAGCTGAGTGGGACTGCCCTTGCTTACATCAAGTGTACAGCATAGAAACAGGCCATTAGGCTCAACTGGTCTATGCTGGTGTTATGCTCCACACTAACCTCCTCCCACCCCTCTTCATCTAACCTTATCAGCATATCCTTCTATTCCTTTCTCCCTCGTGTGCTTATCTAGCTTCCCCTTAAATGCATCAGGTAATCAGGCAGAGTCAACATGGTTTTGTGAAAGGGAAATCATGTTTAATCAATTTATTGGAGTTCTTTAAGGAAGTAACATGTGCTGTGGATAAAGGGGAACCGGTGGATGTACTGTACTTAGATTTCCAGAAGGCATTTGATTAGGTGCCACATCAAAGGTTATTGTGGAAAATAAAAGCTCATGGTGTAGGGGGTAACATATTGGCATGGATAGAAGATTGGCTAGTTAACAGGAAACAGAGAGTAGGCATAAATGGGTCATTTTCTGGTTGGCAAGATGTAACGAGTGGTGTGCCACAGGGATCAGTGCTGGGGCATCAACTTTTTACAATTTATATAAATGACTTGGATGAAGGGACCGAAGATATGGTTGCTAAATTTGCTGATGACACAAAGATAGGTAGGAAAGTAAATTGTGAAGAGGACATAAGGAGGCTGCAAAGGGATATAGATAGGTTAAGTGAGTGGGCAAAGATCTGGCAAATGGAGTATAATGTGGGAAAATGTGAAATTGTCCATTTTGGCAGGAAGAATAAAAAAGAAGCATATTATCTAAACGGTAAGAGATTGCAGAGCTCTGAGATGCAGAGGGATCTGAGTGTCCTAGTGCATGAATCGCAAAAGGTTAGTATGCAAGTACAGCAAGTAATTAGGAAAGCTAATAGAATATTATCATTTATTGCGAGGGGAATTGAATACAAAAATAGGGAGGTTATGCTTCAGTTATACAGGGCATTGGTGAGACCACATCTGGAGTACTGTGTACAGTATTGGTCTCCTTATTTAAGGAAGGATGTAAATGCATTGGAAGCAGTTCAGAGAAGGTTTACTAGACTAATACCTGGAATGGGCGGGTTGTCTTGTGAGGAAAGGTTGGACAGGCTAGGCTTGTATCCGCTGGAGTTTAAAAGAGTAAGAGGTGACTTGATTGAAACATATAAGATCCTGAGGGGTCTTGACAGGGTGGATGTGGAGAGGATGTTTCCTCTTGTGGGACAATCTAGAACTTGGGGTCACTGTTTAAAAATAAGGGGTCGCCCATTTAAGACAGAGATGAGGAGAAATTTTTTCTCACCGAGTCTTTGGAACTCTCTTCCTCAGAGGGCGGTAGAAGCAGAATCTTTGAATATTTTTAAGGCAGAAGGTAGATAGATTCTTGATAAGCAAGGGGGTGAAAGGTTATTGGGGGTAGGCGGGAATGTGGAGTAATCAGATCAGCCATGATCTTACTGAATGGCGGAGCAGGCTCGAGGGGCTGAGTGGCCTACTCCTGCTCCTAATTCGTATGTTCGTATGTATCTATGCTATTTGCCTCAACTACTCCTTGTGGTAGCGCATTCCACATTCTTACCATTCTTTGAGTAAAGAAGTTTCTCCAGAATTCCCTATTGGATTTATTGGTGACTATCTTATATTTATGGCCCCTAGTTTTGGACTCCGCCACAAGTGAAAACATTTTCTCTATGTCTACTCTATCAAACAATTACATAATCTTAAAGACTTCGTCCGAGGCCTGGGAAACCCAGCAGTCCACAATTAAACCTGTAAAACAGGTAAAATCAGAGGCTGCCAGCCTCATTAAAATATTCAATAATTGCCATTCCCCCTCCTGGGAGCTGGTTGGCTGCCCGCCCCTTGACCCTTATACCCAGAAGTGGCCAATTGGAGGCGGGTTGGGATTGGGTTTGAGATTTTAAAAATTTTAACCTCTGACCTGACCCCAACCCACCTGTTTTTGGGTGTTAAAATCCAGCCTGAAGTAACTATTCAATATTTCTGCCATTTCGCTGTCATTACCTGTGAGTTTATCTTGTACATCCTTCAGTGGCCCGATCCCTATCCTGATTTTTCTTCTGTTATTTATGTGCCTGTAGAATACTTTACTATTTCATTTTATATTCCTCGATAATTTAATTTCATAGTTCATTTTTATTTTCCTAGTTTTTTTTTACTTTCTTAACCTCTTCGTATTCCCTTTTGTCATGCTCTCCTTTATTGTCGATGTACTTTATTGTTTATGTACTTTTTCTTTAGTTTCAATTTTACCCTTATCACCCCTGAACGGCCTAGCTCTAATTTTAAGGTTATGCCCCCTTGTTCTGAATTCTCCCACCAGAGGAAATAGTTTCTCTCTATCTATCCTATCAGCTCCTTTAATCATCTTAAATATCTCAGTTAGATCACCCCTTAATCATCTTTACTCAAGGGAATACAAGCCTAATCTATGCAACCTGTCCTCAATTTAACCCTTTTAGCCCCAGTATCATTCTGGTAAATCTGCGCTGCACACCCCTCCCAGGCCAATATATCTTTGTGCTCAGAACTGAACGCGGTACTCTAAATGGGGTCTAACCAGAGCTTTATATAACTGTAACATAACTTCCACCCCTTTGTATTCCAGCTCCCTTCCGATATAGGCCAACATTCCATTAGCCTTTTTAATTATTACCTATCTGATCGTAGACAGAGCATCTCCAGGAATAGCTTCTCTTCTTGCCCCTGCTCCG
Organism: Squalus acanthias; assembly: GCA_030390025.1. Lineage (NCBI taxonomy): Eukaryota > Metazoa > Chordata > Chondrichthyes > Squaliformes > Squalidae > Squalus > Squalus acanthias. The sequence continues at coordinate 59,678,337 of CM059425.1, forward strand.
TTACCTCTGGAGTTCCCCAAGGTTCTATCATTGGCCCCCTTCTCTTTCTCATCTGCATGCTGCCCTTCAGTGACATCATCCAAAGACATGGCATCAGCTTCCACATGTACACTGATGACACCCAGCTATACCTCTCTACCACCTCTATTGACCCCTCCATTGCCTCTTTATTATCAGACGGCTTGTCTGAAGATCCAGTTTTAGATAAGCAGAAATTTCCTCCAGTTAAACATTGGGAAGACTGAAGCCATTGTCTTTGGCCTCTGCCAAAGTCTGTACCCTCGCTACCGATTCTACCCACCTCCCATGTCACTGTCTCAGGTTGAAGCTGACCATTCACAACATCAGCGTCCTCAGACCCTGAACTGAGCTTCCAACCCCATATCCTCTCTATTATAAAGACTGCCTAGATACACCTTCGTAACATTACCCGTCTTCATCCCTGCCTCAGCCCATCTGCTTCTGAAACCCTCATCCATGCTTTTGTCACCACCAGACTCTACCATTCCAATGTTCTCCTAGCCATCTTCCCATCCTTTGCCTCCCCTCCCCCCTCCACCGCCCCACATAAACTTAAGCTCATCCAAACTCGACTCCCCGTATCCTAACCTGCACCTCGTCCCGTTCACCCATCACTCATGTGCTTGCTGACCTTGGCTACCACTCTCCCAGCATCCCCAATTTAAAATTCTCACCCTCATGTTCAAATCCCTTTGTGGCCTCACCCCTCCCTAACTCCGTAACCTCCTCAAGCCCTGGTACCCTCCTCCAACTCTGGCCTCTTGTGCATCCCCCACTCCCCTTACCCCACCATTGGCGGCTATGTCTTCCACCATCTAGGCCCTAAGCTCTGGAATTCTCTCTCTAAAGCTCTCCACCTCTCCACCAATGTTCCCTCCGATTTTTTTTTTGTACTGAGTGGGCCATGAACTCCTTTGAGCGTGGCCTTTTGTGTTTGTGTGCAAATTTTACAACAACAAATTTTACAGCAACAGTAACCAATTAGAAGCATATATACAGTAATGCCATGTTGCTACCCAACTGTCTCAAATCATGAGACAATCAGACCAACTCTTAAAAATCATGAATACAAAAGCAAAGTACTGCGGATGCTGGAAATCTGAAATAGATTCTCTCTATCTACCCTATCAGCTCCTATAATCATCTTAAATACCTCAGTTAGATCACCCCTTAATCTTCTGTACTCAAGGGAATACAAGCCTAGTCTATGCAACCTGTTGACATGGCCCTTGACCGTGCCCGTTCTATCTCCCGCACTTTTGCTCTCATCCCTTCCCCTCCCTCCCAGAATCACGATAGGGTTCCCCTTGTCCTCACCTTTCACCCCACCAGCCTCCACATTCAACGGATCATCATCCGCCATTTCCGCCACCTCCCGCGTGATCCCACCACCAAACACATCTTCCCCTCCCCTTTCAGCATTCCGAAGGGACCGCTCGCTCCGCGACACCCTGGTCCACTCCTCTATCACCCCCAACACCCCTTCCCCTTCCCACGGCACCTTCCCGTGCAAGCGCAGGAGATGCAACACCTGCCCTTTTACCTCCTCCCTTCCCCCTGTCCAGGGCCCCAAACACTCCTTCCAGGTGAAACAGCGATTTACTTGTACTTCTTGCAATTTAGTATATTGTATTCGCTGCTCACGATGTGATCTCCTCTACATTGGGGAGACCAAACGCAGATTGGGTGACTGCTTTGCGAAACACCTCTGTTCAGTCCGTAAGCATGACACCGAGCTTCCGGTCGCCTGTCACTTTAATTCTCTGCTCCAGTCCCACTCTGATCTCTCCGTTCTCGGCCTCTTACACTGTTCCAACGTAAGCTCGAGGAACAGCACCTCATCTTTCGATTAGGCACTTTACAGCCTTCTGGACTCAACATCGAGTTCAACAATTTCAGACTATAACCTCGATCCCTTTTTTTTTCTCTCACATGGCAGCTGTTGATGATTCTACCATTGCCATTTACACCTCATCTAGAGTTGTTTTTTGTTTCTTAACTTGTCCCATTACCATCTCCTTTTGCCTTGCACCATCATCCCTTTTGTCTTTTAATCTCTCCTGCCTTCCATTTTATCACAGACCTTCCATTTTGTTCCTTCCTTCCCTCCTCCCTTTCCCTGCCCCTCTAACTTTTTCCAGTTCTGACGAAGGGTCATTGACCTGAAACGTTAACTCTGTCTCTCTCTCTACAGATGCTGCCTGACCTGCTGAGTATTTCCAGCATTGTCTGTTTTGATTTCAGATTTCCAGCATCCGCAGTATTTTGCTTTTATTTAAATTGAGGTAACGCCCCCTAGGAGTGAGTTGGTCGCCCGAACCCTATCCCGCCTCCGGCAAAACCGGAAGTGGGCGGGTTGGAGGCGGGATCAGGTCAGGAATCCCATTTTTAACACTTTAACTGCCCCATACTCCAAACCCACCCATTTTTTTTAGGGGAAAATTCCGGCCATGATATCAGTTGCAGTTATCTAAACAATTAATGTGGATGGAATATGCTTAAAAGGATCACTGCAATAAAGGAATTTTTTGGTTGCAACAGAGGTGTTCCCTGTAAGAAACTTGTTTCTAATTTGTGTGTATGACTGTTAGGATGGTATTAACTTTTTAAGTTGTGCCACTGCTGCACTGGGGTCAGTGCCATTTGTGCTAACAGTTTAAAATTACTCAGCTAGCATTTTCAATCTTTTAGTGAAGGAAACATGCTGACTAGAGTATAATTTTGCAGATAGTATTTAACCACATATATCCTGTAAGGAAATTACCTATTTTTAGATAATTAATGTCCTTTTGTGCCTCAGTCTGTGTTCCGGTATTTTTCTTTTGACTTATTTTAAATCTTTCTTTTCCAAAAGAAAGGTCAAAATGGTACATTTGCATCTGGAATTATTGGGGTAATTTTAATCCCCAAAAATGGGTGGGTTTGATTCAGGTGGGAGGTTAAAATGTTAACAATCTGAAACAGGAACCCAACACGCCTCAAACCCGCCCACTTCCAGTGTTAACGGAGGTGGGACGAGGGGCGGGCGACCAATCTGCTCTCAGGAGGCAGGATGATCGTTGAAAGCTTTTAAGGAGGCTGTGTGCTTCCATTTTTACAGGGTTTCTATTTTTAACCCATGTTTGGCAGGGTTTCTCGGTCCTCAGGAAACCCGGCAGGTAAAAGGAGGCGAGAAGGGCTGGATCCATCAGGTAAGTGCCTTTACAGCACTGCTTGTGGACCAGGAGGAGCAGGAGTGCTTCCTCCAGGCCCAGCAAGCTAACCTGTAAACCCTCCCCCCCCGCCCCCCCCCAGCTCCACCTCCACAATATTCCTCGATCTCCGACTCCCCCACTGCGTGATCTCTACCCGCCACGTCCACGAAACCTACCTGATCCTGGTCCTTGGCTGTGGGTTTTTCTGGAGAGCCTCCCCGCGCAACAGGCAGCCAAGCCTGTCAATCAGGCTGGCTTCCGGGCGGGGAATCTGTGGGGAAAAAAAATGCGCACGCTGTGGTAAAATTCTATGTTGTTTGGGGGAAACCGCACTTCTGGGTTTCCCGACCATAACTCCTTTTCATCCCCCACCTCTCCAAAACCCCACCTCAGTGAATATTGAGGCCTATATTTTTCCAAATGTAGTTTTTATTCTGATTCGTCAGTACCCTTTTCTTGTCCAGCACATTTGTTTTTAAATCAATTATCTTTTGAACAGTGATTTTAACTAATTTTATACCTCAGGACTTAAACTGTAAATTAAATGTGCTACAAAGATAACCAGTTAACTTCCTTGACAATGAATATAATCTGTGTTTCACAGTTCCTAGGATTACTTTTGCATATTGTCTTAAAATTTTGGGATTCAAGGTTATTGTACATTATAATACCGAGGAATGTCTCATGATATAGCATAAAATGTAACCAGTAAATAGCACTGTAACTGGGAAATAAGAGAAAAAGAATGATAAATAACCAGTCTTGTACATACTGCATCCTCCACATACTGAAAGATTGGCACAGCACTGGCCATGTTTCTGCTGGTACAACCCCCTTTAAGATGTTTTGTGATGATATGAATTCAGAGGCACCTCCATGTGACCAACCCTGCTCTCATGCAGTTTAAAAGGAACTGCACAACCACGGAGATCAGTTTAATTTTTTGCCCCCAGCCAAGGGTTAATGTTCTAAATTCACGTAACAGTCCTCAAAAAATTATTGCAATATTCAGTTCCAGCTTTGAAATTTCTTAGCTTTCTTTGTTTCTTTATAATTCATTATATTCATCAACAGTTGAGATTTTTGCTGCCTTCGTAATCAATTCTCCACCTCTTTGAATTCTTTGATAAGGACCACATCAATTTTAAATACTGTGCAAAATATTCATGAGTCTTTAACATAATGGATAGTTATGATGAATTCATAAAGCATAACACCAGCATCTGTATCATTTGTCTGGTCTTTGAAGCAAATAATTAACATTTAATCTGATCACAATCCTACACAGGAACCACAGACGAGTAGCTCAGGAAGTTCCTTTTATTTAGCACCCACACAGGATCTTTCGAAAGCGTGGACACAAAAAAATTAACCTGGGGGATTTTTTTAGTGATGCACTTTTTTCCATTTAAGTTTTTTGAATGAATGAAGTAGTCCTAACTCTTTGTTTAAATGTGTTAATAGCTTTTGTTAACTGAATGGTTTAACATCTCTGGAGGAAAGTTATAAAATATGTGTTTAGGAAGAGTTGCTTTTATTAGATTTATGTTGGATAGGTAAACTAATCCAGTTATGTATAAATAGGAATGCATCAGGATCGTGTGAAAATTACTGCTCAAACCTGAGCTGGACTTTGGATCCTAAATCCTTTCCATTACAAATACTGCTTACTTCAGCCTCTGTAACAAAGGAGGACACAAATAACCTCCAGAGATGTCGGGGAACATAGGGTCTAATGAGAGGGAGGAATTGAATGAAATCAGTATTTGTAGGGAAATGGTGTTAGGGAAATTGACGGGATTGAAGGCCGATAAATCCCCAGGGCCTGATAATCTACATCCTAGGGTACTTAAGGAAGTGGCCCTAGAAATAGTAGATGCATTGCTGGTCATCTTCCAAAATTCTATAGAATCTGGAACAGTTCCCATGGATTGGAGGGTAGCTAATGTAACCCCACTATTTAAAAAAGGTGGTAGAGCGAAAACGGGGAATTATAGACCGGTAAGCCTGACATCGGTAGTGGGCAAAATGCTAGAGTCCATTATAAAAGATGTAATAGCAGAGCACTTGGAAAACAGTGACAGGATCGGACAAAGTCAACATGGATTTACAAAAGGTAAATCATGCTTGACTAATCTACTGGAATTTTTTGAGGATGTAACTGGTAGAATAGATAAGGGAGAACCAGTGGATGTGGTGTATTTGGACTTTCAGAAGGCTTTCGATAAGTTCCCGCATAAGAAATTAGCGTGCAAAGTTAAAGCACATGGGATTGGGGGTAAGGTACTGACTTAGATAGAGAACTGGTTGGCAGACAGGAAGCAAAGAGTTGGAATAAACGGGTCTTTTTCCGAGTGGCAGGCAGTGACTAGTGGGGTACCGCAGGGATCGGTGCTAGGACCCCAGCTATTCACAATATATATTAATGATCTAGACGAGGGAACTAGATGTAATATCTCCAAGTTTGCAGACGACACAAAGCTGGGTGGGCGTGTGTGCTGTGAGGAGGATGTAGAGAAACTCCAGTATGATTTAGACAGGTTGGGTGATTGGGCAGATGCATGGCAGATGCAGTATAATGTGGATAAATGTGAGGTTATCCACTTTGGTGGCAAAAACAGGAAGACAGATTATTATCTGAACGGCAATAGATTGGGAAAAGGGGAAGTGCAACGAGACCTGGGTGTCCTTGTGCACCAGTCGCTGAAGGTAAGCATGCAGGTGCAGCAGGCGGTTAAGAAGACAAATGGTATGTTGGCCTTCATAGCGAGAGGATTCGAGTACAGGAGCAAGGATGTCTTGCTGCAGTTGTACAGGGCCTTGGTGAGACCACACCTTGAGTATTGTGTGCAGTTTTGGTCACCTTATCTGAGGAAGGATGTTCTTGCCATGGAGGGAGTGCAGCGAAGATTCACCAGACTGATACCTGGGATGGCAGGAATGACGTATGAAGAGAGATTGGGTCGATTAGGCTTATATTCGTTAGAGTTTAGAAGAATGAGAGGGGATCTCATTGAAACTTAGAAAATTCTAACAGGACTAGACAGACTAGATGCAGGAAGGATGTTCCTGATGGCGGGGGAATCCATGACCAGAGGTCACAGTCTAAGGATAAGGGGTAAGCCATTTCGGACTGAGATGAGGAGGAATTTCTTCACCCAGAGAGTGGTGAACCTGTGGAATTCTCTACCATAGAAGGCAGTTGAGGCCAATTCATTAAATATATTCAAGAAGGAGTTAGATATATTTCTTAAGGCGAAAGGGATCAAGGGATATGGGGAGAAAGCAGGGACAGGGTACTGAATTTGGATGATCAGCCATGATCTCATTAAATGGCGGAACAGGCTCGAGGGGCCGAATGGCCTACTCCTGCTCCTATCTTCTATGTCTATGTTTCTATCATGCACCTCTGCACCTACTGCATTCCATCCTCCATTGAAGCTTTTATACATGACTTTGTCACATGAAGATTCAATTAGTCCAGTGCTTTCTAAGGCAATATTCTACCCTCCATCTTCCGTAAACTAGTTTATCCTAAACTCTGTTTAAATCGCGCCTTGCCCAACCTATCTCCTCCTCCACCAGTGCTGCAACACCCCTCATAAACTCTTTGTTTCTCTGACTCCAACCTCTCAAACATTACCTCCCCTTCACCCCACCCGTCTGTGTCTCCAAGTGCCTAGGCCCATACTCCAGACTTTCCTCCCTAAACCCCTCCAGCTCTCTCCCTTCCTTTAAAACCCTTCTTACAGCCCACCTCTTCGCCCAAGCTTTTAATCACCACTCCTAATAGCTCCTTCGGCTCGGCGTCCATTATTTTCCTTGTGTCTTGGGATGTTTTTCTACATTAAAGGTTCTATATACAATCAAATTGTTATTGTTATTGCTTTGTTGAACAATCGTGATGTGCATACAATTGAAGATCGTAGCTAGATAGGCTAAGCCATTGTGTTTTTACTTGCTGTAATGTTGAGGTAACTTTTCAAAATACGTTTAAATTAGAATGGGTGGGAATAGAAACCAATCATTTAGGAGAGTTGGTCTGTATTGCTGAAGTGGTTAGGAATCAAATATTTAACCAAATGTCATGAGTTTGACTCTCAAGTTGCCTGTCTGGCATGCTTTGACTCAAATATGAGTATAATGGAACACAATAGGATCAAACGGTTGCTATACAAACTTTAATTTTGAAAAGCATGGAAAGCATAGCACTGATCCTGCTTGGAGAGGGTGGGAATACTGAAATAATGCTGCAGTCCTCAAACTGTTAACATTGTTACATAGAACCAGGCTGATGGTTTTAGCTCCTCATCTTAAATAGTACCAGTTTCATCATTGTCTTGTGCTGACTGTGAAATACTGATAACTTACCAGTGGGGGCTTTCTCTGTCTAGAATGACAAAGCCAAAAAAGTCCAAGTGTGTGAGAGGAAAGTATAACTTTACTTGTGTGGGATGGTGTTGAATGCAAGAGGTAGATTTCTTTGAAGCTGTCTGTTGCATTTTTTATGTTCAGCAAAAAAGAAACAGGTTTAATTAACTATTTCATTAATACCAGTATACCACCTAACTGTAAATTTTAATAATCCAACTGTCATATTTTATCGTGAAATGAGCTTCCAACCACATATCTGCGGCATAACTAAGACCGCCTATTTCCACCTCCGTAACATCGCTCATCTCCGTCCTTGCCTCAGCTCATTCGCTGCTGAAACCCTCATCCATGCCTTTGTCACCTCTAGACTTGACTATTCCAACGCAATCCTGGCTGGCGTCTCATGTTCCACCATACATAAACTTGAGGTCATCCAAACCTCGGCTGCCTGTGTCCTAACTCGCACCAAGTCCCGTTCACCCATCACCCCTGTGCTCGCTGACCTACATTGGCTCCCGGTTAAGCAAAGCCTCGATTTCAAAATTCCTATCCTTGTTTTCAAATCCCTCTATGGCCTCGCCCCTCCCTATCTCTGTAATCTTCTCCAGCACCACAACCCCCCGAGATATCTGCGCTCCTCTAATTCTGCCCTCTTGAGCATCCCTGATTATAATCGCTCAACCATTGGTGGCCGTGCCTTCTGTTGCCTAGGTCCTAAGCTCTGGAATCCCCTCCCTAAACCTCTCCGCCTCTCTACGTCTCTTTCCTCCTTTAAGACGCTCCTTTGACCAAGCTTTTGGTCATCTGCCCTAGTTTCTCCTTATGTGGCTCGGTGTCAAATTTTTTTGTCTTATAATACTCCTGTGAAGCGCCTTGGGACATTTTACTACGTTAAAGGCGCTATATAAATATATTCCACTAATAAACAAGAACAAGCTCAACACTAATGAGACACCGTAGATGAATAAAGCCATAACGGAAAAATTAACGGTAAGGAAAGAGGCATACATTAAGCAGGGGAGAGCATGATAAGGGACAATATGAAGGGATTAGGAGAGAAGTCAAAAAAACAATTAGGAAGGCAAAGAGGAGGGGGAGAGCATGATAAGGGAGAATATGAAGGGCTTAGGAGAGAAGTTTAAAAAAAAAATTAGGAAGGCAGAGAGGAACATAAATAAAAAAAGGAAGGCCGGGATGGGAATAGGGCCACTAAGGGATGGAGAGGATAATACCACAGGCAGCAATAGAGAGATGGCAGAGATATTAAATAATTACTTTGCTTCAGTATTTACCAGGGAGATAGAACAGGTGGAGCTGACATTGGATGATGAGATTAGTAATGAGTTAACTGCATTTAAAATAAAATGAGGAGATATACTAAATAAGCTAATGAAACTCAAAGAGGATAAACCCCTGGTCCGGACGGATTACATCCGCGCATTTTAAAAGAATCTAGGGAAGAAATATCAAAGGCATTACTACACATATTTAGTAAATCGTTAAAAAAAGCTGTAGTGCCGGAGGACTGGCGGATACCTAACGTAATACCTATATTTAAGAAGGGAGATAGAACATGTCCAGGGAACTATAGACCAGTCAGCTTAACATCGGTGGTAGGAAAAATAATGGAATCCCTACTAAAGAAGAAAATTGAAGAACATATAGAAACGAAAAATATAATAATAGTCAGCGTGGATTTCAAAAGGGAAAGTCTTGCTTGACCAATCTAATTGAATTTTTTGAAGAGGTAACAGAGAGAGTAGACAAGGATAATGTAGTAGATGTCATTTATCTAGATTTTCAAAAGGCCTTCAATAAGGTACCACATAATAAGCTACTGAATAAAGTCAGGGAAGCAGAGTCAGGGGACAAGTAGCAGAATGGATAGCTAGTTGGCTTCAAGACAGAAAACAGAGAGTAGGGGTAAAGGGTAGCTCTTCGCAGTGGCAGAAGGTGGGAAGTGGTGTTCCGCAAGGATCAGTGCTGGGACCACTGCTGTTCACAATTTATATTAACGATTTAGACCTTGGAATCAAAAACACAATTTCTAAATTTGCGGATGACGCCAAATTGGGGGGGGGATAGCCAATACTGAGGAGGACTGCAACAAATTACAAGAAGACATTAATAAACTTGCAGAATGGGCATATAATTGGCAAATGAAAATCAACACAGATAAATGTGAGGTATTACATTTTGATAAGAAAAATAGGGAGGTCACATATTACTTGGAAAATAAGAATCTAAATGAGGTAGAGGAACAAAAGGATCTAGGGGTAGAGGAACAAAAGGATCTAGGAGTACAAATACACAAATCACTAAAAGTATCGACACAGGTTAACAAGGCCATAAAAAAGCAAACCAATCACTAGGGTTTATTTCTAGAGAGATAGAATTGAAAAGTAGTGAAGTTATGCTAAACTTGTATCGAACCTTGGAGTACTGTGTTCAATTCTGGTTGCCATATTATAAAAAGGATATAAAGGCACTGGAGAGGGTGTAGAGAAGATTTACAAGGATGATACCAGAAATGCGAGGGTACACCTATCAGGAAAGGATGAACAGGCTGGGTCACTTTTCTCTTGAAAAGAGAAGGCTGAGGGGTGACCTAATAGAGGTCTTTGAAATCATGAACGGTTTTGATAGAATAGATACAGAGAGAGTGTTTCCACTTGTGGGGAAGAGCAAAACTAGAGGCCATCAATATAAGATAGTCACCAAAAAATCAAATAGGGAATTCAGAAGGAAGAGTGGTGAGAATGTGGAACTCGCTACCACAGGGAGTGGTTGAAGCGAATAGTATAGATGCATTTAAGGGGCGGTTAGATAAGCATATGAGGGAGAAGGGAATAGAGAGTTCTGCTGATAGATTTAGATGAGGAAAGACGGGAGGAGGCTCAAGTGGAGCATAAACACCGGCATAGACTGGTTGCGCCGAATGGCCTGTTTCTGTGCTGTATATCCTATGTAAGTTGTTGTTGTTGACTATCTACTTCAGTTTTATGATGACTACAAGATAATAAAATTGGTTTACCTTAAGCTGTCTGAGTGGTGTGCAACATTTGAAATTTGGCATTTTCTAGAGTTTTGAGACTAGTATAGGCAAACCATTAATAAAACTATAACACACTAAAACTTTTAAACATTTTCCACTCTTAAACCTGTTCCTCTTTAAAACTTTCTATAATCGTTGACAAATTGATATCCAATTTAAATTATCAATTATAAAAAGTTGTAATTTATTTTGTTTATGCAAAACTTCCTGTTTATAACAGCAATGCAGTCAAAAAGTAAATTGAGTTATATTGCTTTTACATTTTGTTTTACACAAATTCTGCTAAAACTGAACCCATCGCAACTAAGAGTGGGTGGGGTGGGGGGGGTAGTTGGGAGAGAAAAATCAAACGTGTCCTCCTTTCTCCTCCCCTAGCCACATAACTTAGAGAGCCACCCCACATGTTATCTACAAATAGTTTAGACCACTGCAATCTACAAATACAATCTACAACACTACATTTTCAGAGACACAAAATAGTAGTTTTCAAACTATTCTGTATGTGGACCTGTAAATGTTGAACACTTCCGGGAACTCTTGTCATAACTTTCTGAAAGACAATGTTAGCTAAACTGAGCTAGTGCTGCAGAAGACATTTAGTAGTGTAAAGCAATGGAAATAACATACTAGTAAGTCAACAAGTATAAAAATCTGATAATAGAACCCCTAGGGTTCAGGGATTACAGTTTGAAAACTTGTAATGTAAAGGTCTCGGCCCTCAAACAGAATCAGTGAAATCTAAACCAGGACCTCTTCGTCCTTGTCTATGTTCCTTAAATGAGGAGGTGATTGCGCTTTTCTTCAAAATTGTGCAGGCACAGTTAACAAAATGATATCAGTCAATAACAGAAGTCCAGTCACCTTGAAACTTCGTAGTAGGTGCCCAATCCCTCCTCTTTCCCACAACTCTCTCTGCACAATAAATAAGAGGGAAAATATAATAACTTTTTCCCAACCTTTTGCTTTATGCTGTTATCATCAGTTTGTCTGTATATCTGTCTTTTCTCATTGTTTTCTTTCCTATGTCTCCTTTCCTTAGTAATATAAATATTACAGGCACTATGATCTGAGGCAGCTGACAGAAAATAAAGAACAAGTAGGGTGATTACCAAAAAGGAGTATCAGGAATTTCTGAGATTAGGACAATAGGGGATAGTTTGAGGAGAGATAAGATATGGAAACATTAAATAGAAACCATACTAGGAATTGTATGTTTTTCTTAAAAGCACAAGGTGGCAGGATTGTGCTACACCATTGTGTGGTGTCATGTGGGTTTGTGCCTGCAATGCCTCAGGGAAGAGTAATCTCTGGGCTGTTTTCTTGTGCTCCCGAGTGACCGGTTTCACATGATCTCTGGTATGGAAGGTGCATGACATGGAAGATCCAATTTGAGAAAGAGCAGAAAATTGTAGGAGAAGAATATTGTGTGAAGGGTCTGGCGAATTGAGTTCTGAGTGCACTGTAGAGCCATGGAATAGAATGTCTGTCATCTTCCATTCTTCACGTTCAATGAAAAATTACTCTTGCTATTGATTTTCATGCGCTTGTTTAGAATGAAGTGGATATGAAGAGTGAGAAAAAGCCAAAAGCTGTGAATTTCAATCAAAGTGGGGATATGAAAAATACATTGGCGAGGCAAGAAATGTCTCTTCCTCTCTCTCTGCTTAGTTAGCTCTTTGTGACTACATTGTGAGTGTGTGTGGCTCTGAGAGACAGTTCTCTTTCATCTAGTTTTGTGTCTCATCCGTAGCAAAATGCTAGAGGCGCTTTTGCTCTAGATTCTATAGGGTTATTTATAAATGCTTATAAATATTCTGTTGCTGCTACTCTCTTTTGTGTGTTTGGAGGGGATGGATGGAGGAGAAACTACCGTTCATTGAGATAAGTGCAGTCATGCTAGGATGCATTCATTCACAAGGGCTGTGTTCAGTGTTACTGAATTCAAAGTGAATCATATTTTAAATTGTTTTGTTTGCATTCAAATACATACAGGTAACCCCTTCCAGTTCAGCCAAGGACCAAACTATTTCTGAATTCAAAATTATCAGCATTTAGTTAATAAAATCTGAAACCTATAAAATTATGGGGATATTTTCTTAATGAAGATAAAAATGTATATTGACTAATAAGTAAAAACTAAGTTGTATAGCAAGCACCTTCATCTTTCATGGTGTGGGAATGTATAGTCCTCTCCCTCTGTTTCTTTAACCTGTGCTATGCTTTTGAATACTGTCGCTGCTACGAATCATTTACAAGTAATCCGCATGAATTTGATTCCTTTCATATTTGCATCAATTGCTACACGAAAGGGAATAGGGTATTTCTACTAAATATATCAGTTTCCTGATGAAGGAATGATTGTGCATTTTTATGCAGTATATTTATGCAAATTCATTGCATTTTGATTATATGATATGGTAATGCCACATTAGTGACAAGGGTGCAAAGCTCACAATGAAAATGATACCGTTGGGTTTTTCCAGAGGTGATTGCACAACTCTAAATGGGAGTATCTTGTTCACATGGTTACCACACAGGTACAGCTGCATGTGGATATTTCGAGTCAACATTTAGGCATGCAGAATTTGTCTTGTTGCCGTTTCCCTCCCCCCCCCCACCCCCACCCCCACTCCATTCACTTTACTTGGAACTTACTTGAAGCCTTTGAAGTTTTTTTTAATTCAGTCATGTGTTGTGCACAACATTTGAAACTGAGGTGCTTACTGGATACTCACTGCAGCTTGCTGGAACATGCAAATTTGGGTTTGTGGTGCAGTGATTACACAATTGAATAACACAGCCAAAAGTTTCCAAAACCTACAGTTTGTTCAACAGTAAAGTTGTACTGCTAGATTTGCATGTAAATCAATGAATTCAAAGCTGAAATTAAAACTCTTGTTTGAAATTCTTTGGAATTACACAATGGGCTTTCCCTGAACATTCTGGATACACCAGTAATTTTCATTTGAAAACTTGATACTTTAGACAATAGCAGAAAGAGAGCCTTTGTTTTATGTTGGTGAGCATCCTTTGAGTCAGAAATTTGTGGATTTAAGGCGCATTCCGCATAATTTGGGTTCCCATTCTAGCACAGTACTGAGGGAGTACAATGCTTCAGATGAGATGTTGAAGTGAGGCCCTCTCTGCCTGTTTCACTGGTTCAGGCAAACATTTAAGATCCTATGGCATCTTTCGAAGAAGAGCAGGGAATTCTCCCAATGTCCTAGCCAGCTGTCTTTTCTCAGTCAACACCACCAAAAAGAACCAGATGAATTTGTCATTCATCTCGTTTGCAGGATCTTGCTGTGTGCAAAATGGCTGCCCACTTTGCATAGATAACAATAACAAAATGCACTTATATAGCAAGGTGCTTCACAGAGGCGTCATCAAAACAAAGTGGATTCCAATCCAAAGAAGGAAATATTAAGAGGGGTGACCAAAAGCTTGGTCAAAAAGGTCCGTTTCAAGGAGGGTTTTAAAGGAGGGCAGAGAGGTGGAGAGGCAGAGGGGTTTAGGAAGAGAATTCCAGAACGTGGATCTAGGCGACTGAAGGTGCTGCTGTCAATGCTGGGATGAAGGTGGGGATGCGGGAAAGGCCAGAGTCAGTGGAACGGAGAGTTTGCTGAGGTTACAGAGAAAGGGAGGGGAAAAGTCATGAAGTGCTTTAAACACAATGATAATAAATTTGATGTCATCAGGGGGCAGCATGTAGATGAGGAAAAGGTTGCCAAGGGACAGCATGTAGATGAGGATGAGGAAGAGAAAGGGGCCACAAATAGATCCTTGGCAGACTCCAGAAACAATAGTGTAGGGCAGGAAGAGAAGCCATTGCTGGAGGTGCTCTGGCTACATTTGTATAGAAAAGAGTGGAACCAAAATAGAGCAGGTCCCACTAAGCTGGGCAACAGAGGAGAGGCATTGGAAGAGGATGATGGTGTGGTTGACCATGTCAAAGGCTGCACATAGGACAAGGAGAGATAATGCACCATGATCACCGTCACAGAGGATGCCATTTGTGACTTTGTTTAGGGCCATTGCAGTGTAGTGGTGGGGCGGAAACCTAATTCAAGTGATTCAGGCAGGGAGTTGTGGGAAAGGTAGGTATGGATTTTGGAGGATAGAGATTGGGGGTGGGGGAGGACAGTGTGAAATAGCCTCCACATACTCAATGACTAGGCTCATGTGAAGAATGGTCAGTTGAATGAGGCACCTGAGAGCAACTGGTGCGCTTAAACTGCATCCAACAAAAATCAGTGCATTTAGGAGAGGAGGAAGGGAGAGCATAAATTGATTGAATGGAAGAGGAACAAGGAAATAAAGTTTAAGAATTGGTGCAAGGGGTGGGACATTACTGCTGAGCCCAAACCTGCCCTGGTTAATCAAGTCTTCAACACTAAAGAGTAACAAGCCCACGTGTTCCCCCTCCCAAAAAGAAAAGCCTGGGATCACTAAGGCCAATTATACTGTCCTACTGATGTCCTGGCTGAGAAGTGAATTCAGCACACGCTAGAATCAAACCCAAGTTCCTCTTGGTTTCTATGGCTTAGCTAAGTGCTTCATCATGTGGTTAATTTGCTCTACAGAGCAGTAGTGATTCCCGCCCTCCTGTATACTTCAGAGACATGGACCATGTACAGCAGGCACCTCAAAGCACTGGAGAGGTAGCACCAACTCTGCCTGCGCAAGATCCTGCAAATCCATTGGCAGGATAGGCACACCACATCAGTGTTCTCGCTCAGGCCAACATCTCCAGCATCGAAGCTTTGACCATGTTCGATCAGCTCCGATGGACGGGCCACATCGTCCGCATGCCCAATACGAGACTCCCAAAACAAGCGCTCTACTCGGAGCTCCGACACGGCAAGAGAGCCCCAGGTGGGCAGTGGAAACGCTTCAAGGGCACCCTCAAAGCCTCCTTGAAAAAGTGCAACATCCCCACCAACACCTGGGAATCCCTGGCCCAAGACCGCTCAAAGTGGAGGAGAAGCATCCGGGAAGGCGCCGAACACCTCAAGTCTCTTCGCCGGGAGCAAGCGGAAGCCAAGCGCAAACAGCGGAAGGAGCGCACATCAACCCAAGCACCCCACCCACCCGCCCCTTCAACCACCGTCTGCCCCACCTGTGACAGAGACTGTAGGTCCCGCATTGGACTCATCAGTCACCTGAGAACTCATTTTTAGTGTGGAAGCAAGTCATTCTCTGTTCCGAGGCACTGCCTGAGAGAGAGAGAGAATTTGTCTAGTGAGCAATCAAGAAAAGCCCAAACACTCTTATCTGAGTAACTGACTGATGTTCTTTATCAATTAGTTCTCTGAACAAATTATTATAATACTTGTAGAATACCATTCACATCAAAACATCTCAAAGGTCTTCACATGAATTAGTTTCTTGCTTTTGAAGTGTAGTGACTGTTATGCAACCCTTTCATAAAATTAATATTAGGTTAATGAGAACTCCCAACTCAGCATTAAATAATAATTATGAATGGTTTGTGACCCATAAATTGATTTTTATCCCTACCTATTGCACAAACCAGGCATCTGATTAATATTTTAAGCAATCTCATCCTTGATTGTTACTGGCCCTTCTTGGAAGGCGAGGCTCTTGTTTAAGATTTTTTTCAAATAAAACAAAATCATTACTCATTCAGTTAATTGATCCACTTTTAATTTTGATCGAACTCAAATTGAGTTACATATTAATTAAGGGACAGAATAATAGTTATCATGAAGGTTGAAGAGAAATGACAAACACAGCACGTCTTGGGTGAAATCTTTCAAGACCCTGTGCGACTGATGGCTTACTGACAATCGTGTTTGTACTGCCTGCATTTTTCTGTTCATTTGAATTGAAAATCACCAGCAGCGCAAATGTGATTTTTCAATAAATTGCCTGCTGTGTGCAAGGCTGGCTCTGGTGGCCATCTCAAAATGTTGCCCATATTCTCATGGTCTCAAATTGTGAATCTGAATCGGTCAAATCTTCCCATGTGGGATCCAAATAAGTACAGTATTACATAGAATTTATAACAACAAGAGATATATAGCGTCTTTAACGTAGTAAAACGTCCCAAGGCGCTTCACAGGAGGGTTATCAAACAAAATTTGACATAAGGAGATATTAGGACAGATGACCAAAAGCTTAGTCAAAGAGGTAGGTTTTAAAGAGCATCTTAAAGGAGGATAGAGAGGTGCAGAGGTTTAAGGAGGGAATTCCAGGGCTTAGGCAGCTAAAGGCATGGCCGCCAATGGTGGAGCAATTAAAATCGGGGATGCGCAAGAGGCGCACAGAGATCTCGGAGGGTTATAGTGCTGGAGGAGGTTACAGAGATAGGGAGGGACGAGGACATGGAGAGATTTGAAAACAAGGATGAGAATGCACAGAACCAGTCATTGCAGGATGCAAAATGACAAGATAATAAATCACACACGGTCAATGCAATTATGGCCAGCCATCTTCTGAAGGAGATCATAAGGCTCTGTGGAAGTTACTGTAATGAGCAGGTACTTTTTATTAAATACTTATGCTATTATCAGTGATTCAGAGACTAAAGCTTAGAAATTACTCCTACCCATAGTATTAGATGAATACTTAATACATTCATATGATACTCCTTCGTCTAGATTTTAACCAGTTAAAATAAATAGGTTAACACCTGCATTAAAATAGTGTACGGAAGATTATCATAGTGATATTGTTATATTTTTAAAGATATTTCTCCTGCACTCTGTGCCATGGACCATACCCATAAGTGATTCCTCGGTCCCTATGGCAGAACTTGACTTTATATGCACAGTATCTGGTCATGCAATGTGAACCGGGGTTGACCAGAAACCTTTGTTAATGTAATAGTGTGACTTAGGCTTAAAACTGCAAATTAGGTTTATTAAAAGCAAAAGTTAACAGTAACATAAAGTCAGTACAGCAATCAATGCATTTGGCCCAAGATTTCTAATATATCCTCAAAACAAAAATAATAAAAATTTCGGCACTTTGCCGACTCTCCTAGTAATAGTAAAACTGGACCAGCATCCATAGCATAACTTATACATAAGGGTTTGTCCACTAACATGGATTCTCCAGCCTCTATTTTTATGGGCTCTGAAGAACTGGCAGAAAACAACAACTTGCATTTACTTAGAGCTTGTAATGCACACAACATCCCAAGGGTCATTACAAAGAGATAATAAGAGAAATGGATGCCAAGCCATGAGAGAGGGGTTAGAAAAGGTTACTGAAGATTAGCTCAAAAGGACAGGTTTTAAAGGAGGATGGAGAGATGGATGGGATTTAGAAGGGAATTTCAGAGACTAGGGCCAAGGAGACTGAAAACTCTGTGACGGATGTTGGGGCGATGGATGGGAAGAGCGCACAAGGTACTAGAGTCAGAGGAGCAAGGGTATAGGAGGGGATGTATGTTTGGAGGAGGTAGCAGACATAGGGAGGTGTGATGCAGTGGAGTTCTCCAATTTATTAGTGCTGTGGTAATTTGTTCCACAGAGCAGAAATATTGCTTAGTTGCTGTGTAACATTACAGTATTTTATAATCACACTTTAACAATTATGAGCTGCTAAACTCCTCCAACAATGAAGCAGCCCATGCCAGCCTACAGCAGGACTTGAACAACATACAGGCTTGAGCTAGCAAGTAGCAGGTAACAGTCACACCATATAAGTGCCAGGCAATGACACTCTGCAACAATAAAAATCCCAACTACCTTCCCCCACTTTCAACAGCACTTTCAACACTGACCAGAAGCTTAACTGGGTCAGTTATGTCAACACTGTGACTACACATGTGAGGTCGCACAACACCAGGTTATAGTCCAACAGTTTTATTTGAAATCACAAGCTTTCGGAGCTATCGATTGCTCCTTCCTCCGCATCATGACTACACATGTAGGGCAGAGAATGAGTATGCTGCAATAAGTATCACACCTCCTGACCCCTCAAAACCTGTTCAACATCTACAGGGCTGAAGTCAAGATGCAGCAACACTCAAGAAACTCAACACCATTCAGGACAGATCATTTTCTGCACTGAGAAGTGCAGAAGATCAGAGGGACCTTGGAGTACATGTCCATAGATCCCTGAAGGTAGCAGGACAGGTAAATAAGGTGGTTAAGAAGGCATACGGGATACTTGCCTTTATTAGCCGAGGCATAGAATATAAGAGCAAGAAAGTTATGCTTGAACTGTATAAAACACTAGTTAGGCCACAGCTAGAATACTGCGTGCTATTCTGGTCACCACAATACAGGAAGGATGTGATTGCGCTAGAGGGGGTGCAGAGGAGATTTACAAGGATGTTGCCTGGGCTGGGGAATTTTAGCTATGAGGAAAGATTGGATATTCTGGGGGGGTTTTTGGAATAGAGGAGGCTAAGGGGAGACCTAATTGAGGTGTATACAGTTATGAGGGGCCTAGATAGTGTGGATAGGAAGGACCTATTTCCCTTAGCAGAAGGGTCAATAACCAGGGGGCATAGATTTAAAGTAATTGGTCGGAGGTTGAGAGGGGAGTTGAGGAGAAATGTTTTCACCCAGAGAGTGGTGGGGGTCTGGAACTCACTTCCTGAAAGGGTGGTAGAGGCAGAGACCCTCATCACATTTAAAAAGTACTTGGATATGCATTTGAAGTGCCATAACCTACAAGGCTACGGACCAAGTGCTGGAAAGTGAGATTAGGGTGGATAGCTCTTTGTCGGCTGGTGCGGACAAGATGGGCCGAATGGCCTCCTTCTGTGCTGTAAATTTCTATGATTCTATGATTTTGCTTGATTGCCTCCCCCCCATCACTTGACTCAACATCTACCCCCTCTATCACCAGCGCACTGTGGATGCAGTATGAACTATCTATAGGATGCATTGCAGCAACCCCCACCCCCCTCAATCTCTACCACTGAGAAGGGTAAGAGCAGCACTGTCATGAGAACACCTTCCCCCCCCAAGTCACACACCATCCTGACTTGGACAAATATTGCCATTCCTTCAAAGTTGCTGGGTCAATATTCTCCTATTCCCTACCTAACCACATGGATTGCACTGTTGTGGGATAAAAGCCCATCATCACCTCGGGGCAACATCCTCAGAGAAAATAAATTTTAAAAAACAGTACGCTACTGACTTATACTATGTAAAAAGGTGGAGTTATAATGGCCTTCTACAAGAGATGATTACAAAAAAATTGTACTTTATACTGGAGTTGGATCATTTTCTTTTCCCACAGGAAGGGACTATCCCAGAAATGTACGAAAAGTTTGTGATATAAATATTTTAATAGTGTTATATGAAGAAGTGTATGAGCTGATACCGTTAGCAGTAGAGGAGCTGATACCGTTAGCAGTAGAGGAGCTTGGCATTCAGTGCTTTCCAAATACCGCCTTTGCTAGTTTCATAACTTCCTACATGGTATTGCAACAGTGTCCAGATCATAATTGCTCCCTTATTAAAAGAAGAAAAAAATACTTTTACATCTGTATTGCAGATTCATAACACCATGTGTATTAAATATCAACCTATAGCTTAATAATGTGCAACATGTTTTTCAATGCAGCTTCTTGAGGTAGTTTCTCACCTTGCACAACAAAACCTGCGTCTCCTTGTCCTTGGGCGCAAGCACATGCTAAGAGGAACACGCAGCTGGGACAAAGGTCATATGGCTGCCATACAGAAGTATGCTGACTGCTTCTTTACAGCAAATATGTAAGTCAAAGAGGAAGTTCAGTATAATAAGTAAACAAGGAAACTTAAGAAAATATTGTCATTGCCTTTTTTTAAAAATTGAATAATTGTAACGTACAAACATATGAAAAGAAGGGCAGAGAACGATCATTGGGTCCATCAAGCCTACCTCATCGAGACATGGTACAGCCACAGACAGCATAGACCCACCCTCTAACCATGCAATATCCTGGGAGAGGGAAAAAACACAGAAAAACCACAGCCAATTCAGGAAATTCCTCTCCAACTCCCTAAGGCATCAAGTAAAGCTCCGGGAGATTGTGGCAATCCACAGCTCATCATAATTGCAACTAACCAGCAACTTGCTCTCTATAACTGGAAATTTCCTTTTCACTCAGGAACTTGTCAAGTTTTATTTTAAAGAACTGTAGTGAATCCATACCCACCATATGTTTCAGAAGGTGATGACACTGCAAAGAAAAAACATCTTGGCATCTAACCTAAGTATTTGCTTATAGATTTTATATAATCTAGTTCTACCATTCCGATTTTATATAATCTAGTTTTATCATTCCTATTTAACTCAAATTATCTATCCAACTGGACTGGGTTATTTGAGATGGATGGGGATGGTAGAACTAGAGGACATACATATAAAATATAAAAAGCCTCAGTCATATCCCTTCTAAGCCTGCATTTATCTAAAGTAAATAACCCTAACCCTTGGAGCCTATCTTCATAACTAAGAGCTCTAAGGTTATGTATCATTCTAGTCAGAACCTCAGTATCCTTTACCATATGTAGGGACGAAATTTGGTTATAAAACTGCAAATACAGAGAAACAAAAGCCTTATATAGCCTATTTCTAATGCTCTTCATTTTATACTCTGTGATCCTACCAATACAACCTAAAATCCGATTAGCTTTCCCTATAGCCATCCGACGCTGCTTGTGCACCTTTTAACAAGTGATCAACTATTACCCCCAGGTGCCTTTCTTAATTGGTTATCCTTAACAAATACTCCGCATGGTATAAACATGCTTAGAGTTTCCTAACCTCAAATGCATAATGCTACATTTGCCCATATTGTTGGCCTGCAACCTATTGATTTGATCTAAATTACAGTGCACATTTTTGCGAATTTAAGGACAGTTCCATTTAAGCCTTCCTAAATATCATTAAAAAATATGCAGCATCAGTCTTGACACAGAGCCTTGTGGAACTCCAACCATGACCAGGTCCCATTCAGATCACTCCCAATGTTGACAACCCTCTGGCTACAAGATATCAACCAATTATTCCCACCTAACAGCATACTCAGTATAATTTTCCTTAAATCTATCACAAGGGAAAATTTAGCCCTCCTGAAATCAGGTACTAATGTTATATTGTCAGTAGCATTAATTTGCCTCACCAACTGAAATCTAATGATTCAGTGATCACTTTTGCTGGATGTTCCCCCACACGAAGATCACGCATCATTAATGGCCCAAATTTTGCTCTCAGCCATTCACCTCTCATACAGTTGCCCACAGACTTTTTGCAGGCTCGTCAGCGGAGACTACCAGTTATCTGCCATCTGTTTCCATGTGGTACCCTCTACAGGGGATCTGTGGTGTCTGTGACCATGGCAAGCAACAGCGAGTCTCTTCAACCAATCAGATTGAAGTATCCTCACTGAGCCACGCAGTCCAAACCAGGAAATATAAATTACATTTAAATCATGTACAGGAAGCAAAATAAAGATTGGAAAATACAGATGGGATTAAGGGAGAGAGATAAAAGAGACAAACAGAATTTTTTAAAAAATTATTTTACTTTTATTTTTAATCTACAACATTAATTTTCTTCTTAGGGAATGAGACTCCACACTTATAAAATAAATTTTTCAGGGCCAGAGAGGTTGTTCAGCAGTAATTATTACTTATACACCGTTAAAAACTCACTTACTCCTAAATGTACCAGCCCTAACTTTTTCAGTTGTTTTTAGTGCGGAACTAGTGGGCAAATACCTCAAGTTCACACCGTTACAGTGATTTCAGTGCACCCTGTGGAGGAGAAGGGTATTTCTGACAGCAACTTCTGGATTTCCACTGGTTTAACTGCGCATGTGCGGATGCCAGAAGTTGCTGTCAGATTTACCCTGTAATAACGGCGACGCTGATAGCCTCACCATTATTATTACAGCAGAATTCGGGCCATTAAGTATTAAATCTAATAAATGGTCCTCTCTCGTACTTTCCCTAACATGCTCAATAAGGAAGCAATTGTTAATAGGTAATTTTGTCTTCCCACCCTCTGAATTTGGTATCCCATTATCACACCAGATAATGGGCAGAACATTACAATCTCCTATGACAAAAGTATCATGTTCTGTTGTTCTTGTAATCTGATTAGAGTTCCTATCTTTCTCAACCTGTTGCTCCAGAGGCCTGTGACTGACGACAAAAATCAATTTTGAACCAATTTTGGATCCAGCTGTACCCAATTAATTCAGCTCCCTCCTATTAACCAATATTTCCCATCAATATTGCAATGATGTCCTCTTTTACCCCCTCTTTTGTGACCCAATCTATTCTTTCAAATCCCTTGTACTCTTTCAACTGCACTTGAGATCCACCATTATCTAACCAAGTTTCAGATATATCTATAATATCTAAATTCTCCATGGAAGTGTATGCTTGTAATTCTACTATTTACTTGTAATACTTACAGCATTAACATAAAAACATTTCAAGGAATTCTGTACATGCCTCTATGGTTCACCCTATGTATTGTTCCCCATTATTGAAATTCATATTGTTTTATTATTACCAGCATTTCCATTCATTCCCTAATCCTATAGGGACAATACACACTCCCTCTCCCAACTAGTTTAAATACCTTTCAATGGCATTTTCTACATTCAGAGACAGCTTTCAGCCTCCAACAAATTCAAATGAACCCCATTGCCCCAGTAAATATCCCCCAGTTGTCCACACACACCAGGTTTTCCTTGTGCTTAATGCTGCCAGCCAGTCACTGTTCTTTTCTGATGAACTTAGATCAATTACTTACCTTTTCTACCATTGGTCTTGCTTTGGTTTGTTTGGAGGTTATTTTGCAGAAATTGACTTATTTGTTCAGTTGAGCAGATCTTACATAAAATAATTGTGCAAATCGAAAGTTTTAAATATCGATCCCACTCCCAAAGAAAATTTAACAGGGTACAGGGAAAGGACAGGGGAGTGGGACTAAATGAATAGCTCTTTCAGACAGCTGCCACAGGACAATGATCCAAATAGCCTCTTCCTAAGTTGTAAAATTCTACAATTCTATGAAAAAAATCAGAATGTCTTCACGTTTTTTTAAAGTAAGTCCCCAGCTTAACTTCCTAATTGAAAACTTCTGTAATTCTTACAAGTAATAGATCACTTGTTTAAGTTATCACGGTGAATGACTAAGCCCTGAATATATACCTGCAATATTATTGATAAATGTATCTTGGTCCACTAATGATTATACTATTTGTATTATCTATTATCTGGGGGAGGGGCAAGAAAGGGAGTTAGAATTGCAAATCTTTTTTTTATATATCTATACCCAGCAGTCTCAAAACCAATTGTAAGAATAAAAAGCCTATGTTGTTGTTACAAATTTGGGTCTGCCGCAGGTATCTGATGTCGGTCACTCTCTTAAGCCGTCTGGTTACCTACTTTATTTTTAACAGTAGTTGACTCCTACTTCCCTGTATTAGCTAGGTGCAGTAGTGAGACCCACAAGTGTTGCAGTGAAACTCCCATGTGATCTGGACTGGATCTCCATGTCTTAAGCACATGTAAACCTTTAATCTCTCCAAAGGCAGATCGAGTTAACACTAGGCGGGGAATGTTTGCTTCGGTACACAAGCTGCTTTATTCCATGGTAGATAAAACGTACAGAACACTGAGTATGATAAAAGTTGCTTGGTACAAACAGTTCAACTTCTGTTCGTGTACCATTACAAAGATAAAGAACACACTTACAGTAATGAGAAGTCGCACAACACCAGGTTATAGTCCAACAGATTTATTTAATTTTACAAGCTTTCGGAGCTATCGCTCCTTCGTCAGGTAAGTTACAGTAGTCCACATTGGGGGGAATTCTTATTTAATGTAGAAATATGAATTTATTCTGATATCTTTCCTGCCTTTCCTGAAGGTTATTTCTCCTTCACAGCCTTTCTGCTGTTTTAATCCCTTTGCAGCCTTTCTGCTGCCTTATCTATGTCCCTAGCTATCTGGCTGACCTTGGGTGTTTGCGTTGATTTTTAAAAAGCCTCCCTTCAAAGAATTGCAGAGATCAAATAAATTTATGTTACCAAGGTGCTAGATGTCTCCTGAATGACCAGACATTACTAATAAATAGGCCACTGTTTGGGATGAGTGCAAAACAACTGCCCATCATGCATTTAAATCCCCTCTCATCTGCTTATTGATGTCCAACCCAGCAATGGGACTGTCTAGGTAAACTACTTCTTTACAGGCAAGCTTTTGTCCAAAAATCGCTCATGTCTAAGTCCTTTTCGAGTGTATAAAATGGCCACAAAATTCTGAACCGTGACAGTCATACACAGCCACTTTATTTTTCTGTATAATTCCACAAAACTAGATTGTTACAAACCGTGCCTGTAAGAGTTCAAATTAGTGTCTTAGATTTAGTGGCTTTTAGGGTACTGCAGGATGAGCAGAAAAACTTGCACAAAATCGCAAGACTTGGGCCACCAAAATTGACAAATTGAAGAACCAACTAAATTTCTGTCTTAATTCCAGTTGAGTGTACAGGAAGTGCCATTGCAAAGATACTTTGGGTGTGCACATGTTGAATGATGTAATCACAATTTGTTCTGCTTTCTCTTGATCTAGTTCTGAAGATGATCCTTTTCTGTTATATGCAACTATGCATTCAGGCAATCATTGTAAATTCCTTAGTAGAGACCTCATGCGGGATCATAAAGCTTGTTTGTCTGACAAGAACACCCGAAGACTGTTCTTCAAGTGGCAGCGTGGACACCAGCTCGTGCTGTCGATGTACAATCCAGGACACAAGATGCAATTTGAGGTGAGAGGCACACTTTGAACACAATTTAGGAGTACAAAGACTGCAGTGTAATCTTCGATAAGAAAATTCTTTGGGCTGGATTTTGATACTGGGGCGGGTTGGGGTCGTGTCATCCGCATTTCGTGTTATCCACCCGACTGCAATTGGATGTGGGAGATTGATGGAATTTTCACCTAATTGGGCAATTGAGTTCCAGCATGTGGGAACCCATGAACCAATTAGTGTTTTCAGTCTGAAAGTCGCCTCTGATGATGTCATCATTGTTGCTGCATTGCAGGTCAGAGACTGCCTGGCCTTTGCTGTGAGAGGACCTGGATTCAAAATGAGCAGCAGCTCGAAGGAGAGAGAGAGAGAATGAGAATTTTTTTTGCATCCAGGTCCTCTCACAGCAAAGGCCAGGCAGTCTCTGAAGACATTCAATGCAGCAGCATCAGAGGCGACTTTCAGACCTAATACTACTACTACTACCTTCATCACATCTCCATTGTAATAGTGGACCTGCAGCTGATAGTCAGCTATCCACTTGTGCTCCTGCCAGGTTTCACTGGCGTGTTTCAGGTCAGGCGTGCTTCACGTGGGAAAAGGGTTAAACTAGCTAAAACGTTTCAAAATGGCATTACAGAGCCAATTTAGGGCTTGTTAAGGGCTTTAATGGCCTCTCCCGCCTCTTGGAGGCGG
Source organism: Squalus acanthias (assembly GCA_030390025.1). NCBI lineage: Eukaryota > Metazoa > Chordata > Chondrichthyes > Squaliformes > Squalidae > Squalus > Squalus acanthias. The sequence continues at coordinate 59,704,422 of CM059425.1, forward strand.
GACGGAGTCGGGAACACCGCACACGATTTCATCAAAATTGCATGGAGGCGGGATCGGGTCCGCCTGCCACTTTTCACAATTTTAACCCCCCACACGCCTCCAAACCCGCCTCCACGGGTCTATGAAAATCCAGCCCTTTGTGTGTATATTTTAAGGAGAGTAAATTATTCTTCCATGTATTTTTTTACTGAAACCACATTTGGTTCAGAGGTATAAATTTCATATATTGAGTTTTAATGCTTCAAGGCAATGTATATTCTGAAAAGGAACTCCGTGTTCTCAAAGTTAATTTGAAACACGAATTATTATGACCTGAGCGCTGACCAAGTGCTTTTCTCATGCCTAACACAAAAGTCAACTCCCATACACAAGAACTCTCATTTCCTGCAAAGTAACCTGGGATAGCATGCTGTGGGTGAACAATTGTTTAGATTTCTGGGTTTTTGTAAAAAAAAATTCACTACACACCCACATTGCTTCTGAGGGTTATTAATATCAGTCAAACCAGAATCTTTCAGATCAAATTGAATTACCAAACAAGTTTATTCACAAAGCGTCTTTTACAGTAGCAGTAAAATCCAGTCAGTTGTCAGAGTAGTTTGAAGCAGTTCATGAAAGAGTTAAACAGGCAAACCAGTTGACTGAGTTCCTCTTGAAAAGCCTGCAAAACAAAGCCATTGAAGTAATGGGTAGGTAGACTCTTCTGGGTAGCTTAGTAGCACCTTAATTCCTACCAGTTGTAGTTGTATTTGAAATGATGTAGGTATTCCCACCCACAAAGTTCATGTCTTGCCTGTGCATCCATTGGAGCTCAGTCAAAATCATAACTAACTAAAACAAAAGCAAAATACTGCGGATCATGGAAATCTGAAATAAAAACAGGTAATGCTAGAAAACACTCAGCAGGTCGGGCAGCATCTGTGGAGAGAGAAACAGAGTTAATGGGCTGAATTTTTAACACCCAAAAAACAGGTGGGTTGGGGTTGGGTCAGTTGTTAAAAAATGTTAAATCTGAAACCTGACCCCAACCCGTCCACTTCCAGATTTAACGGAGGCGGGACAAGGGACGGGCAACCAACCTGCTCAGGAGGTGGGTTGGCAATTTAAATATTTTAATGAGGCTAGCAACCTCTGATTTAACCGCCTTTGCAGGTTTTACAGTGGCTTGCCAGGTTTCCCAGGTCTCCGGAAAACCCGGCAGCTGAAGGGAGGCAAGGACAGCTTCGGGGAGAAGGTAAGTGCCTTTACAGCACTGCTTGTGGGCCAGGAGGAGCAGGCGTGCTTCTCCCTGGCACCCCAAGCTCCCCCCACCAAGCCAAGCCTGTCAATCAGGCTGACTTCCCGGCAGGGAATCTGTCAAGTACAAAAGACGCTGCTGTGGAGTTAAAACTCTACAGCGTGTGGGGAAACCCGGACTTTCGGGTTTCCCGTCCGAAACTCTGCACCCCCACCCCTGTTAATATCCAGGCCAGTGTTTCAGGTTGATGACCTTTCATCAGATCTGAAATATTAACTCTGTTTCTCTCTCGACAGATGCTGCCTGACATGCTTAGTGCTTTCCAGCATTTTTTTGCTTTCATTTCATCACTAACTCAAATACTTCTGACACTCTTTTTGCTTTTAGAAGCCACTCTATGAAACTAAGGCAATTATTAATGAAGTCAACAGTAAGCTACATTAATATGTATACAAAGTTCTTTTGAAGACCACTTGGGGGGAGGGGTGGATTCACGAGCGTTGTCTAAGCTAAGTATAAGAGTGCTAAGTGAATTGAGTTCAGACAGTGTCATGCCAGTAAATAAATGGTGCAAATCCACAGTGTAAAAATCCTCTTACTTTAATACTAATTTCCAGTCTTGCACATAGAGGCAACAAGTATGGCTGGTGTCGGAAATGGAAGTGTCACATTGGTGCAGTAGAGGACTCTTCTTGAGCTAAGGTTAAGTAAGGTACATTGATGGAGAAGAACATGGAGTTGACCCATGCTATACTTGATCTGGTAGTGCTCTGCGCTGACACAGGGAACATATCAAAAGTGCAAAATGTGTTCCATTTTCTAGGACTCTAAGTCCTCGCCCTGATGAGCATATTAGTGTTGTAGATGTTACATAAAATTAATGTATTTTTTGAGAGCTTTGTTCACTGGGATTGATCTTCCTTATTTCTACATGAGAAATAGATAGATAGCATTCAAGAAAATCAGGAAATTTTGTTTTGAAATGTCAGTGGTGAGTCCTAGCAACAAACGCATTTTTTTATTACTATATAAATGTAGGCGCTACATTTTATCATCATCAGAACAATTAAGCATGGTTCAAAAATAGTGCAGAACTAGAATGGCAACAGGAATTTGGTGAGAGTAGGAATTCGGTACATTGGGGGAAGGAGGAACTAAGTAATTTAAACCAAGGGACAGCAGTAAATAAGTAAATAATCGCACTGGACGAAATAGATAAAGTGACGTCATAATCAACACAGAGAGGAGCGGCAGAACCCGAGGAAAGTAAGATAAGTATATAGGTAAGTATCTAGATATCCCCTTGTGTGTTTAGTATCTTTAGTGGTCAGTGTTAAGCTTGGTTTAGTAAGGATTTAATATTAGTGCAAGTCAAAGGAAAACAAGCTAACTGATTAAATTCTAACAGCATTTACAGACACTAAAAACTGATAAATAGCTAAGTAATTATTTACAGTAACTAATTACTAATATATTTAACATCAAGCTAAATTCACCTATTTAATAAATCTAGACCTCAAGTGACCAATTAGTTCAAGAAATAAACTACAGATAACCAACTAATTAATTAATTAATTAATTAATTAATTAATAAAGACATGGCAGTGCAGACGACGTGTCGGGATTATACTATGTGGGAATTTGGACAATGAGACTCTCCCGGACTGCCACATCTGCAAGAAATGTCTCTGTCTCGACACTCCGGCTCAGAGTTGTTGAGCTGCTGTCTGAGCTAGAGGCACTCCAACACATAGGGAGGAGGAGGAATTACTGGTTAATTTACTCCAGAGTACAGTCACACACTAGAGGAAAGCACAGGTGCAGGAAGGGGAGAGTGTGTGTCAGTCAGCCGGATAAGGGGAATGTAGGAGAGGTAGTGAAGGAAGTCCAGCAAATACTGCTCCTGTCCAAAAGGTACAAAGTACTCGATACCTGTGAAGATAAGGAGAACATAAGAAATAGGAACAGGAGTAGGCCATTCGACCCCTCGAGCCTGCTCTGCCATTCAATAAGATCATGGCTGATCTGATCTTGGCCACAACTCCACTTTCCTGCCTGTTCCCCATAACCCTTGACTCCCCTGTAGTTCAAATATCTGTCTATCTCCGCCTTGAATATATTCACTGACTCAGCCTCCACAGCTCTCTGGGGTAGAGAATTCCAAAGATTCACGACCCTCTGAGAGAAGAAATTCCTCCTCATCTCTGTCTTAAATGGGCGACCCCTTATCCTAAAACTATTCCCCCCCCCCAGTTCTAGATTCCCCACAAGCGGAAATATCCTCTCAGCATTTACCCTGTCAAGCCCCCTCAGAATCTTATATGTTTCAATAAGATCACCTCTCATTCTTCTAAACTCCAATGAGTATATCCCTCCTTAAATAAGGTGACCAAAACTGTACGCAGTACTCTAGGTGTGGTCTCACCAACGCCCTGTACAGTTGTAGCAAGACTTCCCTACTTTTATACTCCATCCCCCTAGCAATAAAGGCCAACATTCCATTTGCCTTCCTAATTACTTGCTGTACCTGCGTGCTAACTTTTTGTGTTTCATATACGAGGACACCCAGATCCTTCTGTACCGCAGCATTCTGTAGTCTCCATTTAAATAATATTTTGCTTTTCTATTCTTCCTACCAAAGTGGATAACCTCACATTTTCCCAGATTATACTCCATCTGCCAAATCTTTGCCCACTCACTTAACCTATCTATATCCCTTTGCAGACTCTTTGGGCTGGATTTTCTCAGCCCCAAGGAGGCGGGTATGGAGGCGGGACTGCCGGTAAAGTTGCAGAATTTGGGGGCGGATGGCAAACCCGCCCCCAACCCGCCTCTGTGCCCTCTTGCCAGGAGGCAGGAAGCCATCCTGCCCTGGGTCCCGTCTCCTTGGAGGCGGGAAGGGATTAAAGCCTATTAACTGCCTGTTAATGAACCTCGCCAGGGTCAGTGAGGCGAGCAGTGGGTCTGCAGGGGTGAGAGGGATCGAAACGTCCGCTGTGGAGGTGAGTGATGGGTGCAAGTGTGGAGAGGTAAGTATGAGAGGTGAGTGTAAAGTGTTAGAAAAAGTTTACTTACCTTTGCTTCTTCCTGCAGGCTTCAACCCTTGGGGATCCGGAGATGCCTCATCTCAACGGCAGAGATGACAGAATGGCTGCTGCATTCTCAGATGCAGCAGACATCTGATTTCTGCTGAGGAGAGAGGTTTTGGTGAGTCTTTGTGCAAGGGCTCACCTTAGAACAGAGATTGTCAGTGTTTGACAGCTTCTCAAAGCTGTCAAACGCTGACAATTCATCTGTCAAAAATTTTTCGACAGATATGCTGACGTCCTCTGTCACCGGCTTTCCCTTAATTGGCCGGTTAAGCCTGCAGGGCGGGCTTAACAAGGTCAATCAAGGGAAAATAGCGTGGGTTGGCCAGACGTCGTTGGGGGCGGGACTGAAACCTGAAAACCAGCAGTCACGCCCCCATTGACAAAATCCAGCCCTCTGTTTTCTGTTAGTTAGCCAATCCTCTATCCATGCTAATATATTACCCCCAACACCGTGAGCTCTTATCTTGTGCAGTAACCTTTTTTTATGGCATCTTATTCAATGCCTTTTGGAAATCCAAATACACTACATCTACTGGTTCCCCTTGATCCACCCTGCTCGTTACATCCTCAAAGAACTCCTAATAAATTTGTCAAACACATTTTCCCTTTCATAAAACCATGTTGACTCTGCCTGATTGCATTATGATTTTCTAAATGTCCTGCTACTGCTCACTTAATAGTGGATTCCAGCATTTTCCCAATGACCGATGTTAGGCTAACTGGCCTATAGTTTCCTGCTTTCTGTCTCCCTCTTTTCTTGAATAGGGGCGTTACATTTGCGGTTTTCCAATCCGCTGGGACCTTTCCAGAATCTATGGAATTTTGGGATTATTACCCGAGCCACGTATAAATTGGCAAAGGGACAAACAGATGAAGAAAGACCGTGGGATGGACAGACAGAATGCTGACCAAGGCACCATGGAGCAGGAGGCTGTCCAACAGGAGGAGGTGCAGAGTAGAAATGTTGTAGTTATAGGGGATTCTATAATTAAGGGGATAGATAGTATTCCTTGCAGTCAGGATCGAGAGTCCTGAAGGGTTTGTTGCCTACCCGGGGAAGGGACATCTTGAAATGGCTGGAAAATAATCTGGAAAGGGAGGGAGAGAATCCAGTTGTGATGCTCCATGTCAAATCCAACGACACAGGAAAGATGAGGTAAGAGGTCCTGCTATCAGGAGTTAGGAGCTCATTTGAAAAGCAGGACCTCAAGGGTAATAATCTCGGGATTATTACCCGAGCCACGTACAAATTGGCACAGGGACAAACAGATTAAGAAAGTCAACACGTGGCTTTTTTTTTTAAATCGTTCTGGGATGTGGGCATCGCTGGCAAGGCCAGCATTTAATGCCCATCCCTAATTGCCCTTGAGAAGGTGGTGGTGAGCCGCCTTCTTGAACCACTGCAGTCCGTGTGGTGAAGGTACTCCCACAGTGCTGTTAGGGAGGGTGTTTGACCCAGCGACGATGAAGGAACGGCGATATACTTCCAAGTCAGGATGGGGTGTGACTTGGAGGGGAACCTGGAGGTGATGGTGTTCCCATGTGCCTGCTGCCCTTGTCCTTCTAGGTGGTACAGGTCGCGGGTTTCAGAGGTGCTGTCGAAGAAGCCTTGGCGTGTTGCTGCAGTGCATCTTGTAGATGGTACACACTGCAGCCACGGTGCGCCGGTGGTGGAGGGAGTGAATGTTGAAGGTGATGGACGGGGTGCCAATCAAGCGGGCTGCTTTGTCTTGGATGGTGTCGAGCTTCTTGAGTGTTGTTGGAGCTGCACTCATCCAGGCAAGTGGAGAGTATTTCATCACACTCTTGACTTGTGCCTTGTAGATAGTGGATAGGCTTTGGGGTGTCAGGAGGTGACACACTCGCCACAGAATACCCAGCCTCAGACCTGCTCTTGTAGCCACAATATTTATGTGGCTGATCCAGTTAAGTTTCTGGTCAATGGTGACCCCCCCCCCAGGATGTTGATGTTGGCGGATTCAGCAATGGGTAATGCTGTTGATTGTCAAGGGGTGGTGGTTAGACGCACTCTTGTTGGAGATAGTCATTGCCTGGAACTTGTGTGGCGCAACTGTTGCTTGCCACTTATTAGCCCAAACCTGAATGTCGTCCAGGTCTTGCTGCATGCGGGCATAGAATGCTTCATTTTCTGAGCTGTTGCGAATAGCACTGAACACTGCAATCATCAGCGAACATCCCCACTTCTGACCTTATGATGGAGGCAAGGTCATTGATGAAGCAGCTGAAGATGGTTGGGCCGAGGACTCCTGCAGCGATGTCCTGGGGCTGAGATTATTGGCTTCCAACCACCACAACCATCTTTCTTTGTGCTAGGTATGACTCAGTGGAGAGTTTTTCCCCTGATTCCCATTGACTTCAATTTTACGAGGGCTTCTTGATGCCACACTCGGTCAAATGCTGCATTGATGTCAAGGGCAGTCACTCTCACCTCACCTCTGGAATTCAGCTCTTTTGTCCATGTTTGGACCAAGGCTGTAATGAGGTCTGGAGCCGAGTGGTCCTGGCGGAACCCAAACTGAGCATTGGTGAGCAGGTTATTGGTAAGTGCCGCTTGATAGCACTGTCGACAACACCTTCCATTACTTTGCTGATGATTGAGAGTAGACTGATGGGGTGGTACTTGGCCAGATTGGATTTGTCCTGCTTTTTGTGGACATTACATACCTGGGCAGTTTTCCACAGTGTCAGGTAGATGCCAGTGTTGTAGCTGTACTGGAACAGCTTGGCTAGAGGCGTGGCTAGTTCTGGAGCACAAGTCTCAGCACAACAGCCGGGATATTGTCTGGGCCCATAGCATTTGCTGTATCCAGTATGCTCAGCCGTTTCTTGATATCACGTGGAGTGAATCAAATTGGCAGAAGATTGCCTTCTGTAATGGTGGGGACCTCAGGAGGAGGCCGAGATGGATTATCTACTCGGCACTTCTGGCTGAAGATGGTTGCAAACGCTTCAGCTTTGTCTTTTGCACTCGCGTGCTGGGCTCCACCACCATTGAGGATGGGAATGTTCATGGAGCCTCCTCCTCCCGTCACTTGTTTAGTGGTCCACCACCATTCATGACTGGATGTTGCAGGACTGCAGAGCTTTGATCTGATCCATTGGTTGTGGGATTGCTTAGCTGTCTAAAGCATGCTGCTTCAGTTGTTTAGCATGCATGCAGTCCTGTGTTGCAGCTTCCCCAAGTTGGCACCTCATTCTTAGGTACGCCTGGTGCTGCTCCTGGCATGCTCTTCTACACTCCTCATTGAACCAGCATTGGTCACCTGGCTTGATAATGGTAGAGTGAGGGATATGCCGGGCCATGAGGTTACAGATTGTCGTGGAATACAATTCTGCTGCTGCTGATGGCCCATAGCGTCTCATAGATGCCCAGTTTTGAGCTGCTAGATCTGTTCTGAATCTATCCCATTTAGCACGGTGGTAGTGCCACACGACACGATGGAGGGTATCCTCCGTGTGAAAAAGGGACTTCAACTCCATAAGGACTGTGCAGTGATCACTGCTACCAATACTGTCATGGACAGATGCATCTGCGACAGGTAGATTGGTGAGGACGAGGTCAGGTAGGTTTTTCCCCTCGTGTTGGTTCTATCACCACTTGCTGCAGGCCCAGTCTGGCAGCTATGTCCTTAGGACTCAGCCAGCTCGGTCAGTAATGGTGTTACCAAGCCACTCTTGGTGATGGACATTGAAGTCCCCCACCCAGAGTACATTCTGTGCCCTTGCTACCCTCAGTGCTTCTTCCAAGTGGTGCTCAACATGGAGGAGTAATGATTCATCAGCTGAGGGAGGGCGGTAGGTGGTAATCAGCAGGTTTCCTTGCCCATGTTTGACCTGATGCCATGAGACTTCATGGGGTCCGGAATCAATGTTGAGGACTCCCAGGGCCACTCCCTCCTGACTGTATACCACTGTGCCGCCACCTCTGGTGGGTCTGTCCTGTCGGTGGGACAGGACATATTCAGGGATGGTGATGGAGGAGTCTGGGACATTGGCTGAAACGATGGGACAGGCTGCACCTGAACCAGGCTGAGACCAAGGTCCTAGCAGAAAGGATAACACGGGCTGTAAATAAGACTTTAAACTATAATGTGTGGGGAGGGACTGCTAGTAATTACAGAAATCTAATTAGAAAAGAATCAGGAAAAGAGGTTAAGGAAGGAATAGGACGAATGGCCAGAGATCGGATAAAATCATAGAGCATAAAGGTAAAATAACTACTAAAAATAAAGAGAGAGTAATAATAAAGAAAGACAATTTAAACTGTCGGTACAGCACTGTACGTACTATTCAAAACAAAATGAATGAACTGGAAGCAATCATTTGTAGAAAGGATCCGAATATAGTAGGGATGACTGAAACATGGCTACATAGAGAACAGGTTTGGCAACTAAATATTGCCGGATACAACACATTTAGGAAGGAAGGGAAGGAGGGGGGAGGTGGAGTAGCTGTACTAGTTAAAGATAACATAATGGCGGTAAAAAATGAGGATGTAACTAGCAGTAAGATAGATACATAATCTATATGGATTGAGTTAAAAGATAAGAAGGGATCAATCACCCTAATAGGGGTATACTATAGACCACCAAATAGTGGAAGGAATTGGAGGAAGAAATATGTAGGCAAATCTACGAGGTGAGTAGCAGGCATAGAATAATAATCTTGGGAGATTTCAACTGCACCCAAATAAACTGGGAGGAAGAAGTAGCGAAAGGAGAAAAGGGAATTGAGTTTTTACAGTGTATACAGGACTCCTTTCTCGCTCAGTACACAAGAAGTCCAACAAGAAAAGAATTATTGCTGGATCTTGTAATAGGTAATGAACCAGAACAGATAGGAGAATTAAGAGTAGGAGAGCATCTTAGTAGTAATGAACACAACATAGTAAGGTTCAAGATTAGGATCGATAGTGACATAAGTAGGACAAAGACTAGGGTAATAGATTGGAAAAGAGCAAATTATGATGAAATGAGGGTGGGAATAAAGAAGGTAAAGTGGGAGAAAATCTTGAAAAACAAAGAGAAAAACAGCGAGAAATCTTTAAAAGGGTAAACAATAGAGTTCAAGAGAAATGTATTCCAGTAAAAGTAAAAAAACAAGCAAGCTAATTATGGGGCACCGTAGATGAATCAAGAACTAAAGGAAACATTGAATCTGAAGAAAAAGGCATATAAGAAGTATTTAGATACTAAAGGAAAGGAGGACAAAAAGGAATACGAAGAACTTAGGAGTTTAAAAAAAAAAGTCAGGGCGGTAAAGAGAAATTACATAATTAAATTATCAAAGAATATAAAAAGAAATAATAAATTGTTCTATGGACACATAAATAAAAAAAGGAAAATTAAAGTAGGGATAGGACCACCAAAGGATGAGCAAGTTAAACTCACAGGTAATGACAGAGTATTGAATAACTACTTTGCCTCAGTTTTTGATAAAGAAGGTAATGAAATAGACACTTCACTAGAGGATGAGCTTAAAAAGAATATTAATACAGTTGGGATAGAAGAGGGGGTAGTGCCAGAGGACTGGCGGACAGCTAATGTTGTTCCTACATACAAAAAGGGAGATAGAACAAAGCCTGGGAACTATAAAACATGATGCGGAGATGCCGGTGTTGGACTGGGGTGGACAAAATTGAGAGGTCGCACAACACCAGGTTATAGTCCAACAGTTTTATTTGAAATCACAAGCTTTCGGAGCTATCGATCGCCCCTTCCTCAGGTGAAGTAGAGAAATACAGACTCGACAAAGCATATATAGATAGAGAACAATGCATGTGTACCTTACAATTGCAGACAACTAAATTAAATCATCCTGACTATCTGCCGAGGTGTGATAAAGTTATAGTCAGGATGATTTAATTTAGTTGTCTGCAATTGTAAGGTACACATGCATTGTTCTCTATCTATATATGCTTTGTCGAGTCTGTATTTCTCTACTTCACCTGAGGAAGGGGCGATCGATAGCTCCGAAAGCTTGTGATTTCAAATAAAACTGTTGGACTATAACCTGGTGTTGTGCGACCTCTCAACTATAAAACAGTCAGCTTAATGTCAGTGATAGAAAAGATACTGGAATCTATACTAAAAGAAGTAATAGAAGAGCATCTAGAGACAGAAAATATAACAAAAAAATAGTCAGCATAGATTCTGAAAGGCTAAATCACGCTTAACTAACCTAATAGAATTCTTTGAAGAGGTAACGGAAAGAGTAGACAAGGGTAATGTAGTAGATGTCATATACTTGGATTTTTAAAAGATCTTTGATAAAGTACCACACGCTAGGCTCATGACAAAGGTTAGGGTTTGTGGAGTCAGGGGGCAAATAGCTGAATGGATAGCAAATTGGCTATAAAATGGAATGCAGAGAGATGGGGTAAAGGGTAGTTATTCAGATTGGAGGAAGGTAGAAAAGAAAAGAAAAGACTTGGAGGTGACCTGATAGAGGTCTTTAAAATTATGAATGGGTTGGACAGGGTAGATGTGGAGAGAATGTTTCCACTTGTGGGAGAATCCAAAACTAGGGATCATAAATACAAAATAGTTACTAATAAATCCAGTAGGGAAATAAGGAGAAATTTCTCTACTCAGAGAGTGGTTAGAATGTGCAACTCGCTACCACAGGAAGTGTTGAGGCAAATAGCTTACATGCTTTCAAAAGGAAACTAGACGAGTACATGAGAGAAAAGGGAATAGAAAAATATGCTGAAAGGCTGAGATGAGGCAAATAGAATGGGAGGAGACTTGTGTGGAGTATAAACACCAGCACAGACTAGTTGGGCCGAACGGCCTGTTTCTGTGCTGTGTATTCTATGTAATTCTATGTAATATTGTAGGCCTGACTGTATAACATTGAAAGTACGACCAATATGACTTTTAAAGTTGCATTTTCAGTCTGTTTACTAGCATGTGTGAACCGGTTCTTAAGTGCCTAGTTTGGCTGGAAGGTGAAGTAACTTCATTTCGAAATACTACAGTTAAGTGTTTAATTTATTATACAAATAAATCAAGTGTTTATTTAATTAATCAGATCCAGGGGATAAAATTTAAATTAACTTAATAGAGGATGCTAACATTAAAGGGTTCTGAATTTCATTAAATTAAAATCTGATATATATATATAAATAATAAATACTTACAGAAATAATAAAATAAAGAAGTTAAATTTAAAAAAGGCTAATTAGCTACAAATTAATCTGAAATCAAGTTAAATCCAAATATCTAACTATAATATAGATAGACCTCAAGTAGTTGTATTATATCTAGAATTAAATTAATACTAATAAATAAATAAAAACTGGAAATGGCAGTGTCGGGACTGTAATATGTGGGAGATTATTGACCGTGAGACTGTCCTAGATTGCCACATCAACAGTAAATGTCTCTGGCTTGAGACACTCCGGCTCAGGTTTTTTGAGCTGGAGTACAAGTTAGAGACACTCTGATACAGAAGGGAGGGGGAGGAATTGTTGGATAGTTTTCTCCAGAGTGCAGTCACACCTCAGAGTAAAGCACATGTGCAGCAAGGGGAGTGTGTGACTGTTACTCGGCAGGGTAAGGGGAACCAAGGAAAGATGGAGAAGGAGAGCAGATACTGGTCCTGTCCAACAAGTACAACGTACTTGCTACCTGTGAGGATAATGATGCAGATTTTGGGGTGGACAGCCAGAATACTAACCATGACACCGTGGGGCAGGAGGCAATCCAAGAGGGGTGGGGGCAAGAGCAGAATAGAAAGGTTGTAGTCATAGGGGATTCGATAATTAGGGGGATAGAGAGCGTCCTCTGCACTTACGACCGAGAGTCCAGAAGGGCTTGTTGCCTACCTTGTGTAAAGGTAAAGGATATCTCTGAGCAACTGGAGAGGAACTTGGAAAGGGAGGGGGGAACATCCAGTTGTCGTGGTCCATGTTGAGACCAATGACATAGGGAAGAACATAAGAAATAGGAGCCATTCGGCCCCTCGAGCCTGCTCCGCCGTTCAATAAGATCATGGCTGATCTTCGACCTCAACTCCACTTTCCTGCACTATCCCCGTATCCCTTGATTCCCTGAATATCCAAAAATCTATCGATCTCTGTCTTGAATATACTCAATGACTGAGCCTCCACAGCCCTCTGGGGTAGAGAATTCCAAAGATTCACCACACTCTGAGTGAAGAAATTTCTCCTCATCTCAGTCCTAAATGACCGACCCCTTATTCTGAGACTGTGACCCCTGGTTCTAGACTCCCCAGCCAGGGGAACCATCCTCCCTGCATCTACCCTGTCAAGCCCTGTAAGAATTTTGTATGTTTGAATGAGATCACCTCTCATTCTTCTAAACTCTAGAGAATATAGGCCTAGTCAACTCAATCTCTCCTCATAGGACAATCCCCTCATCCCAGGAATCAGTCTGGTGAATCTTCGTTGCACTCCCTCTATGGCAAGTATATCCTTCCTTAGGTAAGGAGACCAAAACTGTACACAGTACTCCAGGTGTGGTCTCACCAGGGCGCTATATAATTGCAGTAAGAAAAGGGAGGCGGTCCGGCTAAGGGAATATCAGAAGTTACGAACTAAATTCAAAAACAGGACCTCACTGGTGGTAATCTCGGGATGGCTACCCGAGCCACATGCTAATTGGCATAGGGATAGGTAGATCAGGAAGATGAATGCGTGGCTGAAAGACTGATGTTGGAAGGAGATGTTCCATTTCATGACACACTGGCACCAGTACTGGGATAAGAAGCAGCTGTAACGTTGGAACAGGCTCCACCTGAACCAGAGTGGGACTAGTGACCCAGTGGAAAGTATAAATCGGGCTGTCGATAGGACTTTAAACTAGTAAGACAGCGGAGGAATCTGGTAAAAATAAATAAGTCTGAAGATAAAATAAATAGGAGATGAGAGTAAAGGTCAGACAAAGGTAAAGAACAAAGGTAACATAAATGGTCATGGGAACAAATACAGCTATAAAACAGAAGTATAAAAGAACTGTTAAAAATGAAGTAAAGGGAACAACTATTAAAGACGAATTAAACTGCCTGTACAGCAATGTACACAGCATCCAAAATAAAACTGGGGAACTGGAGGCAATAATCCGTAGCGAGGAACCAGATGTAGTAGGAATAACTGAAACATGGCTACATAAAGAACAGGACTGGCAACTAAATATTGCAGGTTATAACATAATCAGAAAGGATAGGGAAGGAAGAAGGGGGTGCAGCAGCTGTACTAATTAGAGATAACAAAATGGCAGTAGAAAAAGGGACATAACGAACAGAAGGTTAGAAACAGAATCCATGTAGATTGAAATAAAAGATAAGAAGGGATCGATCACGCTACTAGGGGTATACTACAGACCACCTAATAGTGGAAAGGAGGTGGAGGAATAAATATGTAACCAAAAATGTGAAATGAGTAAAGGACATAGAATAATAATCATGGGAGATTTTAACTACCCCCAAATAAAGAGGTGGCGAAAAGGGATACAGGGAATGGAGTTTTTACAATGTATGCAGGACTCCTTTCTTACCCAGTATGTAAAAAGCCCAACAAGAGAGGAAGTACTGCTGGATCTAGTAATGGGAAATGAACCAGAACAGATAAGAGAATTAAGCGTAGGGGTCATCTAGACAATAGCGATCACAACATAATATGGTTTAAGATAAAGATTGGGAAGGACATAAGTAAGACAAAGACCAAAGTAATAAATTGGAAAAAGCTGATTTTAAGGGATTGAGAATGGGATTAGGGAAAGTAAACTGGAAAAATTACTGACAAACAAAGAAAAAGAACAGCAGTGGGAAACATTTAAAATGGTGATCCATAGAGTCCAGGAGAAATATATCCCACGAAAAAGCAAAAACAAACTAGCCAGCAATGGCACCCCATGGATGAATAAAGAAATAAAGGCAAAATTGAAACTAAAGAAAAGGGCATACACTAGGTACATAGACAACAAAGGAGAGGATGACAAAAGGGAATATGAAAAGGATAGGAAAGAAGTCAGAAACAAATGTTAGAAGGGTGAGAAACAATAGGGGAAGGCCGAGTAAACAAAGGCAAGAAACACAAAGGGCCATACTAAATCATAAGTCTAAAAGGACAAAGGATGTTAATAAAATAAGTCTAAAGGCTCTGTGTCTTAATGCAAGGAGTATCCGTAATAAGGTGGATGAATTGACTGTGCAAATAGATGTTAACGGATACGATGTGATTGGGATTACAGAGACGTGGCTCCAGAACAATCAAGGCTGGGAACTGAACATCCAGGGGTATTCAACATTCAGAAAGGATAGAATAAAAGGAAAAGGGGGTGGGGTAGCATTGCTGGTTAAAGAGGAGATTAATGCAATAGCTAGGAAGGACATCAGCTTGGAGGATGTGGAATCAATATGGGTTGAGCTGCAGAACACCAAAGGGCAGAAAACGTTAGTGGGAGTTGTGTACAGACCTCCAAACAGCAGTAGTGAGGTGGGGGAGGGTATGAAACAGGAAATCAGAGGTGCGTGCAAAAAAGGCACGGCAGTTATCATGGGTGACTTTAATATGCATATAGATTGGGCTACTCAAACTGGAAGCAATACGGTGGAGGAGGATTTCCTGGAGTGTTTAAGGGATGGTTTCCTAAACCAATATGTTGAGGAACCAACTCGAGGGGAGGCCATCCTGGACTGGGTGTTGTGTAATGAGGAAGGACTAATCAGCAATCTTGTGGTACGAGGCCCCCTGGGGAAGAGTGACCATAGTATGGTGGAGTTCTACATTAGGATGGAGAAGGAAACAGTTAAGTCAGAGACCATGGTCCAGAATTTAAATAAGGGCAACTTTGATGGTATGAGGCGTGAATTGGCGAGGTTAAATTGGCAAGCGATATTTAAGGGGCTATCAGTGGAAGGGCAATGGCAGACATTTAGAGATCGCATGGATGAACTACAACAATTGTACATCCCGGTCTGGTGTAAAAATAAAAAAGGGAAGGTGGCTCAACCATGGCTAACAAGGGAAATCAGGGATAGTATTAAAACCAAGGAAGTTGCATACAAATTGGCCAGAAGTAGCAGCAAACCCGGGGACTGGGAGAACTTCAAAACTCAGCAAAGGAGGACGAAGGGTTTGATTAGGGCAGGGAAAATAAAATGTGAAAGGAAGCTTGCAGAGAACATTAAAATGGACAGCAAAAGCTTCTATAAATATGTAAAAAGAAAGAGGTTAGTAAAAACAAACGTAGGTCCCCTGCAGTCGGAAACAGGGCAAGTCGTAATGGGGAACAAGGAAATGGCAGATCAATTGAACAAGTACTTTGGTTCGGTGTTTACTGTGGAGGACACACACAACCTGCCGGAAATAAAAGGGGTCAGAGGATCTGGTAAGAGGGAGGAGCTGAGGGAAATCCTTATTAGTCGGGAAAAGGTTTTGGGGAAATTGATGGGACTGAAGGCTGAAAAATCCCCGGGGCCTGATGGTCTGCATCCCAGAGTACTTAAGGAGGTGGCCTTGGAAACAGTGGATGCATTGACGATCATTTTCCAACATTCCTTAGACTCTGGATCAGTTCCGATGGAGTGGAGGGTGGCCAATGTAACCCCTCTTTTTAAAAAAGGAGGGAGGGAGAAAGCAGGGAATTATAGACCGGTCAGCCTGACATCGGTCGTGGGTAAAATGATGGAAGCAATTATTAAAGATGTCATAACAGACCATTTGGAAAGTGGCGACATGATAGGTCCAAGTCAGCATGGATTTGTGAAAGGGAAATCATGCTTGACAAATCTTCTGGAATTTTTTGAGGATGTTTCCAATAGGGTGGACAGGGGGGAACCAGTAGATGTGGTGTATTTGGACTTTCAGAAGGCCTTCGACAAGGTCCCACACAAGAGATTGGTGAGCAAAGTTAAAGCACATGGGATTGGGGGTAATGTGTTGACGTGGATTGAGAACTGGTTGGCACACAGGAAACAAAGAGTAGGAGTAAATGGGTACTTTTCAGAATGGCAGGCAGTGACCAGCGGGGTACCGCAGGGTTCGGTGCTGGGACCCCAGCTGTTTACATTATATATTAATGATTTGGACGAAGGGATTAAATGTAATATCTCCAAATTTGCGGATGACACTAAATTGGGAGGCAGTGTGAACAATGAGGAGGATGCTAAGAGGCTACAGAGTGACTTGGACAGGTTGGGTGAATGGGCAAATGTATGGCAGATGAAGTACAATGTGGATAAATGTGAGGTTATCCACTTTGGTGGTAAAAATAGAGAGGCGGACTATTACCTGAATGGTGGCAGATTAGGGAAAGGGGAGGTGCAACGAGACCTGGGCGTCATGGTACATCAGTCACTGAAGGTGGGAATGCAAGTGCAGCAGGCAGTCAAGAAAGCAAACGGAATGATGGCCTTCATAGTAAGGGGATTTGAGTACAGGAGTAGGGAGGTGATGCTGCAGTTGTACAGGGCCTTGGTGAGGCCACACCTGGAGTATTGTGCGCAGTTTTGGTCTCCTAACTTAAGGAAGGACATTCTTGCTATTGAGGGAGTGCAGCGAAGGTTCACTAGATTGATTCCTGGGATGGCCGGACTGACATATCAAGAAAGATTGGGTCAACTGAACTTGTATCCTCTGGAGTTCAGAAGAATGAGGGGGGATCTTATAGAGACATTTAAAATCCTGACTGGTTTAGACAAATTAGATGCGGGCAGAATGTTCCCAATGTTAGGGAAAACTAGAACCAGGGGTCACAGTCTAAGGATTAAGGGGAAGCCATTTAAGACTGAGCTGAGGAGGAACTTCTTCACCCAGAGAGTGGTGAATCTATGGAATTCTCTTCCACAGAAGGTTGTTGAGGCCAGCTCGCTAAATATATTCAAAAGGGAGTTAGATATAACACTCACAACTAGGGGGATCAAGGGGTATGGCGAGAAAGCAGGAATGGGGTACTGAGGTAGCATGTTCAGCCATGAACGCATTGAATGGCGGTGCAGGCTCGAAGGACCGAATGGTCTACTCCTGTACCTATTTTCTATGTTTCTATGTTTCTAAGTCAAAAAAACAATTAGGAAGGCAAAGAGAAGCTACAAAATTAAATTATCAAGGAATGTAACAAGAAATAGTAGTATTCTACAGACTCACAAATAACAAATGAAAAATCAGGATAGGGATAAGGCACTAAGTTATACACACGATAAACTTACAGATAATGACAGCGAAATTGCAGAAATATTAAATAATTACTTTGCCTCGGTATTCACCAGGGAGACTAACAGGGTGGACATGACATTAGAAAAAGAGATCAAAAAAGTTATAAAGACATTTAAGATAAGAAGTGGGGAGATAATAAACTAATCAAACTTAGAGAGGATAACCCCCCTGATTCGGATGGATTGCATCTGGATTGCATCTGCGCATATTAAAAGAAGTTGAGGAGAGATAGCAGAGCTTAGGCACTATCACATATATATAAAAATTCATTAGAAAAGGGAATAGTGCCAGAGGACTGGTGGACAGCTAATGTGATTCCTATATTTAAAAAGGGAGATAGAACAAATCCAGGTAACTATAGACCAATTAGCTTAAAGTCAGAGGTAGGAAAGATAATAGAATCCTTACTCAAAGATATAATAGAAAAACATCTAGAAACTGAAAATATAATAAAGAGTAGTCAGCACGAACTTCAAAAGGGAATGTCATGCTTGACCAACCTTATTGAATTTTTTTGAAGAAGTAACGGAAAGGATAGATAAGTGTAATGCAGTAGACGTAATGGGCTGCATTTTAATGGGGAAAGCGGGTTGGAGGCGGAGGGCTTCGAGGCGGTCAGGAAACCCGGGAAAACGGGTTTCCCACAGGCCATGCCGACTTTAATGGCGGGGCCTGATTTGCATGGGAAGCCTCTGTTTCCCACTCGCAGCCAGCCAGACGGAGAGGCTGGCTGGCTGCGGGCGGGTAGGCCTGCAGCAAAAAGAAGGGATCGGGTGAGGGAATGGGGTCGGCCGGAGGAGGATTGGGGAGGGTGGGGAGAGAGGATCGGGGCAGGAGTATCAGGGGAGAAGGAAGAATGGATCGGGGCCGGACTCCTGAGCATCAGCGGTGGGGGGTGCTGGGGAGGGAGACGATCGGGGCCGGACTCTTGAGCATCGGGGGACGGGTGGGGGAGAAATGATCGAGGCCGGACTCCTGAGCATCGGAGTGGGGGGGAGAGAAGATCGGGGTGGGAGAAAAGATTGAAGCCGGAGGATCTGGGGGTGTGGTGAGGGAGGAAAGCATCGGGGCCGGAGGATCGGGAGGGGACGGGAAAGCATCGGGGGGGAAGGGAGAGAAGCGGTGGGGGGGGGAAGCATTGGAGCCAGCCTGAGGATCATCGCGGGGGGTGGGTGGGGAGTCCGGGAAGGCATTCAGAGGCATCGCAGGGGGTGGGTTAGGCAGGGACCCTGGATCCAGGAGGTAGGTGTAAAGGCTCTTAACTTCTGGATGCAGCAGTCCTCACCTTGCTGTAGCTGGCGAGTTTTACAAGGTGTGCAAAACCCGACCAGCTACAGTTAAACACAAAATGGAGGTTAATATTTAAATAGACCTCCTGGCAGCTGGTTGGTTGCCCACCCCGTCCCGCCTCCCATCCCACCTCCGTTAAAACTGCAAGTGGGCGGGTTCAGGTCGGGATTCACATTTTTAACACTTTAACTAGCCCAGCGCCCCCAACCCACCTATTTTTTTTTAGGTTAAAATTCCCCCCAATATATTTGGATTTTCAAAAGACCTTCAATAAGGTAGTAGACTCATGACTAAGGCAGAGCATGTGGAATCAGGGGACAAGTAGCAGAATGGATAGCAAGCTGAGTCCAAAACAGAAAACAGAGAGTGGGGTTAAAGGTAGTTACTCAGACTGGCAAAAAGTCGTAAATGGTGTTCCACAAGGATCAGTGCTGGGACAAATCTTTACATAAACGATTTGGACTCTGGAATTGGAAGTACAATTTCAAAATATGCGGATGACACCAAATTGGGGTTGTAGTTAATACAGAGGAGGACTGCGACAAAATACAGGAAGACATTAATAAACTTGCAGAATGGGTGTGTAATTGGAAAATGAACTTCAATATAGATAAGTGCAAGGTAGTACATTTTGGTAGGAAGAATAAGGAAACCACATACTCCTTGGAAAATAAGGGGGCGATTTTGCCAGCCCTGGGGAGGCGGGTATGGAGGCGGGACTGCGGGGAAAATGGCAGAATTTGGGGGCGGGTGCACAACCCGCCCCCAACCCGCCTCCATGCCATCTTCCCAGGAGGCGGGTAGCCGTCCCGCGCAGGGTCCCGTCTCCTTGGAGGCGGGAAGGGATTAAAGCCTATTAACTGCCTGTTAACAGGTAGTTAACAGGCAGAAAATAGGATTAGCCCCTTTTTGCCCTCACAAGTGCGGGCTTCCCGAAGGCTCCAAAACGAGGTGAGGCGAGTACTGGGTCTGCGGGGGTCGGGGGGTGCAAAAATGTGGTGTGAAGATAAGTGATGGGTGCAAGAGTGGAGAGGTGAGTATCTGAGGTAAGTGCAAAGTGTTTTTAAAAGTGTACTTCAGGCTTCAGTCGGTTTGTATGCGGAGAGTCTCGGACTTCCGTGTTGCAGATGAGAGATGGCCGTTGCATTCTCAGATGCAACAACCATCTCAATTCTGTAAAAGAAAGAAGGTTGATGAGGACTTGTATGCAACACCTCATCAAACTGCAGAGAATGTCACTGTTTGACAGCTTCACAGAGCTGTCAAATGATGACAATTCATCTGTCAAAAATTTTTGACAGATGAAACGTCATACGTTGACGTGCTCTGCTCCGGCTTTCCCTTAATTGGCCTGCCAAGCCCGCTGGACGGGCTTAACAAGATCAATCAAGGGAAAATAGCGTGGGTTGGCCACAAATCGATGGAGGTGGGACATCGACCAGACAAGCAGCAGTCCCGCCTCTAACGCGCCCCCATTGGCAAAATCACCCCCAGTGTGTCTAAATGGGGTAGAGGAGTAGAGGGATCTGGGGCTACAGATGCACATATCACTAAAAGTAGTGACACAGGTTAATAAGGCCATAAAAAAGCAAATAAAGCACTGGGGTTCATTTCTAGAGGGATAGAATTGAAAAGCAGAGAAGTTATGTTAAACTTGTATAGAACCTTGGTAAGACCACACTGAGTACTGTGCACAGTTCTGGTCAGTATAACAGTATAAAAAAGATATAGAGACACTGGAGAAGGTGCAAAAATGCTTTACTAGGATGATACCAGAACTGAGAGGTTATACCTATCAGGAAAGTTTGAACAGGCTGGGGCTCTTCTCTCTAGAAAAGAGAAGACTGAGGGGTGACCTGATAGAGGTCTTTAAAATTATGAAAGGGTTTGATAGGGTAGATGTAGAGAAGATGTTTCTACTTACAGGGGAGACCAGAACGAGGGGCCATAAATATTAGAAAGTGACTAAGAAATCCAATAGGGAATTCAGGAGAAACTTCTTTACCCAGAGAGTGGTTAGAAAGTGGAACTCACTACCACAAGGAGTAGTTAAGGCGAATAACATAGATGCATTTAAGGGGAAGCTAGATAAACACACGAGGGAGAAAGAAATAGAAGGATATGTTGATGAGGTTAGATGAAGCAGGGAGGGAGGAGGCATGTGTGGAGCATAAACACTGGCATGGATCTGTTGGGCCAAATGGCCTGTTTCTGTGCGGTAAATACTATGTAATACCACATGTTAAAACATGGTGCTTTATGAGGAGTCTGCTACTCTATCACCAACTGTTTAGGTGAGTGATGATGTTGCAGCTAATGGTAATTTTGGGGTGAAAATCTATGTCTGGATCATTTCTGTATCTGGGTTTAAAACTGTTACTATTGGAACTTTATTAATAAGTTGAGCAGGGAATAAAAATATTTGTTTCTACCATTTTATTCTCGTCTTCCTTTGTATGCCACAATTACAATTCGGGTTCTTTCCACATACTTTATCTTTTGCCCAGCACGGGACTGCTTCCCATGATGATGAAGCAATCTGGCAGGTAGCATGCCCTAGGTGAACAATAAACCCGTTTACTATTGAACTTTACACTGGAAGCAGTAACTCTGGACCTCTCCAACTGTCAGACAAATGGACTGGAAATTGGGGTCCCATGATGTACATTGGACCCTGATTTGCATTTTAGTACAGTAAGAAATAAAATAGCAACAGCTAGGTAAATCATAGAGGTTCAGTTAACTAACAAGGCTATTTCCAGCAAACAATATATTTTAAAGTGGCCACAAGATTGGCAGCTACTAAAATCCCATAAATAATAAAATGTTAAAAATGTAGCAGGTGAAATACAACTTCGGCAGGGACACAAAATGGCCAGTAGCGGATCGGCTGTCTGTTATGCACTCCACCCAATTTTCCTTTCCATTAACTTCATTGGAAAGGAACATCGGGCGAGTGCATAACGGATGTCCGAATCACTGCCGCCCATTTTGCGCTTCTGCCAAATTTGAGTTTCACCCCCATAGACTTTTATGACTTAAAACAAAACCGATCTCCAAACTATCACATATTCCCTTCTTCACCACTCCCCACCCCTCGAGAGGTTTTTTCTTTGCAGATCCATAGTAATGGAACCAAAGAACTGTACAAACAGCATCTTATTTAGGCAAATGGCCCATCAGCTCTTCTAGTGCCAGTATTTTATGGAATCCTGCCAGAAAGATGTGCCACTTCTGCACCTACCACCTCTTGTACCTTGCTTTTTGCCAGTGTTGTGCACTGCACAACAGAGGCTCTTTCTGGGATCATATTGCCTATGCTTGCCCTTTGGATAAACAGTCTCACGCAGTCAGCTCTGCTCAGGAGAGTGACTGAACATCGTGCGTGTGCTTTACCTTTGACTGTGTCCCCACTTGTTTCACCGCTGCCTGGCTGAAGTCACATGCTAACTTTGTGACCCCTTGCACCTTTCTTCCACAAATAAGACACACAGCTTACTTATTTGTGGATAATGTGTGGCTTTGACTGTTACTGTGGCATGTTGGACGTCCCTGAACTATTTTATGTTAAACAGTACATAAACTTCTAACAATAACTTGTGGAGTCTTATTCTATGCAAATTGCTTAACTTTCTAAATATAGGTTGAACTTCGTCACTCACATGGACTTTAAAATAATATTTCCTCGTATGACAAACATAATCTATTTTTAGTTGTAATACTCAGTTTGTGTCTACATTAATTGACAGTTTTTTTTATATATCTTTCCCTATAGATCATACCAAAATACGACACTATAATACAGACAACAAATAATACTTGGCACATACCGTATGATGAAGAGGGAGTGGAGAGATGCTCCTATGAAGTTCCACATAAATGGTTGTGTCTTCAAAAACATAACTGAAGAGGAACAGTGACTGGAGATTTTGATGTTGCCTGTATTTTTTGCAGTTTTTGTCTTTAAAGAAGCATTATGCTTTATTTTTATATTTAATGTTTCTGTAGCCATCCTGGGAAGTTTTATTTTATTTCTGAATTTTCTTCTTTTTTCACCTCTTCTTCAAAGAGCTGTGGCTTGTGTTTCAGTATGAATTTCCAGGTGATAATAGCCCTCTACTACCTCATCCAAGTGGCCATTCTTCCTGTGTGAGCCTAGACAGTTTCAGCAGTCTTTTTGAACCTGAGGACATCATAACTAAAACTGACATGGTCCCCACCTAAAATCTGCACATGTACCATCCAGCATAGCTTACTGAAGAGTATCATGAGTGACAGCCCTGCCTCTGTTTTTTATCATTTTGCTTTCTCATTACCTATATCTCCCCCACCGCCACCACAAAGATGTAGTGGCTTATTGTAGTGCCTGCCAAGTTATCCTGGCTGAGTTCAGCTAACTCAGTACAAATGAAGGTTCAAAACTTATTGGCCTATATGCCCTAATAGCCTCATCATGTGTTGATGTGCCATTGGGGGAAGCTGGACACTTTTATTTTTGGTTACATTTTTGAATTAGGCATTCAACATATTTGTCTTTTAGAGCATCACAGAGCTCCTGTGATATAGGTCATCCTGTAGATAGGTAAAATGCACAACTGCAGTCTACTCAGCCAGTTCACATTCAAAGTAAAGTAGCATTCCTGTTATCCCTTGGTGAGATAACAAGAATGCTGCTTTACTTTATTTTTAATTGTTTCACTCTTAAAAAAATATGTAATTTTGTTTTGGAGTGATTTTTGGTTGAAGAATCATGATATTAGTGATTTCCTAATTAGCAATGGGAAATTTAAGCATACAGCTTCTTTAAATAGACTGTATTCTAGGCCACTAACCAATTATTTTTTTCTAGTTACATCAGAATTATCTGCTCAGTATCCTATAGTACAAGAAAATGCAAACCGTGCTACAAATGTAATGTTCTTTGAATTTCAGTTTCCATATTTCAGGATTGCAGTGATATTGAAAATAGTAAAGTACCAATCATCCTGAAAATTCTGAGATTTATGTTTTTTACACAATTATATTCACTAATACCCTGTTCCTTAAATAAAAGTAAAATAGAATTTTTTGGTTTTGTGAGTTCAAAATGTACTGTTGTGTACCTTTTATTAATTGAATAAAACCAGTATTACTGTCTGCCAACAAAAAATGTTTAAACTTAAGCAACCATACACACATACACTGTATTTTGCACTATGTTAATTCTTAGTATTACCAGTGCCCAGATTAAAATACTTGAGAGAAATTGCCGTATAAATGATCTGGTAGGGAAATTTGACACACTTTATATAGTGGCTACAGATCCAGCAGTCATGGGATGTTACAACACAGAAACAGAACATTCGGCCTATCGCATGCTCACCGGGTATTTTTCTCCACATGAGCCACCTCCTCTAAACACCCTCTCCTGTTAATTCCCAAACCTTAAATATTCTTTGTGTTCAAGCAGTTGTCTAATTTCCTTTTTAAAATAATTTCTGGATTCTGCTTCAACAATTTTAACTTGTGTTGATTTTAACTTTTGGTTGGCCGACCGTCAGCGCGCACCATCAGTTCCAGGGGTGAAGAGGTCAGAGCCATTTTTAGCACCCAGCCTCATTTAAATGGAACCAGCGATGTGGGCACCAAATGGCTCAGACCGATCCAACATTGAAATCCAATCCTGTCCTCATCCAGCATTCACACATATGCACTTTTCAGTACGAATCCTGAGGGAGCAATCGGGCAGGAACTTGGCTTTTTTTCCAATCTCTAAACAAGGAGCACGGAGAGCAAATTGTAGCACCCCAAATTGTAACTTGTTGACACTGTCTTGCCTCACACATGTAGTGCGGTTATATGGGTGAATTGCCAAAGGGCTGGTAACTGCCACAAACTGAATGCCAGCAACACTCGAGAGTCACCTTCGGGAGAGAAGGAGCGACAGAAAATATTTTTCCCAGCAGGTGCTACTATATGTACTGCTACGTGGAGCGCCGGGATGCAGCTTAATATCAGCAGTTCCAGCATTCGGTTTTGTTGTGTAAAATAAACTATTAAATGTCACCAGTTCCATAACTCTCAAGCATTTATGGTAGTCAAAATCTAGCAGTTTATTGTGTATACATGTCCTCTCACTGACATGTATTTATACAACAACTTGCATTTGTATAGCACCTTTAACATAAATTCTCCCATGGAGGTTCACAACAAAGAGAGACACAGATCGAACCATAGATGATTTAGGACAGTTGGCTAAAGGCACCGCAAAGAAGATAGGTTTTGAGAAGGTTCTTAAAAGTGGGAAGGTAAGTAGCAAGGCAAAGATCTGTAGGGAGTGAGGCTGAAAGGTCTGCTATCAAGTGAGGAAAGCCGTAAAAGACAGATGCACAGGAGGCCAGTGTTGGAGGACTGCGGGGTATGGGCTGTGTTATAGGGCTGGAGAAGGTTTCAGAGGTAGGGGTGATTGAGGCCATGCAGGCATTTGTAAAAAAAAAAGCAAGGATTTTGAATTTGGTGCACCGGGAGATGGAGTGATGAAGGACATGGGTGAGTAAGATCTAGTGCATAACAAGAGGCAGGTGACAATATATTGGACAAGTTGAATGTATAGGAAGTTTGGAAGGGATTCAAAAGGTCAATTCTTGAGGCAATGACAATGTTTCAGAGGCAGAGATGAGCTGGGGCAAAGGTAGATTTTGGATAGGATATGGGGTTTGAAGCTCAGCTTAGTGTTGAATAGGGCAATTCAGCCTGAGTGATAGTCATATATAACTTAATTTTAATTTTTAGCTATTTTCTGAAGAATTTCTTAATGCATATGAAGTTTTGAGGCTGCAGCTGGACAGATATTGTGACAGTTGGACCAGGAGCAGCAGGAGTGCTCTTTCGGTCCCCATAAAAGTAATCTGAACAGATACCTTTCTGGAGGTTACTGTATTAGTTCTTTGAGACTAGTGCTTGAGTGAACTTTAGAATCATTTTATTTTTGTCCTGGCAATCATACATTTAAGATTGACTTATTTTCAGTCAAAAAATAAACGATAAATACCAATTAAACGGGGTAAAAATTGGCATTTGTAGTAGTACTTTTCCCCAACACAGTTGGTTCCTGTGCATTTGGGATCATTGAAAACACATTTGGTCAATAAATGATCAGAGAGCTAAACTATCAAGTGTAAAACACTGCTATATACACATTTTGTATAAATAATAAGTACATGGAGTTTTGTTCATTAAAGGTTGTGAACTTTAAGAGAACAAACAACAATGGCTACGTAGTTTTCTCGGGTATGTGTTTGCCTTTGGTGAGGTTACACCTGTAGGGTGTTGGGCTAGAAAAAGATGCCCTTGGAGCTACTGTTGAAGGTCTGAAAAATCACTCACTTTTTAATAAAAACTGGAACCTGCTCATGATTGTCATAATTGAAGCCAAGAGAATGAGTCACAGGAAGCATAAAATATACTGACCATCTGACAGTGGCAGAAAAAAAAACCTTGGCCATTAAAAGTGCCACTGTGAACAGATCCCAAGGCAAGGAAGTGATTTTTGAGGCAACTTTGAGTCCCATCCTTGAATTGCCCATAAATAACAATGTTTAAGAGAATAGGATATGACACATTAACTGTACTATAATAAAAACACTGCAATTAAGATAAGATGGTGGGAAATGTAATGAGACAGCATCTTGAGGTACCGCTGAGTGTGTATTACCAAAGACCTGATAATTGTATATTGTAAATAACTATTGAGTTAATGTGTAAATGTTATATGCTTCGGTTACTACAGTTAAACAAATATATCTCAATTCTGAAGTGGTTTAATAAAATTCAGGGATTACTTTAAAGAAAAGCTGCATTGAAAAATAATAAAGACACTGTCCCGGAATTTGCAGTAAAAATAACGGTAAGGCTATCAGCGTCACTGTTACTAAAGAGTAAATCAGACAACAACTTCCGGCAACTGCATATGCGCAGTTAAATGTGGAAATCAGGAAGTTGAATTCAGAGTTGCCCTGCTCCTCCAGAAACTTCGCTATAACAGTATCTCGCTGAGAGACTCGGCATTCAAATACACGGAAGAGCATGAAGTTGCTGTACTTACCCACCACATACCCACTAAACACGCCAGAAAAAGTTAGGGCTTAAAGTTAGGGCTTGTTCATTCAAGTGTAAGTAAATTTTTAACGGCGTCATAAGCAATGTTCCCATTAATTCCTTTTTGGTGCGCTGCCCATTCAAAATACCGTGCATGCACAGTTTTTCCTATTTAAAAGCTAGTGAGCTGGTGAGCCAGCTGCGCGATTGCACAGCTGCACAACTTAAAGGGAACGTTGGTGATAAGTCTTAATTACTGCCAAACAACCTCTCTGGCACTGAAAATTAACTTTTACAAGTGTGGAGTCTCATTCCTTCCGATTTTAATCATTGTTGGAGATTTTAAAAATTAAAAAATGTAAATACTTTTTTTATTTTTTCTGTCTTTTATCTCTCTTAATCCCATCTTTTCCTCTCTTTATTTCACTTTCTGTACATGATTTGACATTGAATTAATTATTCTAATTTACACTTCCTGCTTCATACACTGCGCGCCTCATTAAGAATTCTTCAATCTGATTGGTTATAGAGATACACAGTCGCTTTCCCTGTTCACACAGGTCCCAGATCCCCTGTAGAGGGCGCAACACCGAAATGGATTTCTAATCACCGCAAGTTCCAGTGCAAAAGCCCACAGAAAGTCTGTGGGCAAGTATAAGTGTAATGAACGGCTGGCGCCGTTCGTTCACTGCTGATTTGGGCCACTATGGTAAATTTCTGCTTGTTCTTTTATCCTTTGAATCCTGGCAGTTCCATTTGTCTGCAGATGCAATTGTGTTCTCTGTAAGCCATCTGCCCGATAAGGATACTACATATGAGTCCAAAAACTAGCTGGCTTTCACTCAGATCTTCCTATCACTGTCCAATGATTTGAATCACATTTCAGTTTATAGAATCATAGAATAGTTACAGCACAGAAGGAGGCCATTCGGCCCATTGAGCCCGTGCCAACTCTCTGCAAGAGCACTTCAGCTAGTCTCACTCCCCCGCCCTTTCTCCGTAGCCCTGCAAATTTGTTTTCTTCAGGTACTTATCCAATTCCCTTTTGAAAGCCACGATTGAATCTGCCTCCATCACCCTTTCAGGCAGTGTATTCCAGATCCTAACCACTCGCTGCATAAAAAAGTTTTTCCTCATGTCGCCTTTGGTTCTTTTGTCAATCACCTTAAATCTGTGTCCTCTGGCTCTCGACCCTTGCGCCAACAGGAACAGTTTCTCGACTCTGTCTAGACCCATCATGATTTTGAATACCTCTCTCAAACCTCCTCTCAACCTTCTCTGCTCCAAGGAGAACAACCCCAGCTTCTCTAGTCTATCCACATAACTGAAGTCCCTCATCCCTGGAACCATTCTCGTAAATCTTTTGTGCACCCTCTCTAAGGCCTTCAAATCCTTCCTAAAGTGCAGTGCCCAGAATTGGACACAATACTCCAGTTGGGGCCAAACCAGTGTTTTATAAAGGTTCATCCTAAAGTTAGTATCCTAAATAGTGTAATGCCTAAAAATAAGGTGAGTCACCTCTGGATGGCAGGGGGGACGGAAAATTTAAATTTCTGTATTATGCCACTTAATTTTGCCTCCTCCCACAATACCTAATTAATGAGAATTCACTATACTCCTATCCCAGATGAAGGAAAATGCATGATGACAAGCACCCTACTAATGAAGAAATTAAAGAAGATTTTTATTGTATATTTTTGCTGGGGTATTGATTAGAATGTACAATTTATTTTGGGACACTGATTAGAATTTTGTTTTGGGGGGAACTGATTACAGTACATTTTTTTTGGAGGGGAAAGATTAATCATTGAAAGTGATTTCTCACAAAATATTCATTTCCGTTCCAGAATCACATGATTTCTGTGGATTTTGCTCACATTTGGAAAGACTTTTACAGATCTTTTCTTCAAATTCTTCCCTGTAAATAATAATAATTTGACTGTGTCCTTAATAATTACTCCCGCATAAATTAAAGGGGTAGTGGGGAAGCAGAAGAGGCAACTCAATGGTCTCAATCTTAGTGAGAAAGCAGTTCATGAGCTCCTTGTACTTGTTGTTGGCAGTGAGGGTGGTGGGGACAGGGGACAATAGGTAGTGGAGAAAGGAAGATGGGGTTATTTCTGATCTCCAGGATGATCCTGGAGTATTGGGTAGTTTTGGCAGTGGCCCAATAGCACTTGATGTGGTCTATCCAGATCTGGTGACGTATGGCTAAACCAGTTATGCGCCTGATATGCTGAAGTCTACTCCCCTTGGACTTGAAGGAGTGAAGATACGAACATACGAAAATGATTGACAGGAAAAGACCTACTGGTCCATCCAGCCTGTCCCATACAGTTGTGATGCCTTACGCAGCACAATACATACAATCCCAATCTCCACCCTACCTGGGAGAGGCGAAAAAAGATAAAAACCCAGGGAATTGGGGGGAAAAATAACTGGAATATTCCACTGCAACCCCCTTAGGTGATTGAGACTAGCCCAGGAGATTACATTGGCCCTGAATTATGTTACAGGATACATAGCTCTTGTACAAGGTGATCTCTGCCCCAGCCAGAAACGGGTCCAGCTCTCACTTGAAGGAATACAGCAAATCAGCATTCATCGCACGAGGTGGAAACCTGTTCCTCAGATCCACTATTATCTGGGAAAAGAAGAACCCCCTAGCATACAACCTAGTTCTGCCCTTACATAACTTATAAGTATGGCCCCTGGTCCTCTCTAATGTATCCAGTTGAAATAAGTGGTTTACATAAACACAATCAAGTCCCTTCATTATTTTATAAACCTCGATCAAATCACCGCTGTCTACTCTTCTCTAAAATATAGAGATCCAGCTCCTTAAACCTATCTGGATAACTAAGGTGTTTTAAACTAGGAATTAATCTTGCGGCCCTCCTCTACACCCTTCCAAAGCCTTTATAACCTCCATCACGTGTGGAGACCAAAACTGGACCCAGTTTTTCTAACTGTGATCTAACCAAGGTCTTGTACAAGGACAAAATAGTACGCTTTGTTTTATAGTGAATTGTCCTGTGAATACACCCTGGAACCCTGTTTGTTTTAACTATAGCTTCACAGCATTGGCCATGAACCTTTAGGGATTGATGCACTAAAATACCCAGATCTCTTTCTTTCACCACTGGCTTTAATTATTTTCCCTGTAGGGTGTATGTATGTTTAACATTTGACCTGCCCATGTGCATAACACTGCACTTTTCTAAGTTAAATATCACTTGCCAAACATGGGCCCAATCCCCCAGCACATCCAGATTTGCTTGTAGTAGTTCAGCATCCTCTACAGTCCTAATTCTCGGACATATTTTAATATCGTCCGCAAACTTGCAGATCATTCCCCAACACATACATCTAGATCATCAATAAAAAATGTAAATAGCAAAGGTCCTAACATTGATTCCTACGGGATATCACTGCAAGCAGATCCAAATCTATTGACAACAACTTTCTGCCTACAGGCATTCAGCCAATTCTCAATCCATCACGGCAGATTACCACAAGATTCTATCTTGTAGAGGGTAAATTTTCTTGAGGGACTCTTATTCAGGGTGTTCACTATTTGACCATTTTCCCCAGGAAGTTATAACCTCAACTGTAGAGCTTTTGGTTTAATTTTCAAATGTATATTTTGTATTTCTTCAACACTAATCACTGTATATTTATTTTCAATGTAATCAATATGCATTGAACAACACTAAAATCCACGCATTCCTTGCACTGTGTATGTCTGCCAACAAAGTTCTGACTATTTAAACAATGAATTGTTTCTAATTGTCACTTTTAGAGTACATATTTTACAGATAATGTAGATAAAAGCCTGAATGTATGCTGTTCAAATAGAAAGGAAAATACTAGTGGCGGTGAAGGGGAAGAGGAGATGAGTCAGCATATAGCTAGGGAAGTCAGTTTAACCACAAGAGTTCTCTACAAGTTCATACAGGAATACGTCCATTCAGCTATTGATTGGGGAACAGTCATACCTCTTGGACTGGATTTTAATAAATCATTAAAATATTTCTGACAGTCCTACTGTCATGCTGATTACCCTAGACATACACTGACCAAACACATTAGGAGTCCACTTCATGTTACACTCCATAGGCAGTTTTTTCACCCAGTTTTTGGTTTTATTTATGTTGGTATAACTTGTTCCGCTAGTTTTTTGTGAAGTTTGTTATTGAAAGAAAAAACTTGGTATGCCATCAACAGGACTGGAAGCAGTGGTGCAATTATGTAGATAGAATCTATGCCTGCAAGAGGAGAAAAACAGACCATCAAATATGTATTCTGGACCACCATCATGGAGTTCCAACAAAGGGACCTCACCCCAAGCATTAACCCATCCCCATCCCCCGGGAAACACTGTCACACCCATCCCACCTCATCAGAATTTCTTGCTGAAGAGAAAGTGGGAGCTATAGGTAAGGCCTGAAGTTATTAAAGTCAATATTTAGTCCAGAAGGATTCAGTGAGTCCAATAGAAAGATAAAGTGCTGTTCCTTGAGCTTCACTGGAACAGTGTAGAAGGCCAAAGACAGCGAGGTCAGAGTGGGATGGGGAATTGAAGTGGCATAAAAGGGAAATTGGGATTGCAAAATGGAAGTTTTCATTAAAGTTGTCACCAAACCTGCATTTGGTCTTTCCAATGTAGAGGAGTGAATCCAGTATGCTAGATTGGAGGAAGTACTTGAAAATTGCTGTCTCCCCAGAACATGTGTTTGGGGACCTGGACAGTGCCATAGGTGGAAGTGACCGAGCAGGTGGCGCATCTCCTGCATTTGCTTGGGACAGTTCCAGGGGAAGAAAAGCAGGTGCTAGGGGTGATGGAAGAGTGAACCAGAGGTCGCGGGTTTGGGAGGTGCTGTCAAAGAAACCTTGGCAAGTTGCTGCAGTGCATCTTGTAGTTGGTACACACTGCAGCCACGTTGTGCCAGTGGTGGAAGGAGTGAATGTTTAAGGGCTGCCAATCAAGCGGGCTGCTTTGTCCTGGATGGTGTCGAGCTTCTTGAGAGTTGTTGGAGCTGCACTCATCCAGGCAAGTGGAGAATATTTCATCACGTACAGTAGCATAGTGGTTGTTATGTTACTGGACTAGTAATCCAGAGGTCTGGACTAATTATTCAGAGACATGAGTTCAAATCCCACCATGGCAGCTGGCGAATTTGAATTCAATTACTTAGATTTGGAATAAAAAGCTAGTATATCAGTAATGGTGACCATGAAACTGCCGGATTGTCATGAACCCATCTGGTTCGCTAATGTCCTTTAGGGAAGGAAATCGGCCATCCTTACCTAGTCTGGCCTAAATATGATTGCAGACCCACAGCAATGTGGTTGACTCTTAACTGCCCTCTGAAATGGTGGCTCACCTTCTCAAGGGCAATTAGGTTTGGGCAATAAATGCTAGCTTTGCCAGCGATGCCCACATCCCATGAACGAATTTTAAAAAATCACACTCCTGACTTGTGCCTTGTAAGTGGTGGAAAGGCTTTGGGGAGGCAGGACGCGAGACACTTGCGGCAGAATACCCACCTCTCACCTGCTCTTGTAGCTACAGTATTTATATGGCTGGACCAGTTAAGTTTCTGGTCAATGGTGACCCCCCCAGGATGTTGATGGTGCGGGATGATGGTGATGCCATTGAATGTCAAGGGGAGGTGGTTAGATTTTCTCTTGTTGGAGATGGTCATTGCCTGGCACTTGTGTGGCGCAAATATTACTTGCCACTTACCAGCCCAAGCCTGGATGTTGTCCAGGTCTTATTACAAGCGGGCTCGGACTGCTTCATTATCTGAGGAATTGTGAATGGAACTGAATCCTGTGCAATCATTAGTGAACATCCCCATTTCTGACCTTATGGCAGAGCGAAGGTCATTGATGAAGCAGCTGAAGTGATGGCCTAGGACACTGCCCTGAGGAACTCTTGCAGCAATGTCCTGCAGCTGAGATGATTGGCCTCCAACAACCACAACCATCTTCCTTTGTGCTAGGTATGGCTCCAGCTAGCGGAGAGTTTTTCCCCTGATTCCCTTTGACTTCAAGTTTACTAGGGCTCTTTGGTGTCACACTTGGTTAAATGCTGCCTTGATGTCAAGGCAGTCACTCTCACCTCACCTCACCTCTTGAATTCAGCCATTTTGTCCAAGTTTGGACCAAGGCTGTAAAGAGGTCTGGAGTCGAGTGGTCCTGGTGGAACCCAAATCGAGCGTCGCTGAGCACATATATTCTCCCATTTTAAAGAAAATTCTTAAATAAACCACAGGAGAGATACTAAGGTAATAATATAATGACAATCTAACTCTCCTGTAGGAGCACCTGCTGGTGGGTTTACTCCTGCCCGTACCTTAGGGTTGCCAACTCCGGTTGGACATATTCCTGGAGGTTTCATCAGATGACTTCCTGCCTCCAACTGCCACGCTCCTGCCATTGGTCGCCCAACAGGTGCACCAATTGGAAAGCAGACTCTTCGTTCCCCAATTGGATGATTCTTGACTCTAAGTCAAACAGCAATTTTCCCCATCGCCAATATTTTATAACTAATGAGTGAAAAGTGTTCCCAAGAAAATGAAAAATACACATTTGAGTCGATGATGCTCATTGAATGCATTCTTAACATGAATCTCAATGTATTTAAAATCAGATTGGAAATAAACATGTTTATTTGATTTGGACAAACCCCTCATTGTTATGAGTGGCAGGCCCTTTGGGCTGAGGTGCCAGCATTGCCCCTATGGATTGACTCTCAGGCTGGTGTCAGCACGAGTGCTTCCGGGGCAGCGAAGCCCTTGCGCCGGAAGAGATCAGTTCCGGGTGCTGCATGTTGTTCTTTGGCTCGGCTCCTTTGTGAAGATGTCGCGGGGATCGAGCGCCGGCTTCGACCGTCACATCACCATCTTCTCCCCGGAGGGGAGGTTATACCAAGTCGGTGAGTCGGCACCGCGCCACGCCGGGCCCCCGGCCGCCACACTGTTGGCGGCACCGAGACACAACTGCTCAGTCATGGCGGCCCATCCCCCACCCGGCGCCGGGCCCAGGACCCGCCACCCGGGCCCCGCACATTCCCGCGGCCCAGCTCTCGGTGAAGCTGCCCGGACTGTAACTCGCCGAGATGTCAACACCAGGCAAATGTCATAAGTGACTTTGTGATCCTAAAGACTCGGGTTTAAAGTTTTTAGAGTGAGATGCAGCGCAGCAAGTCACGTTGTTAAAGCAAAAAGAGTTGGACTTGACTGGGTTTGAATGTAAATGCCATCAATGCCTAAGGTAATTCGTTATATTTTTTTTGCAGAATACGCTTTCAAGGCTATAAACCAGGGTGGCCTCACTTCAGTCGCTGTTCGTGGAAAGGACTGTGCTGTCATTGTTACACAGAAGAAAGTGCCGGTGAGTGTAGACTGAAGTACCTTTAGTGTCAGCACTTGAAAACAGTGCTGGGAGGACTTGAGATGGTGTGACTGGCCAAGGACCAGTCAAAATAAGAAACTATAGCTAAATATAATAAAAGTACACCTGTTGCATTAACAACAAGGTTCAAATCCCACCATGACAGTTTGAGAATGTGCATACAGTTTTTTAAATCTGGAAATAAAAAGGTGTATCGGTAAAAGTCCCCATGAAACTGCCGGATTGTCATTAAAAAAACCAACTGGTTCACTGATGCACTTCAGGGAAGGAAACCTGTTGTTCTTACCTCGTCTGGTCTGTATGACTCCACTCCATCATGCGGTTGATTGACTCTTAACTGCCCTCTGAAGTGGCCTAACAGGCCTCTCAGTTGGCCCACCACCACCTTCTCATGGCAACTAAGGATAGCTAATAAATGCCAGTCTTGCCACCACTGCCCACATCCCAAGAATGATTTTTTTTAAAGTAGTTTCAATGTTACTGGCAGACAACCAATATAAATGAATGGTCAAACTCTCTTAATGGCGTAGTGGCTAGACGCGCTACCCAATTTCACACTCAAGTTATACACTGCTGAGTTAGCTGATCTCGGGTGGAACAGAAACTGAAGTGCTTCAATTGGCTTCAGTTGATCTCGGCTTGTAAGTCATAGAGGAAAAAGTAAGGCAAGTTGCCCATTCCTGATCTCTGTCCAGTGATCCCCTGCTGGAAATGTATGTAGACACCAGGCAAGAACGACCAATATAATGAATGGTCAAACTCTTTCAATGGAAATCAGGAAAACTCCCAACTGGTTGGCGTCATATATTAGCACAAAGGAAGATGGTTGTGGTTTCTGGAAGCCAATCATCTCGGCCCCAGGACATCGCTGCAGGTGTTCCTCAGGACAGTGTCCTTGGCCCAACCATCTTCAGCTTCTTCATCAATGACCTTCCCTCCAACATAAGGTCAGAAATGGGGACGTTCGCTGATGATTGTACAGTGTTCAGTTCCATTCGCAACTCCTCAGATAATGAAGCAGTCTATGCCCGAATGCAGCAAGACCTAGATGACATTCGGGCTTGGGCTGATAAGTGGCAAGTACATTCGCGCCACACAAGTGCCAAGCAATGACTATCTCCAACAACATCGCCGAATCCCCCAACATCAACATCCTGGGGGTTACCATTGACCAGAAACTTAACTGGACCAGCCACATAAATACTGTGACCACAAGAGCAGGTCAGAGGCTGGGTATTCTGTGGCGAGTGTGTCACCTCTTGACTCCCCAAAGCCTTTCCACCATCTACAAGGCACAAGTCAGGAGTATGATGGAATAGTCTCCACTTGCCTGGATGAATGCAGCTCCAACAACACTCAAGAAACTCGACACCATCCAAGACAAATGCAGTCCGCTTGATTGGCACCCCATCCACCACCTTAAACATTCACTCCCTCCACCACCGGCACACCATGGCTGCAGTGTGTACCATCTACAAGATGCACTGCAGCAACTCGCCAAGGCTTCTTCGACAGCACCTCCCAAACCCGCGACCTCTTCCACCTAGAACGACAAGGGCAGCAGGCGCATGGGAACACCACCACCTCCAAGTCACACATCATCCTGACTTGGAAATATATCGCCGTTCCTTCATCGTTGCTGGGTCAAAAATCCTGGAACTCTTCCCCCCCCCCCCCCCCCCCGCCTAACAACACTGTGGGAGTACCTTCACCACGCGGACTGCAGTGGGTCAAGAAGGTGGCTCACCACCGCCTTCTCCAGGGCGATTAGGGATGGGCAATAAATGCTGGCCTTGCCAGCGACGCCCAGATCCCAGGAACGACTAAAAAAAAACGAATCTGGCCTGGCTGTAATTCCCTCCACAGTTGAATAGTGCTGGCACTCATTGTCCCGGCTCATATTTACTTGTGTGAGCTACCAGAGGGCTGTCCTCACCTGTAAACCGTTCTTCAGCAAACGTCAGTGTCTTCAGGAAAGGAGCAAGAAATTTTCAAATGTTAGTGGGCTATCAGTTCACAAGCCTTTGAAGTAGATATTTTTATATAACTAGAAGAGATTAGTAAATGTGCCTAAAATAAATAAATGCTGCATACGTTGAGCAGTGATATTTTTATACTACCTGATTTTAAGTATTGAAAACAATCTTATTAAAAATATCCACTTACTGAACATTGTAAACAGAATATATTGTGACAAGAACTGACAAAAGACTATATCCATAAATGAAGCTCTAACGAGTAGAGGTGGGGATGAGTTTGGTCTGCCTGGTGAGTGGAAATATTTATCCCACCTCACTAAAGAGCATGATCGATTCTTCATTCGTCACTGCTTTCTAAAATACTGAATACTGATAAAACCCAAGATCTGAAATTTCAACATTGGATATTGTTGACTTATTTGTATTTTATTGTGTCTAACATCTCAAATACAGTTCTGGATCAGTGATTGTTTTTCAACCCTGGCTCAGTGGTAGCCGTCTCTGCTCTGAGCCAGAACTATGTTAAAGCCCCAGGTCAGCACTTGAGTATGCAATCTAGGCTAAGAGTTCAGTGCAGAAGTTCTAAATTTCAGATGAGATGTTAAACCATGGCCCCATCTGCTCATCAAGGTGCCTTCAGCTGCCTAGGCCCTAAGCTCTGGAATTCCCTCCCTAAACCTCTCCGCTTCTCTACCTCTTTCTTCTCCTTAAGATGCTCCTTAAGACCTACCTCTTTGACCAAGCTTTTGGTCACCTGTCCTAATATTTCATGTGGCTCGGTGTTTAACATGTTGATGTGCATGATTTCTTATGTATTCTCTCACTGGTTATTTTGATGTGTTTGTGATGGCAGTATGACAATTGGAAGGAAAGCTATCTACCAGGGTATATTTTGGTTTTTTTAAACTTGGAGATGTATTGCTGTTTCCTTTCTCTGTTAATTGTGCAATAACAAAGCTAATATTGCAACGATTGTAATGTCCAAATGTGGTTACAAAAGAAAAATACTGCTGGAAATTTGAAATAAAAACAGAAAATGCTGGAAACACTCAGCAGGCCAGGCAGCATCTGTGGAGAGAGAAACAAGAGTTAACGATTCAGGTCGACGACCCTTCGTCAGATCCCGATGTGCTGAGTCTTTCAACAGGCTGCTCTGCAATTTTCTAGCTGGCTTTTTAAACATAGTCTCCTTCTGAGATTGTTAAGTTTTTAGCAAAACTTGTGGTGATTGAATTAAGAAGACAGCTGCAATTAGTCTACACTGAAAGACACAGTTCCGAGGTTGGTTAACTGGTGGGCTTCCCAAGGGTATCCCGTGTAGTTTGTTGAGATGCTGGCTCTTAGAGAAGTTATATGATTAGAGATTATCTTGGATCATAGGAATGTGTTATACATTAGCTCTGCGATCCTTAAGCAAATTGCCTTTAGGCAACCTAATTTAATTTTAAAAATTCTGTATTTTGTTTAGGGCTGTCAAGTGATTTTAAAAGAATTCAGTCGTGATTAATCTCACAATTAACAATAATAACCTGAGGTAATCTTGCTTTTACTCACGGCAACACTCGAACCTGCAGGCCATGAATGGGAACCCATGGAGCAGCAGGTCTGCTGGGGTACACGACTGATGGAGAGATGGTCTGCAGCTGGCCTTAGGCTCTATGATAATCACCACTGACAGACACTTCTGCAGCCACGCTCTACTGTCACCCTAGCAACGGTGCCCATGCTTAATTTAAGGTGTAACCTGTAGTTCTTTGTTGTGTTCTATCCTTAATCCAACGGCTCAATTTGCTGTTTTTCAGGATAAGCTATTGGATGCCAACACAGTCACTCACCTGTTCAGAATAACTGAAACCATAGGATGTGTAATGACAGGAATGACAGGTAATAAACTTTCTGAAAAACTCCTTCAGATTATGTTTCTTCCCTTTTAGACTATCTGACTTTTGTTTTTAGATTATAGTCATTTTTTTTTATTAATGTGCTAACATTAGAAACAGGATATTATCGACACCATCTCAATTTTGACCAAATCCTGTGCTTGGTAACTTAACCAATGTTGTTCAACAAGTACTCCTAGCAATAATTGAAAAGAAGAACCTAGTTAAGGAGAGATTCAAAGTACCACAGGATGAGGCACTTAATTCCAGAATGGTCTTCCTTTCCATTCCTCAGGCTTTTAAAACCCATGCTCAGCATCACCTAACCATTACTACTTGATTTAGTTGTTTTCTCTCCTTGTTTCACCCTTGCTGGTGTCCTGTATTGTGGGTTTTGGTCCTTTCACCTTTCAACTTTCTAAAAATAACAATGAAAATAAATCAGTGTTAACATTACTTTGTTAGTTTACACTTTTTTTTCTGAATGTCGATCTTTTTCACCTTACATATTTTTTTTATTCCTTTACAGCAGACAGCAGGTCCCAGGTTCAGAGAGCTCGCTATGAAGCTGCAAACTGGAAGTACAAGTATGGTTATGATATCCCAGTAGACATGTTGTGCAAACGGATTGCAGACATTTCCCAAGTATACACACAGAATGCTGAAATGAGACCCCTGGGATGCTGTAAGCAACTTCTATATGTAGTATAAGATGAATGCAACATTAGGTTTCTGTTTCAAATCATATTTTGCAAGTTACTTGCATATTATAAAGTCAAATACATGTTTTGATGGGTCCGTTAATTGTGACTTGCCAAATTATATTCTTAAAAGTATTAATTGAGAAAAGACCAACCTATTAAACTTGGTGATCCTTCATTTCTGCAAGGTTTGTTAGTATTTCCTTGTTGCATTTAAAAAATAGTGACTCTCCCAATGGTTTAGTTGATTAAGATAATGAATAGCTGAGCCACAGAGCGGGAAGGCCTCCGGACTGCTCCCAATTCTGTACTGAATTAAAGAAAGAGAGGACTTGCATTTATATAGCGCCTTTAACCTCTTAAAGTACTTTGCAACCAACTAAGTATTTTTGAAGTGTAGTCACTCTTGTAATGTAGGCAAATGCGGCAGCCAATTTGCGCACAGCAAGGTCCCTCATACATCAAATGAGGTGATGACCAGATAATCAGGTTTAGTGATGTTAGTTGAGGGATAAATATTGGCCAGGACTCCGACCCTTGCTTTGCAGTGACCATGCTGCAATTTTGTACGTATCAATTTTGGGTGAGGACAAGATTGGGAGGCTTGTGATACCCCACAATTGAATAGCCTGCCGATATTCACTGTCAAGGCTCCTTGTGTGATTGTTATTGTGTGATTCATAATTGTACTGTAATTTAAAGACATTAAATAACAATAATTGGCTGCTAAGTGACAAAGATTGAATTGTATTCTGGCAGCAGAGAACTTGTGTTGCAAGAAGGTCTAGTCAGATTTTTTTTTGCCATTGAACTTTGCTCAAGTGGACTGGAAAAATAAAAGGTAAGACAGTTGAAATGCAGTGGCGGACATTTAAGGAGATATTTCATAACACTCAACAAAAATATATTCCAGTGAGAAAGAAAGATTTTAAGAGAAGGGAGCACCATCCGTGGCTAACTAAGGAAGTAAAGGATGGTATCAAATTGAAAACGAAGGCATACAATGTTGCCAAGATTGGTGAGAGGCCAGAGGATTGGGAAATTCTTTAAAAAACCAGCAAAGGATGACTAAAAAAATAATAAAGAGCAAGAAGATGAATTATGAGAGTAAACTGGCAAGAAATATTAAAACCGATAGTAAGAGCTTCTACAGGTATATAAAAAGGAAGAGAGTAGCTAAAGTAAACGTTGGTCCCTTAGAGGATGAGACTGGGGAATTAATGATGGGGAACGGGAAAATGGCAGAGACTCTGAACAAATATTTTGTATCTGTCTTCACGGTAGAAGACACTAACAACATCCCAATAATGGATAATCAAGGGGCCACAGGGAGGGGGAAAACTAAAGACAATCACTATCACTAAGGAAAAAGTACTTGGTAAAATAATGGGACTAAAAGACGACAAGTCCCCTGGACCAGATGGCCTGCATCCCAGGGTCTTAAAAGAAGTGGCTGCAGAGATAGTGGATGCATTGGTTGCAATATACCAAAATTCCCTGGACTCTGGAGAGGTCCCAGCGGATTGGAAAACCGCAAATGTAACACCCCTATTTGAGAAAGGAGGGAGACAGAAAGCAGAAAACTATAGACCTGTTAGCCTAACATCTGTCGTTGGGAAAATGCTGGAGTCCTTCATTAAGGAAGCAGTAGCAGGGCATTTGGAAAATCATAATGCAGTCAAGCAGAGTCAGCATGGTTTTATGAAAGGAAAATCATGTTTAACAAATTTGCTGGAGTTCTTTGAGGATGTAACGAGCAGGGTGGACAAAGGTAAGCCAGTGGATGTGGTGTATTTGGATTTCCAGAAGGCATTCGATAAGGTGCCACATAAAAGGTTACTGCATAAGATAAGAGCTCACAGAGTTGGGGGTAATATATTAGCATGGATAGAGAATTGGCTAACTAACAGAAAGCAGAGAGTTGGGATAAATGGGTAATTTTCCGGTTGGCAAACGGTAACTAGTGGGGTGCCACAGGGATCGGTGCTGGGGCCTCAACTATTTACAATCTACATTAATGACTTGGATGAAGGGACCGAGTGTAATGTAGCCAAGTTTGCGGATGATACAAAGTTGGGTGGGAAAGCAAGTTGTGCAGAGGACTCAAAGAACCTGCAAAGGGATATAGACAGGCTAAGTGAGTGGGCAAACATTTGGCAGATGGAGTATAATGTGGGAAAGTGCGAGGTTATCCACTTTGGCAGGAAAAATAAAAAAGCAAATTATTATTTAAATGGAGAGAGATTACAAAATGCTACAGTTCAGAGGGACCTGGGGGTCCTTGTGCATGAAACCCAAAAAGTTAGCATGCAGGTACAGCAAGTAATCAAAAAAGCAAATCGAATGTTGGCCTTTATTGCAAGAGGGTTGGAGTATAAAAGCAGGGAAGTCCTGCTACAACTGTACAGGGTATTGGTGAGACCACACTTTGAGTACTGCATACAGTTTTGGTCTCCTTATTTAAGGAAGGATATACTTGCATTGGAGGCAGTTCAGAGACGATTCACTTGGTTGATTCCAGAGATGAGGGGGTTGACTTATGAAGAAAGGTTGAGCAGGTTGGGCCTATACTCATTGGAATTTAGAAGAATGAGAGGTGATCTTATTGAAACATATAAGATACTGAGGGGGCACGACAAGGTAGATGCAGAGAGGATGTTTCCCCTCGTGGGGAAATCTAGAACTCGGGGGCATAGTTTCAGAATAAAGGATCGCCATTTTAGAACTGAGATGAGGAGGAATTTCTTCTCTCGGGGTCGTAAATCTGTGGAATTCTCTGCCGCAGAGAGCCGTGGAGGCTGGGTCATTAAATACATTTAAGGTGGAGATCGACAAATTTTTGCAAGATAAGGGAGTGAAGGGTTATGGGGAGCGGGCGGGGAAGTGGCTTTGAGCCCAAGATCAGCCATGATCTTATTGAATGGCGGCGCAGGCTCGAGGGGCCAAGTGGCCTATTCCTGCTCCTATTTCTTATGTTCTCTACATTTGTATAGTTTAGAGTCTAGTCAGGGTTTTTTCCTGAAATCCCTTTTTTCACTCAGAGTTGTCAGGATCTGGAACGCTGTACCTGAAAAGGTGGTGGAAGCTGATTCCATAAATAATTTAAAAAGGGAGTTGGACAGGTACTTGAGGATGAGGAACTTACAGGGTTACGGACAAAAAGCAGTGATGTGGGACTAAGCATGACTGCTCTTTCAAAGAGCCAGTACAGGCATGACGGGCCAAATGGCTTCCTTCTGTGCTGTAAGTTTCTATGATTCTATTAAATGCCAATCATGAACCAAGTGTATAAAATAAATTAAATAATTTTTCAGTTTGCCTTCTGTTTTACAGGTATGATTCTGGTAGGTGTTGATGAAGAGCTTGGTGCTCAGGTTTACAAGTGTGACCCTGCTGGTTATTATTGTGGTTTCAAGGCCACTGCTGCAGGAGTCAAACAGACAGAAGCCACAAGTTTCTTGGAAAAGAAAGTTAAGAAAAAACTTGACTGGATATATGGGCAAACTGTAGAGGTAAGAAAGTGCTAGGGCTTAATACTAATATTTAAGTTGAATTTCCTTATCTATGTTTTCCCTTTTATTTTAATGTGCTGTAAGATGATTTCCATTGCATGTGATGAGCTGTAAATTAAAGTGGAATTTTTTTAAGAGTTGTGCTCTTTTTGAAATAATATTTTCTTTTGTTGTAGACAGCAATAACCTGCCTGTCCACAGTGCTGTCCATTGACTTCAAGCCCTCCGAAATTGAAGTAGGGGTGGTTACAGTGGATAACCCTAAATTTAGGTAAATGAAACCTTTTCAACTGAACCAAGTAAAGTGCTGTTCAAAGGTTACCTTGTTTTCTAAATTAGCAAGTCTGCTTAAATATGGTTATTATTTATTGTCTAATTTATTCCTTGGTAAAATGTCTTCTGTAATGAATTCTACATGAGTTATTCAATGTTAGGGGAATTTGAGAAGTGCTGCTTTTCAGAACTCATCTTTGCAAGAATGTGGGCCACATAATTTATTAAAGTACATTGCACAGGTCAACTAGAATCTGTTGTGCAGGGGTGTTTCGGAACCTGCTCTGTGTGTGCTTTCCCTGATGTCTTGGTGTGTGAAAACCTCCTCAACTTCATATTTTTGCATTTGGTTGCTATTATCACCAACAAAACAGGATTTAGTCTTATTAATGGCAGTTTATATTCATAAATACAGGCTAAAGAGCACCCTTCTGATCTAAAATAAAGTCTGTTCAATTAAGTTCCGATCAGCTGGAAGTTTTACAAACTTTTGAAATGAAGCTATCTCTGAAGCCTGAGATGTTCCTACTTTGGAATGGACCTTTAGATGTGATTTTGTGTTACTGACATGTAACTTTGTATATCATTTTTTAATGCAATTTAAAATATGCATACATATCACACCTTTAGGGTCAAACAGTGGCAAAACTGGGTGGTTCAAGCTATCCTTACACCTATGGAAACTGGGTTTGTATCCAATCCAGAGTGAAAGGATGTAAGCCTGTTTTCATGGCTATAAGTATCCCAGATTAAATATTTATTAAGAATCAACTCAATCCCTAGTAGGCCTGGTCTCGCAGTATGCAGTGTTTGTAAATTTGCACTTTTTAAAAATTATTCTTTCACGGGATGTGGGCGTAGCTGGACCATCCCTAATTGCCCTTGAGAAGGTGGTGGTGAGCCGCCTTCTTGAACCGCTGCAGTCCGTGTGGTGAAGGTACTCCCACAGTGCTGATAGGTAGGACATTCCAGGATTTTGACCCAGCGACGATGAAGGAACGGAGATATATTTCCAAATCAGGATGGTGTGTGACTTGGAG
Source organism: Squalus acanthias (assembly GCA_030390025.1). Taxonomy (NCBI): domain Eukaryota; kingdom Metazoa; phylum Chordata; class Chondrichthyes; order Squaliformes; family Squalidae; genus Squalus; species Squalus acanthias. The sequence continues at coordinate 59,748,125 of CM059425.1, forward strand.
TTGGTGGCGTTCCATGCACCTGCTGGCCTTGTCCTTCTAGGTGGTAGAGGTCGTGGGTTTGGAAGTTGCTGTCAAAGAAGCCTTGGCGAGTTGCTGCAGTGCATCTTGTAGATGGTGCACAATGCAGCCACGGTACGCCAGTGGTGGAGGGAGTGAATATTTAAAGTGATGGATGGGGTGCCAATCAAGTAGACTGCTTTGTCCTGGATGGTGTCAAGCTTATTTAGTGTTAGAGTTGCACTTATCCAGGCAAGTGTAGAGTATTCCCATCACACTCCTGACTTGTGCCTTGTAGATGGTGGAAAGGCTTTGGGGAGTGAGGAGGTGAGTCACTCGCTACAGAATACCCAGCCTCTGACCTAATTTTACTCAGAGGCCAAAGAATGCTTAGCATAGAAAAGGGAAATATCCATACTGATACAGTAAGAAATGCTTCTCTGAAGTTGGGTTTAAGCTACCTAATTGGATCAGTGGAGTGGGTGCCTTGACATGTGCCTGGGAGACATTGATGCTGAGATTAGATGCTTGGAGTAGGAAGGTTGTTACACTTCTAGTACTGTCATACCCGACGTTAAAAAATATAAATTGAAAGTTTTGTGCGCAGGTGGTAAACAGGCAGTTGCAGATCGGCTGCTCGTTATACACCCCTTCCAATTTGACGTCAATGGAAAGGAAAATCAGACAGGGCGGCTGATCTGCAACTGCCAGTTTACCACCCACCCTCGGTGTGAAAATTAGCTGTATTAACCAATGCTTGAATGATGCCTTTCTTCAGGAGTGGCATTTGGGCCAGTAATTAGCATTTGGGTGAACCACACTTCAGAAATAAAATTTAACCAAGAGAACTGCACCACTATTACATTAAAACAGTTTCCGATTTTGTTTCACAGTTCTCTTTATGGTCTTTATTCTGGAGATACATTTTAATTTTACTTGGAGCAGCTTAGAAATTTTAAGATGACTGCACAAAATATAGATATATTTAAATTGATTGTGCAGTTTATCTTTGAATTTTTATTTCTGAAAATGTGCTTTAGCATGAAAACCTTTGTTTTCAAACAAATTGTTCTGTTTTTTTTTCAGGATTCTTTCAGAAGCTGAAATTGATACACATCTGGTCGCTCTAGCAGAGAGAGACTGATATTCCATTTAGTTTAAGATTCTGTATTTGTTACATAAAGAACACTGTTAATGGAAGACTGCAGATTGCCCATCTACACTGTATTTTACTCTGTTCAAATAAAGCTGTTTTGGAACATACTGTTGATTAAACTAATGTTTACACACATGCTCACATCTCATCTGCAGACCAAGTAGTGGCTTTTTTCAATATTAAAGGGGGGGGGGAGGAATTCAACCTCTCTACCCCACGTTTCTGCTAAACTTCCAAACTTCATGATGTTCCAGTTAGAACCTGCTATTTAGAAGCTAGCAAAATGGAACGTTATGGAATCATAAAAATTTAAGTACAGAATGAAGCCATTTCAGCCTATCGTGCCATTATAGAGGAATTGTTTTATCATGAGGATCTGGGAGTCGGCTAGAGAAAAGTTTGTGCAACAGTCACTTTCTTCCATAGCTACTGACAGGTTAAAAACATCTCGGGTTTGCTTTTCGAACTCTGCGTTTTGCTTGTAATGCAATGAAATGCAGATGCAGATTTTGAAAGACTAATGATCAATCTACAATCCTTAATTGTAAAAAAAATGTAATATATGAAATCTATCTACCTTTCTCATTCAGGTGTAAGTAGGGACTTGAGTTACATGGAGAGACTAGAGAAGCTTGGATTGTTCTCCTTCGAGCAGAAAAGGTTAAGGGTAGATTTAATAGTGTTCAAAATTATGAGGCGTTTTGATAGAGTAAATAGGGAAAAACTGTTTCCATTGTCGGTAACCAGCGGACACAGATTTAAGATAATTGCCAAAAAACCAGAGGGGAGATGAGAATTTTTTTTTATGCACAGTGTTGTTATGATCTGGAATGCATTGCCTGAAAGGGTGGAGGAAGAAGATTCAGTGATAACTTTGAAAAGGAAATTGGATGAATACTTGCAGGGCTATGGGGAAAGAGCAGAGGAATGGGACTAATTGGATAGCTTTCATAGTGCCAGCACAAGCATGATGGGCCGAATGGCTGTATGATTCTAAGTGATGCAACAGGACATAGAAAGGCTAGCAGAATGGGCAGACAAGTGGCAGATGGAATTTAATACAGAGAAGTGTGAGGTGATGCATTTTAGCAGAAGGAACAGGGAGAGGCAATATACACTTAATGGCACAGTTTTAAAGAGTGTGCAGGGACAGAGGGACCTGGGAGTTAATGTGCATAGGTGGCAGGACATATTGAGAGAGTGGTTAGAAAAGCATATGGGATCTTGGGCTTCATAAATAGAGGTATTGAGTACAAAAGTAGAGAAGTTATGCTGCACCTTTATAAAGCGCTGGTTAGGCCACAACTGGAGTATTGCGTCCAGTTCTGGTCACCACACTTCAGGAAGGATGTGAAGGCCCTTGAGTGGGTGCAGAGGAGATTCACCAGAATGGTTCCGGGGATGGGGGATCTTAGCTACAAGGACAGGTTGGAGAAGCTGGATTTGTTTTCATTAGAGCAAAGGAGGTCGAGGGGTGATTTGATAGAGGTGCACAAGATTATGACGGGTTTGGATAGGCTGTTCCCACTAGTTGATGGTATAAGGACTAGGGGACACAGATTTAAGGTTTTGCGCAAGAGATACAGCGGGGATGTGAGGAAAAGCTTTTTTACGCAGCGAGTGCTGAGGACCTGGAATTTGCTGCCAACGGAAGTGGTGGAGGCGGAGACACTCGATGTTTTCAAGGGGAGATTGGATAGGCACTTGAGGGAAATAAACTTGCAGGGCTGCGGGGGAATGGGACTGACTGGATTGCTCTACAGTAGGCCGAATGGCCTCCTTCTGTGCCATTATGACTCTGACTATGACCTTCTGGGAGCATTCACATTGTCCTGTGAATACACCCGAGCACCCTATTCGCTTTAGCTATAGCTTCATGGCATTGGTCATTAACCCTTAGAGATCTATACACTAGAACAGTGGTTCTCAAACGGGTGGATCTGCGAAAAAAAACTCCAATCGGTGATGGAGAGCAAGCCGGTGCGGAGCGGCCAGGCGCTGCTGAATGGGGCGGTGAATGGTTACCATGGCAGCAGCGGCTATGTGCTGCAAAATGAAGAGAAGGAGAGGGAAGAAGACTGCGGGCCAGCAGCAGCTGCATTGCCACGCCAGCAACAGAAGTCGGAGGCGGAAAATCGCAGGGCCAGCTGTTCGATGAGGAACCGACCATCTGTAAAAGATCCCGTCCCGACTACCAGCTGGCTGCAGCAACACTAGGATTCGCCCAAAAAGAACAAGCCCCCTAAGTTGGACATTCATTACATTCGATCTGTCTGCCCATGATCAAGGAGCAAATCTGACGTAATCTGGGCAGCACTTGAATACACTGAGTAACCAATGCATTTGTAATTTTAAAAAATCAATGTTTTAAAATCACTATCATTTTATACATACATGAGGGATTCCTGTTTTGTAAGTGTCACCATAGCTATATTGCAATTCATTGTCAGAAGATCCTGGTACAGTATCAGTACAAGGGGCAATAATAATTTAGAGGGGGGGGCGGGGTCTGTGATTAATAATCCATTTGAGAAGGGGTCCTTCAAAAAAGTTTGAGAACCAGTGCACTAGAACACCCAGATCTCTTTTATTCACCACCAACTTTAGTTCTTTTCCTTGAAGAGTGTATGCATGTACAGCATTTGCCCTGCCCACATGCATAGTAGGGTACATAATGTTTTCGAACAGTAGACTAGATAGGAAAGTAAAGGAAGTAGACACTGTAGGAAGGATAAAAACTACCCAGTGAAATAGCCTGGCTCGAGGTTTGCTACAGACTGTCAGCTCAGAATAAGAGGGAGGACAGAATAATTTGTGAAGAGATAAGGGGGATATGTGAAAAAATGAAGGTCATATTAATGTGGGATTTCAAGAGTCAGCTAATACACTGTGTCATGAAACACTGTGTCTTTGGTAAATGTAATGCATTGCTTCATGATAGTGCATTAGGGAAGCCACGAAGAGGAAACTTAAGCTTCACTTGACAATGTTGCATGACCCTTGTAGCATAAAAAAATTCATAGCACCTGTCTATGATAGCCATCATTGTATGATTAAGTTTGATATGATTTGGGATTCAAAACTTGCACAGGAGTAGGACATTCAGGTGTAATTGTAAGTTATGCCCTCTTGTTCTGTATTCCCCATTAGAGGAAACAGTTTCTCTGTATGAACCCTATTGAATCCCTTTATCAATTTAAAGACCTTAATTAGATCTCTCATCAACCTTCTATCTGCACTGTACTCCCTCCAAGGCAAATATATATTTCCCCACATTGAACTCGATGTGTCACAGTTTTTCCCACTCACACTGTCTATGTCCCTTTGTAACTTGCTGCACACAGTGTCAGCTGTGGCTCGCTTCTGAGTCAGAAGGTCATGGGTTCAAGTTCCGCTCCAGGGACTTGAGCACATAGTTCAGGTTGACACTCCCATTGCAGTACTGAAGGAGTGTTGCACTGTCGGAGGTGCCATCTTTCGGATGAGACATTAAACCAAGGCCCTCAGGTGGACATAAACGATCCCATGGCACTATTTTGAAGAAGAGCAGGGGAGTTCTCCCCAGAGTCCTGGCCAACATTTATCCCTCAACCTTCATCAATAAAACAGGCTATCTGGTCATTACCACATTGCTGTTTGTGGAGCTTGCTGTGCGCAAATTGGCTTCCGCATTTCCTACATTACAACAGTGACTCCACTTCATTGGCTGTAAAGCGCTTTTGGATGTCCTGAGGTCGTGAAAAGCGCTATATAAGTGTAAGTATTTCTTTCATATGGTGCCTCCTGGCTTAGTGCTATCTGTAAATGTAGATACACAACTTTCTATACCTTCATCCAAATTATTGATATACATGGGCAAAAGGTCAGTACATATCTCAGGGGACCACCAATTGTCACATCCCACCAATCAGAGTACGTTCCCTTTATCCCTACTTTCTGTCTCCTACCTCTCAACCAATTACCAGGCCATGTCACAAGGTTACCTCTAATTCTGTGCGCTTTCCTGTTTGCTAATAATCTCTCATGCGGAACCTTACCAAATGCCTTCTGGAAGTCCATATAGACAACATCTAAAGACACTTCCTTATCCACCATGTTGGCGACCTCCTCAAAAAATTCAACTAGATTAGTCAGACATGACCTACCCTTCACAAATCCATGCCGATTCTCTTTGATCAGCTGATACTTGTCCAAGTGCCGAGTCACTCTGTCCCGGATAATAGATTCCAGTAACTAATATTAAACTGATGGGATAAAAACAGAAAATGCTGGAAATACTCAGCAGGTCAGACAGCATCTGTGGAGAGAGAAACAGAGTTAACGTTTCAGGTCGATGACCCTTCATCAGAACTGGAAAAAGTTGGAGATGTAACATTTTTAAGCAAGTGTAGGGGCAGGGAAAGGGGGGAGGGGAGGAAAGAACAAAAGGGAAGGTCTCTGATAGGCTGGAAGGCAGGAGAGATTAAAAAACAAAAGGGATGATGGTGCAAGACAAAAGGAGATGGTAATGGGACAAGTTAAGAAACAAAAGATGACTCTAGATGAGGTGTAAATGGCAATGGCAGAATCATCAACAGCTGCCATGTGAGAGAAAAAAAAATTGGGGCCGAGGTTATGATCTGAAATTGTTGAACTCGATGTTGAGTCCAGAAGGCGGTAAAGTGCCTAATCGAAAGATGAGCTTCTGTTCCTCGAGCTTACATTGAGCTTCGTTGGAACAGTGTAACAGGCCGAGGACGTAGAGGTCAGAGTGGGAGTGGAGCGGAGAATTAAAATGACAGGCGACCGGAAGCTCGGATTCACCCTTACAGACTGAACGGAGGTGTTCCGCAAAGCGGTCACCCAATCTGCGTTTGGTCTCCCCAATGTAGAGGAGACCGCATCGTGAGCAGCGAATACAGTATACTAAATTGCAAGAAGTACAAGTAAATCACTGTTTCACCTGGAAGGAGTGTCTGGGGCCCTGGACAGTGGAAAGGGAGGAGGTAAAAGGGCAGGTGTTGCATCTCCTGCGCTTGCACGGGAAGGTGCTGTGGGAAGGGGAAGGGGTGTTGGGGGTGACAGACGAGTGGACCAGGGTGTCGCGGAGGGAGCGGTCCTTTCGGAATGCTAAAAAGGGAAGTGAGAGGAAGATGTGTTTGGTGGTGGGATCACGCTGGAGGTGGCGGAAATGGCAGAGGATGATCCGCTGAATGTGGAGGCTGGTGGGGTGAAAGGTTAGGACAAGGGGAACCTTATCATGGTTCCGGGAGGAAGGGGAAGGGGTGAGAGCAGAAGTGCGGGAAATAGAACGGACACGGTCAAGGGCCGTGCCAACCACACTAGAGGAGAATCCTCGGTTGAGGAAAAAAGAAGACATATCGGAAGCACTAGTGTGGAAGGTGGCATCGTCAGAGAAGATGCGGCGGAGATAGAGAAGCTGGGAGAATGGAATAGGTTCCTTATAGGAAGCGGTGTGGGAGGAAGAGTAGTCCAGGGAGCTGTGGGAGTCAGTGGGCTTCTAGTGAATTTAAAAAAAAAATTGTTTATGGGATGTGGGCGTCGCTGGCAAGGCCAACATTTATTGCCCATCCCTAATTACCCTTGAGAAGGTGGTGGTGAGTCGCCTTCTTGAACCGCTGCAGTCCGTGTGGTGAAGGTACTCCCACAGTGCTGTTAGGCAGGTTGTTCCAGGATTTTGACCCAGCGACGATGAAGGATCGGCGATATACTTCTAAGTCAGGATGGTGTGTGACTTGGAGGGGAACTTGGAGGTGATGGTGTTCCCATGCGCCTGCCGCCCTTATCCTCCTAGGTGGTAGAGGTTGCGGGTTTGGGAGGTGCTGCCAAAGAAGCCTTGGCGAGTTGCTGCAGTGCATCTTGTAGATGGTACACACTGCAGCCACGGTACGCTGGTGGTGGAGGAAGTGAATGTTTAAGGTGGTGGATGGGGTGCCAATCAAGCGGGCTGCTTTGTCCTGGATGGTGTCAAGCTTCTTGAGTTTTGTTGGAGCTGCACTCATCCAGGCAAGTGGAGAGTATTCCATCACACTCCTTACTTGTGCCTTGTAGATGGTGGAAAGGCTTTGGGGAGTCAGGAGGTGAGACACTCGTTGCAGATTACCTCGCCTCTGACCTGCTCTTGTTGCCACAGTATTTATGTGGCTAGACCAGTTAAGTTTCTGGTCAATGGTGACCCCCAGGATGTTGATGGTGGTGGATTCGGCGATGGTAATGCCGTTGAATGTCAAGGGGCAGTGGTTAGACTCTCGCTTGTTGGAGATAGTCATTGCCTGGCACTTCTGTGGCGCAAATGTTACCTGCCAGTTATCAGCCCAAGCCTGAACGTTGTCCAGGTCTAGTTACATGCGGGCATTGACTGCTTCATTATCTGAGGAGTTGTGAATGGCACTGAACACTGTGCAGTCATCAGCAAACGTCCCCATTTCTGACCTTATGTTGGAGGGAAGGTCATTGATGAAGCAGCTGAAGATGGTTGGGCCTAGGACACTGCCCTGAGGAACTCCTGCAGCAATGACCTGGGGCTGTGATTGACCTTGAACCACCACAACCATCTTTATTTGTGCTAGGTATGACTCGAGTCAGTGGAGACATTTCCCCCTGATTCCCATTGACTTCAGTTTTACTAGGGCTCCTTCATGCCACACTCGGTCAAATGCTGCCTTGATTCAAGGGCAGTCACTCTCACCTTATCTCTGGAATCAGCTCCTTTGTCCATGATTGGACCAAGGCTGTAATGAGGTCGGGAGCTGAGTGGTCTTGGCGGAACCCAAACTGGGCATCAGTGAGCAGGTTATTGGTGAGTAAGTGCCACTTGATAGCACTGTCGATGACACCTTCCATCACTTTGCTGATGATTGAGAGTAGACTGATGTGGCGGTAATTTGCTGGATTGGATTTGTCCTGCTTTTTGTGGACAGGACATACCTGGGCAGTTTTCCACATTGTCAGATAGATGCCAGTGTTGTAGCTGTACTGGAACAGCTTGGCTAGAGGCGCGGCTAGTTCTGGCGCACAAGTTTTCAGCACGATAGCCAGGATGTTGTCAGGGCCCGTGGCCTTTGCTATATCCAGTGCATTCAGCCGTTTCTTGATATCACGTGGAGTGAATCGAATTGGCTGAAGACTGTCTTCTGTGATGGTGGGGACCTCAGGAGTAGGCCGATATGGATCATCCACTTGGCACTTCTGGCTGAAGATGGTTGCAAACGCTTCAGCCTTGACTTTTGCACTCACGTGCTGGGCTCCACCATCATTGAGGATGGGGATATTCATGGAGCCTCCTCCTCCCGTTAGTTGTTTAATGGTCCACAACCATTCACAACTGGATGTGGCAGGACTGCAGAGCTTTGATCTGATCCGTTGATTGTGGGATTGCTTAGCACTATAGACAGCGTAGTCCTGTGCTGCAGCTTCCCCAGGTTGGCACCTCATTTTTAGGTACGCCTGGTGCTGCTCCTGGCATGCTCTTCTACACTCCTTATTGAACCAGGATTGGTCCCCTGGCTTGGTGGTAATGGTAGAGTGAGGGATATGCTGTGCCATGAGGTTGCAGATTGTGGTGGAATACAATTCTGCTGCTGCTGATGGCCTACAGCATCTCATGGATGCCCAGTTTTGAGCTGCTAGATCTGTTCTGAATCTATCCTATTTAGCACGGTGGTAGTGCCACACAACACGATGGAGGGTGTCCTCAGTGTGAAGAATGGACTTCGTCTCCACAATGACTGTGCGGTGGTCACTGCTACCAATACTGTCATGGACAGATGCATCTGCGACAGGTAGATTGGTGAGGACGAGGCCAAGTAGGTTTTTCCCTCGTGTTGGTTCTCTCACCACCTGTTGCAGGCCCAGTCCTGGCTGCTATGTCAAGACTTCAGGACTCGGCCAGCTCAGGTCAGTAGTGGTGCTACTGAGCCACTCTTGGTAATGGACATTGAAGTCCCTCACCCGGAGTACATTCTGTGCCCTTGCTACTCTCGGTGTTTCTTCCAAGTGGTGTGCAACATGGAGGAGTACTGATTCATCAGCTGAGGGAGGGCAGTAGGTGGTAATCAGCAGGAGGTTTCCTTGCCCATGCTTGACCCGAAGCCATGAGACTTCATGGGGTCCGGAGTCAATGTTGAGGACTCCCAGGGCCACTCCTCCCGACTGTATACCACTGTGCCGCATCCCCTGCCGGTGGGACAGGACATACCCAGGGATGGTGATGGAGGAGTTTGGGATATTGGCTGAAAGGCATGATTATGTGAGTATGACTGTGTCAGGCTGCTGCTTGACTAGTCTGTGGGACAGCTCTCCCAATTTTGGCACAAGTCCCCAGATGTTGGTGAGGAGAACTTTTCAGGGTCGACTGGGCTGGGTGTGCCGTTGCCTTGTCCGTAGCCGGTACCGAGGTTGATGCCGGGTGCTCCATCCGGTTTCATTCTTATTATTGTTTTTCTGAGTGGCTTGCTAGGCCATTTCAGAGGGCAGTTAAGAGTCAACCACATTGCTGTGGGTCTGGAGTCACATATAGCCCAGACCAGGTAAGGACAGCTGATTTCCTTCCCTAAAGGACATTAGTGAACCAGATGGGTTTTTACGACAATCCGATAGTTTCATGGTCACCATTACTGATACTAGCTTTTTATTCCAGATTTATTTAATTAACTGAATTTAAATTCCCCAGCTGCTGTGGTGGGATTTGAACTCATGTCTCTGGATCATTAGTCCAGACCTCTGGATTACCACTATGCTACCGTTCCCTTAATGTTTGTCAGTAGCCTATCCCCAGAGATGGAGACAGAGAAGTCGAGGAAGGGAAGGGAAGAGTCGGAGATGGACCATGTGAAGGTGAGGGAAGGGTGGATATTGGAAGCAAAGTGAATGAAATGTTCTAGTTCAGGGCGAGAGCAGGAAACTGCACCGATACAGTCATCAATGTACCGGAAAAAGAGGTGAGGGAAGGGACCTGAGTAGGACTGGAACAAAGAATGTTCCACATATCCCACAAAAAGGCAGGCATAGCTAGGACCCATGCGGGTTCCCATAGCAACACCTTTAACTTGGAGGAAGTGAGTGAATTCAAAGGAGAAGTTGTTCAATGTGAGAACAAGTTCAGCCAGGCGGAGGAGGGTGGTGGTGGATGGGGACTGGTTGGGCCTCTGTTTAAGAAAGCAGCGGAGCGCCCTCAGGCCATCCTGGTGGGGAATGGAGGTGTAGATGGATTGTACGTCCATAGTGAAAAGGAGATGGTTGATGCCTGGAAACTGGAAACTGTAAAGTGGCGGATGGCGTCGGTAGAGTCGCGGATGAAGGTGGGACGAGACTGGACAAGGGGAGAAAAAATAGAGTCGAGATAGGATGAGATAAGTTCCGTGGAGCAAGAACAGGCTGAAATGATGGATCTACCTGGGAAGTTCTGTTTGTGGATCTTGGGAAGGAGGTAGAAGCGGGCTGTGCGGGGTTGGGGAACTTTGAGTTTGGCGGCCGTGGAGGGAAGATCTCCAGAGGAGATGAGGTCAGTGACAGTCTTGGAAACGATGGCTTGATGTTCGGTAGTGGGGTCATGGTCCACGGGGAGGTAGGAGGAGGTGTCAGAGAGTTGGCGTTCAGCCTCCGCTAGGTAGAGGTTGGTTCGCCAAACAACAACAGCGCCACCCTTGTCAGCAGGTTTAATGACAATGTTGGGGTTAGATCTGAGAGAACCGAGTGCTGCAAGTTCAGAGGGAGGTAGGTTGGAGTGGGTGAGGGGAACAGAGAAATTGAGATGGCCGATGTCACGCCGGCAGTTTGCAATGAAAAGATCTAGAGAGGTTAAGAGGCCTGAGGGAAGGGTCCAGGTAGAACGAGAATTCTGAAAATGGGAGAAAGGGTCAGCTGTGCGGGGGGAAGACTCCTGGCCAAAGAAGTGGGCACGGAGACGAAGGCGACGGAAAAAGAGCTCAGCATCGTGCCGAGCTCAAAATTCATTGAGATGGGGGTGTAAGGGGATGAAGCTCAGGTCTTTGCTGAGGACTGATTGTTCGGGGTCAGAGAGGGGAAGGTCAGAGGGGATAGTGAAAATATGGCAGGGGGTGAGATTGGAAGAAGGGATGGAGTCAGAGGAAAGTGAAGGGGAAGAAGTTTCCGGAGGCGCGTTGGTGTCCAAGAGTTGTTGAAGCTTACAATCCTTCACACCTGAAAGGAAGAAAAAAAGTTTTTTGTTAAAGCGCCGGATGAGGCGAAGGATGAAATGGAACTGTGGACCAGGACAGCTTTGAGATAGAGTGAGTCTGTGCTGCTGAAGAGAGAGGTCGAGAGTGTGCATGTGGCGGTGCATGGCGTTGAGCGTGGATCTCAGGATATGGCGAGAGCAGTGGTTCGAGGAACGCTGAATATCTTGGAGATATCTGTAATCCTGGGTGGATCCAAAACATGAAGGATGGAATTTCAGTTGGAATCCACATGGAATAAGTCAGAGTCGGAGACAGTTGCTGAGGAAAGATATGTGGCTGTGGAAGCGAGTTTTGGTAGATACCTGATCAAACACGAGAAGGGAAACCGAAAGCAATGACGATGAACAAGGTAAAAGAGACAAACGGAAATCCCGTCAGAGAGAAGAGCAGAACTTCTTCAAGGTGGACATTCCTAGAAGAGAATTAAACACTAATATGTTAAACTGATGGGTCTGTAGTTTCCTCATTTCTCTCTCTTTTCTTAAATAATGGATTGACATTCGCAATTTTCCAATCCAAAGGTGCAATTCCCAAATCTAAAGAGCTTTGAAAAATTATGATTATCGCATCTGAAATGTTCTCACCTATTCCTTTTAATACCCCGGGATGGAAACCATCAGGTCCTGGAGACTCATTTTCTCCACAACTATTTTTTTTAAAACTTTTTTAATCCAATAAATTCCTCCCTTTGACTTATTTTTAGGTTTACTTGTACTACTGGTATGTTGTCCTCTTCCTCTACTGTGAAGATGTATACAAAGCACTTGTTTAACAAGTTTTCTATTTCCTTATTGTCCATTATAAAAAAAGAAAGACTTGCATTTATGTAACGCCTTTCACGATCTCAGAACGTCCCAAAGCGCTTTACAGCAAATTAAGTACTTTTGCTCAGGCTACAGACTCTTAATTGATGTTAAGTATACACTGGATGTGTTCATTCATAGTTTAATTAAGAGGTTGGAGACATTGTGGGGAGTATGTTCAGTTGCTGGAGAGTTTGTCTATACATTACAAATGAGTGTTTTTGTTTCTTTATACTTTTCTCTCGTGTGACAGGGAAATTTGCATTACAGTATGTGACGTCTGTAGTGTGATGGACAGCAAGTGCGTGCGTATGTAAAGCTGTTATAATAATCCAGATAGATATAGCGTACATTTTCTGGGATAGTTTGGTTTGAGTTTTTGTCTCAGCAATCACTGTTACTGCTAATGCCAACTCCCAGTACAGGCGCCCTCTCATTGAAACACAATGGAATACTGAAGGATTTTATCACAAGGAATAGTATCACAAGCAGTTTATAGACATAATAATCCAGATAGATATAGCGTACATGTTTACAGACATTATTTGAATCTGGTTACTTGGAAATTCTGTGGCTGGTGTGCATCTGTTTTACTGCCACTTTACTGAAGTGTGTGGTTTGGGGTCAAGAAATCCTTGTTCACCGACAAGGTTTGACAGTTGCCGGTCAGTGTTAAGTCTAGCTTTAAGCCACAATTGACGTCTGTGTGCACTTGGGTGGATTTTTCTGTTCGAGTTGTCAGCACTTCTGAGTTGTTATTTTAACTATGACTGAAACTAAGAAATCAATAAAGGCAGACACTCGGCTTGTAACTGTTGAGAAAATATCAGTTCTAAATGGATTACAAACCATCTCAATCATCTCAAATGAAATTGCTACAGGGTGTGAAGGGGTGGATGCAAAGAGGGGGGTTATGAGGGGAAGGGGGAAGGGAGGAAGGGGGAGGGAAAGGGGAGGAAAGGAGGAAGGGGAAGAAAGGGAAGGGGAGGGAGAGGGAGAGGAGGAGGAGGGGGAGGAGGAGGAGGGGAGGGAAGGAAAGGAGGGAGGAGGGGAGGGAGGGAAGGAAAGGAGGGGGGAGGGAAGGGGAGGGGGAGGGGAGGGAGAGGGAAGGAAAGGGGGGGAGGGGAGGGAGGGGGAAGGAAAGGGGGGGAGGGGGGAGGGGGAAGGAAAGGGGGGAGGGGGAAGGAAAGGGGGAGGGGGGAAGAAAGGGGGAGGGGAAGGAAAGGGGAGGAGGGGAAGGAAAGGGGGGAGGGGGAAGGAAAGGGGGGAGGGGGAGGGGGAAGGAAAGGGGAGGGGGAAGGGAAGGAGAGAGGGGGAAGGAAAGGAGGGAGGGGGAAGGAAAGGAGGGAGGGGGAAGGAAAGGAGGGAGGGAGGGGGAAGGGGGGAGGGGGAAGGAAAGGGGGGAGGGGGAAGGAAAGGGGGAGGGGGAAGGAAAGGGGGAGGGGGAAGGAAAGGGGGGAGGGGGGAGGAAAGGGGAGGGGGAAGGAAAGGGGAGAGGGGGAAGGAAAGGGGAGAGGGGGAAGGAAAGGGGGAGGGGGAAGGAAAGGGGGGAGAGGGAAGGAAAGGAGGGGGGAGGGGAAAGGAGGGGGGAGGAAAGGAGGGGGAGGGGGAAGGAAAGGGGGGAGGGGGAAGGAAAGGAGGGGGAGGGGGAAGGAAAGGAGGGGGAGGGGGAAGGAAAGGAGGGGGGAGGGGGAAGGAAAGGAGGGGGGAGGGGGAAGGAAAGGAGGGGGGAGGGGGAAGGAAAGGAGGGGGAGGGGGAAGGAAAGGAGGGGGAGGGGGAAGGAAAGGAGGGGGAGGGGGAAGGAAAGGAGGGGGGAGGGGGAAGGAAAGGAGGGGGAGGGGGAAGGAAAGGAGGGGGAGGGGGAAGGAAAGGGGGGGAAGGAAAGGGGGGAAGGGGAAGGGGGAAGGGGAAGGGGGAAGGAAAGGGGGGAAGGGGAAGGGGGAAGGAAAGGAGGGGGGAGGGGAGGGGAGGGGGAGGAAAGAGGGGGGAGGGGGAAGGAAAGGAGGGGGGAGGGGGAAGGAAAGGAGGGGGGAGGGGGAAGGAAAGGAGGGGGGAGGGAGGGGGAAGGAAGGAGGGAGGGGGAAAGGAGGGAGAGGGAAGGGGGAGGAGAGGGAAGGAGGAGAGAAGGGGGAGCGGGGAAGGGGGGAGGAGAGTGGAGGGAAGGTGGGAAGGTGGGAGGGAAGTGGGGAGGGGGGAAGGGGGGAGCGGGGAAGGGGAAGCGGGGAGAGGGAAGGGGAAGGGGGGGAGCGGGGGAGGGAAGGGGCAGGGTGAAAGGGGAGGGTTTGGGGAGAAGATGAGGGGGAAGGGATGGAAGGTGGGTGGGGGGAGGTGGAAGGTGGGTGGGGTCAGGGAGAAGGGGGGTAGGTGGGGGAGTGGGAGGGGAAGGGGGAAGGAAGGGAGAAGGGGAATGGGGAAGGTGGGAAGTTGGGGAGGAGGTGGGGAGGGGATGGGGGGAAGGGGTTTGGATTTTTTAGTGCTGGTGTTTGAATTTTGTTTGGGGCCAGCAGTTTTTGCGTGGGAGGACTGGGATTTTGTGTAAGGGGTTTGGATTTTTCGCCTGGAGAGGGCTGCAATTTTTAGTCATCTGCAGCTTTGGGGCTTCTGACCTCGGAGTGCTTGATGCTGACATTGGGTTCCTGAAATGAAGCATAGAAGCATAGAAGATAGGAGCAGGAGTAGGTCATTCGGCCCCTCAAGCCTGCTCCGCCATTTAATGAGATCATGGCTGATCATCCAAATTCAGTACCCTGTCCCTGCTTTCTCCCCATATCCGTTGATCCCTTTAGCCTTAAGAAATATATCTATCTCCTTCTTGAATATATTTAATAAATTGGCCTCAACTGCCTTCTGTGGTAGAGAATTCCACAGGTTCACCACTCTCTGGGTGAAGAAATTCCTCCTCATCTCAGTCCTAAATGGCTTACCCCTTATCCTTAGACTGTGACCTCTGGTTCTGGACTCCCCCGCCATCGGGAACATCCTTCCTGCATCTAGTCTGTCTAGTCCTGTTAGAATTTTATAAGTTTCAATGAGATCCCCTCTCATTCTTCAAAACTCTAGCGAATATAAGCCTAATCGACCCAATCTCTCTTCATACGTCATTCCTGCCATCCCAGGTATCAGTCTGGTAAATCTTCGCTGCACTCCCTCCATGGCAAGAACATCCTTCCTCAGATAAGGCGACCAAAACTGCACACAATACTCAAGGTGTGGTCTCACCAAGGCCTTGTACAACTGCAGCAAGACATCCTTGCTCCTGTACTCGAATCCTCTCGCTATGAAGGCCAACATACCATTTGCCTTCTTAACCGCCTGCTGCACCTGCATGCTTACCTTCAGCGACTGGTGCACAAGGACTCCCAGATCTCATTGCACTTCCCCTTTTCCCAATCTATTGCCATTCAGATAATAATCTGTCTTCCTGTTTTTGCCACCAAAGTGGATAACCTCGCATTTATCCACATTATACTGCATCTGCCATGCATCTGCCCAATCACCCAACCTGTCCAAATCATACTGGAGTTTCTCTGCATCCTCCTCACAGCACACACACCCACCCAGCTTTGTATCGTCTGCAAACTTAGAGATATTACATCTAGTTCCCTCGTCTAGATCATTAATATATATTGTGAATAGCTGGGGTCCTAGCACCGATCCCTGCGGTACCCCACTAGTCACTGCCTGCCACTTGGAAAAAGACCCGTTTATTCCAACTCTTTGCTTCCTGTCTGCCAACCAGTTCTCTATCCAAGTCAATACCTTACCCCAAATCCCATGTGCCTTAACTTTGCACGCTAATCTCTTATGCGGGACCTTATCGAAAGCCTTCTGAAAGTCCATTCTGAAATGAGAAGAGTTCCATTCCTCACCAAAAAAAAATCCTTCACCTTGATGAGCACAAATATTTAAGGAGAAAAAAATATATGCTGCTAAACAACGTCCCCTCTATTTAACCAAAACTCTTAAGTGGATGGACCCAGCTTGAGGTTGCTGTTTGATAACCATTCTTGGATAGTGAATTTTAACTTAAATTTAGTTTTCACTGTGATGATTATCGATTCTTTTGCTGTCGCATCAACAGCAGTTAACTGTTTTGCTGGGGGCATCCAAAGTAAATAAAACACACCAGCTCAGCCTGGTTTCACAGCTTCAAAGCACTGAACCTGCAATATATCCCCCAGCCTCAGTATAACAATAGCAGAATTATAACGGAATCATGTATGCAGTGTTTCACATCTCTTTCACAATGGTGATTCAGCAAGAGTTGCCATGTTACCTAACTAAAGCCAATAAAATCAAGTGTCAGCTACCTGACACACCAGATATTCTGTCGGCACCTAACATAATTATGGGCTGTCTTTTTATTTGATGTACTAATTTTTAAGGACAATCTGAAAAAAATTACAATCTTTACGTGAAATATGATATAATTTACTGTTTAAAACACCTTTGAAATACATTTACATGACAAATTACACAACTTTTTGGTAAAAAGCACAGCATCTCAGTTTTAGCTTAGTTTCCAATTTTACAACTGAAGACAGCGACTGCAAACTCTAACCAGACTACCTCCTCGGCAAATCAGCAGGTACCAGACAGTCCACCCCACTATATTCCATTCCTCACTAATTTGCCTGAAGAGGCCAATGAGATGATGTTATCTATGCTGTTTAATCGGTTCCCTGGTTTCAAAGAGGTACGTTTGGTGCCTGGACGACATGACATAGCTTTTGTGGAATCTAAAATTCTGTGTTTGCTGAACTTTTCTCGTTGAAATGTCTCAAGCTGATGTTATTGGTGACTAAATCATAACAGGAAGTCAACCTAATTTTCTATAAAAACCATTTTAAAATTGAAAAACCTTCAGCATATGGCCCTTCAAACAACAGTAGAAAATTGATCTGAAACAGGTTTATAGTTTTCACAGTCTTTAACCCTTCAAGACAGCAAATTACTTTTACCTCCCCCTCCCCCCACAGAGATAAAATTATCATAGATTCATAGAATCATACAGCACAGAAGAAGGCCATTTGGCCCATCGTGCCTGTGCCGGCTCTTTGAAAGGGCTATCCAATTAGTCCCACTCCCCTTCTCTTTCCCCATAGCCCTGCAAATTTCCCCCCAAGTATTTATCCAATTCCATTTTGAAAGTTATTATTGAATCTTTTTCCACCACCCTTTCAGGCAGTGCATTTCAGATCATAACAACACGCTGAGTAAAACAAAATATCCTCATGTCGCCTCTGATTCCTTTGCCAATTACCTTAAATCTGTGTCCTCTGGTTACCGTCCCTTCCGCCACTGGAAACAGTTTCTCCTTATTTACTCTATCAAAGTCCTTCATGATTTTTAACACCTCTATTAAATCTCCCTTAACCTTCTCTGCTCTAAGGAGAACAACCCCAGTTTCTCCAGTCTATCCACGTAAGTGAAGTCTTTCATCCCTGGTACCACTCTAGGAAAACTCCTCTGCACCCTCTCTAAGCCCTTGACATCCTTCCTAAAGTGTGGTGCCCAGAATTGGCACGATTTGCGTTTAACATATCCGTGCTGGCTTTCATTTATTAACCCATACTTTTCCAAGTGCCAATAAATTATGTCCTGCATTATTGTCTTGAAAAGTTTCACTATCACCGACGTTAGGCTAATTGGCCTGTAGTTACTGGGTTTATCCCTATTCCCTTTTTTGAACAGAGCTGTAACATTTGCAATCCTCCAGTCCACTGACAATTCTCCCATATCTAAGGAGGATTGGAAGATTGTGGCCAGAGCCTCCGCAGTTTCCACCCTTACTTCCCACAGCAACCTAGGATGCATCCTATCCTGACCAGGTGACTTTTCTATTTTGAGCGTAGCCAACCTTTTAAGTACCTTTTAAGAAGTGTGAGGTGATGCATTTTGGCAGAAGGAACAGAGAGAGGCAATATACACTTAATGGCACAGTTTTAAAGAGTGTGCAGGGACAGAGGGACCTGGGAGTTAATGTGCATAGGTCCCTGGAGGTGGCAGGACATATTGAGAGAGTGGTTAACAAAGCATATGGGATCTTGGGCTTCATAAATAGAGGTATTGAGTACAAAAGTAGAGAAGTTATGCTGAACCTTTATAAAGCGCTGGTAGGGCACAACTGGAGTATTGCGTCCAGTTCTGATCACCACACTTTAGGAAGGATATGGGCAACACGGTGGCATAGTGGTTAGCACTGTTGCCTCACAGCACCAGGGACCCGGGTTCGAATCCGGCCTCGGTTGACTGTCTGTGTGGAGTTTGCACATTCTCCCCGTGTCTGCGTGGGTTTCCTCCGGGTGCTCCGGTTTCCTCCCACAGTCCAAAGATGTGCGGGTTAGGTTGATTTGGTTATGATAAATTGACCCTTAGTGTTAGGGGGATTAAATACGTGGGGTTATGGGGATAGGCTGGGATATGTGTCGGTGCAGGCTCGATGGGCCGAAATGGCCTCTATCTACACTGTGGGGATTCTGTGATTCTGTGATATGAAGGCCCTTGAGAGGGTGCAGAGGAGATTTTCCAGAATGGTTCCGGGGATGGGGGATCTTAGCTACAAGGACAGGTTAGAGAAGCTGGATTTGTTTTCATTAGAGCAAAGGAGGTTGAGGGGTGATTTAATAGAGGTGTACAAGATTATGACGGGTTTGGATAGGCTAGACGGGGAAAGACTGTTCCCACTAGTTGATGGTACAAGGACTCGGGGACACAAATTTAAGGTTTTGCGCAAGAGATACAGGGGGGACGTGAGGAAAAACTTTTTTACACAGCGAGTGGTGATGACCTGGAATTCGCTGCCGACGGAAGTGGTGGAAGCGGAGACACTCAGGGGTAAAAATTCACTTGGTTGCGCCACCCGTTAGCGCCTTAAGAGGGCGCTAATGGGGCGCAAAGCCGCTAACGCCCGGGCGCAGCGATGTTTACGCCGCTCGAGAACTTAACTTGAGATTGTGCGGCGGCGCTAAAACTTACCGCTGCGACCACCTGCGCGCGCAGATTGTGACGTCATTCCATGGTGCAACGCCCTTGGGGCGCCCCGTAGCGGAAATTGAGTGGCGCCCCCTGCCTTACCGCCTGGCGCTTCCAACGACCAGAAGACTGGAACGCTATGAATCGCTGTGGGGCTGGGGGGGGCGCTATTTAAAGGGGGCCTCTTCCTGTCTTTTATTGTTGGTGGCATTTTTGAACTACGCATTCTGAGAGAGAGCGGGAGAGACTTCTGGAGAGATTCAACGTTGTGTGAAGGAGTTTTGGGTACTGAGCAGCACTTTGCAGGTTCATTTTGATTTGCCATTCCTTGTATCGATTTAGCAGAGACCGTGGGAGCTGCACTCTGAGCTCTTTGCCTGGTGCTCTCCATTGTTCTTTCCAGCACATTTGATGTGCAAGTCTCTCCAGGCCGAGATTCAAGGCAGCAATGAACAGGATGTGGATGGAAAGCAAGATTAACCATCCCCTTTAAGAACTGGCCCGTGCCATTGTGTGTGTGTTCCATTGCTGACTGACATTACATGAGCTTCGCCAGCGCTCCGAGTTAGCGCCTCACTGCTCGGCCTTTGCGCCTTAAGAGAGGTGTGCAGCGCCTGCTTTAGCGCTCCACTCACCTCCCGGGGCGGTAAAAGTGAAGTTTCCCATCAGTGCCGATAATTAGCGCCAGGCGCTAATATTTGCGTCCGGACGATATTTGCGCCCCAAATGGGGCGCGACCTAATTTCTACCCCTCAATGTTTTCAAGGGGAGACTAGATAGGCACTTGAGGGAAATAAACTTGCAGGGCTACGGGGATAGAACGGGGGAATGGGACTGACTGGATTGCTCTACAGAGAGCCGGCACGGACTGGATGGGCCGAATGGCCTCCTTCTGTGCCATTATGACTCTATGGGGTAGAAATTAGGTCACGCCCCATTTGGGGCGCAAATATCGTCCGGACGCAAATATTAGCGCCTGGCGCTAATTATCGGCACTGACAGGAAACTTCACTTTTACCGCCCCGGGAGGTGAGTGGAGCGCTAAAGCAGGCGCTGCACACCTCTCTTAAGGCGCAAAGGCCGAGCAGTGAGGCGCTAACTCGGAGCGCTGGCGAAGCTCATGTAATGTCAGTCAGCAATGGAACACACACACAATGGCACGGGCCAGTTCTTAAAGGGGATGGTTAATCTTGCTTTCCTTCCACATCCTGTTCATTGCTGCCTTGAATCTCGGCCTGGAGAGACTTGCACATCAAATGTGCTGGAAAGAACAATGGAAAGTACCAGGCAAAGAGCTCAGAGTGCAGCTCCCACAGTCTCTGCTAAATCGATACAAGGAATGGCAAATCAAAATGAACCTGCAAAGTGCTGCTCAGTACCCAAAACTCCTTCACACAACGTTGAATCTCTCCAGAAGTCTCTCTCTCTCTCTCTCAGAATGCGTAGTTCAAAAATGCCACCAACAATAAAAGACAGGAAGAGGCCCCCTTTAAATAGCGCCCCCCCCAGCCCCACAGCGATTGATAGCGTTCCAGTCTTCTGGTCGTTGGAAGCGCCAGGCGGTAAGGCAGGGGGCGCCACTCAATTTCCGCTACGGGGCGCCACAAGGGCGTTGCACCATGGAATGACGTCACAATCTGCACGCGCAGGTGGTCGCAGCGGTAAGTTTTAGCGCCGCCGCACAATCTCAAGTTAAGTTCTCGAGCGGCGCAAACATCGCTGCGCCCGGGCGTTAGCGGCTTTGCGCCCCATTAGCGCCCTCTTAAGGCGCTAACGGGAGGCGCAACCAAGTGAATTTTTACCCCTATGACTTCCTCTTTATCTATTTTTATCCTATCCAATTTCTCTACTACCTCTTCTCTAGTGAATACAGATGCAAAGTACTCATTTAGTACCCCAACTATGCCTTGAGTTTGGGTAATTTGTTTTCCTGATTACTCTCACAAAGTCTCCTACAGCCAGGTCGGAACCATAGCCTATTCGGCGACCACCATCAGTGCAATCCTGTTACCAACAGGAAGTACAATTGTAGCAAAACAAGCTTTGTCAGTGCTTCTCCTCCCCAGAAATGGAATGTCCCACCCTGATAAAGTAGTCCCAATCTCCTGCCTGATGTCTACATTGCAATGTGCACAGTTGTATTATTTCAAAAATGCTCAATGACCTTTGTGTACAACAACAGAATATTTCTGTTTGTCATAATTTAAAGGGACTGGGGTAGAGTTTCCACTATGAGTGCAATCGGGAAATTGTGTCCAAAATGTGTTCGAAATTGCGCTGGTTAGGTTACAGTTCAAGTTTCCGATAAAATTAATTTGCATAATCACAAACGTAAAATCTTCAATGAACTAGTGCAATCAGGCAGCGTAATAGAACGTAAACATTTATTTTTATTCTTTCCATTACAAAGTATTCCTTGATGTATTTAAGAGTTGTAACCTGGTGCAGTTTTACTAATAGTTGAAATAGGTTTATCACCAAAATATCCCACTCCACTTCCTGTTTGTGGGAGCTTGCTGTGCGCAGATTGGCTGCCGCGTTTCCCACATTACAACAGTGACTCCACTTCAAAAATACTTCATTGGCTGTAAAGCGCTTTGGGACGTCCGGTGGCCATGTAAGGCGCTATATAAATGCAAGTCTTTCTTTCTTACTCAGCTTGATTCTCTACTGAATTATGAACCTGACATTTATCATAAGCCTCCTTTTTCTATTTTATTTTAATCTCTATGGGGGCTAAATGCGATTGATTTGTGCTGAATTTTGCGGGAGGCGTCAGCGGCGCCGCGCCCAGGCGCTAGTTGATTTGCGCCCTGTTAGCGCCCTCTTAGGGCACTAACGGGATGCACAAATCAATCGCATTTAGCCCCCATAGAGATTAAAATAAAATAGAAAAAGGAGGCTTATGATAAATGTCAGGTTCATAATTCAGTAGAGAATCAAGCTGAGTAAGAAAGAAAGACTTGCATTTATATAGCCCCCCGACTTAACGCCGGACGCTAAGACCGCCAGGGTCAGGGGGGCCTACCCGCGGCCGGGGCAGCGCTAGTTAAAGGGGAGGTGGCGGGCAGCCATTTTTGTTGCTGACCGCCTGCCAGCACCTGCCCCCGTTGCTGTCCCCGGCCCCCGTGAAGCCCCCCCCATGGGGGTGATGGCTGCTTTCCGTGAGCCCGGCACTCCTCTTGATTGCCGGGCTCGTTTGCCGGCACTCCCGATCCCTGGGGAGGAAGGCCTGCAGTACCGCGGCGCAACACGGCACGATATTGCCTCGCAGCACCCCAAGAGGGACATGGGGCACTTCCAGTAGTGCCCCTTCTCCCTCTCGGGGCACTACCTGGGAAAATCAGTCGCGGGGGCGCTAACTTTTTCGGAGCGCTAAAATTAGCGCCCCAGCGAAGCTAGCGCCCCAATTTTTACCCCTATATCTTTAGTCATCCGGGGAGCTCCAGCTTTGGATACCCTTCCTTCCCCCTCGTAGGAATGTGTATAGTTAATACCTGAACTATCTACTTTTTGAAGGCCTCCCGTTTGCTTATTTGTTGTTTTACCTGCCAGTCTTTGATTCCAATCCACCTGGGCCAGATCCCTTTTCAACACTGAAATTAGCCCTCCTCCAGCTGAGTATTTTCACATTTGCTTTTTCCTTGTCCTTTTCCATCACTACTCTAAATCTAATGATATTTTGATCACTGCTTCCCAAATCCTCCCCCACTGAAACATGCTCCACTTGCGCCATTTCAGTCCCCAGAACTAGATCCAGCACTGCTTCCTTCCTCTTTCGGCTGGAAACACACTGATCAAGAAAGTTCTCTTGTACACATTTCAGGAATTGCTCCCCCTCTTTGCCCTTTACACTGCTATTTTCCCATTCCTCATTTAATTGACACAATGGTCGCGATTTTATCATTGGTGGCGGGTTGGGTGCGGGTCAGGTGGTCGGCGGGTTCCGGTCCCACCTCCGCTTTAAGCCGGTCAGAAATTTAAATTTTACTTTAATTGCCCTATTGAATCCCTGCGTGCGCGCCACCCGGGCCAATTAGTGGTTTCGGGTCTGCTGTGCGCCTCTGCTGACGTCTGTCAGCCAGCTGCATTTAAGGGGCCCATGCAGCCTTGTTTCATTCTCATCTTTTTCTGCTGGTTTTCGTGTTGGCAACTAGACCCATCACTGCTGCAAGAGCCAAGGCCTCTCCCCGCTTTGATGATGACTCCCTCCATGCTCTTGTGGAGGGAGTGAGAGGGCGCCAGGAGGTACTGTTCCCATCCTCTGGACGGAGGAAGCCTTCTCAGCAAAGCAAAGCAGCCTGGCTGCAAATTGCTGAGGAGGTCAGCTCCAGATCGTTGTGTGCTCGCTCCTGGGTCCAATGCAGGAAAAGGTTCAATGACCTGGTACGCTCAGGAAAAGTGAGTATAACATCACACTTACCCTCAATCTGCTCCCCATCTCCTCTCATCACCAGCACTCTGCATTGTCAACCTACTCCTGCACATCCCACTTTACCCTTACATCCCTTGCACCCTTAACCATCCCTCTCTCTCTATGTACAGAATCACTTCACTATTCGACTATGCTGCCCTCACACTCGCTATCACTGTTATGCAATGCCAACAACTAACAACACACAGGGAGGGCCCTTGGTATTGGCACCTCACTCCATCTTTGTCTCCTTCTAAGCATCTATGCTATGGATTCTCTACACTCACTCCTACATTCTCACTCAAATTCCATTTGTGTCCCTCATTGCAGGAAAAGAGAGCCCACAATAAGAGGGAGAGGGCCAGGACAGGAGGAGGGCCACCTTCCATTGCCCAGCTGACCACCGCTGAGGAGGCTGCACTTGAAATCATCAGAGGTGATGAGGATGTGGAAGTGGGGGACGGTCAGGCGGGCGCAGTAGAGCAAGCTGGTGACAGAATAGATTTGCATCTCTCTCATTTACATTGCATGAGTGACTGATATGGCATCTGATGCTCATACAGATTGACTTATGATCATCTGCACAATTCGATGTGCATGCTACGTTAATATCACATGTCTAACTCATGCCTTTACTCCCCCACAGAACCATTGAGAGCCCCCCTCCCCACTGTCCAGGAGGAAGAGCCGGAAGACTCCTCAGAGGAAGCTGCAACCTCTGAGGGTGCAGCGTCAGCAGAATTCAGCGCACCCAGCACCAGCGCAGATACGCACACCTCGGTGGAACCTTCGCGAGATAGAGTAGTGTTGTCACCTGGTGTATCACAGCTCACAAGTGAGCATCAGCAGATGGTGGAGACAGGGATAGCAGTGGAGAGTCCTCATTGGAGGCCGCAGGGCGCTCCCAGCTCTGCTCAGCTGCATGTGGACCCTATGCTTCTGGGGCCATCCAGAAAGAGAGCGGTGATGGAACTCCAGGAACAAGTGCAGGAGTCTCTGGCAGGTTTTGCATCCAGGGTTACTGTGAGTGTGGAGAGGATGGAGGAGCCCATGTCTAACATGAGCAGTGCCTTAGTGGAGGCAATGGTGTAAGAACGCACCACCATGGAAAGGATGGCAACCTCCGTGGAAAGGCTGGCTATGGTCATGGAGGAAATAAGTCGCCAGAGTCAGGAAAACATGGTGAATGTTCAGAATAGATTGACATCTCTGGAGGAGCGATGGGCAGCTATTGAGCAGAGAAACCAGAGCTTCATGGAAGTCCTTTTGAGGAGGACTGCCAGTGTAGATACGGGTCCTCATGGCCCCCCTGATGTGCAGCAAGGTGCTGCCCAGCCACTTGCTAGCACAGAAGTGCGGCTGACCCATGAGAGGGATGTTGGTGGCAGGGAACAAGGAAGTGGGGGCTCCTCTCCAAGCGCTCACACGCCCATGCCACTGCGGAGCCCTTGGTCAGAGCCCCACCAGAGTCCTCACCCAACTGAGATGGGTGTCTCAGCCCCTACACAGCCGCAGGAGGAGCAGACTGTTGCCGAGCCCTCAGAGGCTCGCAAACCCAGAGGATTCCCGCCAAAGGTGTCGAAGCAGGAGCAGCATGAAGGGCCGAATGGCCTACTCCTGCTCCTATTTTCTATGAAAGTGAGCAAGGTGCCTCCACATCTGCTGAAGCCATGGGGAAGCACCACGTAGAAGCATGCATAAGAGGAAGATAAAGCACAATTAGTCACAAGGGTAGTCACTTGGGTGTTCTGTTCTGTTGTCTTTTGTTCTGTTTAATATTTGGCATTGTCATCCTTTTGTGTATGTATTAAACAAAAGTGATGGGAAACAATTGAAGGCCTGGCCCATGTGTTCTGGGAAATGGAAGTTGCAAATTGAGGGCTCAGGGCGACTTGCATTTGTAATGATGGTGGTGAGAGTGATAGGAAACCACAGATTCTTGGACATTGTGTATGGTGTGATAAGAAGGTGCCAGCCACATGTGTTTGATTCGTCTACCTAAGCGAATCTGGCAAAGATTAGTGCATCCCTTGCATCACGGGCAGCAATGTGCTCGCTTGCTGCTGGAGCTGGCGCATCCGCCTCCGCAAGGTCTTCCTCCTCCTCCTCCTCCTCCTGCTCCTCCTCCTCCACCTCCTCCTCCTCCTCATCTGAGGAGGCTCTGCGCTGAGCCACTTGTTCCTCAGGCAGCTGCAAGCCACGATGCTGTGCGATGTTGTGTAGTGCACAGCAGACCACGATGATTCTGGAGACCCTGGCTGCTGAGTACTGTAGGGCTCCACCTGAATTGTCATGGCATCTGAATCGCATTTTGAGCAAGCCGATGGTTTGCTCGATGATGGCTCTGGTGGAAATGTGGCTCGCATTGTAGCGCTCCTCAGCTTCATTTGATGGCTTCCTCAACGGCGTCATTAGCCACGTCTCCAAGTAACCATCCGGAAAGTTGGGTTGGCGGATTGAAGAGCGGCGGCACAGTAGACTGCCGCAGGATGAACGAGTCATGGCAAATGCCAGGGTACTTTGTGCAAACATGCATAATGTTACACACCAGCTGGACGTTAAGGGAGTGGAAGCCCTTGCGGTTGACAAATACAGCTGGGTTGTGATGGGGTGCCCTAATGGCCACATGTGTGCAGTCTATGACGCCCTGCACCCTTGGCAAGCCTGTCATCTTTACAAAGCCAACCGCACGCGCGGTTACACTTGCTTGATCCGTGGAGAAGTGGATGTAATTGTGCGCCTTTGCAAAGAGGGCATCGGTAACCTGCGTGATGCAAGTGTGTGCGGCTGATTGGGAGATGCCGCTGATGTCTGCTGATGAGCCCTGGAAGGACCCTGAAGCAAAATAATTGAGGGCTTTTGTGACTTTGACAGCCACTGGTAAGGGGTGTCCACCCGCTCCTCTGGGCTCCAGGTGTTGGTACAGCAGCGCGCAGATGTCAGTGACTACCTCTCGCGGAAGTCTCAGCCTCCTTTGGCACTGCTGCTCAGTCATGTTGAGGAAGCTCATCCTCGGCCTGTACATCCTGTGTTGGGGGTATCTCCTGCGGCGAGGTGCAGCCCTGCGCTGACGCCCTCTGCCCTGTGCAGCATCAGGTGGCTGAGGAGGAGGTTGGCGCTCCTGTTGTTGCTGCTGCTGTTGTGCCTGGTTCTGCTGCTGCCGGGGCTGCTCTTCCTCCGAATCTGAGGACCAGGATGACAGGATATAAATGGTTCCCATGCTGCTGGTAGATATGTCAGTTGAGGACTAGAAGTTATAAGCGCTCAGTCAATGTGGGGAGAGGGTTTTCCCAGGAGGTCACAGTGGAGATGGATCTCAGCTTCAGCACTTACAAGCTCAGTAGACCTGCAAAAAGTGTTCCAACACCTGAAAAAACAAAGTTCTGTCATCTGTAAGTCAGCCATGTTAGAGCTCCGTTTTTATGCTGGAGCTGCAGCTGTCAAGAAGTCAGGTACTTGCTGAACCCGACACAATCAGCTGCCGTGGTTTAGGAACGGCGTGGAATGTGCAAAAATCGAAAAACGCTGCTAAAATAGGCTTACCCAGGCAATTAACAAGCTGTTAACTGCCTTAAGGGCCTCTCCTGCCGCTTGGTGGCGGGACCGATCGGGACTCCCAGAGCCAGCATTTGGCAAAGTGGTGTGGAGGCGGGTTGACGGCGGGATCGCAACCCGCCGTCAATCAAAATGATTTTAACCCTTGACCCGCCTCCAAACCCGCCCTCTCAGTGCCGATAAAATCGCGGCCATAGACTTTAGAAATGTTCAACGATTCTTTTCATTCTTCAAATATAAGTATTAATGTATCAGTATTAAAATGTATAATAAGTCTGATAGTTGGTGCCACTGCACTGCACTGTGTTCTGGGTTCCCCAGATGCTCATAGTCTCTGCAGGTATTGAGGGCAAGGTGAGGTGGTTCTCTATATTGAAGGGGGGAGGAAAGATAAGAAGGCAGGCTAACCCCCCATACCATTCTTGTGCAGCTCCTAGCAAATCATTGCATGGTGGCATTAGTAACAGTCTGAGAAGAATCCACCCACCCATTCTCTTGGCTAAGGTTTTATGAGGTATGGGGGGGGGGGCAGCTGAAAAGGGGGAGGAATACAAATTAGTGCTAAATATAAGAGGGCAAATTTCAATCTTTTGGCATTCAAAAGATTAAACATTATACTCAGTAGAAGCCAGAGTTAACTTTGCAGTTCTGCATGTGGGAAAACATAACCTTAGATAAAGTTTTTCTGAGTTAGGTGCAACTGAGGAAATGCTAATGATTGTTTATTTAGGAAAATTGTATTCCTGCCTGAACTGGTTATATGACATGTCATCAGAAAGACAGCCTCTCCACTCATCTGCTCCAGTATTTGCTCTCCAAATAGTGAGGTCCCTCAAAAATAACTATCTACCAGCATAATGTATAAAAGACAATACAAAAGCTTTCATTTGCTTGTATCTGTTAACTTGAGGCTACAGCTTTATCTTTGATGTGCTTATCAGATAGTTACTTCCTCTGAGCTGACAGTAGCGGAAGTATGAGGCTGATCACATGAAAGGCTGTTGCTCTTTACAGAGATACATCTGAGAGGAAATTTATTAGACTGGAAATTTTGGTGGTAGTTTTTACACAGATTAGTGCTTTCATTTCTATCTGAGCATTTGGAAACAATGGGGCTAGCGTCTCTGTACATAAATTGCTCAAATGGAAGTTTACTGATATTGCACCAGGAAGCCCTAATGGAGACACTTCTTTGCATTTGTCGGAGTGTAGCTGAGACTTATTTGTAAGATAAAATTCTAAATGTATATATTTACAAGACAGAATGAACTTGTGAGGTACATTAGAGGGGTTTGAAGAGGTATAAACATTGAGCCTTAGTTTGCTAATGTGTGCAGTTTTTTCTGACATTTTCCATCAATGAGTAATGACTGGTGTTCCAGTGAAGTAAAAAAAAAAAAACTTTTTATTTCCATGATCTTGAATAAACAGAGTACAATACAATGTCCATGTATAAAGAGCCTGAAGGACATAAACGATTTGGGTGCACAATATTTTACACAGTCTGGAATAGGACTAAAGTGCAAGCAAGACTAGAGATTCAAAGACATTTCTTCTCTCAGGGTGGTGAGATTGTAGCACAGGCTACAAACCAGGACGGTCCCAGGTTCAATACCCAGTCTCTGATGAGTTAGCTAATTTTAGCAATAGCTTCCTTGGGTTAGGGAAGTTAGGTGCCTGCTCCTGATCACTGTGCAATGAGCCCTGTTGGAAATGCGCATGGGACAACATCCGACGTAGCAGTGATACCCCCTAAGACGACTAGTCTACTGTACTATCGAGGATCACATACGAATAATGGCCCTTTGGGTGAGCTGCTGCGAAGCAACTAGTGTCTATGGAATCATGCTAGATAAATCCCTGGTTAGGGAAGGGCTGGAAGGTTAAAAACACAGATAATCTAACTCTCCATTGAATGGACAGGAAGCGTCAAATCCCATTATAATGTATGGTAGGATTGAATAGCACACCATTCTAGGAATTGCTTTAGGGCACTGTCACATCATGAGATGCTTTCTGTCACATTATTGTAAAGACATCAGTATTATCCCATAAAAGCAAACTAGTAAAGAATCCCAAAGAAATATAGAAATATTATTAGATAATCCTTTAAATCCTCAGTGTGGCACCAATCCAAAGACTGAGAAAAATAGCAGTGCGTACGCAACAAGCATACAGCGCCACTGATACTTTAGAGTTCTTAAGCTTGCAAATTTGGCTGTATATATATATTAATATAATATTTAACTTTTCCTCTTTCTCCTAAGTTAAACAAATGAATATAATGCTGTTGCAGGTTGTCCATGTTCTTTGTCTTCCTGGGTCATGTAGGTGTGTCCCATGTGCCTCAGGGCCAACTATAAAGTTTAAATCCACATTCCCATATAACTCAAGTTGCTGATACTAACAGGTGTTCCATTGCAGAATTTATCCACTAGTGAATTAACAGCACTGAGAACAGCCCTCTCCAAGCCTCCAGGCCCACAAAATTCTAACAGAGCAAACCAAAAAATACAACATATCAGCATAAGTAAGACGAGATTGTCTGAGCTTTAAGAGTCACATTGCCGGGCTCGGCCACAGTTGGAACACCCCTGCTCTATTGAATGACTATATTCATGTTATGATTTATACTTTATTCATTTTAGGCAGAATTTGATTACTATGAGTTGAGTTTCATGCCATGTGTTAAGTAGAGTAATTATCCATGGTAACTATGCCCACTCTTGATTTTCACTCCACTTTAAATTACTTCTGAGTAATACTGCACAGAAAATCGGCAATTTTTCACCAGAATCAAGGGGCGCTACATCATAATGTCAAGGTATTCATTTCAGTAATATGGTACGGTTTCATGAGCACTGTGTTGAGTGCTAATTTCCAAAAATGAGAAGTGGGAAAGTACATTTTCTGTATAGTTTAACCGAAGAAAGGGTCAAAGAACAAAAAGAGAATATTAAGTTGAATAATGAAAAAAAATCAATTAATATTATGAGGTGATTTCAAATAAAAATATTCCTCTCTCATGGTTAATCTGTGTGCTCATTTCAGTTAAAGATGTCTAAGCTCAATTACAAGGCATTTCAGTGGTAAGAGAGCGCATGGTTCCAGTACTGGCTGATACACAGCAGGCTTCATGCATGTTGCCACAGTTTGAGCAAAAGTATTCTAAACGAGAAGGAAATACACCAAGTGCCAGTAGAATACCAGGAAGTGTAATTTAGCAAAAGTATTCCTACTGCAAAGTGTTTGGCTGTAAGGATCACGCAGAGTCAGTGAGAAATGAAACAAGAATCTGATCATTTTACAGTTTGTGGATCTGTGACTCTAATAAGAATCGTTAATCCCCTTTTACATACTTGTCATGTTCTACTAAAAGGGAAATAAGCTCTTTGGCAAGTTTTCAGTTTCAGAAGTTAGGGATTTTGTGTCTGATGCTTCACTGAGCGGAAACCACCAAAGTTGTTATTTCCTACAAGGAACTGTAGTCTGAAAAATTCCAGATTTTTTTTCCCTTACAGATGAGAGACTAGGAATTTTGGAGGAGCAAGGGGATTTGGATGTCCAGGTACACAAATCACTAAAAGTTAGTACAAAAATAATCTAAAACGCTAATGGAATGTTGGCCTTTATTTTAAGGGGGCTGGAATACAAAGGTGATGAAATGATGCTTCAGTTGTATAGAGCCTTGGTCAGACCCCTTCTGGAGCATTGCATTCAGTTTTTGGCACCACACCTCAGGAAGGACATATGTTGGCTTTCATTGCTAGGGGGATAGAATATAAAAATAGGGAGGTATTGCTTCAGTTGTACAAGGTATTGGTGAGACCGCACCTGGAATACTGCATACAGTTTTGGTGTCCTTACTTAAGGAAAGACATCCTTGCTCTCGAGGCAGTGCAAAAAAGGTTCACTCGGTTAATCCCGGGGATGAGGGGGTGGTCATATGAGGAGAGGTTGGGTAGATTGGGACTCTACTCATTGGAGTTCAGAAGAATGAGAGGCAATCTTATTGAAACATATAAGATTGTGAAGGGGTTGGATCGGGTGGATGCGGGGAGGATGTTCCCGATGACGGGTGAGACTAGAACTAGGGGACATAGTCTTAGAATAAGGGGCTGCTCTTTCAAAACTGAGATGAGGAGGAACTACTTCACTCAGAGGGTGGTAGGTCCATGGAATATGCTGCCACAAAAAGCTGTAGAAGCTACATCATTAAATAAATTTAAAACAGAAATAGACAGTTTCCTAGAAGTAAAGGGCATTAAGGGTTACGGGGAGCGGGCAGGAATTTGGACATGAGTCTAGGTTCGGATCGGTCATGGCCCTGTGGGTAGTGGAGCGGGCCCAGGGACCGTTTAGCCTGATTCTGCTCCTATTTCGTGTGTGCAATTCTGTTAGATGCAGGAGATGGTTCTGTGATAGATAGTAGATTGGCGGTTAGGATCAGATCAGCCATGATCTTATTGAATGGCGGAGCAGGCTCGAGGGGCCGATTGGCCTACTCCTGCTCCTATTTCTTATGTTCTTATATTAACCTTGGAAAGGTTACAACCCAGATTCACCAGAATTATACCAAGGCTTAAAGGTTTAATGAGGACAGATTGCATAAACCTGGCATGTATTCCCTTGAGTTTAGAGGGTTGAGGGTGATTCAATTGAGGTGTTTAAAATGATAAAAGGATTGATAGAATAGATACAGAGATGCTATTTCCTCTGGTGGGAGAATTCAGAACAAGGGAAACAATCTTAAAATTAGAAATAGGCCATTCAGGAGTGAAGTCAGGAAGCACTTTTTCTCACAAAGGTTAGGGGACATCTGGAATTCTCTCCCCCAAATGACTGTGGTTGCTGAGTCAATTGAAATTTTCAAAACTGAGATTGACAGATTTTTATTTGGTAAGGGTATCAAGGGATATGGTTCAAAGATGGGTAAATGGAGTTGAGGTACAGATCAGCCATGATCTAATTGAATGGTGGATCCAAGGTCGTCCCATCCTCTGTCATCGAATTACAGTATGCAGACGACGCTTGCGTCTGCGCTCACTCGGAGGTCGAACACCAAACCATCGTCAACACCTTCACCGAAGCGTACGAGAGCATGGGCCTTACACTAAACACCCGTAAGACAAAGGTCATCTACCAACCTGCCCCCGCCACACAGTACTGCTCCCCGATTATCAAAATCCACGACGAGGCCTCGGACAACGTGGACCACTTTCCATACCTCGGGAGCCTACTGTCAACAAGGGCAGACGTCGATGACGAAGTCCAACACCGCCTTCAGTGTGCTAGTGCAGCCTTCGGTCGCCTGAGGAAGAGAGTGTTTGAAGACCAGGACCTCAAACCCGGCACTAAGCTCATGGTCTACAGAGCAGTAGTGATACCCGCCCTCCTGTATGCTTCAGAGACATGGACCATGTACAGCAGGCACCTCAAAGCACTGGAGAGGTACCACCAACGCTGCCTCCGCCAGATCCTGCAAATCCATTGGCTGGATAGGTGCACCAACGTCAGTGTTCTCACTCAGTCCAACATCCCCAGCATCGAAGCTTTGACCACGCTCGATCAGCTCCGATGGACGGGCCACATCGTCCGCATGCCCGATACGAGACTCCCAAAACAAGCGCTCTACTCGGAGCTCCGACACAGCAAGAGAGCCCCAGGTGGGCAGAGGAAACGCTTCAAGGGCACCCTCAAAGCCTCCTTGAAAAAGTGCAACATCCCCACCGACACCTGGGAATCCCTGGCCCAAGACCGCACAAAGTAGAGGAGAAGCATCCGGGAAGGCGCCAAACACCTCGAGTCTCTTCGCCAGGAGCAAGCGGAAGCCAACGCAAACAGCGGAAGGAGCGCACGTCAACCCAAGCACCCCACCCACCCGCCCCTTCAACCACCGTCTGCCCCACCTGTGACAGAGACTGTAGGTCCCGCATTGGACTCATCAGTCACCTGAGAACTCATTTTTAGTGTGGAAGCAAGTCATCCTCTGTTCCGAGGGACTGCCTAAGAAGAAAAAGAATGGTGGAACAGGATTGAGGATGTGAATGGCCTACTCCTGTTCCTATGTTCCTGGTAAAAATGCTGAAATCCAATCAGATGCATCATAAGACAGCAGTTACAAAGCATCAATCCCATTTTGTTAATGGTGCAAGGTATTAATTGCCTTTTTTGTGACTGATCAACAACACAATACATGCAGTCACTGGCAAAAATACAGTCCAAACTGCAATAAAAAGCCTAAAACAAAGGAGACTGTATTCAGCTTATCTTTTAAAAATAACAGCTATATCTGGTTTTCCACATGTTAAGTTACTGGTTGTGACTGGTCATCTGGGCAAAGGCTAGGTCTTTTGACACAGGAAGGGAAGTGGAGTCAGAAGGTGTGTCACACTAACCTGCTCTTCCTTACCGCTCAGTGAGTGTATCAAGCCTGGCACCGGGGCAAGCATTTGGTTTTGGGCTAAATTCTTGCCTTTTGACTGGGGTTGGGAGGAAAATTGCTAGAAAATGAGGAATGAAAAAGAGCAAGAAAATACAGTTACCAAATTCAAGCCTGCAATCTAATCCTAGCCTTCAAATAACAGCTACAACTGTTCTTATGTGTTATAATGTCACTTGGGCCCCTTCATTAGATTACAGCCTTGTAACACTCTCAAGGTATCCTTTATTCTCCATAGGAACCATGGAATGATTCCGTGAATCTCTATAAAAGGCCTCATTATATACTGTGTGAATCAGCCGATGTTCTAATTCTGTTTTATGGATGTCATCATTCACTATTATACCCTTTTGGAAATGTCACTGTGGCATTGCTTCCAGCTGTTCAGCAGTGATCACCTCCTACCACTTCATTTCAGCAGCACCACAGTAAGATTGTTAATAGTTTTGATTTTTTAATACTTGTGATCTGAGAAGCAAGAGGTTTTTCTCTGGATGCTTTCACCTTCCCTGGTCTGAACTATCCACTCCTAAAGCAAACTTTCTTCACTTCCCAAGCCACTGCACTGGCTTTCCTGCATCTAACTTGAGCATAACTCTCTTTCACTTCTCTTGAACTCTTTCCATGCAATCCCATTTCTTCACCCCTGTCTGCCATTCTGTTGCAGCCTTCCTACATGACTTTCCAACCTCTTATTATGTCTGCATCTGTCTATCCCTGTCGTTCTTTCCCTCTCCCCTTCCCTATTTTAGTCTCTCTGGCTTCACTTCAATTTGCACTACAAGGAGAGAAGGATTTCATGTTTTAAAAAAAACATGCGTGGGCTCTCTGTGTAAATGCACCACAAATATAAATGATGTGATACTAACCCACACAGATAAGGAAGGCTCCAGGTGCTATCCTTGATCTGTGTTGAGTTGGCTGATCGAAACTGGGGCAGCAGCGAGAGGCTATAATTGGCCTCGGTGTCGCTGGAGCCAGTGGAGGATCATGTATATATGAAAGGGAATTAAAGCGGAGTAGCAACATGTGGGTGTAAGGAGCAGATGGAATAAATGAATAAATGGCTATTCGTTGCAGCCTCCTTAATGCAAAAGATCGCCAAAGATGTGGATATCAAATACATTGATGTCAATAGACTCCTTGATTGACAGAAGCTATTGTACTTCATACTGTTACAGCTATTTTTATACAATTTAATTTTAATGAATGCTAAATAAGTAGGCTTGCATGATAGAGTACAACCTATCCTCAAAGACCACAATCAGGACCACCCACAGATGATAACTCAGGATCTCTTATAGTGATGTGTAGGTAGCCATGAAGTGTAAGGGACAATTAGTGTGGATTTCTATGTGATTACTGCACCAATAATGGCCTTTTCTACTTTGTAGCTTCTCTGAATAAAAGAGATATTGTTCTCAGTGTCTCCCAAGGCAGCAGAGTTGCTGCAGTAACGCACGTGGCTTTAAGAAACAGCACAGAGAGCCAACAACCACCATTCTTTCTGGCCCCAACCATCAATTTGAAATTAGTGACTTTACTTAAAACAGTAATATTTATAATAGTTTGTAAGAAAATGTTTTAAAAAAAACATTTGAATCCATTCAGTCAGTGCCCTTGTTTCTTTTGCAGGATTCCAGTACTTTCTCTGCATTAATACCATGAGCTGTTAATTGTTCTCTGACAAAATGAAATCCTGGCCACTGACTTAGCTGGAGCAAGTTTCCAAAAGGTATAACTTTTAATATTAATAACATGTTTACTCATGGCAACAAAATGTCCTTTATTTTACTGGCTTTTAAAGGGCAGGAAAGACCAGTAAAGTCCATCTGTGGGGGATGGTTTGAGCACACAATGATGCTCTGATCTTGGAGCTTTGAAGGGGAACTGCTGAGTGGAGCAAAGGTACTTCCAGGTCAGAGGGAAGAAACTGGCGAATGAGTTAATCCTCAGTGGCTGGATCAATAGAGTCGGAGGCCTGAGAGTGGGTTCATCACCATTCAATGAAAGGGAACAAATAAGTAAAACAAATCATTTGTTTCTATAAATGTTTGTTTACTATTCCCCAGCATACAGAATCTCATTTGCCTTAATAAAATTGCCTACCTGAGGAGTTGTCTGATTGAAGGGTTACTAAGCTTGATGAAATAACTAAGCTTGAGTCCAGTTTCAGCAGACACCTGAACTTGTATTTGCTGCAATGAGACACAGGCTCAAAGACACTATAATACAAAAAGGATGACTATCATCTTCCGTAGGTTGTGACCCTGATCTAAATCTTGCAGGGTGCGAGACTAGGCTGGGTAGAGGAACAAAGGGGTCTCGGAGTACAAATACACAAATCACTAAAAGTTGCGACACAGGTTAGCAAGGCCATAAAAAAAAGCAAACCAAGCACTAGGGTTTATTTCTAGAGGGATAGAATTGAAAAGTAGTGAAGTTATGCTAAACCTGTATCGAACCTTGGTTAGACCACACTTGGAGTACTGTGTACAGTTCTGGTCGCCACATTATAAAAAGGATATCGAGGGTGCAGAGAAGATTTACAAGGATACCAGAAGTGTGAAGGTATACCTATCAGGAAAGGATGAACAGGCTAGGTTTCTTTTCTCTTGAAAAAAGAAGGCTGAGGGGTGACCTAATAGAGGTCTTTAAAATTATGAAAGGTTTTGATAGAGTGGATACAGAGAGAATGTTTCCACTTGTGGGGAAGAGCATAACTTGAGGCCATCAATATAAGATAGTCACCAAGAAATCAAATAGGGAATTCAGAAGAAACCTCTTTACCCAGAGTGGTGAGAATGTGGAACTCGCTACGACAGGGAGTGGTTGAAGCGAATAGTATAGATGCATTTAAGGGGAGGCTGGACAAGCATATGAGGGAAAAGGGAATAGAGGGTTATGCTGATAGATTTAGTTGAGGAAAGACGGGAGGAGGCTCAAGTGGAGCATAAACACCGGCATGGACTGGTTGGGACGAATGGCCTGTTTCTGTACCCTATATCCGATGTAAATCTGATGCCCAATTACGTTTGCTTTTCTAAGGAAGCTCATTCCTAATGCCACATAATCACAAATTCCATAACAGGATTGCAGGAATGCTATCTAAATTAAGTATTAGAACAAGGTGACTTGTCTTAAAACGTGTCAGATTTCTTAAACTGAAAAAATGTATAACTTTAACTCTCAATGTTCTAGTAGGGAACCAATAATTTGTTAAATAAAAAGAAACTTCAAATGCTGGAAATCTGAAATGAAGGATTGCTGAAAATATATAGCAGGTCCAACAGCATCTTTGAGTGTGATGAAGGATCCACACCTGAAATGTAAAGCTGACTTTTCTCTTTACAGATGCTGACAGACCTACTGTGTATTTCCAGCGCTTTCGATTAATGATTTATGTCTCCAGATTGGTTATGGTAAACTGTCATTTTCTCATGCCAGAACATCTTATTCCCTTATTTTATTACCACAAATACTTAAAAATAATCTTGTTTACTGGACTCCAGTCTGTTTCAAAGTGTGCTAAATATTCACTCGTGTACAAATATTAAACATTTTGTGTTTTAAAGTTTTTCCGCCTTCTGAAATGTCATTCCCACTTTCATGCTGGGAAAGGGGCGATCAACCGGTCTCCAGCTCTTGACCAATTCACAACAGTATCCCAGAATGACTCTACCTTCAACTTCCCCTCCGTGGGGAAATACCCAATTTATGTTGTGCCTCCTGAGCATGACTAATTACGGATCTTGCCATGTGAGAAACTGCAAGCACAAACCTGGAACCCAATCTAGTGTGTTGCAATAGCAACTGAGGTAAGTCCGGATTCCATTATTCTGCAAGAGTTCTTCCCAAGGGCTGAACAATGGAAAATGTGTGCTCTCATTTTCACACTAATTGGGTAGTGCTTCAACCATACCATTATTCCATTCAATCAGATGGTCAATAAGTTGGGACAGCAGAATACTTTTTTGTTAAATAGGTCCTGTATTGGAAGGTCCTGTATTGGACCCATAGGAAATAGAAATACTCAAGTGTAAAATTAAACATTCTACATGCCAATTCTTTTAGAAGTGTATTTTCAGTTCCCTTACACAAACTGGTTATGTGGCATGCTTCTGTATGGTGACTAGCCAGACATATAACAAGGCTTCACTCATCCAAATAGCAACAATTATATATGTTTCTTTTAATCTTTGTTGACTGCATTGTTCACTAAATTTCCTTATTTCTTCATAAGAATACTTGGCTATATTGTAGTACTGAGAATAACACGAGATGTAGGTTAGGAATTCCATGTGTATTTTGAAAGGTGCAGTACTATAGATACTCAAACTATGTAAGTGCAATCTTAAAGAAAAACAGTTTAAGGAAGTTCAGAAAAATGATAACTGAACTAAATATATAATTTAAACCCCAATAGACAATGTTTTTATTTTCATATTCTTTATTTGGCAAAAATAAATACCTCAGGGCTGTATCAAATAATGTCTTACTTTCATGGGTAGAAAAATATGTACAATAATTACAGTATTTTACACATTTACAAATTTTATAATTACAATTATGCACCATAACTCAAATAATGTCGAAAGATTTACAAATCAGTCTTCTGCTACCAGTTACTGTAATTGAGAACAGTGCATACAAAATATCACTTTATACAGTAGTATCTCATTTTACATCTAGGACTTGCAACACTGCAATCTCTGCTTCTGGATGGCTCATTAATGACATGAAAAATTATTTTAGATACATAAAACATGGGCACCCAATTACATGACTTAGAAATCTTAGTGTACGTCATTGAAGTTTTTCATCAAGTTACATGATTGGGTAACCACGCTTCAATATGCATTTCCAATTCTTTAAGATGAATTGAATACAGAAATTTCAGAGTAGCAATGTACAAAGAGAGCAGCTTCAACACCCGAGTGGCAGTCCTCCAATTGCACAGTCATCATAAGAGAAGGAAACCTGGGAAATAATGAATTACACATTAGCAACAATTCCAGTGGCAAACATTTTAATGTCATTATCTCAGACTATATGAATGATCTATTTAAGGTGATGGTTTTATTCTATAGAGCATGCTTATTTAGAGGTGGAAAGTATCAATTACTTTAAGTCTGCCCTTTAAACACTTCAGTGGTTAGATAAGTTTTTTTTCCAGCTTACTCACCTCACAGTCAGGAGATTCAGAATCCCACATCTGTTCTTCTTCACACATTATGAGTAAGGATGGATCCGTCACATTAATGAGTTCCATCTGGATTCTGGAATTATCTCTTCCCAAGGTCAGGTGGTATGGTGTACAGCCGTTGTACATCAGTACATTGGGGTCTGCTCCACAACGCAGCAACAGTGACACCATTTCAGCATCCTGCTCCTCCACTGCAAGATGGAGGGCCGTCCTACCACTTGATGGCTCCTGTGGAGAAAAACACACATTACAGTTAGTACTTGCCATGCAAGAGAAAACTAAAAAGTCACTATAGCAGCAATTGAGATAATTATCAATTAGAAAGTGAATAATTAATATACCTGAGCATTAATGTCAGCTCCTAGTTGAGTTAAATATTTCACCATCTCATGAAGTCTGCTTTTGACTGCCAACTGCAAACATGTAAGACCTGAAATGGAAAAAGTGGAAAAATATCAAATATTTGCAACTTTCCAATATTCACCATCAAATATGTTAAATCCCATTAAGTTTCAAGTAAGTAAATTAAAGTTTTAAGTTAGCTGGTCACAATAGTGTAGCTATAGCTTAAAAAAAATCCAACATTATATTTTATACCAATTTAAATTTTAAAAATGCAAAACTTAATATGAAAAATTAGAATTCCTATTTGAACTACTAAATATAGTGGATGACTGTACCATTGTAGTTCTTGCTGTCCAAGAGGTTTCGGATATCGTGCCTCGTGATGAATTCGGTGATGGTCTTCACGCACGAAGACAAATTCATCTCACAAGCGATGTGTAGAGGTGTGTTCCCATTAATGTCCCTCAGTCCCAGGTCTCCTCCAGCCCAAAGCAAAGAACGCAGCACCTCAGACTGCTGTGTGATCACTGCCAGATGCATGGGAGTCTGAACAAAACAAGACAAAGAATTCCAGTGAGAATACTGCAAGGCAAACCATGGAAAAGCACAGTACTGAGGAAAATTGAGATATGCTGGAGTTATTTGTGCCCCACTAGTCAGTTACAGCACTTATTAATATGCTGGGGACTTCCCAGTCTGAAACAGGAACCACCCCATTCAGCTGCTTCTGGTAGAACAATATGTTCTCAGAACTTTATAATCCACCAAATGTAATCCCCAATTTATGAAACTTAAAATAATAATGCCAGTGCTGTGCATAAAACTCCAGCTAATATTAGTACAGAACACCATAACCCTGGACCTGTAGTGAATGGGTTGTAAATATTTACCTGTTTCAGGTTGTTCTGACGGTGAAGATATTGATCCCCTTCCCGGGTATTGTTGAGGATCTGGAACACAATTTCATTGGCTGTATGGATGATTGCCAAATGCAGAAACCTAAAAGAAGGGAAATGCCATGTTAAAACTTGCTACATCAGGGGGAAAAAACACTGCTCAGCAGCTCAGCAAGCTCAGCAACAACGTTGGAAGTCTCCAGGATTGCGCAAGCTCGGGTTTTTTGGGTACTTTCCACACTGTTAAATATTTATCAGACAACGGCTGGTTGGCCGCCTGCCAGGGGCTTTCCAGCCTCAAACAGGAACTGCACCGCCCAGCGCCGCCACTGCTAGAACATAATGTTCTCAGAAACTTTTAATCACACGCTCCAATCCGCAAACACACGGAGATTCATTAAAAAAACACTTTGTTCAGCAATTTTCATTTAAAAACCATTTTTATCTAAAAACAATCAGTTGGATTAAAACGCCATCATTTTCAGTATTAATTGTCCACTTTTGATTTTGAGCCATGGACATTATCTTTGGTTCTTCAGTTGAAATTTTACCCGTAGGAGTCTAAAAGCGCTTGGTAAATTGTTATTTTAGTGGAACAGTTTACTTTTTCCAGCGAGCTTTACGCGCACTTTTACCAATGCAAGATTTTTGGGACAATATAAATTTCTTTAGTTTATGCAATTTCTTTCTACAAGTACCTTAATTAAAAAAAAAAGTCTCCAAATTACTTACGTATCTCCATCCTCCGAGACGAAGTCTTTCCAACACTGGGCCGCCTCCGGCTTGTCAGCCAGGCTCAGCTCCCGGATCTCCTGCAGCATCTCCTCGTCCTTCTCATTCATTGAGCCAATGCCGCTGTCGCAGCGCTCCTCCCAGAGCCCAGCCTGTTTACCGGCCCCGGGCTGCACTGATCCGCATGGATAATCCGGCTTTCCTCTGTATTTGCTGTGCTGATCCAGCCCATCGATGCAGTTGTTAAATATGATGGGATCGGCCATGACTTCTGCACAAGAAGTTTTCCCGCGAGAGAGAGAAAAAAAAACCCAAACACAACCCAGAAAGGCAATGAGTAAAATACAATGTCAAGTTCTCCTCGAACACCGAACTCCTCTGCCACGTCTCAGAAGTGAGAGGCTGCTCTGCAAGACAACGATTTAAAACTTCGCATTTGGGGGATTTTTCTGGGCGGGGTTTCATGTCTCCGCCTCCAAACTCTAGTCACGCAATGTGTCTGTGCTTTTGGCTGGGAAATTCCAGAGAGCAGAAAATGTGTTCAATTAGAAAGAGAACAAGATGTACCGAATGGGGAAAGGAGGGAAAATCCCCCCCTAGTCCACAGTTCAGTAATGAACAGGACCTTCCAGAAGGAAGGACTCGGTTACACATTAATTAAACCTAGAGCCCAATTCTCACTACTGTTCGCACTAGTATACTTTGTGCACTATGCCATTATTCTGCATTATCTATTAATTCACAAAAGAGTTGCAGAGTTCTTTCTTTAGTAACATTTTCTTGAGCCCTTCCGGTATATTTTTTTTGTGGTGAACTTCTGGTGGAGTGGGTGGAAATTTCGGAAGCTGTGTGAAAATATTAAAGAAAGTCCCATTGGTTACTGTACTGTGTGCGCGGGAACATCCCGGCCCCAGAAGCGGGTGCATTCGGCATTCAAGGTTATGCATCCTGTTCATCATCCCCGAACCAGTACCGTGGAAAGTCTGCATGGGAGGGGGGAATTTAAGCGAAGGTGGTTTTGAAACAAAATGACCTTTGATTTTCTAATTCATGACTTTTAGGGCACGGAGGGGAATGCATTAAACATAAAATGCACCAAGCCAATTCATCATCGTTTTGCAATGCCATTCCTTGAGTTTTGCAGATTGCTAAAGGTGCACAACATTCTCTGAAATCACATAGGATGGATTAAAATAACTTTTCATAACTCTTTTAAAAGCAAGCTCCAGAATTTTGCTCACTAAAACCTCAGTGTAATACATTTAGGTCATTTAGGCCGTCAGTACCAAACGTATGATTGCAACATTTTACTGTTTCAAAATGTGTTCTTTGGATTGATTTTTACTTGATGATGATAAAGTATTGGAAAATAATTTTAGCAGATGTATTAAAATCAGAAGGATACATATTGTCAAAGAGATAAAATACCTTCAACCAATCACCAGTCTTTGTTTATGGTTATTGTTGCAATTACTATATATTAAAATACCATTGAAAACCATGGCAAAATGTTGCTAGTTAGTAATAGAAAATTTGCACAGTAAATATTTCAAATGCAGCTCCTAAGGGGAAAAAAAATCTCCCTTCCACTGCCTCTGTATTGTCTGCTATCTGACATCCAGTCCTAGATGAGCTGTAATGTTCTCAAATGGGAAGACTGA
Organism: Squalus acanthias; assembly: GCA_030390025.1. Lineage (NCBI taxonomy): Eukaryota > Metazoa > Chordata > Chondrichthyes > Squaliformes > Squalidae > Squalus > Squalus acanthias. The sequence continues at coordinate 59,790,507 of CM059425.1, forward strand.
AGCCATTGTCTTCTGCCCCCACCACAAGCTCCGTTCCCTAGCCACTGATTCTATCCCCCTCCATGGTCACTGTCTCAGGTTGAATCAGACTGTTCATAACCATGGCGTCCTATTTGACCCTGAGCTGAGCTGTCGAATTTCCTTTCCATCACAAAGGCCACTTACTTCCACCTCCGTGACATCACCCGTCTCTGCCCCAGCCTCAGCCCATCTGCTGCTGAAACCCTCATTCATGCTTTTGTTGACTCCACAGTCAACTATTCCAATGCTCTCCTGGTTGTCCTCCTATCTTCCACCCTACATAAACTTGAGCTCATCCAAAACTCTGCTGCCCGTATCCTAACTCACACCAAGTCCCGTTCACCCATCACCCCTGTGCTCGCTGACCTACGATTGGCTCCCGGTCCACCAAAGCCTCGATCATAAAATTCTCATCCTTGTGATCAAATCCCTCCATGGCCTCACCCCTTCCTATCTCTGTGACCTCCTCCAGCACGACAACCCTCCAGGAACTCTGCATTCCACCAACTTTGGCCTCTTGTGCATCTCCCATTTCCTTCGCCCCACCATTGGCAGCTGTGCCTTCAGCCATCTAGGCACTAAGCTTTGTAACCTTATAACTACTTGAATGTATGGTTTATGCAAATTTTTACATACTGCAATTCCCACCTTGCACAACAACATAGTGGGGTAGAATTTCCACTTGTTTAAGCTAGTAATATCAGCGCAATGCGGGTGAAATTGGGCGAACTAGTGCAAAAGATCGGGAAATTTTAAATAGCAGTGAGTTACGCCCAAAACCACGTGCGTTCGTGTTTTCAGCGATCTTTTCCGCTTGTTTAAGATTCAATTTGCCTGGAACAGGCCCTGGCCACAAAACTGGCCACGCCCCCTGTCAAAATCGGGAGATTCTACTAATTACGCACGTTAGGGAAGGCTCCTCAAATTGCGCTCCTTTTCTTAGATGCACAGGCACTAGTAGGCACATTTTTAAAGTTTTTTCATATCAAAAAATATTTAATTTACTGAGCAACGGACTAGTGTACACCAATGAAACTATTAAATGGTTCAGTTTATTTTTTTAAGTAATTTTCAGTGGTTTTAATTCAGGTGGAAGACTCTTATTAAAAATGCTTATAAAGAAAAAAAAGAAAGATTTGCATTTATATAGCGTCTTTCAAACCACTGGACGTCTCAAAGCGCTTTACAGCCAATTAAGTACTTTTTGAAGTGTAGTCACTGTTGTAATGTGGGAAACGCGGCAGCCAATTTGTGCACAGCAAGCTCCCACAAACAGCAATGTGATAATGACCAGATAATCTGTTTTTATGTTGATTGAGGGATAAATATTGGCCAGGACACCAGGAATAATTCACCGACTCTTCTTCGAAATAGTGCCATGGGATCTTTTACATACACCTGAGAGAGCAGACGTCTCAGTTTAATGTCTCATCCGAAAGACGGCACCTCCGACAGTGCAGCACTCCTTCAGCACTGCACTGGAGTGTCAGCCTAGAGTTTTGTGCTCAAGTCCCTGGAGTGGGATATTTTGGTGATAAATCTATTTCAACTATTAATAAAACTGCACCAGGTTACCACTATACATCAAGGAATACTTTTTAATGGAAATTTATTTTTTACTTTCTATTACGCTGCCTGATTGCGCTAGTTCATTGAAGATTTTACGTTTGTGATTATGCAAATTAATTTTATCGGAAACTTGAACTGTAATCTAACCAGCGCAATTTGGAACGCATTTTGGACGCAATTTCCCGATTGCGCTCATAGTGGAAACTCTACCCCAGTCCCTTTAAATTACAACAAACAGAAATATTCTGTTGTTGTACATAAAGGTCATTGAGCATTTTTGAAATAATACAACTGTGCACATTGCAATGTAGAAATCTGGCAGGAGATTGGGACTACTTTATCAGGGTGGGACATTCCATTTCTGGGGAGGAGAAGCACTGACAAAGCTTGTTTCGCTACAATTGTACTTCCTGTTGGCAACAGGATTGCACTGATATGATAGCAAAATACTGCGGATGCTGGAAATCCGAAATAACAACAGAAAACGCTGGAAAAACTCAGCAGGCCAGGCAACATCCGTGGAGAGAGAAACAGAGTTAACGTTTCAGGTCGAAACCCTTCGTCGGAACTGAGAGAGAAGCAAGAAATTAAACAGATAAAAATGCAAGGGGGAGGCTGGGGGGAGGAATAAAAGAACAAAAGGGTTGCACTGATGGTGGTCGCTGAATAGGCCATGGTTCTGACCTGGCTGTAGGAGACTTTGTGACAGTAAGCAGGAAAACAAATTACCCAAACTCAGGATTGCCCCAAACTCCAGAGAGTGCCCTCTACTGGACCGGTACTATTTCTTGTTCCATTTATTTTTACAGTTTCTCTTATTTTTTTCTTGCCAAATCTTTTGTTCCCTCTTCTTCTGAAGGTGTTAATTTCTTTCTGGGGTATGAATCCATGGGTATTGGTTGTCCTGTGGCACCTAAGCCAAATGACCGTTATTCATGTGCGAGCCTTGATAGTGACTTTTTAAAGGAAATAACATGCCAAGTGCACAGTGGTATACCAGATGAGGTTTAAATTGCAAAAAAAAATGGCTTTAATAAAGATCCTCATGAAAGGCTGCTACTAACGCTAAAAGAAGTGGGAATTCAGGGTAAAACCTGGGTGTGGATGAAGAAATAGCCAAAGAAAAGGTACTTGTTCGGGGAGTGATTTTAGGGTGGGGAATGCACTGAGTGGAGAGTCCCAGGGTTCAGTGCTAGAGCCCCTACTCTTCCCAATCCACATTAATAGCTTAGATGCAAAAACCCAATGCAAATTGGTCAAATTTGTAGGCGGTACAAAACAGGGGCGAAGATTAAAAAGCTGGAACTCTACAATAGGAGTAGATAATAGTTTTCAACCTTCCAAATTGGCAGGAGACCATTTTAGGCATTTACCATTATTGGGGGTATTTGTTAGATCTGAGCTACGTTAACTCAGAATGACGGAGAATAAAAGACACAGGTTTCAGTTTGTATGAGGTGTGGTCTGCTTATGGAAATTAAGCTGTTTACATCAGAAAAAATGGTGTTGGAAAAAACCTATTTCCATGAAATTGACAATGACGGTTTCTTTATCGACTAGTTTGAAACCACTTGAAATAATGAAAAATAAGTGATTCAGCCTGTTCATAGCGTCAGGATTTTGTCAAGACATTAACAAATATGAGAAAGTATCGAATTATCCCGGAAAGAAAGAAAGAACTGGCATTTTCATAGAGCCTTTCACAACCTCAGGACATCCCAAAGGGCTTTACAGTGAATGAAGTACTTTTGAAGTGTAGTTACTGTTGTAATGTAGGAAATGCGCCAATTTGCACTCACTTCCAATGCCTGGTCTATTTGTGATGCTAAGGATATTTGTTTGCGCCTGTTTTTGGGCCCAGAATCAGTGCTGCGCAGGCAGTATGCACCTCACCGAAATTGGACCTCGGACCTTATTTAAATAATTTAGGTGAGCTGCCAGCACCTGCCGCCCCCCACAGTCCATTTCAAGAGGTGAATTTAGGGTTGCTTGCTTCGCTGACAGCAACACTCACGTAAGTGCCGGGGAGGGGGTTGGGGAAGACAGCAGGAGGGAGGCCAGTAGCGGCTAGTAGCACCCAGCAGGCGTGCCGTGGAGCTGGAAGGGGCACGCCAGGTCCCCCCTGGCACCACATGAACTTAAAAAAAAAATCAAATTGACCAATTTGCTGGCGGCTGCTGACTAGGCCACTTCCACACCAGGAAAGCCTGAGTGGAGCAGGCCCAGTGGCTGCTCTGCTTAAGGCAGCCCAGTTTCTCAGAGGAGTCCTGAAACAGGTGTTAGACAGCTCATTACCATATGTAAGTGGCCTAATGCCTGTTTTAGGCATCCACCCCAGATGATTAAAATTCGTCCGAGGGCAATAGGGTATTGGACATTCTTTAGGCGTCCTTGGGGTGCAGGGCATAGCCCTGTGCAATTAGTCATTTTTGTCCCCGCTTTCCGTCCTGAAAACTGCCGCAATGGCGACCAATTTCTACCCTCTAGAGTGTAAACAACATCTAAGAGTTCACTTAGCAGCTAGATTAACAGTTTGCCCACACTAGGAAAATATCAGAGGTCACTTTGATGTTAATAACTAGCTAATAAACAATTTTAAAATTTAATGTGTGGACAGATTGCTTGATTGGAACTAAATAATGAATCATCACATTATCCAGTAAACTAACCAACAAATTTGTTTCCATACAATTTCATGTAAATAGGGCTGATGTGTATTTATTAAGTATAGTTGCTCAACTGGGCATGAATGGATATTTCACTGGGTAATACTGTATTGCTAAAGTTATTTCATGTTCGCGTGAGAAGAGCTTGCAGTTATTTGGCATCTTACCGCATCCCTCAGAAACATCCCAAGGCAATTTACGTCCAATTATTTATTCTGAAGTACAGGCCTGTCATTTACAGGATCTTGTGGTACAAAATTCCTCAGTTAGTCGAACAGTGGAAAATCCTAGGGACAAAAATCACCTGAATAGTCCCCAAAATTCTTTAAATGAGATGGTTCTACAGAAGCATGATTCCCATCTGTAAAGGGATTCCCACATTTTTTTAAATATATGTGCTTTCTGGCCCACACACAATGGGGATTTTGGCGCTAGTTTTCCTTCAAGTTAAAACCCCTCGAATGTCAGACACAAATAGCTGGCACAGTGACCATTTTTCAGTCATTTTCTTGGTAGCTGAGGCAGGCTTTTGTTCTCTGGACATTGAGAAGCATGGACGGAGTCAGACACAGTCAGCCAATCACAGCGCTGGGATTGGGAAAATGTGTAAGTTGGAGCCTTGAAAAATGAAGGTTGCGGTAGCTGTGGCAACTTGACAGACCCTGGGATGCGGAGCAAGTTAAAAAAGAAATAAAATGTTATCCTACATTACAACAGTGACTACACTTCCAAAAAGAAGAACTTCATTGGCTGTAAAGTGCTTTGGGACATCTGGTGGTTGTGAAAGGCGCTATGTAAATGCAAGTCTTTCTTTCTTCCAGCAAGCACATTTTCTATGTCTGAAGGTGAATGTGACAGTGCTTGAGGAACGGAAACCAGCGCCCAATAAAGCCGTGAGTAAAGTCACAGCAAAAGGGTGGCATGAAGTGGAGAGGGTTGAGGAAGGAGAGTTACTCGATCTACATCTACAAATCGATGAAGCAGGTTCACCCCGACACCGGCATCTCCTCCAAGGCCATGAGCATCGGGGAACGGTAGCGTAGTGGTAATGTCACTGGGCTAGTAATCCAGAGGCCTGGACTAATGATCCAGAGACGTGAATTCACAATCCCACCACGGCAGCTGGGGAATTTAAATACAGTTAATTCAATAAATCTGGAATGAAAACCTAGTATCAGTAATGGTAATCATGAAACTATTGGATTGCCGTAAAAACCCATCTGGTTCACTAATGTCCTTTAGGGAAGGAAATCTGCTGTCCTTACCTGGTTTGGCCTATATGTGACACCAGACCCACAGCAATGGGGTTGACTCTTAACTGCCCTCTGAAATGGCCTAGCAAGCCATTCAGTTGTAACAAACCGTTACGAAACAAAATAATAAGAATCAAACCGTCGGACCACCCGACATCGACCTCGGCACCGGCTATGGACACAGCAATGGCGCACCCAGCCCAGTCAACCCTACAAAGTCCTCCTCACCAACATCTGGGGACTTGTGCCAAAATTGGGAGAGCTGTCCCACAGACTAGTCAAGCAACAGCTTGACATAGTCATACTCACAGAACCATACCTTTCAGCCAATGTCCCAAACTCCTCCATCACCATCCCTGGGTATGTCCTGTCCCACCGGCAGGACAGATGCACCAGGGGTGGCGACACAGTGGTATACAGTCGGGAAGGAGTGGCCCTGGGAGTCCTCAACATTGACTCCAGACCCCATGAAGTCTCATGGCTTCAGGTCAAGCATGGGCAAGAAAACTTCCTGCTGATTACCACCTACCGCTCTCCCTCAACTGATGAATCAGTGCTCCTCCATGTTGAACACCACTTGGAAGTAGCACTGAGAGTAGCAAGGGCACAGAATGTACTCTGGGTGGGGGACTTCAATGTCCATCACCAAGAGTGGCTCGGTAGCACCACTACTGACCGAGCTGGCCAAGTCCTGCTAGTCTGGGCCTGTGACAGGTGGTGAGAGAACCAACACGAGGGAAAAACCTACTTGACATGGTCCTCAACTATCTACCTGTTGCAGATGCATCTGTCCATGACCGTATTGGTAGCAGTGACCACTGCACAGTCATTGTGGAGACGAAGTCCCATCTTCACACTGAGGATACCCTCCATCGTGTTGTATGGCACTACCACCGTGCTAAATGAGATAGATTCAGAACAGATCTAGCAGCTCAAAACTGGGCATCCATGAGGTGCTGTGGGCCATCAGCAGCAGCAGAATTGTATTCCACCACAATCTGTAACCTCATGTAACCTGGCATATCCCTCACTCTACCATTACCATCAAGCCAGGGGACCAACCCTGGTTCAAAAAGGAGTGTAGAAGAGCATGCCAGGAGCAGCACCAGGTGTACCTAAAAATGAGGTGCCAACCAGGGGAAGCTGCAGCACAGGACTACATGCATGCTAAAAAGCGGAAGCAGCATGCTAAAGACAGGGCTAAGCGATCCCACAATCAAAGGATCAGATCAAAGCTCTGCAGTCCTGCCACATCGAGTCGTGACTGGTGGTGGACCATTAAACAACTAACGGGAGGAGGAGGCGCCATGAATATCCCCATCCTCAATGATGGTGGAGCCCAGCACATGAGTGCAAAAGACAAGGCTGAAGTGTTTGCAACCATCTTCAGCCAGAAGTGCCGAGTGGATGATCCATATCGGCCTACTCCTGAGGTCCCCACCATCACAGAAGCCAGTCTTCATCCAATTCGATTCACTCCACGTGATATCAAGAAATGGCTGAGCGCACTGGACACAGCAAAAGCTATGGGCCATAGCAACATCCCGGCTATCGTGCTGAAGACTTGTGCTCCAGAACTAGCCATGCCTCTAGCCAAGCTGTTCCAGTACAGCTACAACACTGGCATCTATCTGACAATGTGGAAAACTGCCCAGGTATGTCCTGTCCACAAAAAGCAGGACAAATCCAATTTGGCCAATTACCGCCCCATCAGTCTACTCTCAATCATCAGCAAAGTGATGGAAGGTGTCATCGACAGTGCTACCAAGTGGCACTTACTCACCAATAACCTGCTCACTGATGCCCAGTTTGGGTTCCGCCAAGACCACTCAGCTCCCGACCTCATTACAGCCTTGGTCCAAACATGGACAAAGGAGCTGAATTCCAGAGGTGAGGTGAGAGTGACTGCCCTAGGCATCAAGGCAGCATTTGACCAAGTGTGGCATGAAGGAGCCCTAGTAAAACTGAAGTCAATGGGAATTGGGGGGAAAAGGCTCCACTGGCTGGAGTCATACCTAGCACAAAGGAAGATGGTTGTGGTGATTGAAGGTCAATCATCACAGCCCCAGGACATCGCTGCCGGAGTTCCTCAGGGTAGTGTCCTAGCCCAACCATCTTCAGCTGCTTCATCAATGGCCTTCCCTCCAACATAAGGTCAGAAATGGGGATGTTCGCTGATGACTGCACAGTGTTCAGCGCCATTCACAACTCCACAGATAATGAAGCAGTCCATGTCTGCATGCAGCAAGACCTAGATGACGTTCAGGCTTGGCTGATAAGTGGCAGGTAACATTCGCGCCACAGAAGTGCCAGACAATGACTATCTCCAACAAGCGAGCGTCTAACCACTGCCCCTTGACATTCAATGGCCTTACCATAGCCAAATCCCCCACCATCAACATCCTGGGGGTCACCATTGACCAGAAACTTAACTGGACTAGCCACATAAATACTATGGCAACAAGAGCAGGTCAGAGGCTGGGTATTCTGCGGTGATTGTCTCACCTCCTGACTCCCCAAAGCCTTTCTACCATCTACAAGGCACAAGTCAAGAGTGTGATGGAATACAATCCACTTGCCTGGATGAGTGTAGCTCCAACAACACTCAAGAAGCTCGACACCATCCAGGACAAAGCAGCCCGCTTGATTGGCACCCCATCCACCACCTTAAACATTCACTCCCTCCACCACTGGTGTACTGTGGCTGCAGTGTGTACCATCTACAAGATGCACTGCAGCAACTCGCCAAGGCTTCTTCGACAGCACCTCCGAAACCCGCGACCTCTGCCACCTAGAAGGACAAGGGCAGCAGGCGCATGGGAACACCATAACCTCCAAGTTCCCCTCCAAGTTACACACTATGCTGACTTAGAAGTATATCGCCAATCCTTCATTGTCAAAATCCTGGAACTCCCTCCCTAACAGCACTGTGGGAGTACCTTCACCACGCGGACTGCAGCGGTTCAAGAAGGCGGCTCACCACCACCTTCTTAAAGGCAATTAGGGATGGGCCATAATTGCTGGCCTTGCCAGCGACGCCCACATCCCATAAAAACAAATTAAAAAAAGCCTAGCTTTATGTGCTCAAGTTCCTGGAGTGGGACTTGAACCCACAACCGTCTGACTCAGAGGCGAAGGTTTTGGGTTCAAGTCCCACTCCAAGGACTTGAGCACATAACATAAGAACATAGGAAATAGCAGCAGGGGTAGGCCATTTGGCACTTCGAGCCTGCTCTGCCATTCAATAAGATCATGGCTGATCTTTCATCTCAACTCCACCTTGCCGCACTATCCCCATGTCCCTTGATTCCCCTTAGTATCCAAATATGTGATCCAGAATATGTCATATGCGATAATATGTCATCAGTGGCAAATACACAGTACTCCTCTCACCGATGACAATGGCAGAGAAATTGGATTGCACAGCACCTGTTTTTCAGGTGAAAAATAGGTGCTGAAGGGTCCAGTATGGCAAGTGGGCGTTCTTTCCACACCAGTTATGCGCCGCGTGAAATATTGGTCAGGGTGTCCTGTAGGCGCTTGTCTGAATCAGGCTTAGGCTTATTGCCTAAGCAAAGCAGGGGCGTAACACCTGTTTCAGGCCCCTTTCGATATTGGATCATGACTGACTGCAAGGAGCAGCCAAACCTACGGTCTTTAAAGGGACAGCTGGAGGCTGCCAGCAAAAACGTAAGTACATTTTTTTTATACTTACCTGAAATTGGATCCAGAAGGAGCAGGAGTGCTCCTCCTGGTTCCACATTAAAACTGCGGGCCGCTGCCGGCCACTGCTTGCCTCCCTCTCCCCCACTCCCGGACTGACAGTAGGTCCGTGGCGGAGTCCCCGCTGGCCGAACTTCGTCTTCTTTGCGACAAGTGCACTGCCTCTTGGGGTGCGACTGGCATCCCCAACACACTGGTTGTGTCCTGATGATGCAAGAGGATTAATTTTGCGTGGTCCTCATGCTCATCTGTTTCAGTGCGGCGGTTCGTGGTTGACGTTGGATTCGCGCTCGAAGTCGGGCGTGGACCAATTTCTAGGCCAATCAGTGTAAAGGAGGTGAAATCTGCACTGTGATGGCATCAGGGTTCTATGTTTCCTGAGGCCTAATATCTGATGTTGAAAATACAAGCCTCTGTTCTACATTGATACTGGCCCATATTGCACCTACTGGAGGCACTAGAATGGAGGCCTGTGTAAATCATTTGACTCTGATTGACTAATGCCCATCCAACACCTACAGTCGACAAAGAGCCTCTGTCAAACAGAATATTTCCATCTGATCTGCATATACAGTGCCCAAGTGACCGAGTAAGAATAGTGAGGAAAGGCAGCTGGAGCACTTCCTCTTTAAACCTTGATGCTTCTGGCCATACGCACTCAGGAGTATATCAAGCCTATTCTGGAACATGCACTTACTTCTTTTAACTCTGATACACAAATCATTAAAAGTAGCAACAAAGGTTAATAAAGCCATGAAAAAAGCAAACCAAGCACTGGCGTTCATTTCTAGAGGGATACAATTGAAAAACAGCAAAGATATGTTAAATTTGTATAGAACCTTGGTTAGGCCACACTTGAAGTATAGAAGCATAGAAGATAGGAGCAGGAGTAGGCCATTCGGCCCCACAAGCCTGCTCCGCCATTTAATGAGGTCATGGCTGATCATCCAAATTCAGTACCCTGTCCCTGCTTTCTCCCCATATCCCTTGATCCCTTTAGCCTTAAGAAATATATCTATCTCCTTCTTGAATATATTTAATGAATTGGCCTCAACTGCCTTCTGTGGTAGAGAATTCCACAGGTTCACCAGTCTCTGGGTGAAGAAATTCCTCCTCATCTCAGTCCTAAATGACTTACCCCTTATCCTTAGACTGTGACCTCTGGTTCTGGACTCCCCCGCCATCGGGAACATCCTTCCTGCATCTAGTCTGTCTAGTCCTGTTAGAATTTTATAAGTTTCAATGAGATCCCCTCTCATTCTTCGAAACTCTAGCGAATATAAGCCTAATCGACCCAATCTCTCTTCATACGTCATTCCTGCCATCCCAGGTATCAGTCTGGTAAATCTTCGCTGCACTCCCTCCATGGCAAGAACATCCTTCCTCAGATAAGGCGACCAAAACTGCACACAATACTCAAGGTGTGGTCTCACCAAGGCCTTGTACAACTGCAGCAAGACACCCTTGCTCCTGTACTCGAATCCTCTCGCTATGAAGGCCAACATACCATTTGCCTTCTTAACCGCCTGCTGCACCTGCATGCTTACCTTCAGCGACTGGTGCACAAGGACTCCCAGATCTCGTTGCACTTCCCCTTTTCCCAGTCTATTGCCATTCAGATAATAATCTGTCTTCCTGTTTTTGCCACCAAAGTGGATAACCTCGCATTTATCCACATTATACTTCATCTGCCATGCATCTGCCCAATCACCCAACCTGTCCAAATCATACTGGAGTTCCTCTGCATCCTCCTCACAGCACACATGCCCACCCAGCTTTGTGTCGCCTGCAAACTTAGAGATATTACATCTAGTTCCCTCGTCTAGATCATTAATATATATTGTGAATAGCTGGGGTCCTAGCACCGATCCTTGTGGTACCCCACTAGTCACTGCCTGCCACTTGGAAAAAGACCCGTTTATTGCAACTCTTTGCTTCCTGTCTGTCAACCAGTTCTCTATCCAAATCAGTACCTTTCCCCCAATCCCATGTGCTTTAACTTTGCATGCTAATCTCTTATGCGGGACCTTATCGAAAGCCTTCTGAAAGTCCAACTGCACCACATCCACTGGTTCTCCCTTATCTATTCTACCAGTTACATCCTCAAAAAGTTCCAGTAGATTAGTCAGGCATGATTTACCTTTTGTAAATCCATGTTGACTTTGTCCGATCCTGTCACTGTTTTCCAAGTGCTCTGCTATTACATCTTTTATAATGGACTCTAGCATTTTGCCCACTACCGATGTCAGGCTTACTATAATTCCCTGTTTTTTCTCTACCACCTTTTTTAAATAGTGGGGTTACATTGGCCCAGAAATTGATCTCGCTCTGTTCCCGCGGGGGTAAGCCTTCCCCGCGATCTCTCACCTCGCTTGTGCTTTTTCAGATCCAGCTCGCACGAACTTGATGTTCCAGACATCAGCCGGGCAGTGCTTGCGTATCCCACCGGCGTAGTGAATTCGTGCGAGCTGTGGGATCACGTGACTCAGTTAGAGCCAATGGCAGCACACCATCTTCCATTCATAAGTTTCACAGCACGGCTTTGAAATCTATGAATCTTACACCCCCCCAAAATAACAGCTAAACCTCAATTAAATTAAAAAAAACCCCATCACATTAATAAAATAAGTATAGTTAAATAAATTAACCATTTTAAATAAAAAATTAAATTTTTGAAAAAATTTAAAATCTTTTAAAAAGTTATAAAAATAAACTTACCTGTCTTTAAAGTCTCTAAAAAAGATATACCTGTAAAAAAAAATTCAAAAAAATACTTAATTCACTACTTACCTTGTTAAAAGTGGGTCTTACTCCTCCTTTTTACATTTCTAAAATCTTCAGTACTTACCTGCGCGTCCAAAGCATAAAGTGCACAACGTGCGCGCAGCCTGTAGCGCGCACGCGATGCACCGAGGAACCGCCCCCTTTTCAAAAGAGCAATTGCCGGTTTTCAGCGCATGCGCAGGGCATGCAGAAAACCGGCAATTGCAGAGGGAATACGCGAGAGTACGCAGTGCGTACTCTCGTGCACCGGGATGAATTTTTGGGCCATTAGCTACCCTCCAATCCATGGGAACTGTTCCAGAGTCTATAGAATTTTGAAAGATGACCAGCAATGCATCTACTATTTCTAGGGCCACTTCCTTAAGTACCCTAGGATGTAGATTATCAGGCCCTGGGGATTTATCGGCCTTCAATCCCGTCAATTTCCCTAACACCATTTCCCTACAAATACTGATTTCATTCAATTCCTCCCTCTCATTAGACCCTATATTCCCCGACATCTCTGGGAGTTGATTTGTGTCCTCCTTTGTGAAGACAGAACCAAAGTATGTATTTAATTGGTCTGCCATTTCTTTGTTCCCCATTATAAATTCCCCTGATTCTGACTGCAAGGGACCTACACTTGACTTCACTAATCTTTTTCTCTTCACATATCTATAGAAGCTTTTACAGTCAGTTTTTATGTTCCCTGAAAGCTTATTCTCATATTCTATTTCCCCCCTCTTAATTAATCCCTTTGTCCTCCTTTGCTGAATCCTAAACTGTTCCCAATCCTCAGTTTTGCTGCTTTTTCTGGCCAATTTATATGTCCTCTCCTTGGATCTTATGCTATCCCTAATTTCCCTTGTTAGCCATGGTTGAGTCACCTTATTTGTTTTATTTTTATGCCAAACAGGGATGAACAAATTCTGTAGTTCATCCATGTGATCTTTAAATGTTTGCCATTGCCTATCCACCGTCAACCCTTTAAGTAATGCTCCCCAATCCATCCTAGCCAACTCGCGCCTCATACCATCGTAGTTTCCTTTATTTAAATTCAGGACCCTACTCTCCATCTTAATGAAGAATTCTATCATATTATGATCGCTCCTCCCCAAGGGGCCTCGCACAACAAGATTGCTAATTAATCCTTTCTCATTACATAATACCCAGCCTAAGATGGCCTGATCTCTAGTTGGTTCCTCGACATATTGGTCCAGGAAACCATCCCGTATACACTCTTGGAATTCCTTCTCCACAGTATTGTTACTAATTTGGTTAGCCCAATCTATATGTAGATTAAAGTCACCCATGATAACTGCTGTGCCCTTATTGCACGCATCTCTAATTTCCCGTTTAATGCCATCCCCAACCTCAGCATTACTGTTTGGGGGTCTGTATACAACTCCCACTAACGTTTTCTGCCCCTTGGTATTTCTCAGCTCTACCCATACAGATTCCACATCATCAGAGCTAATAGCCTTCCTTACTATTGTGTTAATCTCCTCTTTAACCAGCAATGCTACCCCACCTCCTTTTCCTTTTTGTCTGTCCTTCCTGAATATTGAATACCCCTGGATGTAGAATTCCCAGCCTTGGTCTCCCTGGAGCCATGTCTCCGTAATCCCAATTATATCATATCCGTTTACATCTATTTGCGCAGCTAATTCATCCACCTTATTACGAATGCTCCTCGCATTAAGACACAAAGCCTTCAGGCTTGTTTTTTTAACACTCTTAGTCCTTTTAGAATTATTATTTACTGTAGCCCTGTTTGATTTACACCCTTGATTTCTCTGCCTTCCACTTTTGTTTTTCTCCTTTCTGTCTTTTGCTTCTATCCTTGCTTCCCTTTCCTCTGTTTCCCTGCACAGGTTCCCAACCTTCTGCCATTTTAGTTTAAACCCTCCCCAACAGCACTAGCAAACACTCCCCCTCGGACATCGGTCCCAGTCCTGCCCAGTGCAAACCATCCAGTTTGTACTGGTCCCTCCTCCCCCAGAACCGGTTCCAATGTCCCAGGAATTTGAATCCCTCCCCCTTGCACCATTCCTCTAGCCACGTATTCATCTGAAATATCCTTCTATTTCTACTCTGACTAGCACGTGGCACCGGTAGCAATCCTGAGATTACTACCTTTGAGGTCCTATTTTTTAATTTACCTCATAACTCCCTATATTCAGCTTTTAGGACCTCATCCCGTTTTTTACCTATATCGTTGGTACCTATATGCACCACGACAACTGGCTGTTCACCCTCCCCCGCCAGAATGCCCTGCAGCCGCTCCGAGACATTTTTGACCCTTGCACCAGGGAGGCAACATACCAACCTGGAGTCTCGTTTGCGGCCGCAGAAACGCCTATCTATTCCCCTTACAATAGAATCCCCTATCACTATAGTTCTCCCGCTCTTTTTCCTCCCAGCCTGTGCAGCAGAACCACCCATGGTGCCAGGAAGTTGGCTGCTGCTGCCTTCCCCCGATAAGCCATCTCCCTCAACAATATCCAAAGTGGTATATCTGTTTGAGAGGGGGATGTCCACAGGGGACCCCTGCACTACCTGCCTGCGCCTACTACTCTGCCTGGTGGTCACCCATTCCCTTCCTGCCTGTGCAGCCTTTACCTGCGGTGTGACCAACTCCCTAAACGTGTTATCCACGATGTCCTCAGCATCGCGAATGCTCCAGTATGCATCCATTCGCAGCTCCAGCGCCACAATGCGGTCTGCCAGTAGCTGCATTTGGATACACTTCCTGCACACATGGTCAACAGGGACACAGGAAGTGTCCCTGATTTCCTACATAGTGCAGGAGGAGCAAGCCACGGGGCCGAGCTGTGCTGCCATGACTTACCCTTTAATTAATTTAAATTAACTTAGATCAATACCACAAATTTCACTACAATTAAATGATATACTCAAGGGCCCTTGTATACTAGCTCTCCCTGCTACACAACAGAGACCTTAGAAAGTATAACCACAAAAATTAGGACCTTCTAAACTTTATAAACTATTAACCTTAACTGTCAAACTACAGTGTAGTATAAATACTCACCTGGCCGTACTCACCCAATCAGCTGCTTCCTCTTGTCCGCGTCACTTTTTGAATCGTGACGTGGCTCTGGAACGCCGCTGCCGGTCTGTGAGATTGGTAAGACTCTGAAAAAAAGCCCGCGAAAGTGCACATTTCTGCTCTTCATATTATAAAAAGGATATAGAGGCACTGGAGAAGGTGCAAAAAGGTTCACAAGGATGATACCAGAACTGAGAGGATATACTTATCAGGAAAGGCTGAACAGGCTGGGGCTCTTTTCTTTACAAAAGAGAAGGCTGAGGGGTGACCTGATAGAGGTCTTTAAGATTATGAAATGGTTTGATAGGGTAAACGTAGAGAAGATGTTTCCACTTCTGGAGAGTCGAAAGCTAGAGATCATAAATATAAGACAATTATTAATAAATCCCATAGGGAATTCAGGAGAAACTTCTTTACCCAAAGAATGGTAAGAATGTGGAATGCACTACCACAATGAGTAGTTGAGGTGAATAGCATAGATGCATTTAAGGGGAAGATAGATAAGCACATGAGGGAGAAAGGAATAGAAGGATATGATGATAGGGTTAGATGAAGAGGGGTGGGAGTAGGCTTGTGTGGAGCATGAACGCTGGCATAGACCAGTTGGGCCAAATGGCTGTAGACTCTGTGTAACTCTGTAACTCTTATCGTAGCATACGAAAACTCATATTTCCACCTTTTACTAGTTCCTCTTCAAAACTGTTGAAAATTGGTAGTATAGGACAAGTTTTGAAATTTGTATTTATTCCTGTAGTTATGTGCAAACTTCTGCAAAACATGTGCAGTGTTCTAGCTCTGGAATTCCCTCCCTTAACCACTCCATTTCTCTACCTCTCTCTCCTCCTTTAGGTTGCTCCTTAAAATCTACATCTTTGACCAAGCTTTTGGTCACCAGTCTTAATATCTGTTTCTTTGGTTCTGTGTCAAATTTTGTTTGTCATCCATGCCTTTGTTACCCCTAGACTTGACTATTCTAACGCACTCCTGGCTGGCCTCCCACATTCTACCCTCCATAAACTTGATGTTATCCAAAACTCGGCTGCCCGTGTCCTAATTTGCACTATGTCCTGTTCACCCATCACCCCTGTGCTCACTGGCCTACATTGGCTCCTGGTTAAGCAATGCCTCGATTTAAAAATTCTCATCCTTGTTTTCCAATACCTCCATGGCCTCTAGCCAAGCTGTTCCAGTACAGCTATAACACTGGCATCTATCCGACAATGTGGAAAAGTGCCCAAATATGTCCTGTCCACAAAAAGCAGGACAAATCCAATATGGCCAATTACTGCCCCATCAGTCTACTCTCAATCATCAGCAAAGTGATGGAAGGTGTCATCGACAGTGCTATCAAGTGGCACTTACTCACCAATAACCTGCTCACTGATGCCCAGTTTGAGTTCCGCCAGGACCACTCAGCTTCAAACCTAATTACAGCCTTGGTCCAAACATGGACAAAGGAGCTGAATTCCAGAGGTGAGGTGAGAGTGACTGCCCTTGACATCAAGGCAGCATTTGACCGAGTGTGGCATCAAGGAGCCCTAGTAAAATGGAAGTCAATGGGAATCGGGGGGAAAACTCTCCACTGGCTGAAGTCATACCTAGCACAAAGGAAGATGGTTGTGAAGGTTGGAGGTCAATCATCACAGCCCCTGGACATCGCTGCAGCAGTTCCTCAGGGCAGTGTCCTAGGCCCATCTTCAGCTGCTTCATCAATGACCTTCCCTCCAACATAAGGTCAGAAATGGGGATGTTCGCTGATGACTGCAGTGTTCAGTGCCATTCGCAACTCCTCAGATAATGAAGCAATCTATGCCCGCATGCAACAAGACCTGGTTGACATTCAGGCTTGGGCTGATAAGTGGTAGGTAACATTCGTGCCACAGAAGTGGCAGGTAATGACTATCTCCAACAAGTGAGAGTTTAACCACTGCTCCTTGACATTCAATGGCATTACCATCGCCGAATCCCCCACCATCAACATCCTGGGGGTCACCATTGACCAGAAACTTAATTGGACCAGCCACATAAATACTGTGGCAACAAGAGCAGGTCAGAGGCTGGGTATTCTGCGGTGAGTGTCTCACCTCCTGACTCCCCAAAGCCTTTCCACCATCTACAAGTCACAAGTAAGGAGTGTGATGGAATATTTTCCAATTGCCTGGATGAGTGCAGCTCCAACAACATTCAAGAAGCTCGACACCATCCAGGACAAAGCAGCCCGTTTGATTGGCACCCCATCCACCACCTTAAACATTCACTCCCTCCACCACCGGTGTACCGTGGCTACAGCGTGTACCATCTACAAGATGCACTGCAGCAACTCGCCAAGGCTTCTTCGGCAGCACCTCCCAAACCTGCGACCTCTACCACCTAGAAGGACAAGGGCAGCAGGCGCATGGGAACACCACCACCTGCAAGTTCCCCTCCAAGTCACACACCATCCTGACTTGGAAATATATCACCATTCCTTCATCGTCGCTGGCTCAAAATCCTGGAACTCCCTCCCTAACAGCACTGTGGGAGTAACTTCACCACAAGGACTGCAGCAGTTCAAGAAGGCGGCTCACCACCACCTTCTCAAGGGCAATTAGGGATGGGCAATAAATGCTGGCCTTGCCAGCGACGCCCTCATCCCATGAACGAATATAAAAAAAATCGACCCTCTCTATCTCTGTAATCCCCCCCAGCCCTACAAACCTTCGAGATATCGGCACTCCACCAAATCTGGCCTCTTGAGCATCCCCGATTTTAATCGATCCACCATTGGTGGCCATGCCTTCATCTGCCAAGGCCCAAAGCTCTGCAATTCCTTCCCTCAACCTCTCTGCCTCTCTACCTCTCTTTATTCCTTTAAGACGCTCTTTAAAACCTATCTCTTTGACCAAGCTTTTGGTCATTTGCTCTAATATCTTCTTATGTGGCTTGGTGTCAAATTTTGGTTGCTAACGCTCCTGTGTAGCGCCTTGGGACGTTTTACTACGTTAAAGGCGCTATATAAATAGAAGTTGTTGTTGTTGTTTAAAGTCGTATTTTGAGAGATCAGGAACACAAAATGCAACAGTGATGAACATTTAAACTACTGTGAGGTCAAAGGTTGATCAGCAGTGTTTTATATCCCTGGACGATAACATATCCATTACTTTTGAATTTAACCCTTAGGCTGTTGGCAGACTTTCTTTATTTTCAGCTGAAGTAAACATTAATATTACTGTAATGAATTTACTCAATTATCAAGAACAGTATTTTATTGCAATATTAACCTAAGCTACTAAAATAAACAGGTAAAACATAATTTTACATAAAAATAAAAATAAATTAAATATTTTGTCTTGTTTGCCCTGTTGAACCTTTCCCCTTGCTAATCTAGTGTAGCTCCTTTCTAACTCTCTTTGTTGTTTTTTATTTGAACATTAATTTTCACTTTTATAAGTAAAACACTATTCTGCCAATTCTAGTTCTTTTTGCTTCTTATTATTAAAAAAGTTTAAAACGTTTAACTTACTTTTAATCTTTTGCCTCCTTATTCCCTTCAACCATTTTGAAGGAGGCAGCAACTAACGAAATGGTTTTATTTACTGAAAACTGGCTAAAGGACATGATTTCCACCCAGTTAACAGCCCAGAAGATTGACATGGTCGCGGGTCAACTTTTGACATGAAAATCTAGAGTGGAAAATGCCGCTCCTGATTGAATTTTGATAGCCTGGGAGGGACTGGACATTTCTACGAGGACTGAGACTGGGATAGTTTGGAACAGATATTATTGTAAAGGGTATGGTAGGGCAACCTAGAGGCTGCAAATTCAAATCCCATAAGAGCAAGTTTTGAAGTTGAATTGAATAAATTTGGTAATTTGTGAGCAGGCACCAGAAAAAAAATGACCATGAAAGCTGCCAGATTGGTTCAGGGAAGGGGACCTGTCACTCCCCTGTGTAACTCCAATCCCATACTATGAGGTTGACTCTTAATGCCATCTGAAGTGGCCTCACAAACTACTTAGCTGTGAAAAGAAATTGCTTTAGAAGAAAGCACACCACCACCTTCTCAAGGAAACTAGGCATGGGCAACAAAAACTGCCTTCCAGGATCATCCACATCCCAAGAACCATAAGGGACCAATAAATATTCGGAGGAGGTGGAGAATTTCCATGGGGTTCTCCCAATTTCCCACCGTAACTCCGGCATAAAGGACAGTTATTAGCTGTTTATGTGCTTTCTCTGGAGGTTTCTCCAGAGGATCCTTGCGGAAGTTCCAGGTGACAGCCCATAGAGTGACAGAGTTGGGGCAACAAGTTGGGGCTCATAATTCTGGCGCTCTGATGTAGAAACAATTCCAGTTACAAAGTGGGATTTCTGGCCAAGTTTATGGGCCAGATTTTGCTGGAGCCGGGAATCTCACGGCGTGCCCCATTAGTTAGACTTGTTTGTGCACGTTTAGATTTTAAAACATTTTTGCCCACAAAGTTGCTGGAAGTGTGAGCTGATAACGGTGCGTCGAGGGCAACAGGGCATCTGGGACCTTGGTGAAGAACAGGACAAACAGTGTGTCTCCTTAACCAATGAGATTAAAGGCTTGAGAAATAAACAGAGGAAGGAGTGAGAAGGAGGGTGAATTAGAGGGGGTGAATTCAATGTCAAATCAGGTACAGAAGGATAAAGAAAGAAAGGGAAAGAAAGGCTGGATTAAGATAGAGAGAGAAAGAAACAAAAAGGAAAAGTAAGAAAACTTTTTTTTAAAAATTTGACATTTTTAAAATTTCCTAAAACAATTCACAACCTGAAGGAATGAGATTGAACACTTTAAATTGTTCCCATTCTGGGCCAGAGAAGTTGATTGGCATTGCATTAGCAATTATCATGGTATTAAAAATGTACTTATGCTCTTAATTACCAGACTTATTCTAATGGACAATTAATGTGCAAATGCAGCAACTTCATGAAAATCATGGGGAGGTTAAGCCTGAGATGCCGTTTTCTTGAAAAGCCAGAGCTTCACAATCCAAGGGGTTGCTAACAAAATGCGAGAGTTAACAGCTCCCATTTATCTTTCACTTTCTGTGAACTCTTATGATTTTCCAATGTTGTATGCTTTCATCAAACTTTCCCTTTCTATCACTTTCATAGTTACTGTAAACAAAAGGGACAGAGGGAGTTTCTTGAGAAGAATACAATAGCCATCAGCTGACACAGAGCGATTTACATTTAAAATGATGTATGAGAGCTCTACCTGGTGGCCAAGAAATTGATTGCAGGACCAGTTTGACATTGATATGTTAATTCCTTTTCAAATCGGCATACTGACGAAGGTAGTTTAAATGGAAATTTGTTACATTTTCATTCTATATCTTTGCAATAATATGATTAATAACTAGAACATAATTGCAAAGTGTACGGTATAAAAGAAGGCTGGTTCCAGTGGGGTTCCGCAGGGCTCAGTACTGGGTCCTTTGCTTTTTGTGGTGTGTATCGGTGATTTGGACTTGAGTGTAGGAAGTGTGATTAAGAAGTTTGCGGATGATACAAAAATTGGCCGTGTGGTTGATAGTGAGGGAGAGGGCTGTAGACTGCAGGAGGATATCAATGGACTGGTCAGGTGGGCAGAATAGTGCCAAATGGAATTCAATCCGGAGAAGTGTGAGGTAATGCATTTGGGGAGGGCTAACAAGGCAAGGGAATACACTATAAATGGTAGGATACTGAGAAGTGCAGAGGATCAGCGGGACCTTGGAGTGCGTTTCCACGGGTCCCTGAGGGTGGTGGGACGGGTGGATGGGGTGGTTAGGAAGGCATACGGGATACTTGCCTTTATTAGCTGAGGCATAGAATATGAGAGCAGGGAGGTTGTGCTTGAACTGTATGGAACACTGGTTGGGCCGCAGCTAGAGTACTGCATGCAGTTCTGGTCACCACATTACAGGAAGGATGTGATTGCACAAGAGAGGGTGCAGAGGAGATTTATGAGGATGTTGCCTGGGCTGGGAAATTTTAGCTATGAGGAAAGATTGGATAGGCTGGGGTTGTTTTCTTTGGAACAGAGGAGGCTAGGGTGTATAAAATTATGAGGGGCCTAGATAGTGTGGATAGGAAGGACCTATTTCCCTTAGCAGAGGGGTCGATAACCAGGGGGCATAGATTTAAAGTAATTGGTAGGAGGTTTAGAGGGGATTTGAGGAGAAATTTTTTCACCCAGAGGGTGGTGGGGGTCTGGAACTCACTGCCTGAAAGGGGGGTAGAGGCAAAAACTCTCATCACATTTAAAAAGTACTCGGATATGCACTTGAAGTGCCGTAACCTACAAGGCTACGGACCAAGTGCTGGAAAGTGGGATTAGGGTGGATAGCTCTTTGTTGGCCGGCACGGAGAAGATAGGCAGGATGGCCTCCTTCTGTGCCGTAAATTTCTATGATTCTATGAAAACGGGTTAGTATACAAATAAAGATTGGTTCTATAATGACAATGAGTGTTACTGGTTGAATATTGATTTAATTTAACACCTTTAGATAGGGAATTGACTGTGTGGCGTTGATCCTGTGGCCTAGTGCTCTGTGGCACACTGATCGTGCACTAATGGAGTAAGTCCCTTTGAAGACTTTTCTTTTGAAGCCATAGACTTTTCTTCCCCGTGTTAAACCCAGCTTGTAAACATGGTGCTGCAGAAGCATCATCAGTAGGGAAATTTTAGCAGCAACATTTATAATCAGCAAAAGTAACACAGATTGCAAACCCATTTTACTTCTGCAATAGGTTGCCAGTATGCACGGTGAGCATGGATTTGCTGTATGTGTTCAAAAGGGAGCTGGACATGTTCCTGCAAGTGGAAGACATCTTGAGTTAGAGGAGGTAGTTGTGTCAATAGATGCTAGTGAGCTCAGTCACCCTAATCTCCTGGAACTTGCCTGATTGCCTTTGGGGTTGGAGAGGAAATTCCCAGAGTTATTTCCTAAATTGATCAAAGGCTATTTCTCTCTCTGCAGGGCAGGGTTCAGTAGCTATGAGCTGTTCTAGTTGAGTCATTATGGGCTCTGTATTTGATTATCCTCATTTAAAATAAACATTACGTAATCCCTGACTAGAGAATCAAGCATGATATGAGGAGATCTAAGAAGAGTTGAAACAAAATAATATGCGTTTGTGGGTGCGTCCATGTGTATGTGTGCGTCCGTGTGTGTGTGTGTGTATGTGTGCGTCCGTGTGTGTGCGTCCATGTGCGTGTATGTGTGCGTCCGTGTGTGTGTATGTGTGCGTCCGTGTGTGTGCATCCATGTGTGTGTGTGTATGTGTGCGTCTGTGTGTGTGTATGTGTTCGTCCGTGTGTGTATATGTGTGTGTCCATGTGTGCATCCGTGTGTGTGTATGTGTATATGTGCGTCCGTGTGCGTCCATGTGTGTGTGTGTGTATGTGTGCGTCTGTGTTTGTGTGCGTCCGTGTGTGTGTGCGTCCGTGTGTGTGTGTGTGTATGTGTGCATCCGTGTGTGTGCGTGCGTCCATGTGTGTGTATGTGTGCGTCCGTGTGTGTGCGGGCGTCCATGTGTGTATGTGTGCGTCCGTGTGTGTGTATGTGTGCGTCCGTGTGTGTGTGTGCATCCATGTGTGTGTGTGTGTATGTGTGCATCTGTGTGTGTGTATATGTGCATCCGTGTGTGTGTGTGTGTGTCCATGTGTGTGTGTGTGTGTATGTGTGTGTCCATGTGTGTGCGTGCATCCATGCGTGTATGTGTGCGTCCATGTGTGTGCGTGCGTCCATGCGTGTATGTGTGCGTCCGTGTGTGTGTGCGTCCATGTGTGTGTGTGTGTATGTGTGCGTCCGTGTGTGCGTCCGTGTGTGTGTATGTGTGCGTCCGTGTGTGTGTGCATCCATGTGTGTGTGTATGTGTGCGTCTGTGTGTGTGTATGTGTTTGTCCGTGTGTGTATATGTGTGTGTCCATGTGTGCATCCGTGTGCGTCCATGTGCGTCCATGTGTGTGTGTGTGTATGTGTGCGTCTGTGTTTGTGTGCGTCCGTGTGTGTGTGTGTGTATGTGTGCATCCGTGTGTGTGCGTGCGTCCATGTGTGTGTATGTGTGCGTCCGTGTGTGTGCGGGCGTCCATGTGTGTATGTGTGCGTCCGTGTGTGTGTATGTGTGCGTCCGTGTGTGTGTGTGCATCCATGTGTGTGTGTGTGTATGTGTGCGTCTGTGTGTGTGTATGTGTGCGTCCGTGTGTGTGTATGTGTGTGTCCGTGTGTGCATCCGTGTGTGTGTATGTGTATATGTGCATCCGTGTGTGTGTGTGTGTCCATGTGTGTGTGTGTGTGTGTATGTGTGTGTCCGTGTGTGTGCGTGCATCCATGCGTGTATGTGTGCGTCCGTGTGTGTGTATGTGTGCGTCCGTGTGTGTGTATGTGTGCGTCCGTGTGTGTGTGTGCGTCCATGTGTCTGTGTGTGTATGTGTGCGTCCGTGTGTGTGTGTGTGTGCGTCCATGTGTGTGTGTGCGTCCACGTGTGTGTGTGTGTGTGCGTGCGTCCATGTGTGTGTGTGCGTCCACGTGTGTGTGTGTGTATGTGTGTGTCCATGTGTATGTGTGCGTCCATGTGTGTGTATCCATGTGTGTGTGTGTGTGTGTGTATGTGTGCGTCCATGTGTGTGTGTGTGTGTGTATGTGTGCGTCCGTGTGTGTGTATGTGTGCGTCCATGTGTGTGTATGTGTGCGTCCGTGTGTGTGTGTGTGTATGTATGCGTCCGTGTGTGTGCGTGTGTCCATGCGTGTATGTGTGCATCCGTGTGTGTGTGTACGTGCGTCCACGTGTGTGTGTGCGTCTGTGTGTGTGTGTATGTGTGCGTCCGTGTGCGTCCATGTGTGTGTATGTGTGTGTGCGTCCGTGTGTGTGTGTGCATCCGTGTGTATGTGTGCGTCCATGCCTGTGTGTGCATCCATGCGTGTATGTGTGCGTCCATGTGTGTGCGTGCGTCCATGCGTGTATGTGTGCGTCCGTGTGTGTGTGCGTCCATGTGTGTGTGTGTGTATGTGTGCGTCCGTGTGTGTGCGTGCGTCCATGCGTGTATGTGTGCGTCCGTGAGTGTGTGCGTCCATGTGTGTGTGTGTGTGTATGTGTGCGTCCGTGTGTGTGCGTGCGTCCATGTGCGTGTATGTGTGCGTCCGTGTGTGTGTATGTGTGCGTCCGTGTGTGTGTGCATCCATGTGTGTGTGTGTGTATGTGTGCGTCTGTGTGTGTGTATGTGTTCGTCCGTGTGTGTATATGTGTGTGTCCATGTGTGCATCCGTGTGTGTGTATGTGTATATGTGCGTCCGTGTGTGTGTGTGTGCGTCCATGTGTGTGTGTGTGTATGTGTGCGTCTGTGTGTGTGTGCGTCCGTGTGTGTGTGCGTCCGTGTGTGTGTGTGTGTGTGTATGTGTGCATCCGTGTGTGTGCGTGCGTCCATGTGTGTGTATGTGTGCGTCCGTGTGTGTGCGGGCGTCCATGTGTGTATGTGTGCGTCCGTGTGTGTGTATGTGTGCGTCCGTGTGTGTGTGTGCATCCATAGTGTGTGTGTGTATGTGTGCGTCTGTGTGTGTGTATGTGTGCGTCTGTGTGTGTGTATGTGTGTGTCCGTGTGTGCATCCGTGTGTGTGTATGTGTATATGTGCATCCGTGTGTGTGTGTGTGTGTCCATGTGTGTGTGTGTGTGTATGTGTGTGTCCGTGTGTGTGCGTGCATCCATGCGTGTATGTGTGCGTCCGTGTGTGTGTATGTGTGCGTCCGTGTGTGTGTATGTGTGCGTCCGTGTGTGTGTGTGCGTCCATGTGTCTGTGTGTGTATGTGTGCGTCCGTGTGTGTGTATGTGTGCGTCCATGTGTGTGTGTGCGTCCACGTGTGTGTGTGTGTGTGCGTGTGTCCATGTGTGTGTGTGCGTCCACGTGTGTGTGTGTGTGTGCGTGCGTCCATGTGTGTGTGTGCGTCCACGTGTGTGTATGTGTGTGTCCATGTGTATGTGTGCGTCCATGTGTGTGTATCATGTGTGTGTGTGTGTGTGTAGGTGTGCGTCCATGTGTGTGTGTGTATGTGTGCGTCCGTGTGTGTGTATGTGTGCGTCCATGTGTGTGTATGTGTGCGTCCGTGTGTGTGTGTGTGTGTGTGTGTGTATGTATGCGTCCGTGTGTGTGCGTGTGTCCATGCGTGTATGTGTGCGTCCGTGTGTGTGTGTACGTGCGTCCGCGTGTGTGTGTGTGCGTCTGTGTGTGTGTGTATGTGTGCGTCCGTGTGTGTGTGTGTGCGCATCCGTGTGTGTGTATGTGTGCGTCCGTGTGCGTCCGTGTGTGTGTATGTGTGCGTCTGTGTGTGTGTCCATGCATGTATGTGTGCGTGTGTGTGTCTGTGTGTCTCTGTGTTGGTGGGGGCAAGGTAAGAGTCACTTAGCCATTATAAACCTGAGTGAAAACTGTACCACCTAGTATGTAATTGAACCATACAAACCAGAAGGGTCCCATGTTTGATCCAAAATCTGCTCTCAGTAACTAATCTCAGTTGGGATACTACAATTAGGGTGAAACATCGATCAGAAGTCCCATGCTTGATCACAACATTATAATTCCTGCCAGGGAATGCACTTGTGTGGGCTTTAGGTGAGAATAGGATCAGACTCAGCTATCATGTCCCATGGCCGAATAGATTGCTGACAATCACTGTCTAGGTTGATATGGTAAGGGACTGGAGACCGACCAGCACCCGTTCAACTGGGCCTCAACAATAATGAGTGTCTGAAGGAAAGGAGTGCAGAAAATTAAATATTGACTACTCAGTCGATGGTTAGATGGAGGAGTTAGTTTAGAATAAATGTGACATCTTTTCATCCTCACGCTTTAATTAATTCTCTGTCCCCTACTCAAGGTCAGGGCTTGTGCATTTTTATAAAATACACTATAGTCATTTTATGACATTGTATTAAACAAGCTTTATTGTATTTATTGAATAGTTATAAATCAGATACATAAAGGTAAATAATATAGGCACAAACAGGGAAATTACATCAAATCACAACACTGGTCAAATGTAAATTGCATTGAGGGTCATTCGTGATCATGTACAAGAACATGATCAAAAGGGAGTATAGGGAGATTTGCATATAAAGATAGCAGTCACAAACATACCAGCCTTTCAAGAACAAGAGGAATCCAGTGTGAGAGGTCTTTAGAAGACACAATATTAATTGAAGCTGGAGGGGATCCTGAACCAAGTAATCTGCTTACAAGTAAAAACTAAATAAGATAACAAAATATCAGGAAGACTAGTCCCTTATCATTTGTTTCCTCTGGAGGGTCTGCCAGTGATTATTTGTCAGGCTTTGGTGAAATTCTGTACTACATTGTTACTTTAAGAGGATGCATGCTTGTGATATAATTGGATTGTGGGTCTGCCACTAATAGTGACTGAGCAGCAGTGCCAAAGGAGGCTCAGGCTATCGCACCAGGTCGTCGCAGACATTTGCACATTGCTGGAGCAAGACCTGCAGCCCGGAGGAGTGGGTGGACACGCCTTACCAGTGGCTGTCAAAGTCACCAGCACCCTCTACTTCTTCACCTCAGGCTCCTTCCAGGGATCTGCAGCAGACATTTGTGACATCTCTCAGTCGGCCGCTCACAGATGCATCACACAGGTCACTGATGCCCTGTTTGACAAGTCAGCCAATTATATCAACTTTGCCACTGATGATGCCAGTGTTACTAAGCGGGCGCTCGGCTTTGCTACTCTGGCTGGCTTCCCACGGGTGCAGGGCGTCATTGACTGCACACATGTGGCCATCAGGGCACCCCATCATCACCCAGGAGTCTTTGTCAACTGCAAGGGCTTCCACTCCCTCAATGTGCAGCTCATCTGCAACCATAGGAAGATCATCATTCATGTGTGTGCCAAATCCCCTGGCAGCTGCCATGACTCTTTCGTCCTGCACCAATCCACCCTCCCTCAGCTCTTCACTCTCTAAACAGACTTTCCGGCTGGCTGCTTGGAGACAAGGGTCGTGGCTCATGACACCCTTGAGGAAGCCAGTACTGAGGCCCAGGAGAGATATAATGAAAGCCACTTTTCCACCAGATGTGTCATAGAGCAGACAATAGACATGCTGAAAATGCACTTCAGATGCCTTGACAGATCTGGATGAGCTCTTCAGTACGCAACAGCCAGGGTCTCCAGAATCGTCATGGTCTGCTGCGCCCTGCACAACATAGGGTAGCAGCGAGGATTAGCACTGCATGAG
The DNA here is from genome assembly GCA_030390025.1 of Squalus acanthias. Taxonomy (NCBI): domain Eukaryota; kingdom Metazoa; phylum Chordata; class Chondrichthyes; order Squaliformes; family Squalidae; genus Squalus; species Squalus acanthias. Next base: position 59,817,802 of record CM059425.1, read on the forward strand.
GAGCAAGGCTCTGAGCGCACAGCCTCTTCAGAGGAGGAGGTGGAGGAGGAGGAGGAGCAGGAGGAAGCTGCAGTCCAGATCCCACCAGCACCCATGCACATTGCTGCCTGGGAGGCCAGGAATGGGCTCATTATGGCCAGATTTACTTAACTTTACGCATTACACCCATATGGCTGCCACATGCTGCACCAGGCTCCCAACACACCACAGCAACACCATAAAGCATCCTTACAATCACCAAGCCATTCCTTTCACACTGACCACCATTGATGGAGGTACCGTTATGTCTGACCATTCATTCCAACTCACTAAGCCACTTCTAAAGGTGCACACAAATTTGTCCATGACCGGAAAGTGGTGAAAATAAAGATTTTTATATGTGACATCACAGTAACGGAAACTTTACAGAATCATTTAACAAAACATCCATGTGCTTACCCTTGTGAATCTACTTGTGTGTCATCTTTCTCTTATGCATGCTTCTACGAGGTGCTACCCCTGTGGCTTCAGCAGAGGTAGAGGCAGCCTCCTCACTTCACTGCTGCGACTGCTTAGACGCTTTTGGCGGACCTCCTCTGGGTTTTGGAGCCTCTGATGGCCCCGCCAAAGTCTGCTCCTCCTGCGACTGTGCAGGGGCAGATTAGACCATCGCTGTCTGGGGAGGCATATGGGACTCTGACTGACAGGGTGGCAACAGGGGAGAAGTGTGAGCGCTTTGAGAGGAGCTCCCACTTCCATGTCCCCTCTCACCATCATCCCTCTCATGGGCCACCCGCACTTCCCTGCTAGCAAGGTGCTGGAGAGCATCTTGCTGCATAGCAGTGAGGCCATGAGGACCCACGTTTATGTTGACATCCCTCCTAGGACCTCTGCCATCTATCTCCATAGAGACCATGTGCTCCTGCAAGTGGTGCATTAGCTGCTCCATGCAGGTGGCCATCCTATCCATGGAAGAGCCAACAGTTACCATCGCCTGCGACACGGTGGTGCTCATGTTGGAGATGGACTCCTCCATTCTCTGAACATTTTCAGACATCACGGTCGCAAAACCTGTCAAAGCCTCCTGCGCTTCTTGCTGTACCTCCAGGATTGCCCTCTTTCTGGATGGCCCCCGAGGATCAGCGTCTGCATGCAGCTGAGCAGAGCTGGGAGCGTCCTACGCCCTCCGGTGAGGAGTCTCCACTGCTGTCCCTGTCTCCACCATCTGCTCTTACTCACTTGTGGTTTGTGAGACACCAGGTAAAGAGATGAGTTAGATATGCCATATGAAGAATGGGTACAGATACCATTATGCACATGATGACCATTCACTGGCTGCTGAGATCAGTCCCCATATGAGTGACTGATGTATGCCATGTGGCTGTATGATATGTAATTTTGTCACCAGGTTGCTGAGATGTCCCTCTCTCCGTCTCCCACCTCCAGCTGCTCGGCGACTCCAGAGACTTCTAAGGCAGCCTCTTCTGCTGATGTTAGGGTGGCCAATGATGGAGGGCCACCTCCGGTTCTCTCCCTCTCCCTCTTATTGTGGCCTCTCTTTTCCTGCAAGAAGGGAAAGAAGAGAAGGTTGAGTGAGAATGATAGAATGAATGTAAGGAAATGGAATGGATGGGTTACATCTGTAGAGGGTGACTATGAGGGAGTGGGGTACCAAAGCCATGTGGCCTCCTTGTGTGTTGTTAGTTGGTATGATTGCATTAGGGTGAGGGTGAGTGTGAGGGGTGGCTAGTCAGATGGGGATGTGATAATGTAGATAGAGAGAGAGGGTTGCGACCATAACATCAGTAGTGGAGGATGTCTTGGAAGTTTCTGGAGTCACCGAGCAGCTGGAGGTGGGAGACGGAGAGAGGGGGACATCTCAGCAACCTGGTGACACAATTACATCTCATACGTGCAAGGTACATTGGTGTGAGTAAGGATGTGCAGCAGCAGGGTTGGGAAGGCAGAGTGATGGGGATGTGATGAGAGGCACAGCAGGATGAAGTTGAGTGTGGCTTTGTACACGCCTTTCCTGATCTAATGAGATCATTGAAACGTTTCCAACACTGCACCCAGGTCCTCCTGACCACATCCCTGCTGTTTCCCTCCTCTGCTATTTGGAGCCAGGCTCTTCCACCCATTAGAAGGGAAGAGGACCTCCCTGCGTGCTCTCACTCCCTCCACAAACATATGGAGGGAGTCATCGGAGAACCTGGGTGCAGCCTTCTGTCTCAGAGCACTCATGTTTGGCACTCATTGCAGCAGTCCAATTGTGCAGTGTGCTGCACTCCTAGATGAACCTTCAAATGCAACGTGGCCAGGCCCCCTTTAAATATCCTGGCTGAAAACGCGTCATCGCTGACGTCAGCTGACCCGCACCATTTAATTGGGCCGGGTAACACGCAGGGCGGCCTTAATGGGCCCCATTAACGTAAAGTTGATCTGAGGAGTGGCATGGAAACAGGAACGGGGTCGCGACCCGCCACGGCGACCGCCTGCACCCGACCCACCCAGACACGGAAAATTCCGGCCACAGAAACCAGGAATTGTCAATTAGAATTCAATGTCAAATCATGTACAGAAAGTGGAATAAAGAGAGGGAAAGAAAGATGGGATTATGAGAGAGAGATAAAGAGACAGAAAGAAAAAGTAAAAAAAATTAATTTGTTTTTTAATCTCCAACAATAATTAAAATCTGAAGGAATGAGACTTCACACTTGTAAAAGTTAATTTTCATTGCCAGAGAGGTTGTTTGGCAGTAATCAAGACTTAGAATGCCGTTAAAAATTTACTTACCCTGGAATGGACAAGCCTTAACTTTTTCTGGTGAGTTTAGTGTGTATATATCATCTAAGTACAGCAACCTCACACCCTTCCATGTATTTGAATGCCGAGTCTCTCGGCAAGATACTGTTATAGCGAAGCTTCCGGAGGAGCAGGGCAACTCTGACAGCAACTTACCGATTTCTGCGTTTAACTGCGCACATTCGGTCGCTGGAATTTGGTGTCCGATTTCATAGAATCATAGAACCATAGAAAGTTACAGCACGGAAGGAGGCCATTTCGGCCTATCGTGTCCGCGCCGGCCAACAAAGAGCTATCCAGCCTAATCCCACTTCCCAGCTCTTGGTCCGTAGCCCTGCAGGTTAGAGCATCCCAAGTGCACATCCAAGTACTTTTTAAATGTGGTTAGGGTTCCTGCCTCTACCACCCTTTCAGGCAGTGAGTTCCAGACCCCCACACCTTCTGGGTGAAGAAATTTCCCCTCAAATCCCCTCTAACCCTTCCACCAATTACTTTAAATCTGTGCCCCCTGGTTTTTGACCCCTCTGCTGAGGAAATAGGTCCTTTCTATCCACTTTATCTAGGCCCCTCATAAATTTATACACCTCAATAAGGTCTCCCCTCAGCCTCCTCTGTTCCAAAGAAAACAGACCCAGCCTGTCCAGTCTTTCCTCATAGCTAAGATTCTCTAATCCCGGCAACATCCTTGTAAATCTCCTCTGTACCCTCTCTAGTGCAATCACATCTTTCCTGTAATGTGGTGACCAGAACTGCAAACAGTACTCTAGCTGAGGCCTAACTAGTGTTTTATACAGTTGAAGCATAACCTCCCTGCTCTTGTATCCTATGCCACGGCTAATAAAGGCAAGCATTCCGTATGCCTTCTTAACTACTTGGCCTGCTACCTTCAGGGATCTGTGGACATGCACTCCAAGGTCCCTTTGTTCCTCTACACTACTCAGTGTCCTACCATTTAATGTGTATTCCCTTTCCTTGTTAGCCCTCCCCAAATGCATTATCTCACACTTCTCCGGATTGAATTCCATTTGCCACTGTTCTGCCCACCTGACCAATTTATTGATATCTTCCTGCAGTCTACAGCTTCCTTCTTCAGTATCAACCACACAGCTGATTTTAGTATCATCTGCAAAATTCTTAATCATACCCCCTATATTCAAGTCAAGATCGTTGATATATACCACAAAAAGCAAGGGACCTAGTACTGAGCCCTGCGGAACCCCACTGGAAACAGCCTTCCAGTCACAAAAACACCCATCAACCATTACCTTCTGCTTCCTGTCTCTGAGCCAGTTTTGAATCCAACTTGACACTTTGCCCTGGATCCCATGGGCTTTTAACTTCGTGACCAGTCTGCCATGTGGAACCTTATCAAAAGCCTTGCTAAAGTCCATATACACTACATCAAACGCACTACCCTCATCTACCCTCCTTGTTACCTCCTCAAAAAATTCAATCAAGTTTGTCAGACATGACCTTCCCTTAACAAATCCGTGCTGACTATCCTTGATTAATCCGTGTCTTTCTAAATAAAGATTTATCCTGTCCTTCAGAATTCTTTCCAATCATTTTCCCACCACCGAGGTTAGGCTGACTGGCCTGTAATTACTCGGTCTATCCTTTTCTCCCTTTTTAAACAAGGGTACCACATTAGCAGTCCTCCAGTCCTCTGGCACCACACCTGAAGCCAGAGAGGATTGAAAAATGATGGTCAGGGCCTCTGCTATTTCCTCTTTTGCTTCGCTTAACAGCCTGGGATACATTTCATCCGGGCCTGGGGATTTATCCACTTCTAAAGCTGCTAAACCCTTTTAATACTTCCTCTCTCACTATGTTTATTTCATCTAATATTTCACACTCCTCCCCCCTGATAGCAATGTCTGCTTCGCCCCTCTCCTTTGTGAAAACAGACGCAAAGTATTCATTAAGAACCCTACCGACGTCTCCCGCCTCCACATACAGATTATTCTCATGCTCTCTAATAGGCCCTACCCTTTCTTTAGCCATCCTCTTACTCTTAATATATTTATAAAACATCTTTGGGTTTTCCTTGATTTTACTTGCCAAGAATTTTTCATGCTCTCTCTTTGCTTTCCTAATATCATTTTTAATTGCACCCCTGCACTTCCTGTACTCCTCTAAAGATTCTGGAGTATTTAGCCCTCAGTATCTGTCATACGCCTCCCTTTTTTTCTTTATCCTACCCTGTATGTCCCTAGACATCCAGGGGGCTCTAGATTTGTTAGTCCCACCTTTTTTCTTTAAGGGCACATGTTTGGTCTGAACCCTCCAGATCTCCTCCTTGAAAGCCTCCCACTGCTCTGACACTAATTTACCTTCAAGTAGCTGTTTCCAGTCCACTATGGCTAAATCCCCTCTGAGCTTAGCAAAATTTGCTTTTCCCCAATTTAGAATTTTTATTCCTGGTCTAGCCTTGTCCTTTTCCATAACTACCTTAAATCTAACAGAATTATGGTCACTAGCACCAAAATGCTCCCCCACTGATATGCCTTCTACCTGCCCAGCTTCATTCCCTAAAACTAAGTCCAGAACCGCCCCCTCCCTTGTTGGGCTTGCTACATACTGGCTAAAAAAGTTCTCCTGGATGCATTTTAGGAATTCCGCACCTTCTATACCCTTCACACTAATTTTATCCCAGTTAATATTGGGGTAGTTGAAATCCCCTACTATTACTGCCCTATAGTTTTTGCACTTCTCAGAAATTTGTCTACATATTTGTTCTTCTATCTCCCTCTCACTGTTTGGGGGTCTGTAGTACACTCCCAGCAGTGTGATCGCCCCTTTTTTGTTTTTCAATTTGACCCATATGGCCTCGTTTGATGATCCCTCCAACATATCATCCCTCCTCACAGCTGTAATAGTTTCTTTAATCAATACCGCGACCCCCCCTCCCTTTTTACCTCCCTCTCTATCCCGTCTGAAAATCCTGTAACCAGGAATGTTGAGCTGCCATACCTGACCCTCTTTCAGCCACGTCTCTGTAATAGCTATAATATCATAGTCCCAAGTATCTACCTGTGCCCTCAGCTCATCTGCCTTGTTCGCTATACTCCTTGCATTGAAGTATATACCATTTAGTACAGGCAAACCTCCTTGTTGACTACTATCTAGCCCTTGATTCCTCTGTCCTTCCAATTTACTTTCTATGTTTTTGTTTTCCAATTCCAGTTTTTCTTCCCTCCCTATTGACTCTATACTTAGGTTCCCATCCCCCTGCCAAGCTACACTTTAATAACGATGAGCACTGATACCCTCACTGCATTTTTACTGCAAAATCTGGCCATTGTTTCTATTTGAATCTTATTGTGAAATTCCTACTTGAAAAACAGACAAGCTCATATCCAACCCGCCCGCCCGCCCCCCCCCCAAAAAAAAACCCTGCATATTCCACTGTAATAGAGGAAGATTTCTTGTTTGTTCTTTATAGCAAAATTGTCTAAGCATACATTATACATGCATTTCGGATTTGGCTAGAAATAGTGAACAAAGGCAACCTTCTCCCTTCACGTAATATTTAAACTATGCAGGTGTCAGTTAAAAGGAAGCTTTATACAGCCACAGTACATTAACTGGCTTCAGTTCAATTAATTTTATACTCTGAGAGTGTGGCAGAGGGGCCAATCAGGTCCAGGAGTAACCCAACTGAGTGGGTTATACAAAAAAAAGTAAAATGTCAGTGGAACAATGTGTAATTGTTTTGTACAATGAGCTCTATCTTTATCTCTTTACGAGCATGAATTAATTCTACAAGGATCCCCACACAGAACAGGTAAGAGTGATGATAAAATGCATCTATGGCAGGTCCTTTATGGACTCTGAAGGACTTAGATGCTATACTATTAGTTCTAATCACTGTGGAAGGTTCACTGCATACAGCTGTCATCTGTTTAATGAGTAGAGGCTTGAAGCCAAAGTACAAGAGAGTGTGAAACAGGTACTTCCATTTTTGTTTGGACAAAACCTTTCTTCTGCATTGAGGGATCCAGCTGCAGCAGTAGAACCGACTGCTGTCGACATGTGTCACATTACACAGGCTCCTAACACCAGCTGTAGAATATCTTTTTTTGACAGAACTGTCTTTGTCAGGATGAAAGAGTTTTTATATTGCATTTTCTACAGTGGCCAGAATCCTGGTCAGGTTTTGTAATCAGTGTTGAGGAGGGAAACTGTGAGGTAATTGAAGTGATTCAATGAATCCTTGACATTTTTTGCAATGAATGAATGCGAGCCATAGAACGCAACTTTATAGAGTAGAATTCAGCAGGAGTTTATCCCTATTGTTTTCTTACAGAGACAAATAGATAAGGCAATAGTGATAATATTAAGCAAGACTATCCCTATTTGCCATATCTATTTGTTTCTGTAAAACAGTTTGATTCACCTGTCTTTTCCTAATGTGCAGATTTAGTAATAAATATATTAATGGACCGTATTTTGCAACTCACAAGGAAGGTGTGGTTTTGGCGATGGAGAATGATGTATCTGAGAAGAGGTTTAGGAGATGTCAAACCCTGACTGTTGAACAGTCAGACGATGATCTCAGGGGTCCTGCCATGAAAAGACAAATGCTTGCAGAGTATCAGTGCCACATGAAGGTACTGTAAAGACTTTCCAGAGATGTGTGGAAGTTGGCATGGACAGTGGCAAAGTCCAATTGCCATCCTTTGGGCACTATGAGAGAAAGCTTCTCTCCAACGCAGAGCATCCTGGAGTAAGTGGCAGCTCCAGGAACTTCTGTACATGTCCCACAGAACACAGAAGCATTCTGACACATCACTCTATGGATATATTCTGGAATGATTTTCTGAGGCTCTCCGCTCTAGTGGTTGGGTATCTGTAGAAGGATCAAGATCTTCTGTGGTGCTGCCTTATGAATCTGGTTTCCCAAGTTGCTCGCTGTTCCCCCTACTCTTCTTCCTTCAACAAATATATGATAAGAGATTGGAATGTCCATGAGGAAAACATTTTGCAGCCTTCCCCTTCATTCTAGGGAAATTCCCCAAGAAACAGTCTCGAAGAAAACTTCCAAATTAAGCTAGGAGCCTCAAAAATAAAAAGCAAAAATAAAATTTGACAATGGACCAATCCAGAGAAAAGATATGCATGTCTATCTAACAGCACAATGAAGAACAGCAATTCACATTTAAGGTTCCAGGATCAGTCTTCCTCAGCTTTTGTTCTTAGTCACCCCCTGTTTTATAGTAGGCGGATCTTAGCGCGGAAATTATGACATTTAGAACCTACGGATCTGAATTCTCCTGCTGTTGGCAGTTTTGTGGTGGGGGTTGGGGGGTCCTAACACCCGCCACTGTGAAACAGCCGCTAACACACCACAATTTCCTACCAAAACCCTCATTAGACAGGCAGTATGATTTGGAGGTGAGAAAGCTGGCTTGGGACTGCTGGGAGGGAGGAGAATATAGTTCTGGTGCAGGCCTTAAAAAGCTGCAGCCAGTTAAAGGGCAGCATCACTTTTCAGCAATATGGCAGCAGCCTTGAGAGCATCAGCAATTGGAAGGGCCCCCAATTTTTCCGATGCATCTGTGGAAGTGCTGCTGGCAGAAGTGAAGGCCAGGAGGGACTGAGCACAAGAGGCTCCATAGGAGAGTTCGCAGGCCGTTGTGAAGGAGGTGGAAGAGACAGTTAGTGTAACCCAAAAACTGCCACACCGTGCAGAAAGAGGTTCAATAACTTCATAAGGGTGGCCAAGTTAAGTCAAGGCACTCATGACAATCCACATCCTCTACCACTCATACAGCTTCATTCAGCTCTTTACCTATCATACCCTTTGGGGGGAAATTTGTCCCCTTAGCACCAGCAGATGGTGCTAACGGGGTGCTAGAGCAGTATCACCGGGGCGAGGTGATCCCAGCGCCGCACGCCAAATCCCGCCCCCCCCCTGTAGCAGTTATTGCCGGGAATGTCAATGCCAGGTGGATCATGACGTTTATGAGTGTGCAATGCTCACTGACCGCCCGATCTGCTAAAATGATTGTCGCCACCTACCTTTAGTGCCTGGAGTAAACACCGACAGGGAGAGCTGGCGTGAAGCACCAGGAAGCCGGCTCCAGGGACGTTATTTAAAGGGATCATCAGTAATCACTCGCAGCTATCAGGTTAGTGCAGTTTCAGTGGTTTCTTGTCAGTTTCACATACTCCAACAGTTTCATTCAGTGATTTCAAGGTTCTTTTGCATCAGGAGTGTTGTGGCAACTAAAAAGTAGCTACTTTTATTCTTCAAAGAATCAAACTGCTACACTTGGTAACATTAATGGGGACTGTACTGGTAGTCGACCTTGCCCTCCAGGATCTATGGCGGAGGCAGCGGAAGAGCGAGAAAGGCTGTAACATGTGCCCAGAGGGAGGAGGAGGGCCATCAGGGCTCGCAACAGGAGGCCTTACCCTCCGAGAGTATTCCGAGAGCACTTCTCCTACCTCCAATTAAGCGAGGAGCAGTGTATTAGAAGGCTCCGCTTCAGCAAGGAGGTGGTCACAGAGCTCTGCCACCTCCTGTAACCAGACCTCGAGCCTCAGATCATGGCGACCACGGCTCTCTCAGTGGCAGTCAAGGTCACCGTCGCCATCACTTTCTTCGCCAGCGGATCCTTCCAGTCAGCAACAGGAGACATAGCTAACATCTCGCAGCTCGCCATCCATCGCTGCATCAGGGAGGTCGCAGAGGCTCTCTACAGTAGGAGAAGGGACTACATTTCCTTCCCCATCACCAGAGAGAAGCAGGACAAGCGTGCATGTGGCTTTGCCAGGAGGGCGGGATTCCCCATGGTGCAGGGCGCCATTGACTGCACCGGCGTGGCTTTGCGGGCACTGCTTAACAATCCTGAGATATTCCGTAACCGCAAAGGCTACCACTCACTTAATGTGCAGTTGGTGTGCGACCACAGACAGCGAATCCTCACCGTCAATGCCCGCTATCCTGGCAACAGCCACAATGCTTTCATGCTGCGCCAGATCGGTGTGTGGGTACTCTTCCAGCCACCACGTCAAGCCCGCGGCTGGCTGCTCAGAGACAAGGGCTATCTGCACCCCACCTGGCTCATAACTCGCCTTTGCAACCCCAACACTCCTGCCCAGCACCCATGCTGCCACCAGGAATATCATCAAGCAGATCATTGGTCTGCTGAAGCAACGGTTCTGCTGCCTTGACAGCTCGGGAGGAGCCCTCCAGTACTCGCTGGAACGGGTGTCCTATTTCGTGGTGGTCTGCTGCATGCTCCTCAACTTGACCATCATGAGGGCCCAGCCCTTGCCACCAGGGATTGCGGGACCACCTCAGGAGGAGGAAGAGGGAGAGGAGGAGGAGGAGGAGGAGGAGGAGGAAGAGGAAGACGAGGAGGACGAGGAGGAGGAACAGGAGCGAGGGAGGAGGCAGCCACTCAATTGGCCTTCCGTGACTGCCTCATCAGACTGCGGCTCGAATGAATTAAACCCTAAATCCCTGTTGCTCACCACATCCCCATCATTCCATCCCTGAAGCAGGCCATATCACAGCGCAAAACTGAAATGAGACTCACCGCAAAAGAATCCAAACTGAATTAATAAATTTATCAATTATCAGTGAACACATATTTACACCAAAAATATTAACTATTCACCCTTGTGCAATCCCTTAGTGTCCCTTGTTACAGTGCCTTTGCCTACTCTAGTGCTCCTACAAAGTGTTGGCCCAGTGGCTGCAGCAGGGCCTGTTGAAGGTTGCTGAGTGTCCATGCGGGAGACTTCATGACACCGTGAAAGCCCCGGTGGACAGTGGTGGACCCAGCCACGATGGCAGCAGTCAGAGCTTGCGTGGCATCAAGCTGAGACTGCACGAGAGCAATCTGAGATTGAATGGCACCAACCATAGACTGCATTACAGCACTAAGACGTTGCGTTGCTTCCGCCTGTGCTGCAATAGAAGCTGCCAGATCGCCCATCACATGTGACATCAGGTCTGGGTCGCCACGGTCTCTCTGGGATTCTACCATCCTTTGCAGACTGGAAATGATGGGCTCCATGGTGTGCGCAGAGCCTTGTGCAATGTTGGAGGTGGACTCCTCCACGCTCCTTAGCATTGCCGAGAGGCTCTCGAGCACGCTTGCCATTGCACCTATCATCTCCGTGTGCATGCCCATCACCCTTCTTCTAAAGGCCCCCCATCGAGGTCCTCATCTGAGTCCTGTGCAGCAGAACTCGCGCGCAAAGTCGCCCTCCGGGGAGCTGGCCCCCGAGCTACCCTTTCCCCCTGGCCTTGCTGCAGCCCGCTTATCTACAGTGAAAACCAATGCCTCCAATGCTTCATCGCAGAATCTGCGGGCTCTCTTCCTGAAGTTTGGATCTGCCATGAGTACACCTGGTTCAGTACTCCGGCTCCTTCTCCTTGTCCTGCTTCTGCTTGCTGAGGCAGCTGCACAGCCAGCAATGCTGAGAATGAGGTGCTGCAGCATCAATGAACCTCCCCTTTAAGTACTGAAAAAAGCCTGTGGCAATCATGATTTGAGATTAGACTGCACCTGATATTGGACAACCCTTTGCGTGTAATGCCAATGAGCTTGGGCTTTAAGACTTGAATTAGGACTCCAATCATTCTTTTGAGCAGTGAGCACAAATTTTGCGTGCAGTCTAAAGCATTAGCGCCTGGTGCTAATTCTCTAACATTTCTACTGACACCACCCATTCCTGGGCTATAATGAATTTCTAGCCCTTGCTCTCTCAGCAACTTGGTGGCAGGGAAACTCACTTCTGTTAAGTACAACCTCTCCAAACACGCAAACACCTTCTTTACTCAAAAGCACTCTGTCAACTCATTGTGCCTGGCACAAGAGCTTCTTCTAGACTGTGACAGCTCAGGAAATTGTTGCAGCATCTAGACACCAGGAAGAGGTTCTAAGGACATTGGTTGTTCCAGAGTGGCAACTACCAATGCTTCAATAGATGCTTTGAACTGAACACTTTCACAGGGCTTCTAAGACCTCATTGTGAGTATTCTGTCTGTGATGACACTGATTAGTAGCGCCTCTGAGCCTATGCCCAGCACCAGTGGGCTGCACGGAGGGGGTGTAAATGCTACTGTGTATCTGGAGAATGGCAGTGAGCTTGCTTCCTTAAAACTCTTCCACTGCATTCACAGGAGGGAGCTTCAGCCACCAGCCTGGCACCCCTTGTAAGCACCAGCTTGCCAGAAGCTTGTCCTTTTGGGGCAGCAGCTACCCTGAGACAAGAGTTACCTGATCTCTAAGGTACCATGGGAATCCCAGCCACCCACTGCTCAACCCTGCCACTCAGGAGCACTTTGTAAGAGTAGTAGATTAGAAACTAGAGTAAGTAAAGTGGCTGGCACAACAAGTAGTCACAGTGTTAAAAAGTAGATGTAGAAAGGGAGAATGGATTTCCGTAGCTTTTCCTGGTTAATGTTATTGTTTAAAATAAGCATGGCTCGATCACATAGAGTTTCGAATTCATTTCTGTGTCTGCTTTCTACTTTTGGGAGTTGGATGATGGCAAACGAAATGGATACTTCCGTCTTATGAAGGACTTGGCAGAAGACTTGGAAAGTGAGAGACTGTGAGGGTATGTAGGGGAGAACAAGTAGGTATAAAGTGACTTTATTTGGAGAGTCAACCTTTATTTCTTGAAGGTTCTGGACTCTCATTTGTGCTCTCCTGGCTCTGGCTGCTGGTTATCCTGTTCTACTTCTTCACCTTCTTGTTCACCTTCCACATGCTGTGGGGATGACTAACTGAGGACTTCTTGGTCTCTAGCCCCTGGTGAGTGAGTGTTAACATGTAAGGAAGAGATGCCTGACTCTAAAAGCCTTGAACCTAGCCTCTCTGATGTCTTCATCCGCATTTTCCTCTTCATAATATCAAAATAAAGGTATTCCCATTGAGAATTTCTCACCTAGAGTGCATAGCAGTACTTTAAGCAGGAAAAGTCCTGACTCAAATCTTCAAAGTGCTATAAAGATCACTATGTAGGCAAAGAAACACCAACTTTCAGTAGCAGCACACTAAATGGCCTCATCAGCTAGTATTAACATAGATGAACATATTGTTTTAGAAAGAATTAAGAACTTGAAAATAGATAGAGCAGCCAGGCCAGATGATATCCACCCGAGGGTCCTCAGGGAGATGGGGCATGTGCTGTGCGAGCCCCGAGCCTGTATTTTTCATAGCTCACCGCACTCTAGAATGGTTCCTATAGGCTGGAAGGAGGCTAATGTAGTCCCCATCTTTAAAAAAGGTAACAAGACAGACCCGGGTAACTATAGGCCTATTAGTTTAACGTCAGTAATAGGTAAGATGCTTGAAGGATCATTAGAGATGCAATATATGAATACTTGGATAGAGAGGGACATATTAGGGACACCCAACATGACTTCATAAAAAGGAGGTCAAGTCTCACAAATCTAATTGTATTTTTTGAAAAAGTTATAAAGTTGGTGGATCAGGGAAGTCCAGCAGACATTGTCTACTTAGATTTCCAAAAAGCTTTTGATAAGGTACTACATTAGAGGCTTCTCTATAAGATTGAAGCATCCGGTATTAGTGGTAATATATTGAGCTGGATTCAGAACTGGCTGGCAGGAAGTAGGCAAAAAGTAATTATAGATGGATTTGGATCTGTTTGGAGACCAGTGGTGTCCCGCAGGGATCAGTGTTGGGACCGTTGCTCTTTACTATTTTTATTAATGATCTGGATGTCGGTGTTGGGGGCACAATCTGCGAATTTGCAGATGATACCAAGATCTGTGCGAGTGTCAGAACTGTAGATGATGCTCGTCTGCTTCAGGCAGATCTTAGTGTGTTGGGAGATTGGGCTCAAGAATGGAAAATTATGTACAACTTAGATAAGTGTAGTGTTATGCATGTGGGTAAGGCAAATGCTCAACATTCATACACCCTTCAGGGAAAGGAATGTGAGTTGTGTGAATGGGCAAATACATGGCAGATGCAGTATAACGTGGATAAATGTGAAGTTATCCACTTCAGTAGGAAAAACAGAAAGGCAGAGTATTATTTATATGTACAGAGGGACCTGGGTGTTCTTGTACACCAGTCACTGAAAGCAAACATGCAGGTGCAGCAAGCAGTTAGGAAGGCAAATGGTGTGTTGGCCTTCATTGCAAGAGGATTTGAGTACAGGAGCAAGGATGTCTTACAACAGTTATACAGGGCCTTGGTGAGACCACACCTGGAGTACTGTGTGCAGTTTTGGTCTCCTTACCTAAGAAAGGACATACTTACCATAGAGGGAGTGCAGCGAAGGTTCACCAGACTGATTCCTGGGATGGCAGGACTGTCGTTTGAGGAGAGATTGGGTCGACTAGGCCTGTATTCACTAGAGTTTAGAAGAATGAGAGGGGATCTCATTGAAACGTATAAAATTCTGACAGGGCTAGACAGACTGGATGCAGGGAGGATGTTTCCCCTGGCTGGGGGGTCTAGAACGAGGGGTCACAGTCTCAGGATACGGGGTAGGACATTTAGGACTGAGATGAGGAGAAATTTCTTCACTCAGAGGGTGGTGAACCTGTGGAATTCTCTACCACAGAAGGCTGTGGAGGCCAAGTCACTGAATATATTTAAGGAGATAGATAGATTTCTAGACACAAAAGGCATCAAGAGGTATGGGGAGAGAACGGGAATATGGTATTGAGATAGAGGATCAGCCATGATCATATTGAATGGCGGAGCAGGCTCGAAGGGCCAAATGGCCTACTCCTGCTCCTATTTTTCTATGTTTCTATTAAAGATGGTGGAAATAGAAAGAGATTTGGGCATTCTAGCATACATCCTTAAAGGTACATGAGCAATGCCATGTAGCGATAGCTAGAACAAATAGGGTGTTGGGGTGTGTCCATAGGACAATTGAGTACAAGACGAGGCATTACTGTGTCCAGTTTTGGTCCCCTCACATGGTGGGTGATATTGAGGCTTTGGAAAGGGTGCAGAGGAGGGTCACTAGACTAATTCACAGTCTAAAGCATCTTAGTTAGCGAGATAGGCTAAAAGAGTTGGGACTCTATACCTTAGAGAAGCGTAGAATTAGGGGGGATCTGATTGAGGTTTATAAGATAATGAAGGGAATAGATTGTGTTCCAGCTGAGAGTTTATTTCAATTAAATAGGTTAGGCAGGACCAGGGGTCACAAATTTGAGTTGTATAAGGCTAGATCTAGGTTAGATGTCAGGAGGTAGTTCTTTTAAGAACATAAGAAATAGGAGCAGGAGTAGGCCATTTGGTCCCTTGCGCCTGCTCCGCCATTCAATAAGATCATGGCTGATCTTCTACCTCAATTCCACTTTCCTGCACTATCCCCATATCCCTTGATTCCCTTAATATCCAAAAATCTATCGATCTTGTCTTGAATATACTCGATGACTGAACTTCCACAGCCCTCTGAGGTAGAGAATTCCAAAGATTCACAACCCTCTGAGTGAAGAAATTTCTCCTCATCTCAGTCCTAAATGGCCGACCCCTTATTCTGAGACGGTGACCCCTGGTTCTAGACTCCCCAGCCAGGGGAAGCATCCTCCCTGAATCTACCCTGTCAAGCCCTGTAAGAATTTTGTATGTTTCAATGAGATCACCTCTTATTCTTCTAAACACTAGAGAATATAGGCCTAGTCTACTCAATCTGTCCTCATAGGACAATCCTCCCATTCCAGGAACCAGTCTGGTGAACCTTCGTTGCACTCCCTCTATGGCAAGTATATCCTTCCTTAGGTAAGGAGACCAGAACTGTACACAATACTCCAGGTGTGGTCTCACCAGGCCCCTATATAACTGCAGTAAGATGTCTTTACTCTTATACTCAAATCCTCTTGTAATAAAGGCCAACATACCATTTGCTTTCCTAATTGCTTGCTGTACCTGCATGTTAACTTTCAGTGATTTGTGTACAAGGACACCCAGGTCCCTCTGAACATCAACATTTTCCCAATCTCTCACCATTTAAAAAATACTCTGCTTTTCTATTTTTCCTACCAAAGCGGATAACTTCATATATCTCCATATTATATTCCATTTGCCCACTCACTTAGCCTGTCTATATCCCCTCGATGCCTCTTTGCATCCTCCTCACAACTTACATTCCCACCTAGCTTTGTATCATCAGCAAATTTGGATATATTACATTTGGTCCCCTCATAACTGAGAATAGTGGACCTCTGGAACAAGCTGCCATCTTGTGCGGTAGATGCCGATTCGCTGAATTCCTTCAAGCGAGAGCAGGATTTGTTTCTGGCTGGGGCGGAGATCACCTCTTACAAAAGGTAGGCACTGCAGGGAGTTCAGGGCCAGAGTGATCTCCTGGACTAGTTTTGATCGCCTAGATGGGTCGGAGAGGAATTTCCCAGATTTTTTCCCCAAATTGGCCTGGGTTTTTTATCTTTCTTTTGTCTCTCACAGGAGATCACATGGTTCCGGGTGGGGTGGAGAGTATATGTTGTAATGCACAAGGTATCACAATTGTGTCTTTACCTGTCCGTCTATGTTCGTATGTATCAGTGTGGCATGTGCCTCAGAGATTCCTTGAAGGATGTTAGAAGGCAAACTAGATCGACCGTGGTCTTTTTTCATCTAGCAATTCCTATGTAACTGTTGCCTGTGGCTCAGTTGGTAGCACTCTCGCCTTTGGGACAGAAGGTTGTGGGTTCAAGTCTTGCTCTGGAGACTTGAGCACAAAAATCTAGGTTAGACACTCCAGTGCAGTACTGAGGGAGAGCTGCACTGTTGGAGGTGTTGTCTTTCAGATGAGACGTTAAACCTGCTCTCTAAGGTGGACGTAAAAGATCCCATGGCACTATTTCAAAGAAGAGCTGTGGAGTTATCCCTGGTGTCTTGGCCAATATTTATCCCTCAATCAACACCACTAAAAAACAAACTATCTGGTCATTATCACATTGCTGTTTGTGGGAGCTTGCTGTGTGCAAATTGGTTGCTGCATTTCCTACATTACAGCAGTGACAGTACTTCAATGGCTGTAAAGTGCTTTGGGACGGGTGCTGAGGTTGTGAAAAGCGCTATAGAAATGCAAGTCTTTCTTTCTTTTAACTTAATCTAGTTTTACTGCATTTTCTTCTGTCTCAGGTGAGAAATCAGGCAAGACAGAAATCTTGTACTTCTTCCACAATGCCTCCTTTCCAGACCAGGTGGTCCTTGAATTGGGGAAAGAAAATGATGTTCCCCCTCAAAGGACCTGACGATAGAAGAGCAGTGGATGGGCTGCAGCTTCTAAGTTATTCCAAGTTCTTTTCTAAGATAATCTCAAATAATGAAGGCAGAAATGAAACATACAGCTGCCTCTGGCAAGGCGCTTATTTTGAAATGTTTGCAGCGACACCTTTTTCTTTTTAGCTGATGTGGTTTCCCAGATCTGATTTCTCTTGTTTTTTCAGCTCTCTGCTCTATTTTTGTCACGTGGTTGTGCGGAGGAGCTGTTTGTTGTCAATGTTCGAAGTCTGCCCAGCGGTTCCCTTTACCTTTAATTTCACATAGCGTTTGTTTCCACTGTGCAGAATTGAGCAGATATCTCGACCCCCTCTCAACTTCACGCTCTGAATTTCAGTAACTTTATCTGCAGCATGTGGCCCACCACACAGGCACATCAGGAAATGGCAGTGACGCCTCAGTTTGTTTGTTTGCTTCTAAGGTGGTGGAACGATCCTTACAAGAACAACCTGCTTTAGTTCCTGACTTAGTGACTTTCACATTCTAATATTCTTCAGGGTAAAGAGTGGAGTTTTACAATTCTTAGGCAATCGAAAAGAGTAGCAGGTCTCCAAAGGACTGTCTTTATGCAGCTCTCTTGTTCAGAGTCTCAAATGACTATTATAGATTATGCACTATTATATAATTTTCAATCTCAGTGCACTAAGGAGAAAACTGGACCAATATCCCTTCAAGATATGTGGGTAAATTCCCTGATCCTACGCTCCTGGGGTGGGGGGAGCTGCTCTTCAGGGGAGATTGGAGATAGCGTTACAAGACTGCAGTACCGACTTTCTGATCTGCACTCCACTCAAGTGCAACTCCCTGCTAGGGGCACAGGACCGATGAGCTTACACTGTAGTGATAGCCTGAACCCTATCAGACTGAGCCTAAAGTGATTGTAAAGTAAAACTCTATGGGGGCGATTTTTGACGGCTCCTCCAGGTGCTAAAGAGCCTCCAAGGTGGCCAAGGTGGGGTCTTGAGCTGAAATGCCGGATTAGCCTTTAGCGCAAGTCACCATCTTGGTAAAGGAGTTGAAACTTGTGCGAGAAACGGCCACCCGGAGGATCGTTAAGGGGCTGATTGCCACTTAAATTGCCTGCTAGCTCATTAACGAGGCAGCACAGCATTTTGGTGGATAGCGCTTGACCTAATGCCCTCTCCTAACAGCAACCAGCTGATTGGGAGTAAATAAATCGTTGCTGAGGATTTCGAGCACTACCTAAACGTACATCACCTTTTACTGTTCACTTGCTGCTGGAGGTTTGAAGAGGACTTTTGAGACACATCGGGAGACTTTCTGGGACTTCACCAACACTCTAGCAACATTTATTCTGGAAATTCTTTGAGGACTTCACCTAAAAACAGTGAGTGCTGTGCTACTCTACCTTATTGGACACCTTATAGGAGTCACCAGGAGAAAGGGAGTGCTTGAACATGGGCACCTTGCTGGGGTTCCCTCTTGGTCTGCAGGAGGAATGGGAGGAGGACATGAGGCCAGGCAGAGCAGCATCAGCTGCTACAGGAGAGAGGGACAGGAGGGACAGGACGGCAGGATGGACTCCTTCCCTCTGCGGGTACAGGACATCCCTCCTCCTCCGGACCTCCTCCATCAGGACTTCCAGTGCCACGGCTGTGGACCTGTGCACCCTCTCACTCAATCCCTGAGTCATCCTGAAACCTGCCGCTGTGTGTCAGCGAGCGCATTCCACACCTTCAGTGGAATTGGGTGCGAGGAGCCCACATATACTGCTACACGAAAATTACGTTAAATCAGCACTTGAGTGATAAACCTGCAGGTTTCTGGTTTAGCACCTCCAGGCAAGTTCAAATTATGGTAATCAGCAATTAGGACCAAAATTGCATGCTAAAACCGAACTTTCAAACAGGCGTGTCTTATTAGCACTGCACCCATTTAGCACCTGTTTGCACTCTTTCACCAATGTAAACCCCTATAATTTTTAGCATCTAACCTGAATTGGATTTTTTTCAGAATCATAGAATCATTCTGAGGTGAATATTTACTCAGCTAATTCAGAATAAAAGGCCTACTTTCAGGTGTTACAAGTCAGAGACAAGAAATGCAGAGGAAATACCATCTGCTTTCATCATACTGAGGGCTGGGCTCATTTGCACAAAGGGAGTTGATCCTCTGTCATTTTCTGGCAAGCCCATGGTTTCCAATTCCTGGAGGATTGTGATGTTCTGATTACGTGATGTCTGAACACATCATATGTCTGCAAATCTTACTCCATTCACCTTATAAAGGCTGGGTCTCCTGTCGTTCAGTATCTTTTCTCGTGGTTTCGCACCAGCAGCTGTTATGCAAGACATTTCGGGAACCAGGTGGCCACCCATGAGTAGACGAAGAAGGGAAACTGAGGGCGGAGGAGTGATTCATAGAGGGGAAACCAGAGGTGGGAGGAACTTTGATTCCACTAGTAATTAATAGTAACTCACTGAAATTGCACCAATAACTAATAGTAATACTGGTAACACTCAGATTCCCCTCATAACCAACATTTATATAATAACTCACCGATAGTCTATATGTAACTGCTAGTAATAGGTGCCCCAATATCCTACCAATAACTAATAGTAATCCTAGAACCTGCTGATATTCACCCTCAAACTACAGCCAGAAAACCCCTGCGGTCAGGCTCCCCAGTCAATGCCACTTTTAATAGGCCCAATCTCTCTTTCCCTATCTCCTTGGACTCTGGTTTGGGCTCAGGTTCTGTGTGAAGGTGACAACTTTGAACTGGGCAGCTCAGTCAGAGCTGATCTATACTTGGACTTTATACGTCAAAACCGGCCGGTACAGGCCAACCTGAACCAAACCAAGAGATTGCACAAAGGGCGGTGGGCTCGGTGTTTGGGGCACTTCTCACAGGGCACATGGTCCTAAGCTCAGCTCAGCACCAACATTTCTAAACCACTCCCTGGGCTTGGACTCAATAAAGGAGATTTTTCATAGAATGATGGAAATTACAGCACAGGAGAAGGCCATACAGCCCCTGGTGCCTGCACCGATATTGGTGCTCTGTCCTGTAACCCCATTCTCCTTTTCAGATATTTATCCTATTCCTTTTTAAACGATGCTAGCGTCTACCTCAATAGCCACTTGTGGTGAAGCATCCCATGGGCTAATTGTCCTCAGTTCAAGAACCTTCCTTCTCTCTTCCCCCTTGGTTCTTCCAGTGAATATCCTTGGGTTCCATCCCTTTGCTCCTCATTTGCCCACCAGTGGAAATAATCTTTCCCAGTTTACCCACAGTACAGTCTCCAGGTTTCACTCACTGCTCCTCTCACTGTGCTGCTCCCATTCACCACGTTGCTGCTGCTGCTCCCGGCTCTACAGAAAATGCTGGGCCCCATGCCCACCCCATTGCCCAGTCTCCCTCTCTCCCCAACACTGGAGCCACAAACTCCCCAACCCCCATTCCCCAGTCTCCTTCTCACCCCCGACTCCTGAGCCTCACTGGCTCCCGACTCCAGCTTGTATCCGACACACCTGTCGGTCCTGGCTCACGGCGGATGCGGTAGGGGGAGGGGACGATGATCTCCTGGGCTGCTCGCAGCAGTTCCCTGGGAGATCTATGCCCCATTCCAAGAAATTCCTGGCCAATCCGGGAGGGTTGGCAACTCTGGA
Source organism: Squalus acanthias (assembly GCA_030390025.1). Classification (NCBI taxonomy): domain Eukaryota; kingdom Metazoa; phylum Chordata; class Chondrichthyes; order Squaliformes; family Squalidae; genus Squalus; species Squalus acanthias. The sequence goes on from CM059425.1 coordinate 59,838,468, forward strand.
CATACCGTGCGCTCCCACCTTGCGGGGCCCAGGGGTTTCGGAATTACTGAGTGGAACCTTGTGTCTGTGGAATTTTGGGCCCCACTTCTATCAGGCTGTTATCTGGCACGCAAGTATGTCTACATCATTGAGTACACCATGAGATCAGAATGACGTCATCCCGCCATTCCTGCCTCATGTGACATCAGATTGGAAGATTCCAGTAGAAAAAATGGTGGAACCCAGCAGGACTGGCCCACCACAAATTTTAGCCTTCCCACCTTGCTTACACTCCTATAAGACCATCCCAGGCCAAGAGATTTGGAGCTCAATTATTTAACTTTGCAGGCTAAATTATTTATTCTTGACTGTTGTACAAAGACAAACACAATAGCCCGGAATTTGCGGTTGGGATGACAGCGAACTGGCAGCATTCGCCGTTATTCCACCTTTGAAACTGACCGCAACTTCGGGATCTGGCGCATGTGCAGGCGCGTGTGGAGATCCTCAAGTTGCGGTCTGTCAATGACAGCTCCGTAACAGGCTGCGCTGTGCCCCCCGCCGCCCCCCCAACTACAGAGCCGGCAATCAGTGTAATCACTCAAATCAGGGAAACTGACGGAAACTTTGGCTCTTCCGCAGTAATACCGCTGTTAAATTCCCCACTAAAGGTTAGACCCAAAGGGATTAGGTGTAATTCTGGTTTTAACAGCGTTATTACTGCTAAACAAATGTTAGGGGCCTGGAAAACGAAATTTAATTTTGTGCAGTGTGAAATTTGTCCATTTTAATAAAAATTAAAATGTTTAAGAAACTTTTCAAAAAATTAAATTAAAAAAAAAAAGTTTGTCCATCTTTATTTCAGCTTTGCCTTTTCCCCATGTGAAAGCCCCAATCTTTGTTTTGCTCTCTCTAACATTTTTTAAAAGTTAGAATTTTAAGTGCTTACTCACCTCCTTGGTCACCGTGTGAGAATTCTGCATTTTGATTGGCTGCTTAGACAGCCTGTTGATGTCACAGCAGCTCGCACAAGGGAATTCCCACTTACTTCCGTTGATTCGAATTGAAGGTCGGAAAACCCAAAGTTCTCGACACAGGGATCACGAGATCCTTGTGCGAAACGTACTTTGGGGCCAGCAACAAATGCCTTCGCTTCGCTGCTGACCGCAAATTCCGGGCCATCGAGATCACTATGATATCTGCCATTGTACCTGACCCTAAAGTAGCACCAGAGATGAGAAGGTCCAGACTGGTTTCAGAGTGCACTGCTGCAATGGAGCAAATTATGTTGTTAATGGTGTAAGTAGATGCTGACTGTAGGATCTATCTGTTACACAACCATTAACAGTAATTTCTTACATTACTATCACCAAAAACTGTGGGCATGGTATCAATAACATGAGGGAGAAAAATCATTTTGAAGTGAGAGGGTTAGATCTTGACTGGAGCAGGTGATAGCGAATCGCCAGCCTGATTTACATCTCCCCCGATTTTTGTTTCCATTGAAGTCAACAGAAATAAAAATCGAGAGAGATGTAAAACAGGCTGGCGATTCGCTATCACCCATTTTACACTATTGCACAAAGTCAAAATCTACCCTGAGTTTGCTGCTTTCACAACTAAATGTATTGATCCCTGTAGTACTTTGGTACAGATTAGCTGATTTTACCCACCAAGAACACTTCTGTACCAGGAAAAGTGGAGACTTATTGCTGCTACAAAACATTTTAGAATGTAGTATTTGGAGAAAGTGATTACATTTTCTCTACCATATAACTTCTGAGGTTGGTAACAAATATATAAGCAGATAGACAAAGACCCAACTAGTGCTGATGGGTCTTATAACTGCAGATAATAATATGAAGGATTCTCTTAGTGTTAAAGTAAGTTAACGGACCCAATGCGAAAATCCCATTAGTTATATTATGTGTTTTACTTCTTTGGTAAGTAATATCTCCAATCCTAATTTTTGTACACTTACAGTGTGACATATAATCCAAATGCACTTCCAATAAATACTTTTATTATGTTTCCAAATTACATATCCCTGATTTTAATCACTCCACCATTGGTGGCCATACCTTCAGCTGCCTAGGCCCTAAGCTCTGGAATTCCCTCCATAAACCTCTCCACTTCTCTATGTCTCTCTCCTCCTTAAAACCTACTTATTTGACCAAGCTTTTGGTCATCTATCCTAATATCTCCTTATCTGGCTTGGTGTCAAATTTTGTTTGATAACGCTCCTGTGAAGCTTCTTGGGATGTTTTACTATGTTAAAGGAGCTATATAAATGCAAGTTGTTGTCGTTGTTGAATATAGGGTCTCCTTCACCACCTCACAGAACTGTAATCCACCTGGGATGTTCACAGGTATTTAGGTAAGTTCAAAGGATCTGTAGCTGAGATGAACGCCAACATGGCCATATGAGCACAATGGCAGAATTTGGATGTAGAACACTACAGACAGAGGGCCACGTGAAAGTGGTAGAGGTACCAATCAGGTCAATTGTTAGCCTCATCACCAAACTGGAGCAGCAGGGCACACACTCTACAGGGACTGAGCCATCACAGGGAACTCTAAATGACCTTGATGACCAAAGCAGAACAAACACAACAGCAAAAGTTTGCATTTATATGGCGCCTTTAATGTAGTGAAACATCCCAAGGAGCTTCTCAGAAGCGTCATCAGACAACAACTGACACTGAGCCAAAGAAGGAGATACTAGGATGGATGATTGAAAGCTTGGTCAAAGAGGTAAGTTTTAAGAGTGACATTGGCAAAGAGCCCGAGAGATTTAGGAAGGGGATTCCAGAGTTTAGGGCCTATTTGGGTGAAGGCACAGCCGCCAATGGTGGGACAAAGGAAGTGAGGGATGTACAAGAGGTCAGAGTTGGAGGAACATAGAGTTCTTGGAGGGTTGTAGGGTTGGAAATCAGGGAAACAGCAGAGTACTGAGAAACCATTGCCTTCATATATTTGCTCTTCAGCAAGCTTCCAGTACTTAACCCACAATGGTAATTGAGCGCACACTGCCCATCCTTCCCGGCAGACAAAATCAAAGCAAGCATACGCAATAATGGCCAAACACCTGATGGGTCAAATTAAAGAAACAATCCTATAGGAAACAGTGTAATCCACCTATCCCTGAGCTCCATAGGAAATGGAAGGATATTGACATTTAGCAAGTGGTATGGAAAAACAGTATCGGATACTGTAAGCAGAGCCCATTGCAATCGACATCCACATCGAGTGCACGGTGGAATCCTTCACATTGCAGTGGGACACCAAACACATCGTCCTCTGAAGCAAAGGGCTAATGGCAGCAACAAATACCAAGCAACCTGGCAAGTTCCCAGGAGGGGAAGATCTGGACGTGCCAACAGATTTGTGCCCTAGGCAGCCCAACAATGAACTTGTGCAATGTCTAAAACAGCTTCCATCCCAATCTGACCCCAAGCTTGCAGGGTAGCACCACCAACCTTAACGAGAGCTGCTTCATATTACCACATCCTGCCAGTGCTCACTTGCCACAGAGCCTACCACTGAACAGCAGCAGTCTCCAGATAACCATCCAACAACTGGGTTCCCTCTCTCCCTGTCCTCCCCACCAAGGAGCACATAAGTGGGAGCGTACTTAGAGACATTTGTATGTGGATGGTGAAGCACCAGCAATCATTTAAAAGATAACATATCGGGGGGAATAATGGCATTTATTGCATTCAGTGTACATCTATATTTGTTGCAGTAACAACATTGTCCTCACTCGCTTTAGGGTACATTTAAAAGAAGGGCATTCATCAGCCATACAATTAGCCAAACATGGTGATATGCAGGAAACCAGCTATCATTCACCATCAGAAAGTGTGAAACTCTGCAACAGCAATCCGAGTTAACCCTTTGTACTCTGAGAAAGTCACAGAGGATTAGATGTGAGGGAGACGTTGATGTTTTTAGCACTGGATATAATATTCAGCAATAAAAATTACACAGAGTGTTCCGGCGTAGGTTATAGAATAGAAATGTGGGAATAGTCTGAAAATGACAAAAGAGAGTCCCTCTGTCCATATTCACTTGTTCATGAGTGTAAAGTGATTATATTTTGCCTCAAATGTATTGCTGTGCAATGAAGGGGAGAATACAGTACAGTATTTGCATTGTCAGAGTGCCTTCAATAAACAGCGAGGTGAAAACACAGGCAGTCGGCCTGTACATGCTACATGCCCACATCCACACATACTGCTAAGAAGCTGTGAAGGCAGTGTTAACAGCCAATACCAAGGTTCCATTTGGCACCATCTAGTGGCCACAAGGGTGAACAGCATGACTACATAAACCTTCAGTATCTTTCAGGAAACATATTGGCCTAGAAATTCTTCTCGGGCGGTGGAGCAAAGCGGGGGGTAGCGGATCAGCCGCCCGTTATGCGCAGCGCCTAATATTCAGTTCCAACAATGCCGATCCGAGACCGCCCATTTTGCGTTACTGCCCGAGACCAATTTCTAGGCCATAAGGACCAAATTTCCTTGGCCTAGTGGCTCACGAGTGCCTGAATGGCAGGTGCAGTGCACTGGAAATATGGGCGGAGACCCGTAACGCTGAGTCTCTGCTCCCATGGCGCTGCCCCTGAGCTTTCTGCCACATTCTTTTTTGAGGATTGCTGCCTTGCTGTGCCAGGTGCAGTATTGGTATTTAAATCAATCCTTTTGGTCATCCGTCTTTTGGATGAGACGTTAAACCGAGGCCCCGTCTGCTCTCTCAGGTGGACGTAAAAGATCCCAAGTCACTATTTCGAAGAAGAGCAGGGGCGTTATCCCCAGTGTCCTGGTCAATATTTATCCCTCAACCAACATCACTAAAGACGGATTATCTGGTCATTATCACATTGCTGTTTGTGGGAGCTTGCTGTGCGCAAATTGGCTGCTGCGTTTCCCACATTACAACAGTGACTACACTTCAAAAAGTGCTTCATTGGCTGTAAAGCGCTTTGAGACATCCGGTGGTCGTGAAAGGCGCTATATAAATGCAAGTCTTTCAAGTTTTTCTATGTTTATAACATTAGGATGACCTGGATTAGGAGGGAAGGAAAGGTAAAAAGAATGACAAACCCTCAGTAGGAACCTGCTCACCTGTTGCACCATCATCTGCCACCTCTCTTAGATTCCATCCTTGCAGGTTTATAGCCCATCCTCAAATTGGGAGCCTTCCTGGATAGGGATCCTCCTCTGGGAGTGGTGCTGTCTTCTGTCAAAAGCTGCCATCACCTGCAGAGACATATGAGACTTTCACTTCTGACAGCAGTATTGGGATACCATACAGCATTAGCTGAGTCTTCTCCCTCTGCATTAATAAGGAGTTGCAGTGAAGTAGTTATGCTGCTGCTTAATGTTCTTTCTGCATTACATGCTTCCAAGTACTTAAGTGGGGGCAGTGTATGCAGGTTATGACCAGGGACACGTTCCTAAGTAGGCAGGTAACTCTGCAGGTTTACATTATAAAAGAAAAAAGAAAGACTTACATTTATATAGCGCCTTTCATGACCTCAGGACATTCCAAAGCACTTTACAGCCAATGAAGTACTTTTGAAGTGTTGTCACGTAGGATACATGGCAGCCAATTTGCGCACAGCCAGGTCCCATAAACACCAATGAGATAATGACCAGATAATCAGTTATGTGATAAATATCAGCCAGGACACCAGGGAAAACTCACCAGCTCTTTTTTGAAATTGTGCCATGGGATCTTTTGTGTCACCTGAGAGGGTAGACGGTGCCTCATTTCAACGTCTCATTTGAAAGACAGCAGGTCTGACAGTGCAGCACTCCCTCAGTACTTCACTGGAGTGTCAGCCTAGATTTTGTGCTTACGCTTGCTGGAGTGGGACTTGAACCCACAACCTTCTAACTCAGAGGCAAGAGTGCTACCCACTGAGCTACAGTGATTATTTAATTGGAGGAGGGCATTACATTGTGGGATAGGATACACTAGGTTGCAGCCAAGGGACTCAAACAGCTTTATCTGTGTAAAGTTTCACACTTACTTTCCCCTTCCTGGTGAGATAATTACACTTCTTTCTGCACTGTATCCATCTCCTTTGGACAGTGTATCACTGCTTTGCATAGCTTCCTTCAATGGCATGGAAACAGGGCATCTGTCCTATGCTGCAGTTCCTGCAGTAACTGAATTGCCTCATCATCAAAGCAGGGTGTCCTGATGTGACCAGTCCTCCTACTTGACATGGTGATGGCTGGAAGAGAGTCTGATTAATTCAATCATTAACAATTCCTCCTTGGCAGTTAAAATCACAAAATTGCTCTGCTGATAGAACAAATTGGACAAAAGCACTCTCTGACCTTTTTGGCAATTTTATAATTTATTTATTTATTCATTCGCAGGATGTGGCCGTTGCTGGTAAGGCCAGCATTGATTGCCTATCCCTAGTTGCCAAGGGACTCATTCGGGGATCCAAGCTTAATATTGCCTCAGTAAACTCTGTTGCCTCCCGACCTCATTACAGCCTTGGTCCAAACATGGACAAAGGAGCTGAATTCCAGACCTGAGGTGAGAGTGACTGCCCTTGACATCAAGGCAGCATTTGACCGAGTGTGACATCAAGGAGCCCTAGTAAAATGAAGTCAATGGGAATCGGGGGGCGGGGGGTGGGGGGGTGGGGGGGGGGGGGGGGACTCTCTACTGGCTGGAGTCATACCTAGCACAAAGGAAGATGGTTGTGGTGGTTGAAGGTCAATCATCACAGCCCCAGGACATTGCTGCAGGAGTTCCTCAGGGCAGTGTCCTAGGCCCAACCATCTTCAACTGCTTCATCAATGACCTTCCCTCCAACATAAGGTCAGAAATGGGGATGTTGGCTGATGACTGCACAGTGTTCAGCGCCATTCACAACTCCTCAGATAATGAAGCCGTCCATGCCCGCATGCAACAAGACCTGGACGACGTTCAGGCTTGGGCTGATAAGTGGCAGGTAACATTCGCGCCACAGAAATGCCAGCCAATGACTATCTCCAACAAGCAAGAGTCTATCCACCGCCCCTTGACATTCAACGGCGTTACCATCGCCAAATCTCCCACCATCAACATCCTACAGGTCACCATTGACCAGACACTTAACTGGACCAGCCACATAAATACTGTGGCAACAAAAGTAGGTCAGAGGCTAGGTATTCTGCGGTGATTGTCTCACCTCCTGACTCCCCAAAGCCTTTCCACCATCTACAGGAGTGTGATGGAATACTCTCCACATTCCTGGATGAGTGCAGCTCCAACAACACTCAAGAAGCTCGACACCATCCAGGACAAAGCAGCCCGCTTGATTGGCACCCCATCCACCACCTTAATCATTCACTCCTTCCACCACTGGCGTACCGTGGCTGCAGTGTGTACCATCTACAAGATGCACTGCAGCAACTCGCCAAGGCTTCTTCGTCAGCACCTCCCAAACCCGCGACCTCTTCCACCTAGAAGGACAAGGGCAGCAGGCACATGGGAACACCACCACCTCCAAGTTCCCCTCCAAGTCACACACCATCCTGACTTAGAAGTATATCGCCGATCCTTCATTGTCGCTGGGTCAAAATCCTGGAACTCCCTACCTAACCGCACTGTAGGAGTACCTTCACCACACGGACTGCAGCGGTTAGAGAAGGCGGCTCACCACCACCCTCTCAAGGGTATTTAGGGATATGGAATAAATGCTGGCCTTGCCAGTGATGCCCACACCCCATAAACAAATAAAAAAAAAGGCTTTTCCAAAGCCCCAAGATGCACAAGAGCAGCCACAGGCCTTTAAGTCCTGTTGTAAAACCGCAGTTTCCTGCAGCCTCATGACTAGACCCAATAGGAGGTCCCACACCCACCCGTGGAATGCCCACTAGCAACACAGGAACATAAGGACATGAGGAGGCCATTCAGCCCCTCGAGCCTGTTCCGCCATTCAATGTCATCATGACTGATCTGTATCTTAACTCCATCCACTTGTCTTGGCTCCATATCCTTTCATACCCTTGTCTAGCAAAGATCTATCGATCTCAGATTTAAAATTATTAACTGAGCCAGCACCTACTGCTTTTTGTGGGAGAGATTCCACACTTTTACCACCCATTGTGTGAAGAAGCGCTTCCTAACTTCTCTCCTGAATGGCCTGACTCTGATTTTAAGGTTATGTCCCTTTGTCCTAGACTCCCCCACCAGCAAAAAAGTTTCTCTCTATCTACCCTATCAATTCCTTTCAAAATCCTAAAAACCTCAATCAAATCACCCCTTAACTCTCTATATTCCAGGGATACAAGCCTAGTTTATGTAATCGCTCCTCAGAATCTAATCCTTGGAGCCGTAATAACATTCTAGTGAATCTGCGCTGCACTACTTTCAAGTCCAATATATCCTTTCTATGGTGTGGGGCCCAGAACTGTCTGCAGTACTCCAGATGTGGCTTAACCAGGGCTTTGTATAGCTGTTGCAAAACTTCCTCCTCTTTATATTCTAGCCTTCTATTTATAAACCCTAACATTCCATTAGCCTTTTTGATTAATTTTTGTACCTGACGACTACATTTTAGTGATCTGTGTACATAGACCCCTAAATCTCTTTGGACTTCCACTATTCCTAGCTTTTCACCATTTAAAAAAATTGGCTCCCTCCATATGCACGCAGGGAGGTCCTCTTCCCTTTCAGATGGGCGGAAGAGACCTCCCCAGCAGATCAAAGGAGCCTGGCTCCAAATAGCAGAGGAGGTAAACAGCAGGGATGTGGTCAGGAGGACTTGGGTGCAGTGCTGGAAAAGTTTCAATGAACTCATTAGATCAGGAAAGGTGAGTACGAAGCCACACTCAACTTCATCCTGCTGTGCCTCTCATCACATCCCCATCACTCTGCCTTCCCAACCCTACTCCTGCACATCATTACTCACACCAACATACCTTGCATGTCCACCCATCCCTCTCTCTATCTATATTATCACATCCCCAACTTACTAACCACCCCTCACACTCACCCTCATCCTACTGCAATCATACCAACTAACAACACACAAGGATGCCACTTGGCGTTGCCACCCCACTCCATCATAGTCACCCTCTAAAGATCTAACCAATCCATTCCTTACACTCATTCCATCACTCTCACTCAACCTTCTCTTCTTTCCCTCTTTGCAGGAAAAGAGAGCCCACATTAAGAGGGAGAGGGAGAGAACTGGAGGTGGGCCTCCGTCATTTGCCACCCTCACAACAGCAGAGGAGGCTGCGTTAGAAGTATCGGGAGTGGTCGAGCAGCTGGAGATGGAAGATGGAGAGAAGGGGACATCTCAGCAACCTGGTGACAGAATTACATATCATACAGCTACATGGCATACATCAGTCACTCATATGGGGACTGATCTCAGCAGCCAGTGAATGGTCATCATGTGCATAATGGTATCTGTACCCATTCTTCATATGGCATATCTAACTCATCTCTTTACTCTCCCACAGGTCCATCAAGAGCCCCATTCCCGCACTGTCCAGGAGGCAGAGGAAGACAACTCCTCAGAGGAGCCTCCAGCCTCTGAGGGCGCACCGTCACCAGACATAAGCGCACCCAGCACCAGCGCAGAGACACACACCTGGGTGGGTCCCACGCGAGATAGAGTAGTGTTTTCACCTGGTGTCTCACAAGTCACAAGTGAGCAAGAGGAGATGGTGGAGATAGGGACAGCAGTGGAGACTCCTCGCTGGAGGGCGCAGGATGCTCCCAGTTCTGCTCAGCTGTATGCAGAGGCTGAGCCTCGGGGGCCATCCAGAAAGAGGGCAATCCTGGAGGTACAGCAAGAAGTGCAGGAGGCTTTGATAGGTTTTGCAACCGTGATGTCTGCAAATGTTCAGAGAATGGAGGAGTCCATCTCCAACATGGGCACCACCTTGTCGCAGGCGATGGTAACTGTAGGCTCTTCCATTGCCACCTGCATGGAGCAGCTAGTGCGCCACTCACAGGAGCACATGGTCTCTATGGAGAATAGATGGCAGACGCTCATAGACCTCCTGTCTAGGAGGCATGGAAACGTAGACGTCCTCATGGCCCCACTGCTGTGCAGCAAGGTGCTCTCCAGCTCCTTGCTAGCAGGGAAGTGCGGGTGGCCCATGAGAGGGATGATGGTGAGAGGGGACATGGAAGTGGGGGCTCCTCTCAAAGTGCTCACACTTCTCCCCTGTTGCCACCCTGTCAGTCAGAGTCCCATATGCCTCCCCAGACAGCGATGGCCGAGTCTGCCCCTGCACAGTCGCAGGAGGAGCAGACTTTGGCGGGGCCATCAGAGGCTCCAAAACCCAGAGGACGTCCACCAAAAGTGTCTATGCAGTCACAGCAGGGAAGTCAGCAGGCTGCCTCTACCTCTGCTGAAGCCACAGGGGTAGCACCTCATAAAAGCACGTGTAAGAGAAAGATGACACACAAGTAGATTCACAAGGGTAGCTACTTGGATGTTTTATTCAATGTTAATGTCAAGTTTCCGTTAATGTGATGTCAACCATAAAAATCTTTATTTTCACCACTTTCCGGTCTTGGACAAATTTGTGTGCACCTTTGGAAGTGGCTTAGTGAATTGCAGTGAATGGTGAGACTTAAAGGTAACCCCCCCCCCCCCACCCCCGCAATGGTGATCAGTGTGAAAAGAATGGCTTGGTCATTGTAGGGATGCTTTATGGTGTTGCTGTGGGTTGTGGGAATCTGGCGCAGCATGTGGCAGCCATATGGGTGTAATGCGTAAAGTTAAGTGAATCTGGCCATGATGAGGCCATCCCTGGCCTCCCGGGCAACAGTGTGCTCAGGTAATGGTGGGATCTGGGCCGCCGGTTCCTCCAGCTCCTGCTCCTCCTCATCTTCTAGCTGATGCTCCTCCTCCTGCTCCTCCTCCTCTGAAGAGGCTGTGCGCTCAGTGCCCTGCTCCTCATGCAGCGCTAATCCTCACTGCTGCGCTATGTTGTGCAGCGCGCAGCAGACCACGACGATTCTGGAGACCCTGGCTGGTGCGTACTGAAGGGCTCCTCCAGATCGGTCAAGGCATCTGAAGTGCATTTTCAGCATGCCTATTGTCTGCTCTATAACACATTTGGTGGAAATGTGGCTTTCATTATATCTCTCCTGGGCCTCAGTACTTGGCCTCCTCAAGGGTGTCATGAGCCACATCTTCAGTCTCCAAGCAGCCAGCCGGAAAGTCTGTTTGGAGGAGCGAAAAGCTGAGGGAGAATGGACTGGTGAAGGACGAAAGAGTCATGGCAGCTGCCACAGAATTTTGTGCACACATGCATGATGATCTTCCTATGTTTGCAGACCAGCTGCACATTGAGGGATTGGAAGCCCTTGCAGTTGACAAAGACTCCTGGGTGATGATGGGGTGCCCTGATGGCCACATGTGTGCAGTCGATGGCGCCCTGCACCCATGGAAAACCAGCCAGAGTGGCAAAGCCAAGCGCCCGCTCAGTAACACTGGCTTCATCAGTGGCAAAGTTGATACAATTGGCTGACTTGTCAAAGAGGACATCGGTGACCTGTGTGATGCATCTGTGGGCAGCCGACTGCGAGATGCTGCAAATGTCTAATGCAGATCCCTGGAAGGAGCCTGAGGTGAAGAAGTTGAGGGCGCTGGTGACTTTGACAGCCACTGGTAAGGCGTGTCCACCAGGACCTCTGGGCTGCAGGTCTTACTCCAGCAATGTGCAAATGTCTGCAACGACCTGGCGCGATAGCCTGAGCCTCCTTTGGCACTGCTGCTCAGTCATGTTGAGGAAGCTCATCATCTGCCTGTATATCCTGTGTTGGGGGTATCGCCTCCGGCGCAGTGCAGCCCTGCGCTGATGCCCTCTGTCCTGTGCAGGATCAGGTGGTTGAGGAGAGGTTAGTGGTGTTGTTGTTGGTGCTGCTGGTGTGCCTGGTGCTGCTGGTGTTGGGGCTCATCGTGGTCCGATTCTGAGGACCAAGGTGAGACAGTATAAACAGCACCCATGCTGATGGAATAGATGGCAGGTCAAGTAGAGATGACAGAAGCAATCTGTCAATGGTGTGATAGGTTCTATCAATGAGGTGAGACTGGATGGCGACTTTGCTGCAAACATTTGCAGCCTGTAAAAAGCTAAATCTGTGCTGGGAATGCAGTCAGCAATAGCTTCTGCCTGAGGAAAGTGAAAAGCTGTGAGGTGGCAGCTTTTATAGTACATTTCATGCTGTCAACTAATCAGCTGGAACATTGGCCACTCAACTCCCGCCTCAGGCTGACAGACGTGGTTCCCGAGCTGCGTGAATCCCATGGTCAGCCAGGGAAATTTGAAAGGTAGGCTAAAAAAGGCGCTTAAGGGTCTGACAACAAGGTGATAATGATTTGAATTAGGTTGCCCACCTCTGCCGTTCGGGTTGCTGCTGCTCCGTCAAACGCACCAGAGGGAAAGGCGCGTGGGGGCGGGATGACAGTAGGTTCCTGACCCGCTCCAACTTATTTAAAATTTTCCACCCGACCCACCTCTGATTGTGCCCACACAGACCCCAGAAAATTCTGGCCAATGTCTGTTTGTAATTTTATGCTCCCGTCTACACTACTTACTATGCCATCTTTATGTCATCTTGGATATATGGCTCTCTATTGTGTTATCTAAGTCATCAATACATAAATGAATAGTTGAGGCCCCAGCACAGATCCTTGTGGGACACCACTAGGCACTTCCTTCCAATTCGAGTACATACCCATTATCCCTACTCTCTGTCTTCTACTGCCTAACCAATCTCCGAACCAGGTCAATAATTTGCCTTCAATTCCATGAGCTTTAACTTTAGCTAAGAGCCTCTTATGTGGAACCTTATCGAATGCCTTCTGGAAGTCCATATAAACTACATCCATAGGCAACTACATCCTGTGTCAACTACTTTAGTTACTTCCTCAAAAATTCAAGTAGATTCATTGGACATGACCTACCCTTTATAAATCCATGTTGGCTCTCTCTAATCAGCTCAAATTTCTCTAAGTGCTCAATCACTCTGTCCTTAATTATAGATTCCAATATATTCCCCACAACAGATGTTAGACTAACAGGTCTATAATTTCCTGATTTCTTTCTCACCGTTCTTAAATAATGGAGTTACATTTGTAATATTCCAATCTAAAGGGACAATTCCTGAATCGAGAGAACTTTGGATGATTATGGCTCAAGCATCTGCTCATTTCCTCACCTACTTCCTTTAAAACCCTGGGGTGGAAACCATCAGGTCTGGGGATTTATCAGTCTTTAGTGCCATTGGGCTGGATTTTGCGACCCCTATGGGTGCGTACGCGCTCGTAGGGGCCACGCAAGTGCCGGTTTCAGGAATGCGAAGCGCATGCGCTGAAACCCGGCACTTGCCATCTGTCAAGAATTCTCTTGACAGGGTCATCCGCATGCCCAAGAAAAGCTGGCGGAGGGCTGCGCTTTTTGCACAACTTCCGCTCGCTGAATGACTGTCAAATTCTTACACCTGGTAAAAGCAGGTGTAAGGCCTGTTTTTACCAGCTTAAGAGTTTTAAGAAATAGAAAAATGAAATTTAATAACTCATTTATAAATTAAAAATACTCTTCAAAAAAGTAAGTTCATTTTTAGCCCCGCAAAAACATTTAATTTATTTTTCAAAAAATTAAATTTTTGTTTAAAATATTTAATTAAATGGCATTTTAATTAATTTTAAATATGTAATTACAATTTTTTAAAAATGTGTTGGTGTATTTTTTAGGTGATTCCCATTCATATTTTTGACAGTTCCGTACGTACGGACCTGGCAAAAGTATGAATGGGAATTCACTTCTTCCATTAGTTGGGCCGGCCCACGTGATCCCAGGAGCGCCTATGAACTGCTTGCACCCCATGGATACGTGAGGCTCTGCCCACGCAGACCCAGAGATGCCCACGGTCGCAAGCCACCATTCTTCCCGGGCCACCAGGTACATTCATACACATTTTGCAGGTTGGAGGTGTCCGTCCGCCCGCGGGAAGCCTCCGATCACAAATGTTGGCCCATTGTTTTTTCTAATTTTGTTTTCTTGCTTACGTTAACTTTAGTGAGTTCCAGTCCTTGATTCATTATTAGTTTCCCTGGAATGTCAGGTATATTATCCTCCACAGTGAAGACAGACAAAAAGGGCTGAATTTGAATGGGGAAGGCGGGTTGGGGGCGGGGGGGCGGGGGGGCTCGGAGGCGGTCGGGAAACCCGAAGGATCAGGTTTCCCGCAGGCTTTGCCGAATTTAATGGCAGGGCCTGATTTGAATGGGAAGTCTCTGTTTCCCACCCGCAGACAGCCAAATTGAGAGGCTGGCTGGCTCCGGGCGGGTAGGCCTGCAGCACTAGGCTGCACAGAGGAGGGATGGAGGGATCACTGGGGAGGTGCCGGGGGGCGGCAGCAGCAAGAGGGGGGTGTGGTTCGATGAGGATCGGGGGCCAGGGGGAAGGTCCAATGAGGATCGGAGGCTGCAGGGTGGTGGCGGGTCCGATGATGATCGAGGGCTGCGGGGAGGGGGGGTTGCCGATGAGGATAAGGGGCTGCAGGGAGGGGGGGTGCCGATGAGGATAAGGGGCCGCGGGGAGGGGGGGGGGTGCCGATGAGGATAAGGGGCCGTGGGGAGGGGGGGGTGCCGATGAGGATAAGGGGCCGCGGGGAGGGGGGGGGGTGCCGATGAGGATAAGGGGCCGCGGGGAGGGGGGGGTGCCGATGAGGATAAGGGGCCGCGGGGAGGGGGGGTGCCGATGAGGATAAGGGGCCGCGGGGAGGGGGGGTGCCGATGAGGATAAGGGGCCGTGGGGAGGGGGGGTGCCGATGAGGATAAGGGGCCGTGGGGAGGGGGGGTGCCGATGAGGATAAGGGGCCGCGGGGAGGGGGGGGGGTGCCGATGAGGATAAGGGGCCGCGGGGAGGGGGGGGTGCCGATGAGGATAAGGGGCCGCGGGGAGGGGGGGTGCCGATGAGGATAAGGGGCCGCCGCGGGGCGCAGCAGCAGTGGTGGGGGCATCGGAAGAAGATCGGGAGCCGTGAGCAGCACGGTGGGAGTGGAGGAGTGGGGAGGGGCTGATGGGGGAGGCTTCGTGTAGGGATTGGAGGCCTGTGGGGGTGGGGGTAGGCCTTGGGGGGCGGTCTGGGGGGGATTGGTGACCTGGGGGAGGGATTGGAGGCCTGTGGGGGTGGGTCTCCGATCGCAGGGGGTGGGTAGGGACGCTGGAGTTAGGAGGTAAGTGTAAAGTGCAGTTTTACCCGATAACAGTTTGATCATTTTGCTGTCGTCAGTCTCTGTCTCATCCTGTTAAGGTTAGCCATACCAAAATTTAGAATGTTAGTAACTGTGTTACATTTCTCCTTTTCAAACCTAACATTGAATTCGATCATATTATGATCACTGTTAGATAAATGTTCCCCAACTGTTAGATTATTAACTAAGTCTGGCTCATTACTCATTACTAAAGCTAGTATGGCCTGCCCGCTTGTGGTTTCTAAACATATTGCTCCAGAAAACTATCCTGAATGCACTCAAGAAATTCACTACCTTTTTGACTTGAGCTACTGTACTCTTCCTAATCTATATGAAAATTAAAGACTCCCACTAAAACAACTCTTCTTTTGCTACACGCCTCTCTAATCTCTGAATTAATACATTCTGCCACTTCATTGCTGCTATCAGGAGGCCTGTAGACAATGCCCATTACAGTTTTAAGTCCTCTCTTATTCCTCAATTCTAACTATAGTCTCCGCTAATTGCTTTCCCTTACCTATACCCTCTCTTACCAATGTTGTAATAGTATCTTCAATCAATAAGGCTACCTCTCCTCTCCTTCCAGTTTCCCTATCCTTTCTAAAGACCTTATAAACTGGATATTTAACTTCAATCATGACCAGCTTGCAGCCATGTCTCAATAATTGCCACCATATTATACCCTCGAAGCTGTATTTGAGCCTCTAATTCACTCAATTTATTTCATATACTTCATGCATTAGTATACAAGGGGGCTAAGTTTGGTTGATTTGCGCCTCCCGTTAGCGCCCTAAGAGGGTGCTAACGGTTAGCAAATCAACTAGCGCCTGGGCATGGCGCCGCTAACGCCTCCAGCGAAATTACGTGTGAAGTTAGCGGCGGCGCTAATCGTTAGCGCCCCGCGGTGCTGCGCCGCCGGCAATGACATCATTGCTATGTGCAGCGCCCCGCTCGCGCCCCAGCTGTAATATTGGGTGGCGCCCCCCCCACCGCTATGTCCGCCGGGGTTAGGGGGGCCTACCTGCGACTGGGGCGGCGCTAGTTAAAGGGGAGGTGGCGGGCGGCCATTTTTGTTGCTGGCCGCCTGCCAGCACCTGTCCCCGTTGCTGTCCCCGGCCCCCGTGAAGCCCCCCCGCGGGGTGTCGGTTGCTCTCCGTGAGCCCAGCACTCCTCTTGAGTGCCGGGCTCGTTTGCCGGCACTCCCGATCTCTGGTGGCCCAGCTGGGCACCGGGACGTGCTGCATCAGGCCCCTCCCCTTTAATAAGGGGAGGATGGCATGCAGTACCGCGGCATGACGTGCCACAGCTCGTGGCGCTGCGGCACCTAGCGCCGTGATATTGGCTCGCAGTACCCCAAGAGGGACATGGGGCGCTTCCAGTAGTGCCCCTCCTCCCTCTCAGGGCACTACCTGGGAAAATCGGCCGTGGGGGCGCTAACTTTCTCGGGGCACTAAAATTTAGCACACTCGTCCACCACACCTGATCCCAAACCTGATTGGCTCAAATTTTCCAAGAAAAATCCTTATTGTCTCGAATTTCCTAGGAACCAATCAAAACAATACTGTCCTTGAGCATGTCTTTTACAAAGTTTTTTCCAAATCCTTGCAGCAACCATATACACCCCTCCCCAATCCCATAGCCGAACATGCCCCCTTGCAACTGTCTAATCTCCAACTCACTGTGAGCAATGCCACAGGTGATCCACTAACAATTAAACAAAACATGGTTGGGCCTGAAAATGTGCAGGCCTTGATTCCAGCAATTATACCAGTATCGCACCTGCCAGCGACCTACGCCAACCACTCAGTAGGTGGTCGCACCATTTAAATACAATTGGTGCCAATGTCACTGGGTGCATCTCCAGCGCCCCTTTATAAGGGAGGCAAAAATATTCCTGGAAAAACGAATCGACAGTTACCTGTCTCCGGGTCTAGGTTGCTATGCTTCTTTACACTGGGCTTACTGGCTGCCATTGTTCCACTAGACCTCTGAGAGGCTGAAGTTGTGGGAACTTCCAACATAGGGGATCCTCGCCTCTGGGCCTGGCCCCTCCGCAACACTGGCACTTTGCAAGGCCATTCGGAAACTTGGCGCGAAGGTCAAGAGCCAGCATCTCCGGGTCCTGGTCTAACATGTGGCCTTTCCACCAGACTTCCACCAGAGTTACAGCAGGATTTTTGACCCCATTGCCTGTTTCTTTTGTTAAAACACAACAATACTCTTCAATATTAGGCCAAATTAAATATTCTGAAATTGATTCAAAAGTATGTCTCAATTAAATTAACTTATTAAAGAGAATTGTTATTCTAATTTTTCTGGTTATTGTAACTAATATTTCGTCAATAAAATATAGGCCTTTGAGAAAGCCACCTCTTAAATGAAATGGTAGAAATTCTACCATAACAATTTTGTCTGATCTTGTTATTCCAGGTTGCATATTCTTGGAATATAACCCATGAAAATAAATTAAAGATCACATTGCTAATCTGAAAATGGAACAATAACCCCTATTTTTTAAACAGTAAATTAGTAAAGCAATGGAGCCAAACATTTTCCACAGTGAAATAGTAACAATTGAGAATACAGGAACGGCTCCCGGGCATGTGGACATTTCTGGCAAAATCGACAACTTTTAGAAGCAGTGCCTACTGTGTTCCATCATTCAGGTTGTTGCTGACTCGCTGGGAATTTCCTCAGAACTGCCAATATAATGACACACAGGAACGGGATTTCTGCCGCACTTCCGTCGAAGTTACAGTCGTAGAGCAGGAACAGTTATGAGGAAATTCACGATTTGCCATACGGATAATGAGGAGACGAATGTGTCCATACAGAATGATTTGTCAGTGAAGAAGAAAAAGAGGAAAGGAAACCTTCCGGTGGGAAGAGTAAATTGTAATGTTTCCACAAAATAAATAAGAAAATCTCTTTGGACAGTAGAAACCACTGACCCAATCCTGGGTGTACTCTTTTGGTGAATCAATAAACAAATAAACTGTAACTTAACAGAAAACATTAAAGAAAACTTAACAACTTAAATTAAAATGTTGTTATTGGGGGTGATTATGCACTCCAGCACCCTTTGAGTGTACTCTTTTGTGCAAACCATAAACTGTAACTTAACAAAAAAAAATTAAAGGAAACTTAACAAATCAAATTAAAATTGTATTCCCGGGCGTGATGATGTGCTCCAGTCCCTGCTGTGCCCACCGGTCGCGGAAGGCCTCGAGCGTGCCGGGGGACACCGCGTGCTCCATCTCCAGGTCCACCCGGGCGCGAACGTGGCCGCCAATCCTGGGTGTAATTACAAGAAAAATTCTTGGAATTTTTTGTAAAAGCTCGGAAATGGCACAGAAAATCCAAAATAGGAGGAAAATGGGGTAATTTTAAGTGCAATGAACCAATTATATATATACAAGCATGGGAGTGTCCCTAGCCTTCCACAGTTACAAGAAACTGGTTAAGTACACATTAAGGACTGGCTTGGTTTAGCTGGCCCAGGAGCACATCATGCCACACATGTACATGCTGAGCTATTAGGGAAAAGCTGAAACATCTGCTTTACTGAGATTGTCATCAGTGAAGTGAAAAAGTGTGACGGGAAAGTGAAAGGAAAATGGAAAATCTGAGAAGATAAAAGAAACACAATAAAACCCCTTGCGAAGTTAAAGAAATCCAAAAGTTCATGGGAAATTAAGAAAAGCATTGAACCAAATGGCTTTTACTCATTAAGGAATTAATAAAATTACTAGAAACCCTTGTGAGCTGGCAGATTGTAATTGCGGCAGTATAAAGTCTCATTTGTCTCTTATTGACTCCGGTCCTGAATGTTGCACAAAGTGCTTCTGAGCAAGAATTGCCTTCATTATTTAGTAAACTTGCATATTATTTTCTGTAGTAGAAAGACTGTTAAAGCAAGTAAATGAGACAAACTGATGCCAAGTCATACTGCTGCACATCAGGGAGCGTCTCTGCTGTCACCACTCATCTTTCACTGAGTGGCTGTTTTCTTCACTTGCTTCTGAAAAGGAAAAGAAAACTGCAAAGATCTGGACAGATGGCTGTTTGATTACACTTGTTTTATTGGGATTAATGAATACAGCTTTCTGTGATTATAGTAATTATGTCAAAGAATCATCTACTGAGTGAATAAACATTTTACCTTAGTGCTTATCTGTCCTGTAGTTGTGTAATAGACCGGATGCTACGATATCTCACTGAAGCGAAGCCCCCTATCGCTCTGCCATATTGGAGTGCAGACTGCTAATTGGTTCACATTATAGCCTGTAGCAGCAATATGGATTTCTTACATTAACCTTCTAAGTACTGAAAGACTTTAGAGCCTTCAAAATATTCATCTCTTTTCTTTCATGCTGCAAGAATGATTTCCTGTAAACTCCCAATCATGGCTGTTGCAAACTAGAATTAGAGAGCTAAATAGCTCTGTAGAATGTTTCTGAATTTGTGAACAACGCAAAAGAAAGTATAGTTTTTTACATTTTGGTCTTGGCTCTGCTCCCCAAAAGGTTATTAAAATATATGATATTTCTTTACACATCATTGAAATGCACCTGCGCATTGAATCATTCTATAAAACATTTTCATATGTACAACAAAATATGTTAAACTATATCTGATATTTGGTTATTTCCATATTACTAGGGTGCAGTATGGCAGTACATGGGCCTGTCTGAAAAATAAAACTCTGCTTCAATAAAATATAATTTAAATCTCCAGTAAAACAAAAGGTAAGCTGCTGCAGTAGGAATCTAAGAGAATTACCAAAGAAAACGTGCATGAGAAGAATAAGATTTTTATTCATCATATGCTGATGGTAACACTGAATAAGATCAAAAAAATCAAGCTAACAGATGGTGCTAAGATACTGATGCTGATGTCACAGGTATATGTGCATAGCAGTACAATTATTTAATGTTGTAAAGATCCACATACAACATTGGATAATAGTGTTTTAAACTTCTTTACAACAAACTCCAGACATGATTATATACAGAACAACGTGTTTGATAATAAACTGTATCTGTGGTGCAGGCCAGCAAGACAACAGCCTCTCTCCCTGCCTCCTACAATCTTCTGGATTTTGCCGAATATAGCCAACTTCCCTTTCCCCAGGTGTGAGAGAAGCCACAACTCTACATTACCCCCTACTCAGTCTCTTATGTCCTGTCAGAATATTATACATCAACTCCCTGTAACAATTCTGACAAACAAATTAACAGTTTTAATGTCAAAATATTGTCAGAATATTTAAAATATACATATATACAAATACACGTTGGTTACTACAATTATAACTAGGTCCTAGCTGATTGCTTGGCAGCTACCCTTAGATCTTCAATGTTTTTGAACATAATGTATGTTTCCAGCAGCTGGCTCTTTTTTTCTTATTTCTTCTTAGGATGTGGGCGTCACTGACAAAGCCAGTATTTCCCATCCTTAGTTGCCCTGAGAAGTTGGTGGTGGGCCTTCTTCTTGAACCGCTGCAGTCCGTGTGGTATTCTTTGTAACGGCTTGATACCACTAGACTTGTTAGGCTATTTCAGAGGGCAGTTAAGAGCCAAACATGTTGGTGTGGGACTGGTGTCACGTATAGGCCAGAACGGGTAAGGGCGGCTGGTTTCCAGTTGGGTTTTTAGAACAGCTTCACAATACCAGCTTTTTATTTCCAGATTTTTAAAAACTAAATTCTGATTCTTAAACTGCCGTGGTGGGATTTCAACTCATGTTCTACTGGATCATTAGTCCAGGCCTCTGGATTGCTAGTCCAGTAACATAACCACTACACTACTGCACCCATGCTCCCTTGAGTATCTCTATAAGTTAACCAGGGTCACAGCTAGTACAGTAACTGAGCTACATGGGAAGCATGCCCCTTTTGGAGACAGTGGGCTGAATTTTCTCAGCCCCGAGGAGGCGGGTATGGAGGCGGGACTGCCGGGAAAGTTGCAGAATTTGGGGGTGGGTGGCAAACCCGCCCCCAACCCACCTCCGTGCCCTCTTGCCAAGAGGCAGGAAGCCGTCCTGCCCCGGGTCCCGTCTCCTTGGAGGCGGGAAGGGATTAAAGCCTATTAACTGCCTGTTAACAGGTAGTTAACAGGCAGAAAATAGGATTATCCCCATTTTTTCGTGCTGAAGTGCGGGCTTCCCGACCTGGTGGAACCCCGCCGGGGTGTAGGAGGTGAGTAGGAGGTCTGTGGGGGTCGGAGGGGTCTGAAAGTGCAATGTAGAGGTGAGTGATGGGTGCAAGTGTGGAGTGGTAAGTATGTGAGGTGAGTGAAAAGTGTTAGAAAATGTTAACTTACCTTTGTTTCAACCTACAGCCTTCAGTCGCTGTGGAGCCGGAGTCCCCGACATCTCCATTGTAGAGATCACAGACTGGCTGTTACATCCTCCGATCCAACAGCCAGCTGATTTCTGCAAAGTAGAAAGGTTTGATGAGTCCTGAACATAAGGACTCATCAAACTACACAGAATGTCAGTGTTTGACAGTTTACCAGAGCTGTCAAACGGTAACATTTCTTCTTTCAAAAGTTCTTGACAGATGACACGTCAATACGTGGACGTGCTCTGTCACTGACTTCCCCCTAATTGGCCTGCTGAGCCCGCCGAGCGGGCTTAACAAGGTCAATCAGGGGAAATTCCCGTTGGTTGGCCAGAAGCTGATGGAGGTGGGACTGAGACCCGGCAAGCAGCAGTCCTGCCTCCAAAAGCTTCCCAGTCAGAAAATCCAGCCCAGAGGGATTTGAGGATTATGATAATTTGAGGCCAATGGCCCGAAATTTGCGGTCTGGATGATGGCGAACTTGTAGGGTTCGCCGTCATTCCGCCTTTGAGACTGACCGCAACTTCGGAATTTGGCACAGGCGCAGGTGCGTGTGGAAATCCTCAAGTTGCGGTCTGTCATTGACAGCTCCGACACAGGCTATGCTGTGGCCCCCCTCGCCCACCCACAGAGCCGGCAATCTGTGTAGTCACTCAAATCAGGGAAACTGACGAAAACCTGAACTCTTCCGCAGTAATACCGCTGTTAAACTCTCCACTAAAAGTTAGACCCAAAGGATTCGGTGCAACTGGGGTTTTAAAAGCGTTATTACTGCTAAACAAATGTTATAGGCCTGAAAAACTCATTTTAATTTTGTGCAGTGTGAAATTTATCCATTTTAATAAAAATTAAAATTTTTAAGAAACATTGAAAAAAATTTGTTTTAAGTTTGCTCATCTTTATTTCAGGTTTGCCTTTTCCCCATGTGAGAGCACCAATCTTTGTTTTGCTCTCTCCAACATTTTTAAAATGTTAGAATTTTAAGAGCTTACCCACTTCCTCGTTCGCTGTCTGTGAGAATTCAGCATTTTGATTGGCATTTTAGACAGCTTGTTGACGTCACAGTAGCTCACACAAGGGGATCCCCGTTGATTTAAATTGAACGTCGGAAAACCTGAAGTTCTCGACACAGAGATTGCGAGATCTTTGTGCGAAACTTACTCCGGGGCCAGCAGCGAATGCCTTTGCTTCGCTGCTGACCGCAAATTCTGGGCCAATGGTGATGAAGGTGAGATCTGTACCCCATTCAGAACAACATCAGGATTTTCTGATATCCCATTTTCTAGTCCTTTCTAATGTGGAAAGCATGTCATACACAGAAAGACACCAACCACCATGCTTTGTGGATAATCTCAGAAGCCTATAGTTTTTGTCCAATAATTTTCCAAGTGCCCTGTATGGATCCTTGTAGTTAGGGGGTAGTTTAACTTTGATACCTTGCACTGCCATCAGTCCAGGATGGGCTCTTACTTTCATGGAGTTGTTGGCTTTATAGCTATCATTAACCCTGCTGTGATGGTTTTGAAATCTGGCATGTATGACAAAACTTCACATAACTAATATTTTCTCATACCACCAGTCGGCTCATTGATGGAGATATAGCATTATACCTGTGATACCCAAGTGCCCATTCGTGGATTGGTCATGGCATTCTCTCAGATATGTGATTACTCACTTTTCTGCCATCTATGGCTTCAGTGTTGGCTTTGGGTTTATAACTGCCTTCCACAAATGACAGAAGTGTATTGGCTGACTTGCCGACAGTGCTCTTCTGACTGGCTTGATCACCCGAGGCTCATCTTGCAATTTCTTAGGCTGTTTCTTATTCTGTATTGGAACTATTAGGGTTTGACCAGGATGAATAGTTACCAGTACCCATCTCTGAGGTAGAACTGCTAGTTTACCCTTTGGGTCCATGACAGGATTTCTGGATAGTAGACCCAGTACCGTGTTATCCTTCCCAATTACAGATAAATTAAAGTCCGGAAGACACTACTATCCGACACTACTATCCCAGGCAACCAGACAGATCTGGACAGGCAGGGCTCTATAATTCATAACAGTCCTGAAATCAAATTCCACCCAAACAACCAATAGGCAAATTTTCTCAGTTCTTGGACCCTTATGTTCTATCTTTGTCAGAGTTTGACTCGCAAGTAACAGCACCAGCTGCGTACCTATGTGTTGTTGTTGAACCAAGGCTGCTTTTAGCCTCAGATCTGATACAGCAGTGTGTACAATTGTAGTGCATAGTCAGAAAGGCTTAGGATAGGTGTTGAACAGCTTCTCTTCAATACCAGGAAGGCCTTTTGCACTCCATAGACCATGCAAAAGGGGTATCTCCATGAGTCAATTCAAATATAGGTCTGCAATAACGGTGTAATTTCTAATGAATTTGCTATAGTATCCTCCCATTCTGAGAAATTGTCTGACAGTCAGCATCATCTTAGATTGTGGAAATGCACCTACAGCTGTTACCTTTCTGGGAATTGGTTTAATACCTGGAAAAAAACACATTGGATTTTTTTTCTGCTGTACTGCCCAATAAGGATGAGGGAAAATGGGGCAGGGAGGCCTGCTACCAAGTCCCCACCTCCTGAAAATGGGCTTGAAATTTCCCTAACCCCCTCAGGTGGCAGGAGCTGCAGAGGAAGGTACAGTCCTTTATGTCCTAAAGATGCTATTTCCTTTCTCACAAATTGACATTTATTTTTAGTTTTACATCAAGTCCTGCTTTCTATAGCTGGGGGAAAGCTTACCACAGACCTTTAAGTGGTCCAGTAGTCTGGGTGATGCCACAGTAATGTCATCCAGATACACTACAGAACAGTTGTAAATCAGAATAGCCAGCAAATTATTGATAAGGCACTGGAATATAGGGTGCGCATTACACAGCCTCAACTTGGAACCGGAATAACACTTGGCTGGTATGAAAAGCCATCTTGGACTTGCTTTCAGGATGTATAATACCAAGAAACCAGGTTCAGTGTGCTAATATACATGACTTTTGACAGAAGGTCTAAAAGGTTACCCACTCCAGGCATTGGGTATTTCTCTTTACCTTGTTCAATCTCCTGAGACTATGGCCACAGGAAATACCCACAGGCTTTAGACTGATTCAGTGTTATCATCAAAATAAAAGAGAAACACTGCAAGTGCTGGAAATCTGAAACAAAGACAGGAAATGTTGGGAATATTTCCAGCATTTTCTGTTGTTATTTCAATAATATCATCTGCTCGCATCTTCTCAATATAATGTGCAATCATATCATTCGCTTTTGTATTTTCTGAGAACAAAGTGAAGAATTTATGTACGAATTTCAACAGGTTATTTCTCTTTGACACAGTGCCAGAGGCTTGTTCAGCAATCAATTCAAGTTATTCTTCAACATCCTTCAGTAACTTCACATCTCCAACTAACAGCCTGGCTACCTTTTGCTGTACCGCCCCTGTCTGTCGCAGAGCAACTATAGCCAAGGGCTTCTGCAGTGTTATTATGTTGGTTTCTACGAATTTCTGTCTGACTGTAACCTGCTTTTGACGAGGTCTTTTTGCTGTGGCACAACCAGCATCTGTTATCGAATTGGACCCAGTCATTTGGACCAATGATAACCCCATACTGAGGAAGCAAATCTCAGCCTAGTAGGAAAGGTGCTGCCAAGTTTCCTACTAATAGGCAATCCCAATTAAATTCATCCCACTGACATTCAAATGTTTTGTTAGTTACTACAGTGGGTCTGAGTTCAAAGATTTTCTCATTACAAGAGCTGGATCTAACACAAGACCTACTGATCAACCCTAGAATATTGTAAATGAGCTATGCCCTTACCACAGAAAATGTGGCAGATGTGTCCAATAGGAATATGAATTGTCCAATATTAATGTAGCACGTCAGCTGTGCTCCCGTTTGTCAAGTGATCTTTTCCCCGGAAAGTTATGACCCATGAGAAACTCCTAAAGGTAGCTATTTGTCTTTTCAGTTAGTAGGTTCTCTGTTGATAATTAACTCTTTCCCTTTGGGTTCATGTTCCAGAAGAGTTATATTGCAATTTGGCCAGATACAGATTGTGAAGCTGGATACGTCACAGCCTTTTAGTTGCTAGCTCCTTACAGGAGATGCTGACATTCCTTACTGTATGCTTTGTGTGCCTGTAATACTAACTCAGGTATGGGTATGGTCGTCAGGTCTCTGGACCCCCGTTCAGCTTGCTATTTCATAGTAAGCCTTCTCAGAATTAGAGATTTGAAGTGGCTTCACAGGGGGTGAGACGAAGAATGTGAACGACACTACCTTGGAGCACACAAAGATGTGCGGTGAATACTCAGGCAATTGCTTCTCAGTTAAGATTCCCTGTAGGATAAGGTCATTCATGACATGCAGTAAGAATGTTTGTTTAAATAACTTTGAGAATTTCTCTGATATCCTAATTTCACTTTAGCAAAGTGTGAATCACTAGTGAGATTCTCCTTTCAGATAATGAGGGATTTTGGAAATTATCCACTTGCCACCCTTTCCTTATATGCTGGCATCTGAGTCAGTCACTGTGTTCAATTATTGTTAAATGTCGTGTTATAAAGTGAACAAAGCTGACAGTTACCCAATTCCTTAGAATAGATTGTAGTCACTTTCCACTGTACAGAAGCATGCCTTCTGATAGATTAACCGAGGAGTGGCACTAATTGTGTCTGTGACAGTGTTCTCACACACTCCTGACTGAGGGTGAACAGGGGAGGCCAAGTTGGGAAGGAAGGAAATAAGGAAAAGATCCATAACAAAAGAAGTTGTACAGGTGAAGCAGTTAGTAGCGCTCTGAGTAAATTTACAAGAATGATACCAGAAATGAGAGGTTATAACTGTCAGGAAAATCTGAACAGGCTCTTTTCTCTAGAAAAGAGAAGATTGAAGGATGACCTAATAGAGATCTTTAAATTTGTGAAGGGGTTTGATAGGGTAGATGTAGAAAAGATTTTTTCACTTGTGGTGGAGTCCAAAAATAGAGGTCATAAATATAAGATAGTTACCAATAAATCCAATAGGGAATTCTGGAGAAACTTCTTTACCCAGAGAGTGGTTAGAATGTGGAACTCACTACCACAGGGAGCGGTTGAGGCGAATCATATAGATGCCTTTAAGGGGAAGTGAGATAAGTACATGAGGGAGAAAGGAATGGAAGGATATGCAGATAGGGTTAGATGAAGTAGGGTGGGAGGAGGCCCGTGTGGAGCACAAACGCCGGCATAGACCAGTTGGGCCGAATGGCCTGTTTCCGTGTTGCAAATTCTATGTAATTCTATGTAATCATCAGACCTCCATTAAGAGGATGTAGTTTGATTCCTGGCCTTGTCTGCTATTTAATTTTGTATATCTTCTATGAGAATGTTTGATCAAACCTTGATTGGGATATATAATGAAGGTGGTAGTGACAGATCACTCCATCTCCACTCAACAAGAAATTTGCCTCTATTGACCGTTCACAGAGCAGTACTGATGGTGTACGAGCTGAGGCCGAGACTAACTGCACACCCTTAGCTGAAGTCAGTAAAGTGTCAGGAAGGGAAGGGCCTAAAATTATAATAAATAAATAAAAAATTGTTAGAAACCTGTGGCCGTGATTTTGCCGGCGCTCAGAGGGTGGGTTTGGAGGCGGGCCACTGTCAAAATCGCATTACTTGATGGCGGGTTGGGAGCCCGCTCCGAACCCGCCTCCATGGAAGTTTCCAAAGCATTGGCTCTGCGATTTCAGAACAGACCCGACACCAAGCGGCGGGGGAGGCATTTAGGATACTTAACTTCTTATTAAGTGCTTGTTAAAGGCTATTTTGGCAGCCTTTTTGGATTTTCCCACATTTTCAACGGGCTTCACGTCGTTTGGAGATCATGCCAGGTAAGTATGACGGGAATTCAATCGAGATGAATAGTTCCCAACTGCAACTGCAGTATAAAATCTAACTTTTCACATCTGTTCAGTTTGCAATTTCAGAATTTGCTGATTTCAGGATTGGGAAGACACATTTGATCTGTATTGAGGCTGTAAGTGTATGTTGTAAACTCTATATGCACTGTCACCTCCTTGGAATAGCCTCTCTCCCCAGTGACTGATTGCTTCTACCATCTCATCCTCAACTGCCATATATAAGAGCAGAATGGGAACCATTTATACTCTCTCACCCTGGTCCTCAGAATCGGGAGATGATCATCCGCAGCAGCAACAGAACCAGGAACACCAGCAGCGCCAACAACAGGAGCGCCAGCCTTCTCCTCAACCACCTGATGCTGCACAGAGCAGAGGCCTTCAGCGCAGGGCTGCACCGTGCCGCAGGAGATACCCCCAACACAGGGTTTACAGGTGAGGAGGTCTCCTTCTTCCATTCCCAGGGAACAGAGCCTCCCTACATCCTCTGACTCCCTCCACAAGAACATGGAGGGAGTCATCGTTGAAGTGTGGTGCAGCCCTCTGTCTCTGTACAGTCATGTTGCTCTCAAGCAGCACTCAGGAGTGTGGAAGTAGAAGTGACAGCAAATGTGGAAATGGCCCCCTTAAATACAACGGCAGCAAACGCATCATCAGAGGAGCTGAACAGACCCTCACCTTGTGATTGGGCCGGGCAACGCGCACCAAGGGCTTAACAAGCCCAATTATCGCAAAATTGTATCAGCAGAGCGGCTGCAGCCGGGAGTGGGACCGGAACCCGTCAACTACCTCTCCCGGTGCTAACCCGCCTCAGCTGGGAAAATCCAGCCCAGAGGTACTGGATGACGTGCATTGTTTAAAGAAAATATTTGGCAGGCTACTTAAAAATGTTCAACTCATGATCTAACATAAAGAAAATAGCTCTCATAACATTATGTTCCTGTACAAACCACTGGAAATGAAAACATGTGTTTATGTTTTTTATTTCTAGAACTAGGGCAGTACTGTATTGGCACAATGTCTCAAACTGTTTGAAATCAACAACAACACCAAGCTTGTCTCAGACCACGTTAGTGCTTGCAGAGTATCTTAGGACCTGAGTCCCCTGTGTCAAAGCCTGGTATTATTGTGAAATTAACAAAGCTCAGTTGGTGAAACTGTTCCTTGGCGCAAGGAGAGAGAAGCAGGCCTTAGATTTATTTTATTGCTAAAAATATTTGATAAAGTTGAAACTAATTCTGTATTTGTTTATAAAAAAAATCAGTTGTGCTTTTTACAAGTCCATGCAGTATTGATAATTATTATTTATGGAACCCATAATAATTTTTCTTCCATGTTCTAGCACCTTAATTACTGTGATATTCATAGTAAACTGAGATGGTAAAGTAAATTAGTTCCATTCTTAAATAGGATGGCTTTCTTCACTTAATTTCCTCTTATAATACCTCAGATTTTTTTCCTAACTATTTTTGGGCCAACCTCACAATACCTTCTTGCAGTTAATGCCAGATGATCTGGGCTATAGCATTCCTTCAGCCTCTGAGATTGCCACTCATGATTGATAAACAGGAGGCACAATTCAAAGGAGCAATTGTCTGTCTTCATCCCCAATACCGAGTGCCTTACCCCTTCATAGTGTCCCATTCTGCAACACCAATGATAGATGCTGGAGCCAATCTAACTAGGATAAAGAGCTGGAGTGCCAGATAGCCCCAGGACTTGAACCCGGGAATCATATGTACTTTCTGATTGAGCTGCTGGCCCACCATACAACGTTTTTTTGTTTTATTTTGATTTGCTATTCAGTTGAGGAAGGAGGAAAGATTACATGAGATTTATTGAGGAGTAGCTTAAAAGGCAGCAATTGGCAATTTAAGGTAATGGTAACAAATTACTTTTAAAGAGGAAAGCACAATTTTTGAAATAATTAGGAGAAAAAATATTACTCTAAGTAATCAAAGTCAAATTATTTGAAAATTGCTGCAATATGTCTTGAATTAATAAAAATACATTGAATAATTTTGCAATTAAATCTGTTTTCATTTTTAAAAGGTTTGACTAGCCTTTAATGATTTAGCTGCAGTTTCACAATAAATCAAAGATTAAGGAAAGCAACAAACACAGTTTATCCATTTTAAAATAACATTTATTTGTAACTAAAAATTTGTGAAATGGAATTCTCGGAATGCTTCTTTACAGTAATCAGAATTTATTTTTTTCATAATTATTACTTTTGGTACCATGATTATTGTATCACAAAGGTTTTGTATCTTAATATTCCTAGCCACTTGCAGTGGAAAGTTGAAATCCTTTTGATTTGGCTTCTGCCTCACGTAATTTTGAGATTATGAAAGATGTTTTGCTCATTTTGAATTTCTGTGATTAGCTGTGCACTTGTGGGGGCCGCATTCATTGTGGTGCACTCGGAGAGTGACCCCTCACCAGCAGTAGGCGGCCCGTGAGACCAGACTGGTAGACCTCAGTGCACTCACCATGGAATGCCTGGTTCTATGAGGGAAAAAGCTTCTAATGATTGGTAGGCGCTGGACTCAATACACACTAAGTTGCTTGCACTCTTGATTCCCTGTCTTTTTGCAGTGCAGCTATTGAGCACCTGCATGCAATGAGAACTGGTAGATCTGTAAGCTGTTAATTGAAGAGCTGCACCATTTAAAACTAAATACAACATTATTGACATTTGCATTCTGACTGTGTTTTTGACTTGAATAATTTCACTTGAAACATTACAGCGCATGGCCTGAAAGTTCAAGGTCATTCTGGCATATTCCCACCGTAAATTTACATTGGCTTCCAGTACGGCAAAACCTTGATTTTAAAATTTTCATTGTGTGTCCAAATCCCTCCATGGCTTCGCCCCTCCCTGTTTCTGCAACCTCCTCCAGCCCTTCAGCCCTCCGATCCTCTGCATTCTGGCCTCTTGCACATCCCCAATTTTAATCGCTCCACCATTGGCGGCCGTGCCTTCAGCTACCTAGGCCTTAAGCTCTGGAATTCCTCTCCACCTGTCTACCTCTCTCTCCTCCTTTAAGTCACTCCTTAAAACCTACCTCTTTGACCAAGCTTTTGGTCACCTGTCCTAATATCTCTTTATGCGGCTCGGTGTCAAATTTTGTCTGATAACACTCCTGTGAAGCGCCTTGAGGCATTTTTACTACATTAAAGGCGCTATATAAATGCAAGTTATTGTTGTTGAAGTTGGTGGGGTTCTCCCAGAATGGACTGAAGCTAGTCTGGGACCCGGATATACTGGGTCCTAGTGGTGCATCGAAGAATCCAGGATGATCTTGTGGGATTGGACCCTCCCCTTGTCCCTTTCACTGTAAGGGAAAGCAGAACCACAGGGCAATCTATGTCACAACTTCCCACACCCTGAGACCTCAGATGGACCTGGCATATGGTTGGAGGAGGTACACCTGGTCAGACCAAGCATACCGCCTGGCCCAATGGCAGCTGTAAAAACCACCTGGGGGGTCCAGGCTGGGAGAAAAAAAGTGGCATATTCATTTTTTTTAAAGTGCCCCTTGAGAGCACCAGTTTATTATTTCTTAGTTGTGGGTAGGGAGGTGAGACTGACTCCCTCCCACAGGCTGACTACATCCACCAGACCTTGCGGCTTAGTGGTAATGGTGGATGTAGCCCAGATGCACCCTTGGCATGCAAAGGAAGGGACCTTCCGCCATCTCAGGCGGGTGCATTTCATCACTTCCACCAAGATGCAGCGCCCTGTGGAATTTTGGGGCAGGTACTTTTTTCGCTGCATCTTGCCGCTGTTTCCTTCATCTCAGCACTCCTTTGGTGCACATCACCCACAGCAGCACTCCTGTTGCCACCAGTTCATCCCTGCAGCCGCAAGCAGTGGAATCACGGGCATTCCTCAACTAAATCATGCAGTCCTATTGAACCCCTCCCCCAGCCTCACTACTTTATATGGTGCTATTTAATTGGCAGCAACAGTAAAAAAAATAATGAACGAAAGTAATGGGAGAAAAAAACAAAGAGTGCAAAAATGGCAGACTACTGAGCAAAATGTAATTACAAACACAAAAGAACACTATTAAAGCAACTCGGACTGTGATCTCCATTTAAGAAGTCTACCTGAGCAGGCCATGTAGGAGGCCCACTGATATATGGGTGAGGTGCACACTGTGGGTGAAGCCTTACCCGAAATAGTGAAATTCAGCACGGGAACAAATGTAATAAATATCTTATTTAAATGAGGCTTGTGCATACCTGTAGCATGTTGCTAATTGCCGCTGAAGGCACACTACAGGTATACACGAGACTCATTAAAGCAAGATATTTAATGAGGCATGCCGTGTCTGATTTTACGCCACATGCTCACCGCCAGTAAGTCTCTGCACCACCTGCGGAGCCTCACAAAATCCCCCCAGAGTGTCCTATCAAATGATAAGCACAAGGAAATGTCGTACATTTTGCATTTAACTTCATAAGATTTCTGTGACATAAGAAAGCGGTGGAGATATTGGCTCGGATTTTGCTGTAATAATAACGCGAGGCTATCAGCTTGCCATTATTACAGGGTAAATCTGACAGCAACTTTCTGGCCTCTACATATGTGCAGTTAAACGTGGAAATCTGGAAGTTGCTGTCAGTGATACCCTGCCCTTCCACAGACTGCGATGTTGCAGTCTTTGCCGATGGGATCTGCAGAGATCACTGTTATGGCATGAATTGAGGATAATTTTTTTTTAAATTCATTTATGGGATGTGGGTGTCACTGGCAAGGCCAGCATTTATTGCCCATCCCTAATTGCCCTTGAGAAGGTGGTGGTGAGCCGCCTTCTTGAACCGCTGCAGTCCGTGTGGTGATGGTACTCCCACAGTGCTGTTAGGGAGGGAGTTCCAGGATTTTGACCCAGTGACGATGAAGGATCGGTGATATACTTCGAAGTCAGGATGGTGTGTGACTTGAAGGGGAATTGGAGGTGATGGTTTTCCCATGTGCCAGCTGCCCTTGTCCTTCTAGGTGGTAGAGGTTGCGGGTTTGGGAGGTGCTGCCAAAGAAGCCTTGGCGAGTTGCTGCAGTGCATCTTGTAGATGGTACACATTGCAGCCATGGTACGCCAGTGGTGGAGGGAGTGAATGTTTAAGATGGTAGATGGTGTGCCAATCAAGTGGGCTGTTTTGACTGGATGGTGTCAAACTTCTTGAGTGTTGTTGGAGCTGCACTCATCCAAGCAAGTGGAGAGTATTCCATCACACTCCTGACTTGTGCCTTGTAGATGGTGGAAAGGCTTTGGGGAGTCAGGAGGTGAGTCACTCGCTACAGAATACAAAGCCTCTGATCTGCTCTTGTACCCACTGTATTTATGTAGGTGTCCCAGTTAAGTTTCTGGTGAATGGTGACCCCCCAGGATGTTGATGGTGGGGGATTCGACGATGGAAATGCCATTAAATGTCAAGGGGCAGTGGTTAGACTTTCTCTTGTTAGAGATGATCATTACCTGACACTTGTGTGGCGCAAATGTTACTTGCAATTTATCAGCCCAAGCCTGAATGTTGTCCAGGTCTTGCTGTATGCTGCTTTATCTGAGGAGCTGGGAATGGAACTGAAGACTGTGCAATCATCAGCAAACATCCCCACTTCTGACCTTATGATGGAGGGAAGGTCATTGATGAAGCAGCTGAAGATGGTTGGGCCTGGGACACTGCCCTGAGGAACTCCTGCAGCAATGTCCTGGGGCTGTGATGATTGACCTTCAACCACCACAACCATCATCCTTTGTGCTAGGTATGACTCCAGCCAGTGGAGTGTTTCCCCCTGATTCCCATTGACTTCAGTTTTACTCGGGCTCCTTGGTGCCACACTCGGTCAAATGCTGCCTTGATGTCAAGGGCAGTCACTCTCACCTCACCTCTGGAATTCAGCTCTTTTGTCCAAGTTTTGATCAAGGCTGTAATGAGTTCTGCAGCCAAGTGGTCCTGGTGGAACACAAACCGAGCATCAGTGAGCAGGTTATTGGTGAGTAAGTGCCGCTTCATAGCAGTGTCAATGACACCTTCCATCACTTTGCTGATGATTGAGAGTAGACTGATGAGGCGCTAATTGACTGGATTGGATTTGTCCTGCTTTGTGTGGACAGGACATACCTGGGCAATTTTCCACTTTGTCGGGTAGATGCCAGTGTTGTAGCTGTACTGGAACAGATTGGCTAGCGGTGCGGCTAGTTCTGGAGCACAATTCTTCAGCACTACAGCCGGGATGTTGTCGGGGCCCATAGCCTTGCTGTATCCAGTGCGCTCAGCCGTTTCTTGATAACATGTGGAGTGAATAGAATTGGTTGAAGACTGGCTTCTGAGATGGTGGGGACCTTAGGAGGAGGCTGATATGGGTCATCCACTCAGCACTTCTGGCTGAAGATGGTTGCAAAGGCTTCAGCCTTGTCTTTTGCACTCTGCGTGCTGGGCTCCGCAATCATTGAGGATGGGGATATTCATGGAGCCTCCTCCTCCCGTTAGTTATTTAATGGTCCACCACCATTCATGACTGGATGTGGCAAGAATGCAGAGCTTGATCTGATCCGCTGGTTGTGGGATCGCTTAGCTCTGTCTATAGCATGCTGCTTCCATTGTTTAGCATGCATGTAGCCCTGTGTTGCAGCTTCACCAGGTTGGCACCTCATTTTTAGGTACACCTAATAGTGCTCCAGGCATGCTCTTCTACACTCCTTATTGAACCAGGTTGGTCCCCTGGTTTAATGGTAATGGTAGCTTGAGGATATGCCCGACCATGAGGTTACAGATTGTGGTGGAGTACAATTCTGCTGCTGCTGACAGCCCACAACCCCTCATGGATGCCCAGTTTTCAGCTGCTAGATCTGTTCTGAATCTAGTCCATTTAGCACGGTGGTAGTGCCACACAACACAATGGGGGTTTGCTCAGTGTGAAGATGGGACTTTGTCTCCACAAGGACTGTGCAGTGGTAACTCCTACCAATACTGTCATGGACAGATGCATCTGTGAGAGGTAGATTGGTGAGGATGAGATCAGGTAGGTTTTCCCTCATATTGGTTCTCTCACCACCTGCTGCAGGCCCACTATTACACACTATTCTCACTCTAAAAACAGATGAAAAAGTTAGCGCTTGTACAATCAGGAGTAACTGAGTTTTTTTAATGGAGTAATAAGTGATAATTACTGCTGAACAACCTCTTTGGCCCTGAAAAATTAATTTTACAGGTGTGGGGTCTCATTTCCTCAGAAGAAAATTAATGGTGCAGATTTTAAAATATATATATTTTTGATATAGTTTTCTGCTTTTCTCTTTTATGTCTCTCCCTTAATCCCATGTGTATCTCCCAATCTTTATTTTGCCTCCGGTACAATGATTTAAATGTAATTTAAATTTCCTGTTTTTTACTTCCTGCTTTGCAGTCTGCATGCCTCAGTGAGGATTCTTCAATCTTATTGGTTGAAGAGCATCCCTGCTGCTTACCTGCTCACAGATGCCACAGATCCCCTTTAGAGGGCGCTGCATTGGATTAGACACCCAAAAACTTGAAATCGCCGCTAACAAGCCCGTGAAAAGTCTCTGGGCAACTGTACACGAGGTGAATGGCGAAACTTTTTTCTTTGCTGCTCACAGCAATATCCGGACCATACTATAGCACCATGGAGCATTCTAAAAGTTCTATTATTACAGTGAATATTTCTGATTAAAGTACAAAAACGATGTAGAAAAGCTGACCTATGTATGATTATGCATTTATGTATGGTTACATATGTTTGTGCATGTATCTAGGTATGCTTACGTATGTATCTAAGTATGGTTGTGTACGTATCTGTGTACGGTAGTGCATGTAACTAACTGTATTTATATCTAAGCGTGATTATCTGTGTATCTGTGAATGGTCGTGTAAGTACCTGAGTGTATATCTTTCTATATTTGTGTATGTATATATCATATTGAGTCTCAGTAGCCAGGCACCTCACACACTCCTGCAACTCAGGTGGTCCCTAAAAAAAGACATTATTATATTGTGCTTCTTCAGATTCTCAAAATGTCCCTGAGCCCTTCACAGACAATGAATTACTTTTGAAGTGTAGTCACTTTTGTTATGTAGGCAAATGCAGCAGCCAATTTGCACACAGCAAGGTCTCAAACAGAAATTAGATAAATTACCAATTTACTTTGTTTTATTGGTGCTGGTTGAGTGATGATGGCCAGGATATTGGGAGAATTCTCTGCTCTTCATCAAAAAAGTGTCACAGAACATTTTATGAACAGGCATAAGAGGCCTCAATTTAACATCTCATCCCAAACGTGGAGCTTTGAACAATACAGCATTCTCTCATTACTTCACTGAAGCATCAGCTTAGATTGTGTCCTGGAGTGCAGCTTGAACCCACGCCCTTTTGACTCAGAGGCAAGAGTGCTATCACTGAGCCAAGGTGACACTATAAGCATTACATCAGTGTTAAGAGTTCAAATTTCACAGACTGGTACCAAAGGGAAGCATAGTGGTAAGAAACTTTAGGGGCAAACACACACATACACACACAGTATGGGTTGACAGTGAAATGACAGTGACATTAAAGTTGTGTGTGCATCTTTTGATTTTGAAAAGGTTTTGCTTTCATTAGGTAGCATGAATTGGAGCTTAATCAGCTGTTGAGCACAGCAAAGTTGCAGACGATGACATCTTTGCAGAGGGAAGAGGGTAGATGTAACAGGTCTATTACTGCACTATCCAGATGTGGAAGTCAAAAACGGCCTCCTGTGTGAGAATAGCATAAATGTCCCTTGCAACCAGCAACAAACTCATCCCTGTATCCTCTTCAGGCTGCTGCTGCTCTTCTGGTTTATCCCCCCTACTGTCCTGAGTGTACACAACCATGATCCTTAAGAGCCGAACCAGACTGTATTGCAAGGTTCCATAGACTGATCCAGATACTTGAAGCAAACCTCCAACATGCCAACATTGTGCTCAATTATGGTTCTAGTGGCTGCATGGACGTCATTGTACTACTGCTCACCTCGTGTCCTGGGATACCGCACAATATGCAGTCAGCCATGGTTGTAGAGGATAGATTTGAACTCCCAGTCTGCCACCTTGTGAACTCCCTATCAGGGTGGAAGAGTGCTGACAGCCTGGATTGCCATAAAATGAAAACATAGGCTGGAATTTTGTGGAGAGTCAGCAGGCGCAATCGGTGGCGGGTCGGATGGGAAAGTGGTTCTTTTAACAGCGGGTCAGGACCCCGCTGTGAACACGCCACCACACACCTTTCCCAACGTCGGGACTGTCAGCGCTGAGCAGACTTGCCACGCAACGGCGGGGGACCCAATTCAGGTGATTAGTGGCTTGTTTAGAGCTGTCAAGCTGAGGCGGGAGTTCAGTGGCCATTGAATCAGCTGTTGAGTTGACAGCTTCAATTGTAAAGTAAAAGCTCCCACCTTAGAGATATCTTCCCTCAGCCACAAGCTATTCCTCACTGCATTTCCACAACAGATTCACCATGCTGCAAGTCTTTACACAAGTCTCATCCAGTCTGGCCTCATTACCTCTCTCACCATTAACAGATCACTTCTCTCATCTCTACTTCACCTGCCATCTATTCCATCAGCATGGGTGCTATTTTGTACTCTCTCTCCTCAGAATCACACCACGATCAGCCCCAATACCAGCAGCACCAGGCACACCAGCAGCACCAACAACAGCACCAACCTTCTACGTAATCAACTGCTGCTGCACAATACAGAGGGCATCAGCACCCAACCACATTACTGCCCGGGAGACCAGGGATGACCTCACCATAGCCAGATTTACTTCATTTGATGCTGTACATGATGCACCAGGTTGGCACCACCCCACACCAACACCATAAAGCATCCCTACAATGCCCAAGCCATTCCTTTCACACTCATCGCCATTGCAGGGGGTACCGATACGTCTCACCATTCACTGCAACTCACTAAGCCACTTCCAAAGTGCATACTAATCTGTCCAAGAACAGAGTGTTGAAAATAAAGGTTTCAATGTTTGACACCACATTAACAGAAACTTTACATGAACATTGCATAAAACATCCAAGTGCCTACCCTTGTGTGTTGTTAGTTGGTATGATTGCGCTAAGATGAGGGTGAGTGTGAGGGGTAGCTAGTGAGATGGCATGTGATAATGTAGATAGAGAGGGATGGGTGGAGGTCCAAGGTAAGTTGGTGTAAGGATGTGCAGGAGTAGGGTTGGGAAGGCAGAGTGATGGGGATGTGATGAGTGGCACAGCAGGATGAGGTTGAGTGTGGCTTTGTACTCACGTTTCCTGATCTAATGAGATCATTGAAATGTTTGTGGCACTGCAGCCTGGTCCTCCTAACCACCTCCCTGCTTGTGCCCTCCTCTGCAATGTACAACCAGGCTGTGTTGATCTCCTGGGGAGGTCTCTTCCGCTCATCGGAAGGGAAGAGGACCTCCCTGCGTGCTGTAACTCCCTCCATAAGCATATGGAGGGATCCATCAGAGAGCCTGGGTGCAGCCCTGTGCCTTTGTGCAATCATTGTCAGTGTTTGCAGCACCTCAATGCTGTAGAACACTGACAGCACAAATGTCAAACCATCTGGTGACGTCACAAATGTCGAAACATCAAATGACGTCGCCAGATCTGCTTCCTCTAATTGCCCGAGAAATGCGCCGGACGGGCTTAACAAGTCCAATCAAGGGAAATTCATTTCACAGTGTGGGATGGAGCCAGCAGTAGGGTCGGGACCCGCCACCAACGTCGCCTACCACGCACCCGCCGAGGTCAGCAAAATCATGGCCATAGTGACAGCTGCCAGGGAAACAAGCATTCACTTGCATGATGTGGTGCTGATAATCAAAAATGAGCTGCAAATTGACTGAATGGATTCCTTTCCTTTTGATGCAGTTAGTAGCATTGATCAAACGAGCATGTATAGCCATCTGGGTGTAATCTCTGACTTAGTTGACCTTCCAGAATCCTGTCATTCATTAAGATTGTAATGGCCTGTCATGCTGCCAGTTATCTATGGGAGAGTGGATGAATTGGCTCGCTCTAGCAAACAATTCATCTGAGACTTGCCTAATGCATCTGTGCACAACTTGTTGGCTAACATTAGTGATAATTCCACTGGCAACCTGGAGTGATCCTGTTGCATGAAAGTTCAGCATGGTTGTGATCTTAACAGCCACTGGTAATGCAGTGCCTGTGGTGGAGCTGGGCTGTAGGTCAGGTTGCAGCATATGGTATAACTCATTGATGGCCTCCTTTGTAAAGCAAAGCCTCTGCAAGCGCACTCCTGAGACAACTGGTGGTATATTCATCTCTGCTCTTATATCCTGGTGTGTGGGTAGTGGCGGCTGGGTACCGTGTGCCTCAGGTGCTGTCTGATCAATATAGCATTCCTCCATCTCTCGACCTCTTCTTCCAAAAAGGAAAGATACTGGGGAATTCTTAATGGGAAACCGACTGTGCCATGTCTGAAATGTGGGTGTGGGGAACTAAACTTCAGTCTCACATGAAATTACACAAAGGAAGAGGGGAAAGTAGTTGGAAAAAGTGAACAAACAAAAATAAGGTCCGGATTTTTCTTTACCTTGGCGGGTCTGGTGTGGGCGGTGTCCATGGCGGGTCGCGACCCCGCTGCTGGCTCCATCCTGCTGCTGAAAATGAACTTACCTTATTGGGGCCTATTAAGCCGAATCAGCGCATTACCCGGCCCAATTAGATGGAGCAGGTCTGGTGATGTCATTCATGATGCGTTTTCAGCCAGGATCCTTAAAGGGACCCTGGCCACATTAAATTTTAAGTTTAATCTAACATAGTGGGTGTTGAATCTTTACTCTACAATAATATAATAAAAGTTATATATGAGTGACAAAGAAATATTTAAATAATATTATCATTAAGTAATATGATGCCATCTACAAATACAATCAAGAACATACTGGCCCAAAAATTCGGCTGAGAACGGGTGAGTACTCAGTGCGTACTCACCCGTATTCGTTCCCGAAGTGCCGGTTTCCTGCATGCACTGCGCATGCGCGGGAAACCGGCACTTCCGGTATGGTGAAGGGGGCGGTTCCTAGGTGAACCGCGTGCGCACTAGAGGCTGCGCGCACGCAGCACACTTAGGTTTTTTTTCAGGTTTCAACGCGAGGGTAAGTATGGAAGATTCTACACAAGTAAAAAGGAGGCGTAAGACCCCTTTTGAACAAGGTAAGTAGTTAATTAAGTATAATTTTAAAGTTTTTTCAACAGGTTTATCTTTTTTAGAGACTTTAAAGAAAGGTAAGTTTATTTTTATAACTTTTAAATTTTTTTTTTATTTTTTCAAAAATTTAAATTTTTGTTTAAAGTGGTTAATTTATTTAACTATAGTTATTTTATTAATGTGATGTGTTTTTAAAAAATAATTATTTGAGTTTTAGCTGTTCTTTTGGGGTCTCTTTCAATTCACAGATTTGACAGGTCTCCTGTCAAATCTATGAATGAAAGATGGTCTGCTGCCATTGGCTCTCCATGGCCCACGTGATCCCAGAGGTCGCATCGCACTAACTGCGCCCCTGGGACACGCACACACTGCGCGCTGGCACTAGGGAGAGGCCCAGGACCCGAAGTTCCTGTGGGCCCAAAACATAACGGCCGGCGCGGTGTGTGATATCGCGCGCGATCCTTACCCCCGTGGCAAGCCTCCGAGTCAAATTTCTGGGCCACTATAAAAAGTACATTAATTGGGAAGTTATTGGTGCTTTAGTCACAAATCTATAGACTTCTGTATCAGTGACTGGTACAAATAAAAGATGTGTGTGTATAGGTAATACATAAAATTAAGCAGATTTTAAATGTACTTGGAAAGGGGTGGATTTACAATCTTATGCAAGTTCAGTGGAAGAGCTGCGGAATCCCTGACAAACAGTGTAAGTGTTGTTAACAATGTGTTTCTGGGATTTCTGCAGCTCTTCCATTGAAGTTAACAAGTGAGAGAACCGCCACAGAAATTCATCCTAAAGTCTCAGACTGAAAAAATAAATTAGTCATATTCAGGGACTGAAAGCAGATTGAACCAGTGTGATGATAGATGAGAATGAAATTGTTACGGTTGATGACTTGATTTAATGTGTAACTGGACAATCACAGTATACTGTGAGAAAAACCTGACCAGAAACAACACAAAAATTTATTTAAATGGCATATGTCATGTTTTATAGTGCAGATCATTTCACTGCCATTACTATTGGGTTGGAAGGCAACAGCCGAGAATGACCAGTGAAAAATCTATTTCCCTCACCATCCAGGGTAGGAGGGGAGCCTTCAGCACTCACATCCCTTCAGGAATTTCTGAATTAACATTTACCAGTAGCTTTTCAAGTAGAACAGAATCTCCATCAATCTGTTTGCTGATGTAATCAACATGTTTTTATTTTGGTTTGTTTTTCATGCTGCCAAGTAATCAGCTGGAGCAATGGCCACGGAACTCAGGCCTCAGGTTGATAGACATGGTTCCCGAGCTGCGTGAATCCCGTGGCCATGCAGGAAAATTTAAAAAGTAAGTGAAAAAAGGCTTATAAGTGCCTGTAAACTACCTGATAATCATCTCAATTAGGTCCCCCGCTGCTGGTTGGGTCGGCTCCGCGATGACAGATGTGCCTAAATGAATGTGCAACTTCCATTTTGATGTGTTGTTTTAAAACTAAGAGACAAGTAATGAAAAAATAAGAAACCTTTGGCAAAATATTCCATTTTTGTCACATTACTCTCCCCCTTTGGATATTAATGGATTTTGAACCAAAAGTGGAAATCAAATCAGTTGGTCAGGTCCATGGATGTGAAGAATGTTTTTATAAAGCTGAACGACACACTTTATTCTACTTTCTCTTGCTGTAGTGATAGCAATATTGGCGGTATCCTCTCAGGAGATCATTTGGCTGATTGATGATTTATTAACTTTGGCAGAAGAGGAGCGGAAACGCCAGAAAAATGCATGTTTTTCTTAAGCCATTTACACTATTTTGCCGAGGTTTCTGTGGCTCTTCCACTGAAGTTATGGTAGACGAGCAGGAGAATCCCCATGGAAATTCACCCTCTGTAATGTGTTACAAAGTTTCTAAATTCTGTCTATCTTTTCGGGAATGATGACGTATCGAGAAAAACAGCTTACATTTATACAGTGCTCCACAATGGGGAGAATTGTGCACCAAGCAGGCAGTAAAAGAACTTGGGGAGGGAGACCAAAGGCACAGTCAAAGAGGGGCTTTTGAAGGAAAGAAGTGGCAATTTCAATGGATGGGCTTAAAGGCTGAAAAATATCACAAAGTGTTGTCATGTCCTTTATAAAAAAAACTCTGCAATGCAGATTTTTGAACCCCAATTGTTTAATTGACCTCCTATTGGATGCAATACTACAGTACAAAAGTAACTCTAAATTTCACACACTTGGCAAGAATTGGACAATTCTACTCCAGAAGGATAGGTATGGAATTACAATATCACAGTGGTATGACTGGATGGGGTGCATCTGAGCTTAAGAGGTTGAAGTGCATTGTTAAAGTGCCTTGTTATAGCTAATCGTGAAGTGCTTAATGCTTCACTGACCTTTAAGAGGAACAATGTTCCATTTAGGACATAAAACTTAATGAACATAAAATTCACAAGTTCAGAAATATTTAAACGAAGTTGCATACTTGGAGTAAAATATTCTGATATACTATTTCTAATATACTATTTAGATTATAAATAAAAAGCCACTCATTAATAGTTCAATTTAATGCCTTATTGATTACAGATAAATGATTTTGTCTGGAATTTTGAGTTATTAATTAGAAATGGCACAGCAGCACCAATACACGACAATAATAGTGTGGTAAGTGTGAGATTCCAGTCCCCACAGGCTGGGTTCCTGATCTCAGCTGCATCACACTGGGAGGTACAGGTTTCTAATGGAGGTCAGGCACTTCTCCATAAAAAAAGAAAGGAAAATCAGGGACGAGCTGCTAGCTCACACTTCCCAATGGTTAGAGCAGACATTATTAAAGGCTTAAAGACACATTGCTATCCCCAAATTAAAAAAAATAGGGAATTTAAATTTCTCACAACAATTAATTATCAACATTTGATAATTAAGGCTGGATCTTTGGTTTACTCAACAGCATTATATTAGTAATCATTTAATTGCTGGTTGAGTCTTTGTTGTGGATTGAAGGCATGCTTTTACTTTATGCCTACTAGAGATCCTCTTATAAACATGCTTTTGGCAAAGTAATTACCTTGACTGAAAGAAGCGCTATCAGCTACGTTTGAGATGTTGGCAAAGCCAGTGGAACAGTGACTGTAATTAGCAATAATTAAAATTTAATTAAGACGCCAGTTCTAATCTCTTGCCTGTTTGTGCATGTGGTTGCTGGAACTGTCCAAATCCCTTGGTGCTGAATCATGGGTTGACGAGCCTTTTGATTGGTCCTAATCTCCAAGGTCTACCTGAAGCTGTAGTAAAAAGTGAGAAGTCGCACAACACCAGGTTATAGTCCAACAGTTTTATTTGAAATCACAAGCTTTCGGAGCTGCTGCCCTTTCGTATATATATGCTTTGTCGATTCGTATTCCTTTACTTCACCTGACGAAGGGGCAGCAGCTCCGAAAGCTTGTGATTTCAAATAAAACTGTTGGACTATAACCTGGTGTTGTGCGACTTCTCACTTTTGTTCACCCCAGTCCAACACCGGCATCTCCGCATCATGAAGCTGTCGTAGCATAGGCTTCCAACAGTGATAAAGCAATTGCCTGAAATACTCATTACATATTTAAGTTTAAGATCATAAAATGCTTTATCTTTTAAAGGTCTAAAATTTGCACATCTTTCAGAGTGCAAAAATATTTATTTTCTTGATATTTGGTGGCATGGTCCAAGTGAAATTGGATATTAAATATAAAAATTTGGCTCCCAGCATTTGTCTGTATACTAATTAATTACACAACAGAAAAATTTATATAAGTTTACCTCACCAAAGAACTTTGAGCAGTGGAAGAAAGATTTCAAACAAGAGATTCTTTTTACAAAAAATATTAGTTGAAATATTAGCTTGGAAACTTAGGGGGCGGGGGGGGGGGAGGGGGAGAAATTGGGCTCTGTAGCACCCGTTGTTAGGCACTAATCGGCCTCCTAATGCTCAAAAATGGCATCCGAGATGCACGCGCACACTTTGTGCGCCAGATGCCATCTTGGTAAAGGAGCTTGACCGCCGGCAGCATGCAGAGCAGACAGATTATGGTGTCAGTCAGTGTGCAACATTGATTTGACGCAAGCACTGCCATTGTCAAGCACCACGCTCCAGCCTACACACTGTCTTAATCTCACACAGTTAAACACAATGTTAAACAGCATTTCCCCCCCTCCCCCCCTGCCCCCCACCAGTGCTACTTAAA
The DNA here is from genome assembly GCA_030390025.1 of Squalus acanthias. Lineage (NCBI taxonomy): Eukaryota > Metazoa > Chordata > Chondrichthyes > Squaliformes > Squalidae > Squalus > Squalus acanthias. The sequence goes on from CM059425.1 coordinate 59,882,368, forward strand.
GGGATCATGACTTACAGGTTACTTGCTGGATTATTTCTTCTTGCTGTTGGTGCAATTCTACTCGTTTTTGGAGCTTTCCTATACTTGTCTAAAGTTTCAATAGTCTGGTTGGTGCTGAAGTACTTCTTCAGTGATTTAAAGGCTTGTGCTGAAATTAGTTGTTTCCAGACATGGATGGCCTGGTAGGCCTTCCTCTTGGAATTGAGCATGACTGGGAGAATGAACAGGACAAGCTGCTAGAAGAGGGGCGAGGAGAAGGGGGAGAAGGGCTCTCACCAGGAATTGTTTTTTACAAGACCATGTGGTAGAGATTTGTCCTTGTTGTGCCCAAAAAAACAATATTGGGGTGCAATGTCCCGTGTCCGATTTGCTCCTGCATTATGGTGCCACCATATTGGTAAACATGGCTTTGCAGGCATCCCAGGCAGCCGCATAAAACAAGCGTTAGGACCCTACATATGTAACTGAGGGGATCAACACCTTGTTTAGACCTCCTCACAGAAATCGGTTTCAACTGAATGGAGCAGGAGCTGAGCCTGCTCTGCGCAGGGGTGGGGTGGGGTGCGGGGCGATGTAGAAATTAGTCTGGGCCTGTTTTTGGGGAGGGGAGAGGGTCAGAGCGGGCTATGCAGGGAGGCCAATCGTGACTCCTGTGGCGTTGCGGGGCAGGGGGAGGGAGCGGTAACTCTTGATCTTCCTGGCTCCATAGGAAGGTTTTTCAAAAAATATAGTGGCCCAGATTTTGCGGTAGGGATAATGGTGATGCTATCAGCGCTCACTGTTATTATGGAGTAAATAGGACAGAAACTTCTGACGTGTGCAGTTAAACACAGAAATTAGGAAGTTGCTGGCCGATTTGCCATGCTCCTCCACAAGCTTCGCTACACCGGTACCTCACTGAGAGACTCAGCATTCAAACACATGAAGGGTGTGAAGTTACGGTACTTACCCACTAGATGCCCACTAAGCACACCAGAAAAACTTAGGGCTTTACCATTCAAGTGTAAGTGAACATTTAATGGTGTGATAAGTCTTAATTACTACCAAACAACCTCTCTGGCACTGAAAATTAACTTTTACAAGTGTGGAGTCTCATCCCTTCCAGATTTTAATTATTATTGGAGATTTTTTTTTTTAATTTAAAAATTTTAAACTTTTTCTGTCTCTTTTCTGTTTCTCTCAATCACATCTTTCGTTCCCTCTCTTTATTTTGCTTTCTGTTCATGATTTTACATTGAATTAAATATTCTAACTTACACTTTCGGGTTTAGATTGTGCGTGCCTCAGTAAGGATTTTTCAATCTGATTGGTTGAGGAGACATACTGTTGCTTGCTCTGTTCACACAGGTCCCAGATGCCCTGTAGAGGGCGCTGCACTTTCAGACTCCAGATGACCATAAATTGCCGTGCAAAAGCCCACGAAAAGTCCGTGGACAGCTGTAAGCGTAATGAACTGCAAGTACTGTTCGTTCACCACTGACCGCAAAATCTGGGCCATAATTTCAAAAATTTACATTTACTTGGTGCCCGCCAGGGTCTGCTGATGAATCCTGAGCGGGCAGGCCCGACACATGCTCATGACGTGACCAATTTGTGTAAGGGGTCCTTTAGCAGGCGTTAAGCCCCAAATTTACATTTTCAAAGGGCCTGTATTAATAGGCTCCAGGAATTTGGCAGTGGAACCATTGCCTACGCAGATTAGGCGGAGGCTGTCCCACTGCTAAATTGGTATGCTTTGTGCTGGTTCTTCAGGCATAAAACAGGCCCAACACGTATCAATTTCTACCCCAGGATTTTTGGCTGCTGTGGCCTAAGCAGCCACGGCTACCAAAAGATACAATTTTGAAAAAAATGTTTTTTTAATGTTCCTGTGGGGCAGGAATACCAGCCCTCTTCCACCTTACTGCTCCAATCACTCCCTGCAGGAATGATCTTCCCTCAGCTGCTTGCCTATGACGCAAGCGGCTGATTTTCTTACTGAAATGCACGATCTCCACTTCGAGGCTGACCGGCGCAAAATGTTAATGAGGCCCGAGGACCAATTTCGGGTCAGACTCGGGCCGCCAGGCAACGCCGCTGGTTATGGTCCCAAACAGGAGCCCCAACCCATTTCCAGCCGAGTTCATGCAGCTTAAATTAATTTAATGCCGCACAATTAGTTATTTAACAAATAGCGGATCTCCCAAATCGCTGTCTATTGAGCAAAGGAAACTCAACTTGTGCAAAGTTCGTAGATTGTCTGAAGACTGACGTTTAACACAAGGATAGTGAATGATACAAAACCTGGCGCCTTCATAACAAAATGTGAAACACCAGCCAAGCGTTCAGAGCTTTCCTGAAGTGAGTTCATGTTGTTGTCTGTGAACAGTCAGTGGCGGGTCAAATCCTTTAGGCATTTTGGTAAATTAATTCTGATGGTAATAAACCACGGGGGTACTTGTCAAAGTAAAAATGCTGCTAAACACACTGAGCTTGGAATTGGTAATGAGGAATGGGAATGAACGTTTTGCAATAGCTGTTTAACAAACAGTCTCATTTCACAAACGCCCTTGTTTACAGGTTTTCACCTTTTATCACCATTTCTTCAGATCAGGAAACCATTAAAGCGATGGCAATGCAACGTCAGTTGTTTTTTTAGTAAACACAATGGACTCTTGTTTTATTAATTCTAGCGTACACCAAGGCGCTCTCACTAATATATCATTAATAAGACGAGTTGCAGTAAATGGCGATGGTGCATTGTCTGCCTTGTCTTTGTATAGCTCTGTCTGAGGAGTCATTTGTCAGCTCAGCTTCTGCCTGACTCTGTTGGTATTGAAGAACTGATGATAATCTCATAATTGGTACCTATGGAGAAAGGCCTGTCATCGCACACAATGCGGAGAGAGAGGATTCAATCCCTAAATGCTCGCACCGCGCTTGTAGCAGCACAGAGCCAGGCTCCATTCTCCTCATCCACAACATAGATTTCAGACCGCATTCCCCACACACCGAGCAAACGACGCAAATAGCAAGGGGCCAATTAAATAACATGTCATGCCAGGCGTTCCTCCAGCCGGTTTTGCCTTCTTTTGTTTTTATTTTATTTCAGGAAGCGCAATTGGCAGCAAACACACGTGGAAGTGTTGACTGGGAGCCGCAGGTTGCCCCATGGACAAGTGGCTTCCTGTGGTCAGAGACACGGGCTCAGCGAGACACTGGACGCCGGCGGCCTGTGTGAACATTCACGCCGAGTGGACTGAGATCAGGACAGACTTGAACACCTAAAGACTAAACACAAACACCACCCACTGTAACCCGACAAGCAGCAATATCAGTTAACCCGAGCTGGGTATATGAAACGTGGCCGATTTTTATTTTGTCCTCCAAAGGAACGGAAACGATCTTAAACAGGGATGTTATCTCAGATTTGATAGAAACTAGGCGGGGACTGTATAGATAAATAGGACAGAACTCAAGAGCAAGCTCATTTTATCGGCCATTCTCATCAGCTCTTTCTGTTTTTCTAATGTAACAAATAGGGAGGGGATACTGCCTGTAATAGAATGAGCATCAATTTACAGCCGACTGTCTTTAGTAAATCACTAACTAGCGAGGCTGATAAAATACAGCTCGGTTTTACTATCGATGATATGGAAAGGTAACCGACGGGATCAGAGAGGAAGCCATATTAAAGTGTCAGAATTGTATTGTCAGCATTGTAATGACAACACAACAACCCTTGCAGTTTGTAACTGCCATGTAAGGATAGGTTGGAACAGGTTGTTAGGAGACGGGTCTGATCCAAGGTATCACCTCATTTCAAAACAACAGCTAGAGGCAGTGTGATGTGACACACAATCCAGCTCTCGGGGCTGCACATGCAGTGTCATCAGCCTAATGTGACTATGGAGCATGTATACAGTTTAAACCAAACAACGGCGGGCACAGCTTGCATTTACTCGCGAACTGACCTCGGCCTCTATTCATTATTGATCAGCCTGACACAGTGTGAACGCGCGTCAGTTCCCCAGGCATCTGACCACCTCATATTTATTGAACACGATGAAACTGTTTACTTCAATTCAGGCAACGTGAAACGGTCTCGGTTAAGTAATGTCATTTTGGAAGGTTCTGGATGGGAAAAAAAGTAAAATTACAAAAGGCATTCCCCATTCCCTTGTATGTTTGTATCTCCAAGAAAGCACGTACGATATTGAATGATTATGGGCTAACTGGAATGTAATTAAAAAGCAAACAAATTAGCAGAGCGCCTTACAAACACAGCAGATGGTAATAGGGAACCCGGGAAGCGGAAGCGAAGGGGGATGGGAATATGCACCAAAACAACCCAACATTGAACTCTGCCGTGTGTTTACTCTGTTCCAGACCTCGCCCCTCATCTCCTCAAACAGCTGAAATGCAGAACTCCAACCCCTGGTCAGTGAAACTGACTTACAATAAGCACTGTATTTGCCACGCTTGCAAAATAGCCAATAGATTGGACAAATGTGTCTAAATGTTATTTCTAAATTCAGCTTTCACAATTCACTTTAAAAGGTTTACTTCACCTCTGATAGGATTTTTTTAAATTATGAATGGAACCAGGTCAAAAAAAGTACACACATTTTAGATTTATAAAAAGATAAGATCCAGCACTCCCATCTGGAGTTGTGTGCAAGCTCTTTATCTCCGGCTGCAGTTCCAGGGCGACCCAGCTGGCTGGCCTTTCTCACTGGATTATCAGCACCAACTGCCACCAGCCTCTATTCCTACTGCTGCTGCTCCATAACCCCAGCGCGGCGCTTGATGAGATAATGAACAGGCTCTACACTTGGGAAAAGGCAAGAAAACATTCCCACGATTTGCGAGAAGACGCTATCGGCATCACGGTCGATGTTACAGCATTATTGAAAACTCTGAATCCTAACAATGAACTTTCCGATATCTCTGTGGGATATTATTCGACATGCAGTTATGCAATTTGGGCATTGTAGTGTGGGCAGGTGCAGGAATACAGAAGCTTTATTTACCAAAGTAAAACCTGCCTTATGTGAATGAGGATAGTAAGATAATGGATGCCTGCGTTGCACTGATAGAGGAATCTTTCCATCGAGATGTCGATTTAAAATAAATATGACTTTCAGGACATCTGTAAGAATCCAGGCATTATCGGTTCGCGTGAGAGCTGGGGGAATGAAGGTCTGAAAGCATAATTAAAACAAATCAAATTGTAAAGTGAATAAAAGCGTTTAATTATACCTATTATATTCATAATGAAAAACTCAAGCAATGTTTGATTAATTTCAATGGGACCAGCTAAAATCCGACGGCGAGACAAATTAAAAGGGTGGCATGTTACAAATACTTTATCTTGTTTGTGATTTAATGAAAACTTGAGGTATTTTACATCCGAAAGCAAGCAGCCTTAAATTCTCAAAAACTAACTCCGGCCACAAATAACCAAAGAGCCGGTCATTCAACCATCTTCATAACATCACCTCAGGGCTCGGCTCCCAACATCACCTCGGGGCTCGGCTCCCAACATCACCTCAGGGCTCGGCTCCCAACATCACCTCGGGGCTCGGCTCCCAACACTACCCTCATTCCAGCTCAGCAGCCCATAGCCGGTAAGCTGCAAACTGGGCCTCCGTTTGTTAAGAGCCGAGTCCATATGTTCTTGTATTGGATTACGGAATAAACATTCCCTCCCAACCATCTCCGTGTCTGGACACCATTGTATGTTATTCTATACAGCTTCAATTCCAGTGTTATGTCACATTAAGAGTTCAAGTAACACGAGGATTGTCTTTGAGAAATTTCAAATCCTCTCATCTGGATATGGAAACTGAGTGATGCCGTGAGGTAGAAAGCTTTACTTTCACCTTTGCAAACCGGTTTCAAATTGAACCCAAACTGGTGGGATGGAAGCCTCTTCTCCGCTAACCGCAAGGGTCCTGCACAATATTAGTAGGAGCAGATTCCATTATTTGATAATGATGCGAGATCAGAGGACGACCTTGTATGGAGTTTGGTAGCAATGGCACTGAATTGGTAGTCACACTCAGAGAGGCGACATCGGTGACAAAAATTTACATTGGCGCAGTAGGAGTCAGAATTCAGGGGCTTTAATTGTCATCTGTCCGTGTTATGACTGCAACAACAACTTGCATTAATAAAGCGCATTTAACGTAATAAAACGTCACAAGGCGCTTCTCAGGAGCATTATCAAACAAAATTTGTCACCGAGACACAAAAGAGATTTAGGACAGGTGATCAAAGCTTGGTCAAGGAGTCATTGATAATCAGAATGCCCTTTGTTGACATTGATATCCCTCACAAGATATTTTTTTATTCGTTCATGGGACGTGAGCGTCGCTGGCAAGGCCAGCATTTATTGCCCATCCCCAGTTGCCCTTGAGAAGGTGGTGGTGAGCCGCCTTCTTGAACCGCTGCTGTCTGTGTGGTGAAGATACTCCCACAGTGCTGTTAGGGAGGGAGTTCCAGGATTTTGACCCAGTGACAATATATTTCCAAGACAGGATGGTGTGTGACTTGGAGGGGAACTTGGAGGTGGTGGTGTTCCCATGCATCTGCTGCCCTTGTCTTTCTAGGTAGAAGAGGTCGCGGGATTGGGAGGTGCTGCCGAAGAAGCCTTGGCGAGTTGCTGCAGTGCATCTTGTAGATGTAGATTTACCATAACTAAACTCACCAATTAAACAAACGCACTCACCCATGAGGTAGTGTTTTGATGTACCATAGTGTGTTAGGATACTGAACCATTCACAATCTTAGCCTAGCTATGAGGCTGAAAGTCTGAGTGGATGAAAGATAGGGAAAGTTTGGAAGGAATTGTGTTTGTAGAGATTAGAATACTACAAAGAGCTATATTAATCAGATATTCTGTAAGTTACATGATCAATTACATGCATTTTCAATATAAACTGTGTACAAGTGCATAATAATGTATGTAATGACATAGGGTACCCAAGTGTGCTTATGGTTTTTGTACTCGTTATATTCTATCTGCTATTCCCATGTGAATATGGCAGATTCGCTTCGGCGGAAAGTAGCAGTAGATTGTCGGTTGATTACGAACGAGGGAGAAACAAAACAAATGAAGAAAAAAGCCTCACAAAATGGGAAGAAAATAAAAAATAATCCTGCCTATGCCCCTTTCTGTTATATTTATCCTACTGTGCAAAACGGACATGGAGAGAATGAATCGGTAATAGGAACAAGAACAAGAGACTGGGGCACTTTTCTCTCGAAAAGAGAAGACTGAGAGGTGACCTGATAGAAGTCTTTAAAATAATGAAAGGGTTCCATAGGGTAGAAGTCGAGAAGATGATTCCACTTGTGGGGGAATCCAAAACTAGGGGCCATAAATATAAGATAGTCACTGATTCTAGGTAGAGACAGAGAACATCTGGTAATGGGAGATATACATATGTCTGTGAAATTAAATTACTCAACAACAGATTCCCGTGTATATTTCTGCTCATCTTTTTGCTGATGTAGTTGTTCAATATCATGGATTAAGATAAAGAAGAATTCCGATTGACTGAAAATGTTTAAATGAAGTACAGTTTCATTTTGACTCAGAATCTCTTATCGATTTGTATCAGACTTGCTGCTATGATGCTAAAGGACCCTATCAAGGTCAGAAATTCTTTATAAAAAAAACCCCACTTAAAGCAATGTTAACGAGGTTGTAATGCATCTTCAAATGAAATCGTCATAGCGAGAAGCATTCCCTCGGTGGCGAGTGAGTGAAATGCCAGTCTGTGAACAGCATTCAAACATTGGCCGTCAATCACCAGCTTCTTGCAATAACGCAATGTTCACGGTTCCCAAACACCTAAAGGCCCTTATAAATTTTGAAAAGTACATTAATCTTGCTGTGGAGTGTGGAATAGTGGGGAAAGTGGAAAGGCATTTTCATCAAGGAGGCTCTGGGAATATCGGTGAACACAATGACGGAGAAATTGAAGCACACTTTTGGTGTGAAGTTGTGGAATGCCCTCTGTTGCACTCGGAGGACCCGGCAGAAGGTTTTTGAAGAAGTTGCTCAATTTAAAAAGGCCCAAGGTAAGGCGCCCGCATTAGTAAAAGCAGAGGTTGTAGATTTAAAAGTATATTAAAAAAACCGAACACAGATGCGGAAATATCAACAAGAATATAACAAGGAAGGTAGTGGAAATTACTTGAGAGAGGAAGAAAATTCCATGGGTAAAATCATCACGTCTTGAATCTTACTACAAATATTAAGTGGAATCTGTCATTGGGGGTACAGCATACAGTGATTGTGGAATACCATCTGAAAGTACTAATATGGTATGAGGAAAGAATGGTGCATTTGTTTGGTGGGGAAAGCTGGAAAGTTTTTAGAGATCGGAATACCACAAAGAATTTTCACCAAGTGCCATGATTTAACATGAATTTGTCCATACAAACTGCACAAGTGCATCATAATCTATGTAATATTTATGGGGTACCCAAATGGATCAGTGCGCTTATGGCTTATGTACTCATAGTATCCTTACTGCTCTTTTCACAGACTGAGGAGAACCCAGGTGTCGACCAGATGCAGATGAAGAAAACTACCCATCCACATTTTTCTATTTATTCGCAGAATGTGAAAAACACTGGCAAGGTTGTATTTATTGCCCATCTCTAGTTGTCCTGAGGTGGTGGTGATTGAACTTCTCCTTAAACCACTGCAGTTCTTGGGATGATGGTGCTCCCACAATGGTGCTGGGTAAGGAATTTCAGGATATTGATGATGAAGAAATGGTGACATATGTTCCAGTCAGAGTTTGTCCTTTTCGGTAAAAGTTGGAGTGGAGGGAGGGGCTGTTAAAGTAACCCTAGTGAGTTGCTGCAGTGCATCCTATAGATCATATATATTGCAGCCACAGTGCACTGGTGATGGGGGGGGGGGGGGGGGGGGGGGGGTGGATATTGAGTTCAGTGACAGGGGCACTGATCAAATTAATTGCTCTGTCCTGGATGATAGTGAGCTTCTTCAGTGTTGTTCTGGCTACACCAATCCAGGTGAGTGATGAGTATTCTATCACAGTCCTTGTAGATGGTGACGAGGCCTTAAGGGTTCAAGAGGTGATTTACTAATTGCAGGGTACTGTAAGGGTGTGGTTGTTATAAAGTGAGCGGTTCGAATCGCTCCCACGCCCCTGGTTCAAAACTTGGGACTTATTTAGGGGTTGTGAATAAAAATGCAGTAGGCCACAGGTTCCAATGAAAGAACTATAACTTTTATTAAAGTTAAAAGGTAACAAACTTAAACACACTTCACACTTAAACAGGTTTGGGGAGCACACGGTTACAGGCGAGGAAAATGACAGTATACAAGAAAAATAAAAACCTTTATCCCTCCCAAAACTTCCCACTTCTAGCTAGGTTTCGGTTTCAGGAGATCAGGGATAATGCTCACCAGACAGGGGTATTAACAATCCGTGGTCCAGCCAGGTAAGTCGATGGTGATTCTGGTCATTGAACGTCTTCCTTCACCATGTGGCTTCTGAGCAGAGCTGCCAGAGACCCCTGCTTCCCTTCTGTCGGTCGAGTCGAAAAGAGAAAGAAATCTTGGGTTCTGCTGCAATTATAGTGCTCTTCGCCCCCCCCCCCCCTCCCCACCACAAACTCCTCACGAAAAAACTGGTTTCGTAATGCAGTGAGTTCTCAGGTGGGGCCTGTTCATTGTCATTGAAATCGTGATGGGCTCTGTGTTTTGGGTGGGGCAGTTTTTCTGGCTGGTGGGTCTTTAACACGAGCCACTGCCCCCTGTTGTGTGGTCTGTGAATCTTCCACTGCCACTGGCTGGGGATTTCTATCCCCAGGCTGTACCTCTCCTAAACCTGTTTCAGGGTCAGGTGACTCTTCGCAGCCTGGTGCTGGTTCAACACCTGGTTTGGGGGCGGGGCTATCTGGTTCGGGCTCCTCCTCCTCTAAATCCCAGAGGATTGGGGGAATGTCCCAAACGGTGGGTGGGGGTGGGGTGGCCCCTCCCCTAAGACAAGCCACTGTGCCTGCTTGTGCATTCTGTGAAATCTCGCCTGCTGCATGCCGAAGATGTCTATTCTGTTCCAGTTTGGTCAACTCCGCTACCATGGCTAGCAACTGCGGGGTGGTGAATTCCCCTGGGGTTGTTGAGCAAACCATCCCTCTGACTTTGGATAGGGCTTGGGTCAGACCTTTTATCCTTTCCTTACAGGGCCCATGGTTTAAATCCTCACACTCCCTGCTCCTGGCTACCCTGTAGGCTGCCTTTATGTCTCTAAGCTGCCCTTCTAGCCCGTCTACTTTCCCCATTAAGCGGGCGTTCTCCTCCCGTAAGGCCTGCTCATTTAACCTGGCCTCCTTACAGGAGGTCTCCTCCTGTGCGTATCTTTCAAGGGGACACAAGTAGGCAGGCTGCGCTGGTTCCAGTCAGAAGTCTGGGTTGTATGGGGCTGCTGCTACCTTCCCTGGGCCAGTCAATAGGGACCTCATGGCGTCCAAAAATGACTCGACCGTGGCGGGAGGGATCCCTGTCTCTGCCTTTTGGGCTGGGGCTGAGGAATTCTTTCCCTTGTTATCCTTCCAAGGATTCTTACACTCCTTCCTCCAGTGACCATCCTTCCCACACCCATAACAGTTAAGCCTTGTGCTGGAAGGGTTATTCCCCTCCTGATGCCACTCCTTCCTACTCTGGCTGGGTTTTATTTCATGTACTTTCCCTTTTTGTGGGGGCTCTTCCGCCCCTCTCCCGTTCCAGTAGGCCAGGTTCAGCTGTCTGACCACTGCCTCTTCGGTACCCCGGGGGTCTTTCGGGTCAAACCAAGCTCAGCCTGGGTTTTGATCCGAGGCAAGCTGTTTGCCACTAGGCTACGGAGCCAGTGGGCCAGCTCGTCCCGGTTTAGGTGAGCCCTGTTAAGATCCCCACCACAAGCACCCCTGTACACGGGCCACAGCCTGTCTGCAAAAGTCGTGGGGTCTCTCCTGTGAGCTGCACTGTTTTCTCCACCCGGGAGAAAGGACTTCCCTCATTCATCCCCATTGCCTCTAAAACTTCCTCAGTGATGGCCGCATACCCATTCTGTCCTCTCTTGCTCTCAGCAGAGAGAGACTGATATAACCGGCTGTCCAGTGAGAACAGGAGCATTTTTGCCATCTCGGCATCGTCACAGCCGTTAATGCTTGCTGCCTGTTCTACCTCTATGAAGTGAACTGAGGGGTCCCCTTGTTGGGTGAGTTTACTCAGGTGGCTTACCATAACCCTAAGCTGTTGTGTACCGTGGGGAGCCACGAACTGGCTTTGGAGGGGTCCCGCATCCCCGTTATCAGCGGGTGGGCCAAATCTGTCCTGCTGGGCCGGGCACATCGGCCCCGGTCCCAGCCTCTCTTGCGGGGTTCTTTCCACCTCAGCTTCTGCCCCTAACTCCACCCCTTCTTCTTGCCAGACTGTGCTAAAGCTTGGTGCTATGGGTGGTGGTCGTGGGCCCTCCCGCTCCTCAACTGGGTCGTCCCTTGGCGCTATCTTTGGTGTCTGAACCGTTCTCCCCAGGTTCCCTGTAAAGTCGACCTGGGCTGCACTTGGGCTTATGAGGCACACCACGCCTCTTGCCTTCCTTAGAGCAAGGCTGAGACTCTCTATCTGCTTCTGGCAGGGGCTATGGTCCGCATCCTCAAACCCCTGTGCGCTCATTACCTTATAGGCTGCCTGTAAGCCTTTTACTGTCTCCTCCTGCTCTCTTACTTGTTTTGCCAGGCGGGCATTCTTTTCCCGCAACCTCAGCTCATTGTTCTTGGCCTCAGTGACCTGGCACTGTAAGTAATCCTGTCGGGTCTTGTGTTCCCCTACTAACTGCACCCTTTCCTGGTTTAGCGCCTGCAATGCTAACAGTAACTTCTCCCCTGCTAGGGCCTTCGTTTGGACTTCCAGGGCCGACTCCCGAATCTCGGCTGCCTGTGCTTCAACGAGTCTGTCCAAAAGTTGGATCTGTTTCTTGAAGCACATCAGCCAGACTGCCTTTTCTAAGGATTTTTTATGATCCTTCCCTTCTGTCCATTTAGCTGCTGCATCTACCGGGCGCCCAGTTTTTAATAGATTAGTGACCCACTTCTTTTCCATATTCACTTTGCTGAATACATAATCTGAAATCCTCTCTTCCATTACAGTTCTCTCTTCCGAATCAGTGTCTACTGCTTCACAACCCTTTTGCCAAGTCCTTGCCACGGTCGCCATTGTAAGGGTGTGGTTGTTATAAAGTGAGCGGTTCGAATCGCTCCCACGCCCCAGGTTCAAAACTTGGACTTATTTAGGGGTTGTGAATAAAAATGCAGTAGGCCACAGGTTCCAATGAAAGAACTATAACTTTTATTAAAGTTAAAAGGTAACAAACTTAAACACACTTCACACTTAAACAGGTTTGGGGAGCACACGGTTACAGGCGAGGAAAATGACAGTATACAAGAAAAATAAAAACCTTTATCCCTCCCAAAACTTCCCACTTCTAGCTAGGTTTCAGTTTCAGGAGATCAGGGATAATGCTCACCAGACAGGGGTATTAACAATCCGTGGTCCAGCCAGGTAAGTCGATGGTGATTCTGGTCATCGAACGTCTTCCTTCACCATGTGGCTTCTGAGTAGAGCTGCCAGAGACCCCTGCTTCCCTTCTGTCGGTCGAGTCGAAAAGAGAAAGAAATCTTGGGTTCTGCTGCAATTATAGTGCTCTTCGCCCCCACCCCCCCCCCCCCCCCCACCACAAACTCCTCACGAAAAAACTGGTTTCATAATGCAGTGAGTTCTCAGGTGGGGCCTGTTCATTGTCATTGAAATCGTGATGGGCTCTGTGTTTTGGGTGGGGCAGTTTTTCCCCAGAGCCTATTGTCCATATGATGATTTTTTGCTGGTCTTGAATTCCCAGACCAGGTACATGTTCAGGCATGTTCCTTTAAATTTCCAAAGTCCTTATTTATTTCCTTTCGATATATGTTTTTGGGGATCTGCACATTTTGAAAATCTTACAGGTACCCAGCCTCTGCCCTGCTCTTGTAGCCACAGTGCTGAGCTGGGCCAAGATATTGATGTGTAAGGTACAACTCCAGCCACTGGAGGGTTTTCCCTTTAACCCTCACTATCATTTACTATGACTTATTAGTGCCATATTTAGTTGAATGTTGCCTTGATGTCGAAGGCAGCTATTCTTACCTCTCATCTGGCATTCAGCTCTTGCAACTATGTCTGGATCAAGATTATGATGCGGTTTGGAGCTGACTGGTTCTGGTGCAACCTGAAATTAACTTTGGTGCACTGGTTATTGGTGCTATTGATAAATCTTTCCATAACATAACTGATAGATAAGATAAGATAAGAAATAAGAGCAGGAGTAGGCCATACGACTCCTCGAGCCTGCTCCGCCATTCAATAAGATCATGGCTGATCATCGAGCCCAACTCCACTTTCCCGCCCGATCTCCATATCCCTTGATTCCCCTAAAGTCCAAAAATCTATCTATCTCAGCCTTGAATATACTCAAAGACTCAGCATTCACAGCCCTCTGGGGCAGAGAATTCCAAAGATTCACAACCCACTGAGTGAAAAAATTCTTCCTCATCTCAGTCTTAAATGGCCTACCCCTTATCCTGAGACTATGCCCCTAGTTCTGAACACTCCAGCCAGGGGAAACCACCTCTTAGTATCTACCCTGTCAATCCCCTTCAGAATTTTGTATGTTTCAATGAGATCACCTCTCATTCTTCTAAACTCCAGAGAGTATAGGCCCATTCTACACATCCCAGGAATCAATCTAGTGAACCTTCGTTGCATCGCCTCCAAGGCAAGTATATCCTTCCTTAGATAAGGAGACCAAAACTGTGCACAATACTCCAAGTGTGGTCTCACCAAGGTCCTGTACAATTGTAGCAAGACTTCCTTACTCTTATACTCCAACCCCCTTGCAATAAAGGTCAACATGCCATTTGCCTTCCTAATTGCTTGCTCTACCTGCATGCTAGCTTTCTGTGTTTCTTGCACGAGGACACCCAAATCTTTCTGAACACCAACATTTGAAAGTTTCTCACCATTTAAAAAATATTCTGTTTTTCTATTCTTCCTATCAAAATGAATAACCTCACATTTCCCTACATTATACTCCATCTGCCCCCTTATTGCCCACTCACTTAGTCCATCTATATCCCTTTGCAGACTCTTTGTGTTCTCCTCACAGCTTATTGTCCCACCTAGCTTTGTATCATCAGCAAACTTGGATACATTACACTCGGTCCCTTCATCTAGGTCATTAATATAGATTGTAAATAGCTGAGGCCCCAACACTGATCCTTGCAGCACCCCACTAGTTACAGCCTGCCAACCTGAAAAAGATCCGTTTATCCCTACTCTGTTTTCTGTCCGTTAACCAATCCTCTATCCACACTACTATATTATCCCCAACCCCATGAGCCCATATCTTGTGTAATAACCTTTTATGTGGCACCTTATCAAATGCCTTTTGGAAATCCAAATATACTACATCCACTGGTTCCCCTTTATCTGCCCTGTTAGTTACATCCTCAAAAAACTCTAATAAATTTGTCAAACACGATTTCCCTTTCATAAAACCATGTTGACTCTGCCTAATCATGTTATGGTTTTCTAAGTGATTTGATACCACCTCCTTAACAATGGATTCTAGCATTTTCCCAATGACTGATGTCAGGCTAACTGGCATGTAGTTCCCCATTTTTTCTCTCTCTCCTTTCTTGAATAGCGGTGTTACATTTGTGACCTTCCAATCTGCTGGGACCATTCCAGAATCTCGGGAATTTTAGAAGATCAAAACCCATGCATCCACTATCTTTTCAGCCACCTCTTTTAGAATCCTAGGATGTAGGCCATCAGGTCCTGGGGCTTTGTCAGCGTTTAGTCCCATTAGTTTCTCTAGTACTTTTTCTCTACTTATATTAATTATGTTAAGTTCCTCACCCATTTAGACCCTTGGTTCCCCACCATTTTTGGTAGCTTTTTGTGTCTTCTACTGTGAAGACAGATACAAAATATTTCTTTAACATTTTTGCCATTTCCTTATTCCCCATAATAATTTCTCCTGTCTCAGCCTCTAAGGCATCAACATTTACTTTTGCTACTCTTTTCCTTTTTACATACTTGTAGAAACTCTTACAATCTGTTTTTATATTTCTTGCTAGTTTTCTCTCATATTTTATTTTTTCCCTTTTTATCAATTTTTTGGTCAACCTTTGCTGGTTTCTGAAACTCTCCCAATCCTCAGGCTTACTATTCTTCTTTGCAACATTATAAGCTTCTTCTTTCAATCTAATGCTATCCTTAACTTCTTTAGTTAGCCACGGTTGGATCACTTTTCCCATGGAGTTTTTGTTTGTCAATGGAATGTATTTTTGTTGAGAAGTATGAAATATTACTTTAAATGCTAGCCACTGCTTATCTACTGCCATACCTTTTAATCTATTTTTCCAATCTACCTTAGCCAACTCGCCCCTCATACTATGTAATTGGCTTTATTTAAGTTTAAGACTCTAGTTTCGGACTTAGGCAAGTCACTCTCAAAATTAACGTGAAATTCTATCATATTATGATCACTCTGCCCCAGAGGATTCTTTACTATGAGATTGCTAATTAACCCTGTCTCATTACACAGTACAACATCTAAAATAGCCTGTTCCCTGGTTGATTCCATGATATATTGTTCTAGGAAACTGTCCCAAATGAACTCATCCTCCAGACTACCTTTGCCAATTTGATTTGTGCAGTCCAAATGAAGATTAAAGTCCCTCAAGATTATTACATTACCTTTGTTGCAAGCTCCTACTATTTCTTGATTAATATTCTGTCCAATGGTATAGCTACTGTTAGGGGGTCTATATACTGCTCCTACCAGTGTTCTGCAGCTTGTTATTCCTTATCTCCACCCATACTGATTCTACTTCCTGATCTTCCGAGCCGAGATTCTTTCTTGCTACTGTCCTTATGTCATCCTTTATTATCAGGGCTACTCCCCCTCCTTTTCCATTCTGCCTGTCTTTTCGAAACATCAAGTACTCTGGAACATTTAGTTCACAACCTTGGCCACCTTGCAACCATGTCTCTGTAATGGCTATTAGATCAAACCCATTTATCTCTATTTGTGCCACTTGTTCATCTATCTTGTTACGAATGCTTCGTGCATTCAGATAAAGAGCCTTTAATTTAAATTTTTACCATTATTCCCTGCATTGACCTTATTCTCTGCTGCACTGCTACCATTAAACTCATTGTCCCTCCTGTTGTAAAGGTATGAGCCATATTTCAGAAAAATACACCATCCTATGAACAGAATTCTGATTTTATTAAAATATGACAAACTGTGTTTAAAAATTTAAAAGCCTCAATGACACAAGCCATAAACAGAAATACAGGCTTCTGAGATAAGATCAGTTGTTAACAAAAGTTGTAAACACCATACAGGCTTTTGAGATAAAGATTGGGTATTGACACTGACACAATGGCCTATTGAAGAAGCAAAGAGTTGGTTCCAAGGAGTCTGTAGTTTGGAACCAAAACAATAGCAATGCCCAAGTAAAGTGTCAAAAACTAACACGTCGAACAGAAAAACAGAACATTAAAAAACCATGTGCCTTTGTAAAAGTAGCATCAAATGAAACAGGAAACACAACTATATATATAACCAACTAAGATGAGTAGGAAAACAAACACCCTAGATGAAGTGTTTTTAATTTACATGTTGTAAAAGATACCTACAGGAGACTTTGAAAATATTACATCAATAGATGACACCAAGCAATCACATTGTTTATGTGTTGAACTTGGAACACACGGAGACACAACGGGCTGGATTTTGTCTTGGGGTCGGGTTGGGGTCGTGTAATCCGCATTTCGTGTTTCCCCCCCGACTCCAGATTAATGTGGGTGCCTGATGCAATTTTCACTTAAATAGGCAATTAAATTGGAGCATGTGGGAACCCATGAACTAATTAGTGTTTTCAGTCTGAAACCCGCCTCTGATGATGTCATCAGTACTGACTGCCTAGTCTCAGAGACTGTTGGTGAGAGAGGGGTTGCCTGGCTTATGATGTGAGTGGACCTGGATGCAGAAATGGGGGAGAGAGAGAGAGAGAGAGAATTTCTTTGCCAAGTAAGTCCTCCCAGGCAGTCTCTTAAGACATTCAATGCAGCAGCATCAGAGGCAATGTTCAGACCTAATACTACTAGCACCAGTACCACCACCACTACCACCTTCATCACATCTCACATCTCCGTTGTAATAGTGCACTTGCAGCCGAAAGTCAGCTATCCACTTGTGCTCCCGCCAGGTTTCACTGGAGTGTTTCACACCAGGCGTGCTTCACGTCACAAGAGGGTTAAACTAGCTACAGCGTTTGAAAATCGCATTACAGAGCCAATTTACAGCTTGTTAAGGGCTTTAATGGCCTCTCCCGCCTCTTGGAGGCGGGACGGAATCGGGAACCCCGCGACTGATTATGTCAAAATTGCGTGGAGGCGGGATGGAGTCGGGATGGGGTCGGAAACCCCGACCCCGCAAATTTAACCCCCCACACGCCTCCAAACCCGACTCCATTGGTCATTCAAAATCCAGCCCAACGTCTGTAATACAAGCAGCTAAAGTGATTTAACAATTCAATGGAGAACCTCTTAAGAATCGCATCAAATAGATACAACTGTCAAATTGTTTTTTATGCTAAGTTTTTGAAACACCTATACAGCAGACAGGATTCTAAAAGTTGGCAGCTGAAATGACAGTAAGAATAGAAAAGAATTCAATAAAGAATGGCTGGAGATAATTAGCTTACATCAACAGAAAACTTCAAAGGATAAACCACTAAAAAAAAGTATAAAAATAGAGCTTTTCAGATAGAAAGTCAGAAGTCGCTGGAAGGAGCAGAGCGATTCTTGCCTTCAGAACCACTCTGTAGGTCTACAACTCTTTGAGTCTCGGGTAATCAAGGTATTTGATTTTGGTGGATATTCTGGATTAAGAAATAAGTAGAAGTGTGGAAATGTAACGAAGTTAAGATTTGAGAATAAGGATCTCTGATAAGAAATGTAAGCTATTTGTATTTTGGACTGTTAAAGTTGCGATTGAAATCAAAAGCTGTTAACTAAATATCGTTTTTTTAATAAATCTATATATTTTTAGAATTGTCTCACAGAGTAATTTTGTATCAACCTCGCAAACTCAATTTCTGTACACTCTTTTGTAAGGAGTTGCAGAATTCTGGGGGGTTTTCTGGACCCTCATAATATCCGGAAGGTTACAGTCTAGTTAAACTTGTTAAAAGTGCTATCTGGAGGACGGTAACATCTTCAGGCCATTCCTTTCCTTTAGGGAGAGATAGTCTGACCTTTAGACCCAATTAAGCATCTCTAGGATTCAGCTATCGCTAACTTTAGTTGAAGGTGAACGTCTGGGGAATACGATAGCAAAATACTGCGGATGCTGGAAATCCGAAATAACAACAGAAAACGCTGGAAAAACTCAGCAGGCCAGGTAGCATCCGTGGAGAGAGAAAGAGAGTTAACGTTTCAGGTCGATGACCTTTCATCTGGGGAATACGCCTGATCTGGGTTAGCCTTAAAAGGGCTAGGACTTGTAATTATCCCTTCACTGTCACACTCTGCTTACTTTTACCCAAATCGCTACACTGCTCTATTGCCTTGACCTTTCTCCTTAGATTTGTAAAATTTCCCCTCATCTGACCCCTCCCCCCCTTTTTTAGTTTAAAGCCCTATCTATAACCCTAGTTATTCGATTTGCCAGGACTCTGGTCCCAGCAAGGTTTAAGTGGAGCCCCTCCCGATGGAACAGCTCCCTCTTACCCCAGTACTGGTGCCAGTGCCCCATGAATTGAAATCCCTTTTTCCCACACCACTCTTTGAGCCACGTATTTAATTCTCTGATCTGCTTGACCCTATGCCAATTTGAGCATGGCTCAGGTAATAGAGATTATTACCCTTGTGGTTCTGCTTATTAATTTAGACCCTAGCTCCTCAAACTCCCTCAGCAGAACCTCATTCTTAGTTCTACCTATGTCATTGGTTCCTACATGGACCACGGCAACTGGAACCTCCCCCTCCCACTCCAAGTTCTTCTCCAGCCGCGTGGAGATATCCTTAACCCTGGCACGAGGCAGGCAACACAGCCTTCGGGACTCTCTTTTGCGGCTGCAGAGAACAGTATCTATCCCCCTGACTAAACTGTTCCCTACTACTACCACATTCCTTCCTTCTCCCTCCACTTGGATGGCCCCCTGTACCACAGTGCCGTGGTCAGTTTGCCCATTCTCCCTGCAGTCCTTTTCCTCATCCATACAGGTTGAAAGTACCTCATACCTGTTGGACAAGGTCCAGGACTGAGGCTCCTCCATCACTACATCCTTGGTCCTCATACCTTCCTGACTCGCAGTCACACCCTCCTGTCCCTGACCACTGACAAACTCTAAAGTACTACTTAACCTAAAGGGTGTGACTGCCTCCTGGAACAAAGTGTCCAGGTAACTCTCCCCCTCCCTGATCCATCGCAATGTCTGCAGCTCGTACTCCAGCTCAACAATTCTGAGCTGAAGTTCCTCGAGTTTCAGACACTTACTGCAGATGTGGTTGCTCGGGATCGCGATGCTCTCCACAGACTCCCACATGCTGCAGTTACGACACACCACCTGCCCTGCCATCTCTAACCTTGTTTTATTTATTAATTAATTAGATAAAGATTTTATTCAATTGATATTTTAGGTTTATTGTTTGATTATTTTATTTAGTTTAAGTTATTAATTTAATAAGTACTAGTAAGTTACAGTTTCTCAGCTCTTAATTTAACCCCATTCCCTAACTTGGAGAGCAAAAAGAGCTGTAATACTCACCAACCAATCACCTACCTGCTCTCCTGTGATGTTACTTTTTGATGTTGTTTTTGAATCGGAGCCTCGCTGCTTTAATTCAGCTCCGCTCTCGGGCCGCTCTTTATCCTCTCACCGCTGCCACTGCTTTAGGATAAAAATAGATAAAGCGGACATACTTAAAAGATTGGCAGTCCTCAAAGTAGAAAAGTCACCCAGTCTACAAAATATTGGAAGGTGGCCTGGGTAGTTTAGAGGAGTCCAGCACCCAGATATGCACTGCCATCTCCCACATGAGTGATGTCATGGAGAAATGGTTGTCCGTACTGCAATCTGCCATTGGGAACATGGCAAAACTAGTGGTATCTACAGTGGCGATCTCAGTTATACAAGGTATAGAAGCAAACCTCATGAATGCTCCCACTGCTGCTGTGGAGTCTTTGGGGTCCAAGGTGCACTCATGGGCCGGTTCATCTCACTTCAAAAATGGTTATAGGCTAACATTATAGAGGAATTCAAAAATGTCATAACTTCCCATTGTTCTGTGCTTAGATGTGAGATGAAGAGATGTGCCTCATATGTGAAGTAGAACAGGAATAACTGATTGGCACTCATGTCATCATGTAGCCCTGCAATAATAAGAGGAGGTGCTGTCATAGAAACCATTGACACCACAATGACTGCAGCACCAGAGGCCTACATCAGTGATGGAGGTCCTTCAAGATTACAAATGCAGATTTGTATCCCCGGAACTCCACAGTTGGCCATGCACACAGCACTATTCCTTCAACCAAGGGAGCACTTAATAGCAGGGTACCTCTACAAACAGCATAAAAACATTAATGATGCACTAGGGGCAAACACAACAACAAAACACATTAAACAGGTACACTGCTGACACTGCATAACTTAATGAGTTAATTCACTGTTGCTCTATCTTAGTCCATCATTCCTCCTTTATGCATAAAATAAAACTTCAATTATCCAAAGACAAACAAAATAATATGCAATAACAAGAACTAAACCAGCATATAAACCAGTTCTTGCTGAGGTGCAGCTACTGGGATGCATGACAATACTTACCTCCTTAATAGAGTAGTATCTAAGAAAGGGCCTGATTCCTGCAATATTACCTGTGGTTCCTGGAAGATCCGTGTAATATAAAAAGTGAGGGCAGTGGTGATCTTTGCTGCCACTCAAACTACTTTCTGGATGGTTGACTGTCCCTGCATGTCTTTGTGGACCATGTGGCACACCAATCACAACAGCCCTAGTGGGCCTAAGATTCCTCACCACTGTTTCTCTATTGTACCGAGGTAACTAATTCTATTGCAGTAGTCCCATTACATCGAGTAGTATTTATAGTGATTTATGAGCCTCCAATGCCCGAGGTGCTCTTGGAACTGCCTCTCTTCCAGATCTACCATGACATATATGGCAATGGCTGCCACAAGCATATTTGCACTCGGAAAATTATAGGACAACTCACTAATCTGACACTTGCATCTGACGTTCCTAATCTCACTTTGAGAGTCTGAGCTACCATAAAATATTCACTCCTCCATAGCTGAGGAATGTTGTACTTGTTGCCAAAGCAAAGCCTTTAATAAGGCCTGAACAAGTTAAATTGACCTTTTTCCCAATTTTTTGAAACATTTCTGGCATCTGTTTTTGAGTCGTAGGAATGCTCAGAGCAGAGACTGTTAAGTTGTTGCTACTTAATCCTCGTAGTACAATACTTTATTGACCAGAAACTTAATTGGACCAGCCACATAATACTGTGGTTACAACAGCAGGCTGGGTATTCTGCAATGAATGACTCACCTCTTGACACCTTTCCACCATCTACAAGGCACAAGTCAGGAGTGTGATGGAATACTCTCCACTTGCCTGGATGAGTGCAGCTCCAACAACACTCAAGAAGCTCGACACCATCCAGGACAATGTAGACCACTTGATTGGCACATCATCCACCACCTTAAACATTCACTCCCTCCACCACCAGCGTACCATAGCTGCAGTGTGTACCATCTACAAGATGCTCTGCAGCAACTCGCAAGGCTTTTTTCGACAGCACCACCCAAACCAGTGACCTCTACCACCTAGAAGGACCAGGACAGCAGGTGCATGGGAACACCATCACCTCCAGGTTCCCCTTCAAGTCACACACCATCCTACCATTCTTTCATCATCGCTGGGTCAAAACCTGGAACTCCCTCCCTAACAGCACTGTGGGAGTACCTTCGCCTCACAGACTGCAGCGGTTCAAGAAGGTGGCTCACCATCACCTTCTCAAGGGCAATTAGGGATGGGCAATAAATGTTGACTGATCATTATGAAGTGACTTCTGCTGGTAAACTGTGTGCAACTGTTGTGCGAGGGCAGAATTGTGTCTCGGCACTGATGTCTCAATTGTGGAACAGCCTGCTAACATACACTATCCAGGTTCATAGATGAAGAATGTGCGGGGTACAGAGGGCAGGTAGCACCTATGAAAGTGTATGCACATAGGAACATAGGAACAGGAGTAGGACATTCAGCTCCTCAGCCTGCTCCGCCATTCAATTGGATCACGTCTGATCTATATCTTAACTCCATTTACCCACCTTGGTTTCATAACCCTTAACACCTTTGCCCAACAAAAATCTATCTATCTCAGTTTTAAAATTTCAATTGACCCCCAGCCACAACAGCTTTTTGGGGGAAGGAGTTCAGATTTCCACTACCCTTTGTGGGAGGAGACGAGAATGCTAAGAATTTTTAATAAAGTCAAATATCAGTCATATTCACTGAAAGATTTGTACTTCCAGTTTTGCATCAATGTGAGTGATTTCAGATATCTATCGACGCAAAGCTGGCAATTTAAATCGAGAATCATAAAATTATACGTCGACTATATTAAGGCAAGAGGTGCTGGCCACACAAACATGCAGCAGCCGCAATATACCATCTGCTTTGATGTGGTCTTTATTTAACTGTCCACCATGAGTTTAGATAGTAAAAACATTTCAAACGCTGAAAATATTTAATGTCCTATCGTCTTCTGAGTGTTAAGTATGTAGGTGTCTTTGGTAAGTCGCCTGAAAGAGGGAGAGGAGAGAGCGATGAAGTGATCTAGTGTGCAGGTGCTATGGAGAGTATGTGCGATGTATGGAGGGGAATGTAAGGTACAAATTGTGACCGACTTTGTTTTTCAGAAAGTATGGCTGCGAAATTTTGTAGTTTTTAAAAAAAAAAATACGAAACAACAATGTTTTCTCGGAAATAGAATGTTTTCCCTCCACGTTTGAAACTTAAATTAGGATCACCGTCTGCTTGAAAATGTTGCAAGATTGCTTGATTTAGGGTTAGGGTCTCCCAATGTTTCTCACACCGTAAGACTTTTCTTTGTTGCATGTGCCAATGTGTGTGGATGGATGAAATAAGTATCGTCGTTTAAATGTGCCATCTGAGAGTGTGACTTGATCTTTCAGTGAGGGGGTCAGAGAACTTGCCGATGTAAAATATGCTGCAATGTATGTGCTTGCTACTAAGAGTGCACAATAGGAGTGCGTTGTATATATCTTTGTGTAATATAGGGATATGGGTGTATTCGCATGTACAACTATATTCGGATACATAGGATCCTAATATAACCAAACCTCTTGTAATGTCCTGATATGTCGAAATTACTACCCCCCCCCCCACCCCCCTTGCTGCTTTGGTGCTCGCTGCAGATGTCTGTGCAGGTGGGGTTAGATGTAACTTTTTAATCCACCCGCACTTTTGTGTAACAGGATTGCAAAGTGCAACTGTACTTTCCAGCAACTATTTACAAGTAGTATATTATATATTAATTATTGCAAAATTGTTATTTAAATATGAGTGCTTGCATGTAAAAGTAAATATGATCAACAGAAAGAACGAGACATCGAAAGTATGCATTATGTTTACTGCAATAGATTAGTAAATATACTTGCAAACGTGCAATGGTTATTCTTAATTTTTCAAAGGCACGAGGGCGTCACATGAAATTAAACTTTTAACTGTGTTCCTCGACACTATACGTTCCGATCTTTACGCGGTTACGGCAAACGCTGAGGAAGGGGAATTTAAAGACACCTGCAGCCGTTATTTTTGTATTGAATCCGGCGTTGTCTAGTCATGACCAGTGACATGCCAGCTGCTATCAAGTTACTGCCAGATACTGAGTGAGCTTCAGGTTACACAAAAAAACTGCGACTAAACAAATATAAATAATAAACAAGCGCAAGGCACCTGCCGGGCACTGTTCGAGATATGTTTTAGGCAGAATACTCTGCACCTTCCAGCCATGTTATGTTGTTGGTTTTCATCCATTTACTTATGAGATGCAATAATAATTAATAGGATCTGCTGAAATAACACATGGCAATCTATATTGTGCTAATCCTCTCTACGTGAAACCTTGGAAAGGCATTATCCTTTCACCGAGTTTAGCGCATTTGGTTTAAACAACGCGCTGCTCACAGTGAAAAATAAAACCTGGAAATAATCATTATAACAAACAATTCCCCCCGCATCTCTCTCTATCCTTCACCAAGAAGCTACGTGTAAGATTAAATCTTCTATTTGGTAAAACACTATTTTTCACTATACTGTAAAACAATATATGGAACCGTGCACATCAGCCTTTTGGGGATATTTAGTTCAGTAAATGTAACAGATTTCTTTAGTCCTGCTTTTGACTCCACCGCGTCATTCGATAATTCCCCTGGTGCTGAAAGGAGAGCGACGCCAGAAAAGCCGCGCAATATTGTCACTGGCCTAACCCTCCGACTGATGAAAACCACATCATATCATTAGCTCGAATCATTCTCCAGATTATTAATTCAGATAGATTCCTTAATTCTGACACGTCTTGTTATGAATGACATAGTGCACGGGTGCATGCACCACAATTCTGCATCTTTTCCAAAATCCATTTCTCCCTTTAAGTTTTCAAGAGATTCCAGGTCAACATCAGAAGCCGTTTTGTGTAAACTTATCAGCCGTGTGTTATTGGTGATAACACACTTTGATTAAATATGATTTATGTAACGATACCATATACGAATATGACACATAACTTCATTGTGGGTATAAAACTATGTGCAAAAATATTCTCAATATGCTCCAACTAAACTCTTAAGGGAGTGGAATGATTTGGTCTCCACCGAGCGAGAAAAGCTTCTCCGCCCATGATGGCGCGGTAGATTCCTGGTAGATTTTATGCGGAATGGATTGGCTGTCTAAAGATCCTGTTCCACTTGGGCAAAAAGGCAGCCGAATGCCCCCAGTATTAAAGTAAAGTTGTGAGATCAGCAAAATCATAATCCTACTATATCGCTTTATCGCGCGCACCCCCCCCCCCCCCCCCCGCCCCATAACATTTAAGCCTGTAATCTGATTCCGTCTGAATAGAAGTGTATATTAAAGATTTCTTACTCCTGTAAGTAGAGGAGTGCTTAGACAGTTAATCCTGCTGTGTCTGGTGCTGGCTAGAGGCAAAAATGTGCAGCTGTATGGAAATACGCGCTGGTGGTTGGGCGGAGATGGCAGATTACTGAACACAGACAGTGCCACAAACTGGGCCTCTCCCCAAACAAACACGCTCATTAACTACCGCAAATATTTATTCAAGCATGGAGATACACTCAGTTCCTTAAGACCCAACATTTACAATTTCAAAGTGTACCAGCTCGCCAGCTCTACAATCCTGTTACCCTTGCTGACCAAACAACGATCATAAAATCCGCATAATCCCCTCCTTTCGGAAACGATAACATCAAAGAGAGGGATAGAGAGGCTGAATAAAAGCGGCACGCGTCCTAATGCTCGCAGCTACACACTTTGAACAACAGCAAGCATACTGTGCCGAACACATTGTCCTTGCAAATACAATTATTTGGCTAATAACTTAAGAAGTTTTAGGTATTAACACCTCCTGAAAATTCATGTTAAATGAGCAGGACGGTGCGCATATAATGTTTGAACGTGGCAGTATAAAAGATATGATTCAGATTTTCACATATAGAGATTGTCACTGGGCAGTGTAATTCGAATATGAAGAGCGCTGCTACTGTCTACACATTCAACCAGTGTTTCATCTTAAAACAATCATGGTCGAAATAAATCCACTTTTATTATTACATTGTTGATTTTGCACACAAGCATTTCTATAATTTATGGACGGCAAATTTGCTATAAAATGAACATGGCTCAACAAATGTTTATTTTACCGGACTGCGTTCTCTAGACTTTACAAAAGGTTTTAGTGGAAACACTTTCGAGTGTAAAAACACAAACACTGTTATGTCGATCTGCATATTACACAATTAGCCGTCCCGCTACCCACTGCAGACACCTGTTGCGTGTTCATATTTTTAAAAATCGCCAGGTTACAAATGAGACATTATGTCCCACATCTGTAACAAAGCAATTACAGTACAGTTCAATCAGGTATTTAAGAAAATCACACGCTTACTTCAACAAAAATAAAGCAAACTGTCTGGAATTACTCCAAATATAGTAATGATTTAATAGATCTGCTGTTGGGGAACACCTCATCAAATTGATTATATTTACACAATCTTTGATCAGTAGAAATATTATTTTACTTGGTCTGTACACATCGAATAGTTTATTGCCACCATATTTAACGCAATTATGTCAACAATAAAGCCGAATCCAAGAACTGATTTCCGTTTCCCGGAATGATTCAAAGCATGCGCATTTGTCGCAAGAGACCCCTCAATAAATAACAACTCATCAATTCTCAATTTCAAAAGATTTATTAGATCACGAAATCGTTTCATCTAACATGATATGAGGATACCATGTAGAAAGAATGTTTTGCCAGTGAAATAGGTTTTGGAGGAGGCATAGAAACCGTGCCATTTACATGGAACGAATCAGTTTTCACATGGTTGAAAGGCGCGTTGTACTGAGCTCTAAAACACAACAGAAGCAGTCACTAAGGTCATGCTAGTATGGCGTATTTTAGGCACGGTTATTGCAGAGAACCAGCAAAAAAGTTTACATCAAATAAGCTGCCATGTAAAACATGCTGCAGAATTCTGGTGCGCAATAGGTGCTCTGTAGCTTGGTAACTGTGATTTTGTCCCTTTATAATTACAGTGGAGGTGAGCAGTAAATTAGGTCATCTCTAAAAAGTTACACGTGTGAGAAAGAGTATGTGTATTTTTGTGTGCTTGTGTGGAGAGAGGGAGATTTTCGTTTTGGTGTTGCTTTCTTTACATACCATACCGCTGATGATAGCCCTTGGCCACCTTATTGTCACAATAGACCACGCCGCGGTCCTCCTCTCGTCCCTTCTCTCCTCCTCCCGCCCCATCCTTTAGCGTCCCCCTTCTCTGATTGGACCATCTCCACCCTAAACAAAAGGATTCTCCATCAATAAAAGCGAGGCAGTCATGTCGAGAGCCAGTACTACAGTTTCCTGACTGCCTTGAACACACATTCAACCCAGACACCTAGCAAAATACCTGATTCGTCTACTGAAATCTGTAGATAGTCCCCCTGCAAAATACACGTTGATTCACCTTTGGAAAACCATTTAACACGGGTTTAAAGATGCCAAGAGGATTTTTAGTAAAAAGGAACAATAAATCGTCTCCAGTTTCATATAGGATTCGGACTGAGGAGAAGGAGGAGAATCGGCGGCTGGAAATTCATCCTCTGAGCGCGGATGTGCGGGCAGTCGTATATCCAGACTCTATTTCACAGCCAAGTTCTCAGAGAAACAGTCCAGACCCGCTTAACGATGGATTTACACAGGACAAAGTCTTGGACCCAGCCCACAGAATGGGCGTGCGACCAGAGGATGATTCTTCAGCTGCATTCTACACTACAAGCACTTTTCCTGAGTATGACATCTCTGGCTGGGCGAATGTCTCCTACACCCCCATCAAACCTATCGACAAGAATCTCGAAAACGCTTTGTTCGACAGATGTTTAAGTTCGTCTGCTTCTGCCGAGTCCTTCCCCGCGGCTGCCTCCCTGAACCCGATAGAAAGGCTCCTGGTGCCGCCACCCTTCTCCCCGGCAGATGTTAAACGGGGCGGCGTTACTCACCTGTACTCAGCTTTGCACGGCAGCAAAGGAAGTGTCCCAAATTCCAGCCACCGCAAACACAAAGCCACCCCGAAGAAGCCCAAAGTAATCAGAAAACTGAATTTCGAAGACGAGGTGACCACTTCCCCTGTTCTGGGTCTGAGGATTAAGGTGGACGCCAGGGACCGCAAGCCGTCACCGTCATCAGCGAACAAGCCGCTGGGTGAATTTATCTGCCAATTGTGCAAGGAGCAATATTCAGACCCCTTCTCTCTCGCCCAGCACAAATGCTCCAGGATCGTCAGGGTCGAATACCGCTGCCCCGAGTGCGATAAAGTCTTCAGCTGTCCCGCTAACCTGGCTTCGCACCGTCGGTGGCACAGACCTCGTCCCGGGGGCAAGAGCGATGGTTCAAACCCTGGGAAGGACAGCCAGAGCTGCCCGGGAGAGCCGGACCGAATAGACCCGGAAAGCAAGGAGAACTCCAAGGGGCTGGGCTCTGGGGAGCGGAGCAGCAGCAAGTCAATGGGCGGCGCCGGGACCATGGACAGCTCCCAGGACTCGGGCTCGCCTGGTGCCGGTGCCGGCGCCGCACTGCCTCCTGCAGCTCACCGGGAGGACGAGCGCTTCCAGTGCCGCTACTGCAGCAAGAGATTCCGCCGACAGGCTTACCTGAAAAAGCACCTGGCCGCCCACGAAGCCGCCAG
Source organism: Squalus acanthias (assembly GCA_030390025.1). Lineage (NCBI taxonomy): Eukaryota > Metazoa > Chordata > Chondrichthyes > Squaliformes > Squalidae > Squalus > Squalus acanthias. Next base: position 59,911,017 of record CM059425.1, read on the forward strand.
ATCGACCGTCCACAACCGGCTGGAGTTGAGCCGCATCTCATTCCCCTGCCAGCCGTGCGGGGTGTACCTGCCGTCGGCCGAGATCCGCGACAAGCATCTGCTGTGGCACGCCGTCAGCCGCGGGGAAGCAGCACTGCTCGGCCCCGGCTGCGGGGAGAAGTGCGCTGTGCCCAGACCGGAGGAGCAGGCTGACAGCGGCGACCTGGGAGCCCAGGCCTTCTCCTGCAAACACTGCCCATCGACCTTCTTCAGCTCGCCAGGACTCACCAGGCACATCAACAAGTACCACCCGTCAGAGAATAGGCAGGTCCTCCTCCTGCAGCTGCCGCTTAGGCCTGGCTGTTAATGTTACTAGAGGCAGGTTTTTAGTCACCAAGAAATCAAATAGCGAATTCAGAAGAAACTTCTTTACCCAGAGAGTGGTGAGAATGTGGAACTCGCTACCACAGGGAGTAGTTGAAGCGAATAGTACAGATGCTTTTAAGGGAAGGCTAGACAAGCACACGAGGGAGAAGGGAATAGAGGGTTACGCTAATAGATTTAGATGAGGAAAGACGGGAGGAGGCTCGAGTGGAGCATAAACGCCGGCATGGACTGGTTGGGCCGAATGGCCTGTTTCTGTGCTGCATATTCTATCTATGTAATTCTCTCATCCTTTTTAAAACATACAGCGGAATCCTCTTAAAACCAATGCTTGCTGACTAAGTAAATGATGACCTTAAGTAGGAACCTGATCTTACAGCAGCCTAGATTTCTGCAGAGCACTCCATGGCGGCGATTCACTTAGTGGACATGCTGGACCACACAACATTTTGAGAGCGCACCAGCCGCTCGGTCAGAGTGCGCACTTCACCAGCACTCTTCAAATACCCTTTTAGTTCCAATTTCCTGAATGCGGCTATATTACGTTTTAACAATTAGACCTAAACATCACCAAACCAATAGACAACACTTTCTGTTCTTATTTTGTTAATGTTGACTAGAGGGATGTGCTAATTACACAGCGATTTCAATAACTCCAATCCGCGACGAGGAGCAGAATAAGGAAATAGGTTTCAAATAACCATGCAACAACATTTTGGTCTAGTCTCCATTAGGATTTGATTCAACATAATTGATCTTAATTATGTTATTTCACATTACAGTAAATGTTTTAGTGCTAGGGCATTTAAAAAAAAGCTTTTTCGCAGCTCATTTTAGATCGCTGCCATTACATACGTTTAAACACTTTAGATAAAGCTCTATAAACAAATCAGACTTTGTAATCTTAACTGCTAACTGCGGATTGATTTTAATAGGCAGTTTACTGTACTCTACTGTATTCATCATCAAAGAGGAGCGGATTTTGCACCAGTTACACAATCCTTGGAGCAATGGCACGTGAACATCTAGATGACATATTTTAACCAGGTATTTTTTTTATGATACCAAAAATGCTCAAGGAATCGACTATCTTAGCTCCCTCTTTTACCATTTATCTTGGACATCACTTCTCCAAACATCTTATTTTTTCTCCTTTACTCTGCAACCTCTCATCCCACTTGTCCTGAACTCCGTGTATCTAACTTGACCGAGCTCACCGATTATCCTCGAATACTCATTTACTTGCTTAGACATCTCATTCGACTTTTTATTAACGAGCTTTAGTCAAAACCTACTGGTACTCAGTAAATAACGCAATCCAAATTTCTTGATGTGAACATCCCAACCTGCACCTTGTCACCATAGTCCTCTGAGCATCTGAGCAGAAATGTCCATATCATATGATGCCAGTATCTCCCTTTGGTGAGAAAGTTTCAACAATAAAGTCATAAATGCCATGAAAACATATTACTGTTTGAGTTAATTAGTATTTACAAATGTGGGGTTTGATGTATAAATCATTGTATTGTATTATTTGTACAGCATCATTTTCACTTTATTCATATTTATGTTAACTGCTCTTCATAGATGAGACAAATCATGGATTTTTTTTTCAGGATCTGCTGCTTTTGCTTACTGGCATGAGAAAATGTTTCATCCAGTTACTTTATTTTGCCATTGAAAAAACAATAGGACGTAAAAAAAAATGGATTACACTCAAAACAGATTAAACTTACTTTCAATTTAGCAGTTTATCTTCATGTTCTTTTTTGCCAAGTACAGTATTGTTTTCCTTTCTACCTTACCATTAATTAAAACAACACTTTAATTTAGATTCAGTAGTGGTCTAACAATGATACTGAATATTACTAAACGTGTTTATTAGCAGTAATATCTGTGCTTTGGCCACTTTTCAACAATGAATTAGGAATGGCTTACATCAGAAAGATGACAAACAATTTGTTCTACTAAAGTTTAGCATTAATTGTGAGCACTACATCTAAGCCAAGTACAAACCATTGTTTTGCAATTGCGCAAAACCAATTTTCTTCCAATCCCAGTTGTGTTGAGTTCCTGATCTCAGCTGGAGCGAGGGAGGAAATGTAGGGCAAGTCAACCAATATTGCTCTAGAAACATTACTGGTGGCTCAGAATAGCAACAGAAAGGCTCCAGAACAAGTTCCTTGCAGTGGGGAAAAGTAGCCTACAAAGCAGAGAAAAATATATTAAGAATTACATATAAAATATAAGTCTCTGATTGGCAAAAGCCCACTTACTGAGCAAGACATTCTCTATATCCAAATACTCCTCTCCTGTAACTCCTCTCCTGTAGAATATATGTAAACAAATGTTTCCTTTTGATGAATGTTCTCATTAACTGGGTTTTACTGAATATCCATACTACAACTAAGTTCTATATAAGCAGTGTCATTTTCGTCAAGGGTAATTATGAACTGCAAATTTTTGCAAGCAAACACCTTAAAATATCTGTATTGAAATCTATATTTAGAATCATAGAAACTTACAGTACAGGAGGCCACTCAGCTCATTGTGCCTGTGCCGGCTCTTTGAAAGAGCAGCCATGCTTAGTCCCACATCTCCCCTTTTTGTCTGTAACCCTGTAAGTTCCTCATCCTCAAGTACCCGTCCAACTCTCTTTTAAAATTATTTATAGAATCAGCTTCCATCATCTTTTCAGGTAGAGCATTCCAGAGTGAATGAACTCTGAGTGAAAGAAAATTCTCTTCATCTTCCCTCTAGAGCTGTTTCCAATGATTTTGAATCTATGACCTCTAGTTATTGACCCACTTGCCGGAGGGAATACTTCTTTCCTATTTACTCTATCAAAACCTCTCATCATCTTGAAAACCTCTATTAGGTCACCTCTTAACCTTCTCTGTTCCAAGGACAGTCCTAACTTTTCCAACATCTCCGCATAACTGAAGTCCCTCATCCCTGGTAACATCCTCTTTACCCTTTCTAATTCCTTGACATCTTTCCTGATGTGTGGTGCCCAGAATTGTCCACAATACTCCAGCTGAGGCCTAACCAGTGATTTATAAAGTTCTAGCATGATCTTGTGATTTTATGTTCTATTCCTCTATTTCCAAGTAACTCATATGCTTTTTTAACCACCTTATCAACTTGCCCTGCCACCTTTAAGGATTTGTCTATATGGATACCAAGGTCTCTCTGCTCATCTACACTTTTCAAAATCGTGCCATTTATAGTATACTATCTTTCCGTATTAGTCCTCCCAAAGTGCATCACTTCACACTTCTCCGAATCGAACTCCATCTGCCATGCTTCTACCCATTTCACCATCCTGTCTATGTCATCCTGAAGCCTATAACTATCCTCATCATGATCTACTACATTGCCAAGTTTCATATCATCTGCAAATTTTATAATACTGCTCCCTACACCTGAGTCTTGGTCATTTATAAAAATTGCGACATGTAATGGACCCAAAACTGACCCTTGGGGAATGCCACTGCAAACGACCTCCCAGTCTGAAAAACATCCATTCACCAGCACCACCCTTTGCTTCCTGCCACTGAGCCAATTTTATATCCATACCATCACTTTCCCCTTAATTAATTTGGTTTTCATCTTCTTAATAAGCCTCCTGTGAGGCCTTTGTCGAATGCCTTCCAAAAGTCCATATATACATCTACTGCACTACCTTGATCAACCTTCTCTGTTACCTCATCATTTCAAAACTAAATATATTTATGTTGATGTATCTTTATATTATGTATTTGCCTTGTACTACATTAGTATGTAAATAATTGCATAATTGCAATTTTGTTTGTTTTGTGCCGAACATAGTGATGAAGTACCAAAATAGCTTTTCATGTAAGTGATATATTTCTACACCACTAGATATTTATTTTGTGTGCTAGGTGATTCATATGTGAAAATAGTTTCTACTCTATGTATTTTCTTACACTGCTTATGTCACTTTTGAGCTATTTTCATACATTTTAATAAACAAAATTGCTTGAAATTACTGAATGCATCAGTGCTGTTAATACAGAAGGACGAGCAATCAATATAATTGACCTTTGGTGCCTTGCAACTGAAGATGTTCTTTGTGAATTCACATATAGTTAACTTTATATCAATGATTTAGACTTCAATGTAGGGGGCATGATTTAGAAGTTTGCAGATGATACAAAAATTGGCCATGTGGTTGATAGTGAGGACAAAAGCAGTAGACTGCAGGAAGATATCAATGGACTGGTCAGGTGGGCAGAAAAGTGGCAAATAGAATTCAATCTGGAGAAGTATGAGGTAATGCATTTGGGGAGAGCTAACAAAGCAAGGGAATACACAATAAATGGAAGGATACTGAGAAGTGTAGAGGAACAGAGGGACCTTGGAGTGCATGTCCACAGATCCCTAAAGGTAGCAGGACAGGTAGATAGGGTGGTTAAGAAGGCATACAGGATACTTTCCTTTATTAGCTGAGGCATAGAATATAGAGCAGGGAGGTTATGCTAGAACTGTATAAAATACGAGTTAGGCCACAGCTAGAGTATTGCGTACAGTTCTAGTCACCACATTACAGGAAAGATGTGATTGCACTAGAGAGGGTACAGAGGTGATTTCCGAGGATGTTGCCAAGACTGGAGAATTTTAGCTATGAGGAAAGATTGGATGGGCTGGGGTTGTTTTCTTTGGAACAGAGGAGACTGAGGGGAAATTTAATTGAGGTGTATAAAATTATGAGGGGCCTAGATAGAGTGGATAGGAAGGACCTATTCCCCTCAGCAGAGATGTCAATAACCAGGGGGCATAGATTTAAAGTAATTGGTACAGAAGAACATACATAAGACGTAGGAGCAGGAGTAGGTCATTTGGCCCCTCGAGCCTGCTCCGCCATTCAATAAGATCATGGCTGAGCTGATCTTGGCCTCAACTCCACTTCCCTGCCCGCTCCCCATAACCCTTGACTCCATTATCATTCAAAAATCTGTCTATCTCCACCTTAAATATATTCAATGACCCAGCCTCCACAGCTCTCTGGGGAAGAGAATTCCAAAGATTCACGACCCACAGAGAAGAAACTCCTCCTCATTTCTGTTTTAAATGGGTGCCCCCTTATTCTGAAATTATGCCCCCTAGTTCTAGATTCCCCCACGAGGGGAAACATCCTCTCTGCATCTACCCTGTCAAGCCCCTTCAGAATCTTATATGTTTCAATAAGATCCCCTTTCATTCTTCTAAACTCCAATGAGTATAAGTCCAACCTGCTCAACCTTTCTTCATAAGACAACCCCTTCATCTCCGGAATCAACCTCATGAACCTTCTCTGAACTACCTCCAAGTATATCCTTCCTTAAATAAGGAGACCAAAACTGTACGCAGTACTCCAGGTGTGGTCTCACCAACACTCTGTACAGTTGTAACAGGACTTCCCTACTTTTATACTCCATTCCCTTTGCAATAAAGGCCAACATTCCATTTGCCTTCCTAATTACTTGCTGTACCTGCATGCTAACTTTTTGTGATTCATGTACAAGGACCCCCAGATTCCTCTGTACCTCAGCATTTTGTAATTTCTCCCCATTTTTTATTTTTCCTACCAAAGTGGATAACCTCGCATTTTCCCACATTATACTCCATCTGCCAGATTTTTGCACACTCACTTAGCCTATCTATATCCCTTTGGAGATTTTTTGCGCCCTCCACACAATTTGCTTTCCCATCTATCTTTGTATCATCAGCAAATTTGGCTACATTACACTCAGACCCTTCACCCAAGTCATTAATATAGATTGTAAATGGTTGAGGCCCCAGCACTGATCCCTGCGGCACCCCACTAGTTACAGTTTGCCAACCTGAAAATGACCCATTTATCCCGACTCTCTGTTTTCTGTTAGTTAGCCAATCCTCTATTCATGCTAATATATTACCCCCAACCCCGTGAGCTCTTATCTTGTGCAGTAACCTTTTATGTGGCACCTTATTGAATGCCTTCTGGAAATCCAAATACAGCACATCCACTGGTTCCCCTTTATGCACCCTACTCGTTACATCCTCAAAGCACTACAGCAAATTTGTCAAACATGATTTCCCTTTCATAAAACCATGCTGACTCTGCTTGACTATATTATGATTTTCTAAATGTCCTGCTACCACTTCCTTAATGATGGACTCCAGCATTTTCCCAATGACAGATGTTAGGCTAACTGGTCAATAGTTCCCTCCTTTCTTAAATAGGGGCGTTACATTTGCGGTTTTCCAGTGTGCTGGGACCTCTCCAGAATCCAGGGAATTTTGGTAGATTACAACCAATGCATCCACTATCTCTGCAGCCACCTCTTTTAAGACCCTAGGATGCAAGCCATCGGGTCCAGGGGACTTGTCCACCTTTAGTCCCATTAGTTTGCCTAGTACTTTTTCTCCAGTGATAGTGATTGTTTTAAGTTCCTCCCCCCACCCTTGCTTTTAATGTCTTCTACCGTGAAGACCGATACAAAATATTTGTTCAAAGTCTCCACCATTTCCTTGTTTCCCATTATTGATTCCCCAGACTCATCCTCTAGGGGACCAACGTTTACTTCAGCTACTCTCTTCCTTTTTATATACCTGTAGAAGCTCTTACTGTCTGTTTTTATATTTCTTGGTAGCTTACTCTTATAAGCTATCTTCTCTCTCTTTATCATTTTTTTAGTCGTCCTTTGCTGGTTTTAAAAAATTTCCCAATCCTCTGGCCTTCCACTATTCTTCGCAATGTTGTATGCTTTTGTTTTCAATTTGATACTATCCTTTACTTCCTTAGTTAGCCACGGATGGTTCATCCTTCTCTTAGAGTCTTTCTTTCTCACTGGAATATATCTTTACTGAGAGTTATGAAATATCTCCTTAAATGTTTGCCACAGCTTTTCTACTGTCTTACCCTGTAATATATTTTCCCATGCCACTTTAACCAAGTCTGCCTTCATACCTTTGTAATTACCTTTATTTAAGTTCAGGACACTAGTTTGAGACCGAGCTTTCTCACCCTCAAACTGAATTTGAAATTCTACCATGCTATGATCACTCTTCCCAAGAGGATCCTTCACTTCAAGATCATTAATTAATCCAGCCTCGTTACACATTACCAGATCTAAAATAGTCTGCTCCCTGGTTGGTTCCACAACGTATTGTTCCAAGAAACCATCCCGCATACACTCTAAGAACTCTTCCTGAAGCCTACCTTTGCCAATTTGCTTTGTCCAATCAATATGAAGATTAAAATCTCCCATGATTATAGCTGTACATTTCTTACAAGCCGCTATTATTTCTTGATTTATACCCTGTTCTACAGCCTGGCTACTGTTTGGAGGCCTGTAGATCACTCCCACCAGTGACTTCTTACCCTTATTATTTATCTCCACCCAAACTAATTCTACATCTTCATCTCCTAAGCCAATATCATTTCTCACTACTGCACTGATCTCATCCCTTATTAACAGAGCTACACCACCTCCTTTTCCTTTCTGCCTATCCTTACGAAATAACAAATACCCCATAATATTCAGTTCTCAGTCTTGGTCACCTTGCAATCACGTCTCTGTAATGGCTATCAGATCATATCCGTTTATTTCTATTTGTGCTGTCAACTCAGCTATATTGTTACGAATGCTGCGTGCGTTTAGATATAGAGCTTTTCTTTTTTCCCTACTCTGACCCCTCTTTCTGATGCACTCTTTTGTACATGCTCTGTCCCTTCCTGTCACACTCTGGTTATCATTACCCCTATCGCTACCCTGTACTTTTGCCTTCTCATTTTTCTTTGACTTTTTAAATTTCCGCTCAGCGGATCCCCCCCCCTCCCCCCCGCACTATTTAGTTTAAAGCCCTAGCTACAGCCCTAGTTATTCGATTCGCCAGGACACTGGTCCCAGCCTGGTTCAAATGAAGCCCGTCCCGTTGGAACAGCTCCCTCTTACCCCAGTACTGGTGCCAGTGCCCCAAGAATCAAAACCCATTTCTCCCACACCAATCTTTGAGCCACTCGTTCATCTCTCTGATCTTATTTACCCTATGCCAATTTGCACGTGGCTCAGGTAGTAATCCAGAGGTTATTACCTTTGTGGTTCTGCTTTTTAATTTAGCCCCTAGCTGCTCATACTCCCTCATCAGAACCTCTTTCTTTGTCCTACCTATGTCGTTGGTACCTACATGGACCACGACAACTGGATCTTTCCCCTCCCACTCCAAGTTCCTCTCCAGCCCAGAGATGTCCTTTACCCTGGCACCGGGCAGGCAACACAGCCTTCGGGACTTATGCTCTCAGCTGCAGAGAACAGTATCCATCCCCCTACCACTACAACATTTCTTTTTGCTCCCCCCACTTGAATGGCTCCCTGTACCATGGTGCTGTGGTCAGTTTGCTCATCCTCACTGCAGTCCCTGCTCTCGCCCACACAGAGAGTAAGAACCTCATACTGTTGGACAAGAGCAAGGGCTGAGGCTCCTCCACCACTACCTCCTGGGTCCCCATACCTGCCTCGCTCATAGTCACACCCACCTGTCTCTGACCACGGACCAAATTTGAATGAATTAATCTAAGGGGTGTGACTGCCTCCTGGAACACAGCGTCCAGGTAACTCTCCCCCTCCCTGATGTGTCTCAGTGTTTGAAGCTCGGACTCCAGCTCATCAACAGAGCCGAAGTTCCTCAAGCAACCAACACTTACTGCATATGTGGTTGCCGTGGACCTCAATGGTGTCCACCAGCTCCCACATGTTGCAGCAGTAACATCGCCTGCCCTGCCATCTCTAATGTATTTAATTAATTGTTTAAGTTTTGAATGTTTAGTTTCTAATCCCGGGAATGAAGGGTTATGGGGAGCGGGCTGGGAAGTGGCTTTGAGCCCAAGATCAGCCATGATCTTATTGAATGGCGGAGCAGGCTCGAGGGGCCAAGTGGCCTATCCCTGCTCCTATTTCTTATGTTCTTAATTTAAACCAATGCCCAAGAGAGAGAAATACTGACCAACGAATCACTTCCCTGCTTTCCTGTGACGTCACACTTTGAATCTTTCTACTTCTCACCCTCCCAGGTTGGTTGGCGCTGTTCCCGGCTCGCTCTCTTGTAGTCCCGCTGGGCGGCTCAGTCGCGCCCTTTTATCTCCAGCCCGATCTCCCGCTATCACGCTCTCTTGCAGAAGGATTAAAGGGGAGTTGAGGAGAAATGCTTTCACCCAGAGGGTGGTGAGGGTCTGGAACTCACTGCCTGAAAGGGTGGTAGAGGCAGAAACTCTCATCACATTTAAAAAGTACTTGAATATGCATTTGAAGTGCCATAACCTACAAGGCTATGGACCAAGAGCTGGAAGGTGGGATTAGGCTGGATAGCTGTTATTTCAGGCAGCATGGACATGATGGGCCAAATGGCCTCCTTCTGTGCCATAAACTTCTATGATTTAGAAGATCTGTGATAGTAAACATAAGGGTAGGCCAGCTTAATATTGTAGAAAGAGAAATATGACCTGGCAGTACTTCATAAAGTTAAATAATTCAGTATAAATAGCTACTTTAATTAAGACACTGAAAAGGAAAAAGAAAACCAAGGTTTTGTATACAGCTGGAAATTTCTTCATGGGGTCTAAAGGATTAAAGGTGGAATCAGAGATGCTTTAAGCATATGCCTATTATCCTGATGTAAAATGCTGGGACATTTTAAATCACATCAAAAATAATTAAAAATATCAAACAAAAGTTATTAGCTTCATACATAGGTTTACATATTTCTTTATTCATAATATTTTAAATGCAAGATAACAACTTCAGCATTTTACTGGTTTCTAAATAAATTTAGTAACTATGCTGCCTAACCCCTTGTGATCTTGAAGACATTCAGAAATAGTCATTATAAATAGTAAATCTTTCAGTAATAATGCAATTCGCTGGGGGCATGGAGATTGAGACGGGTGGGTTATGGGCTCTTGTGGGTGAGGATACAATCGATGCACTATACCCCACTGGCAGATTTTGTTGGGACGTTCAGAGATGGCACACTTTCTGCACAAATGGCAGCCAGCCACTATAAGCTTCTGCAGGGACCAGAGATTTTCTGCCCACGCCTTTTTGTGTGGTGGATTCCTGGAAACTCTCCTAAATTTAAATTATGCTGATCCTGGGAAATTTGCTGAGTTCAGCGGTGCAACAGTTGAGTGAATACAAAGTCTGCCATGCAGAATTAACAGCAGCTATAGGAAAATCTAAGCTATGTGGTCGAAAGTGTTTTCTGTGATATTATTTGAAAGAGCAGAAACAAAGTCTAGAGCGTCACGAGCATCCCAGATAGTGGGAAATCTTTACAAAACTCTACAATCATTTATATTAGGAACATAGATAAGTATACTTCTGCCATGACAAATTGTCAAATCTTGTATGTGCAAAGCAAAAGACTGAGGAACATAGATTTGCAAATCATTTGAATTTTTTTGATGGCGGGGGGGGGGGGGTGGGGGAACGGGGTGGGTAAAGAGACAGAATTACTGTACAGATTTGTTCCTATTGACATGTGTAAAATGTACATTACTAATAAAAATTAAAAACTACTGAAAGTTTTGAAATCTGAATTGCAAGTTCTGACATGGAATATAATTCAGTTGCTACTTTTGCTGCTGGAGTCCTTTACAGATTTGTGTCCTTCTGAGATTTCAGTGGCTCTCAAAAATGCATAAGGACTATTAAACGATCCAATTTAATTCATTTGGAAATCAATTTTATTTCATCTCACTTGGGAAGTGCATTCTCAGGTTCAGAAAGTTCTCAACACACCCAAGCCTGCACATCTGAATTATACATGAGCTGGTCTGATCCACCAGAAGTTATCAAGGTGGAACATATTTATGAATACAATTGCTTCAAGAGATTTCAATAGTCTCATATCATACCAGCATTCTGGAGTACACTGAGCTTGCATTGGCAATTTAAAAAAACAAAACAGCAAGCTCCTGGGAGAAGGGACAAAGTGTAGACTAAATGCTCTCATAAGGCAGAAGTAATCTAAAAAAAAATTAGAGACAAAATAAAATTAAGCTACTTTTACAGATTTCTTCTGTAGTATAAAATTGCAAAATATCGATAGCTGCAGAAGTTTTTGAAACATTGCTCAATGTACAATGGTGACAGAGAAAAAATCTCTAGCTTGAAGAATAAATGATCTGGCTCATAATTTTTTTAAGAATGTATCATAAGAAAAAGTAGTTAATGGGAGGGCATATTATATATTGGCCCGGATTTTGCAGTCAGCAGTGAAGCAATGGCACTCACCACTGACCTCGAAGAAAGTTGCCCACATAGATCTAGCGATCTGTGACGTTGATTTCACCTCTCCCGATGTTAATTTGAATCTGACGCCAAGTCTAGGGGATTTCCAGTGTCCAGCAACGAGATATCATCTAGCTGGCTAAGCATTCACATTGAAGAATTCTCAGACAGAAAACCAGGAAGTAAAATGGACTGATTTTCTTTCACTTTTTAATAATTTTACAGAGAGTGAAATAAAGATTGAGATATACACATGGGATTAAGGTAGAAGCTGAAATATCGAACAAACTTTGAAAAAAATTTAAAAAAAACATGGAATTATCATAATGGAAAAGTTTGACATTCCACAAATATAAAACTAGTTTTTCAGGAGCAGAACAGTTGTTCAACAGTAATTATGACTCAGTACACCATTAAAAACCCAGTTACACCTCATTCAACAAGGCTTAACTTTTTCGGGAGTTTTTACAAGTGATATTCCAGCGTAAAAGGGGAAGTTTTTGTCAGTTCAGTGATTTCAATTGAATGCCAGCTGTGAAGGAGCAGGAAATGACTGACAGAAACTTCTGGATTTCTGCATTTAACTGCGCATCTGCATACTCCAGAAATTGCTGTCAGATTCAGTTGTTTGTTTGTTTCGTATGACGGGAAAAGATGTCTAGTTTGGCTATCTATTTGTGCCGGCCATTCTAGGAAACAGCAGCCAATATTCTTGCAGCTGGTATCGACCCACTATCCAGATGGACGGAATCGTGGGACGCATGCAACATAAAGAACCAACGCCTCATAACTGACCCAATAGCAGAGGTTCCTGGTTTCGACCTTCCTCGAAGACAGTGGACAGCGCTCAACCGAATTCGCAAAGTGCATGGATGATACCACCACCTGCTCCACAAGTGGAAGATGAGGGATGACCTGAAGTGCGACTGTGGCCATGAGTCCCAGACCATGGAACACATCACATCAACGTGCCCACTAAGATCTGTTGCGGGAGGCACCTCATTTCTCCACTCGGCGTCTCAGGAGGCCATCAAATGGATTCACAGTTGCAATGATGGCGAACGTTGGCAGTTACGCGGGGGAAATTACAACCGCAATTTCCCCCGCCCCATTGTTACTATTCATACATAAGCTGGTCATTGATGTAGTGATTAAAACACACTGACTGGCCAAATTTAAAAATGTGCTAAAACTATGCATTAAAGTAAGCATCAATATAATACTTTTGGACATTACTGATATTTCAATAATTTTGAAGATGTATGGAATGAAAGCAAAGAAATAATTCATGAATGAATTACAGTACGTTTGATATTAATTAATGGTTTCCATTTGTGCTTTTAGACATTTCCCAATACAATAAGACATTTAACAGTTCCACAAAACTAAATTATTTGAATCTTGCTAACACAAGGATTTCCACAAATAGGCATGGTAAGAATAATTTTTATTGCAATATTAAACAGCGCATCTTTCTTCAGCCATTACAAATTTTATAGACAACTACATGAATGACAATACATAATATATATTTTACCGTATGATATATTTACACATGCAGTTAGTACTGACAACATGCTACATACTGTTAGTAGTAACATTGCAATTTACCTACAAAATATGAATAATGCATCCTTGTAGGAAAATACATCTGAATAGCTGGAATGTGCATTATGCTGCACCTCAGCAATTTAAAGTTGACTCAATTCAAGTTCAACTGGTTATACAGACACTCTGAATGATCCCTTTTTCCCTCAATGAATAGATCACAGAAAATTGAAAACATATTGAGTGCAAGCCCTGTAAGAGCACAAATCTAAATACATCCAGAATTTCCATCATTTGAACAATAACTTTCACCTTGGCTCTCATCAGATTTCACTTACAGTATTTTTTCTACAGTTTCTTGGTTGGAAGCCATGCACAAGGTAAATAGTGTAACTCAGCTGCATTTTCAGTGTTTTAAGTTTGTTTAATATTATATATATATTTATATATATGATATGTCAGTGTTTCAAATAAAAACAAGTCCATACATTTCATCATGAGAAAGATTATTTTTCCTCATAAGCTAACTTTTATAGCTGAAATGCTAAGAGACCATTTACATTCCTTGGAAAAGTCATACCTTATAATTTAAAATGAAAATATTCTGTACATGTTTTGTGCCATAAGATTGATTTGGTGAATATATTCTTAAACATAACTTTACACCTACATACAAACTGAAAACTTACTATACATTCCTGAATTGTGCACAAGTAATCTGA